>JACVBY030000573.1:247500-1578107 GCA_017589505.3 Metroxylon sagu | reverse complement strand
GTCGGTCTTGGTCTTTGCCTTGATTGTCTTTTGCAGATCGGCTATTTGGTTTTAGTGATGTACATCAGCCATGTTCACGGTTTGCAAAGAACTTGCCCATTGCTATTTTGATAGGTCTGCTCTCAGCGCGCACGAATGCTCTCGTCAGCAACTTTTCTGCCTTCTCAAGCGGTGCGTCTCCTTTCGGCAACTTTTCTGCGTTCTCATGCCGTACATTATTGCTGTCATCTCTTTGTCTTGGGACCACAAATGGTTCTCTGCTGTCATCTCCTTATCTCTTGGACGACAAATAGTTCTCTAATAGCGTACCATTGGACGGTAAACAGCATATCAGAATCAAAAAAATATTTCTAGGCGCTGAGTTCCAAAGCACTCTATTGAGGGCCTCAGGTTCTAAAGCTCTATTGGGGGTGGTGGGGTCTGTTTGATCTAGGTTCGGAAATGAATTAGGAATCGAAATTTATTAGAACCAGAATAACTCATTGAAATCAATCTCAGATTGGTTCTTGTTATTAAAATTTGATAGTTTTTTAAATTTTTAAATAAATATTTATATTTAATTTAATATTTGTTTTATAAATAAATAGATTTAAAATATAAAATTAATCAATAAAGAAGATCATAATAAATCTTGAGTGTTGAAAAAGAGATAAAAAAAAAAAAAGGATCCTAATGTTTCTATATTGCAATATATATTTAGTAAGAATCATTCTCCACCTTCATGCGAGAAGGAAGTGGGCCACTGGATCATCAGGAAGTGGGAGGGGGTGCGAGAAGGGAAGGAATTGGGGTAGTGAGAGGGGTGTTGTGAAGGACAAAGAAGTGGGGTAGGATGAGAAGAAACATGATTTTGATTATAGATGAAATTAGGAAATTTCATCCAAACAAACAGTGGAATTATAATTAGTGATTTTGTTTTCCATTCCAGAGAAACATTTTGCGAATCAAATAGCCGCCAAATGGAATGCATTATTTCAACTCTCAGTTCTGCATACCAGTGAATTATTGGTGCAATTCATTAAATTTAGCAAGAATGTCAAATGTAAACAAAGTAATGTAACCATATTTCATAGACCAATTAGCATCAAACTCCAATATGATCCACAAGCTAAAACAATTTTCAAACCAAATGATTGAAAATAATAATGTATGTTTAAAATCATATATTATTGTAATTAAAAAACATGTGTTTAAAATTATATTTAGAATTATGTTCCTCATATATTGATGATGTCGAAGTTATATTATTTTCTTTTTTATCAGAAGATTTTTGCTTAAAAAAATGAATCAATAGACTAATGCTTAAGTTTTGAAACTTGAAATTATCAATTTATTAGTTTTCTTATATCATAGAAAATTTTTAATTAATTAATTGGAAGCATTTATAATGCATAAAAAATGAACTATCATTTTATGCTTGAGCATCAAACATTATCTTCTACTTCAAATCTCTAGGTTCCTATGGGTCTAGGTCAGTCCTTCCTGCTTTCAATCTAGACAATGCCCTCTTTTCATCTAGTAAACTCGACCCCTACTTGGATGGCTCCATGCTCGATGTTTTACTTGGGTACTTCAACATTGATCTCTAGCGTTACTCCAACTAATTTTCCCTCAGAGCTTGCTTGGAGTGGGATATCCCACATTGTGGCTATGGGGGCCATTCTTCTAGTGGACCATAGGTACCTTGAAGCTCTTTCAGATTAAGAGCTAACGAACATCACTTTTCTTACTTGCATGCAATTCATTCAATGCATACTTCTTTAAAGGGCACCACTAAGTGGGGGCCTCTTCCGTTGAGAAATATGGACTATGAAGGAGGCTTAAGGATCTTTAGTTAGACATTGAGAGGGCCAAGGCAATATCTATGGTAGAGGCAAAGCGATTGAACATGAAGGTTGAAGAGCTTATAGTGAAGCTAGTGGAGGCTAAGGCCAAAATGGCGAGGGTTGAAGAAAGGGCAGCTAAAATGGAAGCCAAGAACACTAAAATAGAGGCGAAAGCTTGGGTTGTTGAGGCTTAAGTGGCAAAGGCACATTTGGAGATTGCTTTACCTAAAAAGTGCTAACTCTTTTCTCAAAGGAGTGTAGAGAAGGTGATGGAAGAGTTCAAGGCATCGACCAAACTCTAATTGATCCTGCTTATTATGAGGTGGCCTTAGATATGACTTGATCTATCTTCAGGGCTAGCATAGTGGAAGAGGGCATCGTCTTGATGGTTGAGGCCATTGTGGTCACCGACCAACCTCTAGAAGAGATGCCACATACAATCATAATTACTGAAATGGTTCTGATTAGAATAGAGTCATATGTGGAAGCCAAATGAGGCCACCAATGATTGCTATCTCTCATGATGAAAAGGAAGAAAAGGAGGGAGGTCCCGTAGCTTTTCAAGAGATTTGGGATGCCCTAGTTCCACCAAAGTTGCTCCTGCTCTTTGCTGTGCTGTTTCTTATAGGCCTTAATTTTCTTTTTCTTCTCTTTTTTTTAATATCTATACATGTAAAACCTCTTTTGGTGATTTAATGAATCATGTATCTTCTTCTCTCAATAGAATTCACTTGCCTCTTTGTGTAAATGATTGAGCTATACCTTTTTTTTATTCTTCACATTCGTTACAGTTTGCTTCCTTCGAGGCCCCTCCTTCTATGGGTAATCCTATTGAGCCTACTAAGCAAAGTTCATTTGTGAGGGATGGAAGTGCCTCTTTCTTCTAAAAGCAAAGTTCATTTGTGAGGGATGGAAGAGCCTCTTTCTTTTAAAAGGAAAGTGAAACCTTCCCGATTAGGCCCACAAGTTGAGCCGGCTTGCCCTTTTTAATTAATCTCTGTGCCAAAAGGAGGTTTTTTCTGGGTTAATCAATTCCTTGGAGAAGAAAGTCTTTGGTTCCTTCTTAGGATGGAGGGATCTTTCTATGAGGTCAGCATACTGCCCTTCTTTTTTTTTTTTCCAAAGTAAAAATTCTTCCAAGCAATTTGACTCTTTAATGAAGTAAGCCTTTCTCTCTTGCTCAACAAGAAAAGTTCTTACAAGTGGCTTCTTCAGGTAATCTTCTATCTCTTTCTCTAAAGTAAAGTTCTTATGGGCAGATCGACTCTGGCAAAGTAGGCTTCCCTCTCTTGTTCGGCAAGAAGAATTTTTTCGAGCGATCTTAGGGTAATTTGTTCTTTCTTTTGTCTAAGTAAAGTTCTTCCGAGCAGATTGAGTCTCTAGTGGAGCAGTTTTCCCTCTCTTGCTTAGTAAAAAGAGTTTTTTCAAGTAGTCTTCAGGCAGTTTGCTCTCTTTTTCTTTCAAGTAAAGTTTTTTTGAGTACTCCTTGCTCGGCAAGAAGAGTTCTTCTAAGCGGTCCTCAGGTAATCTACTCTTGTTTTCTCTCAAATAAATATCTTCTAGGTATGCCAGCATTCTAACAGAGTGGGCATCCTCTTTTACTTAGTGAGGAGAGTTCTTTTAAGTATTCTTTGAGCAATCCGCTCTTTTTTTTCCTCCTTGGTAAAGTTTTTCTAGGCAAGCCAGCTTTCTAGTAGAATAGGTTTCTTTTTTTTGCTCGGTGAGAAGAGTGGTCTTTAGGTAATCCGCTCTTTTTTCCTCTCGAGTAAAGTCTTTTCAAGTAAGTCGACTCTTCGATGGAGTAGGCCCCCCTCACTTACTTGGCAAGAAAAGTTTTTTCAAAATATCTTCAAACAATCTGCTATCTTTTTTTTTCGAGTAGAGTTCTTTTGGGTAGGCTGTCTCTTTTAGTAGAGTGAGCCCTCCTCTCTTGTTTGCTGATGAGAGTTCTTTTGAGAAGCCTTCGAATAATCTATTCTCTCTTTCTTTTGAGTAGACCATCTGTAGAGCAGAATGGACCCCTCACTTTTACTCAGCGAGGAGAATTCTTTTGAACAATCTTTGGATAATCCATTCTCTTTTTCTTTCGAGTAAAGTTCTTCTAGATAGGCTGGTTCTTTAACGAAACAGCTTGTTTTCTCTTGCTTGGCAGGTCAGGTTTCATGAGTCATTATTTGTGAGCCCATCTCAAGACTTTTTTTAAAATGAAGTAATGATGTGCACCAATTTTCTTGAGAAGCCATTGAAGGTGTACCTCTTGGGAATCATCGACTGACTATGATGCTTTGGTCTCATCATATAATGCTTTGATAATTTACAATGCTCTAGTTCTATCTCATGGGTCCATAAGTCGGGCTAGTAGGACATCATGTGGCAATGCTTCGTAGCTCACATAGTGATTGGGATCCTTCAAATCTTAAGTGCTCAATTTTCATAGGTCTCAGGATCCTATCACCATCAAACAGCTTTAAGGGGAGTTGTCGAGGCCCTCGATGGCCCGACTCTTGGCTTCTATATAAGATGAGGGGAAGGTCAGCATAGCTAAACCTACCCCTCTACTTCTCCACTGCGGCCATGAGTAAGCCTTGCTCTAACCTCTAGCACCTCGGCATTATTGTATGGCAGCAACAGAAGGAAATTTTGGAGCTTTGCTAGAACATCGCTCTATGGGAAGCCATCTGTCGCCTTTGCTCAGGCTATCAAGGAGTTTTGATAGTCGAAGACCTTCAACAATGAGCTTGTCCATCTCTTCATAGGCACTTTTATTGTCGGGCTCGATATGGGTCATGACAACATCCTGTATGAGAGGAAGAGAGGGAGGCGATAGAGGACATGGAGGCCAATGAGGCATCTCCTCTATCTCATTTTCTTCTTTTCCTCCTGCCATCTCCTTTTCTTCCATTCATCCCTTTCTACCTCTCCTTCTCTATCTTCTACTCTTTCCTTGCTCCTACCTCTCTTTGGCTGCTCCAGCATCACTCTTAGGATTAGCTGAGGTTAGGAGTTGGGCTTGTATGTATAGTCATTAGACCTTTTTTGACATGTAACTAACTTCGGCTGAGTATACATCTATCGTTGCTTGGCCTTTTTTTGACATGTAACAACTTTAGGCTATCTTCTAATTTAATGAAATGGCAAGAAAAGATAATTTTACATCTCTTTAATGTATGTTATTTTTCTTCTTTTCTTTTCTTTTTTTTTTGAAAATAGTGAAGACTTACCCACAACAAATATGCAGTCCTTTAAACCTTTGCATGCTTCGGCACCATGGGATCATCAAACCGTTTAGACTTAGCTTTCCGATGAAGGTTCTTAAGGCAAGAGCTTCGATTGCCTTGTCCTTCCTCTTCATCATGGTGATGCAACATTATCTCACTACTGCTTGGTTACCTCTGAGTTCTCTGACTTCATTCTTATTAGGGAACTTCATAGTAAGGAGGTAACTTAATATAATAACTTTTAAAATATTAAGGCTGAGGCACCCAAAATAGTATTGTAAGCCAATGGAGCCTTCACCATAAGGAAGTCCATCATCACTATAGCTTAATGAGGCTTCTTTCTAGTGGTCAATGGGAGAGTGATGGTTCCCTTGACTAGGATTGAGTTTCCAAAGAAGTTGACTGTAGGCCATTGAAAGGCTTTAGGCGATTCCTCCTAATCCCCATCTTTGTGAATGCTTAAAAGTAGGGATGTCAGTCAAACTACTATTGTCGACTAGGATCCTCTTCACCTATTAGTTGGCGATTACCATAGAGACTATCAGTGCATCATCATGGGGAGTCTGAACCTCCTCTAGGTTAGTATTAGAGAAGGATGTGAACTCTTCTATATTCTGCCGCTTCGGTGCCTTGACCTTGTGCTATCAGACATATGCCTTCTTAATTTAGGAACTTTCTTTATTGGCAATGAACCCTCCAAAGATCATGCCGATCACCATGGTGATAGAATGATGATCATTGTAATTTGGCGTTGCTGGAGGGGTCGGGACTCCTAGCTTGCTAGATGAACCCTTGAGGCCCTAAATGTGCTTCGTGAGGTAGCCCCTTCTAATAGGGCCCTTAATTTTGCCCCTTAACTATCAGTACTCTATATTGTGGTTGTGTCTCCTTGACCAATCGAACTTTCTTTCGAGGAGAGCACCTCGAGCTCTTTTTCACCTTAGTGTATTTTTTTTGACTTCAGCATGCATCTCGACTCTTCCAACTTTGCTGTTGCTCATGACAACCTTAAGGCATCCGTCCAAGACCTCAAGTTAGATTGGGCTCTCCAAATCTCCTTCCCCAATGGGCAAAAGGAGCTCCATAGTGTTAGCCCCACTCGCAGGTTAGTCCGCTTCCTCTTTGACCTCAAGTTTAGAGCATTTGTGGGGCCCACACCCTAAAGGCTAATGTGGCAACTTGATAGTTATCACCTCTAAGTAGATTAGAGAGGGGGTCAAATGGTCCTTGACCTTGTTAGGATAGTATTGTTGCATTAATGAGAGCTTTCTTACTAGATTTAGGTGGCACGACCTTCACCTTATCTTACAAATTGCTTCAACCTGATGGTGTTAGGAGTCGGTTGGGGAACCTTATGCTCAGACAAGAAGGATGATGAGCAAGGAATTAAGGTAGTTGCTGGTCTAACGAGGAATGGCCCTATGTCCAGGAAGGCACTCCTATGAGGAGAGAAGGCAAACGTGAGGGGTATCAAGTGCTGCTCGACTAAGGTCATCAGATGCTTAAATTAGTAAGAAAAGAAGGTGGAGGCCAAGGGTAAGCCTTATATCTTTTCCAATGGAGAAAAAAAATTAACAGAATAAGATGTTTGCTTATTACTAGTGAAGTGGTGGTGAGAGAGAAAATGGGGAAAAGAAGCCCTTATGTTTAATATGTTATGGTGGAGCTAGCCAATAGATAGGATTGCTCTATCTGCTATGGGCCATACCTTGTGTGGCCATAGGGACATGCGTTAGCCGATTTCACTCTCAACTTACTTGTATGGGCTATGGGCAGAATTGTCTTGATCCAATTCAAATTGGATCTCCGGTCCAAGCTAGATATTTTCTGAATCCAACCCGACCCGGCCCAATTCTTGGTGCATCAGATCCGGGTTTTAGGTGAGATCCGGACCCGACCCGATGGCACCTCCGGTCTCCGTATCCTCTCCTTGGATAGAAACAGAACGACCTAGCTCTTCTCGGATTTCTCCGCTCGTTCTCGTTTTCCTTCGCCTTTCGTCTTCCTTCAGAGCCACCAGATGCAAGGAAGCGGCAGCGGTGGGGTCACGATTTCGGACGTCTATCAGAGAGCCCGCCGCCTGCTCCTCCGCACCAGAGATGCCCTCGAGCGCCTCGAGCGCCTTGATTCCTCCTTCCCCTCCTCCTCCTCCTCCTCCTCCTCCGCCGCTGCCGCCGGCGTGTCGGACTCACCGGAGCTCGCCCTCTCCATCAAGAACGATATCGCCCAGATCCACTCTCTCTGCGCCGACATGGACCGCCTCTGGCGCTCCATCGCTGCCAAGTCCCAGCGCGATCTCTGGAAGAGGTACGTTACCCTCCATCATCTCATCTCCTCTCCTCTCCTCTCCTCTTCTTGCGATCCTGATAGTTAGATGGCGGAATTGGGTCTTCTGTTTGATTCGGTTCAAAGGGTGCATGCACCCGATCTCATCTTTCTTTGCTCTGGAATTCGGATAATTAGAGCTCTCGCCGTTCCGCTGATCCTCGTCTTGGTAATTACCGTTCTTTTTTTTTTGTTCTTGGATCTGTCTCCTTGAGATCTTTGTCATGATTTGTCTAAATAAAGAGAAGGGTATTCAGATGGTTGCTGGTTGGATTAGAAAGCTATTTCGCTGTCTCTCTTCTCTTTGCTGGTGGCATCAGTTGTTTTCTATTTTTTTTATATAAAACCCTAATTTTCATTTTTTTCTTTCTGCATATTGATTCCTGAGGAGGTATATGCCATCAAATCTCCCATGATCTGACTTTTCTTTGGTCTGGGAATCGGATAATTAGATCTCTCTCCATTCTGCTGATCCTCGTCGTTGTCATTACGCTTCCTTTTTTGGCTTTTTGATCTGTTTTCTTGAGATCTTTATTGTGACTTTTAGTGCTATATTGGATTTGTCTAAGCAAACAAAAGGGCACTCAGATGGTTGTTGGATTGGATCTGAAAGCTATTTCGCTGTCTTTCTGCTGTTTGTTGACAGCATCAGTTGATTTCAATTATATGTACATTCACATACATATATACATATACACACGTACGCCCGTACATACGTATATATATATAGTTTTAGTCTCGTTGGTATTGTGTCTTTGATGGAAGGGAAGCGATGTAATCAAGTGTACTTGGCTTGTTTGGGGCAAATGACTGATTGTTGATAAATATAGATTCTATTCATCATATAGTGCTTATATATGTGTGAATGTATACGATCCTTTAAGGATATTACTCATGTAACTCTAGTTATCGTGAGATTTAAGATTTGCACTCATGAATGTAGAAGACTCAAGGCCTTTTATTATCTGCTGAAATCTAAAAGAATCATTTTGAAATCCTTTACCACCTCTAGAAAACTCGAGTAATAGTAGATACCAAATGAACTGCTTTCTCCCACAACTTGATGTGAATATAGAGTGCTACTCCTAGGATGTCTAATTCTTGGTTTGAGAAGAGCCTAGAGTAATTGGAGAAGCCATGGTGAACAGTTTTGGTTGACTAGCTTGTAGATTGTGCATTTGAAATCCATAGTTGTGCATGAACATGTTAGGGAGGCTTGAGCAAGGCATTCACATGATATTGGAAGTCTTCAAGGCCCAAATTGGTGCCACATTTGTTGAACTTAAAATTAGGCTATTGGCATAACTGTGGGACTTGGGGAGCTGACTTCTTGCATTATCTTTGGGCCTAAGCAAGCTAACTTTCACATCCGATGGCCTATATGTATGCCAGTAGAAGTTTGAGTCCATGACACTTTGTTGCTACACTCAAAAAAACCTTAAAGAGCATAAAGGAATGCTTAAGGAAAAGGAAATTTCTCTAAAGCCGCATGGAACTTGAATATATCCCTTTGCTCTTGTTTTGTAGATTTAGATTTGAACAGTATATTTATACAATTAATGACAATTTTTCTCTAAGAATTGATCATGTAGGCTATTCATATGTCTGGCTAGTTCTCTTATGACTCTTTGTTTGGTGATTTCTTAGGGTTTACTAGTCATATCTGTTCAAATTAAATAAAATTAGTGAAATCACACATTAGTTTTTGATTCATGTGATGTTTGGATTTACATGCAGCTATGGGATCATAAAGTTCAGCAGAGGACAAATGCTAATATTGCAGTTGAAGTCAACAGGAACATGTATGATAACATGACCATGAAAATGAACCTATTCCTTTATTTATAAAGTTAGAGGTTGTGATTGTGTCTCCCAATGAGTAAAATTGTAAAAAAAACTGAGTAAAATTATTAACTAAGGGTCTTGGTTCCCTTTTGGTTGGACAACTCTTTTGATAAAACTAGATCTGGATGGAATCTCTAGCTCTCTCATAATGACACACCCTAAAACATCATTAAACCATTTGCAAATCCGTAGAACTAATGGGATATGAACAAGTCCAACCAATGTGGCATTCATTCAGGGTTAAAATGGAGAAGTTTGATCCTGGCTATATTTTGTTTAAACTTTAATCTGAAACATGGAATCAAAAAATGAAATCATAAAGAAGGTAATGGGGTTGAAGATTAATAAACAAATTTATAAGAGGAGCTCATGGCTTTTTGTCAATGAAAAGTTCTAATCTTTTGATTAAGAGGATGGTAAAAGTTCTAACCTGGAGCTGCGAATGGTTGATCTTTTGGAGTATGTGACTTGGAGTTAAAGTGTTTTGATTTTTCCTGGGGGACAAAATACTTGCCTTAGCCAATTCATATTGCATTATTGCCTATCAGAATCCATGAAGTTTCCATCCACTTCTTTTTCCGCATCTATCATAAAGATTCCTATTTTACAATTTATCTTCTTTTTATCAATTATCCTTTGATAAAATAGATATTCTACCAATTCTGCTCATAACTTGAGTTAATTGTCTTGCGACCTTCACGTCACATATAGGATGGAATTGATAGTGCTTACAACAATGTGATGGAAATGCTGATTTTTACTTTAAGTGGTTTAAGATGGTGATCATCCTGATGAAAAATGGGTTTTTCTTACTCATTCTCATGGTGGATATATGGATGTTATAATACCACTAGGATTAAGGAAGAATTCTAGGTACTCTAATGTCTTCACAACAAGGTATGTAACCTTGTTGATTGGAATCTATGCATTCCATGGTCCATGAATTGGTTTTGGTGCTAGTTGGGAAGTTGGCTTAGTGCTCGTTTGATTTTTTATTTTTTGGAAAAGGTTTTGGTGGAAAAAGTTTTCCCCAGATCCATTTTCCTAGGAGAAGTATTGCAGAGAAAAATAAATTTTATCACATTTGGTTTGATAAGAAATTTATATGAGAAAATAGCTCTGAAAATATTTTATTATGTTTGATGGACTGTAATTTTACATAGGAAAATGTCAATTTGACTATAATACCCCTGGAATAAAGATTATATAGGAATTAATATTATATTATATTGATAATATCATATATTATATTAGTAATATTTTATTTATAATATAGTATGTAGGATATATTATATAATATTATTATATTATTATATTATACCATATTATTTTATGTATATAATATTATAAATATAATATAATATTACTTTATATATTATAATATATGATATAATTTAATATATTATATTATATGATATTATATTATATATATTATAGTAATGTAATATAAATATTATAGAGAAGGAAATAAAACAAAATTAGAAGGGGAATTTTGAACCTTTGGTGCTAGTAAATTTTTCCATGAGACCAGAAAAGTTAAAATACCGGCTCTCTTATGAGAAAAGTTTTTCAGTGGGGGAGGAGAAAATATTCGTGGGCTGCACTGTCCATTTCCCTCCACTTTTCTGCCCTTATTTTTCTCCCTATCAAACGAGCACTTAGAAGAGTAGTCTTTATTTATGTTAATAAATGGTAACCTTTGAGTGTTAGAAGGAGCAAGGGCAAGGTCACTCATGCCCCTTTTCTCTCCCTTTCTCAAAAGGTCTATAAGCAAGTTCGTGAAATGGCTTTGCTGTACTTGGTGGAAAGCTTCAGTTTTAATACTCTGAATCATGAAGATTTTATGTCCAGCATCTCAATTTTTTTTCAGTTACTAGCCAAATCCAGTTGCACAGCACTATTGTGAGGCATTAGTGTTTTTCCCCACCTTTTCTGGTTTTTTAGCCTATCTTTTGTTTCCATTGAAAATAAGAAGGCTTGGTATATTACCATGAAATTGATGTTAGCTTAATGTTTTAGACACTGTTTTTTGGTTAAAGAAGAATTATCAGTTGTTGGAGGTGAGATTAATTAGATCAAACTGATTATAAATCATTTGGATGTTGAATCGTAACTGAGGACAATTGATTATGAAAGGTATCACCTTATCTATTTGGGTTTGAATGTGTGTTTAGAGCTCCACACCCTTAGCCAATTGCACACACCTACATTTATACCTAGCAGCATGGGTTTGGGGGGTTCGTGCTAGTGTCATGCTGGCTTGTTATAGGCATGTTATGTGTAATGTTACGCTAATGCTTAGCACATATTGACATGCACCATATGAGCTCTTCTTGGCTTGTAGGCTATGGGAATGCAACAATGCCGCATGTTGGTTCGGTGTTGGTATTATTATGTGCCATACAGTATACACTGGCATAGGTGAGCATGCCAATGCTTGATTTGGAAAGATTGAGGATGGTTTGGATTGGTCTTTGAGGGGTAATATACATTTGCTTCTTATTAAGTGAAGAACGACCTTATGCAGATTCACAAATTAGTTTGCACACCTAGTAGTGCTAGTTCACAATCTTGTAATGGAGACCCAACTTGCGATGTGAATAGTTGAAAATATAACAATAATGGAGCTTATTTCATCTTTATATCATATTGGTTTGACATATCTATTAGTTGCTCCAATGATTTGGTTACTGGCTTGCTGTTGTATCCTTGTGGGATCAAATTTTATAGGTTGTTAATTCAGGCCACCTTTAATGGAAGAATACTCTTGCTAGCATGTGATGTTTTTTTAGAAAGAATGCCTTGTATTTGAAGTTTGAAATAACCCTAAATAGGAATGCTTGGCAATCCAAAGAGCCAACTCCAAATGGTTGATAGAGGCTGGCCAGATGTGATTGTGATGGGAAGTTAGAAAAAACAACTTTAGGAGGCTGTGGATGATGCCTTTGACTTGATATCCTTCTCTTACATTAGATTCTCAAAAATTTTCAATATAGAAAAAAGCTTATATCATCCTTTAGGTCTCATATAAGAACCATGGAATTAGGTTTAAAAATGGGCTAGGTTTGTGTTGGGGCACCTTAATTCCGGGGCCTATAACACTTTCTTAGGCCTGAGCTAGGCCTAAACATATTATTGTAAGCTCAAGCTTGGACTTGATTGGTCCCATTATTGTAAAGGCATCTAGAGCAGAGGAGTGGAGGGTAGTGTGGCCATTGGGGTTGATGGAGGTGCTAGGTAATTGTAATAATTGGGAGCACCAGTTCTGCCAATCGAAACTGCAATGGATATGAAGATTGGGGAGCCTGCTGGGGCTGTTCAGTGTGGACATGAAAGAGAAGAAAAAATAGAGGAAGGTCGATAGGGAGAGGGGAGAGAGGAGCAAAAGAGGGATGAGGGAAGGAGATTAAAGGAAAGGGAGAGAAGGCAAGGAGATGGGAGGAGAAACAGAGAAGTGGGGGAGGTGAAGGAGAGGAACTAGGGTTCTGATAGTATTGGCAGAGAGGATAAGGGATTTCATCCAAGCCATCTATTTGAATTGATGGTCTTGATTGTTAGTAAAAGACATGTATATATATGTATATGAATATGTATTACTGATTGAGTGGGCTTAGGCTCAGCTAGGGGCTACCAAAAACACATATTGAATATTTTGCACAACTTCTGCATGTCTTCAATTAACATGCCTTTGTTGATTCTAAGTCTGCAAATTGATGAACCTCCTTTTGGTGTGTTATATTATCGGAGTGAACTGATAATGTCTCTGGATGCATGATTGTTATTTATTGATTTACTGGAAGAAGCCTGGATGCATGTAAATAGACTAACTAATACTGTCATCTTCTATCATGTATTTTGCAGTGGAAATCATGACTTAGAATGATACACAGTTCTCCTGATCTTTTGCTCATCAAAGATACAGAGCTCACTCTTTACTGTTCACATCAATATTTGATTGGAACACAGATTGAGATGACACAAACTATACTTGAAATAAAATTATCTTATATTCGCATTCATATTACCAATTTTTTTAACCCTGCTTCTTAGTTTAATAGCCAAGCGATTTGGTAATTATTAGCATTGAATTAGACAGTTCAACGAGTAGACCAGGTATCATGTATTTATAATGATTGAATAGATCAGGTATCATATATTTATACTGATTGAATTTTAAGGCTTCATAAATTTTCTATGGTGGTGCAGAAAGGTTGAACAGGTTGTTGAAGAAGCCAATTCCTTGAAAGAAAGCCTGGACCGGCATTCATTGCGCCGTCAAAAGAGGATACTGGAAGCTAAAGAGAGAGCAGAATTACTGGAAAGAGCGGTATAGAATCTGCCCCTTCATTGCACAGAAGTTTGATCAGCAATAGTTTATTCACTTACAAATGTAGGGATCATCATGGCCTTAGCCCATGACTTGTCATTATGATGTAACATACAGCCTAATGAAGAGGTATGCAATCAAATTGCAAGTGTTACATGATGGACTCAAGCCGCTAAGAGAATCCTAAAGATAGGAAGGCATAACTAGACCTCATAAGTCCTACAACTTATGATAGATAAACACCATTCTTCTTGGTGATTAGTAAGAACAAGTAAAAAATCAGTTTGTAAGATCAATCAGCAAAGGGAATTTTCTGGAAAATAGCTTAATGAGAGGACAACTATGTGAGAAAAAATACTTTGAGAGAGGAGTCACTAACTGGCAAATTATTCCTATTTCCTTCTTAATCCTCATTCTCTGTCACTAAAATTTTCTGTTTCAGCTCCAGATAAGAGTTTCCTGTAGAAATTGTATTTTATACCCAAAACTCATTCTTGTAGAAACTCTAGAAAGCAAGCTCTCTATATCTCACCAGAACAGAGAGCACTAGTTTCAATGGTTAACACTTTTTTGGAGTTCCGCATGAAATTGTTTAACTGTTTGTTGTATAATGGGTGAAGAGTTGAACACCTGCCACCACATTATAATGATTTGCAAAATTATCAAATCCCAGGCTTTTCATTGTGTTGCATTACTTTATATACGTCCTGATATGTATTTGATATTGGAAGTATTTGCAAAATTATCAAGTATTAGCCAGTCACTCAAACAGAGACTACATGCTGCAGAATGGCGAGTCAGCACACATCCTGAAAATTTTTGATGAGGAAGCGCAAGCAATGCAGTCAGCCCGCAATTCCTCTATGGTGCTTGAGGAGGCTTATGCCACTGGAGTGGCTGTTCTGTCCAAATATGCTGATCAGAGAGATCGGTTGAAGGTCACTACCATTCTCGCCTTGACATGAAGTCTCTCCAAATTACTATTATTATTCTGCATCATGTATTGCTATGATTGTATAAGAGAATCTTATCATTTACGACATATGGTTCTAACTTAGGAGTCTTCCTTTCCGTGGGTGCAGAAAGCACAAAGGAAAGCTCTGGACATCCTCAACACGGTAGGACTCTCAAATTCGGTGTTAAAGCTGATTGAGAGGCGGCACCGCGTGGACAAGTGGATCGCATATGCTGGCATGATCATTACTGTGGTTGTTGTGTTTGCATTTTGGAGGTGGACTCATTGATGTTAATGCGCATATAATGCAAGCCATTGGATGACAAGTTGTACCGGTTATTGGTTATGGACAAATTTTCAGGATTAGTAGGTATTAACATTGTGCTCACCGTCCTTGTGACGTCTATTTAACGATGAAATATGGTACATTGAGCGCCTGGGTTCTTGGTTTTGTTCATAGAGCAAGAGGCTTATGTTTTTAAGTCTACTTTTTGCTCCTATGAGATGTACAGACGGAGTTTTGGCAGCTCTAATGACATTTCTTTTTTTTCTCGTTCTCCAACAATTTTGCTTGATAAAATGGCAAGAAATATTGATATATTGATTATTTAACAATTCCGACGAGCATATTGGTATGGATTTCTCAACAGTGCAAGCAAATTACCTCAACCATTAAATGCAAACATGAAAAATATAGTTCTGTATGTATAACAACATATCTTCCCTTTAATTTTCCCGCTTTTCCCCTCTTGTCCTGTGTTATATAAATTTTTTAGCTTTGTGATGAAAGATGATACTCTTTTTTTTTCTGGTTTTTATCTTTTGTCTCAACATCTGTGACTGCATGATTGCAACTTTGCAGCTGTAAGATAAATTGGACAGACGTGCGTTTGACGATTGATTCTGACCATTGATGAAATACTCTTTTGCGTGCAAGTTTTAATTTCAGAACGACTGATAATTACATATGTTAAATTTATACAGCTTGCTGACAACAGAAAAGAGGGGAGGCAATGAAAAGAAAGGCGTGGCGTGGAACACTCGTGTGTCAGGGACTTTGGGTGTCAACGAACCAAGCGGACTTGTGTCTGATTTGTTTTATAATTGAGCCATGCCAGCTGATTTTAAATTGAGAGATACTGCTACAAATGCTCATTTCTGACAATGGTTCTGATCTTTAAATTTTTTAATACAATTTAGTCTAAATTTTATCATATTTTAATTTTATAATTAGAAATATTTTACTTTTCCTAAATTATATTAATTTATTATGAATAAAAAATAAAATAATTTTTATATGAATATATATATAATATATTTATATTTACATTTCAAGTTAAAGTTAGAGTTCGAGCAAGTTAAAGTATGGCTCTGGCTTGGCTTGCTTGGTAATCAAATTGGCCGAACTTTATACGAATTTCAAGCAGAACGCAAGCTAGCTCCTCGCATGCACGTTTGCTAAATCTGCTCACACTTGAGTTTGAACAAACTTATTTCATTTCCTGTCTTACGATGCTAGGTATGGGTTCATCAAGGTAATTGTGCGTAATATTCAACTCCAAGGTAATTAATCCTGGCGGTGCTCGCTGATAAAGCCTTTTTTTCCATTAATTTTCTATGGATCAAGCAATCAGCACAATTGATCAGCAACATTTCGCAAATAAGCTACCTTTAGAAAGTGCAACCAAATAAGTAGTTATCTTTGATTTTCTTGAAGAAAGATCAATAGAAAATACTGTATTCCTCACACTAGTAGCATTTGCAAAGCCTGGATTTCATTTCCACTGTATTCTCATGGGCAGGGAAAAATTCATTTCCACTGTATTCTCATGGGCAGGGAAAAATAGTTGCAACCATGTGTACGCTTCTATATTGAATCCTGCTAAACAGCATCCACGTATTGATATAGGCAAGCTAGAAGTGCATGGACTTCTTTGTGCTGGAAAAAAAATCATATTCTATCCTATTCAATAGGTAAATATCACCGTCACGCGCATATGCATATATATATATATATATATATATATAAAAGTTTACCCTCGTAACAAGCGTAAAAATAAAGGTTTTATGTTCGAGTCTTGGATTGTGCATAACCAAAAAAATTTCTCAAAAAAAAAAAAAAAAAAGTAAGAAAAATAAATTTTATCATAATTGAGTGGCAGAAAATTTATATAAAAAAATATCTTTGAAAATATTTTTCTATGTTTGATTAGAAGTAATTTTATATAAAAAAATAATAATTTAATTATAATACCCTAGAACAAAGAATTGTATGGAAATTGGATGAACATGAGTTATTAGATGGACATGAAAGGGAAATAAAAAAAATATTAAGAGATAGTTTTGATATGTTGCTACCAAAATTTTTTTCGATGAGAGAAAATAAGAGAGTAGAAAAATAAATACTATTTTTTTCATGATATTTATTTTCTAATGAAAGAAAAAAAGTGTATGCATTCCACATAATTTTCTCTCACTATTTCAACTAAATATGAGAAAATGAAAGCAAAAAAGTTTTTCACTCCTATTTTTCTTCTAACCAAATGACAACCGAAAAAACCTAATGTCTTAGATTTTTCATGGCTCATCATTATGAAGAAGATACTAGAAAATATGAGAGTAGAATGTTGACATCATACACCTGAATAATACAAGTTAAAACCATACTCCTAATCATAAGGCTCCAAGGCGCCTCCAAGGCAACTCCAAACCACCCTTAGTTCAAATAAGATGAAAAAATAATATGGCACTTTACTTACAAACAAGGTTTTAAATCCGATGGAATAAGGCCATTTCAGTTTTTTCATAAAATAAGATGTGCTACAATTCACCCCATTTTAAAATATGCCAATTAAGATGCTGGGACAATCGTAGAACAGTTTTGTCATGACACTTGAGACAATAACCCATCCTAATGTCCCACGGGCATCCTGCTAGGACCTAAAATCCTACTTATAAGTATCCAAAGGATTAATATTTTATAATTTATGGCAAATTATAGTAGCATGTATAATTATAAATCAACCACTTCATCCTAGTAATCATAGATTGAAATTAAAACTCAACAACTTCTATTATGTTTGGCACTAAATAAGTTTCCCAACGTTACTTGAATCACTTTAGTTATAACTATTTTTTGAGAAAGTTATGGTCAATATATTAAAGCAATGTCGATATAGTTAAAAACCATAAATTGTCGTTAAGGTTTAAGAAGTTATATACTGGATGGCTATAACTATTCTATAAGATCTATTTTGGATGTTAAACTATGTCGTCTAATCCCAACTTAGCCACCTTAAAGTAATCCCAACTTAAGTAACAGTAAATAAGAAAATATTTGGTAGTAGCAAATATGTTATCTACCTATTTTGACAGTGTGAGGTTTTTTATTGGACTTTTGTATTTGAATCAAAACACCACATATATATAAGTATTTATTATAAGATAATTTCTACTTAAGTTATTAGAATTCTAGTTGAACTCTATGAACTTATGCCTAGGAATGTAGGAGGCCCTAGAGCTTGAAAATGTCCCTTTATGAGCTAAAATTTTCATATCAATAAGAGTGGCTTCTCTTAGTGCATGTTGGCTAGTGTTTGTTTTTATTCTTTTTCACATGATAGATTTTTTACAAGTTTTGATGGATTCTAGAACAAACTTTGTAGATTTTAGGGTTGATGGTGACAACTTGATAGATTTCAATAGTCATGATTTTAATTTTTATAAAAGAGTTCGATGGATTCTAGTGGTGGCAAAAAATTTTTGATAGAAAGATAAGCTATAGTAAACTAGTTATTTTTTGAGCTTTAGTTTTTAAAATTTTTGTTTGTTCTCTCTAAATTCTAATTTCTTTATAGTTGTTTCTAGTTTAGATATATTTAGTTAGATTACTTTTTGCTATGCCCCTCTGAAGATAGCATTAAACTCTCTTAACTTGTGTTATAAGGCTTATTTTCTTTAAGCATTGCTATGAGCTTCTGCTTCAATTAGCTACCTGTAACTAATAAAAAAAGAGTATGACTTTTACTTTTAAAATCTTTGCTATTAATCATTACTATGGCATCAAATCACAAGCACCTTTGCCCTTGTAATGCAAACACCAAACACACACCCTTATCTCTCCTTGCACATTAATTTGGAGCCTTTATTAGCTTATTGTTCTAAGGTATAGAGGATTTTAGAGAGAGAAATTTCTAAAGATATAGAACATATTCAACAATGGGTTATCAAGATTGAAGAGCTCTGAGCAAAGCTAAGGCAATTGGGTTTGTAGATTATAAGATAGTGAAGATGGCCATTTTAATATCAAAACTATGTACACATAGCTAGATTGGATCTAAGAACAATGGTTTGATTACCCCGACAACATTAGAGAGGAACAAAATTGAGGAACCCTTACCAAAGAAAGGTTAGGGTTGAAGCAATCGAGTATCTCTTTAGAAATTTCTCTCTCTAAAATGCTTTGAAGTGGAACTTATGTGTACCTCTAATCTCACTTTTATATCTTAAGTCAAAATGCAACTTGCTTGTTCATTTGAGAGCCCTGTAGATCGATTATTTGTTTCATTTATTTGAAAAATAATACTTTGACACACTTAAAGTTCATAAACATAAGCATAGTATTTCGAAGTGTTTTATATTTATTAAATAGTTTTTTATTTTGGCAAGGGATTTACACTCCTACAAGTTAAAGTCTTCTCCAGAATAGTTCTCTAGTTTGTTGGAATAATGTCTAACCTTAATAAGCATCACCAAGTTGTTTTATTTACTAATAGATTAGGTTCACCAATATGACATAGAGGATTTTAGTCTAACAACTTCCTTACATAATAGAGGTCATTAAATCTATAGGTATCCAATGTTGAAATTGAGGATTCTTTTATTGGCAAATGATACTATTGATTCTTAAATTATACTGCTTTTTATTTTTAACAAAAGAGATATAGTACAATAGATGATTTATTTTGAATTAGCATTATTTCCATCTTTCTCTCTTTTCTTCACTTTTCTTCCTTGTTCATTTCAAAGTAATATCTTCCTTTTAGTATCTTATAATAGTCTAAGAATTGATGCTGATGATAATGATTTGAATTCTAATGTTGACTTTGCAATGCTCTTATTTTTAGGATACTTACATGGGGAAGATGTAGAATCTTGATTACTATATCCTTTTTATATTATAATAATTCAAAGAAACTAAAATATGTTTCTATAAATAAGGTTACTCTTGAGTTAAGTGATAATCCTATAAATGCTTGTGTTTATGATAATCTGGCTCTTGAATAATCAATATAAAAGCACAAAATTGATAAAATTCATCATTAAGCTTCACTCATCAAATAAACCTTAAATTAGAAGTTCTTATAGAGTCATCTTCTTTCAAAAATTTAGTTGTTGAAGGGTAGCCTATCAAAATTTTAGTTATAAAAAGAAAAAAAAATCAATTTCTTGTAGTATCAAGTTTTTGAGCCTTCATGTACAACTTCAAATTTTTCTATTTTTGTTTTTATGATTGCACTAACAAGAGGAGTTTCCATAGTGAGCTAATCAAAATAATTTAGGTCTATTAAAACATTATTAATGAAACTATGGATTAGGAAACATAGCTTCTCATTTGCAATCACAATCATATAAAGTTATCATCACAGCTAAGTTTTCTAAGATGCATTATCATTTATCAAAGTTTTAGGCTCTCACATGTCAAGGAATCTGAAAAATATATTATGATAGGTAACTAATATTATATACTAAAATAGCATGCTATAAATTTACGTGAATGTGCCTACAATATGTGGCCATATATTGTAGACATATGGATCGATAGATTAAGTTAAAAGCATCCTCTAAACATCATTTCCTTTCCAAACTATAAGATATTAAACATAAGAAAAGAAGGAAGAAAAATCTAATTTTTCTCTTGCTACTTGCCCTCTCCATCCAATTTTAGAATATTATATAACCACTACATTCACAACTAAGCATGATAGTGGTGGGGCAACGCAATGATAGAGTCACTAGTGTGGAAGGCAAAGGCAAGGAAAATCTAAAAATGGTGGCCTCATAGGATTCTTTTCCTTTCATGAATCCATTTTTCATTAACCAAAAGAGTTCCAAATACATGTATTAATGACTTCCTCAAGGTTTCTTTGAGCTTTAAGAAATAGGAGGGGAGAAAGAGTAGATATGTAGGCCTTTTTAACTTTCTTAGTTTACCATCAGTTGGAGTTTGGTTTAATCTTATTGAAGATCAAGAGTTGGGAAGCAAAAGAAGTGATATATAAGAACAATCCAAAATACTGAATCTTCTATGCAAGTCATGAGAAGGATGTCAACTAATAGTCAACGTGAATTTAAAGTCAACTTCATGGCAATGGATTATTGATAATTTTGAAATAAAATTCGATGATGATTAATAATAATGAAAGAGTATCCATTTACTATTTAATTTGCACCCACATTGGTTATGGTGAGGGAAGTAATTTTTTTTCTTTTTTTTCCTTAAAAAATCCTCTTTACAATCTTATTTTTTATTTTTATTTCTAACGTTTTTCTTCGAGTGAAGCACCTAATAAATGAGTATTGGGAGAGTCAAAGTGTGGTTATTAGAGTGGGTGTTAGCAATGGAGCGGTTTCTCTTTTGTTTTTTCTTTTTTTATCCTCTCATCCAATTAAAGGCATAGATTTACCTTGGATCATAATTATTTTCATTGTTACTAATGGTTAGTAACCAATCAATGAAGGTAGAGTTTACTGAAAATTTACAAGCTTTATGATGTGACATTTTATTTATGAGCATGCATGCCTCAATGTGCATGTGCATAGATAAGGAACCTCTTTAAAGAAAGAGCATAAAGAAATATATATATATATATAATCTGCTATATTGCAAGAAAAATCATATGAAAGAATAATTGCAAAATAATTGGAGCTAATCATCCATGAGAATTTCATGGATATGGTGCAATCCATATCCATGCATTATTTGATCTAATGATTTTAGTATTATTTGATATATCATCAATAATTTGATTCATTACTTAACAATGGACAACTGAGTGAGTGATCTCTTGCAATAATTTAGGGCATTGCTACGTGTTGAACTTTGTAGCTTCCATCTTGGTCGGTGTTGACCTAATCAAGCAATGCACGCCATACCTTAGCTACCGAGGTTAGCACCGTCGTTCTCCCGGTAACTCCGTGATCCGAGGGGAGTTTCACCTGCGGTTAAAACCGCCGACAACGGCGAGTGCTTTCAGTTTCGGAGAACCAGGATTGCCATCGCATGATGCCGTCTATTTTTCAGTTTTACCCTGGGAGCCTCGAGGACCAGCGGCGTATCGGACACTAACGTGCACCGCCCCCAACTTCTCCTACCCAAAGTCGACTTTAAAGCTAAAATCCACTGCGCAAACGACGCGGATCGAGGAAAGGAGGGGAGGAAAATCCAAGGAGAAGAGGAGAGCGAGGAGACGGGGAGAATTGGGGACTTTGTAGGGTTTTCGGTGGATCGCCGGGGGAATCGCTGCCATGGCGTTTCGGAGAGCTTCTCCCTCGCTTCCTCTTCTCTTATTCTTGGTGTTACTGTTCGTCGTTTCTGATCTTATGGTTGGGATGGCGGCGGATGACATCTCTCAAGACGATGCGGACGCCCCCAAAACCCCCTCCTGCAACAATAAATTCCAGCTGGTAAGTGGATGCAATTAGTTTCCCGTTCTTTTCTTTTTGGGTGAAATTTGGCAGTTCTGTGGTGAATTTCTGTTTGCAAATGTCAAAATACGAACTTTTGAGTGATTCATTTATGGTTCTTTGGGTCGTCATGGTTTGGATTATGGGTTTTTTTTGCTCCAATAGAGACTAAGCTTTTCTTTTAGATTGGTTTGTGTCGCAAGGTTGGTATCGGTGCCTATTCCGTGACCTAAATATGAGTCATGAAAGAGGCAACATGTGGAAAGGTGGTGCTTACGGAGGGACGAAAGGAGAGAAAGTTAACTACCGCAGAGAAAAATCTGAATTCTGATGGGGATTTGGTGATCGAACTTCAGATCTGCCGAGTTTTCCTTTCGTAACAGCGATTACAATGAGTTGAAATTAAGTTTCAACACTGCAAATTCAATTGGGAGTAGCTATGTTATGTCTCTGACCTATTGGCACTTATGCTGAGACCAAAAAAGCTGCTAACATTACTGAAAAATTAGATGTCTAGGCTGGTTTATCTTTAATTTTTTTTTTCTATAAAGTACAGTTTGGACATATATGCTCATGAACAGTGAAATATGAAAAATATATAAAGGTCGTTCAGAGGTTTTGGTTGGATATCTAGTTTAGGTGGGTAATCAATTTAGGGTCTTTCTCTCCAGGGTTTGGAATATAGAAGCATTGATTTTGACTTTGTAAGCGTGACTTGGGAAGGGACAAGTTGGTTTTTGTTGGACTGAGAGAAACATGAAGCACTAAAAATTTTTGGCAATCATCTATGCCATTTTCAAACTATGAATGGAATGCAATTTGCTGTATCATTCTGTTTCCACTCCATGCTTCGAAAGCTTATTTCACCTTGATCACTCCACATTGTGGAAGGACAAGTAAGAATGCCATTGGCTGATCTACCATTCCATGTTAACTATGATAAAGCCAAAGAACTATTGGTAAGCCAAGTGGGAAGCACGGGATGCCAACCTTAAATATAAGTAGACTAGAACATGAAAATGAAAGAAATTTAAGGAGTAAATAGTTATGCTAGATCTCTTCTGCACACTTGAACTTCAATACTTGTAACTAAATGTTTTGGCTGTGCCTTTGGTCATTTTTATATTGGGGTGAGTTGATGTTGTGTTCTTGTAATTAGACCAAATGCAAATTGGACCACCACTGATCGAAAGTCAATCTATTAACTTGAAATGAAATCATAATCTAATACAGTAGTCCGAGAATGGGTGCAAAACCAATCAAATTTTAAGTCTATCCAACACTGGTTATTTGATTTGATTACCCAAACTGATTTACCTCTTTCATTTCTCCATATACTCTCTGGTTGATCATGACCCTTAGCTTCCTTACCTCTTGGGATCGCCTTTGGTTGTTTGTCCCAAATATGAGGGTTTGTTGTTTGAGGGTTAGTTGGAAATTCACTGAGAAATAGAGATAAAGACACTAGAGGGAGGGGGAATGCAGGATGCTGTTATGGATGTATTACCATCCATTCCTTTTTATCTTTTTCCTGAGCCTTTTTTTCTTTGTTTTGTGTGTGTGGTGGGGGGGGGGGGGGAGGGATGCTTGGGTTTCAGGTCTATTCTGCCAAATAACCTAGTCAGCTAAGCTTATCTGCTTGCAATAAAAATGCCCTGATCAGAACTCTTGCTTCTTCTAGAATTTCCATAGGGAGAGAACAAGTGGAGGGAGAGGGATTGAGGGGCTATGTGAGCAGGCTGTGTGAGAGTGGAGAGGGATCAAATAGTGATTGGGAATGGGATGTGGAGAAGAGAGAGAGAGAGAGAGAGAGAGAGAGAGAGAGAGAGCCTGGATGACACTAACTGATCACTTACTGAAATACTATAAAATTATGGTTTGTATTTGACCAGATTGCATCTTCTCTTGGAATGGATCATTCTCAGCCTAAATATGGTTTGGTTCTAAATGAACCAATCATATGTGGACTATCATTGGTGCACAAATTGGAAACTCCCTTCCAGTTCTGGATTATTATCATCATCAACTTTGCATCAAATTCATTCTGTTCATCAACCTACTCCAAACCATATAGAATCATGATTATTATTGCTTTCTGGGTTATCCTTGGCTAATTGATGGTAAACTTTGTTTATTATTAATATTAACGTTTTCTCATTGATTGTCACATGATTTTAGGACTTCAACTATGGCTTATAATTCAATTTGTGTTGCTTAAATATCGATGTAATATACTTATGCTATAGCTCCTATGTTTGCTGTTCCAGGGGTTGTCGTTTCCATTGCTTGTGATGTGCCAGACACCAGAAGATCAATCATTATCCTTTTCTCTCTATGAAATTTATATACTGTTAATCATAGTTTACGCAACTATTTATATGACAGAATATCTGATGACTCCTTTGCAGTAGCATGACAACTTTTATTTTGTTTACTTGCTTATATTGCACCTTTATCTCAATTTGTTGATGAATGCATGTATAGAAGCAATTACGACAAGAGTCTAGTGCCTCAAAATTGGAATACTATAGGATATACCGAAGGTCTTCTATATTAATCCGTATCATCAGGTACCGGTATGGTACCGAAGTTTGATTCGGTATGAACTGAACTACTCTGAACCAAATGGTACTGACCTATGCTAAATAGTATTATGGTTAAAAATGAGAAAAGTATTGATACCCTATTTCGGTATGGGGTGTAGACCGTGTCGACCCGATAATGTATCGCTATGGTTTTTGGTACTAGTTTTGTAGGCCTTGGATATAGTTTTTCATACTTTTATGGTTCTTATGAATTGAATGATTATATAGGTGACTGTCAAAGATAGATTCTTATGTAAAAGAAATCATAATGAAAAGAAAGTGACTGTAGTTATGTAATAATCCATTGGTCCAAGCAACACACAAGCATCCCTACTGGCGTGCATTTCTCTTTTTGTGTATTCAAGTGTATTTCTGGACTTCTAAGCTTGTATTTTATTTTATCTTTTCCTTCAGGTTAAGATAAGCAACTGGGTGAATGGGACTGAAGGTACTAGCATTGTTGGACTAAGTGCCAGATTTGGTGCATCCTTGCCTAGTCATGCTTCTGAAGCTATAAAAACATCAGCGGTTCTTGCAAATCCTTTTAACTGCTGCACTAATTCATTGTCCAAGGTTTGCAACACTCTGTATTGAAATGCATGCTTTCACTAATTTGCATCAAATAATTTGAATGATTCTCTTGCATTTGATATCTTACTATGCTGTAGCTCATCCTTGTTGATACAAATGCCATGCTGAAGTTTGGTGCTTAAAGAGTTGTAAAAAAAAATTATTTGGTGCATGCCACTTAGTCAATGCATATACAATGTTCTATGCTATTGTTGCTTTCTACATAGCGTTTTTTTAATTAAAAAAAACTAAAACTATGCTTGTAGCTCATTTCTTATTGGCTAGATTTTGATTCTTTAAAGGCAAGTAGGGGTGGGCATGGGTTGGCTAGCCTATAGGCCAGCTTAGAAAATTTCAGGGCCTAGGCCAACTTTTGTAGCCTATAGGGCTGGGCCGGATCGGGCCTAATTTTTGAGGCCCGTTCAATTTTTGAACCAGACCCGAGCTTAGAAAAAATAGGCTTGACCCATCCTGGCCAAAAATATATATAATAATAATTTTTTATTATATATGCATTATATTTTATATATTTATTTATATTATATATATTTTAAAGAGAATGGGTTTTTTTAAAAAAATGTTGCAAATGGTTTAACCACCACCCATGGTTTGTTGTTGTGTTTTTATATATATAATGTATAATTGTTTTCAGTGGACTGGGCTTGGGCCAGCTATGACTGATTCGAGTTCGGGCCTGGCCTGATGCCTTGGGCTCTACTTTTTCCACTTGTCCTGAGCTTGGCCTGGCCTGGCCTGGCCCAACCCATGCCCACCCCTAGAGGTAAGATGTTCTTATCATTCAAGCTTTTGTCTAAGTAATATAATGATAGAGGCTAAGTTATTTGTATTAGTTGTGGTCATAATACTCAAATGGTTCGTATAGGATATATTTGTTTTTGGTGGCATAAAAAGTGATATGATAGTATAGTTATTAGCTGGATGTTAGAATATGCTACTTGATTGTGGTAGCCAAATTATTGAGAACTTTAACCATAACCATACAACCTTATCCCGATTATTTGGGGTTGGCAGTATCAATATTTTATGAATGACTCATAGTTTATGCACAATAAAGCTTAAATTAGTAAACTAAATTCTTACACCTTTTTTTGGGGAAGAGAATTTGCTTCTCATCATCTACAAATCATGTTCATGATGATGGTTATAGATCATAAAAAGCGAAGACCCAAAGCTTGTTTTGAATAATTGAAGCTCAAATCTTCCCTGACTTTTTTCCACAGTTTTTCCTGATTTTGCATGCATTGACCTTTGGGCACCTGCATAGCTCTTAGGCACTTGATGCATAGGTCAGAACAGGTTGAAATGTTGCTACTTAATTTGAAGATCTATTTTAGTTATATAACCTATATCAATCATATATCTATATGTGTGGACATGTGCATGACATTTGCGTTTTAGTAGTATCTAACCAGTCCTAGAGATGTACTAGTTCTGGAGGTCTTAGGTGCCTTTTGAATGGATGTAGAGATTAAAATTGTATCATTGTGCCTTGAACATGTGTGATTTTTTGTGTTTTGATAGTATCTAAGTATTCCTATAGGAGCACTCGTGTTCATTGGAGGTTTTATGTGCCTTTTGGTGGAACATGGAGATTAGATCTCTGTCATGGTGCCTTTTTATTGTATTGTACCGTTTTCTTTTAAGGTGCTGGAATCTATTTAACCAGAAAGAGAACACAGGCAGTTTATTGGGCCTCATACTTACTGATACTCAAACAAAAAGCATTAACCCTTCCTTGATTGCATATGCTATGGAGGGTTCCGGATGGAAGTCTTGACATAATAAAAACAGGAGAATTAATGTGTGTGTGTGTGTGTGTGTGTGTGTGTGAGAGAGAGAGAGAGAGAGAGAGAGAGAGAGAGGAATTGGCTGCCTCTATACAACCATTCTATTGCTGAAAATTCTGCTGCCTGTTTTCTTTGATTTTTGATCCCTGCTTTCTGGCCATCTGTTTCAGTTGGGACCTGATAGACCATTTGATTAATTTTGGGCCCTCTTAAGGCTCTAAAAAGAAGAAATAAAGATGTAGTTATTTGTCTTATTTGTCCTCTCTCTAATCTTTCTTTGACTTTAGTTGATTATTGTCAGCCCAAGGATAAGTGAGGTCTGATTTGTAATTTCAAATTTTAAATATATCATAATATAGTTATTGTTGGAAGACAGGTTTGCATAAGTGCAGGCACCTGCCTTGCACCTAAAGTTTTTCAAAGCCTTGCTTCTAGGTCTTGTTAAATCACCTTCTCCCCTTAATCAAATGCTTCAGATGTTAATGATGCTCTTGATGTTTAATTTATCCTGATCTTACATGGTATGGTCATCCTCCTTAGCTTTTTTGAGCCACAAATGACTTGTGTAATTCAAGGTGTTACAAAAAATTGTGAACTGCCTATAACTATTCTGACATCAGTGGAATGAACATCAAATGGTCCACTGTACTAACACAAACAAGTTGTTAGATTTTCATTTTTTCTGTGTCAGAAGTGTCACTGTCTTCTTGTTATAATAAACATAAAAAGCTCATTGTTTATTTATTTTGTTTATCTTTGCTTGGTCCAAGTGCTTTTGATATCTTATGCATTAAAATATCTGCAAGTTTTAAAAGGAAGTGGGAGACTCTATGGATGGATGCATGCATTCATGGATGTATATACGTATGTATGTTTGTAATTTTTTTGGATGGAACTTAGGTGCAGTTCATAGGTGTGGTTCCATCCAGTTCTCTCTGTCTCCCACTTTTTCCCAACCACCTGAGCCCCATGTGATGCTGAATGGGAGAGAGCTAGATACCCCACACATACGAAACCGCACCTAAGTTCCGTCCCCTTTTTTTTTAATTCGTGCAACAAAAGTTGAATGACTTCTGTGGACATGACTTGGATGTTGATGCTTGATCATGCTTGATGTACACTCTAATTTGAAGCAAAGAAGACAACCTTCTCTTTTATACTCCTGGTAATTGATGGTAAAAGGAAACATTGTTACAGTTATTATGCCCTTCTATATTGTAGTTTGATGGTGATTTGAAACAAAATTTATATAATTACTTATTTTCCATGAATTGGGTATCCAGTAACCTTGCGAAATTAATCATGTAGTCTCTAATGTTCTAATGGCCTTCTGTGAATCATGCTAATCTTCATAACATGTCCCACTTAGATGCAATATTTTAGCGAGTGTGGGATTTTGCTGTTGAATCTTTGACTTAAGATTATGTTATCCAAGAATTTATTATGCCACATTAATGCTTTAGGGCTCCATTCATTAGACACCATATGCAGTGCATCTTTGTCAAGGGAAGTAACCGACGATCTTACAATTATGGATCATTTGGTTGTTCCTTTTTTCAGAGGCGTAAGGATTGGTCTGTCATTATTGAAATTGCATTTCTTATATTGTTTTGTTATTTAGCATACATTTTATTTAATTTTTTAAGATATACTATTTTGTTGCAGTTAACAAGTTCAATTGCCTTGGCTAAGCGTGGAGATTGTACGTTCACTACCAAAGCAAAGGTTGCACAGGCTGGAGGTGCAGCAGGCTTATTGGTTATAAACGACAATGAAGGTAAGAAATGTAGTAACTTGAATATTCACTTATTAGTATTTCCTTAATCTTTAAAAATGATATAGTTTCTCTCAAGGTCCACAAAACTGGTATTGAGAATTGGTATTGGTATGTTGCTGTTTTGAAATAGTTTGTTATGCACCTTGTACCAAGGTAGGCACGTCCAATATTTCTTTCTCTCAACTATGGTAGTACATGAAATTGGGCAATATGGGATGGCTTCACATGGTTTGGACCAGTGATTCAAGTCTCTCAGAGAGATTCCGAGACCAATCTTGACTATTCCAGCCTGGCTCGATTATAATATATTATAGTATCAACTTTAAATAGATTTAATTTATCATAAAGATATAACTTGAAGTTCAAATATGTTTAAAAATCGAATAAAATACTAAAGCTTCACAAATATATATATATATTTTAAGAAAAAAACATCCCAAGCAAGTACTGAAACGTTTGACCATGTTTGGGATTGAGATAGGATGAGATGCGGGACACCTTATTTCATGAAAAAAACCAGAACATCTCTATTTCACGAGATTTAAAACCTTAGTTTGAACTGGTATAGGCCAGTTAGGCTCATGTATTGAACCGAACCACTGTGGTTGGGATGGTTGGTACCAGGTGGAATGGGTTGTTTGGCAGGCCTAGTTTCTCTCTTCTGATATTTGCATTTGGTTCGCATCTTATGTATGATATTTTGTGTGCAATCTTGGTATTTTCACTTTACCTTCCTTGCTTTTATTTTGCAGATCTTTACAAGATGGTTTGTAATGAAAATGACACATCGCTTAATGTGACAATTCCTGTTGTAATGATACCCAAGTCAGCAGGGGAGAATTTGAGGAAATCCTTGGCTGATGGAGGGAGGGGTGAGCTGTCCTTTTCATATTTGGCTAATTTTGGATTGACTTTATGATAACATCCTTTTCATTGTTTTCATTTATTTCACTATGCTTTGTTTGGTATTTGGTTTATGCATCTTTCTTGCTGCCCAAGATCAGCATGTAAGCTTGATAACTGTTTACAACCTGATGATAAACTGAACAGAGTTGCTCTTCTGTTATGTTAGGAATTTGTTCTTTTATGCGATTCTTTTGATTACCTTCATTTAATTTTGCTACAATAGCCTCTATTAGTACTAATGAATCTAAAGAAATTATTTTCCTGGGTGGATTCTATTTTTAAAGAACACTCATCTTTTCTGTCGAATGAAATCTAAAATTTTCAAGATGCTCGTCTTTTCCATCAAGGGAAATCGAAATTTATTCTTTAAAATATCTTACTCTATTAAGTTGCCTAAATTTGCCTGTAGTCAACCCTATAATTTAAGGGAAAGGTTTGGATGATGATGCCCATATGCATCATCTTATGGTTAACCTGTTTATCTTTATCATAGTCTCCATATTGTTATTATTTCGCATCACAACATGAAGCATATTTTTAGTTCCTTTGTGAGGTAACAAATTTTTATGTGTAATGCCTCACTTTTAACATCTGAATTAAATGGACTCTGCAGTCTTGAGGAAACCCATGTTTATGTATGTTTTAGCCTCCGTTTGATTATCCCTTGCATCATAAAACTTCTAATTTTTAGTAGTGCCTTACCTGCAACTGCAAGTTGGTCAGATGAGTCTAGGTCCAAACATTCTGCTTGACACAGGGCAGACCTGAATTGGCTTCAGCACTAAGATTTTAGCCCAAAATGCACCCCATTATTGATCGCTTTGGGGCTGATCAGCTCTCATTTCAGGCCAGGTCCAACTTGGGTTTATGTTTTTAAGGCTAGGTTGGATTTTTGAGTTAATCTTTGCTTGTCAAATCAGGTCACTCAAGTTTGATCAGGTCAGATGCTGTTGTAAAGGATGGATGCTGAGGTTTTAAATATGGATAGAGTCATTTTTTCTATAGAATGGGATGCCTTATGTCCTGAAATTCAGGATGATAGATGTCCTATCCCTCCGTCCATTTCTTGACAGTTGGGACCTTGCTGTCCCACCATTATATAAAACCCTGATCCATACTCAATCCCATTGGGAATTGGGTCCTAATTTTTTGTCCATGCTTGATCCATGTACCTGAATATTGGATATATATATATATATTCATTTGGATAGAGCTGAGGTCTGGTTGACTATTTGCACACTTTCTCGTATCTTGATACTCAACTAATAACATCAATATCATGATATCATTTTCAACCTTTTGTTCTTTAGAGATTAAAACCAAGTCCAGCAACCATATGAATATATCTGCATAAGTTTTTGATTTTATCTTCATGTGTTATTTCTGCAAACAAGTTCTTACGTGAATTCCTCTTAAATCTTCTGTTCTGAAATTGCAAGGAGGATCTTGGGAAATTTTGGCATGGTTTGATATCCTGCTTAAGGGATTTTATTTATGCGTTGACTCAAAGAAGATTGAAACTCTCTTGGTTCTTTTTTAAAATATTTTTGAAGTTTTTCAGGATATCTTGGTTTTATAGTCTCTCTCTACACGCACAGCACACACAATATTTATTTGTATTGGTGCATCAAGTATTTCTTTGCTCCCATTTTGCTCCCTCGTTCACAGTGCAATAATAGTCTATATTTGGTTGATTTGGGATATCTTCGCATGTATCTAGTGTTTAACATAAAACTGCACAAAGTTAAACAAGGGATATAGGAGATGGTGCCATACTATTGTTCTTATATGCTTGCATACAAATGTACTGGATTTGGGCATTAACGCCACTCATCATTGAGCATTGATTCCATTGATTTGGCTCTGCAGTGTGTGTGTGTGTGTGTTAGACTCAACAACAATTTTCTTGCATTGTTGCAATCTTTTGTGGTTGGTTCTTGCAATTGAATTTATGGCTGTGAATGAATATTAAAGTCATCTAATGTCATCTTTTCAATATGTTTTCAAGGAAAGTCATCATGCCTTTTTGTTTTTTGAGGAAAGAAATTTATTGTAGTTAGATTGGCTCTTTGTGCATGGTCCATTTAATAAAACTTTGAGGTTAAAAGAATAAATGATTGTGATTATAAGGTTTACGGTTTCTTTGGTCTCATCTGAATGCTTCTTCACAGTTAATTTGTTTTATGGAGAAATTAAATTTATAGCTGTGAAGTCCATACTAAAGCCATCAAAATGTCATCTTTTCAATGTGCTTATGTTTTTTGAGGAAAGAAAATCATCATAATCAGTTTGGCTGTTTGTGTATGGTTCAGTTAATAAAGTGCTGAGTTTAAAAGAATAAATGGTTGTGGCTTTAAGATTTAGGATTTCTTTGGTTGCATCTGAATTCTTGTTCCCAGCCAGTTTGTTTTTTGAGGAAATTCAAATATTACAATTTGCTTATAGAAACCTATTGTTAAGGAGCTTAAGGTTTCTAGTAATGGACCTTTGATCAATTTTTATTTTAATGGGGCAGCCAACAAACCCAGACCATAGTTAAACCTGATCTAAACCTATAGACTGATGAGTCAAAAATGGTCCCAAGAGAGGTCCCCAATAAACTGATTTGAGATATGGTTCTGGTAAAATTTCACTGGCTTTGGTCCTCATCATATATTATATTTAGGGTATGAGATGGATCTCTAGGAACCTGATCTGATCTAACCCCAGCCAATCTGGACCAGATAGTTTACTTGTACACCTTTCACTTATAAAAATGTATTAAATATATTTTGAACCTATGTCGTTGGTGAATTGTTAGTGCATGAAAGGAATTGAGCTTACTAAATATCACTGTCCACTTGGAAGACCCGGACATGGTCTGCACTTGATCCAACCCATTGAATGTTGGGTAGTACATGGGTCTTAACATATTCAGATCTGACCCATAGACCCACCTCTGATGGGTGTTATAATGTCTCAATTACTTGGAGTTGGACCATCATGATTCTTGATGTGTAGAGGTTGGGCCAAAGGTTAAAACCTGAGCCTCCTAATGGGTATGGGACCAGGTGGAGGCACCTGGATCCTGCCCTTAAAAAGATCTTTTTCTAGTTACTACCTGTGTCCTTCCACTTGGGAAGTTTGGGACAATCAATCCATCAAGGTTTTAATTTATTCTACCACAACCAAGTTAATCCATATAAACAACGTTCTCAGAGAAGACAACTTCAAAGCTAGACTTCGGTTTATATCTCTATCTTGAGATTTGAGATTAGATCTTGCTTACTTATCATGGCAAAGAAACTTGATGATATTGACTAGATTATTTAATGTGCTTGATCCAGTCTTAATAGAATCATCCACATACCTTCCATTTTAAGTACCAGTCTGTGCTGGGCCATTAAACTCATCGAATCATTCAAAATTTCTAATTATAAAAGGTCTTTTTCCATTTTCTTTTTTTTAATTTCTTTTCCTTTTTTGGCATAGCTGAGCTTGTGCATTAGTCATGATCTAGAATTAATGTCACAAATACATGATAACTATCTAGACCAAAGATTGACAACATTGACCATAGTGTACTATAGTAAAAATGCGTAGAGGTAGAAATAATTCATATGTTTTGTGAGATGTCCTATGTTTCAAGTGGGCAACAAGAGTAAATGGTATTTACAGTATTATCCTATTAAAGTGTTATGATAGATTATATAGATTTAAGATTAATAGAGTTGATGCAAAATCTTAACCATATATGAATTAAAAAAAAAATGTAACACAATAGGTTTGCTTGCTTCTAAACAGTAGACCTTCAAAACATAAAACTTTTAGTTTTAGTTTTTCAGTATCCTAAATGCAGTAGATCATGTTCAATTCTGTGGATCTTCATTTTCAAATGACCATCATTGATTTTGCAACATTAAATTCATTGTGAAGATTAATGCGAAACATAAACTCCAACTCTCTCTTTCTCTATGTATATTTATACTTATTTTATGTTCTTAATTTGTGCTGAATTTGTAAGTTATAAAGCTTAGAATAGGATCCTGTATGTGGAAAATGAGGACCTTAGCATTCTTAATGAACTTCATTGCTTAATCAGCCTATGGCATGACAGGAGAGTTGTTATCCTGTTCCCTTATAAAACTGGTCTGCTAAACATGGTCGTTTGCACTTTCAGGATTTAGCCACTACCCACTGCCTTTTATAGTTGTATGTATCAGATACCATCCGCAAATGCACATTTCATTGCATATTTTTGATCATCTAATGCATGCCCTTGAATTTGAGTAAAATGTTTGATATTTTCATCTCTCTTGTTATTTGTGTATTGTAATTATAAATCAGATGATGGTGCAGTTTAGAAACATACTGCTAATATTAGGTACCACTTTATTGTCTTTGTTCTCTTTTATATTATTCTTTGATACTTTAAGATTCTCCTTGTATTTGTTACTAAGACTCTTTCTTCTTACAGTGGAAGTCCTACTTTACTCTCCAAATCGACCAATTGTTGACTTCTCGGCAGCCTTTTTGTGGTTAATGGCTGTTTTTACCATTGTTATTGCTTCGATGTGGGCTGAATACATTGCATGCGAGCAGGTTGATGAGCGTTATAATCAATTGACACGGAAGGTTTTCTTTTTTACTTTATATAACACTTATCATTCCAGTATCAAACATGTCCAATTTATTTTTTTCTCCCAATGTTTTGCTAATTATGCTGCAGTTTATTATTATTATTTTTTTTGCTGCTATTAGTTGAATGTTTAATCCATATTGTTTGGCAAATCATCCTTTTTTTCAATACATCAACTCACTTTCTCAAGAACCATTTAGTAAGCCATAGTTTAGATCATTTCAAGTAGTGTTCTGTGCTTTGTTTCTCCTTTTCTCTCCTTGCCTCTCTCTGATCTTGATGATGTGCTGATTCCCCAAAAATTCACATGTCCTTAGTCTCTTATTGGATGATGGAACGGGGGATCAAAGTGGGTTTCGATCTGGCCCTTCATCCTGGTCCTTCAATGCTCCTCCCAATGATGGCTGCTGTTGGATGAAGTTCACTGTTGATCACCTCATCATCATCGTCCTCAACTCTTTAGGTCACCCTGTTCTTGCTTCCTCCCCATGTGTCTGCACTGACCCCCTCTGCTGTTGCTAGCAAGCTGCCGAGAAGTATGGCTTGGTGACATATCATACCAACCTGGTACCTTGTTAGCATGATTCATGGTGCTGGTACAATGAATAATAGTTTTTGGTTCAGGGGAATGAATGCTCTTAAGGTACATAATCATGGTCCAATGTAGTTGCTGACAAGGTCTTCTGTTTACAAAAATCATCCTTATGAACCTTGGTGAACGTTTTCAGACAATTGTTAATGTGCTTTTTTTTCCCCTGCAAGTATGGAGTGAACAGAAGCACAAGGGTCCGTACTGGTTTTTGTCATCTTTGTCCTTGTTCTGTGGATGCATGTAGAAAGAAGCAAAAATTTTTACTAACAGCAGCGAACCGAATTGAAAGGAAAAATCTGAATGCTGCCCATCTCCATAGTTTCAAATTTTCAATAACATGTGCTGGATGTGCGATATCAAGTGATTGATTAATTTGAAGGATATCTCATGCTGAATTTGTTTCATTCTTCTGCCTATACAACCTTGGCATGCGTCTTCTTGATTTGATTTGTATTTTAAGCATTGAATGCATGTGAAACTCAGCATCTATTTCAAATTTTGCATAGATTTTTGTGTCATTTACATTAGATGTGTATTGACATTTTTCATATCTAAGGAATGTTGCCTCCATTCTAAGGGGGAACACTTTAAGGTTAGGTGCTCCAGCCACGTGCACAGCACATGCTTGAGCTGCCAGGAGCTTGTTGAAGTCCCCAATTATGGATGGCTGATGCAGAACGTGGATGAGATATAAATGCAATGAAATAATATTATATATATATATATATATATTTATGAAATGACTAATTATTCAGAAAGATTAAAAACTAGTTAAGCTATACTATGTAAGACAGGCGGAAGCATACACTGGAATTAGAACTGTTAGAATATTAACGAAACCAGGAAAGTGAAGGTTAGGAAACCCTCGGTTAGGACATTCACTAAATCAGAGAAAGAGAATTAGAGAAAGGATTTTATATATCAACAGTGATCACTCGAAGATTAAAACAGGAAGATCGCTCTGACAGGTTGAAAGTCCTGGATGAAGAAGCTGTCTACTAGAGAGGATCTTCGAAATATGGTTCATGGGCAACGATGACTTCCTCTTTGGCTTGTGAATCCCTGAGAAAATAGTAAGAGGAGATGGGGGCCTGTGGTTAGCGGCAGAGTTGTTTTAGGGTTTCTGAAGGGGGGAACGGGTAGGGTTTGGGTTTGATGAAGATTAGAGAAAATGAAAGGAAACACTAAGGGCTTCACACCCATTCCTTTTCAGAGTACCAGAGCCTTTACAGCAATGGAAAAGAACTTCAGAATTTTCTCATTAATGGCTCTCTTCATTTACAAGAGAAAGGTCTTTTTATAACCCTTTCATGTCAATACAAGTTAAATCAGCATGCTTTATCTGGGACGGCCAAAAAGAGAGAGTGGCTGCAATTTTCAAGCTTGTAGAGGAGGGGGATCACTTGAGAGAGGGAAAGAATGGGTGCCCCTTGATTTCTTCTGCCATCTTGGACTGGGCGGTAATCTTCTTCCATCTGGGGTGCATAAAGATCTTCCAATTAGAGAGAGGCAGCCAATTTCTTTTATAGATGTTTACCAGAGGATCACATGATAAGTATGGAAGTCAATGGGCGCCTAAAAAGCTTCCATATAAGGGCGGGTGGCATAAAGAAATGAGGAAGGAGGATGTTAGCGCTTAAATTCCTTTCTAAATTGATGTGGGCCGGCTCTTTGCTCTGCTCTGGTGATGCCATGTGTCCCGGAATGGTCCAAGACATGTGTCATTGCATGGTTGATGGGTCTTCTCTTGGGTCTTCAAGGTGAATCTTCTCTTGAGTTATTACAAGACTCAATGAAAGAAAATAACACTTGACACTTGACCAACTCCTGGATTCCAACAATGAACCAGGCTAACTAACACAATTGGACTCGACAAGGACTCTAAGAATAAAGAAAAGGGCTCTCATAAATCAAAGATCCATAAGGAACCCTGAAATCTTTGTCTCAATTTGGTGCCTGCACCAATTCTTTCGGGTTGGGAAGAACTCGATCCCGTCGAGTAAGGGTCAGTTTGACTTTGGTATTTCTCTAAGAGGTCTGGGTCTATGTGTTGCAGATCTTCCCGACTAATCAATCACCAAGTACCCTGTAGCTGGTCAGGTAGCAGGTGGGAGGTTTTTCCTGCTTAACGCAGGTGCCTAATTAGAGTAACCTCGTCACTCCGCTTAAGTCGTTTGACATTTGACCTCCAGCCTTAGACACTAGGTTTCAGTCGTAAATAGAGAAAGACTCACACTAGTTTCAACAAAATATGTGAACCCGACCGTGGGTGTTCCTAATGCTCAATTACGTCTATTGGATTTTAAAATTGGGAGGTTTGGGCTCGTATGCAGGTTTATGATTTTCTGGGCTCAGGAAGGGCAATGAAATCCCCACCTAATCTGAGATAGCGGTACCCTTAAGTCAATTTAATACAGAGATGATGGAACACTAAAGACTTAAGTTAACAAGTCGGGTCTCTAACCAAAAGGATGCAGCAATACAGAATTTTTTTTTTTAAATTTTCAGTTATGAAACTAATTAATAGCAGTAATTAAAATGTTTTAATTATTTATTTATTTATTTATTTTGCCTATGTGTGTCACTTAAGGCCTTGCCTCAAGTCAGCCTTTCTTGCCACGACACTCCCAAAACGTAGGTAGTTGGGTCAAACGTACCAAGGTACTACCGGTAGCCTCCCTTATTGGTACGTCCCTGATATCCCTATCAAACGCTCGTTAGGTCAAATAGCCTGGGGTACTATCTCTAGCCTCCCCCTTTGGACTATCCCTAAATGAGCATAGTAGAGACCAAGAAATGCTCTCTTTTTTTTTATTAGAATTTTTTATATGCAAGAAAAATAAGTAAATATGAAAGGTGTGCAGAAATTTTGGTAAGCTGAAATTTTCAGCACCTATGCAAAACTACTTTCCTAATATGATGCAAGAACAGTCCTAACAACCTGCTCTGATACCAAAACTGATGCAGAACGTGGATGAGACATAAATGCAATAAAATAATATTATATATATATATTTATGAGATAGCTAATTACCCAGAAAGATCAAAAACTAGTTAAGCTATACTATGCAAGACAAGCGAAAGCATACATTGGAACTAGAACTATTAGAATATTAACGAAATTAGGAAAGTGAAGGTTAGGAAACCCTCGGTTAGGACATGCTCTCAACATTCACTAAATTAGAGAAAGAGAATTAGAGAAAGGATTTCATATACCAACAGTGATCACTCGAAGATTGAAACAGAAAGATCGCTCTGACAGGTTGAAAGTTCTGGATGAAGAAGCTATCTACCGGAGAGGATCTTCGAAATATGGTTCAGGGGCAAAGACGACTTCCTCTTTAGCTCGTGAATCTCTGAGAAAACAACAAGAGGAGATTGGGGCCTGTGGTTGGCGGCAGGGTTGTTTTAGGGTTTCTGGAGGGGGGAACGGGTAGGGTTTGGGTTTGAGGAAGATTAGAGAAAATGAAAGGAAACATTAAGGGCTTCATACCCACTCCTTCTCGGAGTAACAGAGCCTTCACAGCAATGGAAAAGAACTTTAGAATTTTCTCATTAATGGCTCTCTTCATTTACAAGAGAAAGGTCTTTTTATAACCCTTTCATGTCAATACAAGTTAAATCATTCATTTTAAGTACATAATTGACATGGATTGTAATGTATGGCATGTGATTTTTCTTGAGGAGGCATGGATCTCTGCATGCTTTATCTGAGACGGCCAAAAAGAGAGAGTGGCTGCAATTTTCAAGCTTGTAGAAGAGGGGGACTACTTGAGAGAAGGAAAGAATGGGCGCCCCTTGATTTCTTCTGCCATCTTTGATTGGGCGGCAACCTTTTTCCATCTGGGGCGCATGAAGATCTTCCAATTAGAGAGGGGCAGTCAATTTGTTCTATAGATGTTTACCAGGGGACCACATGATAAGTGTGGAAGTCAATGGGCGCCCAAAAAGCTTCCATATAAGAGCGGGTGGCATGAAGAAATGAGGAAGGAGGATGTTGGCGCCTAGATTCCTTCCTAAATTGATGTGGGCCAGCTCCTTGCTCTGCTCCGGTGATGCCATGTGTTCTGGAATGGTCCAAGACATGTGTCATTGCATGGTTGATGGGTTTTCTCTTGGGTCTTTAAGGTGAACCTTTTCTTGAGTTATTACAGGACTCAATGAAAGAAAATAACACTTGACACTTGACCAACTTCTAGATTCCAACAATGAACCAGGCTAACTAACACAACTGGACTCGACAAGGACTCTAAGAATAAAGAAAAGGACTCTCATAAATCAGAGATGCATAAGGAACCCTGAAACTTGTCTCAATCTGGTGCCTGCACCAATGGCTTGGCGTGCTCTTGGACTGATCTGGTTGGGGTAGTCTTAGGGGAACTATTCAAAAAAAGAAGAAAAAAAAGAAAAAATGAACTCCATGTCAAGACACGATGGTTGGGCCCTTTCATTTAGAGGAAAAGAGCCCTTTACATTTAGATTGCCATCACCATTGTCCATCTTGCTTCCAAGAATATCATGAAGATAGAGTGAATGTTAAAGCTAGGACTGACCTTGTCATAATTAACACCAATTCTGGATAATGGTCAACAACACTTGCTTCTCTGCAGACTCACTAAGGGAGAAGGAACCTTAAACTTTTTCAGTTGGTGAAACCAGTGTCTTATCATGTGCAAACTACAAATCTGATCCTCAACTAAATCTCATCACATGTTGCTCACCCATTTTACATTATGAAATTTCATCTGAGAAAAATATTAATGCTTGTCATTGAGATATCTGAATCCTTTTGATCAGTCAATTCATTAAGAAACCACTTCAAAGCATATTAGCCAGTAATCTGTTTTTAGTGCAACTTAGAATCAGATGGAAATGAGTTTGGTGATCATAGTTCATTCAGTTACCAAACTATGGGAACAGGCAGCAAACATGAGCATACTGTGGTCCAGTGGAAACTGATCCAAATGCTTAGGAAAATAATGGAAATATCGTTGAGAATACACTGCAGATTAATTTCTGAGTGGTTTCTGCTGAACAATGTTTCCCATGTTCTAATATGTTTTAGATGGCTGTTTGCTGCATTTGGAATACATTCTAAGTTTCTAACCCTTATGTCCCACTTCTTGCTCTGGTATTTCTTCCTGCATTCATTTCTCTATTGGGAGCTACGCTTCACTATGTGAGTTTCTCAGCCCTTATTTGGCAACCTCAATTTTTTTTTTTTTTTTTTGTGGTTATTAAACTGCAAGATCAGTTTTTCGCTTGTCTGAGTACACTAACACTACATGCCTAGGATCAAACCTGAGGTTATGAGTATGCGCTTCCTATTTTTTCTGCTAGCATCTTAGCATATTTTGGTGGAACAAGAAATTATATCCGGCATTCTGCTTGTTGCCTTTAAGATATAATAACATAATAACAGGAAACATACATTTAATTGTTTTCCTTTTGTTTGTTGGACAGGATCAACCTAACACTGGACCACATGAGAGGGAAGACTCTGAGAAGGAAATCTTAGAGATTAATGCAAAGGGAGCAATAATTTTTGTTGTGGCAGCATCAGCTTTTCTGTTGCTTCTTTTCTATTTTATGTCATCTTGGTTTGTCTGGCTGCTGATTGTGTTGTTCTGCATTGGTGGTACTGAGGTAACCTTTCTTTTTTTAGACTTTTGATTAATTTCTGTTTCAATTATTATATAGTTATTCCACCAGTAATTGTGGATCCATATGCTGTCACCTTTTTTGTTTCTTAGACTCTGGACCATTTTGGTCTTTGTAACTCAACCTTTCATTTTACAGGGACTGCATGTTTGCTTAGTGACACTTATTTCAAGGTATGTTGACAGACTGACCATCATATTATATTATGGCTATGGTCTTTTTCTGGTTGCTTTCTCAATCCCTGACTTAAATATAATTCTGCTATACTGAACAGAATATCCAAAGATTGTGGACAGAAGACAGTACATCTACCATTTTTTGGTGAAGTCTTGATTCTATCTGTTGTGGTTTTACCATTTTGTGCGGCCTTTGCTATTCTATGGGCTGCGAATCAGCACTCTTCATATGCTTGGATTTGTCAAGATATTCTTGTAAGATATTTTTATCTCAAGGATATTCTGTTTTGCTGTGCCAGTTTCTTTTTGTGCTCTTATGCAGTATCTATCTTGCTCGTATTATCCTGAACTCAATGAATATATCCATATGAAAGTTTTCATAAACGGAATCTTATTCAATAAAAGGGATTTTTTTTTTTTTTTTAATATAACTAGTTCCCTAGGATCATCCATATGATCAACATGGGTTCAATCAATAAAAGGAAAAGGCAAGCTGCAGGATTTCTCAAGTGCAAAGTCCTCCCATCTTCTCACATGATTCTCCTTGATTCTCCCTATAGAACTCTTTATGTATCAAGCATAGAAAACCCAAATTCCATGATTAGAAGTGGTGGTTTCATTTGCGCTTATTGTTATTAAAAACATTCAACCTATAGAAGTGGTGGTTTCATTTGCGCTTATTGTTATTAAAAACATTTCAACCTATCTCTTTGCGTTCCTAGAAGTTAGAGCAAATTACTCTAGCATGCCTTTTTACATTCCTGGAAGTTATGGCATATAACTTAACATGCCTCTTTAACTTCTTTTAAGTTATAACTCAGAGCAAGAGACTCTTGGTTTCCAAGTCTCTCTTTATTATAGAGAGAGAGAGAGAGAGAGAGAGGATGTTGCAGGGGACCCATTAGGAGTTATAGTTATATTTTGACATTGTATCAAGATCATGTACAAAGCATAGAGTCATAGCAATGAAAAAACATTTGCATTTATGGACATATTTCTGACAATAGATCAAGCATACCAAGGTCTACATGGGAAGCTCGAGTTTTCAAATTTCTTTCATTCCCAAAAATAATCCATCAAAAATCATCAAAATATGTAGTCACAATTAAATTTAAGCATGTATCATTCAACAATTATGAGCAGAGATATGTACAGTATATCATTACATTTTTAACCAGCAATCCATTTTATATGGAAAGCATTATTACCAAGATAACCAATTAATGATCTTCCGATTTTTTATGTCTTCAAAGGCCTATCTTCAATTTACCTTGAGACATGCTTACAAAAAAGAGTTAATTTTGTGTTTTTGGTATCCAATTCTTTTTGGGTCCAATCGGATTAGTGTTTAGACTTTTTTTTGGGGATATTTTCGGTACCTAAACCTTCTTCACACCCACATATGTGCTTCTTCTAATTGAGCATGAATGAAGGATATGTCTTTTGCATCTATAATAATTGCATGTAATGATAGGATCATAAGAAGTTGCTTTTACAAAGAGATTTTTGAAATACTTATGTTTTGAGGGTGAATAATCTAATCATTGTATGCCAAACCATCCCTGAAGCGCCTTAGAACTAGGATGGTTCGGTACAAGGGAGAATCGTTCGAACCAACCCTAAACCGACCATGCTGAACCAAATTAAACTGCCCCAAACAGAACCACTTGGGTCGGCCCGATTTGGGCTAGTTCATGGCTTGGGGCTCCTTATTTCAGTTGATTAGTCTCCATTAGTTTGGTATAGTACACTTCATACTGAACTGAACTGGTCTGGTGCTGAAACAATATTAGTTCCTGGTACGGTGAATTTTGAGACCAATCCTACCTTTTGTAAGCAATATCTTTGATTTTCTAATAGTATGTCAAGATTTTTCTTTATTATTTTTTGTGAATTTGCAAAGGGTTTTAGTTAAATCATCCACTTTTTTCTTTAAAGTTTCATTCTCCTTTTGAAGTTCATTGTTATTTTTAGAGTTAGAAGATTTTAACTCATCATTTTCTTTCTTTAAGGAAACATTTTCATTTTTCAAAGTGTCTATCTCTTTTTCAAGTTTACTAACTAATTTCTTTAAAAATGCATTTTTATGTCTTAGGTTTTTCAAATCTTCATGCATTTCTTCAAAAGCATCAACTAGCTCATTATAGTTGGGGGTTTCATCAATGATTTAGTTACCTTAGCTTTCTTTGCCATTAGGCAAAGGTTGGTTACTTTAGCATCACCGTCTTCCTTCTCTGAGCTATTATTGTTTCATGTTGACACCATGCCTTTTTGCTTGGCCTCTTGCTTTGAAAGCAAATGGGGGATTTTTTTTATCTCTCTTTCTTGATTCACTCTTCATTGCTTCTTTTCTAGATCTTCCCTTGCCATCGCTTCTTATTTTTTAGGAACCTCTTGAAATTTCAGGTGAGCATAGTAAGGTCCTCATCTTCTTCACTCTCCTCATTGCTTCCTACATCACGATTGTGTGTTGGTGTGGTGGAATTTAAAGCTATACCTTTCCTTTCCTTTCCTTTTCCTCTTCTCCATTCTTCATGTAAGCTCATGAGTGATGAAAGACCTAAGAAGCTCATTCATGCTCAGCTTAGTAATGTCCTTTGCCTTAATGATTGCTATGATTTTAGGTTCTGAAGACTTGGGCAAAGATCGGAGGATTTGTTGAATATTTTCAACGCTAGTATAACATTTATCAAGAGATTTTAAAGCGTTTATGATATCGGTAAATCTAGTAAACATTTCGGAAATAGATTCTCTTGATTTCATTTTGAAAAAATAATTATGAACTAGCATAGTAAGTTTAGATTCTTAAACTTGATTAGTATCCTTTTGGGTAACTTCGAGTTTATTCTGTATTTCCTTAGCGGTCTCACATATAGAGACTCTATTAAATTCATTTGCATCTAAACCATAATAGAGAATGTTCATGGCTTTAGCATTTAGTTGAAGGGCTCTTATGTACTCATTATTAAAATCATGTTCCACCTTAAGAACTCTAATCCCATTTTACTCTTTTGTGAGAGTCATAGAGCCATGGGCTATGATTATCTAAGCATCATAGTCCATAGCTTGGATGAAGATTTTCATCTTATTCTTCCAATAATTGTAATTTACTGCATTGTAGAATAAAGGTCTATTGGTGGCTTGACCCTCATCCAAGGATGAAATCCACATGGTTGTCATTGTCTTTACTCCTTGACGGTTAGGTCAATAGATTGGAGACCAAGTTTTGATACCAATTATTGGCCCAAAGCAACCCAAGAGGTGGTGGGGGTGAATTGGGTTTTATAAAATTAAAAACTAAAGCTAAGGTATAAAGTGTAACCAGAGAGAATTATGCAAGTAAGAAGTATCAAACGCAAAAGCTATGCATTAGATATGCATTAGAGACAATATAGTGATAAATAAAAGCAATTTCAAGAAAGTAAATGAGCAAATAAAATAAATGAGGCACAAAGATTTATAGTGGTTCGATACCTTTTGCCTACATCCACTCCCTTAGACTATTAGGGAATTCCACTGAACCAATCTTCTTTGCTAGGTGAAGATCAGACCCTTATACCTATTCTTTTCATTGGCTCAGGAAGAACGCTTACAACTTCTTTTTACAAGCTCACAAGGAACCTTCAACTCTCTTTTTCATGGGCTAAGGAAGAATCCTAACAATTCTCTTGGCTAATACAAGAGAAAGAAGAGAGAAGAATCATTTTCTCAAGGAATGAAGATTTGCCAATGAAGCTCTGAACTTGGTAGAGAGGATCAACACTAAAGGTTCAAGAACAATATTTCCTCAAGTATAAATCAAGAAATTTATCTCTAATCCATGCATAAAACTAGGCCAAAGTCCCAAATTTATAGAAAATCACAAACCTAGCCATTGAAACCCCTATCCCCTTTGCGATGGTCAAATTCAGTCAACCATTAGTGCTCTCAAGCACCTCTCTGGTTGACCACTTAGGGTGGTTGGTCGGCTGCTGGAGTGCCACAGTGCTCTTTGGAAAGATCGATCGATCGGCCTCCTTGGACCGTTGACCGCTTAATGTAGTCTCAAGGTTTTTTTTTGAAACAATTGGGTGATGTGCTGCCCTAGCTAGTTGACTTGACCACATGTCAACCTTGGCAAGTCTTAATCCAAATCTTAAACTAGATTTTCAATATACTATTGATGCAAAACTTAATCTAATTAGTTTAAATGGATTTTGAGCCTTGTGCAATACCTCTCCTATCAAATTTTATAATAATATCCTTAGGAACCCAAAAATTACAAGTTGAAGCTTTTTCTTTGGACATTCTTGTGCCGGTTGATATTTGATTATTCCTAATTTCAACTTGGATTTTTTGCATACTACTTGAGCTCCTTATGAATCAAATATGTGCTGAATGAACTTTTTGCTCATTTTTGTACCCAAATAGAACATCGTGCCCATCTACTATAATGGACTCAAGTATAGCTTCAGTCTTTTAATCAATGCCTTGTTATTATCAAAACATGTACCATTGAACCCTTAGGTTCAACATTATTACTAATCATGGAATGAAGAAAATTTGTTGAGGGCCACGAGTAAACAATAAACTAAAAAAAATTACATCTAAAAATAATGGTCAAACTAAATCATCATGCGATGTCAATGATTTGCAGCTCTGCAATGGATTGGGATGGTAGAAGATTCTTCTTTTGAGACTATAATCGGATAGAATAATGCATTAGAAAGATTTTTCAAAAACCAACTTATAAATATGAAGAAAAAATACTCTTAATGGATGCATCTATTAAGAGAATTCTCATAAACCTAATACTTGAATTAGCACAATATTCATCTGACTTAGAAAGAGATCCCTTGCACTCCAGTCTGCAACACTTACATGCATGTGCATTTGTGTGTAGAGAGAGAAGCATCAGTAATAGAGAGGATCTCAAAGCAGTTTTCTTTAAGGATTGTAATAGAAAGAGTGTGCAATTGTTTTTTCTACTTTCTTTTACCTTTCTGGTGCTAACGCGCATGCGCGCGCGCGCGCACGCATGTGTGTGTATGAGAGAGAGAGTTCTCTTTTTTGTGATTTAAATGTTGAGTTGTTGACAAAATACATCAATGAGAACTTGATTCAATAAGCTTAGTAAATTCTGTGATACAGCTGTATTCTGCAGCTATTGATCTAATTATACCAATGTTTACAGCTGTTAATTACAACATAGTCTGATTTATGCTTTTCTAATGTTTTAAATACTGGTATCTACTGCAACACAGGTTCATGGTTTTGCTGATTCTCAAGTAGATGAAAAGAAATAATTACTTGATTTCTTGTACCTCAATTAAAGGGAATATTAGTGAACATTACTTTATGCTTAAAAACTCTTGATTAAAAGTACAGTAAACAAATGTAACTGACACCAATAGTAAATCGATGTACAAACAACACTAGCATTTTTTACTTAAGTTTGGTCTGGAACTCAGGGAATTTGCTATGGGTGCTGTGCTACAACTTGAGTGATTGATACGTTTCTTGTATTCTTCTAAGTATAGAATGTTTCCCATCTCATTCATGCTATCCATCAACATGACTTATCATATCACCTAAGCACTTGAAGATGTCCTCTACAGGTTTGATTCCACTCATTTTTATCTGATAAGTTCTCTTTGATATTTCCAGGGTATCTGTTTGATGATAACTGTACTACAGATGGCTCGATTGCCAAATATCAAGGTAAGCATTTAGTCAATGGCTCAGATTTCAGCAACTATATTTTTTATCCTGTGTTTGGTGTTGCTGATGCTGACATGACTGCTCCATCTAATTACAATATATCTGTGCAGGTTGCATCAGCTCTTCTTAGCTGTGCATTTGTGTACGATATATTCTGGGTATTTATATCACCTCTTATATTCCATGAAAGCGTTATGATTGCAGTAAGTCTTATTTTTATGGTCTTATATCTCAAAGTTAATATTTCTTTATTATTTTTTCCTTTTATTGATGTTAAATATGAATATGCTTTTTGCACCATGAGTGCTACTGTCCTAACCTTTGGACTTATAATAAGCTACTATAGCAACTTATGGGATCCAAAATTATATACCTGTTTAAGATTTATTTGTCAAAATTTTTTTGAAGCTTAGATTTATCCTTATCATTCCTTATGCTTAACTGTAAAATGTAATATCCTTTTTGATTAGTGCATGCTTATTTCACCTTTTGTCCCTTAGGTGAGCCCAAATAGTTGGGACAAACATTGATTGTTGTTCTAGTCAAGGTTTTTAATCCCGTAGGATGGCGGTGTCTCAATTTCTCCGCAAAATAAAATCCCCTATTGTTCCATCTTGTCTTGGCAGCCATCTTGGTTGGGTGCCCTGGTAGGTGCCCTCCACCTCTCTCCCCTTCTTTTCTTCTTTTTCTTTCTTTGCTTGTTTTTTCTTTTCTTCTTTCTTTTTTTTTCCTTTCTTTCTTTATTTTTCTTCTTGCTTCCTTTATTTTTTTTTTCTTTTGCTTCTTTCCTTTCTTCTTTCTTTCCTTCCTTTCCTTTTCTTCTCCCTTCCTTTCTTTTCCTTTTCTTCTCCCTTCATTTTTCTTTCTTTCTTTCTTTCTTTTCCCTTTCTTTCTTTCTTTCTGTTTTCCTTTCTTTCCTTCTCTTCTTCTTTCTTTCCATTTTCCTTTTTTTCTTCTTTTGTTCCTTTCTTTCTTTCCTCTCTCTTCTTCTTTCACCATATAGATGGGTTTTAGAGTTGCACCCTAGGTCTGGTCCTATCAGCCAGGATGCACCATATCCTGATAGGACCTAAAACCTTGGTTATGATCACTTTCTTATCCCTTAACCTGGCAGGCTTGATTATTGAACTTCCTATTTGTAAGATACATTTTAGTAACTCAAAGCTTCCTTTGTTGAAGGAGTAAGCAACATTGCAACAATCTACATCTGCATACAATTAAATTCATCGAATTCTGTTATGCTGCCAATATCTATTCTCTCATTCATCGGTACTGCTATAATGATCATCCTCAAGTAGAATTAGGCTGCAGATTCTTTCTCTTCATTTTGTTATTTGAACCTGAAGACATTTTTCTAGTGCCAATGCATCTCTGGTTACATGCATTGAGGGTGCATTTGAGATGTTAATCTTACTGACAATGTGTGTTATGCCATTGGTTTTGAAATTGAAACCACAGCTTGCTGTCCTAGTTAGACCAAATTTATTCATTCTATTCCTTCAGCATTTTATGTAAAAATCAGGAATGTCATATGGTTCAACCATCAACTTCCAATGACTAATTTACCTAGAGTTGAATTGTTTATCTTGTTTTTCATTGCAAAAAGTACAAGTGAAAGTTGTTTAATGAAATTGCTTTTCCGAAGTTCATCTTGCATTTAAAAAATCTAAGATTTCATCTTGCATTTAAAAATTTAGGAATTTGTGTTATGGCCTTTTTCTATTACTTTATGATGAGTGAGATCAAAATTAATATGTGGAGGTTATTAGTTGGATAGACAAATGGGATAGCAAGATTATGTCATTTCCCTTCTGCATTTTGGTTTATTGTGGAGCTGGAAGTCAATGTCATGGATTTCCAAATCTTGTTCTATATGCTCCTATGACTTGTTGTCTTGCTAGTATTCTCTTATTTGGTCTTTAAATCTAGTTTCGCCGAATGGACCTGATGGCTTCTTGGTGCTGTAGAAGATAAGAAATGAGCCATTACTACCATTTTTCATTATTCAGTTAGGTCCCAGCAGCACTGTTTTAAAATGCTTGGAAGAATCTTGGCTATTTTTGGTAGGTTTAGTAGAATATTTTTTATATAATTTTCTCCTGCCATATAGCTCTATATCACCTTCACCACGGTAACTTTTGTGGTGTAACCAGTTTGTTTTTCCACTTCTTGTTTTCCAAAAAAAAAACCATATAATTCAACTTCTTGTTTTCTGCAAAGATATTCTAATCTATGTCTAAAAAATATTTCAATATTTCTATCATTTTGTGGACATGATTCTTGATTGTATCCTTCACAATTGTCATAGTTTTATTGCATCTGACTTTTTCATGAGTTTGTTCAGAATTTTGTAGAATATTTGTCAGATTGAAGTTTTTTTGCCATTCACTGAATATGACGTAATTCCAGCTTTTGCATCCATCACAATTTTCATAAATGGGTTTGTTAAAAATTTTATGGAGTATTTGTGAGGTACTTAGATTGAAGGTTTTTGCCTTGCCACTCTCTTAATAAACCATTGTATACAAACCTATTTCCATATTCTTCTCCCATCTTCTTCTATAAGTTAACGATAAAAATACCATTCTGTGGCTTTATCTGAGAATATGAGATCTATATCTTCCATTGTTAATCTTTATCTTCCATTGTTAATGTTAATCTTATTCAAAATTTCTTTGAGTCTGAACCTTGGTCATAGAATTAGTCATTTTAAATTCAGATAAATTCTAGGATTCCCTTGTATGCTAAACCAACTTTTTATTGCATTTCCTGCCATCTCTTATTTACTTAAATATTTATTTCAATTCCCATTTAGTCTTTATGTATGCCAATCTATGATTATATTAAATATTGTCACTCTCTGAGTTGAACTTATTTATATCTTGAAAGAAAATTGATGATTCTTGATTTAAATTTCTGTTAAAATTGGATTTGCTTGCATTTTGTGTGTTTGCCTCATAGGCACAAATACACACAACCCCTCATGAACAATTTCATGTCTTCTAGAAACCTTGTCAGCAAGTTGTTCCACATGCTACATATAAATGATTGGATCATGAGGGCTGTCCATGTATATATCTTGCTATACTTCATTATTATTTCAACGTCTTCCTTCCTATCATTTTAGATAAAGATTTGCAACAAATTAATCCCCTACTTATTGTCAGATGCAGTACTGGATATCATTCTATACGAAGATACTTAAAATGTTTAGTAAAAATGAAATTTTGGAATAGCCATGGATGCAATATTAGATGCATATTAACTTAGATCCCCCCCAAAAGGGATATCATAAGGTTGATTTGACAAGAGAATTTATTGTTTATATATTATGAGATTTAGAAAACAACTGTGTGACCCTGTATCATATTCCTAGTCTAGTTTTTCCTCCTTTTGAAATGATATATTCTTTCTCTAGGACATCTAGTACAGAGATATTCAAGTTAGATATTATTACTTGTAAATTATGCAGTAGTGGTTTCCAAAGTAATCAAAATGCTTTACTCTACAGGTTGCTCGTGGTGACAACAGTGGGGGAGAAGCAATTCCAATGCTTTTGAGAATGCCTCGTCTTTTTGATCCTTGGGGTGGCTATGATATGATTGGCTTTGGGGACATTCTTTTTCCTGGTTTACTTGTTGCATTCAGTTACAGGTATTTTTATATGATATTGCATGGTTGTCTGAAAAGATTGTTATTTAAATTCGATGTCTCCTTGTTTTGCATATAAGACCTGATGGTTATGCATGTTGTTGACAGTTTGATAATGAAGTCCAGTACAAACTAATTTCACTTGCTAGGCCATGCTACTGATGTATTAAGTATAGAAGAGACGTGTTACATGGACACCTCGATTGTATTTAAATTTTCAGGGTTCTAAAATTTATAGTGACGTTGAAAAGGTGATAGTGATAAGAGTTCTTATATGCATTACCTTCCAGTGAAGTTTTCTTGTTGTTATTTAACTTGCTACCGATGGCATTTTGGTTTATTTAAGGTTCACATGTATAATTATATTAGAGAGAGAGAGAGAGAGAGAGATAGAGAGAGAGAGAGAGTATAAGTAGGATTTTAGAGGAAGCGGACAGGTGCTAATATGGAACATTTCCATCATCTCCTCTTGACCCAAAAATCAAAATATTGAGTTCTACTCCAGCCCAACTATGTACCCCCTTCCGTCTTTGTCACATTACATTGTCCAAAATGGTGAGAAGTGCCTTTCTTTTTTACCGACACAACCTTTTTCTTTCTCCCCATTTCTTATCTCATACATTCCTATTGATGGTGTCAACCCTCCATGGTCTAGATTCAATCCCATTTAAATGTGAATCTAATAGATCCAATCCAACCCACTTGCACAATTCGGTTGGGCTGGCTCAGGTTGATATTCTATCTTTATGGTCCATTGGGCTAAATGGTTTGGGTTGGATTTTAGTTTGGTCCAAGTCTGAACCAATTTTTTTTGGGTTTAATTGTAATTAGGTACTTTTGGGGCAATGGATCTTCTAAATGCCAACAAAATAAAGATTTTATAGAATTCTCGTCTAGGTAGAGAAAATGTGTGTTAACACTACTATCTTAAAATTATTCATTAGACCATTTTGCATTATTGACTATCTTAGCAAAACATCATTTATTAACGCAAATTTATGCTTATATATAGCCTTTTTCAGGAAATGGGCAGATATTGTCTGACAAATGGGTTTTTGGGAAGTGCATGTCTAGGAAATGAATTTCTGAGAAGTCGATTCTTGAAAAAAATGGCTTTTGGTATGTTTAATTGGGCATGAGGAGGAGGCTTGGGAAGTATGCATGGTAGATACCATATATATCCCCAAACATAAGATCAAGGTCTGTAGAACTGTAAACTGGTGCCGAACCAGTATTAGATCGGTTCAGTATGGTACTGAACCGAACCAACGGCGTATCAGGCTGATTGGCTTAGAGCCTTCCGTGAGCTCATATTCTCTTTCCTCTTTCTTATTTCCATTCAAAATCATTTAAGTAAATATCGTTCTTTCCATTTACTTAAGATTTCTCATGGAAATAAGGGAATACTTCCATTTGAATTCAACAAAAATATCAAACAAATCAAATTTCTTAAAAATAAAAAGTCAACTCTCTCTCTCTCTCAAGAACAAATTTGAAAAATTTCATGAAATAACGCTTTAGTAAGCATCCAGTTGGATACTTTAACTCCAAATAAAAATTTTAAAAAATCAATTTAATTTAGAAATGTTGAGAAAATAAGATACTAAGAACAAATATCTTAAAATATAATTTGTAAGGTTTTAGTTAACATTTGTTCAAACTTACAGAGTTTCTAAACTTAGGATCGTGGTAACAGTGAACCTCACACTGATTTATATTAACTTGGTGTACAACTCATCAAAACGATAATATTAAATTTGTCATAAAATTTTAAGGTTAAAACATATTTCTTGGAGTCCAAATAATGACATGTTAGAGGCATTTTTCTTAATGGTCAAACCTCTGATTTAGTGACACATCATAGTATATCACATAAAAAATAAAAAAAATAAAAAAATAAAAAATAAAAAAAATTATAAAAAGGGCCAAACCAGTCGATTTGGTTTGGTTTGGCAATCCTTGCATAGGATGCAAGTTTTATTGGCTCAAACTAGCCATGTTCAATTCTTAAAGTATTAAAAATGCCCTAAAATTTTTCTATATTAATATAATATAATTTAATATTATAAGCTTGTATGATAATAATATAGTAAAATAATCTTATAATTATAATATTATAATATATCGTTTAGGAATTTTGAATAAAAATTTTCTTTTGTTTTATTTATGAATTCAAGGGCATTTTTGGAATAAAATTTTTTTAGCCAGCTTTCTAGCCCATAGGAAAGAAGTTTTCCATGTCCCCCCATGAGTAGCCATTTCTCATGTGGTCATGGGAGGAAACAACTTTCAATGGAAAGTCTTTTTTTTTTTTTGTACACAAATTTGAAACCTCTAATTAAACAAGAGGTGTTTTCAACTTTCTTGGGAATATCTGTTTCTCATGCCCATTTCGCTTTAACCAAATGGGACCTGTATGTGTCCACACATACACACATGCGCGCACGGGCACACACACGTGCATGCGTGTGTGCATGCGGTGACCTGATGCTTGGGCCCATTATCACAGATCTTTAGCTTTTTCACAATCTTCACCAATACTTGAGATTTCCTCAAAGATTGGATGAAACTGCAAAGTGCTTTCAATTCAGTTTTCATCACTGTTACTTTAATTTTTGTCAGTTATGCTCCTTTCAACTCCTAGTTGTCTCAGAATACAAAGCTTCCACATAGCTAGTATTGAACCTCTATTTCTTGGGCATTGTCAGATAAGCACTGCTCATTATTGTGATTTTTATCAGTTTCTGTGCATACTTGGGCTCCATTTTGGTTCTAGAGTTATGCTTACTACCATAGCAGCTTATTCATCTGGGAACTTTAGCTTTCATACTGCTGTTCTTTGCCTATCAACAGATGCCTGTCAGTTGTTTTTAAATATTGGTGTCACTCGAGTTTGTTAGCACATCTATATAACTAATAGGTCTGTGTTTTCTAATTTCCCCCTTTGCTTTAACAAGAAATAACTATTTCATAATGCAGATATGATAGATCTAACAAGAAGGGCATCTTGAATGGATACTTTCTTTGGTTGATACTTGGCTATGCATTCGGTAGGTGGCCGATGTTCCCTTTGTATTACTTTTCTTTTTCTTTTTGAAATAATCTGCAAGCCTTTAAAAGCTCTTGGATTGTCAACAGAGAGAATGTTATCAGCATGGATTTGACACCTGGCATGTTTTTTTGGTTTATCATTTGATATGTGTTCCTTTTCATTTTAGCTGATTAGATATTCAACTTCCAGATGCATAATGGCATATAACTTGCTTGAATATTAGAACTTGAGTTTTTGTCCTTTTGATTATCTCCTGGATGCTCACCCACATATCACTATTACCATAGACTGGTAAAGGCCATGGTTTGCCCAAAGTGCTCCAAAAAGTCAATTCATCAAATGGTGATATTTGAAAATCAACAGCTTTGCTTCGGTTACACTTTCTGGTGAAAGAAGAAACATGTATTGCTTACCCATTAAAGTGCACAAACATGTAATGGACAATGAGAATCTTGAATCTAACAGTGAAGGTATGCAAATCTGCTCATGGGAGCACTATAAAAAAATCTGAAGACATGCTTGATGCCAGGCCAAGAGAGCTAAATTCTGGAAAGACACCCTGAAAACTGGTAAAAATAGTGGCAGTTGATCAACATGCAAACAACAGAATTGAAATGGGATAATTGCATCAAAAGTATATGAACTTATTTGGAATTATGAATTGAGCACTTTTATATAGATATAGAGGTAGACTTGGCTACATTCAAAAGTAGTCAAGTCTAGATCCGGTTACTTCTCCCATCTTTAGAACCACACAATTCATGAATTCCAAAGATGAAAAAGTGAAAAAGGTGAGGTGGCTTTGGGATCCGTATGGATCCAAGGGTAGGGGAGGTGACCGGATCCTATATTTAGCTGCATTCGAATATAGCCAAGTCCAGCTACACACACACACACATATATATATATATATATTTAATTGAGCATACCAACTTATAAAATTTGTTCAATTGAGTATATTTTTTTTTAGGACTGTCAATGGAGGCTTGATGGACCATCCTAGTTGGCATAATGGATGTGAAAAAATGCTGCAATGATGCTTATGTAGAGATGAAGCTGGTTAAGGTTGGAAAAATGGATGGAAAAACTTCCATCATTTTCTACCTCGCACCTCCAATGCCTACATGAATCCTCCCCCCACCATCATTTTTTACCTCCCACTGCTACCATCTCAATGCTATGTAGTGCCGTCTCAGCATTCCAACTAGAATGGTCTATTAAGTCACCATTGATGGCAGCCAAAAATGTACTTGAACAAATTTTATGAGTGGTATACTCAATTGAATAAAAAAAAAGTTTAAGGACTCAATTAAAAATCCTAAATAAATTAATGTACTCTTAAAGAAATTATCCCAATTGAAATTCTTGTGCTCCATCTTGTGACAATAACAATAATATAGTACACTGTTATGTTACATAGGGAACAGAAGAATAGTATCTAAATGATGTGTCAGCTTGAAATTCTTTATCCTTTTTGATAATAATACTATGAAGTATATCCTTTTTGAAATTCTATATCTGATCAATTATTTTCAGCTGAATAATGCACATTTTCTCTTTCTTCCATCATTATAATGGAGGATCAGTAGAGATGGCACTTATTTTGTGGACCTCTATGTCAAGTTTTATGATAAATATCTGCTATTCCCATTTGATTCACATTTGTGAATAATTTCAGTTTCTTTTTCTTGGGGGCATTTCTATACTAGGCCTCTTGAGCAACCCCACTGTTAGGCACTTCACAGCGTCTATGGATCCCCAATGTGATTACTTAGGTGCCTAGGCAGCACCTAACAACCACCTACTGCTCGGACTGGTGCCTTAACATATCTCACATGACCTTTAATTTAATCATAATCTCTCAAATAATTCTTAGATATTTAATCCACATCTTCATGCTATATTATTGTAATCATGTTCTGTGGGTAGTATAACAGATCATATAAATGCACTTATTTTTTTATGGATCCTTTGATCCATTTTATGTAAAATTGATGTAACCGTTACCGTAAGCTTCAAGCCTCGGTTACCTACTACAAGTTGGCTGAAGAATTATGTGAGTTGAACAACCTAACTGAAGATTACATAATTTAATGAGTATTATTAACAGTGTCATTATAGATTTTTAAAGAAGCTTACTAATACATCTGTAATTATTATGTGCATTATTTATGTGCAAATATCTTGCAATATTTACATATAAATTTCAGGGTGCTGCCTAGGCATTGTAACTATCCTTTTCAGGGTGTTACAACCTAGGACCACCAATGAAGTATGACAACATTGGAGTTGTGCCTGGAGCAGTTTTCACTACCTCCTACACGTGCACATTGTTCAATGTCATAATTGTATAATTAAGTGTTATCACAAGATCTACTGTTGTCCCTTCCATGACAGATGCATTCGATTGTCATTGCTTCTAATCACTTAGGGTGATGCAGCTGTTTCTTATTCTTCCCAGAAACTTAAGCCTGCACCTGTTTCTTAAGTGCTTCTTTATTTAATGTTTTTCTGATTTTCTGAACTATCCACCTCCCTGCACTTAACGTTTACTCCCGATTCTGGAAACTAAGCTACCCTTACAAGTTGATTTACCAATTCAGGTTTGCAGACAACAGACCATAGTATCTATAATAGTATCTATATAAACAATAATTCAGTGATGTTTTCATGTAAATCAGGGTCGGTTCATGTAGTGAGAAACGCTTAGGTATCTGTCTTGTGTGGTGGTTTAAATCCTCTCTCCAGTTGCCATTTTATCACATTGTAGAAGACCAGATCAATACCTGTTTTCTTAATGAGTTAAACAGACCAGCAGACTTGTATTACCATAGTTTTTGTTTTTGTTATATTTTATTTTGTAACATGAACACTTTTATTAAAGTAGTAGTTTTTTTCCCTTTATTTTTGTTGGATGCAGGTCTCTTTCTCACATACCTTGCTTTATATCTGATGGATGGACACGGACAACCTGCCCTTCTATACCTGGTTCCATGTACTTTAGGTAATGATCTTGGTCTTTTAATATGCTGTGAATTTTGAACCTTGTGTTCTTGTGGTCTGAATACTAGATGGCTTACCCATGCCAACTTTCTATGACCTTGACAATTAGGTCTAATTATTATATTGGGTTGGGTGAGAGGAGAACTGAATGATTTATGGAATTATGGAAGAAGTCGATCTGGTACGGGTGCTGGTCCTGTTTCAGAATGATGACCAGAGGATCTCTGAAATCTCGCAAGAGCCGATTAAAGTTCTTGCAGATATTCTCATGCTATCTTCACAGTTGATCCACTGGAACCATTTGAACTGTATACTACAAATCATCACAGCTGCCTGAGATAAGGAAGATGGATAAGAACTAACGAAATTGCTGGAGACATGGAAAACAGAAGTCATGGCGCGAGCCTCTCCACCTCTGAATTGTAAACTATGATCTTTAGCAGAAAGTTTCTTATATATATAGTAATTATTCCATTGCTCTTATCGATGTGGTAGCCGTTGTATTACAACTTACTGTAATATTATATACTAGGATAATGTAGTGACTTCCCCGGCCGTCTGTGTGATGTAATCAACTCTTTTCTTCAGATTTGTGTCTGCGTATTTGATTTGATTTTTCATTTTAATTTTGGTTTTTTTTTTTTTTCAGAATTCTTATTTTTCATGTTTGCAATACACGAACATCTCTTATCAGATTTGCACACAGTGAGACTGTTAACTCTTTTCGGATATCTTTGCATGGTGTCTTCACCCCAGCCAGCCTCGTGCTTCATCTAGATGGAAATACTGAAATCAACACCTCTCCTCATTCACCCTTTTTCTATCGCCTCTGATGCCTTCTCTTCCATAACCTAATCTCTAGAAGAGACCTTCACCCACTCTCAAATTTTTGGGAATAAAATTCGTTTTCGATATTATTCCCTGTGAATAAGAGATATTCTGAAAGAATTTTAGCATTCGAGCGAGGAACAGCAGCTGTTCAGTGAATAGCTTAGTTTGAACGATTTGTTCAGGCTGATATCATGAAGCGGAAACCGCAGCATGTTGGGTTGGTAGACCTTGGCTTTGTGGTACGTGTGGTGCTATGGTGGGGGATGGATTGCAATGGATGGACGATACGTCTTTGATCCTAAAACGGCCTTAACGTAGTCCAGTGTAAACTGAAGTTTTCTGCATTAAGCTGAACTCAATAATGTGACTCAGTTTATGGCTCGAACATGGATCATGTGAGAACCAATCGAACCTAAAAGTTGTTATATATTTATTTCTCCACCTAGATCCTCCTTGAATTTTGAGAAAAGACAAATGAACCACTATAAGTACCTTTCATGTCAGAGATTTATTGGATGTCTCCAAAGAGGTCATTTCATGAAAGGTTGGATAGGTGAGAGAATCACTCCCTTTCCAAACTTCACCCAAAAAAAACAAAAAGCAAAGGAAAAACAATCACATTACTGGCTACATCGTCCCTTTCTGATGCATTATTAAATTATTTCTTTTGATTATCAGTCATCCTATTGAAGTTTCTTGAGACCTTTCCTTTTCCATAATTTTTGTGATTACAAGAGCTATATATGGTTATGAATTCCAAGCATCAAATGCAATTGACTTTTGATTGAACTGTTTTTCTATTGGCCTTCTTGATCACTAATTGCGCTTTTTTTTGATAGAATCATTCTCTCTTTTTTGCCCCTTATTTGATCAAAACCTCCATCTTATTGATATTGACAAAGTCTTAAACACTCTCTTCCCCCCTTTTTTTCCGTTTGTTTCTTACGTATCCACAACTCAAGTTTGTGTTGTTTTCACATGTTACTCATCCCCTCAAACGCATCCTCCTCTCTCCTTTGGGCTGTGACTGTTAAACCAGGTTTTTTAAATCTCATTATATCAGCTATCTTAAATTCTTAATGAGTTCCTAAGTCATAAGGCTAAAATGATTTAATTTTTGGTCTATCTCAACCAACATGCTAAGCGAGAAAATTTGAAAAAACTAGGTTTTTCAAGATCTTAGTCAATATTTTTTTGATTGAGATATCAAATCTCAGCCAATATGACAATTGTAGGGTTTTTTTTTTTGTGCTGTTTAGGATAGAGCCCAAATTACATTCTTGGATATAAAATATCTAGCATTAATATTTACAGCATGTAAAAGATCTAATGGTATAGTCCAAATGATTTCCTTTGTGATAAGTATCGCATACCTTTAGATGAATAAGCTAAATTTCTAGGGTTGAAGTAATCTAATATAAATATCAGTTCCCTTCAATATATCTAGCTCACATATAATGATGATGTAAGTATCTAGCTCACATACAATGTCATAAACAAACTATCCCAAGACTTGAACCTATACTTTAAGCTACACCATTGTACTCGTTGGTCCAAGCTTTTTACTAACACACTAAGTAATGATCCTCTTTGACTAGGCTAGATATAATATTTATAAATAGTCTTTTTCATTATCGCAGTGTCTTTCATTCAAGCTCTAGAGATCAATACATGATCCCTCTTTTTATGATTCAAGTTAGAGATGCTTAACCTATGATTTTTTGACCCTTACCGCTTTTTAACAATTATCTTTTGATGTTGAATAAAATAATGGATAATTACATGAACCATAAAAGGAGCATAAGTTCATCCTTTTCCTTTATCTAACAAACTCCATTGTTTTAAAATTAAGGACCTTAGGATACTCAAAAGCAAAGTGCTCACAAAAGAAGCAAATAACAACATTGTTACACTTTATATATATATATGGTAAATTTGGTTACATTCAAATATAGCTAAGTTCAGAATCTGGTTATGTTCTTCACCCTTAGATCTAGATGGATTTTGAAGCCATCCTATCTTTTTTACTTTTTTTATCTTTGGGATTCGTGAACCGTGTGGATCAAAGGGTCGGGAAGATGATTAGATCTAAACTTAGCTGCATTCGAATGTAATCAAGTCTTTTATATATATATATATATATCCCTTTTTCTCATATTTGAAACATGAACTCCTTGGAAATTGTTTTCTATTCTTCAAGACTTGCAAAAACTTCAAGATTCTTTCCCTTGATATTTACTTACTCCCTAGCTAGCTTTGAGATGTCTTGGACCACATTAGCTGAGCTAAGGTTCAACTTTTTAGAATTCTTTTCATGATGCATTTTTAGCCTTAGGAATAGCTTTGAAAGACAATACTAAAAGTGAGAAATTTATGAAAAGTCTAGAAAGCTAGATTTTGATTCTGATTCCCATCTTGCATAGCTTGTAGATGATGATGTAACATATTAGTGTGATAGAAATCTCTCTTTCTCATCCATTGATTTAAAGAAGCAAAGAATTGAGAGATTTAGTAGTAGGACGGGGTGGAGAATTTTTGATAATTTCGAAACCAACCAACTTCCTCGAAATCCTATTCTTCCCTTTTCTTGCTAACATCTTCTTTAGGTATGAAATATATTGAATCTTAAAGATTGGTTTCTAATGGAGATATTATGCTAACCATCCTAGCTTAAAGCTCTCTAAAGTCTTAATCTCTTTTTTCTCCACTAATAAGACTACCATGATCTCAACCTGCTTCTCTATATCCTCCATGGCTTCTACCTCCTCTCATCATTCCTTCAACTTACTCTCTTAGCCTCTTAGAGGAGAATGCAGGTAGAGCTTTTTTTTCAGATTTTAGGTTGATTTGAAAAGTTGTTAGAGATTCTAAGTGCATGATAATTTACATGTAGACATAAATAATCAATCTTTCTTATGCAAGGTTATCGTAATTTAATTAAATGAAATGAATATTATCTCTCTACTATTGCGTTGTTTATATATTTTCATTATTACAAATTATAACTCTTAAAAACCATCAATTACTTAACTAATAATTTGAAAATAATACTAATTTATAACCATTTATTAATAGATATATAATTAAATGATAATAATATATGAATAATATGTATTATTTATATCTAATTCAATATCATTAATTAATAAATAACACATTATTTCATTAATTAATGATCATTAGATGATGATTAATATAACTATCAATATTAAGAAATTTGATTACTTAATGCTTATAATAAGTTGGTGATATATAGGTTATCGATAAAAATTAAGTTAAAAATTTAGAGTAGTATATGACTAATACTATTAATTGATTAGACTTAGTTTGCAATATAATAGTATTAAGTAGTCCACACAAGTCATTAGTTAGGATCAAGAAAGTAAAATTAATATAATTAGTTAGAGAAATTATTTTAGTTGTTAGTACATTGATAGTACAATTTATTTATTCTTTCATATAACATTATATAATGTTATGTTACGAACTAATTTCTTCTATTAGTTGTTGGGGAAACTATACTTCCAAGTTCAATATTCCTCGGCTTATGCTTGGTTTCTCTATAAACTTTTTTATTTTTAATTTTGCTATGCAATTTACATTATATTCAAGATATATCACTCGAATTTTTTGTTAGTATTTGGGTTTAAAATAATGCTAATTACCATAACAATTATTATAACAAAAATTATGGTGAATAATTAAAAAAAATATAATTGAAAAGAACCAAAAGCTATAAGAATCAAGAGGCCATACAAATACTATTATTAGGATGTCTCAATACAAAGACTCTTACCAGAAGCTTTGAGAAGGTTTAAATTATATAATCTTATCTTTACATTTTTAAATTTAATACATAGAGGTCGTATTGGAGTAACTTTATCGTTGCATAAAGTCTACTTTTTATATGCCGATAATGCTATTATTAGGCTATTATAAATTTTACATTTAGAATACCAATTGAAGGATTGATCTGAAAAATAATAATTGTTATAATTGCTGAAAATATCTTCTTTTGATGGCCACCATAATAAGATTGTGATATTATAAAGAAACCTTGGCATTACTTTTATAATAAAAGAGAAAAAAATCAGTTCATAGAGGAACAATAAAATTCATCGTTCACTACTTTGTATCATTTTATGCTATTAATCCATTAGTGTTTTTTTTTTTTAATATATACATGTAGAGACGCCATAACAAGTATAGTATGTGGCGCATGATATAATTATAAATTTTATTTCTTTTTAATTTTTAATTGGAAACAAAGATCTGAATTTTTTTTTTTTTTATGTTTCCAACTAAGTCCCTGTCCCGGCCAAAATGGTCTCCGATCTGGACTGAGCGGTGGGCTAGCCATTAACCATCGTCCGCCTTTCCGACTCCTCGCCGGTCGACGCCCATCTGAGCGGCGTAGCGGGTGGTGGTGTTGCGGTTGCGGTGGCAGCCATGGTGGTGTCGTCGGGCACCAACTCCTGGGCCAAGGAGATGGCCATCCGAAGGAGGATCGCAAACATGTACTTCCTTCCTCCTCTGTCCCTTCTATCTCTCCATATTATTCTCAGCACTCTTTTAAGTCCATACGTGAATTCTATCGGCTCTAATGTTTGTCTACCTTTCTTTAATTATCACAAGCAAACAGTCTCCCTTCAAAGGTGAAAATGTTTGATAAATTTCACTGCTAAATTGAGTATTTGACCAATTGTGTGAGGCGCGGCTTCAGTAAGCAAAACTCATTCGATCAAGATATCGGTACCGTCATCATGAATGCAGCCCCAAATCTCCTTTTTCCCTTCTTCTTTCTTTCCCCCCTTTTGTAATCTTACGGTGTAATGTGGGATTGAAGCAGTGAGAACCCTGATGTTCGTGCAAGAATTATAGAATTTCTAAGGGAATAGAATTTATGTTCTCGAGTTGTTTTAAAGAGAGAGAGAGATTATTTACTTGGGTATAGAATTTATGATTAGAGCCTTTACCTTCCATGTCCAATGTGATCTTAAATCTATGATTTGTTGCTGGGATCTATCAATAATTTTCTCAACTTTAATTTCGGGGGAAAGAATTGGTCAGAATCCAGCCCACTTTTTTCATCTAGGTAATGAAGGGAAAATACAAAATAATGCTCTAAAAAGGGTGTGGAAAATAAAATAGAAAAATTGGGGGAAGTCTGGACTAAAAATTTCCAAATATGTTTTCTACATCATTATCTTTTTAAAATTTGTCTCAAGAAACTTAGTAGCTGGACTCCTCCTTCGAAATCATCCTGTAATCTTGAACATGCACTCACTTTCTAAGTTTTAAGTGTTTGTAAAATCTCCATTTCCCTGCACCCCACATCCACACCTGCTCCCACTTCTGGCAACTATGTCAAGAAATCCTGTACTATTCAAAAGTTGTAATCTAGATTTGCTAGGGTTGATCAAGATGTAAGCATTCCTTTTTGCCCTGTGGTACAAATAATTAATACCCATGATTATACGCAACATTTCCTCCAAATCAGCCTAATCTTCCCTCTTCTCCATATTTCAAAAAATCATTCATAGAATCATGGAACAATACAATGCTAGGCTGAGGTTGTGTCAGAAATGGTCCAAAAATCATTCAGATGGATTGAGCAAAGCTACACCTAGGAAATAGGTAGTTGGTAATTTCCTCATGAATACCACAAAAAAAATACATGCAAGGAATGTTGCCAAGTTTCTCTTCTGGAGGCTTTTTAGTTGTAAATTTTCTGACCGGCCTAGAGGGTGGGACTTGGTGCAGTGGTAAGGTTCCTCTATTGTGACCTGAATATCATGGGTTTGAAATATAGAAATAATTTCTCTGCATGTAAGAAAAAGACTGCATACATTTGCTTCGTGCACTTGATTGCTCTTTTAAGTTTCTGATTAGTCTAGTGAAAATCTTCACCTTCTCCATCATACATCAATCAACTTTGGCAAAGTTTGAAATTTTGCTCCTCCATGTCAATAAATTTTATTGAAACTCTTGACGACAAATACATTCTCTCTATCCCTTCTATATCCAAGGGGTTTTCTACAATCAGATGTATACTTTTCAACATTGACAGAAGAGGCTGAACTCATCTTGAAAGTCTTTGATAGTGATAAGGCGGAGGAATCTCATTGACCACCTTATCAAGCAAAAAAGAAGAAGGTTTGATATACAATTGCACTGTCTTGTTAAGGGCCATATTTCTTAGATCAAGAAATAGATCATGAAAGAAGTTATCTCCTGTCAAGACAACTTGCCAAAATCTGACCCCTAGTGAAGAAAAGCTTTTCCACTTTGAGAGTGCCTTTTTGAAAGGTGTTGTCCACAATCTAAGGCTTCCAGAATTAACACAAGGCCTTCTTTGATGGTATTTATTATTGGATCAACCAACTGCATAACCAGGATAATTGGAGAATTTCCAACCCTATTTGCAGAAGCAAGGTTGACATTTCCTAGATTCTTGACTCCCAACAGTCCTTGTACTTACAGAGTACTCTCTATTTGGCTAGACATAAACTACCAATTGCCTTCTAAATTTTCTCTAGTCAAAACCTCTTCTAAGGGAGCCAAGCTTCTTTGTAGCCAGTTAGGAAGAAAGAATATGGGCATCTGATCGATGCCATAGCTGAAAGCCCTGATTCAACCCATGTTAGCCTTCTTGTTGAAGAAGAGTTCCTCTTATATCCCTCTGGTCTTTTCTTTGTTTTATCTATTCGGTCCATCCAACCAGCTCATTTTGAGGAAGAATGAAAAAGAATACTTAGACAGGTGATGAAACGTTCTTGCAACTGACAGTTATGAAATTGGCCACTTTTGGTACCTTTTTTGGGTGAGCTCCCAAATACAGCGGAAAAATTTTGTCAAAATTGATTGTATGGCTAGTTAGGAGCTCCACTCCATTAAGCGGAAGTTTTAAAGCCACTAGCTGGTCCTCTGCATCTTGGTGGAAAAGTAAAGTAACATTTGCAAATTGTAAGTTCCTCTTAAAAACTGTCTGGTATCAAGCCCCTAATAAGATTCTATTCACCATCATTATTAAGTATCCTTCTTAGAACATTAGCTACAAAGAGGCAACAAGCTATAGGATCCCCTTGCTTCAATCCCCCATGACATTGAGCCGATTTACCTGGTTCTCCTTCAAGCATGATAGCTGAGTTTCCAGATAAAAGACAAACCCATCAGTTTTGCCTTTTTCTGAAAGGTATGTTGGTCTCTGCACTCCTAGCCTTTCTAATTTTTAAGTGGTTTTCTGTTTCTTTCTTTTAACAATTGTTCTCTTGTTTATCATCACAATGATTCTCATTTCCCATCATTGCTTTAATATTCATTAGCCATGCTTGTTTGTAAAAAAGTTTCTCCTTGTCTGAGTTGAAAATTATATACTTCTTGTTGATGCACAGCTCACTGGAACACACTATTTCTAATGATCCATTTGAGTATTGACTATTTGTTACAATGATTGGAGAAAAGTTTGGTGCAAATTTATGAAATAAGATGGGAGTGTGACTTCTAAATAAACATCCAAAAAAAGTAGCTGTTCTTTTTCTTTTTTCCTTTTCTTTTTGAAATTTATTTTCTAGAAACCCAGTGAAATGTTGTTGCATAATAATTCATTGAACATAATATTTTTCTGTCTTCTTGAAAATATCATTGTATAAACTAGTAATTCAGTTGGTGAGGAGAGATCCTCTGAAGGTGTAAAGCAGACTCAAGGCAAAACATGGGTTCTGTGGTTGTCAGAAAGGTTTAAACTTGTTTTGATTGATTTTTCAGATAGAAACTTATTAAAAAGGCTGCTACGGATCTGATCTAAAATACACTGGCTAAAGTTTGTTGTTTTGATTGTACAAGCATGCTAAAATTAGACTACTAAAAGGATCCTAATGCTACCAAAGTTGAATAGTTTCTGTATTCCAATGCAGTTTACCTCCTAAATCATGCCTACTGAACCTTATGTCCTTTCATAGATAAGGTGAAACCTTGTGAAATCTTTTAAATCCTGGAGATAGGAATTCTCTGTGTTATGTTTACCTATTAAATCATGTTGGACAGAAATTCAGCTAAATTGGAAACTTCCAAACTAGTGACCTCATATAGAAGACTACTTATTTTATGACCCTTGATGCATATACCGTAAGCCTCCAAACCAAATCATTTGTATGGGTGGCAAAATTGAGCATGAGATGCGAAAATGACTTTAATCTAGCACGAAATAAGTGTGTTAGTGTCGCAAACAGGCCGATATGATTATGATATGAAATAAATGTGTTGTGTTGCTGGTTAACCTGCTAACTTAAAAGTAACTCGTTTAAGATCCATGTAGTTGATGACATATTAAGTGAGTTATTTTAAGTGAGTTGGGTTGTGTTTATTCGTGTTAAGCAAGTCATGTCTATTCATGTTAAGCGAGTTGTATCATGTTAATCCAATATGATCTGTTTATTAAACAAGTTATGCATATCGTGTTGCGTTACCCGTTTAATAACCGTATCATCTTCATATTTGGATTTTTGACATGATTAATTAATCGTGTCATGTTCGTGTCGATCTATATAGTATTATACCTTAACTTCGATACAATAGAAACATGATATAGAAACATGAATTGCTACCCCTAATCATTTAGTTTTTGTCTCTAAACATTTGATTTGCTTTCCAACCATCCATATGAAGTGGTGGCACATCTTGAAACCTTTCAAATTAGGCGGATTCTCTTGACCTATGATTTTTGTGACGCTTGCTGCAAGGTGTTACTACAATGCCTCAAAAGAGTGTAAGTTGTCACATATTCACATCTATAGGAAATCATTATATTTAATGACTATAGAGTAATATCTATGTCTTACATTTCACAAGGTGTTACACATTTTTGAAACTTTTGCTATAGTTAATCAGTTCTTTTGACTATAAGTTTCATCTCTATGCTGAAGAATGTTCTGTCATCAAAACCAGGATTTTCATGATTCAATTTTTAAGTTTGCTAGAACAAAGTGCTTTGATTGACTTCATATTAGGAAATCATTCTGCCCTTCTTAATATGGCATTTTCATTCATTTTCTTTTTGTTTGTGCAGTTTTAATAAAAGGGAAGAGGACTTTTCTTCCTTGAAAGAGTACAATGATTATTTGGAAGAAGTTGAGGATATGAGTAAGTATAATAATTTAGTTACCTATCTTTCCATTTATTTTTACATGAATCGATGTGCCTTTCATAATAGTGCTGTTTGCTCCTTTCTAAGCTTACAACTTAGTTGAAGGAATAGATGTAGCTGAAATTGAAGCTAAGATAGCTAAATACCAAGAAGAAAATGCTGAACAAATAATCAATTCCCGAGCTCGAAAGGTCTGTTTTAATTTACTGTTCTTGTTTCTATTTTATATTATCACAGGGAACATCTTTCTCTTCTGTGTTTCTATGTCCTATCTTGTCAGGATTACCAATTTCAAAGTGTGGCAACATAACTTTTATGAGTACTACAACTTTATTTTTCTCATTTTGACAATAATTTCATTTAGGCTGAAGAACTAGCTGCAGCACTAAGGGCTGGCCGGGAAAATCCTATAAAGACAGACCATGCTGATGTGGTGAGTTAATTGGTTAAGTTTATTGTTGTCTATCTTAAAATTATAAGTTTGAACTCGTAGGATATGGATGGCATATAATATGTTTTCCATTCTTTTATTTGGGTTGAAAGTTGATGAATGTGGTTTCACTGGAATTTTTTGTGCTACACCAATTACGAGGATATAGCAAATTCCACTTTGGTAAATCATTTTGTTGACCCATTTTCTTCTTCTTCTTCTTCTTCTTCTTCTTAATACATTTATGTGCCTCCCCAGCTCTAAGAAAGATCTGCTGAACTGATTTTTTTGGAAAGAAAATTAAAACAAGAACTTCCAATTTTCTTGCAATGTATGTCAATTATCAAGATTATCATCTGCATTGTATTAAGCATGTAGTGAAAGAAATTAATTTTTGTTGGTGATAAAATAGAAATCTTGTGTAAACAAATTTTTCCTGTAATTACAGCATCAATGCATTATAGATAGGCATTCTTGATTTCTGGTAAATCAATAAATGCAGGGTCTTGTTCAAATATCCCAAATTTCTGTAATTCTTTCTGGGATATCAGATAAAAATGAGAGAAAAGAGCATGATCAAATTTGAACTTTGTATATTTATGTAAAAATAGCAAGCCATAACTTATAGATAGGTATAACTGGATATTGTGTGCGGAACTTGCAAGGTTTTGGTTGCGTAGCGGATGACCAAATTTCAAAATTTTTAAACTTTGAAACCCTAGTCAACCGAAACCCTAGACCCAGGACCCCTTGATTATATCAACTAATAAGGCAATATATTAAGATATTGAATAATGCTTGTAACCCTAATATCCTTTATTCCACTAGGCACACAAGTGTATGCCCTCCAGAGGTGATCCACATAGGAACTGGGTTCAAGACTCTAGCTCCTTGTTCAAAACTTTGATCCTTGATGCTTAATCCTTACAAAGGATTTGATTGGCTTGCTTTCTTTTCCTTCTAATTTTTCTTTCTTTTATAAAAAAATCCTTCAAAGCCTCTTGTCCTAAAGAAGATCTCCTTATCCTGGTCTAGGTCTTGTCCTGAAGAAGAACTCCTTGTCTTAGTTTAGGACAAGACAACCTCTTGTCCTGAAGAAGACTTCCTTGTTTTGGTTAGGACAAAAGATATAAGAGAAATAAAATAAGAAAGAGAGGGTATTGATTTCTCTTCGGATGGATTTTTATATCTACTAAAACTCCGGGACGCACTCCTATTTATAAGAGGCGGAGGGATGCATCACCAAGGGATGCATCCCATCCATACGCCTTACCATAATGAGGCGTGTCCCAAGGGTAGCGCCTTATCATGATAAGGCACTAAAGAGAGGGGCGCATCTGAAAGAAAGTGAAAAGACGTATCCGCTCAAAAAAAAACTTATCTGATACGCCTTATCCATGCGCTCACGCTGATAACCTCACCCCACACTTATTTCATGATAATCCAATGGTCCAGATTAAGGCACCATCTAATGGTCCAGATTAAGGCACCATCTAATGGTCCAGAAGAAAGGCACCATCATCAATGGTCCAGATTCAGACGCCAACCAATGGTCCAGATTCAAGCGACAACCAATGGTTCAGGTCCTTCATCCAGGGAGCCATCCAATGGTCCAGATTGAGCCGCTAACCAATGGTCCAGATCTATTATTCAAAGAGATATCCAATGGTCTAAATAAAGCCAATTGGGTTCCAACTCTTGGCCAACCCATATTAGGTCATGATCTAATCATATTAGATTAACCTAATATAAGAATCAGATTCGAATCCAATTCGAATAAGGAGCTAGGGTTTGCAACATGTGTTATCTTGTCTACCTTGCAAACATAATCTAATCCAATTAGACCCTTGATCAATTTCTTTTGTGTGTGACCCTTTGGGTTCCTTATCCAGCCAGCAGTAGGTCTAGGCTTATATCGATTTATTTTGATTAGAAATCAACTAATCGAATTAGGTCAAATCGAGCTAACCCTAGTTGCCAATTTGAACCATTTTTCAAATTGACTCATGAATTCAATCAATTTAATTCATGAAAACCTACAAGACATGATTGATGTCTAGCAACGTATCATGCCTACCCAGAAGATAAGGAATTTGGTAAAAATTATCAAAATACCCTTCAGTGGCAAATTACCATGCAATTCAATCCTTCGATCTCCCTTTATTCCGAATAAGCGATGGGTATGAAAAATTGTCAAACGCTAACACTTTATTCATTTGAATCTCAAATCACTAATGAAGACTCGACTGATGAAAGATTAGAAACCATTTCTAATATCATCATGCTTTGATCAAAGACTTTCTGAGTTATTATTTGATGAGATTACATAGGATAAATACTCCTCTTACTAGGAGTGATCGATTCCTTATTGACCTACTCACAATCTTCATACATAATTCACCATATCCATGAACACCCCGTACATGGCTAAGTCATGAATGAGTATGAACCAAAGCATATATTCATGTGTGCAAGATTTCATGGTGATCTCAGGTCTAAGGATCATTTGCACAACTTCCACTAAGAGAATCATTTTTTGACAAGTAAGACTTCCATAAGATGTTCTCATTACGGATCAATTCAGTGAACTCATACCTTGATGAGCATCCACATTCTTGTATTAGTATTCCTACACAAGTGGTCGTGAGACCAACCACTCTCTTCATTGAGCATACATAGAATGTGCCAGTCTTTCTGGAAACATCGATCCCCTACTCGATGATCCTTCGACTAGGAATATTCTAGATTAGGATTTATAAGATCTTAGGTCTCACTGTTATGAACTTCATCATAACCATAAATCCATTGCCCTAATCTATGTGGTTCATCATAATCTTAAAACAAAAAGTTATAAGACAGCATATGATGAATCAAAATGCCTTTTATCAATATCATTCATGAGTTGGAAGAATTTTACAAAAAAACTCCTGTTACATAAGAAATATGATTGGCTTTCAGAGCACTATTCTTTCAGAACTTTTCATATGAAAGTCTGATATATTGATCTCTTGGAGAGTGATTTTAATGTTCTAGTATCTTAAACTTTGTCACTTTACTGTTTCTGTGGTATGGGATAGGATGGGCTACATGACTTTCAGCTGGGAGAATGAGGGCACTGTTATTTCCTAAATGAATCTTTAGTATGACGCTTGTTGGTAAGATCTCTTTGTTCTGCAAAGATGTAATCAAATACCAGACATGAAAGCTCAAGATGATGCTTTTCGTAAATGTTTGTTGAGGTTACTAGGTGTCAAAAGTGCAATATTATTTTTCATTGCTCTTAAACTTTAGGCTAGTATTTCAAGACGTTTTTGTGTTCATATTGTTGGATCTGATTTCATTGTAGCCTAGAGTCCTGAGGAGCATGCTTATCTCACAATTATAGTCACTAAAAAAGATTAACAGATTTTTTAATGGGCATATAAAGATTCATTATGTCACAGGTGAGAATATTTTCTTGTGGATCACTTTGTAACCAACAATTATAGTTGCTGAAATCCCATAAGAAGCATATCCATTTTCATGTTGTGCACACATTTTGTTATCCATCTACATGACTTGATCAAACCAAACGGGCATCTGGGTAATCTAAAAAAGATCTAGATCTCTGGGACTTTACATTGTTAAATTTCTTAGTGATTCAAAGCATGTACTCCAGTTTCCTCAATAAATTTAATGTAAATAATTTGATAAATGCATAGGAGGTTTCTTTCCCAATTAGAATTAAAAGTCAAATTTGTTGTGGCAGTGTCACTTGGAACTGTCATCTGATATTACTTTCTGCCTGGATCTTTTGTTGGACTTCGGATACGATCTAGGTTTTGTGGAAAGGGCTTCATTTTGTAGCAGTTTGTGTAGCAACTCAGCAAGATTAATGCCATGGTCTTAAATACCACAACCATCCTCATTGTCAAATTCTTTAGTTCATGTTAGTCCATTGTAATGATTTTGTAGTTCCAAATGTTAGGGTGCTCACCCATGAAGCAAGGATACAAATCTATAAGATGTGGATGCACCGATATGGTGCATATTGGAAATGCTAATAGATAATGTATATATAAGCAAGTTCCATAGAGCATAATGGTTTGTTAAAAGAGCGTGGTCCATAATCTATGCAATAATATCAACATCCATAAACATTCAGATATACAGACTATAACATGGACTCTGTGATTACATGACAAATTGTAAAATTATTCATCATCCATCGCGTCTGTCATTAAAACGTCAGCATTCATCAAAGGAAACAAAAATAGAAAGCCCTTGATGCAGGACCAATTGGCATCACCTGGAAAGCACAGGACCTGGGAAGAGAATAAACTACAGTTTTGGTCAACAAATTACCTCGCTGTCCTGCTACAGAAATCAGAGCATCTTTTTTTTTTTTTTTTTTGGTGCTTGTAAATTCAAGAGTGCCAAGTTTTGCAACCATTTCTTTCTCAATTGTTGGATTCCATCCGATCTTCTCAATGGAGAATTCTAAGTTTCTTTCTTTTATGGCCATAGCAGACTATAAGCCATAAGGTTGGCCAATGCTCTGAAAATTTTAACACTTATTTTGACTGGTTGAGATGAACATTTAGCAGTTCTTTTAGTTCCTTCATGTTTTATTTAGATGGAGAAAAGTTTACATTATTAACAATTGATGATGTATGTTGCATAGTCTTGGCCTGTGAAGGGTTCTTAGGGAGTGAAGGAATTGAAGCTGTGATGTCCAAATCTGTATTTGGGATAATCTATAAATGGAAATCAAGATGATTCTAAGAAAGAAGGGTAGATTAGGAATAGTTCTTTACTATTAAATAAATTGGATTTAACATGGATGGATGGCATATTAGGATGAAGGGAAGATTTGCATTTTGCAAATTTTCTTTAGAAACCTGCATTTAAAATAATTTTCTAGATAAAAATATTATTGGGTTCCATGGAGAGGATTTATTCTTTTCCATATCACTGTTTTTACTTGACTTGGATCACATATCTATTACAAAGAAAAGGAGGGAGATAACTAATTGGAAGAGGGAAAATCAAATTTGGTCAACATTTGAGATCCCTCCACACTCCCCCTACCAAAAACTCTTTAGAATAGATGACTTTGATGTGGATTTCTACAATGTTATCTAATCTACGGTTCTATTACAAGAAGGAAAAAAAGGCCTAAAAACACTTTAAACGTAGTGCTATGGTATCTTAGCTATATTGCATGGATTTGGGTATGCATGTAGGGTGTGGGCAAGCATTTAAGCATTTGATCATTCCAAAATTTTTAGACTTCTTTTGGGTATCTAGTTGTATTAATGTTTATCTGAACTACTGAAGAAAAAATAAAAGAGAAGACAATAATGAGTCTAGAATTCAAGCAGCTAAATCAAGCAGAGGAAGACAAGAAGGTGTTATGGTTAAAAAAGTAAAAAAAGAGTTAAGTTCAAGTTACTACAATGTGAAAAAGCCTATCAATGAGGTATTTGATGATATTGCTGAAGAAAAACTAATGAAAGAATCTGTTGAATCTGCAATACCAGTTGATCAACTAGCTTGTGAAAAAAAAAGAAAAAGATGATATGATAACAGATGAATTAACACATTTCGATTTCGAAAGAAGGTGAATATAATAAAGAGGAAAAGATTCAGCCCATAAAGTTTATCTGACTCATTACATAGATAAATTTGAAGGCTACTATATCTTACCCTGCATCGATTCATTTAGAGCAAAATCTTTTAAGATAGAAGGAATTGATGCAAATAGAGATCCCCATGTCTTCCAATGGCCTACATCAAATATAGTTCTTTTTGAAAAGAAAGCTCATCAAAGAAGAAACCCATATGATGGAGGACGAATGAAACATGAAAAGAAAGCATGGTTGCATTACAAGCTATATCTGAATAAACTTAAAGGATGATTTTATGAGATTTGTGCTAAATTGAAATTGTGGGATGAAACATACTCTAAAAGACCACCAGACATTTAGCTCAAGTTTTAATTCATCAGGAACCAAATTCTTCAAGCCAGAAAGAGTTGATATAGCCAAAAAGTTAAGAATAAGAGAAGTTTTGGCGTTTAAGGAAATTTTATTATAAGTCTCCTTAAGAGCCCTATTTTTGTCCTAATCTCTATATTAAACTTATTTTATTCTCTTTAGGAGTCCTATCTTATTCTCTTTAAGAGTCTTATTTTTGTTAATGTTGAATTAGTCAATAATTCTAGTCTCTTATTTTTGGAAGTATTTTGGTCCTAATCTGATTAAGAGTTTTGGGTCAGTTTGTCCTATAAATAAGCCCCTAATATACCTCATTGAATTAATGAATGAATGAATGAATAAAGAATTAAATTAGAGTTTTAAGAGTTTTTCTTTTTTTCTGACTTGGAGCAATTCCTTGCTTAAGTGGTGCGAGGCCATAATTCTGTAGAGACTCGCAAGAAGCTGATGCAAGACTAGTATTTATCTTTTTTCAAGGCTGCTTGCATCAAATTTGATATCAGAGCCTGATTTGTCTGCAAGTATGCAAATCTTCTAGAGTTGGTTCTTAATAGATGGAATGATGCTTGATGGTTATGTACAAATGGAGTTGTGATTTTGGGTCTGGGCCTAAGCGGGAAATTAAGTTCTATGATGCCCTGTAAATTGTTAATTTCTATTACATGTTAAATATGCTTGATACATAAAGGCCATGTATCTTTTCTAGAAATCATAAGTCCTGTCCTCACCTTGAAAGAAAACATATCTTTCTTTCTTAATGCTGTCCATTCTTACCTAACCTGCCCTTTCTTGTAAGAAGAATTGGATGACCATCCTTTGACCTTTTCCATGTCAAACAAACACCCTCCCTTCCTCCTCAAACAATGTTGAGGAGCCTATGACATAACTGTCATTTGTGGTGGATTGCCTCTCTTGTGATTTTGGTATGTGAACTCTTAGGTTCTCCAATTATTCTACATCATTAATACAATCATTATCACTAGTATAAACAGCAACAATCTGACTTTCATTTACCATCTATTTTCACCCAGAGACTAGTTAGGAGGTCAAATCTATATTTAGCTAATTCCTATGCAGTAAATTTATCCTTGACATTCTCTTGCAATTAGCCGAACTACAAGTACCAAAAAGTATGGTTTCTTTTTTCCTGTTTTTTCCTGTAAAATGATTCTGTTTCTATATTTTTTCAATTTATATATATTTTTATCATTTGAATCTGAATGTGTGATGCTGCTGTGAAACATTACATTTTTACCCTTGGTCGTGTCAAATAAAAGGTTGCACTATTTCTTAAATATTTATGTTATGATTTCTCTTTCTATTTCATTTTTTTTCCTCTAATTTAAAATATAATATTGCAGCATATCATTGATCCTAAAGTGTGCCATATAACTTGCATGATTCCTGATATCATATTTCCATGCCCTTTAATGCAGTACTTGAATGCGTAATGCATGCAATAATAGAAGAAAGAAGGGATGGATGATTCTTTGCATAGGGGGACATGGAAACTGGGCCTCAGGGGAGTCACTTAGGATGTAATTAGGGATGGGAAATTAGAGGAGTCACTCGAAAGTCAACAAGCGAAAAATAGGTGCTTTTTTATTATTCTGTAAGTCCAGCTACAAAGGGATTCCAATAACAAATTCTGCAATATGGTCACAAAAGCTTCTCATATTCAATATTAGATATGCTGTTTGTAGTTTATCTTCTTGAGATGCCAATTTTTTTTGGATTGGATGCTATATCTGAGTGGTGGAAATGTTGTTTCATGTTAGTTTGTAAAATGTCTTAACCACAGGGTGCTGGACAAAGCTCTCAAGGCGTTAGCGGTGCTGTTGGTGTGCAAGGGCAGTATGCTCCTGCGGCTCTCCCAGGCGGTGGATTTGCACAGCCACGCCCTACAGGCATGGCTCCACAGCCTATCCCTGTTGGAGGTCCAGCTGATACCCTGCAGGGCTATGCAGTTGAGGACGAGGAAGCAATGAAGCTACGAGCAGAGAGAGGGGCCAGAGCTGGAGGATGGACCATCGAACTGAGCAAGAGGAGGGCAATCCAGGAAGCATTCAGCAGCATTTGGTTATAAACTTCTGGACAAGAAGAGAATTTTTTTCTGGGAAAGCAAATGCATCCTACTAAAAAAAGAGTGAACCATACAATGTGTTTACATGTTATAAATTCATCAGAATTGACAGGTTTATTCTATGCTAGTTTGTTTTGTATCCCATCAGAAGGGAGTATGTCAGTGGATCAGCTGCAAATTGGTTATAGTATTGTCAGTTAATTCGAAATGAAATTTCTGTTCTAAAGGTGTCCTTGATCTACCAACACAGTGTCACATTTTCTTTGCCATAAAAAAGACAATAAATTTGATTTTCCGTATGATAAGAAGTAACTTTTTTTTTTTTTTTTTCCTTGCTCTCTCTCCCTCTGGCCCTTTTATCAGAGGGTATCTTGTGGAGCTAAATGCCCTGTTTCACGCATGTTTGCTTGGCTGGTAGGCAGGACCTGAAATCTCTACAGCAACTGTCAAACATCTTCCTATTCAGTGACCACTGATTTAAGAAAATAATGCTGTCATTTTTGGTTGTCATTCAATTTTGCAATAGTGAGAAATGACGGACTTCATTACAGCCATTATTTTATTCCCAAAAGATCCCAACAGAAGGCTGAATTGGCAAATAGCGATCATCACCATGCATGTGGTAATTATTAGGGAATATGAAGTCTAGCAATATGATTGAGCTGCTTGTGAACTGCTTATCTCCAGCTTGTTTCCAGGATGATCCAGCCGTACTCGATTTTAGGCTTTTGACTTTATTTTTAGCCGAGCCTGATTCAGTCGTGTTTGGATCATGTTTGGCTCAATAAGGCTCCAAGTTGCCATTTGGCTTAGCTAGGAAACTTAGCGTTACCCAGCACTAAGTTGACATGTGGCATCCATTAGCTTAGATGCTCGATGTCCATTAATGATCAGCTGCCCTATTAGATGTCCTACTCAACCTTCTATACGATATAGCTGCCGGCACAACTTTTGACGTAATTTATCATAATGCTTAACAATGATATTTTATGACTTATAATGATCGTTAAATGCATAAAGTATGGAACCCACATTAAATTTTTTAGATAAATTATTTAAATTCATATTAATTATTGAATTCTATCTCAAAAATAGAGGTAAATCAGCTCAATCTGGGTTGGATGAACTTCTGAAGCTGACCATCCAGCTTGGCTAGGTTCTATCTAAAGTTGAAATCGGGTTAGCAATAATTTCTCTTCAGCTCGATATCAACTCAGTGGATTACCAATGAGTCTCGATAGAAACAAAGTGTAAATTAAAAGACTAGCGATTTGATGGCTCAACCATACAAAAGAAGGTTTATAAGCTTGAAACAAATCAATTATGCTAAGTGCAGAACTACTTTCGTATCTTAAACTTAAACTTAAGTTCAACCCTTAAAAATGGAAAACAAATGATGTCAGCCGATCAGGTAGATAGATGACACATAGAAAAAGAACTTTAACATAATGAGAGAAAACCTCAATTAGGGTAAGAAAACTCTCCTTCATTATAGTCATCTTATCCAAATTTGATCAAAATTCTTTCTATATGTGGTAAACCCAATTCTATAAGAAAACTAGCTAATTAATTTCTATTAAGATATTGTCTCTTTCGAGAGTAAGATTCAACCAGAGCCATTTGATCAAAGACTCCAACTTTCTCTGTAACTTCTTTAGATATATGTAAAAGCAACCCAAGACCCATAGGTAAAGTAAATTCTCTCTTTTTACTTGAACTCTGGGTATCTTATCTAAGCTTCGGTGACCTGAAACGATGCTGAATCCGGACAGTGTTCTCCATTTCCTTGTGAAATCTCTATACTTAGAACCTCTAACCCATCCTCTCGAGGCATCTTGGCTAGTGGAGGATAAAAAACTCTTAAGGTGCCAATCAATCTCTTAAAGGATGTAGATCCCTCTCTACGGTTCTTACAGTAATTTTTGCATTGTTAAAATTATTGGCCCAGTAAGTAGTATTATGAAATTTTATTGTACTTTAAGCTTAAAAAATACATATATATTTTTAAATAAAAATTACATAATAAATATAAAATTATTGATAATAAAATTTAATTTAAAATATATAACTCTCAATCTATTATGTAATGACAGATGATGAATGATAGATGACAGATGATAAATAGCAGGATCTACTTTCGGAAGAGATATATGTAGAGATCTAACCCCTATCCATAGGGTTAAATATGGTGCACTGACATTTTCATAAAGATATATGTAACCGTAAAGTATTAGTAATATGATGATATAAAAACTAGTGATTACTAATGATATGAAAATATTTATATAAAAAATTTTGAGTATTAGTTTAAAAATACTTAGAGATTTATAAATATTAGCAAATCAATAATATGTGAAATTATAAATGATAAGTTATTAGTTTTTAATGACCTACACTTTTTTATAAAAGCTTTATAAATAAAGTTTATTTACTTGATCCACTAGTTTGTAACTAGTGCTATTTACTGAGCATGAGCTTATAATTACCTCATTATTTTTTTAAGATACAAAGAAATGAAATGGAGACTTGGGTAGAAATAAGCATCTATCAAACTTTTCCTTTAATTATCTTATTTATTTATTTTGAACTATGATGTTAGTCTTGAATACTCATTGATTACATTGGCATTTTAGTTTGTGATATGAACATTTGAATTGATTTATTGAATAGTAGTTTCAATTTATTTGAAATGTATGATAATAAACATCTTGTATGCCTTGCATGTCGTGGATTATCACGATCTGTATTCACGTTAACATCTGAGCATGACAAAACCATACTGACCACCCATCATCAAGACTAAATTCATGTGCAAATTTCGGGATAAGTCAATACATAAATAATAAATACTCTTTTCCAAACCTTTCGGGCCTTCATACTAAATTATTAGGTGGGTGCAAATATCCAATGCGTCTATAACTAATGACTAACTCCTCCTCACGTACTCACACAACGTATGTAATATTTGTATAACATTTGCACAACAGGGATGGTTCCAACGCGTTTGACGCTTTAGAGGGGAGGGTTATTAAGGCTTTAAGCCATATTGGGCCCTTCTTCTTCAAGCCGCGTCGGCCCACCGGCAATCCAAGCCCGGGAAGGGTCGAATCCAGCGTCACGCAATCGACAGAATGACGCAGTGCGTGTTATGACGCGTCATGTTGAACGCGCTCTACGCTTTCCTGCCGAGCACCTGTCCCCTCATTTCACGGCGGTCACCGTCGAATCCCCCGCTTATTTCCGCCCGGGCCCTACCAGCAGTCTTTGTCTCTCGCTCTTCTTGGTCTGGCCCCAAATCATCGTCTACAATAATCTTTGACGGCCGCAGTGCCTGGAGCCAAAGACACTCTCTTTCCCCGCTCCAACGGGGCTGGTCTTCCCAGGCTCCCATGTGGTCGAACGCCCCACCGCCACCCACTGCGAGCTGTTCTTTTCACTGACGTGATGGGTAGAATGAGAGGCAATGGATCGTCGCTTTACGCAACGAGCATTCGCTGATAAAATTAAGCATAGATCTTTACCAGAGCATTGCACCAAAAGAAAGGAGGACACAGAAACACAGCTGTGTATCCCATAAGCAAGTCCACAGCTCGGTTTCTTCAATAAATAGATAGCAAATACTACAATACGTCTCGCTTCGTTGTATGTGGATGGCGCAAGTAAGGTCGATCAAGGAACTGAAGACATTTAGTGGAATCCTTGATCGGATGGCACTATAGCCTGATTTTTTTAAAAAAAAAAATATAAGAAAACATTCAGCTAAAAATGGCTCCAGTGCTGTCTCTATTTAAACATACCAAGCTAGTGCTGCTGCAAATCTAAAAATAATATATAATGTCATGCAAGTTTAAAAATGGTCATGCTGTCGGCCAGCAAGGATTAATAAAAAATCGAAACGTCATCGTGCAAAGCTGTTTGCTGAAGGGACAAGACAGCGGAGCCGCAGCCGCGTTACAGGGGAAGCTGGTGATAGGGAGACTTTTTAATAGTGTGCCGTCGCTTTCATTCCTATTTCTTGCGGGAGTGAGAGATTATATTACCTTCCCCACTTCTCCCTTTCATCAGTACCTCTAATCTGGGATTAGTAGTCTACTTCCAAGTTCCTAACTCTGTTGGACAGTTTACCGTTCTGATGGATATAAGGTGGGGAACAGGGGAAATTGCACCCATGTCAGTGCCTGATTGGCTCCGTTTCAAAGACCAGTCCATCTAAAATACCAAGTAGATGAAGGATGTGATCCGTCCGACCTACCATTGCAGCGTGGGGGCAAGGGAGGAGGTGACCAGTTACCACCCGTTAATGATGAGAGTGACTCGAACCCATTAGTTGAGTTAGTGTTGACCACTTCAAGCGCTGCGTCTATGGTTATGCTCACCAGAGGTGGCTAGGCCTCTCTTTCAACAAAGTTAGAAGTAAAGAAAGAAAATTTAGAATTTATTTGATACGTGTTGCATTTTATGTTTCTAGAAGAAGCACTATTGATAGACGAAGGCTCTTCTTTGTATCAGTCACTCGAAGTCTGATCATGATTCTATTCATATCTGATAAGTTTAATCTTATAAGGAAGACGACTGATATACTGATATGATCAATCTCCTCTGAAATTAGGAAAACAGCTAATATGATCTCCTTTCGAATTAGAATACAATAAAAATCATTCAATATAAGAGTCTAGCTTAAGATAAAACTCCTTCGTTTATAAAAATAGTTCAAAACCCTGAGATACATAAAGTTCTATCTCTTTTCATATTTTATTTAAGTCCAAAACATTTTTGCTGAAGACTCTAAGGTTTTCTTCTTTATTCATCCATCTCTGACTTGAGCATCAAAGATTTGAAATCTTCCGTTCGTTAATGTATAAATTAAGCAAAAAAAAAAGCATTAATAGAACCAAATTTCTATTTCACTCTCTTCCGTATCAATAAAATTTTACATTATAGATAATTAAAAGCATAGAGAGAGTTCATTATGCAAGTTATGCATCCTAGGTTAATCTTTTTCCTTGATTTTTGAAAAGAAAAAAAAAAAAACAGAAATCAACAGCCATACTCAATGGGCCACCTTTTTGTTAGGGTGGAGACCACATAAATGAAGTTTCTGTTACTAAAAAGGTGGCATGTTGAACTTTTCATAAAGTAGCCACACCAAACTGCTTGCTACCTGGGCAACGAATCACATGAAACTAAATAGTGCAGTTTGGTGCTCCCATCTTTCAGCCACTGCCACCAAGCATGGAACAGTTCCAAATGCCCGCACATATTTAAGATTAATTGAACATTTTGAACTTATAATTTTATATATATGTTATATATCAAAATTGTTTCATATATATATTTCTAAAAAAAAGTGCATGAAAGACAGTATCTTAATAATGCTTTTAAGAAATTGCTTAAAAAATTTCTTGATTGAACCACCCAGAATTACACAACCCACTGAATGGCAATCATGGGCTAGCGTACGTCCACTGTCTCTTTTAAAATTCCATCCATGCATCTAGCCTGATGCATGTGGCATCAGCATCTCAAAGCCATACCCACTCATGACATCTCCAAACTCATTTCTTCTCCACGTTCTCACCCAATACCATAGACCGAATGCCAAGAGTATAATCCAATGGAGCTCAACAGAGTGGGACAATGTTCTCAGCTTAGATTATAATTGAACCATTCGTTGGCATTTAGAGCCTTACTCTCAATTTTATGCACGATATGATTAATTTAGTTTTAAAATCAAGTTAGATGGCCAAGAGCATAAGATTTCCTAGGTCATTAAATTTTAGATTTCACTATTAAAGAACCGCTTGTTCAAAGCAAATTGTAAGTTTTAGGTATTTTCTATAGAAATTGGTTATATCTATAGAGCAACTTTTTTTTTTTTTAAAGAAAAAAAAAAACTAGCATGGAACAAAGTAAAATTCAATTAATGAAAGGCCAGATTGAATCAGATCATTGATATCTAACAACCAAACAACCAGTGAACACTACCAGCCTAATCACTTGCATGAATAACTTGATTGGCCATTGTAATTTTAGCATTGATGTTGAAAAATCAAAAGGTACCCACGGTGGCAATAAAATTTTCGCTATGTGGCTAACTACAACTATGCTGCTATTGTGTTTAGGTTTTTCTGATATAACAAACTTTTAAAGTTAATGTAGCATCGAACCTTTTAATTTAGTTTAGGATTCAATCATTTTTTTTATTCTTAAATTTACATGAATCTTGAAGCCATTTTATCTTTTTTATTTTTTATTTTAACTTTAAGATCTGTGAATTGTATGGATTCAAGAATGAAAAAAGTTAACAGATTTAGCCTTAGATACATTCGAATGTAGCCATATATATATATATATATATATATTTGATTATATTCGAATGTAACCAAGTTTGCGGTTCAATCATCTTTTTCATCTTTAGATTCAACAAGGATCCTAATATTTTTTATTTTTTTTATTTTTTATTTTTTTTTATTTTTAGAATTTGTGAATTGTATGAATCTAATAATGGAAAAGATGATTAGATTTAAGTTTGGCTATATTTGAATGTAGCTAAAGTCCAAGTCCAAGGTTTACTTATCTTTTTATTTTTTTGATTCATACGAATTTTAAGATTATTTTTTTTTATTTTTTTAATTAATAAATTATATGGATTGAAGGATGAAAAGATAATCAGAAATGGGCTTTAACTGCATTGGAATCTTTGATATATTACTAACCATCATCTAACTATCAAATTATCGCCATCGCCAACTATTTTGGACTGTGATCGACTGCCAGATTACTGCACTAACTAGTTGCCAACGGAGCAGGGCACCGCATCAGCCATCTCCCCCCACCCTTATAAAACGACAGCCATCTTCACCTCCTCTCTCTCCAGCACTCCCTGCCACCTGTTTTCCTCTCCATAGCTCACCCCACCCACATATTTTAAGCTCCCCAGAGGGAGGAAGAAGGCTAGTGTTCATTCCCTTAATCATGGCATCAACTCTACTTTTTTTCTCCTCTCTCCTCCTCCTCCTCCTCCTCCTCTTCCCTCTTCCATCCTTCTCCGAAACCTGTTCCTCCCAAACTTTCTCCAAGAATCGTCTCTTCGCCACCTGCAACGACCTCCCCCACCTCTCTGCCGCCCTCCACTGGACCTACGACGCCGCCAACTCCACGCTTTCCATCGCCTTCGTCGCCCCCCCGTCCCGCTCCGGCGGCTGGGTCGCATGGGCCCTCAACCCCACCGGCTCCGGTATGGTGGGGGCGCAGGCTGTCGTCGGCTTCCGCCAGTCCGGCGGCTCCCTCGTGGCCAAGACTTTCAACATCTCTGCCTACGGTCCTGTCACGCCGTCGGCGATCGACTTCGAGACGTGGGGGCTCGCCGCGGAGGAGGATTCCAAAGGCGTCATAACGGTGTTCGCCATGCTAAAGCTGCCGAGCGGCGTGACGAAGATGAACCAGGCGTGGCAGGTGGGGCCGAGCTCTACTGACGGATTGCCCACCAAGCATGACTTTGGGGCTGCGAATTTGAACGCCAAGGGGACGCTGGATGTGGTCAGTGGGCAGAGCACGGTAGGAATGGATTCCAGGTCGAAGGAGAAGAATGTAAGTGTTCATGACTCTGTGTGTGTGTGTGTGTGTGTTTAATAAACAAAGGATTTTAGAACTTGGCAAAAGTTTTAGTTAGTGTTGATAAGGATTTGCTTTGATGGATCTGAAATTAAGAAGAGTCTTTCTTTTATATATAAGGAAAATTAGATTGGATTTGGGGAGTTTAAGTGGACTCTGTTCTTCTTCTAATATGGGGATATTGACTTTTTTTGTTAGTTTTGTAGGTTATGATATAGTTTTAGTGGTGAAAGTTATAATTGTTGCGAGTTTGAAGAAGGAAAATGAATAAATAGATGAAAATATGGAATTGGTTGCGCGGAATTTGAGTGGATTATATTCTCCTTTGTTTTTTTCTTTTTTTTTTTTTTTGGGGGGGGGGGGGGGGGGGTGGAATATTTGTTAGTTCTGCTGAGTAGTGTACTGAATTTGGGTGGACTATTTCTTTATCTAGTTTCGGAATGAAGGCATGAAGAGGTCTAGATAGAGGTGATGAATTTAACTGGACGCTGTTTTTCTTCTTTTACTCATATTTTGGATTTTTTATCTTTTTTTTTATTTTTATTTTTTGGCCCCCATTTCCCTCCTGTGCCTTCGGAGGGAAGGAGAGAAGCCAAATGATTAATATCCTTACATTTGAAAGAATCAAATGTGGAACACAGATAATTTTGTATGCCGCTATGCTTATTTTTTTCAAAGCAAATTTCTTATGGAGTTGTCTTGCATGATTGATTCTTTTGTTTGCTTTTTTTCTTAAATATAAATTTTTAGTTCTTCATTTTTGTTTATCTAGTTTTTTTTTTTTTTCCTGCTTCTCACATGACAAGTTTGACCTGTTCGGCTCGTCTCTTTTCTACTCTAAAACCCTTTACTTCTATTTTCAAAATTTAAATAGTTATTCTCCAGAAAAGTGTTTGTCTTTTCTTTCAATTTTCCTCCTCCTCTTTGGCATTTTGTACCGACTCTATGACTGCCAATAAGTTCGTCAGATGGAAGGTCCTTGTCATATTACTTGCCACACTCGCTATATTTGTTCATTGGATCGACATGCCTATAATTTATTATGAGTAGTTGCCTCTACTACCATCATGAACAAGGTGAGCCTATGGATAATTTGATGGAGCCACAGTTCCTAAAACAGATGGACTGTATACTATTGTATCTCCAGTGAATCACTATCCTAACTTAACCTTTGGATAAGATGGTAACTATCTTATAAAGGTTTGTCGAAATTACTCTTGCTAAGAAACAAATGTTCAAGTCAGTGCAACACAACACATCAGGAGGCATCATTCATCATATGGCTATTTTACATCAAGCATATATAATTCAAAGCAACCTCTTAAAAATTCTAGTCTGTTTTGCAAAACAATTCTGAATAATTTCATTTATGTTTCTATTTTGTTGCAATCAATCTGTCATATTGTTTTTAGTTCAATGATTTTGGCATTACCTTGTGGGACAGATACATGGCATACTGAATGCTGTTGGTTGGGGAATTTTGCTTCCAATGGGAGCAATCATTGCAAGGTATCTGAAGGTATTCAAGTCCTTGGACCCAGCTTGGTTCTACCTTCATGTATTGTGTCAACTCATTGGCTATGCTTTGGGAGTCGCTGGCTGGGGCATTGGACTAAATCTTGGAAGCAAGTCTAAGGGAGTTCGTTACACCACTCACCGAAACCTAGGCATTGCCCTCTTCTCCCTTGCCACCTTACAGGTAACACGCATGACCTGGCCAATATTAATCTTATCTTCCTCCTAGATTAGCTTATGCTTATCAGTGTAATGGAGGAAAATTGGATCTTTTGTAGATCACTGCTTTGTTCCTGAGGCCGAAGAACGATCACAAGTACCGGACCTACTGGAATTTTTACCACCAGGTAGTAGGAATGGCCATCATTCTACTGGGCATCATCAACGTGTTCAGAGGCCTAGAAATCTTGAATCCTGCTCAGAAATGGAAGGATGCCTATATTGTTGTGCTTTGCGTCTTGGGTGGTATCACATTGGTGTTGGAAGTCACCACCTGCATCATAGCTCGAAGGAGGAAGTCCGATGGCTCCACAAAGCAGTACAATGCCTCCAGTGCTGCTAATGATCAGCGTGAGCGTGGCGTCCAGCAGCCACTCTCAGCCTGAGTGTCACTGCCACTGGGTTTTGGTTTGTACTTCTGTTACTGTTTTGTTATCCCACTGGATTCTGAGGAGGAAAGGAGTGTTGTAGATTAGAATTGCCCTTGTACTAGAGAGTGCCCTGTGCTGTAACCTTTTTCTTGGTAACTTATGTATGGTATTCTGTATTGAAATATGAACTTGAGCTTTTTAACCTTTCACTGATGTCCGTTGTTGAATTCATCACTGTTGGAGAGCTTGGACTCGACACTTAAAACGACACATCGCTATTGGACCCCTGCAACTTAATTTCAAATGGTACTTCCTTCGTTGGTGGTCTCTTGGTTAGGTATGGAAGTGCTTGGATGGGCTCTCTAGGTGGGTGGTGATAAGATTATAAAAAAGCTGGCATGGCTAAATCTATTCAAGCACTGCAGTGCCTTGTTCTTTTAATTCTGATGGTTTTCCGGACTATGCGTCTCACAAGATAATGTGTACTCCTCTGTTTTAGCTCCTTTCAAGAGCAGGTTCCAATCATCAGAAGACTGCATGCGTACGGGACGACTGCCTACCTTACTTGTGTTGGACCATGATGGCATATGCTTTACTTTAATGTTTGCAAATGAATTCTCTAGACGAAACTGTACGTGTCCTGGATTAATAATCTCCGTTTGAGCAAGAATCCAGTTGTCATGATGCAGCGTCAGAGAATATGCTTTAGGTGAGGGTATTGGGTCCTTACCCCTTGTGAGCGCATCAAAAGCAGAGCAGTTAAATGACATGAAAACAAATTAAATTAGAATAGGAGAGATTAAAAAAAAGGTCTTGTGTCACAGCTCTTTTGTGACCCAGGCATTGTATAATCCGATTAGTTTTTTTTTTTTTTTTTTTAGTCATAGTCCGCTTTTAAGAGAGATGGCAACGAAATTGAAGAAATTCGATCCCACATAAGATTATTTCGATTCTCATTAAAATGAATTTAAAGAAATTAATGTAAATGAAGATGAAAATAAAAAGAAGTTTTAAAAATATATCAGAATTGAGGATGAAAAAAAAGGACTAAAATCTTCGTCTTCAAATTTATTTTTAAAATTTAATCATTTTTTCTACATAATAATATATATAATTATCCATCTAAGCCTTTTATTATATTCTAAATATTAGATTTAGGATCTAAAATTTAAGATTTTTAATATATTTTAAATGTTCATTAGTTTATAACAATTTTTTGGTTTCTAATGGTTTGTTTTAATAGTAGAATTAAGGCTAAGATTGATAGCTAATTCTAAATCAAAAAGAGAGATTGTGAATTTTCTTCTTATAGAGAATGAAGAATTGTAGGGTGAGGATGAAGAGAAATTATTTTTCATTTTAGGAGTAAAAATTAAAAGTAAAGGTAAAAATGAAAAATATACTCTTTACCTAAAGTTCGTACCATTATCATCCCTGATCATAGTGTTACATCATTAGTCCTCACATGGTATTTATAAAATATTTGAAAGTACTCAACATTGTTGGTCAACATTAACCATGTTGAGTTTATAAGGATATTCATGATGTTCAAAAGCTCTTACATTAGTGAGAACTAAAGAGTGTCTTGCAAGTTCTGAAGTCATGGCTGATGAATTCAAAACCAATCAAAATTTTTTATTTCAATCAAAATTGACCAAAATTATTATTTTATTTATTAATTTTTTACCAACATGATGATTTTGAAATTCTAATTGGTTCTATCGTGATCGGTTTTAAATTAGTCTTCTAATATACTTTGAACTATGTTAATCTAGATTTGTATAAGAAAGAGTTGTTGTTTTAGTTAATAAATACCATACAAATGGTTGTTGAAGAAATTGTTGTAAATTACAATTTTATCATTCTTTTCCTAAATCAATTGTGAATACCTTTGAGTGACAAAAATTTGGATTGGGTTTAGACCCTGACACTTTTAGGTAAGAAAAAAATTCAAGGAACTAAAATAAAAAAAAGTAGATAACGGAGCTCAAGTCTAAAATAGAATTCAAGGGCACCAACAAGGTTCAAAGTGAGGCTCTTCTTCTAGTCTAAGCATGCATATTAAGATCATACTTTCTTTTATTGGAGGAGCCATGAGCATGCATGCTATATACCTACTAAGTAGGCATATAGTAATCAGGCATTATAAGCATCTCCTATAATGCTGCTAGTAGGACTTTGATGATGTTAGAGACTTTTTAAAGGATTAGATAAAGGGGTCTTCAATCCTGTCTACCAATTTAGATATCTTAAAACTAAGAGAAAGTAAAATCTACAAGTCACTCAACTAAAATGCAAGAATTAGACTAAAAGAATCAAGAAAAGAGAGATATAAGTAATTCTATCAAGAAAGAAATTTCATTCAAATCGAGCTAATTGCATGCTATTGTTTGATTTCATAAGATCAAAGTAATGAAAATTCAATAAAGGCAAAAGTAATTTTCTTTAATGGTATATTGATATGATCCATCTCGCTTCCTCCTATTTGAAGAAGGTTCATTGGGGGATCTTCCTTAGTTTAGACTCCCTTTTTTTTTTTTTTTTCTTTAAGTCTTCTTGGATATTAGATCAAGGTGGCCTTTCGGATTTGGGAGATCTATATCTTAAGCAAATTTAGGGAGAAAAAGAATGGAAGGGAAGAAAGCTAAAGTTCAAGGATCTTGGCTAAACCTAAGAACTCTAATAGGAGAGAGGAGTCAAAGAACTAAGAGAGTGATTTAAATAAAAGAAAGGATCTAATTCTCTCCTCAAAGAGGCTATTTATGGTTCGAGAAGGGAGTAATAAGTGGTGAAGTTTGAATTTTTCTTGAATTGGAAAAAGGTTGAGATGATGCCAAGTGGCATTTCAAGATTTTGTTTAAGGAGAGAATCTTGCATCAAGGTTTGGTTCAAGAGATCGAATGTTTGCTCTTTAGTTAATTTGATGGCTAATAGCACTTCTTTTAACTTTTGAATAAAAAGTTAGTTAGAGGTTAACAATATCATATCTATTTATCATTTTCATCCTTTTTTTATTGTTAGTAACTAAGGGATGTGGATTAGGAATTGGATCAATTGATATAGTAAGCACTATTATAAATTATTGAAAGTGCAATTGATCAATTAAATGTGAGATTGATCAATATTTAGCTAATTAAAGACAAAAAAAGGAGGTTAGGGAGATAAGATCAACAGAATTGATAAGCTCTCAATTTAGAAGCATGACCTTTTTTTCCTTTTAAGCTTAAAAGTTCAAGAGTGGATGTAGGAGAGTGTCTACTATAATTAATCTTTTTGTATAAAGGAAAATTTATCAATTAAGTCACAAGTAAACAATAGATTTACAAAAAATATTTAATACATTTTACTTCGCTATTGTAATTGTATCTTATAGAAATTAGATATGAGTTGGAGCCTCAAATTATAAAACTTGATATACTCCTGAGTTTTGAAACATGTCTTAGTAAATTTTTTCAAATTAATAATTTTCTTAAATCTACTACAGAGCTTTTGCAAGATCCCACAATTAAATATAATAAAATGGTGCAAAATTGTAAGTATCCTAGCAAGGTCCTATGAAAATCGGAGGTGAAATGATGAAGGTATTATAAGAAGTATAGGCATGAAGCCTTTTAATGGTCCCTGAACCCCAAATTTTTTTAATTAAATCATTTATTTTATTCTTAATAAACCTTTCCATAATTTTGTTATGACATTATTAAATTTTTGTAGGCTGAAAGATTTCTTTTGTATATCATTCTTTCGTAATGAAATATTTTAGCTTATGTTTTGAATGTTGAATTGCTAATCATGCCTTAACTAGATTTGTTCATGCGCATCTACCTACAATTAGCAAACTAGTAAAAAAATGTTATTCTTTGTTTCATTAGTGTTTCCATAGTTAGTGAAATAAACTTATGGAAAAAAAATGAAAAAATAAAGAGAAAGAGAAAGTCTAAGATGGTTAGCTTTATTTCATCCTTTCTTCTAAAATAAAATATCTAGTTTAGGTCCTTTTTTTTAGCCTTTGACTAAATAAAGTTATCTACCAGTTTCTAGCTAATCTTTGATTGGACAAACAAAGGATGAATTCTCTATGGATATGATGAAACTAAGAAGATAATTGTATGAAGGTTTAGTTTTTAAGACCACTATGTAGTTATTCCTTTCTTGAGCACATGCATGACCTAGTACAGGTGTTCTAAATGCCCTTGCTTAAAACTACTATAAACTAAATGCTGCCAAATTACCTCATAATAAATTTTCCAATTAAGGCCTTGAAAACGTAGTTTATAATTCTTCTAAAGTAGTTTCAGTAAACCCAAAAGACATTATAATCCAAATATATAGACATTCTTTTATCTTGAAAATAGACTTTAACTTAATTGTTTTGTGAGGTTTGCTCCCTTTTGGACTGACCTGATTTGGATTTGAGGACCGATCTACTTGACTGGCTTAGTTCAAAATAAATAAAAAAAAGAATCCTAATTGAGTTGACTCTAAGTTGATAGGCACTCTTCCCCTAGGTTAATTCAAGGAGATTCGACTTGAGTCACAGAAGCCTATCTTTGGTTCAATAGAAAAAAATATATTTATATATTTTAAATTTCACCTCTAGCCATATTAAAAAGGCAATTCAATACTCACTAGCTCAAAACAAAGCTTTACTAAGAATAATATAGTTAAAGATTTCATGTAAATTCACTTTTATTATGTGTGGCATTTGGTTGTCTTTCCAACATCTCTTGAATCACTTAAAAGTAGAGGTCAGATGAGGAAGTTATAAATGATTTATTAAAAATATGTTAGTTTATCAGTTCCAATGAACTTTCAAAAAAATAAATTTAAAGATGATTTTCTTATATTTTAATCTAATTTTTATTTTTTCTCTTTTAGAAGCTCATGGTAGATAAATTACAAGTCTACCATGAGTTAGGAATCTATTTTTAGATATATATTATACATTTATCTCTTTATTTTTTTTTGAATATCAATATCTTATAAGAAGCAAAAAAATTTGTTGGCTTTAAAAGATCCCACTCAATGAATACACCCTAGTTATAATCTTTTGATATGAAGTATTTATCAATAAATATTTTGAAGTTTTCTCAATCTTGGTTTAAAGTGATTCTTTGCTAGTCATGGTGTGAACCATAATTTTATGAGAGGCGAGTAGTGCAAGAATGAAAGTTTTGAGAATTTTTAAAAAGGTTGAAGCCTCTCTTCCTTTTTCTCTCCCATATTTTCTCTCTTTTCTCTCTTTAAAAATATCTTTCTTTCTCTCTCTCTATATAGACCATAGGTAAGCCCTGATGGATGGTTCCTTTTCCTTTGTCATTCAAGATACTGGCCTAGCTGATAAACTTTCATTGCGTTGGAATCTACCATTATCTTGACAAAATAAGGTTAGATCATATCTTAGAACGGAGACAATTTTAATTGATGGATTTGGATCAGTAGGCATGTAATCATTTCTCTCTTTTCTTTTACAATTTCAATCTCTTTAGAGCATTAAGATTAGGAGGTTCATTTTATATCTGTGATTTTGAGTAGTTTCATATGAAAGATTATAAGTACATCTACTTCTAGTTTTTTACCACCACATGTAACTTGTTTTACTCAATAAATTTATATTGCTCAATTTTATTTATGCATTTAGAAAACAATAGCATGAATATGTGAAATTAAACATTTTGAAAATTACTTATACATGATTTTATATTATCATAATTATTTATGCATATTTAATGATTCTTTAAAATTAAAAATTTGTATATGCATGTCTTGCATAGATGAAAATTTATTTTAAACTTTTGGATCAAGCATGGCATATTTTATTTGGATATGATATCGAATTATGATGCATCAAAAATCATATTAATTTGAATGAACATGATTAGTTGTTATGAATGAGTTATAAAAATATATATGTAAAATTTATAAATTTTTGGATAGATTGTATGATTGAAAATTTAATTTAAAATTGATGTTATACTTAATCTCTTCAGTCTGACTATAATTTAGACTTAGCCATCAAGGTAGACCATTAATAACACAAATTCAGAATGAAGTTCCTTTTAAACCTAGCTAATAGGGTGATCATTGGCATATACTTCGTGTATTGGCATGTTTTCGTATGTGTTTAGAAACATATTTCATTTTGAATCTAACTAATAGGGTGATTACTAGCATATGTTGTGTATATCAATATGTTTTCCTACATGTCTCACATGTATTGGGATAAGTTTTCTTTCAAGCCTAGATAGTAGATAGAGTGTTAATGCATTCTATTCATTGGCATTTTATTTTGTTTGAGTTAGAGCTGGTTTCCTTTCAGATCTAGTTAGTAACGAGATAACTGCCACATGACTATTATCGACATATTTTGTATTCAAGAACTAGCCTTTATTGATTTTGTTATGGAGCTCATCAGGGTTATAATTGTAGTGACTAAGAAAGAGTAGATTTTAAAAATCTCCCTTAAAAGAAAAATTTTTCAAATAAATGCATTACATATTTTGAAACATGATAGCATATTTTGACATACATATTTTTTTTGTGAAATTACATCCTAAACTTAGAAAATTACTTTATTTTATAACTAATAAATATATTATGTATAAATTTATATTTTGTATACTTGCTACACTTGATTCAATTTGAGGTAAAAGTTACTTATTGAGCTCTTAGCTCATAAGTTTTATTGTTCATGTTTCAAATGCTGAGGAATAGTGTGAATCAAGTTAAGGATCAAGTGTTGGAGGGTTAGGAGTACTATGATTTTCTAGGAGAAACAGTGATGTAATCTTTTAAACTGTTCTCTGGATATCATGTCCATTTTACTTGTTATAATATTATGAAAATTTAAGAACTTTTATCATATGTATTGCTCTAAATTTATGCCACTACTTGATTTAGTTTTTGTTGGCTTGTATACGTAATATTTGAGATTTCAAATAAATCTGGGATATTCTCCGGTTTAACCCTACGGGATATGCCACCGCGTCCCATGTCTCGGCTTGGGTTGATAGGTCGAGGCATTACTCAACCCAAATAACATCACAAGCCATACGTATCATTCTTTTTCTTATCTGGAAAATAAACTTTAGCCTTTTCTCTTGGATAAACTTGAATACAGTATCCTGTTCTTCTTAGCTCAACTTCTGAAAAGACTACTGAGATCTAGAAAGCGTGCCATCAAATATTGAGATAGAAACCTAATAATTGATTGTTATCTTGTGTGTTGCAAGATTATATAAGCAATCTTGTTTGGTACAAATATAGAAGGGAATTTATATTGATGAGTTCTTTCACGAGCTAACTCTTCACTTGTTCAGCTTTCCATGCTCTTTTGGACCCATATTGTTCAAGATTACCAAAGGAGGTCGACGTAGGATGCCAATTGCACAGTGTGTGTTACCGGAGGCAATTCACTAGTAATTCTTCCGGCGTGAAGACAATAAAATATTTCACTTTTGGGACGCTAGGGCATAGGATACTTGTACCTTCCATCTCAAGTTATCCATTAATGAAGACTTCTGGCGGCTTTAATGAGGCTCTTGACTTTCTCTTTAATGGTGCTAGGAAATTCTCACAGTTAGGTGCGAGAATCAATTCTCAACCATATTCTTTTATCTTGAAAGAAAACGTATTGGCCTCCCTCTTTGATTCACATCTTGTCTAACTAAGGTTTTCCTAATAGAATGTGGCTTGCATCGTTGGTACGAAATGGCATCACACCTCTTCCATGAAATCGTTGTCCTAATTGTAAGAAAATATTTTATTTCATGAATATTATAAATTCATCTACTCTCATAAGGTTTCACTCGTTACTTAGGGATCTATTTGAATTAGTTATTAGTTAGCAACAATCTTACGTAATTATTGATCAATAGTTATTTAAAAATACCAATAATTGTTTCAAACAAAGTCTAATTTTGAGCCGTAGCTATTTGCAAATTCCTTCGAAGTCATGCTTATGCAATTACCATCATCAATAACGACAAAGACCTTATTGCCTTGTCGACCAATTTTTCCCTTGTCGTCACTTAACCAGTCTTCTTCTACTCCTTTGGAAGCTTTATATTGTTTGTAACATCAATGTTAAAAACTCGGTATCTCTCCTGGGCCCAAGTAATCAAATCATTCTGCAGGGTTTTTACGAGATCCCATAGCAATAAGACAAAAGTTACCCCGCGACTTTTGTGAGAGGATCATCTAAGCGTATCATTTGCATCCATCTAGAAGAAGAAGAATTGTGCCCTCGTCACTTTTTTCTTTTCCCAAGTATGTGCCCGTCCTTTGCTTTCCCTTTCTTTCGTTCTCTTCAAGCAATTTGTGCCGTGAAATAATTGTTTAAATCTTACACGCTTCACTTACGTTGCCTACATATGCCCTCTCATGTTTCTTCGGCCTTTTCTCTCGTACAGGTTGGCACCTCTTTAACCCTAAACATCCATTTTCTCACGGCAAGAATGTGAACAAAGAATATTGATCAGTCTCAGAAAAATAAGTGTACGGTATGAATGATCAAAGAAAAGAAAAAGAAAAAGAAAAGAAAAAAAAAGTGAAAACAATATTTAAGAGATTAAGGTGAGAGCTGGACGGTGGGCACCCAATTCAGCAAGCCAATCTAGAAGTCATCAATGACTGCCTTATTTCAAGCATTTTATTTATGCATGGCAGAATTCCAAGCGTCTGAGCTGTGCACCTATCTTGGTGCCTAGTGCCTCCAACCTTTTTATGTCATGCACTTATGGTGGTCCTTTGTTCACATGCACATGATTGGGGTGAGTAAAACTTAATCAAACACCCCAAGTCCAACTCTACCTAAACAAAGATGTTTATTAATGTCCTTTCAACTCTTTTTATGAGCAAAGAAATCTCATCATGGGATTCTGTTTGCTTCTCCACCTTCCTACATGGACCAAACTCCGGCCTCTCAATTCTACCTACCACATTGGCCAAGCACAAGAGCAGTAATAATAGAACAATAGGAGGACCCACGCGCTTATGAAGAACACTGGCTTGATCGGCTTTCTTAACGTGCACGCAAAATGATAGCTGAGAAAAAGAGAGAGAAGAAAACTAACAAAGGATTAATGGAAAATAGCATCTTTTATTCTTTTGTGACTTAAAACACTTTGATGTTGGAGTATTACAAGCTAACTGAACGGCTACGTCTTTGCATGGTCTTGTCTCAGTTATTGTCACCAAAATAAAGTTCTTGAGACAACCAGTGAAGAGATAGGGAAGTGAAGTTGCTTCTGTTTAGCTTGTAGGTTAATATCCTAATTTTGCTGTGTTCCTGATGATATAAAATTTGATGGGACCACTCTCATTACCATTGTATTCATTGATTATTCTCATGGGCGACCTAGATACGACTTCAAGCAACAGCATGGTGTCTCGTCGGCTCAACCTTATGTTTAGTCAAACATCGGGATGCTCCAAGGAGACATCTCATGAAATATTTAGGTGGCTTCGAGGCAATTATGTCTCGAATACTCTTCTGGCTTCCCATTATTCATTACCTAGTTTTTCTTCACATCATCTTGATGAAACAAGTCGCTTGACTTCTCGTGCTAGCATCATATCACAAGCTCACCTTTGGTTATTATCTACTATGCATCAAGTGGGTCAGCTTAAGATGTAGCTGATTCTTGCTATTATACTCTTTGTCGATGTAGGAGATTCCCACGTCCACAGCCCATGCAAGATATCTCCTGCACACAATTTGCCACAAACCTCATCTACTTTTGCCATCCTCACTATGATTGTGAGTTCATACTATATATTTAGGTTTTGCTATGATATTTTTTTATCATTTACTTTAAAATTATGAACAGATCAGAATTATTGATATGATAAATGATTTTTGAAAATTTAACTCGTGATTGATTGAATTAGCAGAAGCATAGATCCTCTCTTTCGCTATGATGGCAGCTCTAACGTCACCCCTTTCGAGCTACCATCGTCTCCTTTGCCACCTTCAAAGTTATCATCTCTATCATTTTCTCAATGAAATTGTCCTCTCCTCATTTCTCTATAAGAGCCATCATCTCCTCCAAGTAGCCTCCCATCAAACTCACCATCTTCTCCACCTTCTCATCGCACTATGGTGCTATCATTGTAGTGCCTCCTCACCGCACCACAGTCCCATCATGGTTGCACCTCCATAAAAATAGGCAACCCCACCATACGCGTCTTATCGTCATACACCAGAGCAATTTTGTTTTATCATATTAGCTCATAAAGTTTAACTTTTTTTAGTGCACCAGTCACATGCATAATTGAGTGAAATTAGTTATCATTAAAATATTTGCATCCCTTAGAAAAAATCAAATGATTGATATTTTTATTATTTAAAAAATAAAGTAGTATAGTGGTAAAACTCTATATATATTGTCTCCACCTAATCTACCTAAACTAGGTAAAGTTGCGCAAACTTAGTCAAGTTTCAGACTTGGTTTTATGGAGGGAAATGGAAGGATCATGCATCCATTGAGGATAGATGTAAAATTGTTCTTCCATAATTAATAAAAATAATGCAAATAAATAAAAGGAAAAACTAATTAATTTTATGAAAAATAAATAAATAACTGTCAATAAATTTCAATCCTATTTGTGCATATTTGATATGACTAACTTAAGAATTATGCAAATTTTAACATTTCATATTCATATATATTAGATTTTCTACGTAGAGAAATTTTCATTTTATGAACCAAACAAATTTATATGCAAGGTATACGTGGGACAAGAGTACTTCAAGAAACCCAGGGTACACCCAAATTGATTTAACTAGGTTTTGTACACCATACAAGGAGATAACTTGTTTATTTAGGGCTTTAATTCTAGTTTAACCTCTAGTAGTCCAACAAAAACCTAGTCCAAGTATGCAAGGGTTACATACCATGATACATGAAGAATTTGTAGCCCTTCTTTTGTTCTCACAAGCTTTTGAGGATGAAGGAGGGTGGTGGATACATATCTTATGCAATGCATATTGTCGAACCTCCTTATCAGATGATGTTGCTTGTCTTACAAGCCTCTCTGCATGTCTCCACACACCTAGCATAATCCCAACATAAACTCTCTTCCAAGAGGGTTACTAGAGTCTTCTCTTGATATCCACGCCACAAAACCAAGAGCCTAAGACGTTAGTTCTAAAGTGTAGGTTAGAGAGAGGAGAGAGAAAAAGAGAAAAAGAGAAAAAGAGTTAGAATTTTTACAAACGAATGTAGAAATTCTCCATAGAATTAATAGATAAAGAGAAGCTTTATTAGGTGTAAAGAATCTATAGGATTCAAACTCCTAGTCTCATTCAAATTCTATTTAGGATAAGGATTAGATAGGATGGACTAATGATTTCATCTTAATCTCCTTGCAACCCATGTGGATGCTCCATTTGTCTTGGGTCGGATACAACACCTGACCCTAAATCCAACATTTTCCACTTGTCTACAATGGATGGTACTCTTTTCATATGTCCTCTTAATACCTTTAACATGTCACTTCTCATATAGGTAATGAAGTATGCGACTAAATAAAGCATACTTGAAGCAGGAGTGCTCTATTAACTCATCATCTAACTAATATAGCACATCACCCTTAAAATATTATCTATTCCCTAGATTGTCTAACCATGTCAAACCAAATGCCTCTAATTTCTCTTGAGACTCATTTCAAAGCATCTCTTGACCTCTCAATGTTAGTCCTTATGCTCATGATTCTCATGCATAACAAATGGGGCGGATAATCACCTAAGTTACGAGCCACAAAAGTAAAGTATGATATTGAATTATCTTTCCTTGATCTCGATATTAGTTCACCTTGACCCAATTACTTTCCTAGACATGCTCCATGAGATTACATCAATCATGATCCTAAGAGAAATACTAAGCTAGTAATATCATATCTCGGCTAGATGACATTAATCCAAGTCAAAGAACATATAAAAATTAGGGCATACAGAGTGGTAGAGAGGGAATCAATTGTGTCACTCTCCTAGAATGTTGACTCTAGCATATATAGTATGAAATGTATGCTATAGCAAAGCGCCTACTCAATAGGATGTGTCACTTTCAATGTCATATGAATATTAGTCTAGCTACCACATAGGATACTGACATGAGTAGCCCTGGTCCATTAGCTCACAAAGAGACTTATCTAAGTGCTCACATATACTCGACTCTCAAAATTAGGCTCAATATAGAGTTGTGAAGGGCTTACATAACAAATCTCTTGAGCCTCAACTTAGACTAAGGCAACATGTATATTCCTTATTCATCATTTAATGCTAAAGCATTCACACCCACTATAAAAGTAAAACTGTGATCCCTTATGTTTCATCCTACTCACTATCAAAACTCCAGGGTGATCATCCTTATAAGTGATCGATCTAAGCTAATGACACTCATAAACAATCATGTACCATAGATAAACAATATCATTTGTGCAAATACAGATAAAAGGAGATAATAAGTATCACTTATTAATCAATGTATAAGATACAATCTAATATCCAATAGGTAATTCATTTAAATCCTACCCAATCCCAAACTTCTAACATAGGATCGATTACAAATAGGCTTAGTCACAGGGTTAGCCAATATCCTATCACAAGAGATATGCCTCAAGATTGCCTCTTTTGTTTGACCATATTACATATGTAGTGGCAGCATATGTCAATATTAGTATATTGCATATGTCATAGTTCGTTTGTGATCTAAAAACACTTCAGCATACTTCCATCTTGTTGTTGATGGTGGAGTTTTACTAAGTGGTTAAGTGTTGCATGTTCTTATACCAGTTATTGTCACCAAAATAAAGTTCCTGAGACAATCAATGAAGAGATGGGGAAGTTACTTCTATGTTAGTTTTTATTTTTTATTAGTTTTTTGGATAACAATGATAGAAGTTTTAATACCTCATGACTATAATTCCTTGAGCACTTGTGAAAGTAAGCTTAGTAAATTGGGGAGAAAATGTTGTGGTCCAATAAGTCCTTTCTTTTCATGATATAGACTAAGGCTCCATTTCGTAAGCTTTTGAAAGGCTCAAAAGTGCTTTTAGAGACCTAAAAGTATTTTTAAATAATTTTATAGTATTTGGTAAAACTTTTAAAAATATTTTCTAATTCATTAAAAATTGTTAAAATCTCTACTTGTCAAATGTAAGGAAGCTATTTTTAGACTTGAAAGTCATAGATTAAAATCATAAGAATAATAATATTTAGTAATATAAAATAATAAGATAATATAATGTAATATAATATTTTTTTGTTATAATTATATAATTGTATGAAAATATTATTATAATTATAAAATATTATAATATAGTATATGAATATAATATTATTATACTATAAAATGCTATAATTTTATAATATTACTATAATTATATGTCACAATAATGTGATATTATATGTTTAGATAAGAATGATCATAATTTTAATAATATATTATAATATAATTATTAAATAATAGTAAATAATATATTGTAATAATTTTGCATTATAATCATTATTATATTAGAATATTATTATTTTTTATACTATATTATATTATTATAATATGATAGATTTTAATAATTTATAATAATGATATTTAATAGGTTAGATATTTAAAAGTATAATGTAAAATCTTTCATCATTTTTAATATAAAAATATTTTTTTAATTTAATTACTAGATAGATATTGAAGTTTCATAGTATTTTTAAACTATAATTATCAAACAGTAAATATTTTTTTTAAAAAAACTCTACTTTAAAAGCTTTATTATTAATAACTTTATCTAATAGGATCTCATCTGCCAAAAATATCTGCTATCTAGTTGATTTCTCCAGGAATATGTGATCGTTGAGATCATCGAACTGATGGAACGATTAAATAAAGTTCTCTCAAACTTGGATGTTCACATCTCGACTGTCAATTCAGCTAGGCAACATCGCTGAGACATGAGATTTAATGCTTGATAGGACCTCCCTCATCATCATTGTTTTCATCTTGTGGACAATCTAGATGTGACTCTATGGTTGCGACTTCAAGCATCAGCATGGTGTGTCACCACCTCATGTTTAGTCAAACATGGGAATACTCTAAGCAAACATGAAAATATTTATTACTCTTATAAAACATCCATTCCTTTTGGGTTTTCAGCGTGTTCATGCTTTCATAGGCCATGTATTATTAAATTATAGGTGACTTCGAGACAATTATCTCTTGAATACTCTGCTGGCTTCCAATTAATTATTCATCAACTAGTTTTACCTCACATCATCGTGATGAAATAATTTGTTTTACTTATCCGGCAAGCATCATATCATAAGTCACCTTGGGTTATCATCAACGATACCTCAAGCAGCTCAGCTTAAGATGTGGCTGATCTTCTCTGTTATAACCCTTGTCGATGTTGAGAGATCCCCACGTCCACAACCCGTGCAAGATATCTCCTATACATTTGTCTAGTGCGCAGGATATAAGAATCCTATTAATTATGAAACAGTTTGCCACAAACCTCCACTCTCTTTTTTTCCACCCTTACTATGATTCTAATTTCAAAAAAATTTGACCATATTATATATTTTTTCTTCACCAAGTCTACCTAAATTGTTGAAAATTTTTCATATGTATGAGCTATCATTAATTATTAGTGAATTTGATTTTATAAAATTGGTTAAAAAAATTTGATCCAATGATACAAACGGAATGAACCCACTATTAATAAATATGATACAGATGATTTGAGCTTGAGCACATCTTTATTGGATGATGTGATTGACGGCTTGTGTAAATCTGAAACTTAATAAATGGAAGGGTCATTAGGGTTTTATTATAAATAGACTAAGTCTTCTCTTCTTTTTTCATATATTTATGATTTATTTTTCTATCAAAGCACCATGTAGAAAGGAGCAAGAAAAAAAAAATCTAAGCTTGCAGCATGCATGTAAATTTATTTTATTATTATATAGTGTTCTGATTGTACATATGCAATCCTAAAACTACAATATAAACTAAACAAAGTTGCAGTAAAGTTGGACAAACCTAGCCAAGTTCATGGCTCTGAAAAACTTAGCCCGCATTAGTTTGGCTTATCTTGTCTTGATTTTAGAGAGGGAGACGAAGGATTGAGCATTCATCAAGGATAGATGTCAAATTGATCTTCTATGATTAATAAAAATAATTTGAATAAATAAAAAAAAGGAAAGCTGATTGATTTTGTGAAATATAAATAAATGTCATTAAATTGCAACTCTATCTCTGCATATTTGATATACGACTAACTTAAGAATTATGCAAATTTTAACATGTTATATTCATATATATTAAAATATATGTGCATAGAAACTTTCATTTTATGAACCAAACAAATTTATAGGCGAGGTATGCATGGGAACAGAGTACTTCAAGAAACCAGAGTGCATCACCATAAAAGGAGGTGGTTTATTCAGGACATTAATGCCTGTTTTACTCGTAGTAAACCAGCAGAAACGGAGACTGGGCATGCATTAGGGTACGTACCATGATACACGAAGAATTCATAGTTGTTTTTTGTCCTCACAAGCTTAGGGGGAGAACAAGGGTGCCAGATTGGGATTTTGTTTATACTTCAGAAACACCCTTTGTGCCAAGGATTGTATACTTTCCTACGTCTCTCCATTTTAAGGGTATATTGCACATCCAAATGCAAATTTAGGGCTTTCTAACCTTTAGACTCTGTTTGATTGGCACTTCATTGCATGCGAAGCCACCGTATTTGGTCGGAGCTTTCGGCACTAATCAAATGAAAGTGCATTTCCTCTGAGCAAATAACTCCCGTAGTCATGCGGGAATCTCAAACCCATTGGAGAGATGGGGAAGAGCTCATCCCATGGCTTGATAATTGGGTCCGGGTGAGGCTCTTCCATTTTTATTTTTTGATAATCTTAATTGATAATATAATCAAGAAAGTCATATCCCCTGTTTCTTTTTCAGGACTAAACAAACATTTTTCGGGCAGCTGATTGCTACGAAATGCATTCCCCAAATTGCAAACGAGGGAGGCATGAGGCATAGACTCATACTTGACGCTGAAAGAGATGAAAATTTGCTACGTGAATCCTTCGTTTGTCCAAATATTTTATTCTCATCTCATCTCTTAGTTAGGTCTCGAGAGTTGTCGGATATACCTAGTCATCCACCGTGCTGTCTAGTATTTTTAGATGGACTTCCCACAGAAGGTGATCACTGACTGGAGAATAATCTAACTGTTAAAGAAACCAGTGTTGAGATAGCCTATGCCTAAAAAAAGTAACACATTTGCGTTAGACAACTAAATAAGCTATCTGGAAAAGTCTGAGTCCCACCTTTGCTCTTCATTATGCCTTACTACTCAATTTGCCAATTAATCTGTCACCTGCTTAGCTTCTCTGTATATATAGGAACACCTGAGATAAAAATTTAGAATGGTTGAAAGAAGGTTCCTTAAAAAGGGGTGATGACAAAAAGAGTTATTTTATAACCAAGATATCATTATGGCTAAATTCCTTTCCAAAATTAATCTCTCGTTCTGAAATCTTCTTCTGCACTCATGGAGACCATACTACGCTCTAAATAATTTAGCTATGAGCACTAGCTTTGTTTTCAAAGGAATGGCCATAGCATAAAGGACTTTCCCTTATGATCTCTGATGATCATAACTGCCCTTGCCATCTCCTCATTAGCTGATCCATCAAGATTAATTTTTAAATAACTTGATTGAAGGGGTACCTAAGCTACAAATTTTGAAGGAGATACATCAACCAATGATGGAATACCCTAGAGACCAATATCAAAATTAAATAATATCTTACTAGATTGAATCAACTTCATAGCTTGTCCTTAGACCTGTCTTGATATCCATTCAGGATAAAAGCTCTTCTTTTGTAAATAGAATTCATTTCTTTCCCTCCAAATCCATTATAATATAGATTAAGATTTGATCTTCCTTACCCGATGCATCTTGAGGTGTCTAAAGAAGAAACTCTCAAATGTTTTAAAATTATTGGGGTAGGGGAAAACTATGGCCCTGTAGAATAATATTCCATACCAAAGAGAAGCTCTTACATCAAAGAAAAAGATGGTCAAGAGTTTCTAGAGTCTTTTCATATCGTTTATATATAGGTAAAATGCTAGCAACCCTTGCTACCAAAAAAGATAAGGTTGAAAGCCCATTCTACTATAACTTCCATAGGAAAAACAATACTCTAGACAATCGGCTCCCTGTTTTCAAACTGAAACAGAGCAAGCCCTATTTCACTAATCTAAGACTAGATTTGGCATTTGGTCTAGATTGCAGGTGCCATATTGATTTGATCCATCCAGTCACTAAGAAGACGATAGAAAGTCATAGTCGAGCAACTTGTGACCAATGGCACGAAGAAGCTCACATAGAGACCGGGCTTCACAAATACCAGAGGCATGCGGCTACCAAACTCTAGAGCAAGAAGGAAAGAAAAAAAAGCCCTAGAATAAGTATGGAATAAGTTGGAATAATTTTAGAATAGGTGAAATAACTATTTTGATGAGACAGTGAAGGTAGAGCATTACTCTAGGAGGATCACTTTTTAGATGTATTTCTTTCTTGATGATTGTACTAATAGTTAGAAAGCCTCTTTGTAACTTATTGTAGCCTTGCTTACAGCAAAGATAGGATATATAACTATGATTGAGGTTGTTAAGGAAGTTATTCGGTTGAAAAACCTATTTAGTAAACTCAGTTCCAATCAAGTAGTTATTGTCCACTATGATGATAATCAGAATGCTCTCCATTTGTTCAAGGATCAAATAATTCATGAGAGGATAAATCATATTGATCTAAAGTATCATTTTATTCAAGATGTCATGACAAGAGATGATATTATTGCTAGGAAGATTAATACTAAAGATAACCCTGCATATATGTTGATTAAGCCTCTTTTAATAACCAAGTTCATGCATTGTTTGGACTTGATTGGTATATGCAACATTTAAGATATACCTTTTGGAGTATATAGAAAAGGTATGGAGAGTTTTAACTATCTTTATATTTTTATTATTGCTTAAGAATTTAAGCCAAGATAAAGATAAAGAATTTACCTTAAAATTCACAAGCTTAATTAGAACATATTTCCACATATGTAAAAAAACATGAGTTTTAGCCCATATAATACATTGTAAATCCCTACTTTATATAAGCATACGTAGTCTTGATCTTCCAAAAAACTTAGAAACCCTGCGTATTATGGAGAGAGTTCAAAAAAAGAGTTTCTTTAAATTCAAGTAGATTTAGGATTTTATGAGAGAGAAAGCCTATTAAGGAAACATTCTTATAATTCCTCCATCAATAAACGTAGGCTAATAATCGAACCATATAAATTCTGTGCATCTTATTTTTTCTTTCTTTTCTTTTTCGTTTATCTATCATCTCCGGTGCATCGTTATGCACAACAAGCACTCATTCAAACAAGTTGAAATCAATAATTTTTTGCATAACCTTAGAGATTCCAATCGTGCAGATTTTAGCCACACTTCCTCCGCCTTTATTTTTGTTAAATAAAAGAGCCATCACCCGCTAGGTCACATGCATTGCCTTGGCTGACCCCTACAACTTACTTTTCCTCCTCCCAAACCCCAAAAATCAGCTGCTACCAAGACTAGATGTCAATGTCATCAGCCAAAACTTTTTCCACCCCTAGTTGACAAAGTTCTCGGTTGGCATTAGTTTGTACCGAAGGTATGCAATGAGATCCAACCATGTTCATAGGGCGGTGAAGTTCTGTTGGGTTGAATTTGATGCATAGGACTCCTTCCGACGCCATGCATGATGGAAAATGTATGGTAATAAAAGGACTGTCTCCCAACCACCCTAGTGTGAGAAGCACCCTAATGTATGTACCTTTTTGACTTCCTCCTCCTTTTTTTTAAACTTTTTTGGGAGGATTAGAAGGAGCTAATCGTCACCTTCTACGCGATACCACCTGCCCCTTTAAGTGTTGACTCAAATTGAAATCGAAATACCACCTCCTTGTCCAAGTGGCAAGAGATGACATGCCAGTTATCTTATAACAAATGTAACCACTTTCCTACCTCCTCTTTCATGAAAAGCACTTGCCCTCTACCATGTTCATCGGCAATATCTCTATCATGAAACTACTCCATAAACATGAGGAACATGAGGACACATGCAGAGGAGTAAAGAAATATTAATGGTTTAATATTGGTTTCTCTTGTGATCTCTTCGCAAACATTTCTCCACTTCAGTCTTTCGCAGCTGCTACATCCTTCTCCTTCTCCAAGTGGACACAATGAAAAAGTTGAGGCGATGACAATGTCAAAGGGAGATCAGCATCTCCAAGTTAGGCATGATCTTGGACGATAGGGTCCTATTCACATTCTAATGGGTGATTGGTTTTATTCTTCATCTTCATGCAAAATATATGGATGCGGATCTTCATCAAACAGCCCCAAACTCCACCTACGCAAAGATTTTTTGTCTTTTTAGAGAGAGGACAGCAGAGGTAGGCCCACGCTCTTTTGGAGGAGAATGGCAAGATTGGCTTTATCCAAAGAGTTAAAAAGAAGAAACTATGAGACGTTCCACCTGGCAAAATAGTCGCCTCTCATTGAATTCGTGGCCTAGAACTCTTTTAAAATCCTTTTCCCGGATTATCACGCATGATCTTCTTCTAGAAGATAACACTCTGATGGCTCACGGACGTGCTACTTATTAATTTTGGAAGGACAATGAGTCAAAGAGTTATCACTACTTAATTTGGAGATTAATTTCTTAAATATTGTTACCATTTGATTGTTATCATTTGATTATTCCTGTCGGCAAAACCTGATTACAACTCCATCGTCTGCTACAGGCTCGAGCTTGTGAAGTCCTCCGTCATCCGTCAAACCTTGTACAAGTACTAGCCTATAGAAAATTCTCTTCTGGGTAGCTTGCTGGAATCAGATGATCTGGTCTCCAATAATTTCTCTTCTTACAATATCTAAATGCCATTTTCATTAGATAATTGATGGCGACGGCGACGGTAAAAATTATTAAACTAGCTCATGCCCTCTAATGTACCTTCTTCACGCCAAGCACTCAAATTAAAATGAATTTCTGTCTGTGCGTTATGAGATCTCCATACCTTTATTCCATACCATTATCGCATGCAAGACTTACGGGAAAGGTACCAAGCGTATTCATCAATAAATATATATATATATACCACATGGTAGGTAAAAAATTTTATATCCAAACCCATGAGATTATTTAATACTCATACCCATACTCATACCTAACATCTATTATTGTAAAAAAAAATTTTGAATTAAATAAGATACTAGATCAAATAAAATTTTTTCCCTTCAACTCCATTTTGGCCCCAACCTGAATAATTGTAAGCTTTTTTTTCTTTCTTTTTTAATTTCAGACCAATGGCACCAAAAATAAGGATAAATTTTTTTAATAAAAATTATAAATAAAAATATTTAAGTAATTTTACTAACAGATGTGATGAAATGGATCATCCATGCCCACCCCGTAAGCAATTTAAAAGATGCAAGCAAAAAGATGACAAACAGGACTTAAAATTTGGCCGAGTTGGGCCAACACAAATTGGACCCCAAATATCTGAAATGAAGACAATGAACCCAATTTTACCTTGGGCCGCATTGGTCTAAGGGCTGAGTACTTTCTCTAAAGGAGGCCAGAAGAAGGCAAGAACAGAGCAGCTATTGAAAATTGGAAGTGCAAACTCTAAATCTTCAAAAATTAACAGAAACAGAATAAGTAATTAAAAAGAAAAATGATTGTGAAAATAGATGTATAGCCATGATTGGATTGAATTAGTCTGCTGTATATTTGCTACAACAAACTGCTTAAAAATTATACAAAATTTAACATATTACATTCATATTTAATTAGATTTAAGAACATATAACGTTTCATGATATGAATCAAACAAAATTATATATGCAATAATCCAGGCATGAAAATATTGCTCTTATGCAAGGTAATATGCATTGTAATGTTTAATTTAGCACATGTAGAGAGATCAGACAACTTTTTTTTTAAAAAAAAATATTCTGCAGGAAAGGAAAACGTTAACCGCTACAAGAAACAAAATCACGATTACATGCACCAAATAGGCTGGTAATCATTCACCATTCTTAACCAGTTTTGTCATCTGAACACTAGGGATTGTTCCGTATAAACATATCCGAGTGTCACGTTGAAGAAGTCTTTTAAGTAAATGACTTGAATACAAGTCCCAAAACTCAGCACTGCAGACAAAATTCAAAGGCAATTAGTGAACCACCAAGATGCATTCAATAAGAAATCATCAAACAAGGCAAGGACTTGAGACATGTTTAAGGAATTCATAGATAAACCTGACTTGTGGTAGCGTAAACAGTGAATAACCCTTGACATCTCTGTGCATGTCAAGCACCACCACTGCCAAGCGTGAAAGGGACAATACATCCATGTCAATTAATTTCTTGATCCTGGAGGAGAAGGGTCAAAAAAAAAAAAGATAAGCATTTAGAAGAAACATTATCAGACTCCAAATGACATGACGCAGACAAAATAGGTGGCAGCCCAGCCAACCTGGTAAGGAACATTAATTCTTGTGCGCATTAGCGTGTGAGAAAGACAGATGTCTTAGAGACCATGTGTTTCCTAGCGTAGCAAGTTAGCCTTGAGATCCCCAGTCACTACAGTAAGGGATCACAGGGTGAAGTAAATAACAAAGATATACACAGACACTGGAGTAGTCAATGGAAACAATTATTCAGCATCTTCTAGTGGAACATGCTAATAACAGCCATAGCTTGACAAAATGCACAAGGAAATCCATCCACTGACTGCTCTTTCTAGGCTATCATGCTCTAAATTGCATCACCAAGATCTGCAAACTGAAAATTTCCGGTCAGTATCCCTTATTGGGGATGCAACTCCAGCCAGATTAACCCAGATCCAAATCAACCCAACTCATAGTTTGGCTAGCCTGGACCAATTTATGCCTCACCAAGTTAGGCCTGGGTTGAGAAATGATAACCTTATTTTAAGCCAGCTCAGGTTTTAGGTTGAAAACTTGGGCAAACTAGGCAAACTAACCCAGCTCTAGCTCAACGTAAGTTTTTATATCAGTATTCATAACCTGCTCCAACCTTAATCTCATAATTTTTGCAGGGCTTCCAACCCAAGCTGACTACTTTTCTAAACCTAGACTTACAACAAAGCTCCAAACCTATCCTAAACTGGGCTCTGCTTGAATATACCCACGGGAGTGAACCCATATCGTGTTATGGTTGAAAATTTGGGAGTTGGGTCAGTTTAGTGGTGGGATTTTCTTGGTTGGCTTGAGTCAGGTGTGACCTTTATGCCAACCCCTACTTCCCAAGTTGCAGCCCTACTTCTTATGTCATTTCTCCACTTCAATAATTTTTGTGTCTGCTACCACCCAAAGGGAGATGCTATTGATCATTTTGAGTGTTACAACAATGAAAGCAAGCATTTTAGAATATGATTGAAAAGAGCACTTTAGAGAGTTCTTTCTCACAAAAGGATGCCAACTTCCTTTGCTCAAAGGCAACCCCAGTAACATTTCCTCTGTCAGCCTCCATATAGTATTAAATAAGAATTTAGACAAAAGGCTTAGTTCATTCTAAGGTGCAGTGATATGGGAACCATGAAAAAAATCCATCATGCTCAATTACTTAGACTGCTAGTACCTGATGTTCTCACCTATACAAAGTACCTCACACTATGTTATCTAATAAATGTTTCCAGAGGGATCACATATCTGCCCCACAGCAGGAAATACTTATAAGTAGATATAGGATGCATGGTTCAATTATTTAGTAATGAAACCAACAAAATCATCCTATGGCAAAAGGTCTTAATTTATGTGGGTCCATGGTTTCCAGTAGATTGCAGTATCTGCTATCCATTAACCCCGAACTTTAGATACCCCTAATTAACAGACTGGTTCAAGACATCTGAAAAGAAGAGCAAAAAATTAATAAAAATGAATTCCAGTAATTTACTTGACATTACATGACCAAACTAGGAGCATACCCCCAGTGCACATCAATAAAACTATCATTTAGTTTGGATCATGGTTTGCTATATTGCAGTGCACTGGGCAGGCACGGGTACTGAAATTGGTACTGCCAACCATGGTTTGGGTAAAATCAGAAGTGGACAAATATTACAATTCAAGGGCTTATCAGAAAATTTTAATTTTTATTCTGACTTCCTCAGTTTAATGATGGAAGGTTGACTGTATTTCTAAACTTTCAGTTTTTTCCACTTATATTTTGGTCAATCTACTAAGGTTTTACCTTGTTTCACAATGTGGAGATCAATTTTGTTTCGGAGATCATTCTTGCTTTAGTTAGCCTTGAGGGACTAAACACATGATGATTTTGATAAGGCTGGAGAGTATGCATGACTTATTTTGATTGGTCTAGTCCTAGCTGCATAAACAGAACTCAGACAGCAAAGCTCAATTTACTTGGCTAAGCTCAGAGGACTAAATCTGGCGTATTTGATTGGACTCAAATAGATGGCCCAAAGCTGGTTTAGCAGGAATCAGAGGATAACATTCAAGTACTTTTGAAGAGGACACCAGCCAGAGATCATAAGATTGAGGTACAAAACATTCTCTCTTTTGGTACCACAAAAGTGCGGTAAGAAGTTATGATCAATGATTTTGCTTCAGGTCTTGTAGTTCAAATATGTTATAGATTAGGTTCCCAAGCTTCTGGATAATCCAAATATGGTAAGGGTTTCTGGCTAATTCTTAGTTCAATACACAATCACATGATGTCTCAGTGGTTGCTAGGAAAGAGGAGAGACATGTAGTATTTCAAGAAATTCAAATGATGAAGGGGAAAAAAATGATTCATCTGCCATCAGGAGATCTCAAAAAGTAACAATTTTGGGGTTCTGATAAGAGTTGGACTGGGAGGGGGATACAGAAATCTCAGGATGCTAGTGGAAGTGTCTCAATTCTAAGAAAAACTATAATGTAGAAATAAAATATAGATTTATTTGGGAAAGTCCAAAAAAAATATCTAAACCATGTTGCAATCATGATGATCTATTCCTTTTTTTTTTAAGCCACTTATTTCTTTTAAAAAACCTAAACTCTCAAATCTACTTAAATAAGAAAAAATCCCTAGCAACTAATCACATGCATTGCACATGTTGAGACCTAGTTTTATACAAATGCTAGGCCTTTCATAGGGAGTGGCAAGTCAGGAACTCCATATGGCCTGTCAAACCAAGGTTTAAATTTTGACTAAAACCAAGCTAACACTAACTACTGAAACTTAGTTTCAATCAATTTCAGCCAGTATCTTATATCATATATCTAAATATAATATTTGAAATCCAGAACATAGGTTCACTCTAATTTGGTTCATAAACAAAAAAGGAATTGTTGTCAGCAAGAAGTCACATTCCCTAGTGGGTGATCCTTCCCTGAAGGGCTATAATTTAATCCATATAAGTTTCAATACAAGTTATTAGCCAAAAAAGGTGGTCCATACCACAGTGAACTACTTGAAAGTTTAGGAACCTAAACCATAGCACTTTTAAGTTAAGAGACTCAAGGTGAAATATTGGAACCTATTTTCATATTATATTTAAACTTTGGAACCAAAACAAGGAATGATTGCTGAGTCAATCTAAGGTTGGTATCTGTCTTCAAAATGAAAATGAGTTAAATCCTCTTACTCAGCTAAACCTATAGTTTAGAATTAAGGCTGTCACCCCCAACCCACAAACTCAATACCAACCCATTACTGACCCGACTCTGACCCTGATGCGCTGATAAATGGGTTGGTGAGTGTCTAAACTTAGACCCATTGAAAATTTCAGGTTGGGTCTAGGTTGAAGATTTTTAGACCTAATCAGAACCAATCTTGAACAATTACCCAGTTTAGTTATATACATATATGTGATACTGGTTTTGCTTTCGGTTTCTAAACTGTTGGCATATAAATCTTTGTTCTATAACTTGATGGGATAGAAAGAATAAAAATAATAACATGCTCAAACATGTTTGGGCATTTGTAGTTGAATTCAGATTAAGTGTATGTTTTCGAATTTTAGTCAATAATTCTTATATAGTTAATTATCAAGTACCTATCGTCCATGATTTAAGTTTTTGAGCATGTAACTGGATGTTTCATTGATAAACTTATCAAACTATAGATGGTTTTGGTTGGACTAATTGCTCAAGTTATATTGCCTCAAAGCTGGTGGGAACTTGGACCTAATCCACATCAACCTGAACCCAATGCACATTAAGTAAGATGTAGATCTTAACATACCTGGACCTGAAGACAAGATGGATTTTATGATATTTTCATTATCTAAACCCAAACCTGACCTAATCCTTTAATGGACTCGATAGGAAGCAAAAGACCCAAAACCCTAAATGGTCTGGGTCTGGGTTTATCCGATGGCACCCCTACTCAACAATAATCCTTTGCATCTAAGCCAAATGCAATGGGTATATTTCCTAGAGCAGCAAAAGTTAAAGTAATCCTAAGTCTAGGTAATGCAACTCAAGTGAAGCATTGAGAAGCCTAATCAAATCAAATCAGCTTTAGCCTTCCAAGCCTAATCAAAGCAGACAGTTAAGTTCTCTTGAGCCAACCAAAACAAGATCAAAATCCACAACAGGGAACTAGGTAAATTAAAAATACGATCACCAAATATGTGATGTGATCTAAATTCAATTCAGATTAGGCTTGGCAATGTCCTAAAGATTTAATAAATCTAACTTGTAAGTTAAACCAACCTAACTACAACCATCTTGAATATACTCAAAATAGCCCAGTTAAGAAAAAAAATTTCGCTAATCAGAATTGTTTATCTCACCAACTAAAGTATAGAGAACCTCTAATAAGTTATATTAATGAAGCTGGTAATCCACCTAAGGCACCCAGAGGCAAGGGTCAAGGATCCCAATTAAAGGGCAGTGGAAGTGGAGCATGCAGAACACTCCTAAAACCCTAAAATGTTATGATAGTGTTCAGGATATGAAGCTGTTGCTTTTCTATCCCAATGATGACAAGTCAACAACCATATTATTCTGATAGCGTTCAGAATATGAAGCAGTACTTTGTCAGTAGGGTCAGGTTGCATGGTACAACCCCAGACTCATTGGTTCATTGTGGGAGTTAGCAGCAGTTGTAGCATATGTCAATTTAGGACATACTGAGCCTTCATCCATACCAGATCAGTAAGCTCCTTATTGGGTTGGTAATAGTATGCCCTATAGAACTGGCACAGTATGCCCCATGCTAGCCAAAACAAGTTGGTAATAAAAATCTTGATTGCATGTATTTGATTTGATTTATGATACTAGATTTATTTGAATGACTAAAAAAACTTTTGAAATCTAATATATATCTATCTTACTCAAAAAAAGTTTGAAACCTAGTATATATCTATCTAATAATGGAAAGCAATTAAAAGTAACATAGAACTGAAAAAGAGTAAAAATAATGTATATTAGCTTGCCAATATACATGTTTTAGATATATTGGCATGTGCCATGCTAACACTTAACTGGTGCAGGCAAAGCATGTGAGCCTAGAATCCATTGATATATCAAACATCATTAAAATAAGAAAACCTAAAGGACTAATCAAATTATTTACTCACCATGCATTGAATGCAGCATAGCTCATCATAAAGTGTACTTAACCCTTCCACAGGACCTTCTTGACAATAAATCCCAATGTATAAAAGAGGCACAAGGCAAGGCACAAGCCTCAAGGTCAAGAAGCCCAACCTATGAATCAAAACTCATCTATTACATCAGAGATGTGTTTGCATATGACGATAATTATATCAAGAAGGATAGATTAGGATATGACTTGTGCATATGTTACCCAAGGCAAAGTTTGGCATGTAGCCTACATAAATCGTCACCCAGAAAATAACTATAAGACAATCTTTTACATTTGTTGTGAAAATAATCAGTGTTTAATTCACATGTCCCCACATAAGGCATAGAAATAAGGTTTGAGACTTTGCCTCACATAAGTCTCTTTAAGCAATGATGCCAAATTCTGTATACCTTTGTCAACAAGCCTATAGCCTTTCCAAGAAGTTGTTTCGTGGCTTGCAACCATGCATTTATATAACTTCAGCATTACAGCTTTTTATGAAGCCTCAGGTTATGCATGAGGCAATGCAGACTCCAAACAAGCCTTTTTTTAGATGATTATAAATCTTGACAGATATTTATCATTCACCAATGTGGACTATAATCCCAGAATCCAAGTAATAAGACTAATGTTAGGCTTTGCAAGTCAATAGTCTGTCATTCGAGTAAAAGAAAGGCTATGGAATCAACAGCCTTAATAACTAATGCAAAATTAGTGCATTTTTTGCGCCTTTTTGCAATACATACAAGAAAAAACTTGTGATCCAAAAGACAAGGGAAATAACCAAGTTTCTGAAATGAGAAACTCCAAAATAAATACCTGCTTGGTGTACCACTAGCAATATTTACCCGACTCTTAAGCAAAGCAACCTACAAAGTGCAAAGCAAAAGTCAGCTAATTAAGAAAAGATCTAATGCAAAGCAAGCGTACAAAGTTGAATATGAAAGATGCCCTAACATAGAGACATTCGTAATGGAGAGAAACACTGATTCTCAAATACTCCATGCTCATCAGATGTCAAATCCATGAAATTCATGAAAATATCATATACGATGGTTACATCACAATAGCCATCAAACCCTGTCCCTACTATTTTAGGCCAGTTTTATCAATCCTTATTCACCAAGTATTCCTACCTAGGACCACTGTTTTTGTTACTTCAAGCTTTTCATTTGCTTTTTCATACTTCCACATATGATGGCAGATACTCCTCTTCTCTGTGTAAATATTGCGATAGATTATAAGTACCCTCCTTATCAAAGCCCTCTCAAATCTTGTGTAAGCCCACAATAACTGAATTAGTTCTCCATCATGTTATCCTTTATTGGGGCAACTCCTATAGCTCCTTGCTCCATCCCTTCTAGTTTAACAACACATCCATCTCAACATTATCATTTCTACTTATTATCTCGGACTCTCTTTCTTGCCTAACATTTGAATAAGACAATATTACAAGCCATTGGGTCAAAATTAAATACAGAAAGAGTAGGTCAAGTTTTGAAACAGGAGATGAGCTAGACATTACCAGATTAAAGGCTTTCGGCCTTGCATGTTGCTGAGGATTTCCTAGTCCTACTTTGGTTGATGTTTCTTCCAGATTATGAGTCTAAAAATTACAAACATCTTATTCAAAGAACGGTAACTTCAAGAGCAATAACATAATCTAACCCATTGGTTTGGCTAATTATTAGGAACATATGGATGATTTATGTATATTTTTATCATAAAATTGCAGTTTTTAATAACAGATGATGCTATCAAATGATTAAAGAATCATCCACTTCAAAAGCAATGAGAACTTTGAAACTTGGCACCGAGATGCATAGCAACAGACTCATCTTTTAATAGTTCAAGTTACTTTGTCCTTTTTTATTTTGACATTATGACAAATTAATTCAGATCAGGCGTGTGGACTTTGTTTCTAAATATTAATTTTTAATCATGAATTAAGCACCAATTTCCAGTTTAGGTGGTCATTGCTCATCTGAAATCACTTTGACATAGAGTTTTTAGCTTTCACTAATATGTCATTGTGGATGACCCTATATTTCTAATAATCCCATATTTCCTTTGTCCTAAATGTTTGATAGATCACATAACACCGAAAAGCATCTCTCCACTTCATCTAACCAAACGAAATCTGTTAGACACATCCTCACCTATCTTCACATTATTTTGCATAATAAATTTAAATAATGCAATTAATCACTCTTGGGTATCTCTTGCTCATCAATCTTGACTAGGACCTCATCCTCATTCCTATTTTTACTAAAACACTCCATAGTTACATTGTGACTGGTATTTCATTTGTGAGAGCATCATGACTTAAGGAGGATGTGAGTTTCCTATTTGACCTTATCACCACTTGACTACAGCATCTAATGGAACAAAGAAAAAAACTAAGTAAAGATGATGAATCTCCTTTGTATTGAGAAGTTTCAAAATTCTCCCTTTCCAGGTGTTCAAATATAACAAGCATCATGTGCTAAACTTTTTGAAGCTGACTTATCACACTCGAGACATTTAGTAGAAAATACAAATACCAACTCTTCAACCCAGAGATTAGGTCTTAATGCTCTCCCTATATGTTGCTAACTATTTCCCAATCCCTTCTTTTGTTGAGTCCTCTAATATTGTAGAATTCTAGTGGTTAGGAGCCTTCAGCTAAAAGTCAAGCAATTTTGAGAGACATAAGGTCAATTTTTTTTTCTTTACTTGAAAATTATAAGGACAATTTCTTTTAATTTATTTTTAAGTAGCGATGTTAGAAGGTGGACATTGAAATTAATATGAGAAAAGAACTGCTCACTTCACTAAATCGGGAGAGTTTCAAATTTTGGTATGAAGACTTTGTTAGGCCCTTAAATAATCTAGTGAGATTCCTTGTCGTTGGGAAGAAATGAAATGTGACTCTTCTATAACTTTTGTAATTTTCTTACTTTTGTAATTTTCTTACTTTTGTTTCTTTATCTTCCAACTCTTTGTAATTTTCGATTTTAATAAATTTTAGTGGGGAAGTCCTTGTTCTCTCACTTCTACTTCCAAAAAAGAAATGTGACTCTTCTAATAATTCTAGCCGCATGACCTTTTCCTTTTGAAATCATGATTAAAAAATATTAAATCAAATCATATTAGTTGTATTTTAGTTTTAGATATAATATTTCATCATAAAGGGAGCATTAATCATTGATTTGAGCAGTCACTGGTTGGCAACAATTTGGTGACAGATGCCCAATTTGAATATTGTATGTTTGAAATGAAATAATTCAAACTAAACAGTCAAAGACTCAGAATAATTAATCTGGAAAAGGTGTATCAAAAAGTTCAATCAACAGTGAATAAATCACTAGCAAGTTACTAGCAGCCCATCAAAATTAGAGAAAACAAAATATCCATGAACAATTTTGCATAAGCCATGTCCGCATCTTTTAAACCTGCCAAAAATCATTATATTACCAGGATTTTTTTTTCCAGTCATTTTGTTTGCATCTATAAAGACTTCATGCTACACAGTAAATGTCAAAACTCAAGACCATTTTGAGGTCATCAGCAGATAGCTAGCCAGCTTCAGACAGGGTAATTAACAAGACAAGCTTAGCTGCTCAAATCAAGAAACTTGTATCGAAGAACATGAGATGCAACACAAACCAAACTGCAAAAGATAGCAGCAGTGACAAACAAAGGATACTAGTCTTGAAAACAGACGTCAAATTGACCAAACACTGTTATAAGAACACAACGGAAACTCTGACAAGTAGATATTAAAACCTGTAGTCCATGAAATTGTAAGACTATCTAAGGAAGGAAAAAAAAGAACTTGTTCTGTAACTGAACGAAAAATAAAATGCATGGAAAGGAACTAACCTGCTCTTCCACTTTCATATGTTTTGCAAAAAGCTTTGCTGCACGGCATTCTCCTGTTAATGGTTTCAAACCTCTACAAAGCCAATAATATGCCAGCATATAGATAAAAGAAAACAATGAGAGTTTATTAATTGGTTGTGCATCAGTTACTTCACATAATAAGTACATGTTAGATGATCAATGCAAATAATCCATGAAAAAATAATGTGATCACTTGCCATTGAATTATATGCAATAAGAATGACGGGACTGAATAAATCCACTATCGCAAATAACTAATTCATCTGTGCGTTGTCCATAGAGAGAAGATGATATACCTGAGAAGTTCCAATGATCTCAAAGCAGATGTGGTAATAATAAGTACTGCTGGACTCCCTGGATCAATTGTTCCCCCCAAAGGCTTCCCCTCGCAAAGTACTTCCTTCCATGAAGTTCTGAAAATAGCCTTCATATGATTGCTTAAATTCTCTACATCCTGATCCATATCTTCAGCAAGGCTAACCATGCAAGTATCTGCATTATCCCCAGATCCCCACTTAAATTTTCCATTTTCTTCTCCAAAAGAACTCCATAATTACACAAAAAAAAAAAAAAAAACTAATGATTGATGCACTTCAAAATTACTTCCTAGTTATAGCTGGAGACAATTTACTTAGAAGATCAAGGTATGCATCATATTGAGAAGACAATCAGAAGCCAATGACTCAGAGTCAATTACTCATCAAATTTGAGAACAAAGGAAAATGATTTTGCAATTCTAGTGATTTTGCATGCGTTTAAACATCTCCAACAGTTTTAAAATGCAAATACATTATAAAAAAGGAATTAATTAATACTAGAAAATAATGAATGAAAGTATGAATATCTTGACAGCATCAAAACATCTTTAAAATATTGGAAATCAGTGCGCATAATCACTATGCAGCACTATTATCAAACTTCAGCCATAATTTTAAATGATTTGCTAACAAAGAGGCATAAAATCAAATGATCAACCATCAAGTAAACACAAAACACCAGACATATTCCAAGAATAATTTTATCTTGTCAGCAAAAGGGACAAATAAATAAAAAGTATATAAATAAATAGAATAAATATATTGGAAAATTATTAGAAGACGCCACGTTATAATGATTTGGTGGAAGTTTGGTTACCCTTGAAGGCCTCCAACTCGAGAGGAGAGAGCTTGACTTTGTTGGCGAATTGGAACAGGTTGAGGAAGAAGCGGAGCTGCTCGGCCGCCGGAGCGGTGGAGAGGAGGATGGTATCGCGGCCGGCTTCTCCGCTCTTCTTCTCCTCCTCTCCGTTCTTCTTCTTCTTCTCGGCTAGGGTTTTGTTCTTGCCGATAGGTATGTGATTAGGGTTTTTGCTCTTCTTCGCCTTCTTCTTCTTGATGGAATGGCGTGAGAGGGGTTTGGACGGGGAGCGGTCTTGCGGCTTCTTTCGCTTGGAGGATTTCGGTTTCTCGCTCGCCATTGCCCTCTGGGTTTCTCTTGCGCGCCGGGTTTTAGCTTGAGAAAGAAGAAGGTGCCTGCAGCCATCAGTGGTGGTGGTGGTGGTGGTGGTAAATAGGCCGCGCCTCACAACCAACTCATTGCATGTTGGGCCATGCCTTGGATCGTTGCGGTTGATTAGTAAGGAGGCCTAAAATTGATTGAATGGGATTCGTTCATGCTTGACCTCAATCTGACTTAATTGTATCTATGCATAAGTTTTGATGTTGGATCCAGGCTCAACCCTATTATTGTATTGGGTTAGATTGGATATATGAAAAATATTTTGGATCCAGTAGGTCTTTTGAATCAAATTAGGGCCATGTATGACTTGAACTTCTTCTAAAAAATTTAGATAATTAAGTCCAAATCAAGTAGGATCTAAGCCTATTGTATTCATAAAAATACCATGATTAGACTTGGCATATGCTCCCTATATATGTAGGTATGTTTCACAACATTTTCAAGAGCAATACTTATTTTATTTTATTTATTTTATACTATAAAAAAGATCCGTATGAGGATGTTTAATTACATTTTATTAAAATAATATAAACTAAATTTAAAAAGAGAAACATATAAAACCATATACTAGAGAACTACAAATGAGAGGTGAGACTCTATTGTTGAAGCTTGGGAGGGTCTTTTATTTAAATGGGTTAGCAGATCTACATCGGATTGGATCGAGTAATTATCAAAAAAATCTGAATTCTTATTGTGTATATATATGAATCCAACTAGGTTAGATTGGGTCAAAATTTATAAAATTTAGATCTAACTCAAAATGTGAAATAAGTCTAATATCTAGATCTGATCTACGCTACGGATCTTGAAAAGCAAGTTGGTGCAAGGAGGTTGTGGGGCTATCTAGCCTGTTTGTAACCTTAAAACAAAAGGTTAAAAGCTTAACCGATCCGTAAAACTCATGCTCATAACATAATATCTATGTCAATAATATTGATCCATACTACTATATATACTCTTCTTTTTTTTTTTTTTTTTTTTTTTTTTTTTTTGAGGGGGGATAGATGAAGGGTTAATTACATACAAGGGGTCACGAAATTACCTCCTGGTGCAAGCACGAATGATGTCAAAACCCAAAAGCTTCCTCATTTTTAAGGGAAAAATCCCATCCCTGTAGTGTCACCGTGTACACAAAAAAAAAAAAAAAAAAGTGTCACCCATTCTTGCCAACGATCATATTGGACTCTAAGGCCTTTTCTACGTGGACCTACGTTCACAAAGTTAAAAAAAGAAATTTAAACATGTGTCAAGAGTATTTATGGTATTTTAAGTATTCTCACTACAATATACACATGCACACGCACACTATACAATCTTAGTTGTATTTATAAAAAAATTGCAAGGGAATAATAAGGCAATAATATTTTTTGAAGTGTGAATTGCCAATATATAAAATAAAATAAAATAAAATAAAAAAATCATCTAGAAGTACCATAAATAGCAACTTAAGATAAGATTAGCAAGCATAAAATAAAAGTGCTATCAAAAAATATCAAGATTTATTATATTTTCAACACTCCATTTATATTTTATTATTTAATAATTAATTTTTTTAAAAAAATTAATAGTTGGTCAGAAAACTAGCCTTTTCTTTTCTACATACTCCAAAACCCTTATTCACTCACCTTCTTCATCATATGCTTCCCTATCTTTTTCGATCTTTATTGCAGCTCCCTAAGGTCCAACATCCTCCTCTTATCATCAATTCCTTCATTCTTGCCTTTGCCTTTCCTTCTTCCATTAAGATCTCATACAATAACTCCTCCCTTATGCAGTCATCAGCATGCCTTCCCCATCCCCATTACCCACCACTGCTTGATCTAACCTCCTCCTTCCATAACAAAAAGCATCCTCCCCTCTCTTGGTCTTTCTCATGGATAAAATCTCATTGTTATTACCATCAAGAGCTTGTGCATCAATCTCCTCGACCTTAAAGATCTAATAGGCATTAGCCATAAGACCAATCTCTTTCCCTTGGTCTTTACATAACATTAGTATAATTCCTACTCTCATCTCTCTCTCTCTCTCTCTCTCTCTCTCTCTCTCTATTTCTTTCTTTTTGGTATCACCTTAAATCTTTAAACCATAATACAATCCTAACCCTAAATAACGCATTTGGCACTTAGTAATTTTGTTAAATTGAGTAAGTAATGCCTTTGAACTTCCTTATTTTGCCTATAAATTGGTGAATTGCTCATGACTATTGAGGGCTTTATAAGGGTTTCATCCCTAAATATTAGGACTAATAAATATAAGGGCAAATAAAAGATGATAGTTTTAAACTATTAGGACTAATAAATATTAGAACCAATAAAATTAAGGATTGATAAATATAACAATCGATAAATATGAAGAATATAGCACCTATTTCAGTCACAAGAGTTATAAAATGGTTGGATAGATTAAAAATCATGCGTCAATAGTTTAATTGTGTTAAAGGCACTTACCAATGAATATGAATGTAAGGATTTTATCTTAGTCACTTTTTCAGGGAAGAAAATTTAGTGCTGCAAAGAAGATAGAATAAACATCCTCTGATTTTGGAACTCTAGAAAATAACTTTTTTTTTCTTTAACCAATTGAAGTAGTTATAACAGAGCCATAATTATGACTGCAGTTATGCCTAATATGTTTTGGCACATCTACTAATTAATGAGGTGTTTTCATGCTCAATTAGAATGGCATTTTAGAACAATTCTAGCATCTATATTTTAGCATCCTATTGCATTCCTAACTTATGGGATATAGGTAAACTAAATTGCTGCCCTCAACAACTAGTGCATGAAATCTATTGGAATAGCAGAATCTTACTCAACAAAATAATAGATTTGGTGGAAGAAGTTTTTTAAAAAATATTATTTTCAAACTACGTAACTTCTTTTTTGAAAGTAAGTTGCTTTGCTTTTATGCAAGAAGTCAAAATTTAGAGCCATAAGTTAGAAATTACTTTGCTTTAGGCTACGCATGACTATGGTGGGCAAATTAAAGATTTTTACCTTCAAATTGATTATCATTTAAATTATAGCCTTGAAATAATCAAGTATAATCAAATTAAGGATAGACTTTCATGGTACTCCATTGTTCTCAACCCACTTAAGTAGACTTTTGAGCTTCATAAGGGTTAAATATTAGGACTAATAAATGATCTTTTTTGTTGAAAACAAGGATGAATCTTTCTTACCTGAGACGAGGCTATAGAACAATCAGTTGCGTAGGTTTTGTGCCTCTACATTCTCCATGCATTGCAAAAGAAAAGGAAAAGAGCTTTCCTTCTCATATTTGGTAGCTTTAAGCCCATAGGCTCGGAACTATGAAGCTACATATCTCATAGAAGGATATAAACTAGAAATGGTAAGAAATTAAAGTTGACAATATTAACAAACAAACTAGATGTCTAAATGATACTAATAGTAAATTTGTGGAAACATCATCTTGATAGAATGGACCTTCTTCTCTTGCTCGGTAAGGAGAATTCTTCTAAGTAGTCTTTAATATATCCACTCTTTCTTTCTCTTGACTAGAGTGCTTCTCTTACCCCACAAGAGGAATTCTTTCGAGTGGTCTTCAGTGTATTCATTCTCTCTTTCTCATAAGTAGAGTTTTTTTCGATGGGTTGGCTCTCTAATGGAATGGTCCCTCTTCTTTTGCTCAGCAAGGAAAGTTCTTCTAAGCAATTTTTAGTGTTCTCCTAAATAGAGTACTTCTATGGAAAACCATTTTTCTCATGGAGTAGACCCCTTTATCTTACTTGGTAAGGAGAGTTCTTTCGAATGGTTTTTAGTATATTTGCTTGTTCTTTTTTTCAAGTAGAGTTTTTCTAGTTAGACCGGCTCTCTAATGGAGCAAATCCCTTTCGCTTACTCGATGAGAAGAATTCTTTCAAATGGTCTTCCATATACCTGCTCTCTCTTTCTTTCAACTAGGGTGCTTTCACGCAAGTAGACTCTTTAGCGAAGCAGACTCCTTTTGCTGGTCAAGGAAAGTTTTTTTAAGTAGTCTTCTAACAATCCGCTCACTCTTTCATCCTATTAGATTTTTTCTTGGTAGGTTGGCTTTCTGATAAAATAGACCTTCTTTTCTTAATCAATAAGTAGAGTTCTTCTAAGCAATCTTCAATATATTTATTCTCTCTTTCTCCCTAATAGTGTTCTTTCAGGCAGGTCGGCACTTTGGCCAAGCAGACCCCCTTCTCTTACCAGTGAGAAGAGTTCTTACAAGCTATCTTCTAGCAATTGATTCTCTTTATCTCTTAAGTAGAGTTCTTCCAGATAGATCGACTCTCTAGTAGAGTGGACCCTCTTCTCTTGCTCAAGAGAAGAGGTCTTTCGAGCGGTTTTCTAGCAATCCACTCTCTCTTTCTCTCGAGTAAAGTTCTTTCAGGCAAACTGACTCTGACAGAGTGGACCAACATCTCTTGCTTAGTAAGAAAAGTTCTTTTAAGCAACCTTATGGCCCATGGATCAAGCTTTGTGGGATATTATGGGTAGGCCTGGTTCGAGACTCAGTTTGAAGTGCAAGGCCCATGGATCATGCTCCAAGATATACCTCATGGGGAATCTTCTATAAGCTACATTGCTTCAATCTCATTGCTTCGTGCTTTAGTAAACCGTGATGCTTTAATTCCCTCGCACGAAGTTATTGATCGGGCCACAAGAGGGAGGTCATGTAGTGGCACTTCGTTGCCTCAGCGATAGTAAAGATCTCCCAAATCCTAAGTGCCTAGATTATGTAGGCCTTAGGATGTTGTTATCATTAATTACATAGGGGTTAGCCTAGGTGTGGACACTTGGGTTAGTCTTTCCCCCTACTTCTATATAAGTCAAGGACTGGGGAGGTCAGTATCACTAGTCTCCACTCTCCTGCATCTTCTACTATTATCATGGAAAGTCTCATTGTAGTCATTATCATTAATTCACTTCATGAAAACCCTCTATAAAAAATTCTAAATAGTTGTTAGAGCATTGGAGATGCCTTTAATCATAGCTATGACTCCCTTTTAAAAAGGATAACCGTAAATAATTGCTTGAGAAAGCTACCCAAGTCCATATCTCTGTTAAATTATTATTGATTTATGGAATAAGAGGAATTCTAATGTATTTCTTAAAGAAATTTATCCCAATCTTTGATTTTTTATCAGATTGTAATGACAATTAACATGCAGAGAAACCTCTGCCCCAAAATATGGCGAAGGCTCATAAAACTTATTGTAATTCTTTTTCTTCTCTTATTTCACCTCCTTATAATTAATCCTTTTTATTAAAAAATAATTTTTTAGGGGAAGCCTTTTTCCCTCACTTTCCCTTTAAAAAAAAAAAAAAAGATTGCTGGAATGGCTTGGATCATATGTCATCAATGCACAAAATCATATGCTTAAATACTTTAATGCCTAATTAAGATTATGCTTAAAATTCTCAAAGTAAGCCTTTAGGGTTAAATTCCCATAGCTAAAATAAGAAATTATAGTAAACACTTGGGAGTTATCTCCTAAGGATGCGTTTGGTACATCGAATTAGTATGAGAATAGAATTTTTTTAATTTTTTTTATCTTTATTTTTTATAAGGACAGAACAAAATTTTATTGCACATAATGGCTAATTTCATTGAAGAGGGATAACTTATCCTATCCAAAATAGGTGTTTTTATTTTTATTTTATCTAGTTACTATTTTAATTATTCTTTTTTATCTTTATCCTCAGCAATAGCTACTATTTTTTTTAAGGATAAAACTATCTCATCTAATTTATTATTTTATCCTTCTCAAACATAAAATAGGATAATTTTTATTATATTATATTTTTTTTCTTATTTTGTTTTTTTTTTATCTTATTATATCTTGTGTACCAAACGTAGCCTAAAAGTTTTGAAAATAGAAGTTGTGCATGTATATGAGAGCGTGCGCCAATGGATAGCTTTAGGCATGGATTTTGAGGGTTTAAAGAGTTATGCAGTTAGTCTATCATAATTTTTTTGTAAAAAAAAAGTTTTGTTCATTTTCTCATTCAATGCTTTGTTATTTCTTCTCCGTTATTTATCTTCTTATTCGTGATTTGTGGGCGATGCATTTGTGCGAGACCTTTACTAGCTCGACACAATTTCTGGTGCCTAGATGCGATGCGGTCCCAGAAATATCTGCAACATATTTGTGAATAATCGATACAAACATCAAAATAGAGAGGGTATTAAAAAAATGCCTAGAATTCTCGTGCAATACTTTCATCTTCAGTTTTGTTTATAAAGAAAATAATAACAAATAAAAGAAGGATCACGCAAAACATAACGAATTTTTGCTTTATATGGATTCACATCAGCAAGGCATGTGCCCTTCACCCTAATTTTGACTATTTGGCTGGCAACTCACTAACTCTGTCCAGTAGTAAAGATTCATAAAACAAAGCAAATTGCCAGTTCTCTCTCAAAAGCAGAACAACTAGTTTAGCAAGTCCAATTCGGTCAGGTTTGCATTCAACAATATTACAGTATGATGCTCGACAGCTCCAGAAGGATGAAAGTCTCCTTCTGGCGGCGAGCCCCGAGCACCCTATTCTGTGGGACCCGCCCGACAACATAACGGACGAGCGGCGAGCGGCGAGCGGCGAATCAACAGATCATACGGATGATAACGCGTGAATACGCCGTTGGCCACCATCAAAGGACGGCGGCGCACCGCTGCGTGGCCCCATCCATCACACGGCAACGTTGGCCGAGCTGATTCGCTGCCGGAATCTTAACGCAGAGCACCTTTTCAAAGCATCACGACCCAGAGCAGTTTCGAGGAACGACGCCATCCATTCAGCCGGCAATGCAGTCGTGACTCAGCCACTCTTCCGTCACCTCGGTAACCGATACCTCACTGCCAGGAGCCTACCTGGACTGCAATTAACGGAACAGAAGACAATTTGATGTAATATAAAAAAGACAAGCAGGAGGGAGTTGATTGTTGACCGTTGATCTGGCATCCATGCATCCATCCAAAATAAAGATATGATTCTCTCTGTCACCAATATAGCAATGGAAGAAAACACTCGTCGTCCGATACCCAAGAAGAGAGAGATAAATTCCTCTTCTCTTCCATTGATGGATAAAGAATCGAAATCCATCTCTCTCTTTCCACTCTCCGCCTCTGCCTTTTTCTTTGCGAGCAGGACAGCCAGAGGCGTGGATCAACGGAGACCTTGGTAGCCTCTACTATTGGCCGACGTTCACCATTTCCGCAGTCCCAAACAGAGGTGACTCTCCTGTGCATCAATTGGTATCAGAGTCTGGTGGCCAGCTTCTTATCCTTAAGCCCCTGATATGGTGATCGCTGGAGCTTGCCGGAGGAGGCAGAGGAGCAAATTGCGATGGCCAGCAGCTGCCGGCCTGCTCCCTGCTACGGCTGAGGGAGCCGTTTGGGCTGGCCCCTTCCCATTGGTGGAAGGGGGCCGCCGGTCTTTACTCCGTGGCCGAAGGTGTCTTCGACTATCAGAGGAGCCTCTGACACTTCCCCTGGCTGCGGAAGGCCGGAACAGGGCCCCGCCGGCCGCCGAGAGAGAGCCGCGGTCGCTACCCTCTTCCTAGCGGTGGAAGGGGGCCACCGAACTCCGAATAGCGGCCAGAGTTGCCTTCTCCAGCCACTGAAGAGCCGCCGCCCGCCCTTTTCCTCAACCACGGGTGGCCGAAAAAGAACCCACTGGCCGTTGCACGTGCAGCCGCATGGTGGCTTCCCTGACTTTACGGATGCCACGATTCATAAATTCAGCGAAGAGCAGGGGCTTTGTTTCCCGTTTATTTTTTCCTCCAAAAAAAAAAAGAAAGGTGAGTGGCTGATGTGGCAGCGAATCGTCTAAGTGATGGCATGGCAGTCATATGTGCGCCACTATGACGCGTTCGGGGTGATGTGGTACGCCGCATGACAATCTACCGTTATGTCATGGTTGATGTGGCACACCATCGTGGTATGTCACGTGGCTTCTGCTTGCTGACATGGTATTTTTTTTTTATTGAAAGAATTTTTTGATAATTTTATTATATCTTAACGAAAGTATTATTAAGTTTTTTTTGAATTAACAGTAAGGACCTATTGTTGGGTTTTACCTATAAAATTAACCATAAGTTCTTCTCTGTTTCTGTTTTTATAGAAAGGGACTTCTTTGTTTTTCTGATTTTAAAAATTAATAAAAAATTACAAAAAATTCAGAAAAAATTCAGAAAAATTACAGAAAAATCAGAAAAAAATATACCGAAAATCATAAAATTTTGCTGAAACTTATAGAAAATTTATCATTAATTTTTTTCTAATCGATGTATAATTATTTACGCTTTGTGCATATATAGTATTTATGTTTAGTGCATAAATACTATTTATGCATTTTTTTTATCAAATTTAGTGGCATGATCTTTATGCTTTGTGCTACGATTTTTGATTACTTGTTATAATTAGTTTATTTCATGATAATATCTTTTTTATCATATGATACATTCATATTGATGTAATCATACTTAGTGCTACATATGGATTTGTTCCAAGTTGCATTATTATTTGTGGAATTACCAATATGATTAGATTAGATATTCAATCTTACTAAGTGAGTAATGGTTATGAGCTTTGCGAAATTTTTGATCCCATTTTATAAGAAAGAGTATCTGAAATCTAATTAATTTTTTTTCTTGTCAATAATGTATGCTATGATATGTGCTTAATGTCCAAACCTTGCTTGAATGAATGTAGTGATGGCCTCCATAACTAGTATAGCTGATCTATATAGGGTGAAAAGTTAGATGGACAAAATTATAATATGTTGCACGAAAAAATTCAATACCTGCTTAACGAGTTAAAAGTCATTAAAACCCTCACTTCCAGTATAACCCCGCTTGAAGAAGGCAACTCTGCCTAGCACTACCATGATCGAGAGGTCTATGAGAACTGGGGCAAGAAGGATCATTGTCCGCGCTTTTACTATGTTGAGCAACATGTACAACGAACTCATTAGGGAATTTGAGAATTTTTTCATGGCTCAATTCATGTAGAATCAGCTAAAAATTAAGTACGGCCAAACCTTTGCTACAAGGCCGCTTACCTTGAACTTAAAGTTCATATAGCACACTAAAGATCCCAGCCACTCCATGTCTGAACTCTTGATTAGGGATCTGAAAGTTGCAAGATGTGAGTTGACTGATGAGCAGTAGGTACTAACAGTGATACATTCTCTACCTAACCCTAAGCGGGGCCATATGAATCTTTTGATGACTCATAATAAGCACATTAGGAGCTTAGATGATATTTTTTAGCATTTGGAGTTGGAGGCTAAACGCATAGAAACCTACCACCTTGCAGTCTTTGTGACTTAGGCTGAGCTTTCAAGGCCAAAAAATAAGAAAAAGGGTAGGGCAAGGCAGGTGGGAAAGCTGGATAGGAGCTCAAAAAGAAAAAGGTAGTCAAACCTCGAAGGAGCCAACAAGGGGGCAAGCAAGATGTAACAAAGATGAGATGCTACAAGTGTAAAGTGAAGGGGCATTTGACTCATAATTGCATTGAGCCTAAAAAGGTGCCCTCTACTCCTATCTCCCTTAATATTTGTTTATATGTATTAGTTGCTGATACACTTCCTAATTGGATTGTAGATACGAAAGTGAACAAACATACAATGAGAGACAGAACTGGTTATATGGATTTTCATCAGATACTAGTGGGTACCCAACATATTATGCTTATGAATGGTTTACATAAACAAGTATTGGGCGTAGGAGCTTATCGCATTAGGATGCGTAATGGACGAGCTGCTCCTACATGACATAGGTCCTAACTATTCGATATAATCTGTGTTCTGTGCTTGCCTTGTTGGCCCTAGGTTATACCTTTTGTTTCTCTGGGAACCAAATGAATATATATTTGGATGGTAATTTGTTCTTTGGAGGATAATTATCGAATGGTTTCTTTAGGCTTAATGTTCATTTTAGTAATAATAATTCTTTATTTGCATGTGTTTCTTTTTCTGCTGAGAATGATAGTTTGAAATGGCATGTTAAACTTGGCCATGTGGGCCAAGATAGGATGTCTAGACTAGCAAAAGAAGGGCTATTAGGCCCTTTTAGCAAAATAAGTCTACTTGTATATGAGCCTTACTTAGCAGGAAAGGAATCTAAAAAACTTTTTGGTAAGGCTTCTAGGACCTCTCAACCTTTAGAGCTAGTATACTCAGATATCTGTGGACCTATAAATGTGAAAGCACGCCATGGTGCCTCTTACTTTCTTACATTCATAGATGACTATTCATGATTCAGGTATATGTACTTAATCTCCTATTGCTACGAACCGTTGGATTATTTCGAATGCTTTTTAGTAGAAGTAGGGAATTAGAAAGAGAGGACTTTGAAGACCCTTCAAACTAATAGAGGACGCGAATTTTTGTTTGAGTAATTTAAAAGGCTCTATAAGGAAAAGGGTATACGTAAGCAACTAACAATTCCTGCAACGCTGCAACAAAATGAAGTTACAGAGTTTAGAAATAGAACCTTGTTGGATATGGTTGGTCAATGATGTAAGCAAATCTCCTGATAAGTTTCTAGGAAAATGTGTCACTAACTTCTGCCTATATTCTTAATAGTATGCCTAGTAAATTGGTGCCTTTTACTCCATATGAGCTCTGTTATAGTGCAAAACCTAGTGTAGATCATTTGCGTCCATGGGATTTAGCAGGATATATTCATAACACTTCCCATAAGTTGAAGAAGTTAGGCCTTAAGGATCAACAAAACGGTGTTTATCAAATACCTTGAGAGTTCTAAGTATTATATGATGTATGGCGAATATCTTAATGGAAGAATGATTGAAGTAGAGTCCAGAGATATAGATTCATAAAAAATGAATTTTTGAGCATTGATGAAGTAAGGAAGAACCTAAAATTGTATGAGTTACAAGAGGACTCAACTACTATCTTTAACAAAGGAGAGGAATCACAACCCTTTACAAGAGTCACCATAAATGATGGGAGTAGCTTAACTATTAGGAATGCACCAGCAAATGAGAGCGCACCAACTGAGCCAACTGGAAGCGTACCTATAAGTGGTGGTGCACTACTAGAGAGTAGCCCTCAAGGCTTAGGTTCATAATTGCAGAGAAGCGAATGTGGAAGTGCGCCACATCGTTATTCTGAAATTGAAGTGGATGTGGATGTGTTCCTATGCACTCCATTAGATAAAGATGAGCCAGCTTCTTTTACTGAAGCACTTGTTTCATCGGCTCGTAATGAGTGGCTAACAACCATGAAGGATAAGATGGAATTGATGGTTGAAAACCATGTGTGGGAGTTGGTTGATTTTTACCTAGGTGGAAATTGATAGGAAAGAAGTGGGTCCTAAAGACTAATTGACAAGTACAAGAACCAACTTATGGTAAAAGGCTATACCCAAATGAAGGGTATAGATTATGAAAAGACATTTTCTTCTATGGTGAGATTTGCCTCTATTCACCTAGTCATAGCTATTGTAGCTCATTTAGACTTGGAAATATATTAGATGGATGTCAAGACAGCGTTCCTCAATGGAGGACTAGATAAAGATATATATATATATGTGTGTGTGTGTGTGTGTGTGGATGAACCTATTGACTTTGAAGTCAAAGGATAGGAGGGTAAAGTATATCGCTTGAAATAATTTATATATAGTCTTAAGCAGTCATCTAGATAATGATATTTCAGATTTCATGAAGCTATTACATCGGTTGGTTTGAATATGATTGAAGAAGACCATTGTGTGTACATCAAGAAATCAAAAGATCAAATTCTGATTTTATCACTATATGTGGATGATATCCTTTTAGTTAGGAACAATATAGGGTTAATGAATGCTGCTATGAAGTGGCTATTCTTTGTCTTTGAGATGAAGGACATAGGTGAAGCGAATTATATGCTCAAAGTGAGAATCCTAAGTAATTGCTCTAAGAAGTTTTTTGGTTTGTCTTAAAAAACTAAGGTTGAGAAAATCTCGGAGCAATTCTGAATGCATTATTCAAGACCTGTTGACACCCCAATTGAGAAGAGTTGTACTTTAAGCCTTGATCAGTGCCTTAAGGCAAATGAGGAAAAAGAAAGAATAAGAAGGGTCTCTATGCTAGTGTAGTGGAAAGTTTGATGTATGCCATATTATATACTCACCTTGATATTTGCTTTATAGTTGGCTTAGTCGATAGCAAAGCAATCCGGGACTCGCTCATTGAGAAGTAGTTAAAAGAATCTTTCATTATCTTCATAGTACTACCAATCTTATCCTATGCTATTAAGAAGGAGATTGAAGATTAAAAAGCTTCTATGATGCAGAGTAGGCTGATGATAGAGACGAATAAAAATCCACCTCAAGATATGCATTCATTCTAAGAGTTGTCTCTTAGTGCAGTAAGAAGCAAAGTTGCATTGCTTTCTCTATAATGGAAGCTAAATATATTGCTTGCTCGATAGTTGTTTAGGAGACGATGTGGCTGACGAGATTCTTAAGTTGTTTTGATATGAAGCTAAATATGTTGCTTGCTCGATAGCTGTTTAGGAGACGATGTGGCTGGCGAGATTCTTAAGTCGTTTTGATATTTCAGTCGGTGCTCGTGAGCCTATTCACATTTGTTTTGACAGCATGGCGGCATTATAATACATTCGAGACATGGTCAAGCTAAGGATCCAAAATATTATAGTAGAATGAAATACATTGGCATAAGATATCACTATATTTAAGACATGGTCAAGCAAAATGAAGTCACCCTTTAGCATATCTCTGCTAGTAGAATGGTGGCTTATTCTTAACTAAGCCTATTGCTAGAGATGTATTTCAGATTAATGTGAAAAGTTTAGGTCTACATGGAATTTAATTATTAAGGATTGTACTTTAGATATTATTGAAATAAAATGTTTGTTTCATTGCCTTTTATGATGTGTTTCATAAATGTGATGGCGTAAGGCACATGAGTATATAAATGTCACAGGCTCAGATCAGCCCACTCACACGAGTGATTGTCCTAGCACTTTTATAGTGAGCAGGATAAGACAAGAATGACCATAATAGATGCTTAAGTAGCAATATTATAAAAATTGCATATGATGTATAGAGCATAAATACTGCATGGGTTACAGAATGCATAAGTTGTAGATTGCATTGGTTACAAAATTATATCATGCCATTGAATTGTATGAATAACAAGAAAGTTATCTCAGTTAGGACTGAAATAAAACTCAAAAGAGTTGGATATAGAGTATATATGTTATTGTGTCCATAAATCTGTATCAAGCTTGAAGTAACCGAACGAGAGCATATGTTTATGTGCTCGGGCTAGACATTTTTGTAATCTCTGAACTTAAGTTCATATGGCGTTTGAGTTTGATATAGCCCATTGAGTGGGAGCTCCGTCGTAACATGCATTATATGTCGCATATGATAAAGCTGATCTAGTAGGGGTTGACATGATAAATTTCCTCTCTATCACCATGTGAGCCCTATAACTATGATGGATCTTTGGACTTGAACCTATATCATAAAGTTGGAGTTTAGGATAGCTTCATTAGCTTTGTCATCCAAGTCATAATATATACGGCCACATGAGACAATACTAAGATGTTAAATGGATAAAGATGAATTGATATAATTGTTCAAGGAAGATTATTCATGAACACGCCTTGAGATTGTGATCCATAGCCCAGGCAATTATATGTGTTAGTTGCATATAATCATGGATACGAATATCTGACTTAGTAATTTCAAATATTGTTTAGAGATAAGTCTCTTGAGAGGTTAAGACTACTTGATCTGGTGTGATTGAATTATTTAGGATATAGATGAAATTGGATTGATTGTGTGCTACATTAGTTATATGTTAATTTAATGCAGCACTTCTACTGTGTGTTACACTATATGTGTGTTTCATTAGGTCGCACGTCCCATGACCTATGGAGGACAGAGATATCTGTGAGGTTAAAAATTCTGCGTCCTTTATGAACGAGTGGAAGACTGTTGACCGTTGGACTAGCATTGATGCCAGGCCATGTATCCGTCCATAGTGGAGGGATGGTTCTTTCTACCATTAATATTGTAGAGGCAGAGGGGTGAGGTGTTCATCACCTTATACCGAAGAAAAAAAGGACAATAAATTTCTTCTCTCTCCAATTGGTGGACAGAGAACCAAAACTCATCTCTCTTTTCCCATTCTCTTCCTCTTCTTCCTTCTCTGCAAGTAGTCCCCTATGCATCATTGATCGATGAAGAGTTTGCACAAGTTGATTACTCTTAAAATGGTGTTGATCTAATTCACTTCATACATCTTTATTGAATTTGAACTGATTTATAACAAACCTGCAATAAGTCTCAAGGATCATATCAGCAAATAAGATCGATCTTCTTATAAATTCAATAGTGAATTGCAAATTACAAACTCCAACCCGAACCACGTGACTGGCAAGCCAGCACTTGGGTTGTGCTTATATATTACAATCAAAGCATACGAACAGCTAGGATTTAGGAGAGGAACTTTATCCTCAAACGCACATCTCTGAGCTCAATGAGAACGGGGCAGCGCTGGTTATCAGAAACAGGCCAGGAAAAAATAATAATTAAACAAAAAAAAGAAAAGCTTCATTGATCAAAGAAACAAATGTACAGATATCGATATCAAGGAACAAATTTTAATTGGTTAAAGAGGCAAAAAAAAATATTTGAACAAGAAAAATCTCTATGAATTAAATCCTACGGAGAGAGAGGCAACAACTGCAACACCCGTTCACGTAATCCTGAGGCGGAAGCAAACCCCTCCAATGCCAAACAGCTCCGCCTCCGGTGAAGTAACAGTAGTGTGGTTTTACGTACCACTGAATCTGACATTGTCGCAGAGGTAAGTATCATTTACGATAGATCTACACGTCTTGTTTCCTTCAGTTACGTCCCCATCGAACAAGAACTATCTGCCTAGCGTCACGCAATCCACCTTCCTAAGAAGTTCAGCAGCGATCTCACGAGCCTTCCTGCTACCATATCTCATAAGACGAGTGAACGTCTTATACGAATTTTCCTCCTTCCGCACCTCCCTGCACATGGCTTGATCGTTCGCACAGGCTCTGAGCAGAACCATTGCCGCATTCTCTTTGCTCTCTTCCAGGATGCTCTCCCTCACAATGCGTAGCAAGTAAGGCACCCCACCGCTGTTACGAACCTCCTCCATTGCCTCTCTGTAACTTGTGAAAAGAGATAGGATAGCCAACGACTCATCTACAAGAGATTCATCCATGATGGCCTTCAAGGCTACACCCACTACCCCTGCCTTCAATGCCTTCGCCCTGTTATCACGGACTAAGCAGATGTTAAAAATAGCTGCTCCCGCATCCATCTGGGCAGTTTGGCTGCCTTGCTTCAGGAGCTCCACAAGGGGTTTGATGGCTCCCATTTCACCAATCTCCAACTTCATGGAATCAAGTGCTGATAAGCTGAATAATGCGCCAGCTGCATTGCTCCTAGTCTCCCAGGTTCCACCCTTCAATGCATCAATGAGGAAGGGCAAGGCTAGGGGGTCATCTCCGATAATCTTCCTATTGCGGTCATAGAGTGAAATATTTAGAATTGTGGTCACACTGTCCTCTTCGAATTTTGGATCACCATTCAAGCCTGACAAGCAGAGAACAGAGAACAACCGAGGGATTGTGTCTGGCTTCTCCCCTATGATGGCTCGGGAGGACCTGTTGCGCCTGGTGAGAAGCCGGAGCTCTTTCACGGCTTCCTTCTGCTCAGAGATGGAGGTTGATGAAGAAACTTTGTCGAGGAGATCGTAAAGCTCCTTGCGATCTTTTCTTGGGAACGCGACTTCATCTTGGCTCACAGGTTCAGGAAGAGGGATGTCATTCTCTATACACCATTCGGATATCAAGGTTCGGATCACGAGGTTGGAGGTGAGGAGGGTGTGGGAGAGAACCTGATGGGTCACAGGGCATGTCCGGTTGCCGGATTTCAGCCATTCCTCGATGTACGGACGGTCAAAGGTCTGCAAGAAAAGTGACAGCCGCAAATATAAACTCAGATCACACAAGAAAAGTGACAGCCGCAAATATAAACTCAGATCACACAAAGGAACAGGGTTATTATATGATTAAAGATCATGAGAGGCATCAGAGCCTTGTAACAGGGATTGCTTCTGCTCGCATATATTCCAATTCACGGTCCTAGCATCGGCAAAAGGAATCCTAACGATTCGACTAAACCCTGATTCCTGTGTCCGGAGAAAAGATTTCTTGAAGTACCAATAAAAATCGAAGCCGGATTCGGAAACATAGTCCAAGCATCAGAAGATTCACGTTGACTTCCAGTAGTTCTAAATCACAGTTCAAGAACTGAACCAAGAATCCAATTCTTGTCAAGTTCTTCAATCCCAAAACGGGAAGGGGCGATAAGAAAAACCCCACATTAGGCGCTATAACATGAATAGTTGCCAAAGTATGTTAGGAAATTGAGTTTCTTAAAAAGAAAAGGTTCTTGCAGCACAATCTGAAAATTCTCATAATCGTATCGAAATGCATACGACTTTCAACAAAAAAAATAATAAAAAAAAAACAACCCAAGGAATTAAAACCTCATTCACAAAAAAAAAAAAAAAAAAAAAAAAATGGAGAACAAGAAGTGTAATCCGATCTTGATTCATTAAGAACATTCTTCGACGTCGAAATCTGCATTTCAAACCTTAACCGATGCGAATTATTGCAATCGATGCAAAGAACTGGGAAGAAACCCTGACTCAAGCGATGTTTACCTGCCCGGAGGACACAATCACGGGGTCGCTCATCATCTCGGAGGAGAGCGGACACAAGAAGTGCTGGGGGACTGCCGGCGATCTGACAGTGAGATTCTTAAGCTCCTCGAGCGCCCTCGCCGCCTCGTCGAAGGTATCGAGCTGGCTGTCGTCAGAATCCGTGATCAGCCTCACCAGCCTCCACAGCTTTCCCTTCGGATCCTCGTCATTCTTCGCAGCCGCCTCTGCCGCCCCCGAGGTCGCCATTCTCCTTCTCCTCCTCCTCCTCCTCCTGGTCATCACTCTTTCTATCACTTGATTGGATCAAATTAGATCTCTCTCTTCTACTAGTGTTCTTCTCCTCTACACCCCCTTCGTTCATATATTTTTTTCCCCCTAGCCCCCTCTCTCTTGCCCTCTCTTTTCCGTTCTTCTCAGCTCGAGAGGGAGAGAAGGTAGCGAATCCAAAACGAAACGGAACTCGCGGGAGAGCGTGTATATATATATATATATATATATATATATTTCTATGGGGCTCATTCACGGTCCCAATACGAGCTCTTGCCATCTGGCATGAGAGGAAGGTTAACTTTGGTGCACCAATTGGAATACGCAACGTGGAAGCGGGAAATTTGCACGGTGTTACCTTAAATTGTGCAGAGTTGCAACCCAGAGATTCCATATCGCCGTTTGGTTTTTGGAACGGCTCGTGTGCTTTCGTCGCGGGTTGAGGAGGAAGCTAGACGGTGCTTACGCTGTTCTCGCGGAGCAGTGGAAGGGTGGTGCGCGATTCTTTGGTGGGGCCGATGAAATGAGTGGAGGGGTTCGGGTTGTGCAGAAATTTTCAGCAATTGAATCAAATTGGATTATTTCCAATCACTGTCGGTTCAGTTAAACTCTAACTCTAAATTATTGAGTTAGAATTAAGCGAAAGGTTATTTTCAATTATCTAATTTTTTTAAAAAAAAATTAAATATGCATTTTTTATTCTTTTTAAATAATTTATTAATAATCAATTCAACCATTTCTTTTACCTATTTATTCCTCTAAATATTAAAAGTAAATAAATACAAAATTACAATATGATTAGATACTAATTAAAATAATAGTTATAAACTTATAAATATTAACATAACATAATTAAGCAATAGCTAATGAAACTTTTAAAATTAAACAAATATCAATGCCATAAAAAATGTATTTAAAAATATATCTTATTTTGATATCCAAATAATCAATTATGAAAAGCAATTAAAGCTAATGCATTTTTTAGCAATATAATTTTCGGGTCATATTGGGTCACTTGTGACCCAATTTAATCTAATTTAAAAATTTTTAGATCATTTTGGGTTCGAATGAGGAAAAAAAAAAGACAAAATTCTAACTCATTTTTTTAGTTAGTTAGGGTTGGGTTTGTGAGTCTAATCAGGTTCCTATCACTTTTAATAAAAAAATAAAAAATCTGATATAACTTGGACTGTTTGATCAAAGAATTATATGATATCACTGGATGGAAGAAAAATAAATTGGTTGGAGCAACCAAAGTAACTAGAATTTCAAAGAGAGACCAACATTTGCCATCTTTTCTCAAGAGTCGTTGTTTCCGTTTGTAGTCATCCTATCTCTCTCTCTCTCTTCCATTTCTCCACCACCGCCACAATCCCTTGAAAGAACTCGGCTGTGTTCCACCGCCACCAAGATGGCGCCCCCTCCATTTGGCCTTGCCTACGCTTTCCGTGTGGTGAAGCTCCTTGTAAAAGTGAACCAATGGGTGACCATAGGGAGCTAGAGTCGTGGTAGAGGTTGTGGTGCCATCACTCTTAGTAGAGCTACTGGTGGAGCAATTGTTTGTAGAATGGAAGATGTTATTCATAAATGCAAAGTTAGGGCAGGAATCAAGCTAAGGTAGGCACACAAACTTAGACTTCAAGTTTAGGCTCAAGATAGACTAAGACTAGACCTACACTTGCCCAAAACTCAATCAAGTCTTGTATTTTAGGCCCAAGTCTGGTCTAGTCTTATTAGATCAATTCATAGCTCTATCAAAAGCTAGCTCATCCTGAGCCCATTTCTAGTCTCAAGCAAAGTGGAAGGTAAGGTGTCAAAGTATCTGTTGAACCTTAGGGCTTAGGATTTAAAAATATATATTTTAATGATAATAAGATATTGATTAAATTGATCAGTAAAATTCCAAAATGATCATTCTTTGCCTTGAGCCTAGCGATCAACCGATATAAAATAAGATGGTTGACTAGTCCTAGCTTAAGCAGTTGATTGCTAGGCTTCTAACAATCGAATCATCATATTTTCATATGATCCTTGGAATTGCTTAAAAGCTACAATGGCCATATTTCTTAATGCCTATAAAATTAAGAGATGGTTACTGGTTTAAGTGTGAGTTTTTGGATTTAAAAATATTAAAAAATCCTTATTTAAATTCTCTTTAAGCCTTTATTATACTTAGTCTTCCAACCCAAATTTAAAACTCTATTGGTAAATTTACATTTTTTAGTTATTGTGTTGACTATTCTCTTCAAGAGAAGATATTTTAAAGTCTTAAGTCTGCTTGTGAGGGTTACTCCTTAGCTTAGAGAAAATGAGAAGTTGTAGAAGCATTTGGTCTTCATTCAGAAAGAAGATTGAATAGCGGAATATCTAAGTAAGAGACTTGAAGAATGAACACAAGCAAGGAGTATCAAATCACAATAAAAATCCTCTTACCTTTTTTACTTTCTTGCAATTTATTTACTTACCATTATCTTGAGCATTTACCTTGTATTACTTTAAATTTGAATTCATTATTGTTTAAGTTAAGTTTAAATTTTTAAAAATCCAATTCAACCCCTGTCTTAGGTTGCTCATTAGTCCTTCAATTGGTATTAGAGCTAAGGTTCTCAAATTCATTGATTTAATAGTCAAGGAGCAAAGAAATAGCAGTCTTAGATATATCCTCTTTTAATAAGCGGCACTTTACCAATAGGCCTTCTTTATTTAATGGGAATAATTATTCCTATTGGAAAGAAAGGATAAAGATATTCATCTAATTCATTAACTATAACATATAGAAAAATCATAGTTAATGGGTAAGAGGCTCCAACTAAAATTGTGAATGGCTCAAAGATTCTTAAGGAGGAAATTAGGTAAAATGAAAAGAATATTAGGACTCTTCAAATTAATGCTAGGGCTATGAATATCCTATATTATGCTCTAGATCTGAGTGAATTTAATAGAGTTTCTATTTGTGAGACCGCAAACCAAATATGGGATAAACTTGATGTGACCCATAAGGATACAAATCAGGTTAAGGAATCAAAGATTAGTCTTTTTGTTTGTAGCTATGAATTATTTAAAATAAAATCGGAAGAAACAATTTTTATCATATTTAATAGATTCATCTTTTTGGTAAAGTTTTTACTAATGTCAAAAATGTTTGTAAAATTCTTAAGTTTTTAACAAAGTTTTGAAAGTCAAAAGTGATAGCTATCATTGAAGTCAAAGAATTGACAAAGCTAAACTTAGATGAATTGCTTGGGTCTCAGAAGCTCACCATGAAAGGAGAAGAAAAATAAGATAAAAAAAATGTATTGCATTAAAGTCTTCACTAATGAGCTCAATGGGAATGTGACCATGCTAGCAATCTAAAAATAGGTGAGAACAAAAAACTTAATTGGTCAAAAAAATAAATGTATAGATACCGATATCAAGGCTAAATTTTAATTGCATAAAAAAGTAAAAGTATTTGAAAAAAAAAAATTTTATGAATTAAAAATTTTTGCTATCATGCTTTTGGCTGCATGCGGATCGGTGTTGTGAATTATGAAAAACCTAAGGACATAAGAGTATTAGATAAAGGCATAAAATGGATGAATGCTGGGTCTCAACGAAAGGATTAAGGTCTGATATCTAAAAAATTATGATAATAATTAGAGCAGGTGGACCATGAATTAAATCCTATAGAGAGAGGCAACAGCAGCAACACCCGATCACAAAATCCTGAGGCGGAAGTAAACCCCTCCAATAACCAACAGTACTGCACCGGTGAAGTGACGGTGTGGTTTTATGTCACCACTGAACCTGTTATTGTCGCAGAAGCAGATATTATTTACGTAAGATCTACACCTCTTACTTCCATCGGTTACGTCCTCATCCAACACCGCTTTACCGTCATATAATCCACCACCTTAAGAAGTTTAGCAGCGATCTCACGAGCCTTCCTACTACCATATTTCTTAAGACGAGTGAACGTCGCATACGAATTCTCCTCCTGCCACAGCTCACTCCACATTTCCCCCTCCTTCGCACAGGCAAAGAACAGAACCGCCGCTGCATTCTCTTTGCTCCCTTCCACGGTACCATCCCTCACAATGCGTAGCAAGTAGGGGACTCCACCGCTGTTACGAACCTCCTCCAGTGCCTCTTTGTTACCTGAGAAACGAACTAGGATAGCCAACGACACATCTACAAGAGATTCATCCATGATGGCTTTCAAGGCCGCACCCACTACCCCTTCGTTCGATGCCTTTGCCCTGTTATAACGGGCCGAGCAGATATTATAAATAGCTTTACCCGCATCTCTCTTGGCAGTTTGGCTGCCTTGCTCAAGGAGCTCCACAAGGGGTTTGATGGCTCCCAATTCAGCAATCTTTGACTGCACGGAATCAAGTGCTGATAAAAGGAATAAAACGGAAGCTGCATTGCTCCGAGTCTGCATGGTTCCATTCTTCAATGCATCAATGAGTAAGGGCAAGGCTAAGGGGTCATCTCCGATAATCTTCTTATTGTCGTCATGGAGTGAAATATTTAGAATTGTGGTCACAGTGTCCTCTTGGAATTCTGGATCATAAAATAAGCTTGGCGCACACACAACCGAGAGCAATCGAGGGATTGTGTCTGGCTTCTCCCCTATGACGGCTCGGGAGGACTTGTTGCGCTCGGTGAGAAGCCGGAGCTTCGTCAGGGCTTCCTTCTGCTCAGAGTTGGAGGAGGGTGAAGAAATCTTGTCGAGGAGATCGTAAAGCTCCTTGCGCTCTTTTCTTGGGACCGCGACTTCAGCTTGGTTCAGAGGTTCAGGAAGAGGGATGCCATTCTCTATACACCATTTGGATATCAAGGTTCGGATCACGATGTTGGGGGTGAGGAGGGTGTGGGAGAGAACCTGATGGGTCACAGGGCATGTCCGGTTGCCGGAGCTCAGCCACTCCTGGATGTATGGACGGTCAAAGGTCTGCAAGGAAAGTCACAGCCGCAAATATAAACTCAGATCACACAAAGGAACAGCGTTATTATACGATTAAAGAGCATGAGAGGCATCAGAGCCTTTTTGTAACAGGGATTGCTTCTACTCGCTTATATTCCAATGGACAGTCCCAGCATCGGCAAAAGGAACCCTAAAGATTTGACTAAACCCTAATTCCTGTGTCCGGAGAAAAGATTTCTTGCAGTACCAATAAAAATCGAAGCCGGTAATAAGCATTCGAGATAACTGAATCAAGAATCCAATTCTTGTCAAGTTCTTCAATCTTAAAACGGGAAGGGGCGATAAGAAAATCCCCACCTTAAGCCCTATAAGATGAATAGTCGTCAACGTATATTAGGAAATCGAGTTTCTTAAAAAGAAAAGATGCTTGCAGCACAATCTGAAAATTCTCATAATCCCATCGAAATGCATACGATTTTTAACCAAAAAAAAAAAAGCAACCCAAGATTCAGAACCCTGATTCAACTGCTAGACAAAAGAACGAAACGGATTCAGATATAAGGGGTTTTGCCAAGAAATCTATGCACGAATTCGAATAAAAACCTCATCCACAAAAAATTAAAAATAAAATAAAATCAAGAACAAGAAGTGTAATCCACAGAATCTTGATTCACCAAGAACATTCTCGGATATCGAAATCTGCATTTCAAAGCTAAACCGATGTGAATTATTGTAATCGATGCAAAGAACTGGGAAGAAACCCTGACTCTAGGGATGTTTACCTGCCCGGAGGTCACAATCACGGGGTCGCTCATCAGCTCGGAGGAGAGTGGACACAAGAAGTGCTGGGGGACTGCCGGCGATCCGACCCTGAGATTCTTGAGCTCCGCGAGCGCCCTCGCCGCATCGTCGAAGGTGTCGAGCCGGCCGTCGTCATAGTCCGTGATCAGTCTCACCAGCCTCCACAGCTCTTTCTTCGGATCCTCGTCATTCTTCGCAGCCGCCGCCGCCCCGGAAGTCGCCATTCTCCTTCCCGTCCTCCTCCTCACTCTCTCTGTCACTTGATTGGATCAAATTAGGTCTTCTCTCTCCTTCTAGTGTTCTCCTCCGCCCTCTCTCTCTCTCTCTCTTTCTCTCTCTTTCTCAGCTCGAGTGAAGCGAATCCAAAACGAAACAACCTTAACGGGAGAAGAGTCAATTACAGCACGGCCCGCATTCTATTAGAACCCGTAAAACGGTAACATCAGCAAAATCTAAATTTTTTATATTTAAAAATATTATTATAAAATAATTAATTAATTTATTAAAATTTATAATTAAAAAATTATCCTTATTTTCTTTTAGCTAATATTTGTAAAATTAACATTTTATCCTTCTAGACTTAACTAGATTAATTATGATTTAATTAAACCATTTGATAATTTATTTATTTATTTATTAAAAAAATATTAATTAATTATTTACTAAATTATCCTCCCATTACATTGGTCGATAACTTATGTTCAATCATCTTTATTTCATAGTCTAATTATTGTTCAATAATACTATTTAATATCTAGCTATTCAGTTTTTCATCAATTAACGATTTACTAAATTTACCCATGTTAACTCACTCTAATTTCCACATCTACCTAAGCTTAATTAGTTTAATTAATATTTAATCAGCTAATAATCCTCTAATTCAATATCATATCCCCCTAATTTAACCATAACACCATCTAATTGACTTAACTTACACCGTCTGCAGTCATCCCATCTCTCTCCCATCCATATCTCCACCACCGCCGACCGCCCCCTCCACTGGGCTTGCCTAGGCTCTCTGCATGGTGAAGCTCCTTGTAAAGGTCAACCAATGAGCGACCGTAGGGGAGCCAGCGTCGCGGTAGAGGTTGTGGTGCCATCACTGTTAGTAAAGCTACTGGTGGAGCAATTGCTGGTAGGACGAAAGATGCTATTCACAGATGCAAAGTTAGGGCAAGAATCAGGCTAAGGTAGGCACACAAGCTTAAGACTTCAAGATAGGCTGAAGACAGACTAAGACTAGGCCTACGCCTAGCCCAAGAACTCAATCAAGTCTTCTATTTTAGGCCCAAGTCTAGTCCCAATCTTATTAGACCAATCCAGAGCTCTTTTGAAAGCTAGCTCATCCTGAGCCCATTTCTAATCTTAAGTGTGGAAGGCAGGGTGTGGCTATATTTATTGAATCTTAGTATTCAAAAATACATGTTTTGATGATAATAAGATATTGATTAAACTACTAATGATATATTTGAATTGTGATGACTTAGACAAGTGCGCATGTTCGATCAAAATTAAATTGATGGAAATATTATTCAGAATACACTTGATCCTAAAAGCTGAAGTCTCACCCTAGCACACAAGTTAGATAAAACATAATAGAAATTCGAAGATTATCCAATGTGTCGAGGTTCGAAGGAAAGAAGTTCAATTATAAATTTTATCTTTCCTAAGGATCATATATAAGATTTAATAGGATATTAAGCGCACAAGGCTCAATGAATGTTAAAAATGATTTAAATTAGGTTTTGTATCATAGGTAAAGTAAAATTATCATACAAATGCAAAACCAAGCACGTGCAGTCAACAGAGCTTGTCACGATTAATAAAATCTCAAAATGACTGTTGTTTGCCTTGTGCTTGGTGGTTGGCTGATACAGACTAAGACGATCGATTGACCTTAGCTTAGGTGGTCGATCGCTAGGTTTCTAATATATTGTTAGGTTTTAACAACGTAACGATCATATTTTTATATGATCATTGAAGCTGCCTAAAAGCTTCAATGACCGTATTTCTTAATGCCTATAAAATTGGGAGATGATTGCTGGTTTAAACATAAGCTTTTGAGTTTAAAAATATTAAAAAATCACTATTTAAACTCTTCGAGCCTTTATTGCACTTAGTCTTACAACCCAAGTTTAATACTCTTTTGGTAAATCTACATCTCTTGGGTATTGTGTTGAGTATTCTCTTCAAGAGTGAATGTTTCAAAGCCTTGAGTCTACTTATAAGTCCTTATCTTAGAGAAAATGAATAGTTGAATAAGGATTTGATCTTCATTTAGAAAAAAGATCGGATTATGGAATATCCAAGCAGAAAACTTAGAGAGTAGATATAGGCAAGAAGTATCGAACTATTATTAAAATTCTTTCACTTTCTTTACTTTCTTACAATTTATTTACTTACTATTATCCTGATTATTTACCCTGTATTTTTTTAAATTTGAATTCATTATTGTTTAATTTTAAATTCTTAGAAACCGAATTCAATAGGGCCTCTACTTGTGAGACTGCAAAATAAATATGAGATAAACTTGATGTAACTCATGAAGATATAAATCAAGTTAAGGAATCAAATATTAGTCTTTTCATTCAAAGCTATAAATTATTTAAAATAAAATTAAAAGTACTTACTATTATCCTGATTATTTACCCTATATCTTTTTAAATTTGAATTCATTATTGTTTAATTTTAAATTCTTAGAAACCGAATTCAATAGGGCCTCTACTTGTGAGACTGCAAAATAAATATGAGATAAACTTGATGTAACTCATGAGGATACAAATCAAGTTAAGGAATCAAATATTAGTCTTTTCATTCAAAGTTATAAATTATTTAAAATAAAATTAAAAGAATCAATTTTTGACATGTTTACTAGATTCATCAATATTATTAATTCTTTGAAGTCTTTTGGCAAAGTTTACAACTAAGGTTAAAAATATTCATAAAATTCTTAGGTTTTTATCAAAGTTTTGTAAATTAAAGACTTGACAAAGCTAAACTTAGATGAGTTGCTTGGATCACTTATGACCCATGAGCTTACAATGAAAGGAGAAGAAAAATAAGATAAGAGATAAGGTATTGCATTAAAGTATTCATTAATGAGCTTAATAGAAATGTGGCAGTGCTGGTAATTAGAAATAGACAGAAAAAAAAACTTAATTAATTAAAAAAATAAATGTGCAGATCCTGATATCAAGGATAAATTTTAATTATTTAAAGAGGTGAAAATATTTGAAAAAAATCTTTATGAATTAAAGGCTTTTACTATCATGCTTTATGCTGTGCATGGATCGGTAACGTGAATTATCTAAAAACTAAGAACTCTAAGAATATTAGATAAAGTTATAAAATAAATGAATAGTGAGCTTCAATGAAGAGAATTAAGGTTAGGTATTTAAAAAAAAATTATTAAAATTGTAGAGCAGCCGGATCCATGAATTAAATCCTAGGCAGAGAGGCAACAACTGCAACACCTGTTCACACAATGCCCAGCAGTTCTGACTTGGGTGTGAAGTGACAGTGCGGTTTTATGTAACGCTGAAATCTGACATTGCCGCAGAAGTAGGTATTAATTACATAAGATCTACACGGCTCTTTTATGCTTCGCCACATAATCCACCATCTTAAAAAGTCTATGAGCCGTCTCGACCCTTCCTACCACCATATTTCATAAGACGAGCGAATGTCGCATACCATTTCTCCTCCTCCCATAGATCCAACCACGTTTCTACATCCTCCGCACCGGCAAAGATCAGAACCAACGCTGAATTCTCTTTGCTCCCTTCCACGGTGCTATCCCTCATGATGCGCAGCAAGCCAGACACCCCACTGTTACGAACCTCCTCCATAGCCTCTTTGTTGCCTGAGAAACAAAGCAGGATAGCCAACGGCATATCGACAAAACATTCTTCCATGATGGCCTTCAAGGCCGCACCCACTACCCCTTCATTCAATGCCTTTGCCATGTTATCAGGGGTTAAAAATAGCTCTACCCGCAGCGAATTTGGCAGTTTGGCTGCCTTGCTCCGGGAGCTCCACAAGGGGTTTAATGGCTCCCAATTCAGCGATCTTTGACTGCATAGAATCAAGTTCTGATAAAACGATTAAGGCGCAAGCTGCATTCCTCCGAGTCTCCATGGTTCCATTCTTCAATGCATCAATGAGGTAGGGCAAGGCTAGGGGGTCATCTCCGATAATCTTGTCATTGTCGTCATGGAGTGAAATATGTAGAATTGTTGTCACAGTGTCCTCTTCGAATTTTGGATCATAAAATAAGCGTGGCGCGCACAGAACCGAGAGCAATCGAGGGATTGTGTCTGGCTTCTCCCCTATGACGGCTCGGGAGGACTTGCAGCGCCCGGTGAGAAGCTGGAGCTTCTTCAGGGCTTCCTTCTGCTCAGAGTTGGAAGAGGGTGAAGAAATCTTGTCGAGGAGATCGTAAAGCTCCTTGCGCTCCTTTCTTGGGACCGCGACCTCAGCGGATGCCATTCCCTATACACCATTCGGATATCAAGGTTCGGATCACAATGTTTGGGGTTAGGAAGGTGTGGGAGAGAACCTGATGGGTCAGCGGGCATGTCCAGTTGCCGGTGTCGCATCCCAAGGCCAATCTGATAGGATTTGGCCTTATTCAACTGGATGGCACATGGGCATACCACGAACCCGAAGATTATGGCGCGAAGATTGCGACGTGATGGTTGAGCGAGCGGTGCGAGATATTCGTCGGAAGAATCAGAGTGCACCGTGGATAGCGCCATGCACATATGATTTGGTTGAACGCGGGCGTGCGAGATATTCGCCAGGAGAATCGGGGTGGATCAGGGCGGATAGTGCACATGATTTGCGGAGATTCAAATTAATTAGATAAGGATTAGCGCGACATTATCTCTTCGTTTGGTTGAAGATTTGAGATGCGGCTCTACATAAGAGGGCTCACAGGTGATGCGTCGATCATCTATCCCATTGTCATCCACATCCACTTGAGAGTTGAAGACGAAGAGAAGGCCGTAGGCACGTTAGGAGAGGAGCGTTAGGAGAGAAGGGCTTTCTTGAGTGCTTGTGGGTAGGGTTGTGAGGCAATCATTGAGCGTTGCATCCTACCATTTGTACAGCCTTATATTCCTGCTTTGAAGAAATAAATTGGGTTGGAAAGTTTTTCTGTGCTTGTGGGTAGGGTTGTGAGGCAATCATTGAGGGTTGTGTCCTACCATTTGTAAGGCCTTATATTCCTGCTTTGAAGAAATAAAGTGAGTTGGGAAGTTTTTCTGTATATGCTGTATTTATGCATTGGTGCTTGGTGTGTGAAGGCATCATAGATCTGGGCGTACGGTGTTGGATCGAGGCGTGCAGATCCACTCCAGGAGGGAGGCCGGGTGAGTTTGCATCTCTTGGTTTCTATTGTGCTCATCCAGGGATAGTCCTAAAAGGGGAGGCTACTGGTAGTACCCTGGACTATTAGACCCAACGGGCGTGTGATAGCGTGTGATAGGGATATCAAGGGCGCACCAAAGAGGGAGGCTATTGGTAATACCTCGGTGCATTTTTTCCGCAGGTGTAGGCTGTCCAAGTGCCGTGCGGAAGAAGAAAAAAAAAAAGAGAGTTTTCCCCGTCCCCGTGACAGTGGTATTAGAGCCTGGTTGCTCTGTGTTTGAAGCCTTTTGTGAAGCCAAAGCGCTTAAAACACATAACAGAAGATAACGCTGACGGATCGAGTAGTGAAATTGGAAGAGCTAATTGGAAGAGCTGATGGGCGAGAACCTAGGAGAGGGTTCCCGGGTCTCGTTCCCATGACCCTGAAAAATGCGGAGCGAATCACTGATCTTCATTAAAACCTCACCAAGTCGAGGAGTAACTTGGAGGGCCAATTGGATGCGCAAAGGATGGCGCAGTCCAATCTGCTGGAGGAGTTGGTTGCCAAAGTTCGAGCATTGGAAGAGGTGGCGGCCAAGGTCTCGGTGCTGAAGGAAGAGCTCGCCTTCGTGAAACGGGGCTTCAGCCGCCAACACCTTACCGAGGAGACGCCCCTACAAAAGGTGCGAGTCCTTGAGCCAAAGCAGTTCAATGGCATCCGGAATGCCAAAGAACTGAAAAACTTTGTTTGGGACATAGAGCAGTACTTCAAGGCCGCCAAAATTCCAGATCTGGAGCAGGTGAACCTAGCCAGCATGTTCTTGGCTGGGGATGCCAAGTTGTAGTGGCGCACGAAGGTGACGGATGACCACAACACCGGGCATCCAAAGATCACAGATTGGGATTAGGAGATGATGAAGAGGGAAATGAAGGAGTAGTTCTTACCACATAATACTTTTTAGGTGGCAAGAGAATCTTTGAAGAAACTCAGGCAGATGAGGTCTGTGAGAGACTATGTTAAGGAGTTTAACTCTCTCCTCCTAGACATTCACAACATGGAGTTTAACTCTCTCCTCCTAGACATTCACAACATGTCTGAGGAGGATAAGCTTTTCAATTTCATGTCCGGGTTGGAAGTTTGGGCACAGACGGAACTCCGGGTTGTAAGTCTGGGCACAGAAGGAACTCCGAAGACAAGGAGTAAAGGATGTCCCTTCGGCGATGGCAGCAGCAGAGGGCCTCGCCGACTTCAGAGTTAATCCCCACACTCCCATGGCGAGCGGAAGAAGGCCATGGCGAGCAAGCCCTCTTCTTCCAAGGGTGGGAAGGAGAAGGCGACAACCCAAAAGAAGGAAGCGTCAACCCATGCTATACCTAGTTCAAAGAAGAAGCAAGTGACATATGGAGGATGTTTCATTTGCGGAGGTCCCCATCGAGCAAGGGAGTGCCTGAAGAAGGAGAAGATCAATGCACTGATCTCTCAGTCGAATGAGGAGTCCGATGGTGCTGATGGTCCATCCCGTATAAACCCACTACAGTTATTGAATGCCCTCTCCATGAAGAAGCCCCCACCCTGCAGAGAGCTTATGTATGTGATGGTCTGTGTCAATGGCCATGAGGTGAAGGCCATGCTCGACACAGGCGCAACCAACAATTTCATAGCGCAACAGCAGGCGGACGAGTTAGGGTTGCAGATAACCGACAGCACCAATCTGATCAAAGCCGTTAACTCCAAAGCGGAGCGGATCCACGGCTTGGCAGAAGCCACGGTTCAGGTGGGATCGTGGTCGGGGACGTGCAGCCTAATGGTAATCCCTCTTGATGATTTCAAGATGATTCTTGGCATTGAGTTCTTCCTAAGTTGGAGCTGAGGGCACTACCACCCGCCAAGGCGCCCTACTGAATGTCACCCTCGGAGTTGGCTGAGCTACGCAAGCAATTGGATGAACTGCTGGCTTTGGGTCTGATCCAACCCTCGAAGTCTCCTTATGGTGCTCTAGTTTTGTTTCAGAGGAAGTAAGATGGTTCGTTGAGGATGTACGTCGACTATCGGGCACTGAACAAGGTCATCGTGAAGAATAAGTACCCAGTACCTAACGTAGCAGAGTTGTTTGATCGGCTGGCTAAGGCCGAGTTCTTCACCAAACTCGACCTGCACCGTAGCAGAGTTGTTTGATCGGCTAGCTAAGGCCGAGTTCTTTACCAAACTCGACCTGCGCTCTAGATACTGGCAGGTGAGGATTGTAGCTGGAGATGAGTCCAAGACAACATGCATGATGAGGTATGGATCATTTGAGTTTCTTGTCATGCCGTTTGGTCTCACAAATGCACTAGCCACTTTCTGCAATTGGATGACGAATGTTCTTTACGACTTCCTGGATGAGTTTATAGTCGTCTACCTTAACGATATAGTGGTTTACAGTAAGACGTTAGCCCAGCACGTTGACCACTTACGACGTGTTCTCTCACGGTTGAGGGAGCACAAGCTCTTCGTGAAGAAAGAAAAGTGTGAATTTTACCGTCAGGAGATTCTCTTCTTAGGGCACTGGGTCGGCCAAGGGAAGATCTGGATGGACAAGAGGAAGGTCCAGGTGATCCGGGAATGACCGACTCCCACCAAGGTGACCGAACTGAGATCTTTTCTTGGTTTAGCTAACTATTATCGGAGGTTTATTCAGGGATATTCTGTAAGAGTTAGCCCACTAACAGTCTGCTAAAGAAGGACCAACGGTGGGAATGGTTCGAGTTTTGTCAGAAAGCCTTTGATGTGCTGAAGATGATGGTGTCCTCCGAGCCAGTTCTTCAGCTACCCAACTTCGACCACCCTTTTCAAGTACATACAGATGCATTTGACCGAGCCCTGAGAGGAGTCTTGGTGCAAATGGAGCATCCAGTGGCCTACGAGAGTTGCAAGTTCAAGGATTCTAAGCAGAGATACTCAGTCCATGAGAAGGAGATGATGGCTGTCATTCATTGCTTGAACGCGTGGCGACATTACTTGCTCGGGATGAAGTTCACCATCGTCACCGACAATGTGGCCAACACATACTTTAAAACCCAGAAAAAGCTCACACCAAAGCAGGCCCGATGGCAAGAGTTCTTGTCTGAATTTGATTTTACTTGGGTACACTGGCTGGGGAGACAGAATCAAGTGGTGGACGCACTCAGTCAGAAGGAGGTCTAAGAGTATGTCGTGGCACTGACGACCCTACAGTCATCTTTCCCAAAATGGGTATGCCAAGCGGCCAAGAGGATCCCAGTTATGCCAAGTTGAAGGCGGACGTGGTGAGTGGCGTAGTGAGGCGATTCTAGATAGAAGGGGATCTACTGTTCACGACGGGCAGTAGGATGGTCATACCGCAGAATGTGAAGCTGTAAAGGGAGTTGCTGAAAGAGACCCATGACTCCAGATGGGCCGGACATCCTGGTGTGGAGAGGATGTTCGCTCTAATCTCCCAAAGCTACTATTGGCCAAAGATGCGAGAGGATATTGAGGCGTACGTTCGAACGTACATGGTTTGTCAGATGGACAAAACCGAATGGCGAAAGCAAACGGGTCTACTCCAACCTTTACCAATACCAAAAAAGCCTTGGGCATCCATTTCCATGGACTTTATTATAGGCTTCTCGGAGGTGAGTGGGATGAATACCATCTTTATGGTAGTTGACAGATTTTCTAAGTACGCAGTGTTCATGGCCACGCCACACACCTGCACCGCCGAGCAAGCGACATCTCTCTTCTTTGCAGGCGTGGTGAAGGTCTTTGGAATGCTGATCGATATAGTCAGCGACCGAGATTGGCGGTTCATAGTCAAGTTCTAGACAACCTTGTTTCAACTCATGGGGTCCAAGTTGAAGTTTTCCACCGCCTACCATCCTCAAACAGATGGCCAGATCGAGTGAGTGAATGCACTATTGGAGGAGTATCTGCAGCACTTTGTGACCGCAAGTCAGTGCAACTGGTTGGAGTTGCTGGATTCGGCACAGTTTTCCTACAACCTACACCGATCTTCAGCAACACTTTTAGCCCAGCGGAGGTGTGCTTAGGGTTCCAACCCATATCATCGGTGGAAGTCGCGCAGCAGGATCAGGGGAGCTATCCCGTGGCACACAGGTTTGCGCGGGACAAGTCCGAACTGACAACCTCACCAAGGCGGCGTGGCGAATGAAGGAGCAAGCCAACTTGCGGAGGCATCCCTTGGAGTTCGATGTTTAGGACTTAGTGAAGCTGCGAATCACGCCCCACATTTGGAGGAGGGCCACCAAGTGCAAGTGCCACAAAGGTTTGATGCCAAGGTTTGACGGACCCTTTAAGGTGGTAAAAGGGGTCAGCACTATGGCTTACCAGCTCGCGTTGCTAGATCGACTTCGAATTCATCCGACCTTTCATGTAAGTTTTCTCAAACCATATCATAAAGACTCGGATGAGGGGAGACAACAGGGGCTGAAGCGGGTGTTTTCAATGGTTCAAAAGGAGTTACACAAGGAGGTGGAAAGGGTCTTAGCCCACAAGGAGGTGGGAACCAGCAGGAAAAAGTATACTGAATTTTTAATTCAATGAAAAGGGGAGGAAGTTTCTGATGCTACATGGATCCGGGCAGAGAAGCTGTGGCGATTTGAGGACATGATCAAGGCTTACTTGGAGAGCAACTCGATGAGGGCATCGACGTCTTTAGGTTGGGGAGGATTGTTACGTCCCCAAGGCTAATCTGATGGGATTTGGCCTTATCCAACTGGGTGGCGCACGAGCGCGCAGCCGGAAGAATCAGGGCAGACCGAGCAGGGTGGATAGCACTGCGCGCACATAATTTGGTTGAGCAGGCGGTGTAAGATATTCGCTTGGAGAATCGGGGTGGACCGAGCAGGACGGATAGTGCCGCGTGCACATGATTTGTGGAGATTCAAATCAATCAGATAAGGATTAGCGCGACATTATCTCTTCGTTTGGTTGGAGATTTAGACATGAGTCAAGGGGATATAAAATATCAAAACTTTAACCATACAATAATCTAATTAACAATTCATAAAATTATATAGTACCATCTAGATATAATTTTATAATTTAAAATAAATATATTTAAAAATATATCTTATCCCTATATCCAAATAATTAATTATGAGTAACAATTAAAGATAATGCATTTTCTGGCAAATATAATTTTTGAATCATTTTGGATCATGTGTGATCCGATATGATCTAATCTAAAAATTTGTCGATCATTTTGGGTTTGAGTTACAAAAAAAAAAAAAAAAAAAAGCAAAATCCTAACTCAATTTTTTGATTAGTTAGGCTCAGGTTTATGGTCGGATCAAGTTTCTATAATTTTTAATTAAAAAATAAAAAATCTGATATAATTTGGATTGTTTGGTTAAGGGATTGTATGATATCACTTGATGGAAGAAAAATAAATTAGTTAAGAGCAATCAAAGTAACTACAATTTCAAAGGAGAGGCCAGCATTTGCCATCTTTTCTCAAGAGTAGTAGTTTCCTTCCCATATCTCTCTCATCCATTTCTCCACCACCGTCACATTCCCTTGAAAGAACTAGACTATGTTCCACCGCCACCAAGATGACCGCCCCCTCCACTGGGCTTGCCTAGGCTTTTTGCATGGCAAAGCTCCTCGTAAAAGTGAACCAATAAGTGACCATAGGGGAGCCAATCCAGCGGTAGAGGTTGTGGTGCCATCACTATTAGAATAGCTACTGGTGGATCAATTGCTGGCAGAATGAAAGATGCTATTCATAGATGCAAAGTTAGGGAAGAATCAGGCTAAGGTGGTAGGCACACGAGCTTAGACTTCAAGTTAGGTTCAAGACGGACTAAGACTAGACCTACACCTGGTCCGAAACTCGATCAAGTGTTGTAATTTAGGCCCAAGTCTAGTCCCAACCTTGTTAGACCAATCCAGAGCTCCTTTGAAAGTTAGCTCTTTCTGAGCCCATTTCTAGTCTCAACCGAAGTGTGGAAGGTACGGTGTGAGAGTATTTGTTGATCCTTAGAGCTCAAAAAGGATAGCAAGGTATGGATTAAATTACTAATAATATGTTTGAATTGTAATGACTTAGACAGATGTGCACGTTTGATCAAAATTAAATTGATAGAAACTTTATCTAAAAGGCAGTTGATCTTACAAAAGCTCAAGTCTTACCTTATCACGTAAGTCAGAGAAAGCATAATAGAAATCCGAAGATTAGTGCTAAGATTCGAAGAAAAGAAGTTTAATTTTAAATTTTATTTTTCTTAAGAACCACATATAAAACTTGATAGAATATTAAGTGCACAAGATTCAATGAATATTAAAATTGATTTAGATTAGGTTTTCAATCATAATTAAAGTAAAATTATTATACAAATCCGAAACCAAGTATATGACGTTAATCAAGCTTGGCATGGTTAGCAAAATCTAAAAATGATTGATGTTTGTCTTGGGCTTGGCGGTCGGTCGATTGATCGCTAAGCTTTTGACAACCCAACAGCCATATTTTTATATTACTGTCATATTTCTCAATGTCTATAAAATTAGGAGATGGTTGCCAGTTTAAGCATGAGTTTTTTTTTAAAAAAATATTAAAAATCAATTGGTATCAAAGCTGTAGTCTCCAAGTTCATTGACTTAATAATCAAGGAGCAAAGAAATAACAACCCTAGGTAGATCCTCATTTAGTGAGGGGCACTCTACCAATAGCCCTTCCTTATTTAATGAAAAGAATTATTTATATTGGAAAGCAAGGATGGAGATATTCATCTAATTTATTAATTATGATATATGAAAATAATAGTTAATGGATATGAGGCATTTACTATGACATATGAAAAATTATAGTTAATAGGTATGAGGCCCCAACTAAAATTGTGAATGGCTAAAAGATTCCTAAGAAGGAAATTGAGTTAAATGAAGAGGACATTAGGATTCTTCAAATTAATACTAGGACTATGAATGTCAACTATTGTGCTCTAAATGTTGGTAAATTTAATAGAGTTTTTACTTGCAAGATCACAAAATAAATATGGGATAAACTTAATATGACCCATAAGGGTACAAATCAAGGAATCAAAGATTAGTCTTTTCGCTTATAGCTATGAATTATTTAAAATGAAATAGGAAGAATCAATTTCTAATATATTTAATAGATTAATCAATATTATTAATTCTTTGAAGTCTTTTTGGTAAAGTTTATACCAACATTAAAAATGTTTGTAAAATTTGTAGGTTTTTACCAAAGTTTTGGAAGCCAAAGGTGATGGCCATCATTAAAGCCAAAGGTCACTTATGATTTATAAGCTCACAAGGAGAAGAAAAATAAGCTAAGAGAAAATGTATTGCATTAAAGTCTTCATTAATGAGCTCAATGGAAATGTGGTAGTGCTAATAATTAGAGACAGATGAGGACCAAAAACTTAATTGTTCAAAGAAATAAATATACGGTATCAAGAATAAATTTTAATTACATAAAAAAGTAAAAATATTTGAATAAAAAAGTTTTTATAAATTAAAAACTTTTGCTACCGTGTTTTTAGCTATATGTGGATTGCTGTCGTAAGTTATGAAAAATGTAAGGATATAAAGATATTAGATAAAAGTATAAAATAAATGAATTGATAGGTTTCAACTAAAAGTTAAGATTCAATATTTTTTAAAAAATATTATAATAATAGAGCAACTGGATCATGAATTAAAGAGAAAATGTATTACATTAAAGTCTTCATTAATGAGCTCAATGGAAATGTGGCAGTGCTAATAATCAGAGACAGATGAGGACAAAAAAACTTAATTGTTCAAAAAAATAAATATACAGACATCGATATCAAGGATAAATTTTAATTACATAAAAAAGTAAAAATATTTGAATAAAAAAGTTTTTATAAATTAAAAGCTTTTGCTATCGTGTTTTTAGCTATATGTGGATTGGTGTTGTAAGTTATGAAAAATGTAAGGATATAAAGATATTAGATAAAAGTATAAAATGTAAGGATATAAAGATTTCTTAAAGTACCAATAAAAATCGAAGCCGGTAATAAGCATTCGAGATAACAGATTCCGAAACAGAGTCCAAGACACGTTGACTTCCAGTAATTCTAAATCACAGTCCAAGAACTGAATCAAGAATCCAATTCTTGTCAAGTTCTTCAATTGCAAAACGGGAAGGGGCGATAAGAAAATCCCCACATTAAGCCCTATAAGATGAATAGCCGTCAACGTATATTAGGAAATCGAGTTTCTTAAAAAGAAAAGATGCTTGCAGAACAATCTGAAAATTCTCATAATCCCATCGAAATGCATACGAATTTTAACCAAAAAGCAACCCAAGATTCAGAACCCTGATTCTACTGGTAGACAAAAGAACGAAACGGATTCAGATATAAGGGGCTTTGCCAAGAAATCTATGCACGAATTCGAATTAAAACCTCATACACAAAAAAAATTAAAAATAAAATAAAATCAAGAACAAGAAGTGTAACCCACAGAATCTTGATTCACCAAGCACATTCTCCGATATCGAAATCTGCACTTCGAACCTTAACCAATACGAATTATTGTAATCGATACAAAGAACTGGGAAGAAACCCTGACTCCAGCGATGTTTACCTGCCCCGAGGCCACAATCACGGGGTCCGCCATCACCTCGGAGGAGAGCGGGCACAAGAAGTGCTGGGGGACTGCCGGCGATCCGACCCTGAGATACTTGAGCTCCGCGAGCGCCCTCGCCACCTCGTCGAAGGTGTCGAGCCGGCCGTGGTCATGGTCTGTGATCAGCCTCACCAGTACCCACAGCTTGGTCTTCAGATCCTCGTCATTCTTCGCGGCCGCCGCCGCCCCTGAGGTCGCCATTCTCCTCCTCCTCCTCCTCCTCCTCACTCTCTTTATCACTCGATTGGATCAAAGTAGGTCTTGCCTCTCTTCTTCTAGTGTTCTTCTCCTCTGCACGCTCTTCTTTCGTACCTTTTTCCCCCACTCACCTCTCTCTCTCGTCCGCTCTCTTTCGTTCTTCTAAGCTCGAGAAGGAGAGAAGGAAGCCAATCAAAACGAAATTTGCAGGAGATTTAACGCGTATATACAAAAAAAATGATCTAATGTTAGGAATTAAACAAACATCGTGCTGATAACAAAATGATAAAATAAAATTATCGAATATTAAAAATATATTTAATTTTATAAATAAAAGAAAAATAATTATGTTTAATTCTACTTTTTTTTTATTTTCTCTGTAATGATATTTAAAGTTGTTGATGTTGATCCTTTAATCATACTCAACTTAGAAAAGTACACATCTAATTCTATTGTTGATTATGTTTCCTTACCATTAATTATATTATATATCAAATAATATAAAATATCAAAGTATTAATCATTCAAATAGTTTAATTATTAATTCATAAAATTATATAATTCCATCTATATAAAATTTTAGAATTTAAAATAAATATATTAAAAAATATATCTTACCCTTGTATCTAAATAATCAATTATGAGTGGTAATTAAAGCTTAAATATCTTATAGCTAATATAATTTTCAGATCATATTAGATCACCTGTGACTCTCTATTTGATATGACCCAAAAATTTTTGGGTTACTTTGAGTCTAAGTGAAAACAAAAAAAAAAAAGAAGAAAAACTCTAACCTAATTTTTTGGATGGTTAGAGTTGAGTTTGTGGGTTGGATAAAGCTTTTACCACTTCTAATAGAAAAATAAAAAAATTAATACAACTTGAATAGTCTAATCAAGGAATTATATGGTATTGTAGGATAGAGGAAAAATAAGTGGATTTTGCCATGGTACTCATTTGTTAATTTTTTAAAAAATGTGAATAAATGAAACTATTGATATGGTAAAGGATTCTTTTGCCATTTAACTCATGTAACTAATTGAACTGGCAAAAGTGCATATCTTCTTTCCTGCTTCAAGGCCACCTGTGATTAGATCTTCTCCATTTCTACATCGGAGTACCATATCTTCTGCCTCCTCCAAAGTTGTCATATTCTTTATTTTTCTAGAGAAGTTGTAGTCTCCTCTATTTTTTACTAAAACCACTGTCTCCTTCGTTATTCACAACAATGGTTGCCTACACAGAAGTACTAAAAACCCAATGATAGTAATAGAGCACAGAACCTCTACTTCGAGAGTCCATTGGAGCCACTACCTCCTTCATCTCCGCACCGCACTACAGCCACACCAATTGAATCTAATGGTTCAATAACACATGTCTTGATGATAACAAGATATTGATTGAATGATTAATACAATGCTTGAGTTTATGATGATAAGATGGTTATCATGGTTGAAACAAGCTAAGATATGAACAAAATTTCATTCAACATGTACTCAATTTGTAAGAAACTCAATAAGAATGAAAAAGGTCCAAGTTAGAGAAAAATAACATCAAATTAACTACCATCCAATGTCAGAATATCCAAAGGAAAGCTTTCAATTTGTAAATTTTATATTTTCTAGGAACACATTGTAAAACTTGGTAGAAAAGTGTACAAGGCTCAATATATTTTAAAAAATAATTTATATTAGGTTTTGAATTATAATTATTTGAGATGATTTTAGTCACTACTCTAAATCATTAACAAGCTATGGCGATGAAGGGCACATCAAAATGGGTTGACTCAGGTACTAATCTAGAAATTATAATATTTGGATCATGATAAAAGTACCAATTAGGATATATAGTCTAGATATCAAGTTTAATCCAACCCCTTAATTTGGGCATTTGGCTCACTTAGCTGCACATTGGTTCAAAATCTTCATAATTAAATCAAATCTAACATTTAGGCTTAATCAGTATCCCTAATTGATATCAATGAGCTAAATTTCAAGTCTTAAGTTCGATCATTAGACCCGATTACCAATAATCGGGTCAAATTTAATCTTTAGATTCAGCCAACAAGTCTAATTACTAATGTTGGGTCAAATGCACATCTTGGCTTAGCCATTGGCTCGATTCTTAATCTTCCAATTAGCTTAGTTTAGACTAAGGCATCTAGTCTAATTTCCTGAATTAGGCTCAATTATAATGAAAATTTGATCTGAATGGGTTCAAGCCCAATTGAGACCATGATATGTAATTAAAAGAAAATAAAGAGATAGCTATGATATCAAACTAAGATGGTTGAGTTGGTTTATAGGGCGAAATTAAGGTTGTGGTCCAAAAGATCATAGGTTTGAATCCCACTCACAATAAGTTATTTTTAATTAAACATTCAAATTCAAAATCACCTTAAAATCTAAAACTTAAAATTTAAAATCCAAAATCATTTAAAAATCTAAAATTTAATATTTAAAATTCAAAAGATCATATCTGATACGTAACCTCATCTTATCCAATTCTTCCCAATCTCATCTAAAAATATCCTTTTATTATATTTCCTATCTTAACCCTACTAAAAAATATCATTTTATGCTGTTATCCAAAATAATGCGTCGCTTGTGTCACCCCCTACATGATAGCCTATATCGCTCCCTCTTTATATCACATTCGACATCTATAAATAAATTTTTCTCGATCCCAATCGCCTAAAGAGAAATCCTCCCTAAAACTGATTCCCTAATTCCAATTACCCTTAAACTGATCCCCTAATCCTAATTATCCGAATACCTCACTACTCCTCTCCCCTAAGGAACATTTTCTAAAATTCCCTCTCCCTTAAGAAACATTTCCTAAAATCCCTTTGCCCCATAACCCTTCTTTTGAAGAAAGTCGAAGCTTCTCTATAAGTAACTCTGTTACCCTCCTCACCACCTAAATTAAACAGAACCTCCGAAGCCCCATGTTCCCTAAGTCTCTCGGGAACCTCCATAGGAGAAAGGGACTAGCAACTCAAGTCCAAAGCTAAAAGTAGTACCTAGATCAAGTGATGATAAAATCAAAACAAGCCTAATCATGCGGGATCAAACTAGATCAAGCTAGATTAGGTGGTGATTAAGCCACATCGAGCTTAATCAAGCGATGATCAAGCCAAATCTAGCCATATCGAGCTAGGCCAATCAGATCAAGTCAAATCAAGCCCCAACCAAGTCTGATCGAGCTCAAAAGAGAGTGCTACTCACAGATTAAGTCAGATCAAGTGGTGACTGAGTAATATCAAGCCAAATCAAGTGGTAATTGAATCACATCAAGCCAGATCAAGCCCAAATGGATCCAGATCAATTAGATCAATATAGTCAAATCAAGCCTAAATCAAGCCTAATCGAGTTCAAAGAAGAGTCCTCCTAGATTGAGCTAGATCAAGTGGTGATCAAGTCACATCGAGTTAGATCAAGCCTAGATCAAGCAAGATAAAGAGTAGATTGAGCCAAAAGAAGCCTCAATCAAGCTCAAAGAGGAGTCCTACTCCCAAATTAAGCTCGATCATCTCAAAGAGTAATTCTACTCATAGATCGAGCCATATCAGGCGATGATTGAGCCACTTCGAGTCAAATAAAGCTTAGATAAAGCCAGACTGTGATACCCCAAATTTAGTCCCATATTGAATGGGAGAGAAATGGGTCATGTGCTTATAGCTCAAGTCCACTTGCTACCCATTAACTTTCACTTCCACTCAAGTTTTTGGGTCATGTGGTTTCAGCCCACTAAGAAGTTAATTGGGCTAGCGGGTGGGCACGTGAACGTTACAAATGGTATCAGAGCTGATCCAAGTATGCAAAAGTTGGTGGGCATGAGGAAAGGGCTACCCATAGGATGGTGGTGGAGTCCTGCTATGGCGTGAAGCCTCCCTTACAGCACCAACATCTAACTCGGGGTAGATTCTGGCTAGCTTGTGGCATACGACGAGAACGTCGCATTTTAAGATGGAGAGATTGTGATACCCCAAATTTAGTCCCACTTTGGATGGGAGAGAAATGGGTCATGTGCTTATAGCTCAAGTTCACTTGCTACCCATTAACTACCACTCAAATTTTTGGGCCACGTGATTTCGGCCCGCTAAGAAGAGTCCTACTACTAGATTGAATTAGATGAAGTAGTGATCTAGCCAAATCAAGCCAAATAGAGCTAAATCAATTTAGAAGAAGCTTAGATCAAACTCAAAGAAGAGTCCTACTCTCAATGAAGCCCGATTAAGCTCAAAGGAGAGTCCTACTCACAGATCGAGTCAGATCAGGCAATGATCGAGCTACATCAAACTAGATGAAACTCAGATCAAGCCAAATAGAGTTCAGATTGAGTCAAATAAAGCCTAAATCGAGCTCAAAGGAGAGTCATACTCCTAAATCAAGCCCAATTGAGCTTAAAGGGGAGTCTTATTCCCAGATTGAGCCATATCGGGTGGTGATCAAACCACATCAAGATAGATCAAGCCTAAATCAACCCAAACAAAGCTTAAATCAATCTAAAAGAAGCTTAGATTGAGCTTAAAGGGGAATCCTACTCCAAAATCAAGCCTGATCAAGCTTAAAGGAGAATCCTACTCCCAGAACGAGCTGCATCGAGCCAGATTAAGCCAAACGGAGCTTATATTGAGCTTAAAGAGGCGTCCTACTCGTAGATCAAGTTAGATCAGTTAGTGATTGAGTGACATCAAGCCATATCAAGCCAAATGGAGCCCATATCAAGCCAGATGAAACCTAGATCGAGCTTAAAGGAGTGTCTTACTCCCAAATCAAGCCAGATCTAGTGGTGATCAAGCTAGATCAAGTCAGATCAACCTAGATCAAGCTAGATGGAGCCCAGATCAAGCCCGAGAAAGCCTAGATCGACCTTAAAGGGAAGTCTTGCTCCTAAATCAAGCACGATCGAGCTCAGAGGGAAGTCCTACTCTCAGATCAAGCTAGATCTAGCAGTGATCAAGCTACATCGAGTTTGATCAAGCAATGACCGAGCCATATTAAGCCAAATCAAGCTAGATGGAACCTAGATCAATCAGATTAAGTTAGTCTTATTCCCAGATTAAGCCATATCGGGTGGTGATCAAACCACATCAAGATAGATCAAGCCTAAATCAACCCAAACAAAGCTTAAATCAATCTAGAAGAAGCTCAGATTGAGCTTAAAGGAGAATCCTACTCCAAAATCAAGCCTGATCAAGCTTAAAGGAGAATCCTACTCCCAGAACGAGCTGCATCGAGCCAGATTAAGCCAAACAGAGCTTAGATTGAGCTTAAAGAGGAGTCCTACTCCTAGATCAAGTTAGATCAGTTAGTGATTGAGTGACATCAAGCCATATCAAGCCAAATGGAGCCCATATCAAGCCAGATGAAACCTAGATTGAGCTTAAAGGAGTGTCTTACTCCCAAATCAAGCCAGATCTAGTGGTGATCAAGCTACATCAAGTTAGATCAACCCAGATCAAGCTAGATAGAGCCCAGATCAAGCCCGAGAAAGCCTAGATCGACCTTAAAGGGAAGTCTTGCTCCTAAATCAAGCATAATCGAGCTCAGAGGGAAGTCCTACTCTCAGATCAAGTTAGATCTAGCAGTGATCAAGCTACATCGAGTTTGATCAAGCAATGACTGAGCCATATTAAGCCAGATCAAGCTAGATGGAACCTAGATCAATCAGATTAAGTTAGATTAAGCCTAAATCAAGTCCGATCAAACTCAAAGGGAAGTCCTACTCATAGATCGAGCTAGAGTAGGCAGTGATCGAGCCACATCGAGCCTGATTAAGTGGTTATCAAGCCACGTCAAGCTAGATGGAGCTTAGATCAACTAGATCAAGTTAGATCAAGCCTAAATCAAGCTTGATCGAGCTCAAAGGGGAGTCCTACTTCTAGATCGAGCTAGATCAAGCAGTAATCGAGCCACATCAAGCCTGATCAAGTGATGATCGAGCCATATCAAGCTAAATCAAGCCAAATGGAGCCCAGATTGAGCTAGATCATGTCAAGCTCAATCAAGTCTAATCAAGCTCAAAGGAGAGTCCTATTCCTACATCAAACAAAGATCGACTAGATCAAGTTGGATCAAGTCTAGATCAAGCTTAAAGAGGAGTTTTACTCTCAAATTGAGCCTAGATCGATCAGATTAAGCTCAGATCAAGCCTAAGTCAACTCAGAAAGAGTCCTACTTCCAAATCAAGCCAAAGAAGTCTTACTTCCAGATTGAGCTTGAGTCAACTCAGAGGGAGTCTTACTCCAAAAATGAGCTAAAGGGAGTCCTCATAGATCGAGCATAAGTCAGCTCAGAGGGAGTCCTACTCTTAAGTTAAGCCTAGGGGAGTTTTACTCCTAAATCAAGCTTAAAGGGAATCATACTCCTAGATCGATTCTAAAGGGAGCCCTACTCATAAATCAAGCCAAAAGAAAAGTCTTACCCTCAGATCAAGTTAGATCTCTTAGATCAAGTCCAAAGAGAGTCTTACTTCCAGATCAATCTAAAAAAGAGTTCTACTCCCAGATTAAGCCAAAAGAAAAGTCTTACCCTCAGATCAAGTCAGATCTCTCAGATCAAGTCCAAAGAGAGTCTTACTTTTAGATCAAGCTAAAAAAGAGTTCTACTCTTAGATCAAGTTAAAAAAGAGTCTTACTTGCAGATCGAGCTAGATCTCCCAAATCAAGTTTAAAAAGAGTTCTACTCCCAAGTCAAATCAAAAGTAAAGCCCTGCTCCCAAATCGAGCATGATTCGGCCCAAAGTAGAGCTCCGCTCTTAAATCGAGTCTGACTCAACCTAAAGTGGAGTCATGCTTCCGAATCAAGCCTGTGTCAACCCAAAGTGGAGCCCTGCTCACGAATTAAGCTTGACTTGATCCAAAGTGAAGCCTTGCTCCTAAATCAAGCCTGACTTTACCCAAAAAAGGAGCCATGCTTTCATATCAAGCCTGACTAGACGCAAAGTGGAGCTTTACTCCCAAATCGAGCTTGACTCAACCCAAAGTAGAGCTCTACCCCTATTAGAAAATCTTTATGAAGAGGGATTTTGAGCTCAGTGTGTTTATACTCTCTTTCCAAGTTTAGTGATGCAATTACAAATCTACTTTTATTGTGAGCATGCTCTTAGCTTTTATTTTATAGAAGAGACGTTTGAGTTCCTCCTTAGCCCATATAAAAGGAGAGAAAAGGTTTTTTCTTAGGTCAAAAAAGAATTATAAGGGTTCCTTCTAAGCTCAGTAAAAGGAGTATGTAAGGGTTTGGTCCTTACTCGGTTAAGCGGATTGGTATAGTGAAAATTTCAAAGAATCTTAAATAGTGCATGTAAGCAAGAGGTGGTGAACCACTATACAAATGCTTATACCTCATTTATTTTTCTTGCTTTTTATTTACTTGCAATTACATTTTATTGTTCTTACCTTGTCTATCTTGGATTTGTGTTTAGTTTGAAATATTTGATACTTGTGCTTTATTTTTATTTTTTTTTGAATTATTAGATTTGTTTTTAAAGCATATATTTTTTAAGTTTTAGTTTTTAGTGAACTTAATTCTTTCCATCTCCTGGGTTGTCCTGTGCCTAACAAGTGGTATTAGAGCAAGGGCTCTAGATTGTATATTAACCTCCTTAAAGTTTAGATCCTATGACAATCATATGGGTTTACCTTTTAGTGAGGGTCATTTTACTCATTGTCCTCCATTGTTCAATGGAGATAATTATTCTTATTGGAAGGCTAAAATGAGGATTTTCATCCAATTCATGAACATTGATATTTGGAGAATCATAGCCATGGATATGAGACCCCTATTAAAATGGTAAATGGGATTAAAGTTTCTAAGAAGGAACTTAATCTTAATAATAAGAAGATAAGAGCTCTCCAAGTAAATGCTAAAGCCATGAATATTCTTTATTGTGGCTTGGAAGCTAGTGAGTTTAATAGGGTCTCTATATATGTGAGACTACTAAAAAAATTTAGGACAAACTTGAAGTTATCCATGAGAATACCAATCAAGTTAAAGAGTCTAAAATTAGTCTTCTTATTTGAGTATGAAATTTTTAAAATAAAACTGGAGGAATCTATTTCAAACATGTTTACTAGATTTATCGATATTTTAAATGCTTTGATATCTCTTGGTAAATCTTATACTAATGTTGAAAATGTTTGAAAAATTCTTAGGTCCTTGCCAAAATTATGGGAGCTGAGAATCATTGCAATTATTAAGGCAAGGACTTACCAAAGTTAATTTTGGAGGAGTTCATCGAATCCCTCATAATGCATGAGCTTACGATGAAGGAATGAGCAAAGGAAAAAAAAAAGAAGTATAGTCTTAAAATCTTCTATTCTAACCAAAAGTTTAAAAAATTCCTAAAGAAAAAGAAAGGAGATGGCAAGGGAAGAGAAGCAATAAGGAAGAGAGATCAAAAATGCCCTAATTGCCTCAAAAGCAAGAAGTCAAAGAAAAGGACAAATACGACTACATAGAGTGATAATGACAATGTCTCCTTCAATCAAGAGCAATCAAAAAATAAGGTAGCCAACTTATGTTTTATAACAATAGAGGATAATGAGGTACACGACTCTCTTGAAAATGAATTTTCTTTTCATGAATTGTATAATACATTCATTGAGCTACATGATGATAGGAGAACAATAAGGTATGAAAATGCATTTTTGAAAAAGTTAGTTAGGGAATTTGAAAAAGAAATAGATTCTTTGAAAAATAAAAAATAACTCTTTAAAGAATGAAAATGAAGTGTTAAAAACATGTTCTTCAAATGAGCACTTGAGAAATGAGAATATTGCTTTAAGGATGAAAATCATTCTTTGAAAATTGAAAATGACAAGTTAACATTATTTGCAAAAGAAAATAAGGATTTACAAAGAAGGATAGATGATTTAAACCAAACTCTTTGCAAATTCACTAAAGCAAAAGAAAATCTTGATAAACTATTAGCAAATAAAAAATGTTGCTTGCAAAGAGTAGGAATAGGATATAACCCTCAAGACAAAAGAAATATCTTAAGAATTTCTTTGTAAAAGTTACCTCATAAAATAATCTTTTTATTACTTGTCTTTTATTACTTGTCATTATTGTGGTAGCAAAAGACACATTCTTTACTCATGCCCAATTAAAAGGAATACTAATATGTGTATGAAGAAAGTATGAATATACCCAAGTCCAAAAGAGTCTTTGTATTAACCCGGTTGAACCCAAAATGATTTGGGTACCGGAAATACAAACTTAACTCTATTTTGTAGGTATGTCTCAAGATTGAATCAAATTAGAAATCATGTGACCTTTGAAGACTTTTGCAAGGGATGCTCAATTTTGGTAACATTTTTAACTTATCCCATCTCATAGAAAATATATGTGATCTATATTGAGATTATGCATTTTGATTCATTATGAATGATGATAGAATTAATCACATATTTTTAATTATATGCTTTATGATTCATGATTTGATGATTTGATTACTCAATAACAATCTCTTTTTGATTGATTGATTATTAAAATGGATTATGTATATATATTTTAATAATTTGATCCATATACACTTAATGTTTAAATATTCATGTGCAAACTGAGAAGTCATAAATATGTTTGATAATATGCTTCCTTTTAAAAATGTAAGATACTTGATTATATTTCAAACTTCCATTGAAAACTTCAGAGTTTCAAATTGTCATGTACGCATACTTTGATGATCTTTTGATAAAAGAAACTTGAAAAATTCTAACATTCCATTATATATATATATATATATATAGAGAGAGAGAGAGAGAGAGAGAGAATGGTAGATTTGGCTACATCGAATATAGTCAACTTCAGGATTCGATTACCTTCTCTACCCTTGAAATCACACAGATCCTAAAGCCATCCTATCTTTTCTACTTTTTTCATTTTTGGGATTTGTAAACTGTATGGATCCAAGGGTGGCGAAGGTGATTGGATCCACACCTACTTATATTCGAATGTAACCAAATCTAGTTCATATATATATATATATAGACTCTATACTATTGTCTACATTCTTTCTATGTATTTTGATACATACTTTGAGATATGTATTTGCAAGGACCCTATTTTTGTTACATGTAATGAGCCATTGTGTTGGATACAAACCTAATATCTTCCTCCCTGCATTATAAATATGCTTTATCTTTTATAATGCTAAAAAAGAGAGAACGACCTTGGTGCTAGGACCTAGAGTCATATATTTTGATAAGAACTTGATATATTCAAATTATATTGTGACTCTATGTCTTAGTCTATTGATATAGGTTGTATCTATGCATTGACTCTATATGTTGAATATAATTTTTGAATGATAGATTATGTCTTAAATGCTTGCACTATGATCAAAGGCAATCCATATATTTTTCTCTTTATCCAATGTTGCATATATTATGTTGTTCTTAATGCCAAAAGAGAAAAGATATGTCGATTGACATCTAATAGAATGTGAAAAATTAATTAGCATATTGTTGAATGTTTAATTCTTATGGCCACATCAGTTTTTCAAAGGAAGCTTTTAAATCCAAGTTCTATGACATTATATATTGTGATTTTTTTTTTTTTTTTTGCCTTGAACTATGATGCTTTATGAGTACCTCATTTTGAAAGCACCCTCAAAGTTTTTGAAATGATCTCTTATAAAATTCATCATCCTTGTCTTTGAAATATTTTATATTCTTTTGATAATGCCAAAAAGAGGAGTGATACCTATGAGTTTATGGATGGACTTTGAAGAATCTGAATTTTTGTTTTTGATTTTGTTTTGTATTTTATCGCTACTGTTTCAATAAGTTTTTTGTGTTGTTTTGACATAAGCTTTTGATGTATTTTTATGGTATGACCACTTAATCAATCAAAAACCATATGTTGATTTAAAACATTTAGATAGGGAGAGAGCAAGGGTTAAGGAGAAGCTAGACATTAAAAATTTTAATATTTTTGACACACGCACTAAAATTATTTCACACACTTAATGTATCAAAATGCATACATTGTATTATGTTATTATCTTATGGATCATATCTTATTAACAATGCACATATGCTTTTTAATATCTTAAAAAAAGGGAAGAAAAATATTGATTGATAAATGTTGATTGGCACATTGATTGAAGGTATACTTGTTGAGTGACATGAGTTGGAGTTAACTCATAATCAAGCAACAAGCGGCACTATTCATATTTACCAAAAAATGACTTGTGACTATGCAACTATTTGTATCATCTTTTGGTGTCAAAATATATAATATTTAAGGTTTACATCTTTTTAGCACTTTGATATATATTCTTGTCATAAGTCTTTAATTTTTGATAATGGCTCATGATCAGTAACTATTAGTATTAAGACATAAATAAATTGATATTTGACTATATTGATATTAAAATATATATCAATATTTATATCTATGCATAATTTTGACATGAGCTTTTATGAGATCATTTTGATTTAATGATAATCATCTTAATACTATCATGCTTCTACCCTTAATTGAACGCATTCTTTATATAATTCATTTTTGATGATGTCAAAAAGGGGAGAAGTAAGATTGATTGTAATTATCATTGATTGATATGGTTGCTTATGCATTTATTTGGTTTATGAAAATGATTGATTTATGCATATGAAATTTTTGATATGAAATATGAATTTATATGGTCCATGAAAATATGAATTTATATGGTCCATGAAAATTATTGAGTTATGCATATGAAATTGATTTATGATGTCCAAAAGGGGTGAAATGGAATGATTTATTAATTACATACACTCATAAGAAATAGGGGGAGTATGTTTTAACTTGCACATACTTTTTAAGTGCATATTTGAGTAATCTTTTTATATTTTTCATTTTATCTCATAATCAATGGTCTGTTATCATCAAAAAGAGGGGGATTATTGAATCTAATGATTCAATAATATATGTTTTGATGTAACAAGATATTGATTGAAGAACTAATGTAATGCTTAAATTTATGATGATAAGATAGATACCATGGTCGGAACAAACCAGGATATGAGAAAAATTTTATTCAGCATGTACTCAATTTGCAAAGAACTCAATTAGAATGCAAGAAGTCTAAGTCAGAGGAGAACAAAATCAAATCAGCTATTATTTGACGCAAGACTGTTCAAAAGAAGAGTAAGTGCAAAAGGCTCAATATACCTTAAAAAATGATTTAGATTAGGTTTTGAATCATAATTAAAATAAAATTATCATAAAAATCCAAAATTAGACGTGTGTGATTGATCGAACCTCAAAATAGTCGACTATACTAGATTATACCAAACAATGCCCTTAAATTAGAGTTTCTGTCTGTCCTAGCAGTTGACCGCCATATGTTAGGGTGGTCGACTAGCTAAGAGCCAACGGCTGATTGGCTCAGGGCCAGCAGTTGACTACTAGGGCTCTGACTACCCAACGATCATATTTTTATTTAATCGTTGGAGCCGCCCTTGAGCTTTAATGGTTATATTTTTTCATCTCTATAAAATTAGGACTTGTAGGTTGGTTTGAATATAAAAAAATAAGTCGAAATCCATTGAGAAACCTTTGTGAAAAGGAGTTTTGAGCTTAGTGTGTTTATACTTTTCCTTTCCAAATTTAGAGCTACAATTACAAGTCTACTTTCATTGTGAAAGTTTTCTTAGCAATTCTCTTGTAGAAGAGGGGTTTGGGTTCTTCTTAGCTCGTGTAAAAGGAGAGAGAGGGTTCTTCTTTAGCCCAAAAAAGGATTGTAAGATAAAAAATATATATAAGAGTTTGATTCTCATCCGGTTAAGAAGACTGGTATAGTGTAAATCCCAAGAAGTCTTAAATGGTAAATGTAGGCAAGAAGTATGAAACTACTATAAAAATTTTGCCTTATTTATTTTTCTTACTCTTTATTTACTTGCAATTGCATTTTATTACTCTTCCCTTTGTTTAGTTTGAAATATTTGATACTAGTACTTTTTTTTTTTTGAATTATTATACTTGTTTTTAAAGCACATCGTTTTTAAGTTTTAAGTTTTTAATCAACACAATTCATCCTCTCTTAAATTACCCTTAGCCTAACACTATTGTGGTAGTGATGCCTGCATGAGCGTTAGTCCTGTCGCAAGGAAGGCATCATCATACATCGAAGCACTCTTTTTTTTTTTGCCACAATAGCTCATAAAGTTTAACTTTTTTTTAATGCATCAGCCATGCACATATTTTAATATTGTCTCTCTTATACAATGAAATCGAGCGATTAATATTTTAATATTTAAAAAATAAAAGAGCACCATGGAATAATCAAAAGTTAAGTTAGTCGGAGCAATTAAAGTAACTGAAATTTCAAAAGAGAAGCCAGCATTTGTCATTTTTTCACAAGAGTAGTCGCCATTTGTATTCATCCCATCTCTCTTTCATCCGTTTCTCCACATCCGCCACCACAGTGTTCCACTGCCACCAACACGGCCGCCCCCTCCATTGGCATTGCCTAGGCTTTCCGCGTGGCCGAGCTCCTTAAAAGCGAACCAATGAGCGACCATGAAGAGCCAGTGAAGTGGTAGCCGGTGGAGCAACGTTAGAGCAGGAATCCGGCTAAGGTAGGCAGAGCAACTTGGACTTCCAGTTAGGCTCAAGCCAAGACCAGGTCTTGAATTTGAGGCCCAAGTCTGGTCCCAATCTTATTAGACCAACCTAGAGCTCGGTGGGAAGATAGCTCAAACCGGCACCATTTCTAGTCTTAAGGCGATGTGGAAGGCAGGGCGTGGGAGTATCTACTGGCAACGTTGGAGGCAGTAAAGAAGACAAGAAGGGGCAGAAGCGCATGAGAAAGGTACAATTGGCAATCTATAGCAAAGACCCAGTGTTAGAAAATACCAACGGAGGTGGTGGCTGGGATGAAGGGAGAGGTGAAGGCGGATATGGGTCTTTCTTATGAAATCTAGTTTATTTTATGGTGCAATCAACTAATTCCGTTAATCTATAGATTGGCTATATACAGGCATCTTGATGATCTGTATTTTATCCAATAGCCAGAGTTATGTTGGACCATCAAAAGGTCTGGTGGGTGTCGAGCCTAACCCAAACTGAGTCAAGAGGAATGGACAACCAGAAAACCTGTGTTCTGTTCCTTTACTTTAATGATGTTAATCAATGTCAATTGATAATTAATTACTTAACCTATATCAATAGTTTCTTATCAAAAAAGGTCCGAGAAGATTGGATTTTATGTAAGAACAATTTGGGATGGGTGGTGATAACATTGTTCATTAACAAAATTCAGTAGTTAACCGCATAATCTTTATTTTTAATTTTCTTGAAGTTGATGAAAATGGTTAGGGGTGTTAAAAGCTGAGATAATTAATAAGAAAATTGGGATTGGTTGTTAACAGAACGAACGTAACTTAGGCACAATTCCTAAGGTGCTTGCCATGTGTTTCTCTTCTTAATAACTGCCATGTATACTATCATCCTACTTAAAAGTGACATGTCTTAAACTTAATTGGAAAAATGATGGCAAACATGTATCATTTATAAGTGGGATCATAGTAAACATGCTACTTATTAATATTCAGGAAAGAACCATATCAAACATGCATAGAACCTCACCTAAGTTTCGTTCTAATGAAATTTGCATCAATGGCTTGACAAGTAAGCTGGATGGTTGCTCAATTCCATGGCCAATTCAAGCTGGCACGGATGCAATTAAAATATAGCCCTCCATATTAGTAAGTTATTGTGTTGAAGGTCCTTATGTTGAAAATTTCTTATATATGGGCTACCATTAATTATTGATGATTTTGGATTTGTAAAAGAGACTAAACAAATTTAGTTCAATAATACACACATGATGAGCCTACTATTGATATGTGATTTATGTTGTTGGAACTTATGTGCACCTTTTATTGGGTGATATAGATTGGTAGTTTATATGGACTTGAAACCCGATAATAACTCATGATGGGTGGGCCTATTAGAGTTTCATTTTAAATAAGCTAAGTTCCATCTTTTCTCCTAATTTTGCATTTAGTTTCTTTTTATTAATTCTTTTTTTTTGGCCTTCAAAACAAACGTATAAGATTTATTGAAGGAGAACTAGATAGAGCACAATCTCCAGTGCAGGAAGCTTTACTCCGTAGAAAACTCAGCTCAAGAAGTCAAGAACACAACGCAATAGCTTCAAGAATCCAGCCCAAGAATCAGTCACCATCTCAATCATGCGCTCAATTCAATACATAAGAGAACTCAAAGTTTCCTCCAGAAAAACCCTTCGATGCTTAAGTCAGCATCAAAAACCAAAAGAATATAGCAAAATAAGAAAATAAGAAAAGAAAAAGGAGAGAGTGTGGGCCTTACGGAATGTGTAATTGAGGCTTTGGTCCTCTATTTATAGGCATTAGGAGTAGGTTAACCATGTTAACCATGCATGGGTTGGGCTTTTTGATATTGAGTGGCCCATGATCATTTCTTAATCTCAATAGGTTAAGTCAATTTTTGGAGTAATTAGAGTAATCCAAGTCAATTAATTTTAGCCAATTATAGTTCAACTTATAGATAGATTTTTCTTATTTATCGACTAATTTAGCCATTATATTTTGCCTTTTGTCATTATCCTATTTTGCTATATGTCCCTATCATATGTATTTGATAAATTCATCCTCATTATTTGCCTCCCACTTTTGAGAATTTGAGTTTAACTTTAAGTTCAAGTCACAAAAGTAGCTAATATTTAAGATGTATTAACGGCCTTGTTTCTTTGACTCTTATTCAAGGTTATAAGATAAGGTTGACTTCTTAGAGAGGGATTATTTTCTACTGATAGGTACATCAATCAATACCTATTTTATATGTTCTTTGGGTATCAGACAAGTTTATTTTTGTTTAGCAAATAATTTTGGCATTATGTACTAGATATTATTTTTTTACTGAGCATTAATATTCTTTAGCTATAATACCTTTTTGACCTTATCCCGTTATTGGTATTCCTTCGCTTTTTTAAGTCTTATCATCTTTGTTTAATCTTGTTTGGCTTTTTGAGCATTATCCTCCTTGGCTAAGCTTCCTCGACTTTTTGAATTTTATTTTCTTCTTCTAAAGATATGTCTTTAAATAAATACTTTAATATTCATTTTTCTCAATCTCAAACATTTATTTTATTATTAAATTTATTATATTAAAAAATTCAATGATTGTTGAACTTTGAATTTTAATTATTTACTATCAATAAAATAGGGAGATAATGGTCACAACCCTTTTGACTTCGAAGTAGATCGTTATGAGAGAGTTAGCTCATTATGGATGTTTTATCATCTTCAAGAAAGATGCTAACACATGGTGAGATCCTACAATTTATTTTAATGATAAATATAATTATTTTCTCTCTCTTCCTATCTATAAAAGGGATGCACGATGAATCATTTTTGCCTTTATTTTCTGTTTTCTTATTGCTCGATTGTTTTTAGGTTGCTCTAGATTTTATTGCATTGCTGAGCCTTTTCCTAGAGTTTCTTTCCTCATCCATCTAGTTCTACAATCACTTCCTTAAACCTATGCCCGAGTCAAGCCTTTAGGTAAATTTCTCATCTTTCTCTTACTTCTTTTGATTTTGTTTTAAGTAGTAGCCATCCCAGCCAATGAAGCAGCCTCAACCTTAGGGTTGTCTTCCTCTACTTTGTTAGCCTGGGGCAGTTATGTGCTTTAGGCATAAGATGAACCTATTTTAACCGATAAAGGTATTGTTCATCTGTGACGAAAGTTCTATATTGCCAAGTAATTTTTGCTCATTGCCTCAGAAAAATTAGACCGAGCTTTTGATTCCTCGGCAGAATGCCTTGTATTATACGAGAATGCTCTAACGGGTGGTCTTAGGTTTCCCATATCTCCTCACATTAGCCAACTACTTAGCTATTTCAATGTAGCACTGACTCAACTCCTCTCAAATTTATGGAGGCTATTGTTCAATTTTTTGTTATGACATTCCTCGGTAGGTATCCCATTCTCTATATAGATATTTTTTTCACCTTAAAAGAACAACCAAATGAGGTTGGTTGGTAGTATTTTTTTACCCAGCATAGGCACAAAATTTTTAAGAGGAACCCTTCTTCTATCCATAGATAGAAGAATCATTTCTTCTTTATAGCCAAGGTTGAGAAGACCTGGCCTTCTAAATCGAGCTAGCAATAGCCCAATACCAAAGCAAATAAGACTTTTCTTCTTTCTACTACCGAAGAAGAGGCAGTTGTTAGAATAAAAGAAAATCTACTAAAAGTAGAGAGGAAGAACTAGTTTGAGCTAGATTGATCCTAGCTTCCTTAGCCGAGTCCATTATCCAATCTAACATGCTTATATGTTTTCATTTTCTTTATCTATTGATTGGTACAAATCATGGTTTGTTATTTTTTGCTGAAATATTGAACCTTAAGAAGCTAAGGAAAGAGGCTCAGAGGAAGAAATGGTCCGAGTACAAGAAAAGAACACTAATGCTAAGGAAGAAATTCGTTCAGTAGCGATCCAGATTGCTAAAGTAGGTGGTTCAACAGTCACCCCAATCAAGGAAACAAAGTTACCATGCTTGAAGAGAAGAGTGAAGGCAAAACGAGTGGAAAGAGCAAATAAGAGGAAGAAGACTTTGCCTCTCATGATTCTTAAATCAATCGAGGTCCCAATGGAGGTTAGCTCGAGTGCTCTTCCAGAGCTGGAGGAGTCCAGGCAGATTAACGACTCTCCTCCAAGCAATCAATGCTCGTAGAGGCTAGAGCAGAAGGAGAACCTTCATCGGCTATAGCTCTGTCCAGACCAAGCTCTTTCTCGGCTTTCAGCCTCTACTTGCCATCATGGGACATCCAAATAAGTGACTCGGCCTTGTTCGGTGCCATTGCTTAGAAGATAGTGAAGGACATATACATTCCAAAAGATTATAGCTACTTTCAAGGAAGAAATAGGCTATCATAGTCATCCTCATAATTAATGCATAATGACAAATATAGAATATCAAGGCCATGAATGTAAATACAATAGCAATTATTAAGGCACGACCAAGCTAAACTAAAATTAGGCTTTTGATACTTATTAGTCTTTGTACACTATCAGCCCATGACCCATGAAAGGTTCCAAATCAAGTCTTGGCCTAATAGAACCAAATCAATTCTTGGCACACATTTGCCTTGGCCCAAAAAAGAGCTTATGGCCCAATAGAGGGTCCAATTAAAACTTTGGCCCAAACTAGTAGGGGGCCTGAGTTGAAATGGTAGCCCAAACTAATCCTTGACTCATGAAGAAGTGAAACTAATGTTCTCCATCATTGTCAACATAAAAATAGTAAGATACATATCGTGATTTAGAGTTGATCACTAAATTAGTAGGATGAGAAGGTGACTAGATGAATGGCACCAGGATGCTTAAAATTATTCAAGATAGACCTCATAATACGCCTACTATACTCATAATTGCCATTGTTGAGCCCTTTATTAATCAGTGCATCAGCAGATGCTTGGGGCAAGCAAGGCCATGAAGTTATTTGATGATAGTGCTGGCTTAGGAAGTTTATGTCTTGACATGAAATCAGATTCCATGGGTTTGGATTTAATTTGGATGAAAAGGCTATGTTTTTGCTTTGCATGCTATGAAATTCCACAATAAAACTCCTAAAGTCGTGCTCCTTTGGGAAAGATAAGTCCTCTCAAAAAATTAGTTCTCTAGTAACACTCAACCAAATCCTCCTCCTTTGAGAAAACCATTTAACACGTTTACAAAGTATGTTCAAGACACAGATGTGACTCGAGCACATCCTATTATGGTTCGAACCAGGAAGCTTGTTAGTGATATAGGTGGCCCATAAGCGAGTAATGGCCACACGATTATATGGGTCAGGGGACGATGGAAGGCCCCATGCTGACCTAGACTTTATCCACATACTCAACTACAATCATGACTACGATCATTGATTTGAGGGGAGAAGAGGCTGGTGCTATGGAACACAAGATAACGCATGCTGAGATTAGAGAAACAGGCATTTCAAAGGAGCAGAAGGCCAATTGGAATCCAGTAAAGGCACGATTGATGGGAGAGAGGAAATGGAAAACAGGGCACACAGGAGTAAGGAAAGAAAAATAGAAAAAATCGTTTCCTTCTTCTTTGCAAAAATAATTTAAGGAATTAAGAAAAGCAAATCCTGTCCAACCATGCATGCAGGAGATCGGGGAAGAAATAAATTCCATCAAAACTAATTAGGGTCAATGAATCCTAAAATTTGTAACCAAAAAAAATTTGGGTAGAGAAAATAGAAAAAATTCCACCTTAAGGATTTAAGATCCATGAAATCCTAATGCACCGCAATACATACATAAATCATAATGAGACGATAATACATACATAAATCAGGATGAGACAATAAGAATTAGGTTCTAAATCCACATATGCCTGCTCTGATACCATATGTAAGAATCTTTAAGGATCGTATATATGAAATCCTAAAACACGAATATAATAATAAAAAAAGATTTTATTATGGTACCTTGTTTCACTATGATTTATGTAAGAAGATTTAAAAGCATTCATCATGCAAAGGTCTAAAATTTTCTCTTCTTGATCCTTCCTTAAACGATATTCTTGATGAAAAAAATCAATCGCAGCATGTAAAGAGAGAAGAAGGGACTTAGCTTATTTATAAAGAAATCCTAATAAGCCCTCACATCATGGATCACTATTGGGTTTCAGATCCATACAAACTATCAACCGTATTAATCAATAAAAAGGGTGCTCAAGCTCAAACCATATGGATCATAATTTTAAGTAACAGCGTGCTCATTCGGTTTGCATCATTGAACCAAATTTATTTAATCAATTTTATAAAATTAATATCAAAACATTTAATGATAGTCTAATTATGAAAAATTTTTAACACATTTTATATGACAGCTTATATCATAACTGCGCTTGAGGTGGTTGTTGTTAACTTGTTGTCTATAATAACGGCAGTGACATACCTTTGTCAGCTGATGGAAGATTTGTGACATCTCCCATGCAGCATGAACCGCTCAACAACCAACCCGAGTCCTGGGCCTCACGTGGGTCAGAGATGAAGATGACGTTTACGAAGAAGGGACTGCCAATGTTTTATGCCGCTTGCACTTGAGCCTAGCTTACGTGCATACGTACATCTCGCATAACTATTACCAAATACGATAGCTTATACCAAGAACAATCCGATGGGGTCGATTATATCCAATGAAGATCGAAGACAGGGACAACAGAATCATTTGTATACACGATCCTCGTAGCACTAAAGTAACAGTATCGTTTTATGTACCGTTGAACTAATTGAGAAGCGGGCAATAGCTACATAAAATCTACCCCTCTTATTTCCCTCGATTACATCCTCATCTACGAAGAATCACCAGGGCTCTGCGCCGACTTCAATATCTTAAGAATTCCAGCAGCCTTTCTACGAGCCCTCGAAGTGCCATTTCTAGCCAGGGCAGATATCGTCCCATACGACTTCTCCTCGATCCCAACCTCCCTTGCCTTGCTCCGATCATCCACGCAGACTGCGTACACAGCCACTGCTGCATTCTCTTTGCTACGGTTACACCTGCTCTCCCTCATGACGCGAAGCAAGCAAGGCAGTCCCCTATTACCAATCTCCTCCAATGCCATTGTGTCACCTGATAGCTGAGCAAGGATAGCCAACGGCCTATCTACAAAAGATTGACCCTCGATGATCTTCAAGGCTACACGCACTGCCCCTTCGTTCAACGCCCTCGCCCTGTTCTCAGGGACCACGCAGACGCTAAAAATAGCTAATGCCGCGTCCTTTTTGGCACTCTCGCAGTCTTGCAGCAAAAGCTCCAGAAGGGGGCTGATGGCTCCCAATTCACCAATCTTACGCTTGTTGGAATAAAGTGTTGATAAGGTGAGGAGGGCGGCGGCCGCATTGCCCCGAGTCTCTATGGCCATGGTTTCATTCTTCAATGTATCAATGAGGAAGGGGATGGCCAGGGGGTCATCTCCAACGATCATCTTATTCCCGTCATGGGTTGAAATATTTAGAATTGTGGCCACAGCGTCCTCTTGAACTTCTGGATCATCCTTCAATCCTGGCACAGAGAGAACCGAGAGCAATTTGGGGATTGCACCTGGTTTCTCCTCTATGAAGGCTCGGAAGGACTGGTTGCACTTGGTGAGAAGCCGGAGTTCCTTCAGGGCTTCCTTCTTCTCAGCGATGGAGGGGGCTGAAGAAATCCTGTTGAGGAGCTTGTCGAGTACATTCTGCTCACCTTCTGTGATCAGGGCTTCATCTTGGCCCTCGAGTGCAGGATGAGGAATGCCATGATCCACACACCATTCAGATATCACGTTTCGCATCAAGATGTTGGGGGTGAGGGTGGTGTTGGGGAGAATCACTTGGGTCAGCGGGCATGTCCGGTTCCCAGCATTCAGCCATTCCTGAATGAACGATCGGTCATAGGTCTGCAAGAAAAGACAGCCACCATCAATAACTCAAATCACACAAACAAGCAGGGCTGCTGTACAATTGGAGAACAGAACACACAGCATTCTTGTAACAGAGTGCTTTTAATCATATATTCCCATTCACTGTCCCATCATTACAAAAAGAACCCTCTAAGGATTCAAGTGATGGAGGAAAAGAATAACTGCAGATATATTTTAACTGAGAAGGCATTGAATTAGAATCCTAATTTGTTGATATTAGGAAAGATTTTCTTTAAGTAGCAATAGATATAGAAACTAATTAAAAAAAGAGAGTAATAATAGATTCTTAGAAACCGTTTAGGCATCAGAAGATTCACATTAGCTCCCAGTGATTCTAAATCACAGTCTAAGCACTGAAACAAGAATTCAATTCTTGTCAGATTCTTGAAACCCCCGAACATATTTTGGGAATTCCACAAATGAAAAACAAATGTCGCTATATGTCTTGAATGAAAAGACTCCTGTAGCAAACTTTAGCCCACGTTTATTTTGAAATCACAAACGGAAAAAAGATTTCTTGACTTCGAGAAATAGAATTCAAAACCTCAATCAAAACATCAAGAACAAGAAGCGTGATCCAATGAATCCGGGTTCACCAAGAACATTCTCCAATATCAGAATCAACATTTCAAAAACTGACCGATACGAATTCTTGTAATCGCTACAAAGAACTGAAAAGAAACCCTAAACCTCACGCTCTTTACCTGTCCGGAGGCCAGAATCACGGGATCCCTCATCAGTTTGGCGGAGATCGGACATAAGAAGTGCTTGGGGATTGCCGGAGATCCAATCCTGTCGCCTTTCTTCGTCTCCTGCAATAGCGGCGACGGCGACCACTTCCCTTCCAAGCTCCCATTGCCGCCGAACTTGACATCCCGGAGCGTCTCGAGAGCTCCCTTCGCCTCGTCGAAAGTCGTGATCTGGGCGTCGTCCTCCTCCGCGATCGCCTTCACCAGTCTCCTCAGCTCCTTCTTCAGCTCCCAGGAATCCTTCGCCGCCGCCGCCGCCGCCGCCGCCGCCACCTCTGCCGCGCCTCCCGTTTGCGCCATTCCACTTTTACTTTTCTTCTTGTCTCTCTCTCCTTCGATTAGATCAATTAAGGGTGTCTCTCTTCTTGTCCTCCTCATCTCCTCCCTCTCCTTCCCCTTCTTTCAGACCTTTTCTTCCCACCCACTCTCGCTCTTCTCAGTTCGACAGGGCGAGACGGAAGCAAAGCCGAAACGAAGCGGCACGGGTGGTTCATCGACGCTCTCGAATATATACAGATAAAATAATCAATTAAATATTTAAAATTCAGTAAATAATTAAGTTTCAACTATTTACGAGGCCCACTTGCTTAACAAACACTAGTCACTGGCAGAAAAGGTCGGCGCGTATCTTGGTGCTATGGTGCACTTTAGGAAGGACAGTTGGAGATGGAAAACGTTTGGTACAACCATTTGGGCCGCAAAGAAATTTACAGTAGTTTGGGAAGGGTTTCTTAAATCGTATCGGGGGTACAAGTTACCGCTAGGTCCGGAATCCAGATGGCACCCTGCGGGTTTAGACCAGGGGGACGGTGCTTCCACGGTGGCTAGAAGAGAGGCCATGGGATGCTTATGTTGTTCCGGCGGAGCAGCGGAAGAGTTGGTTTTTGTTAGGTGGAGCCAACGGACGGGAAGTTCCACCTCTGCTCAAATTATGGATCCAGTGGCTCGAGAGCTGGCACGCGTATGATTTGTTCCATTGCGTTAATATTATTAATTGATATTAATTAATAATTAATCACTTAATCTATTTTCTTAATTTCGATTCATTTACGACCGAAGTTTCACTTGATTAGAGTCAGCTTTGATAAGATAATGTTGTTAATTAACGTAATTTAATAGTTAATAAGATAATGCCTATTTTTAACCATTGCAGTGAATGAATATGATTAGTGGGAATGGTTGGGCTTGGTTGGTGATGAAGTTAAGGACAACGGCTTGATGGATAAGCGGGTGTTACTTCGATTTTGTAGCCAAGTTTTGGTGGGCGCGTTTAATTAAAGAATAGCCCTCAAATTTTGGCGTCGAAGGGCCTCGAGCCTTCATGAGAGAAATACCGCGCGCCGAATCATGTTGGGGATGCGACGTTACAAGCGTCGCGGACCAAACACGGTGGCGATGGTTCGTTACGTTGGAGGTTGCCGTTGTTGGTTAGGACGAGGGAGCGTTTGGTATTGATGATTCTTCTAGAATTAATTGTGATTTATGGAATGATAATAAAATTATTTTGTTAGATTGTTTTAGAATAATTTTATAGCGCAGTGATCTAAAATTATTTTCACATTATGATTTTTTTTTTTTGAATGATTCTATTACCATTCTCAAGAGTGATGATCCAAAATTATTCTCTTAGGATGATATTTGGCTAAAATTTATAGTCCAAAATACCGCTTATTTATAATAAAATACCTCTTATTTATAATAAATATATTATAATAGTAATAATTTATATATAATATGATATATAAAATTAATATAATATATTATTATATTGTTATATTATTATATTATTATACTACAATAAATTAATGCATTATGTCTTATTATTGTATAATATTATATTATATATTATATTATCTTATATTATATTATTAGTTTATATATTATAATATATGATATAATTTAATATATCATATAATATTATATTAATATGTTATAGTAATATAATATAAATGTAATAGGGATGTTCTTGAAATTTTATGGTTAGTAGTCTTGGATTGTTATGGTATATAAAATAAGTGATGTTAGATTATAAGTGATCCTTAATCATTGTGGTATACCATATCAAATACAGTGATCTTTGATTGCTGTGAATCAAATCACCTCGGGATTAAGATCTTTACTAATCCGGGATTATTAGTGATCTATGATCACCGGAATGATCCCAACAAATGCACCCCAAAGGAAAAAATGGTGGAAAATTATATAGGGCTGCATCACATGCTACATGATTGTCTCATGTGGGTAAGAGGTGGAAGGTTTTTTTTTTTTTTTGTAATTATAAGAAGAATAAGCCTTTGAAAAATCTATTCCCCTTACATCTGCATCCATGATGGAACACAATTCACTAGGAAAATTATTATACTAGAATGTAGTCGAAGATAACAATGTAGCAAGGTTAGCCAAGTAGTTTGCTGCTTGAATGGGGAAAGACATTTTGGCATCTGAATTGAGAGATATGAGAAGTCTTGGAGTGAATGTCCCTCAGTGTAGGACACAGGCTTCACTACTATTAATCCATGCTACCACTATGATAGAGTTGCCTTTCAAAATAACATCAGCCACATATTACTTTAGGCTCTGTTGTTGATACAGCATCCTCTGGCACAAATTAAACCAAGCCATTGTAATTTCGATGGAAGGAACGGAAGCTATTTGCAAAAGGAGGGCTGCATAAGTATAGATCGACCCAAAGAGTCATGAATGATAAATCAAACTCCAGCTGTATCAGGATGGATTGACCAATTAAAAATGACCTTAATAAAACGTAGAGGAAGGGCAGCCAAGAATTAGTTTGGTGAGTATTAGGTCTAGAAGACCCAATCTCATTGCTGACCCAGTTGCCACGAGACTTTGTAGGGGGTAATTTGATGATTGTCATATAGTCCATGGATAACTGTTTGGCATGCCTTAATGATTTGTGTGGGGCGAAGCTAAATATTTCGACATAAGTAGTCATTCCAACCTTTCCAAATGAGCGACAATAAAAAAATCAAGAGGGATTGGATAGAGAACTAAAGAGCTCATCCAAGAGTTTCGAGAAGCATTGAGACAGCTTGAGCTAGGGATCTGATATTGTCGAACATGGGGAGGCCATCCTAAATCACCTATAAAAGGGGGCAAGCAGATGGAATGATGATTAAGGCTTTCATTGGGAGTGTTTGTGGTTCGTAATGCTGGACTTTGCTTATGTGCATGTGTACTTCTTGCATGCCTCTTATCTAATAAGATGGTTCATTCTTCAATTTATGTTGTACCAAAAGTAATGTAAGAAGGTAATTGATTGGCCATTCTAAGATTTTTATTCTAATTATTTAGTCTAAAGTTGCTGCAAAAGCTAAAATTATGATGAGGTTTAATTTGGTTCAAATAAAAAAATGTCTAATAGATAGCATAACTTCTAAAGCTATTATATTTGTCGATATTTTTCTTTAATATTTTTATTCTCCATTAATCAAGATCATATAGTAGTGAAGCTATTAACTATCGATAAGATATTTATATCTGTTACACCATTTGATTTATTTTTCGGATACTCAATAACTTTTATGTATTGGGATCTAATAGTCATATCATTTTTTTTAACAAATTCTAGGTTATATCCATCTTAAAACTAGAATTATAGTGTACGCATGCGCATGATTGACCTAAAATAAAAAAAAAAAGGTGTGGATGGCTATGCTTGTTGGGTTTCTTGTGCATGCCTAAGAGTACAGTGGAAGCGCATAGATTTCATAAATTTCTTAATGAGATCTATTTACATGAAACCCTTAATAGCCAAGATCTCCTTAATGGTAACAATCAAATGAATAAATAGTAAATATAGGATAAGAAGAATAACTGTAACGCTAAATCCAATATGTTGAAATATCCATAAGGTACCCAAGTGTTTACCCTCCAACATTGATCCACACAGGAACTGGGTTCAAGACTCTAACTCCTTCAAAACTTTGATCCTTGATGCTTAATCCTTCCAAAGGATTTGATTGGCTTGCTTTCTTTCCCTTCTAATTTTCTTTCTCTTACAAAAAACCCTTCAAGGCCTCTTGTCCTAAAGAAGACCTCCTTGTCCTGATTTAGGTCTTGTCATGAAAAAGATCTCCTTGTCTTGGTTTAGGATAAGACAGCCTCTTGTCCTGAAGAAGACTTCCTTGTCTTGGTTTAGGACAAGACATATAAGAGAAATAAAATAAGAAAGAGAAGGAATTGATTTCTCTTCGGATGGATTCAATATCTCTGAACTCCGAGATGCACTCCTATTTATAAGAGGTGGAGGGATGCATCACCAAGGGATGCATCCTATCCACACGCCCTATCATGATGTGGCGTGTCCCAAGGGTAGCGCCTCATCATGATGAGGCGCTAAGGGGAGGGGCGCATCTAAGAGAGCGAAAAAATGTATCCGCTCAAAAACTTATCCGCGCTATCAGCCTTCTCGTGCTGATAACCTTACCCCACACTTATTTCATGATAATCTAATGGTCCAGATTAATACACCATCCAATGGTCCAAAAGCAAGGCGCCATCACCTATGGTCCAGATTTAGGAACCAACTAATGGTCCAAATTCAGGCGACAACTAATGGTCCAGGTCCTTCATTCAAGGAGCCATCAAATAGTCCAGATAAAGCCAATTGGGTTCCAACTCTTGGCCAACCCACATTAAGTCATGATCTAATCATATTAGATTAACCTAATACAAGAATCAGATTCGAATCCAATTCGAATCAAGAGCTAGGGTTTGCAACATGTGCTAGCATGTCTATCCTGCAAACATGATCTAATCTAATTAGACCCTTGATCAGTTCCTTTTGTGTGTCACCCATTGGGTTCCACATCTAGCCAGCAGTAGGTGTGGGTGCAAGTTGACCTATCATGATTAGAACATTTCTAATTCTTATAAGTCCAATCAGTACAATCCTAAACTTGACAATTAGAATCCTTTCTAATTGTTGATCAAATTAAACTCTTTAATTCCATCAAACCTACAAGACAAGATTGACGTCTAGCAACGTATCATGTCTACCTGGAAGATATGAAATTTGATAGATATACCAAACATACCCTTCAGTGGCAAGTTACTGTGCAATTCAATCCTTCAATCATACTGCATCCCAAATAAGTATATGAGTATGGATCAATGTCAAACTCAATTACTTATTCATGTCTCTCTTAATCTTCTAATGATAATTCAATTAATGAAACATTAGAAACTCTTTCTAATTTTTTATTCTGCTTTGATCAAAGACTTCCTGAATCATCATAAGATTAGAGCAAATAGGATGTGGTCTTCTCTTACTAGAAGTGATTGATTCCTTATTGATCTACTCACAATCTTCATACAAATCCACCATATCCAGAATACCTCATACACAACTTAATGTCATGAATGAGTATAAACCAAAATATGAATTCATGTGCATAAGATACTATGGTGATCTTAGGTCTAAGGATCACTTACACAACTCCCACTTAGAGAATCATCTTTTGACAAATAAGTAAGCTTCCATAAGATGTTCTCTTGGTAGGTCAATTCAGTGAACTCATTCCTCTAATGAGCATCCACATCTTTGTATTAGTGTCTCACATAAGTAATTGTGAGATCAATCACCCTCTGCATCGAGCATACATAAGATGTACCAGTCTTTTCGGTAACATTGATCCCCGACTTAATGTACCAATGATTGGAAACGTTTTAGATTAGGGTTTTAGGGTTTTAGGTCTCACTGGTATGATCTCATCATAGCTCTAAAACCATTGCCCTAATTTATGGGGTTCATCATAATTATAAGAAGCAGCAAATGATGAAATATAATGCCTTTTATTTATAACCAAAATATTATGTACATGATTTGGAAGAACAAAAGAGACTCTATCGCAATACAGATTATGATTGGCTTTTAGGGCATAATTCTTTCAGTGCTTTCCTGCAATGGAGGTGAGAACATCGATGTGGTTAAGTTTTGGATTCATGAGATGTACAATGTCCTTTTTTTTAAAAAAAATCATAAAAGTATTAAGATTGCATTTGGAGGTTCTAATTTTTGAGATCACAATTTTAAGACTCTTTTATAGATATAAATTTTTAAATTTAAAAAATTATGATATATTGAAAAGTTGTTTGATCTTCGACAAAGTATTTTTACGAAAAGGACAAAGTTTCCTTTTTTTTTTTGGGAAAAAAGACAAAGTTTGAAAGTAGAATAAAGTAAGATTAGAAAAGGAAAAAAATGAGAATTAAAAAATTATTTGAAATAAAAAAGTTGTTTTCATGATTTTTAAAATTTTGTAAGGATTTATTCAATGACCAAATATCTAATAGTACAACATCATGATGCTTTTATAATATTAAAAGACATGTAAAATCAAGTTATTATCATGCCCTACATCCATTATGATTCTATTCAATCATGGTATATTTTGAGATAGTGTCTCTCTTAAATACCTTTTAATCTCTCAATCCTTTGTAAAGATGATGAGATTAATTTTAGGTCATTTGATGCAACTACCAAAGATATAACTAGCTTGATTAGCTGACATCTTTGATTAATTCTGATTTCAAGATAAAAAATTTATTATTATCTAATAATCCAAATAAGTACCAAGGTTAATATATATTGATAAAATTAAAAAAAAAAATGTTAGTGCATATTATTTGCAACCCTATCTAAAACCTTTTCAAATGAGTAGTTGTGGTTTGAATCTAGGTGCCATTGACTCTTAGATATTTGGCACCATATTTTATCTCAATGGGTGGGTTGAGTGAGGTCTAAGGGTTTTTACAAAATAGGATCGTTCGTAGAGATGCCACGAGTAAAGAATCTTTGCTATGCATTTTAGCCAAAAACATAGATGTGTTAGAAAGAGTTTGGATCATTATATAATCATCCAAAGAATCCTTTCTATATATAAAGTTCTTCCAACATTTGGAAGCTGCACTCGAAAGAAAAGACCCATCGATCTAATCTCTAATGGATGGAAGGAAAATGTAATGCTTCATAGTATCCTTCCATTTCATTTGATTATTAGGTTTCATGGCCACAATAGTCAGCATGCATTCTATGGTAGACTCAATCTAGAGCCATAGTCTGCCATGCATGAATTTCAAATGACATTGAATAGCTTTATTTGATAAAAAATTATTTATATTATAAAATGGATCCCAATCCAACCCTTATTCTTAAGCGGCACAACTATGGTTTGAGCCTCCATATAAATTGGAACCCCACAAGGCCCCCAACACCCCCCCGCCCCCCATCTCTAGAGATCTTTGCATCATATTCGTTTAACATGCGTAGGCTAATGAAGTAAAGGTAACTAGTTATTTAGATGCTGATTTTATTGATAATATGGATGATTGTAGAACAATATTTGGACATGTATTTTTCTTTTGATGGCACTGTCATTTCTTGGTCTGGCAAGAAATTAGATTATGTTATTAGGCATACACAAGAGGTTGGATGTATTGCTTGTAGCATAGTATCTACTTATGCTATTTGGATTCAATGATTTATAAATGTGTTAGTTATTTGCCTTTTGTTGATATGATAACCGACCCTTTCACAAAGGGTGTTAATATTGAAGTGTTTTATAAGCACATTGATACAATGGGACATATGAAGGATAAGTTGGTCAAAGCATGTTAAATTCTAAGTAGTTTGATAAGATTTATGCTTGAAGGTACATTAGCTAGACATATAAAGCCCCAAGCCTGATTTGGTTATGAAGGATAAGGCAATATAACTTTCATCACTATGCCATTATAAAGACCATATACACAAATTCATTCCACAATGAAAGTCATTTCTCATAACCACCCAAGTCCAAAATACATTATAGGGTTACAGTTATACACATCTATCCATATCCATTTCAAATATATATACAATCCAAGTCACATAAATCTATGTCATCAACCAATTTATCCACATCTAGCAGCCCATATCAAAATCAGGCATCCAAGAGCCAACCTGCTATCTCTGATCTGAAAATCCAAAAAAATTTCAACAATGGAGGGGTGAGACCTAAGTCCCAGTGACTGGATAGCCATCTAACAATGGAAAAAACTGAGAACCATATTTTAAAACTAATAAATATACTGATACAACATATCGCAATAGATATAGAAATCTTTTCAAATGAGATAAGAAAACTCATAAGTTAGCTTATGCTTCCAATAATGCAACTTAAATAAGATAATGCCACTTTTACAAAATTTTATGATGATGGGCTGGGTGTGCTACCACTAAGGTACATCCCTACAGTCGCCCTCCTACAGGTGTATTCTCAGTGGGTGAGTGTACTAAGCACCGAGGATCCCCGCACCACATGGCACCCCTCACATGTGTGGTTCACCCCAGGTGTGAGCTTGCCCCTTTTTCCTAGGCCTTCTACTTGCCCCCCTCCATGGGCCAATATCTCTAAGCCCCCTCGGGCTATATAGTGACCTAGCTTTTTACCGAGCTATGATTCTTGCCCCACTGAGCTTCTTGCAATCTGCCCCACTGAGCTGATCTAACTTGTACTCCCCCCTGGTCTCGGGATCATAGTACGATCGAATCACAAGGAGGTGCCGGCTATAATAGTGTGTTCAATGCTCATGCTATGGCACAGTCTATAGGGTGATCAGCCCCATAGATGGCCCAATGCTCTTTATGTTGTATGCTGTAGAAATACTCAGATATAAGTTTATAATCCAATATACAATCAACTATACTTTCTTTGAAATATTGATATTCATGCATGCCCATGCATCACTTTGAAACATATATTTTTATCCAAACAATACTTTTCATGAAACCTATAGTTTGCTTTGAAACATGCTATAGCCCATGTTTTCTTTTCTTTTTCTGAAACTCATGCTTTGCTGAAACTCTTGCTTTTTCTGAAACTCATACTTTTCTAAAGCTCATGCTTTTTCTGAAACTCATGCTTATCTAAAACTCATGCTTTTTTTTTCTGAAACTCGTGCTTTGCTTTGAAAACATACTGTAAGCTCATGCTTATTCTTAAACTCATGCTTTGCTTTAGAACATGCTTTAAAATAAAATACATCATAACTGGGTTCTCATTTCCCATATTTAACTACTTGAGATACTATACTTAGCATAATATACTCAGATTTGTAGCAAAATATCACTATGCTATTATAAAACATTTCTCAAAGCTAGATGAGAAACCTACTCACCTTAGCTATTAGCACATTGCTATAGCTGCTATTTCTCCTATTCTGGCTCCCTTGAACCAATCTCTTGGCCTAAGTCATCATACATGCATTATTAGGGTCACAAGCATCAAAGGTTTCATGAAACTATGCATGCATGCTCTATGCCTCAATATCTTAGCATAGTACTTTTCAATCCCTAACATGCTCAAGGATTCACAATATACACATGCTATCACCTCATTTGCCTCTAAATCATGAGATTTTAATATCATTCTCTAGTTTAGGAAGGTTTGGACTTACCTTAGCAAAGATGGCTAAACCACCAAGCTTTCTTCCCTTCCTTCTCTTCCTCTTCTTCTCTTCTTCTCTTCTTCTCTTCTTCTTTCTCTTTTTCTTTTCTTCTTTTCTTTTTCTTCTTCTCTTCTTCTTTCCCACGGCTGAAACCCCTCTCTTTTCTTTCCTTTTCTTTCTCTTTTTCTCCTCCTTTTTCTCTTTTCATACGGTGGCTTAAGGGTTAAGGAAGGATAGTGGGTTTTAAATGCTCCTAAAAATCTCTATTTTGCCTCTCTATTCTTAAGTCACGCTTTTCAAAGCCCATATAGCTTCCTTCTCCACCAAGTATTTTTATCCTTCAAATTTTCTTTCCTATCTTGCCCTTGATCAAATCCTCAAATGATTTTTTATCAAATTCCACTTTTGCCTCTAGTTAAATTTTTGTTATCAGATGGATAACAGGGGTTATCCATCCATTAGTCAGTATAGATGCTAGCTAATGAGAGTGAAATTAGTCTCAAACCAATTCCACAGAAGATTTTTGTCCACCTGAACCCGCAGTTAAGTGTGTTTAGGTGAGAGCGATGGGTGACCTCCTAGGAAGTCCCCATTTCACTTATTAGTCGGCTAAAATGCCGACTAATGAGAGTGAAATTGGTCTCAGACCAATTCCACAGAGAGATTTCACACAATAGTCAACTAGGTAATCGACTAGTATGAGCAAAATTGATCCCAGACCACTTTTACAAAGAAATTATGTCAGTTAATCGACTAACTAGTTGACTACTTACAAAGTAGTCGACTACTTTCCAAAGTAGTCAGCTACTTTGACAAGTTAGCTAACTCTAAAGTCAGCTAACTTCATAAATTTTTTTCCAAAATCCCTTTTAACTCATTTAAATTTCCAAATTTTCATTCCAACTTTCAAAATTTTCATTCCAACTTCTTCCAAAGATCAAAAACAACTAGTAAACATTGAAATCAGCACAAAAACTTCAATTATAAGCCCAAATAAAAATTTTAGCTTTCATATTCTTTTAAGATTTTTACTCAAATCATTCACACTAGAAGGCTAAACTAAAAATATAAGCATGCTTAAAATGAAATTACATAACTTCCAAGTTTAGAATATTACAATGTATCTTCAAAATTAATTAATAATTTCGATAAGAAATATGGAGAACATAAGAGTAATACCATGTAATACATATTGTATAAATTATTAGGTCAACACTAGTTCTAAATATGAGTAGCTCGAGTACTTTTTTTACTAGGTATGAATTTAGATCTAAAATTTTTAATGGCCTGTCTTTTGCACCCATGTCTAATCCATAGTTTACAAGTTTGGGCCTAGGTTATGGATTTGAATGGGCATTCAAGGTATTGTCCTCGTTGTTGTAATGTAAGTTCTTAAGATAAGAGACTCCATCTTTTTCATAGTACCTACTTTAATATATTTTAATGAAATATATGTAAAAATTCTAATAAAACTACCTATTGAAAAATTTAGATCTAGTTTTTGTAGTTTTAACAAATAGATATATAAAGAGTAGGAAACCTATTTGCTTTAGGTGTCAAGAATCTATTTTTAAACATTGAATGGGTATTTAACTCTTTGGTTTTCTTAAAGCAATCAATTCCTACTAAAACTAGGAAGTTTTTTTATCTTAGAAAATTTGTATTTTATGAAGAGTAAGAAACCTTTTTGCTTTAAAAAAATTCTCTATAAATAGGATTCAATGGAAGTCATTTGATAACAAGTCAATAGTTCAAAAGGATGAGAAGGTGAAGGTTAAAGGATCAAGAAGGTTGATAGAGCCCTTAAGCGTTAGAAATTGAGGATTAGTTTCTAATAATTTTTATCTAAAAATGTAAGAAATGATTGGCCACTTCTAAAATTTATTATATTTTTAAATACATAAATATTTATCACCCTGTAATGCTTATTTTATAAATATAACGTGCTTGCATATTGACTATAATAGCCATGATTATACTTGATATTGGTTATTTATTACTAATGATGAATTAATAAATATGTTGAACTAATCATGATGCGGAACATGAAGGCATGTTGTTGACTATCATAAAGAAACTAAATTTTAGATTAAAGATTTGGGATTTTTATGAATTGATTCCCAAAGATAGATCAAAAACATGCAGACAAAGATATCAAGTTGCGATTCTTCAGAACTAAACCCTTTAAAGAAAACTAAGAACTAGGATCACAGGAATTGAGAAACTCCTAATTAGAACATACTTGTTATCTTCAATAAATCAGATCTTAGAGGAGGGTAGTTTGGGTTACCTGGCAGTGATGTAACAGCTTCTGAATCAGCAGGTTCACACCGTTCCTTGAAGGATGCGCTCTGAAGGACAAGCTAGTTTTCCCTTGGGACCCTAGGTTGCAGGCTGATGGTTCTGTGTCAAGGAAGAATTCCTCCTCAAATCTCAGTACTTGATGATCTTGAGTTGTCAAGCCCGATATCGCTGAAGCTCTTCAATCTGGGCCTTCCAAAGGATGATCTAGACTCCTTGCTGATTGTAGAAGATCACTTTAACCTTGGTTTGCCAGGAGAACTCTTGGACACCAGGGACTTGATGCTTATGGTGGACGGCAAAGGATGGGAGCTAGAAGTTGGTAGCTAAGGGATGGAACTAGGGTTTGTGTTACGGTGCTTTGGGTCTCTCACCCTCTCCCTCACGGAGTGACAATGCTCAAAGCACAGAATAGAAGAAGAGGACTTCTTGTTTCATTCATCCAATTACTCTCCTAGTACAAGAGAAAGAGAGGGAGTATTTATAAACTTCCTCTACTCCTTGTTACAATAAGACTATAATTCATCATATATAGAAAAGAATTTTCTTAGGATTGGTCAAAGCATGACAAATAGGAATAGAATATGATCTCCACATCTCCTTCTTTACTTGGACTGGGCGATCATGGTAAGAAAGCATGGGGCAGCAAAGCATTCCTCCTTTGGATTGAGCGGTCATGGCAAGGAATCAAGGGGTGCCAACTTCCTTCCTTTCATAGTGTAGGGCAGCAACAAGAATCAAGAAGCTTCCATATATGTGTGGAACGGCAACAAGGGCTTCCATATTTGTCGTGGGGTGGCACAAGAATCAAGGAGGTTCCATATATATATGAGACGATAATAAGAGCTTCCATATTTATCATGGGATGGCACAAGAATCAAGGAGGCACCTTCTACCTTCCATATTTGCTTGTGGTCCATGCATGAAACAAGGGAGGGGCACCATGTATGCTGTGAAGGTGGTGCAAGCGTTGACTGAAGTCTCATGTAATAGCTGAGGTGGTGCCACTGGATGTAGCCTTCACCTTCTTGACTCAAGACACTTGACTTGATTTAATTACAGGACTCAATTGACTCATAAGTGGACTACACTTTATTGGACTCAATTACAGGACTCAATTGACTCATAAATAATTTGAAGGATCAATCAGAGATCCAAATGGACCCTTGTAACCTTTGTCTAATCCTGGTGCCCCTACTAGATCATGAATAAGATTTAGTGAGAGATGATGAAACTAAATTAATGAATATAAACCTGATTATATTGGATGATTTGGATACCCTACTAGTGGGCTATACACTGAAAGAACGCATGACCTTGGGAGATATACTCGGTTGATACCCTACCAGTGGGGCTATATGCTCGAAAATGCATGACCTTTGGGTGATATATTTGGTTGATACCCTACCTATGAAGATTATACATTGATGATACCCATGACTTTAAGGCTATACCTTGGTTGATACCCTACGTGTGGGGCTGAAACACTGGTGATATGATTCTAGCATAACAAGAATAGAAGACATGACACAATGAGAACTAAGATTAGATGACATGACATAATAAAAACTAAGAATGTGATAATTATAAATTATATATTTTAACTAATAAATTATATCTATTTACTATTATAATGTTACTTTCTAAAAGGCTAATCATTGCTTACTGGACTATAAAGCTCATTCTATTTTATCTTTTCTTTTTTAGATATTGCTCAATAGCTATGTGGGGATACTACTGAGAGAGTACCTAGATGTGCGAAAAAAATAAAGAAATTTTTATGAATTAGTTGTTGAAACTTATTTTTTTTAGAATAATGGTTTTGTAGTTAATGTTTATTTCACCTAAAAATCTTTTTAAATTTATGATTGAAACTTTATATTCTTATTATGATATCATGTTTGATGCCTTGCAAATTTATAAGAAACTTTTTATAAGTATGCAACAGTTGTTATGGCTCCTAGCTCAAATTTTAGGTTTGAAGCATGACAATTAAAGTGGTATCAAAGCAAGCTAACCTAGGTAACGAAACAACAATAATAGATAAGATTGAGTGTAGGTAGATAGATGATAAAGATTTAGGTGAAACAAATATATTATCAAATAAGAACTGGCATACACTTAGGAAGAGGTTAGCAAGAAAATTTAATCATTAATTTTGTTGTAATAGGATCACATGGCCCTACGTAGAGGAAGGAGAACTACTAATAATGCTGTTGGGGAATCTTCAAACCGATAGGCTAATGAAACTTCTATGCAGGAAGGAGTGAGCAACCTCCCTCAAAATATGAGATAGAACACTATTAGCCAACCTAATCTTACTAGGAATGCGAGATTTTGATATCATACTAGGAATGGATTGATTAGCCACACACCAATCCTCAATAGATTGTCAAAAGAAAACCATCAATTTTTAGAATCCAAGGGAAAAGAACACTATTAAATAATTGGAAGCATGGGGAATACTTCACCATGAATATATCTATGATGCAAGCCAGAAAAATGTTACAGAACGATTGTGAGAGATATTTAGCTATGGTCAAGGATATGCAGCAGGAGGAATTAGTATTGGGAGACATTCCTATAGTGTGAGAATTTTCAGATGTATTTTCAAAGGATTTATCAGGACTACCACTAGACCCAAAGGTAGAATTCTCTACTGAATTAGTACCAGGAGCAAAACTAGTTTCTAAGGCTCCATATCATATGGCTCCAACTGAGTTGAGCGAACTTAAGGATCAGTTACAGGACCTTTTGGATAAGCGATTTATTCGACCTAGTGTGTCCCCATGGGGAGCCTCGGTTTTGTTTGTAAAGAAGGATGGGAGTATGAGGATTTGCATTGGTTATTAAGAGTTGAATAGGATGACTATAGGAAATAAGTATCCTTTACCAAGGATAGATGATTTATTTGACCAATTACAAGGAGCCCAGATTTTCTCAAAGAATGATTTTCAATCAAGATATCACTAGTTAAAATCAAGGCAGAGAATGTGTCAAAAATAGCATTTCACGCTCGCTATGGCCATTATGAGTTTTTAGTTATGCCATTTGGATTGACAAATGCACCAACAACCTTCATGGATTTAATGAATAGGGTATTCAAGCCCTTCCTAGATCGCTTCATTGTTGTATTTATTGATGATATATTGGTATATTCCAAGAGCAAAGAAGAACATGAGAACCATTTGAGGGATGTATTGTCGATTTTGAGGGAGAAGAAACTTTATGCAAAATTCAAGAAATATGAATTTTGGTTAGAGATGGTGGCATTTCTAGGTCATATCATCTCTAAATACGCAAGAAAGATTGAAGCTATCATGGAATGGAGTAGGCTGATGAATGTTACTAAAATACGTAGTTTCTTAGGTATGGTAAGATATTATAGAAGGTTTATGAATGGTTTCTCTCGCATAGAAATGCTATTAACCAAATTAACACAAAAAGGAGTCAAGTTCAAATGGATCGAGGAATGTGAGAAAAGTTTTCAAGAATTAAAAAAAAGATTGTTGTTAGCACCTATTATTACCATACCATCAGAGGATGGACAATACACTGTATATAGTGATGCCTCCAAAAAGGGTTTAGGATGTGTATTGATGCAACATGGTAAGGTTGGGGCATATGCTTTCAAACAATTTAAACTTTATGAATAGAATTACCCCACTCATGATCTAGAATTGGTAATGGTAGTTTTTTCTTTGAAAATATGGAGGCATTATTTTTAAGGAGAATCCTATGAAGCGTATACAGATCACAAGAGTTTAATATATATATTCACTCATAAGAAATTGAACATGAGATAGTGAAGATGGCTTGAGTTACTTAAGGATTATGACTTAACAATTAATTACTATCCTGAAAGCGATAATATGGTGGCAGATGCTCTGAGTCGAAAGACAGTTAATAACTTGATTACTCTAATCACAAAGCAAAAGCACATTCTCGAGGACATAAGGAGAACAAAGATTGAGGTTCTCTTGCAAAGCTCTATGATACGTTTGGCAAACCTCTAAATACAGCGAATGTTGATTAATAAGATTAAAGCTGCATAAATTGATGACCCTCAATTGGAAAAGATTAGAAGATTAGTGGAATCAGGGGATCAGTTAGAATTTTGGATTCATACATTCTTGCATTTAACATGTGATTTTATAGATGCATGATTTAATTTATATATGTTACTTTTATTTTATGTATTCATACATTCTACCTACATACTTGTGTGTAAGAATTCTTGCTAGGTTGTTAGCTCATGATTTCTTTCTCCTTTACAAAGGATGATGATTGTGATGCTGATATGGGAGTTATTGTAGAGAGAGAGAGAGCGATGGCCTTACCCTGTTACCTACTAGATTTGAGGTTGATGATGTTTTGGTGCATTTGATATTTCTGGAGCTAGACACTTAGTATGATATGGATAATTTGTAGAGGATGTTTAACACTATAGTTACCCTATAGCTTGGCACGAATTTCATTTCATGATATGGCTATAAGATACATTTTCTCCTGATATGATGTTTGATTAATGAGGATATAGAGGTTTGATAGGACTTGCATGCTCTTAGAGACCCATTTCAAGGATATGTGGCTATATCGCATTCATTCGGACCGGATGCCAATTCAAGGACATGACACAAATACTCATATAAGTTATGAATTTCTTTGATTTAATACGGATACAAAGCAAAAAGAATGTCCACAAAACAAATGCAAGTAAAAATATTTTATGGTCTCACATAGCATATATATTTTCTGGCCTAATATACTGTTACTTTGTTTACAATGTTAAATAAGACAAGTAATTAATGTTGTCAACCAAAAAAATGCTCAATGGCAAACTTTCTTTCTTACTCACCATAAATGGCCACCTATCCTTTGACCATCTCATTCTCATCCTCACTCTCTTTTTTCTCTCATTCCCTTTATTTCTTCTAGCACTTTGATGGATGGTAATATGGATCATTACTTTCCTCAGGTTCTTAGATTGCTAGTTGTCGATGATGACCCATTAGATCGTAACGCAATAGGAGAGACTCTTATGTCATGTAGTTATGAAGGTATATCCTTGAAATTTTTCTTCCTCCCTCTCTTTGACTATAAAACTATTTTTTCTTGATTGCAATAAGCTTTCATTTTTATTTTTTGTTTGAGCATGGATTCTTCTCTTTCTCGCCCTCTTTGAATGTTTTGCATGCATGAATCTATAGATCCTCCTCCAAGATATATTAGTACCAAAAATCTGAACTGATTTAACAAAGAAGGATGATTTCTTCCATATCTTCATTTTTCTTCACCTTATTTTACATTTTTTTTGCAGACTATTCTTTAAATTGAATCTTTTACATTAGATATTTAAGTTTTTGAGTCAGCAATCTATTGGCCTTAGACAATTTTGTGCTTACTTTTGGTAAATTAGTGCGCAAGAAAAAATTTTTTTTTTTTCCAAACTAGTTATTTCTTTCATGACAATTATGAGTCTTGTGTTAGATTAAAAGTACATGTTAGAAACTAAAGGCACGGTAGAAAAACCCTAAATTTACTAAAGGAATCCATGAGAGAAAGAGAGAAGAATTCATGAATTTTTAATTGCATATTACTTTTTCAAAATTGATGATACTCTTCAATGGAAAGGCATTGTTTTATTTCATGCAATTGACAGTTATTGTTTCTTCTTTCCCGTTCTCTTTTTCAGTTATTACTTGTGGAAGCCCACAATACGCACTAACTCTTCTTCGAGAACGACGCATTCACTTTGACCTCCTTTTGGTCGATGTCCGCACGCTAAAATTTGCTGGCCTTGAGCTCCTCACCATGGTGAAAGATGAACTAGATCTGCCAATTATAAGTATGCACTATCCTTTTTTTTTTTTTTTTTTTTTTTTTTTTTGGGCCTCCCCTTTGCATGTTTCTTTTTTCCCCTCTTTATCTGACATGATGTAACTTTGTGGGATGCAGTGATGTCAAATGATAAATTATTGGAGACTATGAAGATAAGTTATGAGCTAGGAGCTTGTTTTTCCGTGACAAAGCCACTAGATGTTGATATTGCAAAGAACCTATGGCAACATATCATCTGCAGTGCTTGCTTTCGAAGAGAAAAATTTGAAAGTGAAAATAGAGATTCTAGTTTAGAAAAGTCACCACGAATTGCTAATGCAATGTTAAATGACCAAACGGAAAGCACGAAAAATTGCAAAGGAAAAAATATATTGATGGCTAATACTGAAAGCAAGCGTAGTTCTTCCAATCTTAAAAGCACAATAGGATCAGGAAGTTCAAAATCACGTAAGGACAGCAAAGGTAAAGAGAGAGAACGAATCACTAGAAATGGAAATGGAAACTCTAGAACAAGAACGAAGAGGCGAGCGTGGGATGAATATTTGGAGCGAAAGTTCCATGCCGCCATTGAGACATTAGGCAAAGGTAGGTTTGATGCTGTAGTTGCATTTGAAAATAAAGAGACTTGTTCTCTTTTGAGCTATATATTTACAACTTCCTCATGATATGTCCTATTATTTCTCTTTCTATTTTTCTTACTTCAGATGCAGTTCCAAGCAAAATAGAGACGCATATGAACGTTGAGGGCATAACGCGAGCACACATAGCAAGCCATTTGCAGGTTTAACTTTGAACTCTTTTGTAATTTCTTTGTTCATGCATGCATTTTGAAATCATTAGATGGGATCATTAGCATGCAATCTTCATGACGTAGTTATTAATACATTCTACATAAAAAACGATCTTGTATTTAATGAAATGTAGTGCAAATCAAAGTTCAGCACACTTTAAGTGCAACACCTATAACCACATTTGCATGTTAAAATCCTAGCTGTATCTTAAATTTATCAAACTCTTCTATAATCTACCAGGGTATAAATTTGTTCACATTTGAGAGACCTAGCAAACTGGCATGGTTAGAGAGGTGGGAAGGTATAGATTCATGCTAGCATGCAATTAGCCTACGAATCTTCTTGATCTGAAGCTGGTTCACTTGGTTTTTGTTCAGGATTTTTACTTAATTGAAGATCATTAAATCAGGTTGAGAGGGGATTTGTCAAAGGATAATAGTTCTAACAGTTTGAGTATTTCAACTAAACTAACGCTCAAGTCTATTAATTTCTTGTTCCATTAGTGCTAGATCTAAACTGACTGGCTTTGAAACTAAATTTGAAAGATCATAAGCATTGACCCTTCAATTCTCAGAAGTTGAACAATTCAAATCAACTGAAATAGAGTTATTCAAAGTGCTCGATTACAAATTTAACAAAATATTAACAAGCACATTAGTCAACAATTGAGTTATGGGGTAGGAAAAGAGTTGCAAAACAATAAGATTTGTTGAATCTCTTAGAAATATTAAATACTTGGTTTTCAAAATTTGATACTGTAGATTTAGAGAGCTTTCAATTAATTACACTTGTATTTTGGCGATATAAATCAAAATATTAGTTCAAAAAATTCATAACACACTGATCTATTATACTAATTTCAAATGAATTTAAAGGTCAATATCTTATATATATATATATATATATATATAGAAAGAGAGAGAGAGAGAGAGGGGGGGGGGTAAACTTGGCTACATTCGAATATAATCAAGTTCGGGATCTAATTACCTTTACTATCCTTAGATCCTCATGGATCGCAAACTATGTAAATCCAAGGATGAAGGAGGTGATTGAATCTAAACTTGGTTACATTCAAATATAGCTAAGTTCAAGATCCGGTTACCTTTTCTATCCTTTGATCCATATGAATCATAGAGCCACCTCATCTTTTTTACTTTTTTTAATATTTAGAATTCATGAACTATGTAGATTTAAAGATGGGGGAAGATAGCCAGTAGCCAAGTCTACTTTTATATATATATATATATAATGCAAATAGGAAGTTTACTCATAAAATAATATAATTTTCTGTCTCTTTAACTGTATCTTTTGCTTTCTAGTCCTTTTATTTCTATTTCAAAAGTTTAGTCAAAGATCTCTGAAGGTACATATGGAAATGACATCTTCTCAATCATTGAGCCAATTCTTTCCAAAATAGAAGTTGAAGTTTCTCATTTGCATGGGATCAATCTTGCAGTTGATTTACATTCCCAACTCATAAAAGCTGAAATCTTTCATTCACACTTCAATAAGTTGTAATTAAGCAAAGTTAACTCTTCCAAATATAATCTATCATAAGTTACCAATTGCATTCAAAATTCAAGCTTCCACCTTATAGGCCAAAAAAGCATAGTGCTCTCTCTTCCTATTATTTGATGGTGTCCAACACCTGTTTTCAAATGCAGAAGTTTCGTTTAAAGCAAAAGAAAGAACCATTCATCCCATCAATTCCTATCACGTTGGGGCCACGCTTTGAAATGGCTCAATTTGAACAAGTCTCCAATCAATATGGGCCTCTGACAGCACAAGGCTATTTAGATAGCCTCACTCCGAGTCCTTCGGCTCTTGTGAATCAAATGGCTCCATTTGGATTGCAGCTGCCTCCACATTTCAATAGTAACCCTAATATGGGCTACATGCAAACCAACAATGACAATTTGCTACTTCATCAAAATATAAATGCAAGCCAGAACCAAGTAGCTTCAAATTTTGGAAGAAATAAAGAGATCCAAGGGCCATACTCTTCAAACTCCCTTGTTATTGGTATGAACAAATTTATGGGTTCTGGAAGTGTGGCTTCTGGTTTATTCGAAACAACCATTCAAACCCAACAACAAACTACTGACGTCCAATTCCCATCATCCTTCAGAGCAAATACAGAGAGGCAATAATGTAATTGTGATACTCAAGTTTCAGAATCTTTCAGACAAAATCCATCAGCCAAAACAACTACTGAATAATACGGCCCAAATATCTGACAGTGGTGGCAACTGTCCTTACATAATAAGTTTTAATCAGTTTTTGATCACTGATGCTGAACAGCAGCATAATGCGAGTGAATGGAACACTATTTTGGCATCTGAGAATGCAACAAATGATGTTACCGTAGACGGAACAGTAATAAATGCTAACCAGTCCTCAGATAATAATTTTGAGCAGCAGTACCTTGGTTCCAAAGTCGTGGAAGTCTTCTCATCAAAGGTAGTAGAAAAAGAAAATTTAAATCTTACGACAGAAAATTTTGCCTGTGCTTATGATACCTGGCCTTTGATGCTCGAAGGCTCTTTCAAGTTTGATTTCATTTGAAGATGGTTGGAACTGTTTTCTAATTAACATTCACCGAAGCTTGTGAAGTAGTAAGCGAATGTTTGTTGACATCAGTGTTTTCCATTGTAATGTATTTAAAATGAGCTAATTTTCCAGCTTCTTTTGGAGGACTGAGGACATAAAGGTTCTGTTTTGAAAATGTCTAGTTCACTCTATGAGGTGTTGTTTCATGCCTTTTTGCTGAAGTTGTTGTCACGCCCTTAGTCTGCTCTAGGCTATAACCCTAAAGAGCAGGAATGGCAATGAGATAAGTTTTCCATATCCCATCCCATTCCTGCCCCACGCCCCATCGAAGAAACAAGATGAGATGATGCAACTACAACGGCAAGCCACTTGCCTACCCACAAATAAAGATATATATATATATATATATATGTTATTTCAATAATATTAAAAAAAATTAAATGGACTAGCACACAGGCCATCTTATAGGCCAAGCATGGCCCGCTAACCCCTAGGTTGGCTCCTGTAGCGGGCCGAACTGGCATAGCCTATCTCTATTGACACCTCTACTCAAGGAGCAAGATTGTAGGTCTTCTTTTATAGAGCAAGGCTTCAATTCTTCCATGGAGTAAGGTTCCAATTCTTCTTTCATAGAGCAAGGCTTCAGGATTTCTTTCATAGAATAATACTCCAATTATTCTTCCATAGAGCATGGCTCTAAGGCTTCTTTCATAGAGCAGGGCTTCTTTCATGGAGTAAGACTCTAGGTCTCTGGGCTTAGGCTGCTTGGAGTAGGGCTCCAATTATTCTTCCATTGAGCAAGACTCTAGAATTTCTTTCATGTAGCAAAGCCCTAGGGCTTCTTTCATGGAGTAGAGCTCCAGAATTTCTGGGCTTGGGCTCTCTCTAGACTTAGGCTTAGGTCACTTCTAAGCTTGGGCCTTTCTGGACCTAGGCTGGAACCGCTCACCGACCTGGGCCCTTTCTGGACTCAAGCTCAGGCCAGTCATGGGCTTGATCTTGGGCCACTCCTAGACTTGGGCCCTTTTTGAACTTGTCCTCGGGTCATTATTGAGATCTTCAGGCTTAGCACAATGCTCCATTTGTAGGTTGTGTATAACTGCAGCCTGCTGTCGCACCTTTCATCTTGATTATGCTTCTTTGATTTGGAAATACATCAAGCATAACTACTGATGTTTGTAGAGGAAAAGAAAACCACTCCCTTGTGATGAAGAGCCTAGATTCAAAGGAATTTTTTTTCTAAGAATGAATTTGGAGACTGTTGTCTTGCCACAGGCCAAAAAGGATAACAGCCCCTTTCTACATTCACCTTGCATTTTGTGGCCTTAGAAACATTATGATAGTGGGTTTTTTATGTTTCCAAGGTAGGGAGGACTTTGTCTTAGAAAGGGAATAACAAGATTAGGTGATTGATGGGGTGAACTTCATATTTGGAGTGGTGGATGTCAATGCTATCATGCAAAGGATAGAAAGGACATGAAAAGCTTCTATCAAACTCAAGAAGGCTTAAAGGAGAGGAACATAGTGGTTTCTAGTATTTTAAGACTTAGGACTTAGGAGAGGACTTACCATAAGTTTAGAAGAGCTCGAGAAGAGAGGAAGGGACTCTCCTTGCTAGTTTTTAGGTAGGGTTGCAGCAAGGCATGTAGTAGGGTGGCAAGATAGATTCCTTCATAATTAACATACTCTAAGGAGCTCTAGGATATAGGGTTAGACTTCTTGGTGGTGGGATATCTGATTCTTAGATGCATGCTTCAAGGTCTTGAATAACAAATTTTATGAGGATTAGAGGAAGTAGGCATAGGTCTTTCTTTGGGAGAGAGAGATTTGGATTGGATGGAGCAACATTTCTTTGTTTTAGGGCTTCTGTGTGTCCTCTTTAAGGTTCATCCTAAAGGTTTGAATAGACCTCATGTGCTGCATTTAGAGGCCTTGAGAGTTGTTAATTTCAGCTGGCAAAGATCTTGTAAATCAAATAAATTAAGGAATTATGTGTTGGATTTGCCTAGGGATGTGTTGAGCATATGATGTGGGGCTAAAATCTTCTATGCACCAAATTAAATATCCTTGATTTAAGAGGCATCTAACGATGCCCTAACTAATTAGTAACTTCAAAGGAATGTGAGTTGCCTATTTTGTCACAGTCCAAATGTGAAAACTTTTTGAATTATACCCAAATCAATCCATTTTGTAGTTTTCTCAAAGGTAATGCACTTAATATTCAGACTATAAGCTTTACCTATCTATATTGTCATAATTCAAATATGAAAGCTTTTGAGTTAACGTCCAAATTAACCTATTTAGTAGTTTTTCAAAGACAATGCATCTAAAGCCCCAACTATGGGTCGTACTTGTCATTTTTCTTCAAGTCCAAATGCAGTAAGTTTTGAATTGTTGCTTAAGTTAATCCATTCTATAAGTGATGTATCCTTCTTCACCATGGCTTGGTAATGTTTTGGGATGGTGACTACAATACCTCAAACACTAGGTCATTGGAAATTGACTTGAATGGGCAAACCAAGGTGTTGGGTTTTGCCTAAATCATAAAAATTGAACCCAATGCCTGAAACTCAGCCCTGATCATCCCTTCTACCGAAATTCAATCATGGTAATTGAGCGCCACTTGATCATGGCTTGGTCTAAATCAAACCCCATGCTTGACTCTTATCTTTAATTTGGCTTGCTCATAAGGATATGGAGCATCTGTTTTGATTCATGGCTTTTTAATTAGTGCTTGAGTCAAAATGTACTACAATGGTCCTCAAGGAATTTTCATCAAAGGTGATGGGCCCCTCATCACATTATTTGATCATGCTCTAAGATGAATATTAGTGACTAAACCATCTCAAATAGACAGGACCTTTGGTGATGCCTAAGAAATAATTGATACAACCACTAGAAAACCAAACACTAGTGGTTTCCATGCTTTTGGTAATGGATTTAGCCACTACTAAATTTCCTATTTCTTGCAGCTACATAATGTTTGTGTGTCCTAGATAGGATGAGTGACCTAATGTTGAGGCTTAGTTACCTAAAGAAAAGGGTTCTCTTATGTGTGTCCAAGTCAAGACACAGAAGAATTGTAGCATTATTTTCATCATAATTTGTCCTTGTGAGCATGAAACTAGCATTATGTTTCCATTTGTTTAATCAAGGATTAAGTTACTCAAAATGTAGTGGCTCATAAAGTCATGTAACAAAATTGATCAAAATTATCGCCTAAGTTGCCAAGGATTCATGTTTAATGAGTCTAATACATTTAACTTATCACCAATCTTCCAATTGATGATTGTAGTCTTATCAGCACAAGCAAGGCCACTATATAATGCCTAAAAGGTCAAAGTAAGCTCTGTAATAAATTATTGACAATCTACTCCTACAAGTCAAGTTAGAGTAACAAATTTCAATCCTTGTCTAAAAAATGTATATCTTCTACACTTTATTATGCCTAAATACCTTATAAATGGACTTGCTTAAGATAAAACTAATTACCAAGAATTACATAAACAAGTTTATTTAATTCCTTAAAATATATAAAAATGCATACAAGTGTCCAAAAGTTTAATAAACTATTTAAGAAGAAAAGAAAATTGACATTTGTAGACTATCTATGGATTTTCTTCCATCTTTTTGTCACACATCAAACTCGATGTGGAATCAGGACATGATAATTCGTCACTCACTTGAAAAATAAATCCCCAACATGCAAGGTATCTTAAGCAGAGCAATTACACATAAAATTAAATAAATATAACTAATAATAGCAAATTCAATATCCATTCAATAAAACTAGTCGAATTCCATAATAAGATCAATAATAAAATCTAATATAGGATCTTGATATCAAATATGCTAAACATTCTTTAAGTTAAACTAGCTAATCATAGGAAAATAACTAAATCTTGGATCAGCTTCTACCTGAAATCCCATTTATTTCTTAGTCTCTTAAAAAAAAAAAAAAAAACTTTTATGAGCAAAGTTCAGTAAGTAACCCCTAAACATGCTCAAAGGGATTAAGTACTTAATTCATTTTAAAAGATATGCATAATATGATGTTTAACTATCATTTTTGAAAATAATTTTAATAGAAAATAATGCATGTCATTGTATAGTAATAATATCAAATTTATATACTTAAAGCTTTCATTTCAAAATTATGATAATAACTCTATAGTCACGACCATAGCGACATATAAACCCTATGATGGGACCAGAATAGGTCGCTACATTTAATCCTATAGAGATGGATCAGAAACAGATCATCGTATATATTACTTATAGAGGTGAGTTCCGATATCAGAAGCCATTGTACAAGCCCCAAAAGGTAGGGATAATTTATCATGAATCGTAGTTGACTAAGAGTCCATAACTTATATTTAAACATTTCATGTCTTGTTTCATAGATAAACAGTTTGCCATTTGCTTATGTCCCACATTTATTTACTTAATACCCACGTTTTACATGCTAATAGACTTAAAAGCAAACTATAACATGAATTCATAATTCATCAAAAACTTAATTGGCCCACAAGCAACATAACAGAATATAAATGCTTACTTGATCCAATTTTTGATAACTAAAAATTTACAAAACTCATAATTCAGCTTTTTCATATTGAAGAAAAATCCTATCACGTATTATAAATAAATCCTTAAGATTTAGTGCTAAGCATAACATCATTTCAAACATTTTTTACAAGATTTAGAAATTATACTAAATTCTAAACATATATTTCTCAATATAAAATATTTAATAAAATCAACTAATCAGGGATTTTCAAGTAATCATATAGAACATTTATAAAATATAATATTTAAATCCTTAATAATTTTAAAAATTACTCTAACCATAATTGGGTTTACTTACCTCTTCAAATAAAATTGCTAGGCACTAATCACCAATTTTTGAGGCTCAAGGACTTCATCATCCTTCTTAATCCTTCAATTTCTATCTTCTGGACTACTTGTTTAATACCAAAAGATCTTCATTAAGCCATATTTATAGAAATTTTTTTTAAAACAAATAGATTTTCTACTCTTCATAAAATACTAATCTTCTAAAACCAATAGACTTTGAGTTTTTGTAGGATACACATTTCTTTAAAAAAACTAAAGAGATAAATATCCATTAATATTTAAAATAAATTCTTGTCTCAAAACTAACTTCTAACTCATCCAACATAATTTTAAAATATAAAATTTTAGATAAAAAATTAAAATCATCTTTAATCATTATCAATCGTTTTTTCATAATTTATCAAAGTTTATTAGTACTAATTTATGTTCATGAAATTAATCCTTTCCTTAATTGAATTCCAATTTGAGTCCTTCAAGATGTGTTAGAAAGCTAACTCAATACTGAACATTATGAATATAGATTTAATTAAAAATTTTAATTATATAATTTTTGATAATTTTTTAACTCAATCTAGTTAAATTAGAGCTTAATCTCACATTATGCCTTTCTACAAAATTTTGTATAAAGATCATATTAATTCATAAAAAGTGTTCATCACATAACATTACTTATAGTATTTTCTAAAGTTGCAAATATAGAAGATAAATATTAACACTATTCAAAGTTTTGCATGCACTAGAAATACCCTACACAACTTTGTATAAGGACTTTTTTCAATTTTTCTAGAATTAATGCGGTACACAAGGGAAGTTAAATATTAAGTTACCAAGCTAGCATTAGTGGGCCAAGTGAACTTTAATTTGCATAAAACGGATGCCCCAATGTATTTTCAATATCAAAATATCCATTAAAAATATAGAGGAGAAAACAATAGAGGTTGATATGATCTATAATGAGAATTTCCTATTCATTGAGTATATCTTGTAGTATTTTTTTTTATTTGATATATTGTAAATGTCATCTCCTACTATAACTATTACTTATGGTTTTTGGTACAACTAATGCGAGACTTGGCCTAAGTTGGATTAAGGCCCGATGGTCACCCCCACTAGCTAGGACTGAAAGGATGTTAATTCTAACCTCTATGCAAAAGATGCCAACAAATTGTATGCACTAGCGATTGTCCCACTAGTTGGGCTCAAAAGGAACCCATTTCTGCACACATGAAATATTATCATATAGAGTATGTGCTAGTAATCATGCTACTAGGCATTAATAATTTTCATCTATGCAAGATAAGCCCAAGGGCTGAAACTTCTTGCTAGACTAATGTTGGCAGCTATTAGAAAGAGGAAAGATTGTTTCCCATCTTGGAGTAGGGCCAGAACAACGGAGGCCTATGTCCTTTCCCTTTCAAAGACCTATGATGGGAACTGATTGGCACAGATGATTAGAGAGGGAGGGGAGGGAGCGGAGGAGACTTACCTCTTCAATGCTTTGATGACAAGATGAAAAGGGAACTCATCAAAATCTAGGATGACTTATCAATGGCTTGAAGGATCAATCGATCTCGTGTACCATATCATGGAAGGAGGGAGGAATTTAAATAAAGGAATTGAGGGCTCCGTCTCCCCCTTGTTGACCATGATCGGGACTACAAGTCTCATCATTCCTAGCAAGGTAGGTTCCCTTGTCTATCTCAGACTAGGTTTCAAGATTAAGGCCTTGCTGAGTCAACTTAGTTCATGGCATCAAGTTGACCGATTCAATAGTTTGGGTTTTTTTTAAATTGGATTTGGGCTAGTCAAGTGGACCAAGCCCAATCCATTAGCAGGTCATGCTGGAATGGCTAGGCCTCACATTGCCACCACCTAATAAAAATTTCATCCTCGACATTTTCATACTAGAGCTTTCAAATATTTAGGAGTAAGTTTTCATTTTATCTTCAAGCTCCCTATTCTCTCTTCCGGTGTGGTTTTCCACTATACTTTCACTACTCAACTCTAATATAAATCCTTCGTAACCAACTCATCCACTTTTTGTTAGCAGCTTCAATATTTGCTATGAGTTTAAAATTTATAGACTTAACCATTCCAACTATTTAGTCATCACTGTTACTTCTAATTCAACTAAGGTAACAAGATCCTTCACCATTATACAAGCATTTATGCATAGGCTTAGGTATCTGAGACACAAGGGTCAAGTTGTAATACCTATTACCACTGCATTAAAGGCTTGAATGTCTTGCTAAGTCATAGAGTAGACATGAGCTTGGGTCTTTGGCTTCTGCTTGCCTCCCTAATCTTGACCCTTGGAGCTAGATATAGGGGTCTATGAAGTTGATGGCCTTGATGCATTCTGCAATGTCAAATCATTATACTAGACACAATCAAAATAGGCTTCAAAGAACAAATGGAAGTCCATTTCAGTGTGAAATCTCCTACATTTGGCATAATGAGATCCCTTTCCATTCTAGGCTTCATGATCATGCTAGGAGGTATCTTGATGTTTAGATGGGTTACTTGAAGGTTTTTTTTTTTTTGCCACCCACCTGATCAATAATTTCACTATGATCTTCTTCTTACTGCACATTCTCTGTCTATTTTTCAACTAGCTTCATTTTTTTTACCACCTCCCTATGGTTGGTCAACTCCATTGGTCGAACATTGGCCTAGACCTTAGGCTTCAATCCTCTCTCAAACATTTAAAAATTTCTAAATTCAGTAGATACCAATTCTAGAGCAAAGTAGGTGTCACACTTTAAATCCGAAATCCAAGGAGAGAGATGTCGCGTATTCATAAGGAAGTTCCTTACAAACATACAAGGCTTTTCTCATGATATCACATACATAGCAATGTAAAAAAATTCTAATTGCAATTTCGACAACATTCAAGCCATGAAAAGGACTATATTACATAACAATTGTTTCAATACTAGATATGAGCAAAAATAAAATATTAAATTCTCTATTTCTTCTTGCATATTTAAGTGCTCTCCTAGTAATATCCCCACATGACTACTGATCAAAATCTGAAAAAAAGAGATGAAAAAATAATGAGCTCCACATGATTAGCTCTTCTGAAAAATATAGCATACTATTTACATACTTATTTTGTATAAGTAAATGCACTTTAACAGTTAATACAATAACACTATGTTTCTATATTTTTCATTTTCATAAGCATGACATCCAATCCAACTATACTCAAATCATCTTACCAATGTTTTACCTTCACAGGCAAAGTCTAGACCGGTGTATATCCCCCAAGGTCATGAACATTACCAGTATTTTATCCCTATTGGTGGGATATAGATCAATGAATATCCTCCAATGGCATAGGTATTGACTAGTGTTTAACCCAAACCGGTAGGATCTTGGTTAATGCACATCCACCATCAACTATGGTTTAACCAGCATTGTCAAGATTAGAATCTTAAGTGTTTAAATTTCATAATTGCTTCGTCATTCTTATACATTAAATCATCAGGCCATCATTTCACCATTAATAATAATAAATCAGTATCATGATGCATAGCATAGTTGATAATCAAGACAAATGATCAAGTAATATTCACAATTTTAAGCTCACAAAGATTGTAATTATCTAATTATATCAATCATAATAAAGTTTTAGAAGAGGCCAATCATTGCTTACCTGATAGTTTGAGTGGCAGTCGATTAAATTAACTCAGTGTTCCCTCTTTACGACCTATCACATAGTTTGGGCTTAATCAGAACATAACCATATGTTAATTTATTTTGTTATTTCAAACTCCCTCCATAGGCCTAATGGATTTAATATTACCAGATCCTAAAGTTCCTTCCTAGGGACATGCCAACGGTGCCCAATATCTAGAAATTAGATATGTTCAACATACTTAGCTTGGAATTTATTTTTGGGCCAACCAATGAGTATAACCCTAAACCCCCATCAGCCTAATGAATTCAATATTGCTAGGCCCTTAGGAATTAAACAACTTAAACCACTCGAGAACCTGATTCGGTTTGATCCTAAAACAGGGGATCGCACGTCTCTTCTTGTTTGAAGGAGACGGGGTTCGTCCTCGTCTTGACATCCGAAGCTACCTTCTGAGCTTCCAACCGTCCCCAAGGCTGGCCGGCGTCCTTCCCACGGTCGTCTAGCTGGCTGACGGCTGCTGAACCTTCAATCACGGCACCCCGGGTCGACTCCTAAAGCATTACGACAGCAAGAACTACCAACTGGTCATGGAATGAAGCCCTACCAGAGCCATGGGACAATGATCACGGTGAGTCCAAGGTGACCATTCCTTCTTGGCTTCCTGCCGGATAAATGGCCTTGTCGGAACCCAGCGATGAGCCAAAGGCTTCATGGAATAGGGGAAAACAGGGGATACGGTAAAATGATGAATCCTAATGATTCGCGGTTGTTTGTTTGCTATTCTTGATCATTCCGGCTACATCGGTGTAGCCAGTTGCTGACAGGCAATGCTAAGATAGGCCACGTAGAACAGGGCATCGGCCCTTCTTTGGGTTGGATGGTCATCAACAGCCGTGGTCATCAGCAGCCATGGTCATCAGCAGCCATCCAGCAAGTAGAAATAATAGGGAGGGAAAGAATAATTACCTCTCCCAACGATCTTCTCTGACTAGTCCGGGCGATCTTCTCTGACTAGTCCCGGCGACTTCCCAAGCCTGAACGCCCTCCTTTTCCCTTCCGTCAGCCCTTCGTTGCCCCGGAACGATGCCTAAGCTCATTTATTTATAGAGAATCCGGCTCCTCCCAGCTAGCCCAATCCTCTTCTGCTTCGGTGTGGGATCTCCGGCTTCGATCGAGAGTCTTCATTCCTGCTATAAGGCAAGGTAGGTCCAAGAACTTGGTTTGGGTCTCATTTCTTTGTTTTTATTTTATTTTATTTTATTTTATTTTAGTTTAGTTTTGGGCCATTAAGAAATCAGCCCAATTACTCTTTCTTAAGCTGTTATATTGACTGATCCTAAACCTAGGGCTGGGCTTTACAGTGAGATAGCTCAGCGAACTCGGCCTCATTCTAGGCCACTGTCATGTTCCCTTGGGTCAATTTCATAAATTCTCCTCCGTTCTCAAACCTGAGATTCTTGGGAAAATGTCTACCCCACGAATGCCTCATGAAATACTCCCCAAGTGAAAGGTCGATTATTGTTGTGATGTCTTTTCACAACTTCCCAGCACTTGTATAGGCCTCTCCCTACGCACAACTGGTAGATGGCAAAGCGAATTTTTTCTTGATCTGAGTAGTCCATGGATATAAATGCCTTCTCCATTTTCTTTAGCAACTTCGGAGCTTCGATTGACTCAACAAATCCCTCAAAGGTAGGTGGTGCCAACTTTATGAACTTTGTTTCAAGCAAGTTAGCCCACCTTCAGTCCTCAATTGTCCTAACCATTGTATTTGCTATAGGAATCCACTCAAAGCTTGCACCAAGTCAAATATCTGGCTCTGAGTTTCCTTGAACGCTGGTGGTCCCTTGGTTGCTACTGGCAATGTAGTGGTATCACTCTGATGGCGACTAGAGCTAACCTCCTAGCTTCTAGACCCTTCTGCTGTTGAGCTATTAACCACCCAAGGGGCACTAGCAGTATGAGAGCTGCCTCAACTCTAAGAAACTCTAGTAGTTCGATGGGGGTTAGCCATGCAGGGACTTTCTACAAGATCAGCAACTCTTCAAGCATGAGGTCGATTCATCACAACATAACAAAATTTCAAAAGTAAGTTGAATATCTTTATACAAGAGACCTCATAAATCTCTATAATCAAAAAGCATATGAAGCATATCCTATCAACTTATTCGCTACTCTATCTCACTACTATTAGTTTACATCCCAACGATTTTTAACCTATGCTCTGATACCACAAAATCCATTATGCCCTGAACCCAACACTCTAAGTCGAGACATGACAGATGACCCTACATCCTGTAAGTTTGTACCTGCAAAATATACCAAGCCTACATGAATTCTCAAAGATCCTATGTACAAGCCATCAAAAATAAATATTAGGCATTGGCGAATAGATATTGACATAACAAATAAATGTTCTAGCGCACACTAAAATTATGCCAAACTACAAAGTAATTATCTTGAAAATAATAATTTTAAATGTAACATATTAGTACAATTAGTACTAATGCCAAATGCTCCAACACACGATCCCAAGCCTCGATCACACTATTCCTTGATATTTAAAAATGTATAAAAAAGAATAGCAAGCTAGCTGCTCATTAGGTAATCTCTTCTAATCGGATCAAGCATATCAACTATAATAAATGCAATTTAAATTCAATAAATTTATCATTCATAGAAAATAGTAGTTTGCCAAATCAATAATATAATTATAAAAATAGCATGCCTTCCAGAATACAACATCAATTTTCAAAATAATTAATGCAACGATTCAAAAATCTCTTTTCTTTTTAATTTTTAAAATCCATCCTCGCTAATTTCTATAACTATGACCAAGATCAACCCTATAACAAGGCCGATATAGACTAGCTCTTAACTAGATATGCCGGCTCTAAGTTGCACATGATAAGGCTAAAATTGTAAAAATGAGACTAGCTCTAAGTTGCACATAAAATATACCAATTGGTGGCATGTACTAGTAATCGCTCCATTAGCTAAGCCCAAAAGGAACTTGTGCTTGCACACGTGATATACAATTATACATAGTATATGCTTGTGATCACTCCACTAGCTTGATCGAAAAGACAAAAATAGCATACCGATAAATAAGCATATTTTAGTGATTGCCCCACTAGCTCGATCTGAAAGAAAACATACTCCTAAACATATGTAAAAAATATATCGTTATACTCAACATGTACCAATGATCAACTCTGACTAGCTAAGCCCTAAAGAAACTTATTCCTTAACTTGGGTGGCCAACAATCTATGCCAATGGCTAATTCTAAGTTAATTAGACTAGAAAGAGTAAACACAACATCAATTTCAAATCAGTTGATTGCCATACCACAGTTTCAAGAAATCCATAAATTTTTACTCATAAAGTTCAAATACTTAATTCATTATATATATGTGTGTATGCATGCATGCATGCATGTATGTATACTCATGTCCAGTTAATCAACATGATTTTCGAAGAATCATAATATATTACTAGGTCTAAATAAAACATGTCATGCTTAATCTATAAATTTTAAAACAAATTTTCTTTGATGAAAGATAGGCATAATAATTTTTATGACATGAAACCATGCATTAATAGTTTTATAATTTTAATATCCAATATTCATGATATTTTTCTAGATAAATAAATAAATCTATGTTATCTTAATTTTTGAATAAAATATTTATACATAATTATAAAATACTAGAGATCGAGGTACTTATCATCTTTTAAAGATAACTATTTATAAATTAGTCTCGATTCTCTACCCAAATCAAAGGCCTTGATAACAGAAGTGGACTCCATCAACTCTCAACCATGAAGGAAAAAAGTAACTCAATGATTGCACCACTACATATTTGGACTCAATAAACCAAGTAATTTGTGAGTCTAAGAGGGGTTAAATGATACCTCGTGAAGGCTGAGGTGGGCATTGGTACAACATATGGTAGCCAACATGGTCTAGGCCCATAACTGACACAGTAAGGGTCAAAAAAGCAGAACCCTCGGCTAGGGTCCATTTGAGGTCCACTAAAAGAGAGAATGTAAGAGAGATTATTTATTTCCTTTTTGTTGGAGAGAGAGCATAAAACAAAGAGAAAATCAAAGGAGCCCTAGCCTTCACTCTTTCCTCATCCGGCCTCCATAAAAGGAATGATGGTAGCGCGAGTGGAGTTGGTGGTTGGCCGACCACCTCAATGCACGGCAACGAGATGCTAGCCATTGACATGGCATGGGATCCCACTAGCTACATTGATGAAACGATGCCCAAACAAGGCAATGGGAAAAGGAAAGGGGAAGGCAGCGGCAAATCATGGTAGTGAGGTCAATCCCAACCCTAACTTGCTTGCCTGGTGGGTGAGGCCCCTTGTTGGACTAACATTGATGGCTATTGCGCATTGAAGAGGGAAAAGATTGTTTCCCACTTTAGAATAAGGCTAGTACCCAAAACAAGGAAGGGCTATTTTCGTAGTACATGCTTTACAAACAATACAAAACTAATGCATAAACAGCAAACCAATTACCATGCATCTGCTTTTCAATTCCAGTAAACTTAGGAAGTTCAAATGATCACATTTGTACCTTCTATGAATACTCATGTGGTATTTTATATAGCCGCTAAGGCTCTCTAAGATCCTCCATGAAACTAGTACTAGGCTCTTCATGCACTTATGGCTATGATTCTGAAATCATTCTTATTATCCTTGATGAAACTAATTTCTTCCATATCTATCTTGTATCCATCTTTTTCAAAGATACAAAGTGCAAGTTCTTCTTTCTACTGGTAGCATATCATTTTGATTTTTTAATATGTTGACTTTCATATTCATTTCAGCAATTTTCCAATCTAGAGGCCCCGAGACAAGAGTCAACCAGCATAGATGATTAGAAAGGGAGGTGAGGGAGAGAAAGAGACTTATCTCTTCCTTGATGATGCTCTAGTGACAAGATGAGAAGGGTACTCATCAGAATCTAGGATGACTCATAGATGGTTCAAAGGACTGATCAATCTCTAGTGCGGCATCTTATGGGAGGAGGGAGAGCTTTAAATAGAGGAGCCAAGGGATTATTCTTTATATTTTTGACTCTGATCGAGACTATAGGACTCATCATTCCTAGCAAGGAAGGTCTTCTAATCCAACCCAGACTAGGTTTCAAGATTAAGGCCTTGCCAAATCAATTCATGGCACAAAGTTGAATAGATCCAATAGTTTAGATTTTTTTCTTTTAATTGGATTTTGGGCCAATCAAGTGGACCAAACTTAGTTCATTGCAATGTTAGCTTGGAGTGGCTATGCCTCACCTAAAGCCAACTCAACATCGCTCTCCTGAGTCAACTCGAGTAAAGACGAGTTGACACAGAAACCTAATCCTAGTTGAAGAGGCAAAAAATAAGAAGAAAAACTCACAAGATTCCAAGAGGATTTTGACTTTAAGGGAGAATAGGGGAGCTAGATTCTACATGATCTCTCTCTATAAAATCTTCTTTCACTCCCAATTTTCTTCATTATGATTCTCTATGAATTGACTGCTCCCATCAATCTTAAAAGAGATATTCTAGCTCTCCCTTGAGCTATCAGATGTTATTGACTATCTCACCTCTGTCAACAACCTCTCGCTAACCTTCATCTTTGATGATCACTATTGGCCATCCTGGTTTCATTATTGTGCTACCGCTACTAGTGTCACTAAGTCTATCAATGAGTGTGGGAGCCAGCTCACCATCAAACTTTGTCAGACAACAAATACATCTCTTCCTACTCCTCTCTCTCTTCTCTATTTACCATAAAATAGCTTTCCCTATTTTAAGGTGATGTTTGCAACACCCTCAGCCTCTCTCTATCTATCCTTTATAGGCATTGCTCAACAAGAACTCCGACTCGATTAGCTATGGCCTCCATTCATTTTCTCTCTTTTCCTCTCTCAATGTCTCTTTAGTCTGTTATGGAGTCCCTGACACAACCATTCATTTTTGATTTGGCCATTATCATTGGTCATCCCTAGCCACCTCTCACTTCTATTGATTGTCAATTCAACCATTGGTACTGTCACTCCCATCACTACTCTTCATCCTTTGTTGTAAGGGGAGTCAAAGAGGGTTCTCCCTCTTCCCCTATTTCTTTTTGTTCCTCTTCTCTCTCTCTTTCTTTCTCTTTCTTAGAGAAAAGAAGAAGGGAGTAAGTGGGCCAAAGCTCGTCACTTGGAGAAGTAAGCCACCAACCTCATTTTCCACCACTATTACCTAGGGTAGTTGGCTTAACTAGAATCTTGTAGTCTATGACTCATATCATGGATGTCCTCTCTCTTGTTGAACCAGTCCCTTAACTAGAGTTAAATGATTTTATGTATGTGGATGGTAATCTGGACCTAGAGAAAACTAGCATAAAGTCTTCCCTAGCCCACTAAGATAATATACTAGTCTCTTATTTTATTTAATATAATTATTGGGTTAGCCTATAGAAGAGCTAGGACTAAAGTTAAAGTTAAAGAGTTAAAATTTCAGAATTTTAGAAATTAACAAATTAGTGATTAATTATCTAAATTAGTGAGAAGGTGAATTTTTGAATTTTGTTGTCCCAAATATTAGTTGTAAATTAATCGGGTGTACTAGGTGCATTTGCAAACTAAGTTAATATATTAAATTAGACATTACTTTTGGTAGAGGTAACAATCGTCTTGCCTACATAACGATTGTATTGAAATGCTAATTCCTACCATGTGCAAGTGTAAGATAACATGGATGAGCTTATTTATGCATGAACAGTGATGATATTTGACATTTTAATATCATGAGCACGATATGAATTTCCCCTATGTTTGATGGTTCAATATTAGATTAATATAATTATTTTACTTGATTATGCATGGATGAGGAAATAGATCATCCTTTAACATGGTAAGTATGGTTTAGTCTCCTTATTGAAATATGCATGACATGTGAAAATAGATTAAATTTAAAAATAAAAATAAATAAAAATTAAAACATGAATATTTAGAAGTATTGAATAAGAAGTTGTAGGACTAGCTTAGTTATTGTGAATTAGCCTAGTTATTGTGAATTGTCAGTATGAGTTAAAGCATGGTTTTATCGATTGTTCCATCATAAGCTAGAAATGCGGCATGCTTTTGATTGCCTGTCACAAGCTAGAAATATGGCACATTATTGATTAACCTAATACAAGTTGGAAATGTATCAAACCATCAATTACCACATCATAAGCTAGAAATGTGGCACATTATCGATTGCCCCATCATGAGCAAGAAACATGGCCTAGCTAGTCCAAATCTAAAAAGATAATTTGATTTTAATTGAGCACACTTGGAAATATTGAATCATATTGTAACAAACAGTTATGATGGATTATACTTAAAAGACATTGTTTGCTCTGATGACTATTTGATGACACATGTATATTAGCCCTATTTAATATTTGGTACCCAAATATAGATATTGGTTATGTTGGAAACTATAAAGTGCATATCATGAACACTACAAGTTTATGATTTCTTATTATTGAATAATTATGATTATTATATATCCTAATTATTTATTATTGAATATCTGTGTCTATTTATATCATAATTATTCATTGCTAAATATTTGTTATCATTAATGTATGCATAGAAGGTTTTTATTGAGCTTTTAACTCATACTATATTTTAACTATCTTTTTGGAGTCATAGGATGCCTAGTACCAGGATATGATAGAGATTTGAGAGAGAAATAGAATAATTAAATTATTTCTCATACCAAATGAATAAAAAAAGATGTAATTGAATAATTTCATTATTATATTAGCTAAATTATTTAGTTTTGGAAAATTAATAATCATATCTAAGAATTATTTAATATAATTATTAAATAACTAAATATTTAATAATAATAAATAAATTACATGTCAAGAGATAAGTTGATAGCATAATAGCCAATTTTTGAATCTCAAAAAGTGAAACCTTTTATTGCATGATTAAGCACAAATTAAAAATATTATCATTAAAGAAGTAAACAAAAAATCAAAGACCAAATAAACAATTTTTTTATCTTTTAGCATCTCCTAATAAAGACACCCTTATCTAAAACATGTGCCATTGTACCAGTGGAATTCAAAATATTTTGTCATTATTGCAAGCTTTCAAGTATGGAATTTGGTAGACCATTTTGTAATTTTCTAATTTAAAAGCATAAAAATGCATAGCATTAAGATCTCTCTTTCTTTTGTTTTGCAAGTAAAAATACTAGAAAATCTCTTTTTTAACATTTTTATGCAGATATTTAGATCATTTTTCTTGCAAACAAATGAAATATAATTCTACTAACTAAACAACTAGTTATTTAAGCTCATTTTGTGGACATTCTCTCACTTAAATTTGTCTTGGAAACTTATTCATAAAAGTTTGATATCAAAAAAAAATAGTAAAAAAATTGTTAGACTTGATAATTATTGCTTGATACATCAAGTTGACCAAGGGATAGATGGGATGAGGCACATTGATTTATAAAAAGACAAAGTATTATAACTAGTTGCATTAAAAGAATTGCAGAGGAGTGGATAATATCTATTCCAACTTAATTTATCTAAGAGTTAAATAGCATATGAAATTGTTCGTTCGTATTGTTAACACTTTTTTAGCTATTTTACCAAAATTTTGTTAGTTATTCAAGAATGCAAAAACAAACTTGTTTTCACCATAAATTATGGAAAAAATTTAGTTGGATAGTTCAATTTAGCTCTTAAAAATATGAATTTTGATATTCATATATTTTGAATTTTAAATGAAAGAATTTTTAAAAAATATGGTTTAATATTTGATTTGAGAAAAGCACTCACAAATAAAGAATTTAGTTAATGAGTTAGAGTATTTCAAAGACTAAAATAAATATTATACTAGTAAAGGTAATTAATAAGGCATTTCATTAACATTTTAATACCTAAACAAGCACACACATTGTCTTTGAATCATAATGCATAAAATTTATTAAGGTGACATCCTTTTTTTTTTTTTTTTTTGAGTGAAAGGGTGGGGAACCCACACGCATTTTTATTACTCAAGCTCAAATATTTATGAGTCTGCTATCTAAGATTTAAGTATAGAACCTTTGGTTGCTATATAGAGGGATGTGATCATTAAAATAAGCCTTAATTGATTAAAAAAAATTGAGACATGATAATACTTATAAAGTAGCTCCTTTATTAATTGATTCAAAATAAATCATACACAATAGGAACAAAGTCATTGTTCTTTACCTTCGATATATTTCTTTTTCTTAATTTAAGATTAAGTTTGACTAAGAACAATTTTCTAGATTAAGATCCAATTCATATATTGACGTACATAAGTGAAAGACATAGTTCAATCTCTAAACTTTTGCCAAAATTAAATCATAATTACATTGGTTATAGCTCACAAATATATGACCATCTATGGTTGCTTCATAGTTAAGAAAGCTATCATAATATTGCGTACATTTGGCAAAGTATGATAGGTATACTTTATTAAAAATAAACTAGCACATATCTCTACAATATATTAATGTTTATAGAAGAGCATAAAATGGTAACTTTCATTCTAACAATATAGTATGTCTATCTTACATGTATTCTTCTACTAACTATGTTTTGCAAAAGTAATTATATTTTTTGTTCGATGAATATACTTGGACATGATATAACTTATTTAATTTTTCAATATACATGCAAAATAAACACGTTAACGTGAGCATCAATTATTTTAGGAAATTGAATCATAATGTGAAGTAATAATCAATTATATTTATAATAAAATTAAAATTTTATTATAATTCTTTTTGAATAATACATTTTGTAAGTTATGGCATACAAGTAAATGTGGTGATTGCATATTATATCTCTTATATGAAGCAATATCTATTTGTATAGATTTACTACTTATATATATAAAATGTCTAGAAAGACTCCAATCTTTTGACATCTTTGAAAGGGTCCCAAAATGTCTAGAAAAAGCCCCATGTCACCAGGATTCTTCTAAATCGGTGTTCATACCCACAATGCAATGCATGCCCTTGGAATGCATCTAAGCCAACCATGCATTTCAATGCTTGGTTTTCCTTTCTTTCTAAAGTCCCATGGACTCTTGGATTTCCATCTAAATACCTCTAGTTAGTTGAGATGTGGCTAGATGCCCATAGAAGTTGAAACATTTCTAAAATCTCAGATAATGCACAGCTAAATGAAATCTTCCTCGTACACTCGGAACTTACCACTTTTGCTTCCTTCACATGCCCATATGTGGCTATTTTTAGTCGGTCAGACATGCCCACATCTGGTTGGATGATGTTCAGCCAACAAAAGGTGATTGGGTCCATGCATTTCAGCCAAATTAATCCTAGATGCTTTATACATGCACCAAACCCAATCAAGCACACTATCTTATGCCTAAACCTAATTGAGCTCCTCTTCAGCAAGTTGAATAGCTTAGAGGGCTAAAATCAAGCCCATTCAATGTCTTGATCATAACCCAAAGGGTCTATATAAATCTTCAAAAGAGATCTTTGAGCAAAAACTCTCCAATTACACCTCAAAATGTTGTCCTAATTCCTCAAAGAAGCCATGCTTTTTATCTCAACAACACTTTGACACCTCTGCTGTCCCTACTATATTGACCTTCCTAATTCCAGACCTAAAATCTCTGCCTAAGACTCTCTATGTTCGATGCTCCCATAGCAAAAATAAGGCCTCCTTTTCACTTTTTAGTAGCTTAGAAGCTTGTCACCAAGGCGCCTCCAAAACCTTGAAACCCCAAGGTTAAGTTGAGAGGAAGACACTATCCCCACCAGCCTACTATGGGACAATTGTCTCCTTCAAGTTCGCCTACTTATAAGGGCGAGCCATTCTTTGCTCCCCCAAGAACTCAAGCCTTAACAAACTCGAGCACTGAGATAGCTCATGCAGCCTCAAGCTAGTCAATCATGGACTAAAACCCTAAAGTAACTCATATCAGCCAATGCTTCCATGGGCCAAACACCCAAGTCCTTAAAATGGTCTAATAAGTGCATCCACCACTTAGAGCATTGCTTCAAGGTCCTAAAATAGCACCAAAGCAGGCCATGTCCCAGACTTGGCACTTAAATCATTAAAATGGGCTTCCAAGACCAACACCCCCAAATGGAGCATTGCTCCAAGGGCCTAAAGTAGTATACAATGGACCAGTACCTCTCAAGCTCAGGGCCTGACTCTTCAAAATGGTCGAAGACCACAAAATGGACCCCAAGCGTAATACTCCACATGTAACATTGCTCCATTATTAAAGACCTTAAGTATTGCTTCATTATTGAAGACCTAGATGATTGCTCCATTGCTAAAGATCTGGAGCATTGGTCCACTATTGAAAACTTAGAGCATTACTTCATTGTCAAAGACTTAGAGCATTGATCTATTATTGAAGATTTAGAGCATTGCTTCATTATTAAAGACTTGGAGCATTACTCCATTACTGAAAGCCTAAAAAATTACTCTATTATTGAAGATCTAAAGCATTGTTCCACTATTTAAGTCATAAAGCATTGCTCTACTATTTGAACATTGCTCCATTGCTGAAGGCTTAGAACAATACTCCATTGCTAAAGGCCTAGAGTATTGCTCATTCTTCCCTCAAAGCTGAAGTTTAGAAACATTGCTTCTTCATCATGGAAGCACGATTTCCTTAAAGTTGAAACCCTGGAGTATTGCTCCATAATCCTTTTTAATATTATTATGTAATTGTAATCAATCATACGTGTTTATATAAACTTGAATGTTATTATAATTCTTTGACAGTAATAATTTATAATATACATGTATAGTGATGACAGCAATAAATGCATATACAATACAATATCTCTTTTTGCAAATTTATTTCTTTTGTGCATAGATATTATAAGTAAAATTTCTTTTTTTAATTTAACAAAAGTTGTTTAGAAAACTTCAGTCAAAGAAATATATTATTTTAATCTTGAGCAATAAATTTCAGGTGCAAACTTAGCCTTCTTGGTATTTAAAAATCTCCTTGGTGGAAAGCTCCCTTCTTTTATATTAGCCTAAAATGGTGCCTCCAGTAAATCTTTTTGTTTTCTCTATATCTTAAATAAGACAAGTAATTAATGCAGTCAAAGGAATATGTGCCTGCTGGCAAATGCTCTCTCTCTCTCACACACACACAATAAAAGGCCACCTATGCAATGCCCATTGCTTTCTCATTTTGGTCTTCTCTAGCCTTCTTGGTCTTGTTCCCTTTGCTTGTTCTAGCACTTCCATGGATGGCAATGTGAACCATAACTTTCCAGAGGGTCTTAGAGTTCTAGTTGTTGATAATGACCCATTACATCTTAAGGAGACGAGAGAGATTCTTGTATCGTGTACTTACAAAGGTATATGTTTAGGACTTTTCCTTTCTCCCCTGCTTGAAGAAAGGTGTTCTTGTTGATTGGAAAATTCCGTTTTATGTTAGAAGAAAATGCTTTCACCTTTTTTTAGCACGGATTCTTTTCCTTCTGATCCTTTTTTGAATATTTTGCACTCATGGGTTCAAAAGTTCTCTTCCAAGGCAAGTTAGTGCCCCAAATCTAAGGTTTTTCTTTTTCTAACGAAGCGGTTATGACTTTCACATCTTCAATTTTCTGCACCCTGTTTTATGTTTTTGGTTAATTGTTCTTCAAATATTTAGATACTAGAAATTTTATATCACATATCTAGGCTTTTGCGTCGGCAGCTCTGAAACTTTCAAAGATTTTGTGCGTACTTTTAGTAAATTGGTGCCTTAGGAAAAAGTATTCTTGTTCTAGTTATTTCTTTCAAGATAATTTTTAGGTATTGGAATAGATTTCAAAGTAGATGTGAGAAATCGGATTGTAACTATTGAACGAAAACATTATCAAATCTCTCGATTTAGTAGACGGATCTAGAAAGATAAGAGCCGTGGATTTTATAGTTTCATGTTAATTTCTTATCAAGGATACTCTTCCATGGAGAATGCCCTGTTTAATTTTGCTACAGTCTGTTGTCATTTAGACTTCTCCTCAGGAAAGAGTATTCTTCTTCTAGCTATTTCTTTCAAGATAATTTACAGGTATTGCAATAGATTTCAAAGTAGATGTCAGAAATTGTAACGTAATCATTGATCCAAAACATGATAAAAGATCCCTCAATTTATTAAAAGGGATCCGGCGAGAGAAAGGAGTCCTGAATTTTTTTACAGTTTCATGTTGCTTTCTTGCTAAGGAAACTCTTCTATGGAGAATGCCTTGTTTGATTTTTTCTCCGGTTTGTTGTCGTTTATGGTTCTGTCCATTCTTTCTACCGATTCTCTCTTTCAGTGACTACCTGTGCAAACCCGCGATCTGCGTTGACGCTTTTCCGAGAGCGATGCAATGACTTTGACCTCCTTTTGACCGAGGTTCACCTGCCAGAATTCAGTGGCTTTGAGCTCTTGACCATTGTGAACGATGAACTCGATCTACCCGTTATCAGTAGGCATCATCCTAGCTCACTTTTTTTTTTCACGTATTTAGTTTTTTTCCTCGATTTTCCAATAAAATAACTTTGTGGTGTGCAGTGATGTCTACTGACAAACGACTGGAGACCATTAAGGTAAGCTACGAGCTGGGAGCTTCGTTCTTCCTGGTGAAGCCATTAGATGTTGATACTGCCAAGAACATCTGGCAACATGTGGTCTCCAGCAGGCACTTTCAAAGAGATCTACTTGGAAGTGAAATTGATGAAGCTAGTTCAAAGGAGGCACAACAAATTGCGAATAGATTTCCAGTTGATCAAGAAGAAACAAAGAAAAATTGCGGAGGCAAAAATGTTGTGATCTCTGATAGTTCATGCAAGCATAATTCTACAAATCTCAAAAACACAGCAGAAAAGGAGAGTTCCAAACCAACTGAAGCAAGGAAAGGTAAAAAGAGAGGACAAACACAGGAGCAAAAAGATCAAAACCCTAACGAAGGGAAAAAGAGGCAAGTTGTCTGGGATGAAGTACTGGAGCAGAAGTTCCGCAACGCCATCGAAGCGTTAGGCATAGGTTAGATGCTGCAGCCACACAGCTCAAAATAAATAGACTTTATTCTCTTTTGAGTTAGACATTAACAGCTTACATTTTCCATTTTTCAGATGCTATTCCAAGCAAAATTGTGAAGCATATGAATGTAGAGGGCATAACGCGAACACAGGTTGCAAGCCATCTGCAGGTTTGGCTTCGAACTTTGTTCTATTTTCTTTATGCATGCATTGAATTTCCAAGATACAAGAGCTTTGGTGCGCGATCTTCATGACATAATTATTAAGACATTCTACATAAGGCAATGTTGGGCTTAATTTAGTGCAAATCAAAGTTCAGCACATCCTGACTTTCTTTTCTTTTTTTAGAACCATTTGACTGCATTTGCATGTTGAAACCCTCGCTGTATCTTTTAATTATTGAATATTGGTATCATCTTTTCATTTTGCATTTGAGTGACCTGACAAATTGACATGATTGGGGAGATCGGAGAGGGAAAAAATGTATTCAAGTTAGCTTGCTATTAGCCTCAGCAAACTAGAAATCTTCTTGACAAGAACCTGTTTCACTTGCTTTTTTGTTTCAGGATTCCTGCATAATGAAAGCTAATCTTGTCAGGTTGAGATTGTCAAAGGACAACAGTTTTGACAATTTCTGTATTTTTATTTAAGTAATGCTGAAGTCTTGTTCTTGCCCCTTTAGGTCTAGAATTGATTGGCTTTGAAATTAAATTTGAAAGATCACAAGCTATTTGACTTCCATATTTAAGAGCTAAACAATTCAAATCAACTAAACTAGATTTGGTCACAATGCTGAGTTACAAAAATAGAAAAATATCAGCAAGATAAACACATGAATCAACAACTGAATTATGGAGTGCAAATAGTGGGAAACAATGAGTAATTGAGATCTTAAAAAATACCAAATATTCAGTTTCCAAAATTGATACTATCAATTGAGATAATTTTCCATTGCATATATATTTTGGTATATGAATTAAAATATTAGCTAGTTTAGAACAATCATAACAAATCGATCTATTCTGCTTCTTTGAAATGAGTTCAAGAAGGTTCATAACTACATAAATCTGTTTTACACAAACATGCAGACATAAAAATATGGAAAGTTAGGAAGAGCATACAAATAATACAAATTTCTTTCTGCATCCTTTGCCTTTTTCTCCTTTCCACTCATATTTTCTAAAGTTCACTCAAGATTTCTCCAAAGGGACAAATGTGAGTGATGGCATCTTTGCAATCATTGAACTAATTGTGCATTCTTATATAAAAGGTGAAATTTGCCGTTTGCGTTGTCATTTACATGTCTTCAATCAAGTAGTTGATTTACATTTCAAACTAATGAAAGTTGACATTTGTCATTTTCGCTTAAACAAGTTGTTATGCGAAACTGGCTTCTCCAGACATTCTTCTATCATAAGTAATTGATTTTATTCAAAATTCATGTTTCTTCCTTATATTCCAGTAAGGATAATGTTCTCTCTATACTTTTCTTATTATCTGATGATGGTCATCTCTTTTTTTCCAAATGCAGAAATATCGTTTAAAACAAAAGAACAAATCACGTACCCCATCAATTCCTCTCATGTTAAGTCCAGGTGCCAGAATCGGTCAATTTAATCAAGCTCCTAATCAATGTGGGCTTCTTAATGCAAAACCAAGCCACCCTAACAGCCTCAGCATGAATACTACAGGTCCTGTGAATCATACTGCTCCTTTTGAATGGCAACCGTCTCCAGATTTCTTTAGCTATCCTAATAATGCAAGCTATGTGAAATCATGCATAGACAAGTTGCAGCTTCATCAAAATATAAAAGCAAACCAAAACCAAGGAACTTCAAACATTGGAATAACTAGAGAGATCCAAAGGCCATACCCTACAAGCACCCTTGGCAATAATATGAACAGCTTTTTCATGTCTGGAGGTGTGAATTCAAGTTCATTTGAAGCAAACATTCAGACCCAACAAATGAATAGTGATGCTCAACTGTCTTCATCCTTTGGAGCAATTATCCAGCAACAAAAATTTAACAGTGGTACCCAAGTCTCAGAAGCTTTCAGAGCAAGCCTTCAGCCACATCAACTACTCAACACTATGGCCCCAATATCTGAAAATGATGGCAACTTTCCTTATGTAGCATCTGGTTCTACGGGCATTGGATTATTTGGGAATAATTCTAATGATGTTGATGCAATGCCATGCAATGCAAGTGAACAACATACTCATCTGGTTTCAGAGAATTCGGTGACAAATTATGCCGATGTTATTGGAGCAACAATGAGTACTAATCACTTCTCATTCACTGATTCTGAACAGCAACATATGACGCTGTATAATGCAAGTGAAGAAAATACTATTCTGGCTTCAGAAATTATGAAAAATGGCATTGCTGTTAACTCGGTCACTGATTCTGAACAGCAACATATGATGCAGTGTAATGCAGGTGAAGAAAATACTCTTCTGTTTTCAGAAAATATGACAAATCATGTTGCTGTTGATGGAGGGGCAATAAATGTTAATCAGTCCTCAACCAATAATTTTGAACAGCAGTACTCTCATTCTCAAGTTGCGGATAACTCCAAGATTGTAGAAGAAGAAGACTTCAATCATATGATTGAAAAGTTTGCCTATAGTGATGATACCTGGCCTTTGATGCTCTAAAACTATTCTAGGTTTGACTCAAAGTAGAATGGCAGTGGTGGCTGGAAATGTTTCTAATTAACTGGTTTGTGACCCCTTATAATGTTCATCAACATCAATGTGTTGTCTCACATAGGACATGATACAAAGGTCCTGCTTTGAAAAATGGACAGTTCTTTCTATAGGTTTTTGTGTGTTCCAGAAAGCGTGTCTTTAAAGACTTTTGCTATAGAGAATAGTCTCATTAAAGGCTAAGGTGTTGTTTCATGGCTTCCTCTGTTGTTTCATAATCCATGAGTTCGCATTTTGAAGAGTAGATAGATGTCGTTTTACCCTAAAAGAATTTTGTTATAGATATTTTCTGTGGATCGTCATTATGTTTTTCTAAGCCAATGATTTTAATCTTCAAGCCAATGATTTTAATCTTCAAGCTGGGGTTGATATGGGCCTTCTTTGGATGTTGGTAGCATTTTCTTTGTGATAATTGCTGCTTGCAATGGGGACTGATGTGGTTTTCTTTTCCTTATTTCTTTTTATGCTTTTTTTTTTGGTGACCTATATTTACCTTAAATGTAGTCTCATGTACATTGATACCTATCAGCATATGGGCTCTTCATGCATTGTATAATATTTTAGTTGTCTTATTATCCTATATTGAAATTGGAACTTACATATGTTCGTTTGCCTTATTATAGCATTCTAACTTTGCATTTATAATACTAACTAGCATCAATCTATTTTCATGAACTGAAGAATTTTGAAATTTCTATCAGTTCAAGTAGACAACCGATACATAGGCTAATTCCCAGATGAGTTTCATCTTAATGTAATTTCCCTGCTATATCACAAAAACTTTCACCTCTTTTACTTTAACTTGAAGAGGAATCCGAACTTAATTCGAAAAGGAAGAATCTAACTTGTATAAATAGAGGCTGTCAGTAAGATTGTCATCCGATGAAAGCATAAAGGGTATTAAGCCCAACTTTTGCAATTACATATTTTGTTATTATTTTCTCTGAGATGTCTGAGTTAAGTGGACTGGAGGAATTGTTTCATTCTAAAAGATCACACTATCTTTCTCACTACTCAAATTTCATTTGTCCACTATGTCAGCACCTTAAATTTTTCTATTTTACCTCCACAAGAGACTAACATCATCATCATCTAGAAACCATTATCCATACTTGGCTTCCTTCAACCTTGCAAATTCTATTTCAGTCAATTCTTTTCATTGTTAGCAAAACATGAAATTTCTTTCTTTAGCAAAAGTCAAGATGTTGTATATTTCATCAATGGTTAAATGCCACAACCAAATCATGAAATTGATTCAGCTCATATTTTGAATTCAAATTTCATATCATGGACTTACACCAATCAACTTGTTAAGGCATAGATCACAAGCACTTTATCTAAGGAGGCATTTGGACTGGTCATCAGCTTAGTGATATCAAGCAACAGATGCAGTGCACTAGATAGCACCTTAGCCAAAGACTTGCAAGTTTAGGAGTATGAGCTTATTCATAAACTATGGCTTAACAAGAAAGGATCAACTTCCAAGGCAAAGTATCTTGGGCAATTCAAGCCAATATATGAATTGAATTCTATGGGTAAGCTAATAGATGATCAAACGAAATCATTTTCTTTCGTCATTGGATTAGACACAAAATATGAATCCTTTGCCAGAACTTTTTCGAAGCTCCCTATCCCCACTGAAGGTGGGGAGACTTGCTCTCTAGAAAGTAGATTAGACTTCATGTTAGACTCTAAACTAGGAGGCTAAGAAAATAATAAAAGTCAATGTTAGCTTGATGGTCCCCTTGTAATGTTGACATCCCTCAATCCAAGCTTGTCTTCAGCAAAGCATAAATTTTTCTAGCGATAATATAATAACTTCATAAAGATGTTGGCGAGCTACTGCTTGGGGGTGCAGTAGATCAATTGGAAGTTACTTGGACTCTATATAAATCTAGATGGCAAACATATTGCCTACACAGTATCTCGCCTTGTATTTGTTATATAAACAAAACACCCAATCAAATTTCTGTAACTATTACTCTATTAGCAATAACTTTCTCTTTGCAATCATTCAAAGAAAATTTTATGCTTGTGCTCATTGGATTCTACACTAGATTACAATCTTTCATTCTAAAACTGTGAAGCAAATCAGTTATAAACTTTCTTGAACGAATAAAAATTTCACTATGGCATTGTTTCACCTCCAAACCAAGAAAATAATTCAACGAACCAAGACTTGTTATCTCAAATTCATTAATCCTTTGAGACTGAAACTGATCAGTCAATTTATCATGTTCTCACTTCAATCAAATTATCCATATGTAAACAAATGATCAAATTTCTGTACCTTTAGACTTGATATAAAATGTGGGTCATTTTCACTTCGCTGAAATTTATTCTGAATAAAGTATGCATCAATCCAACCATACCATGCCCAGGAGTTTGCTTCAACCCATTAAACATTTTCTTTAACACACAAACCTTTTCCTTGTATCTAATTTCATAACCCTATGGCTACTTAACATACAGTTCCTCATCTAAAAAAAACATTTAAAAAAAAAGCTGATTTTATATCAAACTGACAGACCACAATTCTTGACTTCAGCTTTTGAACCAATCCGTCCAGCATGTACTTTGTCTTATAGATCTGCTTCAAACCAATAGTTTTTTTTGTTCAAGGGAAGATCTGCAAGCTCCCAAGTATGGTTTTTCTATAATGCTGCAATTTCTTCATCCATCACCTTGAACCAATCCTTAAACTTTGTGGTATACTCGAACCTGTATGGTTTAGTAATTCGACTAAAACTAACATTGTTGATAAATTTCAACAAGAGACTAAACCCTTCTGGGAGCTCTTTTTTGCACAAAATTTTTTTAAAGCAGCACTAGAGAAGGAGGGACTTGATGGATCTTGAGAAGTATTAGAGCTTCCACTATTAGGAGTAGGGCTTCTGCCACCATTATTGCTTCAACAGTCATCTAGAATAGCAACAGTATTTTTTTGCACGACTTTCTTTCACTCTCATGCTCTATGCTCATCGAAAATAGCATAACAGCTAACAATCAAAGAATTTATAGCATGTCATAAAATCTATATTCTTTACTTCTTTTAGAATAGTTCGCAAATAGAATTATTATCCAATTTTTGTCTTTTTTGAGAGGAAACATGAAGATAAGCAAGGCAATTAAAGACTTAGAAGTGATTTACATTCAGCTTCCATCCTACCCATCCAACATATAGGGTGATATTTTCTAAAAATGATGTGTGGTACCTATTCAAAATATAGATATAGGCTATTGTAGACAATGCCCTAGTTAGAGGTGTAAAACAGACCGTGCCGGCCTCTACAATAGCCTTGGTTAGAGGCACGGCCCAACCCACCTGGTAGGCCATGCCGAGCTGCCCCCCTAAGGCCGATGGGCCATGTCAGCACAACGGCCCATAACGGGCCAGCATGGCACAGCCCACGGCCCGTTACTAGGCCCACAGGCCAGCACACAGGCCGCTACGCGGGCCTGGCACAGTGATTTAAATCTCAGTAGGATGGGGTCCAAGACAGTCGAGACATCTCATCTCAGAGAGATTCGGGATTGATCTTGACCGTTCGTCCCATCCTATGTCAGACATGATACATTATAGTGTCAATTTTAAATAGATCTAATTTATCATAAATATATAACTTTTGAAGTTCCAATGTGTTTAAAAATCAAATAAAAAACTAAAATTTTGCAAATAATTATTTTAAGAAAAAACCATCGCAAACAAGAAATGGGATGCTTGACCAGGTCGAGGACCGAGACGGGATGAGACACGGCATCTCATTCCATGGAAAAGCCGGGATACATCTGTCCCACGAGATTTAAAACCTTAATCACGCATATGACAAGAGATGTTGGTTAGCTTCAAAATCTCGTCCCTTGTTATGGTTATGATTCAATTACAAATGAAAATGAACAAAAATTAAATATCTCCCACATTGATGATGCTAACATATCTCTCTCTCTCTCTCTATGTGTGTGTGTGTGTGATGTTCTCATCTTTTTGTAGAATATCCATGTTTTAAATTTAAGTCCAATGGCTTTGTGGTAAAGGATTAAAGAAGTAAAAAGGTGATGGCATGAGGGAATAAGAAGGGACATATTTATGCTTTGAAGAATTCCAAACAAGGTGTTAAGGCAAACATCTCAAATTTTTCACAAGTGGATTCAAAAGAAACTTGGCATCAAAGATTGGTGCATTCAAGATGTACTATCATTTCTCATCTTTATAATAATGCTTTCATTAGTATAAATAAATGGAATAGAAAGCCTCATGTTTCATTTAGTTGTCAAATTATTACTCTTGGGGAACAGCTACTTATGATAGGGAATAGCTGCTGTTGCCCTCCCTCCCCCCCCCCCCCCCCACCCCCAACACCCACCCCCCCCCCACCCCCAACCCAAAAAAAAAAAAAAGGGAAAAAGAAAAAAGCTTCCCTTAAGTATATAGAATCTGGCTTATTACAATTATTTCTTGGAATAGAAATGAATACAAGGAATTTTGATCCATTAATAGAAATTCTAAGAGAAGATAAGTTGGTAGGACCAAACTATGTTACTTGAGGACATAAGTTTCATCTGCTAACAATCTGAATTTGGTGTCACCTAAGGGTAAACCAACATATCCTGGCAGTGCTGAGCATGTTGGTTAGCAAAAGGAAGCACTAGATAATTGTGACCACGCCAATAATACGACAAGTATCAATATTCTAATTAGCAAATCAAATATTATCATGTCTTGAAAGGAGAAGACTAAAGTCTATTTAAACAAAAAAAAAGAAAACCAAGATTCTTGAAATTCACCTATTCCAAAAATTAGACAACGATATCAAAAAAAATAGAAACATAAAGTCACCTACTAAGCAACTTTTAACCCTTGACTATTATGATTTTGAAAATAAAAACCAAAAATTGAAAACTAGCAGCCATACCGAACAAGGCTAAATTTGACTTAGTTCTTATGTAAAAAAAAAATAGAATGGATCTTGACTAGTTTACTTTAAGAGTTTAAATGTCTTTTAGTTGTCTTGTCTTTGACAAGAACCACATGTTTAATGGTTTCCCTGTTTGCAAGGATGTAAGGATTGGTCTAATTTGTGGGCGTTTGAGTTGTGTATTCATTTAAGTTTGAGTTACTAATTAGTTCCATTTAATTTGAATACATATGTTAAAAAATTGTATAACAAGTGATGTGGAAATACAAATGAAACAAGGATTAATGTGGGGACACCCTCACCAAAATAGTAAAGCAGTCAGTTTATTGAAAGAAAAGATGAAAGTTGCAAAAGCTATATTCCTTTACATAGTCTCTCATGGAACCGATTTACCTCAATCTTTTTAGAACATTAATCGTAACCCAAGACGTGTTGAAAGGGTGGAACTGATCCTTCAGTTCTTGTTTTAAAGCTTTTCAGCTTTCAGTATCGGGTCAAGCACTGTCCTTCAATCTGTTCCTTTATCAAAGTTTCGCATCACCTGTAAGATACATACACATGATGAAAACTTTTTCTCCTTCGGACACTCAAATAGCTTTAAAATATTTCTCCATATTGCAAAGAAAATTTCCAACTCCTTAATGCTCTTTGTGCCATTGAAAGGTTTTGAATCAAGGACTTTCATTTTTCCCTGCACTGTCGCCCCAAAAAGTGTTTTGGGAAGCCACTTTGATGAGCTTCATGTCAAACATCATCTCATCAATACGATGTTGGGTTACTGCCAGAATATCCTTGCCACCAAACTCTTAAATGCACGAACTATAGGTCATCTTGGTTTATTTGAGGCATCCCGACAAGTGCCTCCAACCGGGACATCCTTTCTCTAAGTATCTCTATTTTGTTGCCCTCAACAAAGACTTTCCGCTTAATCAACAAAAAAGCAATAAACTTGATAGGAAACACCAATCGAGCCTATAACCAGGCTCTAATACAACTGTTATAAGCAAAAACTTTAAATCAATTTTTTGTACAATCTTAGTCCTTGTACGACACTGGATACCTTTGTCCAGTCAGTCTATTTTCCAGCAATGCGCAAAAGTTTGAAGGTAAAGTATAACTCTTTATTAAATTTTTTAAACAATTATACACATGACCAATCGTAAGGTCTTTCCTTACACAATTGCATTGTTTTCCGCAAAGGCTTAGCAAATAGGGCTATTTGTATTAATGCGGTGGACAACTCTCCCAATCACTGAGAACTATCCGAAACTACTACAAACTATACGGTCTGAGTCTTACACAACAGAAGCCATAGACAACTGTAGCATGATTGTTTATGAAACCGCAAAGACTCCTCTGGTAGTTTAACTTTCTTGCTTAAACATTGGATTCATCATGCCCGTGCCTATGCCCACACGCCATAGGTCCAGTGCATATGTTTGTTTCCATGCTTGCATCCCAACGATTTAAACCCAAGTCTGCATCATAGTTTCAAGGTACGTCTATCTAAGCCTGTCATTCACACCCACTGGCCATTGATGCATCTCTATGTGCACCAATTGTCGCATCACGTCTAGCATGTGTCTGCTCATGCCTTGGTCCAATCATCCGAGCACTATGGATGGACCAATTCCAAAGGTACCTAGTTACAGCATGGGTCACCAGCAATCATAGCACGTCCGAATGAGTTGGCACAATCAGGCACCAAGCCATGCCAATCCAGAGGCCATCCATCTGCCAAAGGTCTCGACTGACATTGATCTTGCCATGCCAAGCCCACATCGTAGCTGTGTTAGGGTCTATAAGGCACCAAGCACTTAGGTCCTCTTACTACCCTAGCAGGGCATCCGATCGAAGCCCACCCCAAGGGTTCCAGAGGACTGAGCAACATTTCACCAACAGTCGCGACAAACCTACGCCACAACTGTGTCAAGACCTATGCACCGCCTATGTTCGAGCCACACCAAAGGCCTTAGTCCCCTACTACTTTAGCAAGTCATCTAGCCAACACCCACCTTGAGGATTTTAAAAGTCTAAGCAACATTGTAATGCTGACCACGGCCTGAGCGTGCCAATGCAACAGTTCACACACCTCACAATGGCCCGTGCACGCCCTGTCGTAGGCCACGAATCCTACGACAACCTGTGCATGCCTCGCCATGGCCTACACACGCCTTACGACAGCTTGCATGTGCCTTACAATGGCTCGTGTGCGCCCTGCTGTGTCTCAATACACACGTAGCCTGCCATGGCCCATGTTATTGATGCTTCGAATACAATGCGCCCACCAAGGACCAGCGCACCCCACCACGACCTGGATCAACCTAACAGTCAACGTGCCTGTCGTCGGTGCGCGCTTGTAGAGACCACACATAGTTGTAGCTAGATTCGCTAATGAGGGTCTAACAAACCACCCCATCCAAAGAGCTCGATGTCCTAGATGCAAGGTTTGACAGGTATATCTGGATCTATTCTCGAAACTGCCACGATGTAGCCTCCTTCCAACTGCTTCACATTCTAGTTCATCCTTACAATGAACCAGATATTCCTTCCACCTATTCTTTTTACTTTGGCCTAGGGGTCTGATGGTTTAGAAACCTTTCCACTTCTTTGTCAAATTATTCCCGCACAATAGGTGGGGTTCACTGTGCTTGCACCCGAGAGAGGTCCGTATCTTAGTGGAATGGCTTAAAGAAGCTAACATGGAATGTTGGATGCACTTTTAGCCTTTTCGGCAAGTGTAGCCTATAGGCCACATTCCCCACCTTTTTGACAACTTCAAAAGGGTCATCGTACTTAAGAATTAGGCCTCAATGAGCCCTTTTCTTGTTGATCTACTTCTAGATTTGTGGGGTTAATTTTAGCATGACCTTGTCCCCCACATGAAACTCAAAGGATTGGTGATCTTGGTCGACATACTTTTTCATCCGATTCAGGGCTTTATGCAAGCTATCTTGGGCCTCAAACATTTCTTACTGATCTCTGGCAAATAGATAGGCGGTAGGATACAACCCTCCTTTTTTCTATAATGTCACCTCTCATGTTGGACACAACCCCCACATGACTCTTTTTTCTATACTTGACTCTTTTTGCTCACTATGTATCTGGTCCTAAGGAGGAGGCATAACTAGTTGATAGTGAACATGTAGATTTTGCGGATTAGAGATACTTGAATTGATATAACAAGATAAAACTAGAACATAGTAAGACACATTCCTAGGATTGTAGCAACTATATCATCCTTAATAGGTGCATAGTATTAAGCTCCCAAATGCAAATATGGTTGAAGTTGCTTAGCTCATTTGCCAATATGAATGGCTTTTAGATTGGATGTATGTAGATGATGCAGACAAGGGACCCTAGTGTCCTTATCCTAAAACAATATCAAAGTATCATGGTAGAAAGGATGACTATAGGCCTCACACCAACTCCTTAAAGGTCTTTGGCTTACCACCTCTGACCTCTTCGGAAATGCTTGAAGCTTTTGGCCACAGTTGCCACCCATGCAATCACAATCTCACACCATGAGAAGTAAGGAATTACTTCAAGTCAAAAATTGAAAACCTTTAAAACTTTATTAATGGATACTTCATAACAAAAGATTTCTATTATGAGATTACTTATAGAAGAGATTTCCTAGAACTAGAAAACTTCACAAGTTCTTGTAGAATACAAATTTTCTAAAGCAAACTAAGGAGATAAATATTAAATAAATATCTAAAATAAGACTTCCAACTCTTAATTAACTTCTAACTCAACATAAGTTTCTAGAATAAATAAATAAAAATTATGACTAAATAAAAAAATCATTTTTAAATCCTTAATCGTGAAATGGCTTTCCATAATTTTCTAAAAATTGCTTGTACTGACAAGTCTTTTATAAATCACTTTTTATCATCCGACTCCAACTTTTGTTTTAGATGATTCAAGATGCTTTGAAAAGATAACTCAACGTCAGACATCATGAAATAGATTTATTTGAAAATTTTGACTATATTGATACTAGTAATTTTTTCATAAGATGCAAACTGGATTATCTTTTCTGATATGATTAGAGACAAACATTAGAATTTGAGCTCGCTAGATACCTCCAAGTTATGTGCCACCTTGTATTCTTCTTTGAAAAAATGCTTATCCATTATGGGACCAATTCGCTACATGAGACTGACCCTAGACTCATGCTCCTCCATGATATAGAGTGGCTGCAAGTGATAATAACAGTGAATAAGAAAAAGAGACAGCAAGATAACGTGATAAAATAATTGAAGCTTAAATGCCTCATTCAATTTAGTAATCTCATATCTCTAGCCTGTTACACCCTACCACACCTCCTACAATTAAGCTATGACTTTAAACAACTCACACCAATTTATGGACACATTCCTCGCAGGCTCCATCAACAATTGACATGTTCCCTCATGACTCCATCAACATGGGAATCTTTCCTACCTGTAAGGACCCATCACAACAAACTCTTGACTCTTACAACCACTATGAGGACTCTACCAACTAAGATTTAAGTACATGTAACAAAAATTGCTGCCATACATGCACCTAATGCCATAGTGGCTTGTGCCTATAACACTTCTCTCCCCTTTAAAATGTCTTTGGCCCCAAGGACAGTCAAGACTTGGATACTTGTTTTGAAATCAATACTTGTTCTCTCACGTAGCATTCAAATTGGCAACCATGCCAATGCACCAATACTTTTCTCTTGCAGCCTCTTGTTCTGGCATCCAAGATTGCACTAGGTTGAGACATGAATACTTCGACATCTTCATCAACAGGTGGCAATGTCTCCATTTGGTCACACTCCCATAGTTGCTAAAAGCAAAATACATGAAATACAAGATGAATCTTGATTTTTGGCGGTAAGTCCAACCAATATACCATGGGCCCCATCTGCTCTAACACCTTGCAAGGCCCATAAAATCAAGTACCAGCATCTGATTGTGCCTAATAGCCAATGATACCTGTTGGTATAGTTGCAATCTAAGAAATTCTCCCACACTGAATTCATGGCCTCTGCGATCATAGAATTGTTTCATATGCACCTGTGCATCTTGGGGCCACCCTAGATTTTTTTTGTTTAAAGCACCTGATCTCTTCTCCTGAGTTCTTAATTGACAACCTCCACTCTTGACATTCCCACCACATATGAGAGCAAGGTTGGTTGGTCACACTCACATACGATCTCAAATGGAGTCTGACGTGGAAGAATGCATGCCAGTGTTATAGCAAAATTCTACAAAATGTATCCACTATACCCCCTTCCTTGGATTGGTGCTTGTGAAGCATTGGGATTAGTGCTTGTGAAGCATCGCAAGTACACCTCCACTACCCAATTCTTCACCTCCATCAGCCCATCTATTTGTGGGTCATAGGAAAAGCTAAAGCTTAAGTCTGTCTCATTCAATCTGAACAATCTCAAGATAGAACTTGTAAAAATTGGATCTCTGTCACATAAAATTGATTGTGGCATTCCATGAAGTTAATACCCTTGTAAGATTTGGGAACCACCCTATTCATTAATCATTTATTGATGAACAAATTCTCAATTTTATAAATTCAAAAATCTAGTTCTTCAATCCTAATCCTAGACCTAGGCCTTTGCTAGCCTAACCCTAATCTAGGCTACATACACTTCAACTAAGAATAAAAAAGCTATGATCTTACCTTAATTAAAGAGTTAGGAGAATAAGCCCTATGCTAACCTTTTCCTTGTCCAATCCGCTGTTAACCTACATATGATTAAACCAACCCCAATTTTAGAGAGACAAAAACAGCATGATGAAAGAGAGGATCCAGGGTGTGGGTCAAGGATTCAAGTTGGCAAATCTTTTCGCTAAAGAGGGATTGAACTGGAGAGAGGGTGACAGTAAAGCCAAAGAAGAGGGCAAGGGTAAGCAGATCCTAACATGGGAGGTATCATTGTAGAAGTTAAAAATGCTTTGAAACTCATATTCTATGTTAGTTGTCTTTTGAATAGTTTGTGAGGACCATCGGATGCTCAACCATCCTAAACCGAGTAGTTCAGGGCGAATTGAACCAATTTGAACTGGAACGGTTCGATCTCTCAATTTGGTATCGAGGGTAAATCGCCCCAAACAACCTTAAACTGACCAAATCGCCCCTGTACCTACATACCTAACTGAACCGAATTGAAACGTTCTGAACCGAACCGAACTGCTTGGTTCGGCCCGATTCGAGGCGACTCATGCATTAGGGCTCCCTAGTCTATCTGACCGGTACACCATCGGTTCAGAAAGGTACAATCCGTACCAGTCCGATACCAAAACACCATCAATTCTTGGTACGACGAACTTTAAACCCATGTGAGCATATATTTACTATCACATGGCATATGAGTTATGCACTAGATAGATCTTGGGTACATATATAAGGCCAAGGAATCCAAATAATATCTTTTAGCTACCTATTTTATGCAAAATCTAAGATCATTACAAATGATATCAGAGCAAACTAGACCAATGTAAACTAGAGGACACTACAAATAGGCTTTTTTGAAATTAACCATGGTCAATCATAATATTTGTGATTGGATTTAATTAGACTTGGACCCTTAGCCTAGCAGGAATGCCAAAGCTTAAACGAAGAAAATATGTGAGAGTTCGTGCTATCATGTATTCAGTTCCATATCGATTACCCACTAGGAAGAACTTTGGTACATACACAAGAACAAGGAACCAAATAATGTCATCTCACTAGCATTTTTTAGTGAGCTTTTGGATTGTTATAGATTGTGTTAGAGTGGACTTGACCCATAACCTATGTACACTAAGTGATGTTGCAACATATGCTCATTTAGGGCTAACCACAAGCTGATCATGATGTTTATGAGTCAATTTTGATACAATTTAGACCCTTAGCCTAATAAGGATAGTAGGAGTTAACTGAGAGGAGTGTGAAAAGCCATGTAGGCGTGTGTTTAATCCTACATCGGTTATGCACTATGTAGATCTTAGGTATATATAAAGGGCTAAAGAATTCAAATAGTACCTTTTTAACTAATTTTTTTGTATGGGGTCCTGAGTTGCTACATAATCAAACTACTCAATGGTAATGATTGGCTTTATGGACCTTGAGAGAGATTTTTTTGGTGTTGCATATGATACAAATCCATTATTATAGGAAATTAGGCTCAACATATGATAGAAACCAGAAAGTAGCAGTCTCTAAACAAGTTTAAGCCTCTTATTGGGCCCACACCTACATAAGGAGAGCTACCCTCTTATCACGTAAGGAGAAAGAGAGGGTGCCAATGCCCATAGTGTGTGCACCTCTCTTTCGTTATCATAGCAAGAGAGAGAGTGAAAGAGAGAGAGAGAGAGTGCACCACATGTGATGGGGCCCATCTCAATTAGTGCACAACCACTCAATTCCTCTCCTAGTTTGGCTAAGAGAGATTGATTAAATGGGACAACACAAGGACTTGCCCCTCCCTCTTCCAATAAATAGGTGGAAGGGGACCGGGCTAATGAAGAAAGGTGATAACCCTTCTCTCTTTTGAATTATCTCTTCTTCTCTCCTGGGTTCATATGGCAACATGAGAGTTTAGGAAAACTCTCTTGAGGCTTCTCCACTGATAAGCAAAGTGGATTTGAACATGAATCAACATGTTGTACAAAGGGTTGGAAGTCATGCCATATCATCTATCAAGAGTGTCACCGCAGAATCCATCCAATTGATTTGCAAGATTCATCTTTATAAGGTAGATTTTCAAACTTTACATCATATATCAAGATAAATTTTTTTGTTGCATATCTTATTAATCCTATACGATGGTAGATCACTTTTTACTCCATTTCTTTTGCATACCATGCTTCCAAATTAAAGCCAAGATAAGTGAGCTCTATGATGAGTAGTTGAGAAGGTGAAAAATAGCAGCACAGGAATAATTGGTTTTATGCAAGCTTTGCAAACCCAAACCTTAGTGAGAACTTGTGAAGTCAGGCAATTGTTGGAGATGTCATTGGAAGAAAGAACAGATCGAATCAGACTCTTGGTTAGAGTCCAACACCATTTTAAAAATATTCTCTAGGACGGTCCTTAATCGGAATTTCATCGCTTTAGTAGCATTCACGGACTTGCCGATGAGCATAATCTGACAGTAGTAGCATTCAAGGACTTGCCGGTGAGCATAATCTGATAGTACTCTCTGCATTAGAGTCTGCAGCAATCAAAGAAAAATTAAATATATCATCCCTGGATTGGGAAATGATTAAATTTTTTCTTTGATCCCAACAAATGGTCGAGTCTGCAGCAATCAAAGGAAAATTAAATATATCATCCCTGGATTGGGAAATGATTAAATTCTTTTCCTTTGATCCCAACAAATGGTCGGTCTACTAGAATAATCTGTTTCTGAGCAAAGTAGGGAAGACCTCATCACTTTCACTAGACAAGCTTACTCATCAAGTAGTTTACTCAAAAGAATGGAAATCAATTGGCAATAACTGTGCTTCGTGCTAGCATGTCATACCTTATTCATCAACAATCATGGAATGAATTTAAAAGAAGTCTCAGTTTGGAGGATTTTCAGCTATTCATAGAATTTATAAAGGCTATGCAAACAAAACTAAATGTATCTCAACTTTTATAGGAATAAAATAAGAGCAAATTACATTCCACGAACTACATCCACGAGAAGAATGAGAGATCCACTGTAAAATATTCAAAGTTTATATGCATTAATATTACTGACAACAATCACATGCACCATGCGCACTGGTCAACCTCTAAGACTCGTCCAACAGCACATCCTTTTCCATAAGAGTAAGCCTTGCCACTCTCTCAAAGTTTCCTTCCCCTAGCTGTGCACAGATTCACACCCACAGTCACTTTGAATCACCACTGAGGGGCCTGAACTGAAACTCCAAAATGGAGTCTAACCCAGTCATGTCCAGTATTTCATTCAGTTGGACATCATAGTATCGTTCGCAATGTTGAATAAGTACATACAAATGGTATATAACAGTTAGGTTTTGATTATGCTTCAATCAAACTAATTATGAATTAAAAAAAATAAATCTATTTCAATTGTACTTTTTTTCAAAACTAATCCCTCCTTTCCCGTGGTAATCTATCACAAATTCACCATCATCGTATGGATTGATAATGGCATTGGATTGGTAGGACCCCATATCGTATCAATATGGTTGACTGCAACAATGGAGGATTTCATATCTCCGGTTCCCATGCTTACATGGGCGAAGGGAATTCATTCAAAAAATTTGAACTTCTGCCAGAACAGCGGAGAAAAGCGTTCGTGGCCAAAACTCATGTTTAGAAGGTCCCAGTCTCATCGAAGTCGTCGATTTTCATTTTAAATAAGACATGGGCGTACAATCAAATAAGGGATAAAAGGAATTGCGATTTCGACGAAAATAATCAAATAATCCAAATATAATTCAGTTTATCTAAACCAAAATAATGGACAAAAAGAACTAAAAAACGACTATTCCGAAGAGAAATAGGAAGGGCTTACCGTATCTCATAATACGGTTGCCGAGGCCCTCGGCGACATGAAATTAGTCAGGCCATCACTACATGATGAGCTGATCGGATGCAAGGGAAAAGAAAGATGCATAAACATAGTAGAAGAGAAAAAGGATCGCAAGAGGAACGAGAGAGAGAGAGAGAGAGAGAGAGAGGCAGAAGGCTTACAAATTATCTTTTCTATTGAGAAATTGAGAGGTTATTTTCTGCCGAACTTGCTTCGCCGCCGCTGGCCGCGTCGTGGCCGGCGCTGGAGAAGAACGGTCCGAGCAGCGAACGGTCCGAGCAGCGACTGGATTCCCTACTATTGGAAAGAGAGAGATGGAGAGAGATGGGGGAGCCTTTTGCAGTACTTGCCCAAGTTTCAACAGTGGAAATGCCCCCGAGAACTCAATAAATGGCCTCGTGCACGTTTCTTTACGCTCCCTTCGCTCCGCCAACGGCTAATTCAACCTTGTTTTTGGATTATTCCACCTTGTTTCGAGGCATCTTTTTTTCAACCTCTTAAATGCTAGGGGCTCAAATATCGTGGTAAAGGTTCAAATCTTATGGCAGAGGGTAGGAGCAAGCATGATCAGAACCGATAACCAATGCAATCAGGAATGGTTGGAAGGTTTTAGATTCAGAGCTGAGCTCATATTTTTGAGCTAATCTAATCAATTTTAAATTTTTTTTTTTTGACTTAAAATAGATTCGATCAGATCTTAAAATTAACCTAATCAAATCAATTTAATTTCAAATATATTACAAAATAAAATCGATCGTTTATTTTTTAACACATGCCTAATATCTTATTATCTGTTAACTAATTTAATATTTAAAAAAAAATTTAATAGAGATGATAAATAATTAATAATTAAAATTTTTTTAGTAGAATTGATTAATAATTTATGAAATATATTTGACCTCTCAAGCTTCGTTCATGAACACACCCTAATTTTTTTAAAATTTTACTTAAAAATGGTTCTCAAATCAAAAACGAGCTCAAGATTTATTATCAATCTGATAGAAACAATTCTAAAATTTTTAAGACAAAACAAATTTTATTACCACTCAAAACCGAACCAATTGGTTTCAATTCTCACTTTCTACCATATCAGATTCTCGCCCATCCACCCTCACCACCTGTGATGAGGGAGGATAGGATAAATATAATGAAGGAAAATAAGATAAATAGGATTGGCTCATAGCAGTTTCCTATTAATAGATGCTTTGAATGAGACCCAAAAATGCATCAAACTACGCACAACGTACACTACCAAAAGAACCCTCATCGTTGGTATAAAGCAACCAATATCAGCCTCATCTAGTGGTTGCACTTAAGATGGCTGGTTATTAAGACAAGTATCCTGAAATTTTATCTCACAAGAAAGAAATCAAGAACATAACAAAGGCGCTCTAGGTGCTTAGAACCCAATCATTTTACATAAACTGCCACCATCCACCTAAGTGATGATGGTATTTCTAAAATTTTAGAGACAGAGAGATGGGTCTACTCCTGGGATAGCTTGCCCAGGCTTCCGACCCTGGAGGTATTAAGAAAAAGTAGAATGATTGCTTTGTCTCGAAATGGAGAAAACCATATTACAGAGCAAGAGAAGGATAGTACCCTTTCAAACAAATTCAATGTTTGCTTGTCCAACAGTACACAAGCAATTTAGTTAAGGGACGGAAGCCTTACACTTCATTAAAATAAAAAATTAAAAGAAGAAGAAGAAGAAGAAGGAGAGAGAGAGAGAGAGAGAGAGAGTTGTTCAAACAGACAATCTTAACGATCTTCTGGCTGTAGGAATCCTGGTTTATCAAATTAAACCTCCTGATTAAGAATACAAGCAAACATACCCAGAAATATAATAAATTAAAGGTGGTTGCTTTGTCTTAAAATGGAGAAAACCATATTACATAGCAAGACGAGCTTCGTAACCTTTCAAACAATCAATACTTGCTAGTCCAACAATATACGCATGCAATCAGGAAGGTTTACCAATGGGGTGAACATTACTGTACGGACGAGAGTTTACAAACAGCCTATCTTAGCTGTGGAAATCTCGGCTTTATCATGTTTAAATTTCTGATCAAGAATACAAGGGAATATACCCAGAAATGTAACAAATAGAAGCATGAAGCATCCATGCATAAGGGAAAAAGTAGCAAACTATAAACCGCATTAGAAGCTTAACAAACTATAAACAGTATTGGATGAGAAGGGTCAGAAGCTATTTAAATTCCAGTAACTTCGGTAGAGATTTGTTGCTCCAGAGGTCTCTGAGAAAGTTGCCTACAAAAAAAACCATAACACAGTTTTAAAAAAAAAAAAAATCAAAACCTAATATGCTTTTAAAAAGTGAAATATTATTAAGTAATTCAAGAATGACACCAAGCTAAACAGTCTGATATATAAACCAATAAAAAAGATGCAGAAAATGTACCAATACCTGTGTGAGAAACCCTACAATATCTGAAACCTTACAGAAATAAAGTCAACAAATAAAACACGCATGTGAAAAAAGGGAAAAATTGGTTCATTTCTGACCACCACTTATTATCGCAACCTTTTGAGTAAACAAGAATTTCAAGCACTATAGCCTGTCATTCAGATGACACTGCGGTGCAATCTTAAATGGCCACAAAAAAAATATCATTGGCTAACATAAAAAAATGGTGATACAAAGCACAAATTGAAGATTTCAGTATAGAATAGAATAATATAGGGTAACCGAAGAAAGAAGTTAATATATATGTAGTAGGAGCAAGAAAGAACTCAATTTTTTAAAGGCAAAATTAAAAGGGAAAGAGAAAAAAGCAGAACCTGGCATTACTTTATAGTTTATTCCACTATGTTAGGGTCATAATAATATAATTCATACAAGAAACTATAATATTGTAAACTCAATCATTATATAGTTTACTCAACAGGTTGGAGCCTGCAAAAATGAGTTTATGCAGCAGACAACCTCCTCCAGCAGTAGGCACAATTCAAAATGATGGTGTACGTTGCCTCAATACTTGTGCAACCATAGGTGAGAAACACAGGTACAGGTGCTATATTCTCTTAATCCCAAGAATCAGATGTTGGCATCAGAATTGAATGTATCTCAACATGATGCATACCATATCTAGTATAACAATCAGTGTTGAACGCTGTATGGGATGTCAGACTCTCTGCACTCCATGATTTAGGATTTGGCATCACAGCAAATATATCTAGATACAATGTTACTAAAATGATCTAGTAATTAAAAATACAGCTAAATATATCTAGATATAATGTATAATAAAATGATCTAGCCATTATAAATACATATTTCAACAAAAAAAATAAAAATAAACATTTAGTGACCTCTGGGAGTAGATCAATTGTCACAAATAATGTACCCTTTTCCTTTTTTTGTGTGTGTGTGGTGGGTGGGGGGGGGGGAGCGCGCCACAACATAGGCTAGTAATATTAGATATATACCAAGTGCAATAAAAAAATAATAATGACTATCCCATTATAAGTTGGTGAAATTTAAAAGGAGAAAATGTTACATCATTCAGGGATAAATTATTGAAGGAGATAGTGGAATTTAAGAACTTAATAGAATATGGGACCAAATGACTAATTATATTAAGAGAGTAGCTAAAAATGTACTTTGAGAGTCGAAAGACAAAATATATATAGATAAGAAAATTTATAAGTAGAATAACAAGGTGCAAAACTGATTTGAATGTGTAATAAGTTGCAAAAGGCAGAGGCATAAGGAAATAAATATTTGCTTTGAACACTGATATACAACAAGAAATATTGAGGATTTTAAAACATACAAGAAGGCTAAGCAACATGCAAAAAGTCGAGTAAGGCTAAATATACATGGCATATGATAACTTATATGAGGTTGTGGTTCTACAGATGAAGGTCTATGCAGCAATGCAAATGCAGCCCTTTGACCACACTGCATTCCAATGTGGTTAATATATGTAATCAACCGATGCATAAGCCAAAAAGCAGGTTCACGCAGCATCGTACAGCCATAATGCAGTCTGTTTAGCATCGTACTACAATATATGAGGTTCAATCTTAAACAGATCCATGCAGAAGAGGTGAGTTCAAGCTGATGATTGGATTGGATATAGGTCTAAGACTAGATAGATACGGGTATCATTAACAATGCTCACATATCAATCATAATTATTGTTGTTATCTACTGAGCATCAACTGTTGGTTGTCATTAAATGTTATGGTTTACCAAGAAAAAAATAATAATACTATCATTATTTTTATGTATTTTATTTATTTTTAATTACTTAAAAAATACTAACCATGTATGCCCCATGCAATCCCTTGGCCACCTGCCTATTGCAATCACCTTTTGAAGCACCAACAGATCAGATTCAAAGGATGGTAAGCAAAAAAATATAGAAAACAGTGACAATAAAGGAGAGGATATGTAAAGATATTGATCAAGTTAGATGCATTAAGAGAAGAATAAGATATTAATGAATGATAGGAAAAATTAAAAAAAGATGGAGAAGTTATTTTCAAATATTGTTTCTACTAAAGAAATCTTCATTAAGTATAATTCGAGAGGTGTTAAGATTCTAGCCATACAAATTGTAAACCTAGGAGTGGATGTCACATGGAAAGGGATGTGAAAGTATTAAGGCATTAGAGCCAAATGAAATACCAATCAACCTTCAAAAAATCAAGAGACATTGGGCAAGCTTGGCTTACTAACTTATTTAATTAAGTTTGAAAAAACCTAGAAAGATTCAAATGATTGAAGTAGAAGTATTCCAATACCTATGTATAATATTAAGGTGATAAAAAATGATTCTAGTCATGATAATAGAAACAGGTAATTGAACAAAGATTAAGAGAAATAGCGACAATTTTAGAGAACTAACTTAGATATATGCCATAAAGATAAACCATTGAGGTTATCTTCTTACCATCGAAAAATATTGAAAAAGAAAAAAATCTATACATGATTTTTATTAACTTAGTGAAATTATAGGGGATCAAAAACGTTTATTTTACATATTTATGCAAGATAAGAGTGGGCATGAGTTGGGCCAGGCCAAGGGTAAAAGGAAGCCCAAGGTATAAGGCATCGGCCCGAGCCAAGCCAGGCTTAGCCCGAACTCAAGCCAAGTATTGCCAGCCCAAGCCTGGCCCTATGAGAATCTCTTAAGGCCTGAGGCCTGGCCCGACCCAGAACACACTTCTTACGAAAAAATTAATGAAGAATGTTAAGTAGCAATTCAAAAAAACCTTTGAATAAGACTACAAATCCATTAATTCAATAATGAACATACTAATAAGTTGGCACTGGACTAGACTTGTTTCTCTAATATTCAGACCTTTAGACCTTAATCCAAATTCAATACCATATATATTATAATTATATAAACATAATATATATATATATATATATATATCCTTGGGCTGGGTCGGCCCTATTTTTTGTAAGTAGGCCCGGCCCTAAATTTGAATGAGCCTAAAAAGATTAGGCTCAGCCTGGCCCTATGGGTCAGAAACCTTGGCCCTAGCCCTGAAATTTTCAAGGCCAAGCTCTGGCTGACCCATAAGCCACCTGGCCCATGCCCACCATTGCAAGATGTACATAAGCAGTCTATTCAAATAGTTGAGGACTTACATGCCAAAGCATTAAATAAGCTTTAGGAATTGTCATGTTATTAGTCATAATAGACTTGTGCTCAGGATTGGTCCTGTGCTTATCACTTTCTAGACTAATTATGAACTTATGGATTATATCCATGAATACGTACTATGATATATGTTACTTGCTAGTTATTAAAAACTCAAGGCAGAGTGAAGCACCAAGGTCTTGTGGAGACTAGGTGTAATGTGCAAAGCAAGGCACGCAGCTTAATGAAAAAAGAAGCAAAATAATTGTGCGCGTATAACGTGCATTGCATGCATACACAAATAGTTGAGTGCTTACATATACATACATACAAGTAAAATGAAATCATGATCGCAAAACTGAGAAACATCTTTTAAAAGATCTAACATATAGATTGATGAAGGAATACCAAAGAACAAATTGGTTTTCATCCCCTTGACAAAACCTCCAGTTTTACATTTCAGATGCTTTATTAGTCAAAGTGCCAAACCATAACCGAAGACGGACTTCAACTTTAAAGCTCAAGTTGATGAAACACAAGATCAGCCCTTGAAGTGCACCATTGCAATCACCATGGCCGGTTGAAAAAGATAGGGAATAGACCACACAAAAAAAAAAAAAGAAAAGTAGAGTTCAATTATGCACCATGAATCAAGTTTTAGCCAGCTTTGATCACAAATTAAATTCACAAGCCACATTTCAAGCTGCCAATCCATGTTGCTATTCAGGTTTTGCATGACCTCATGCCACAATTCAAATAATATATGGCTTCTGCTATTCATTGTAGTTCAAGTTGTTGGTTCCATGTTGCAATTAAAGTTTTACATGACCTTGCGGCACAATCCAGATATTCTATAACTTTATTTTTCCATTTTGGATTCAAGTTGATAGTCCCATGTCATAATTACTTAGCATTTGTCACACAATTCAAATATTTTATTTTTTTTATCATAGTTCAAGTTTACTTCATCCTTCCATTGTTCAGGTAATTTTTGCTGCCTAGGTTTCCAAACTCAGTTTCAGTTCAACTTTCAATAAGGGTTTGATTACTTTCAGCTCGCATTTCAATACTAACCATTTAAAATAAAAAGAAGATGAAAATCTTATAAAAATGAAAACATGTGATAAGAAACTTGATTAAGTCTAAAATTCAGATTAGATATTTAAAGCATATTGTATCGTTTGGGTCATAGGACTTTTGAGAATTTTATTTTAGTCAAGGTTCACAATCTCGGTGCTAGACTCTATGCTAATACCATGCCCTGTACATGGATCGGTTCAGCATATCATGACTCAATATGCTCTCCATACTGGTACAATACGGTATGTTCAGCATGGGGCTGTAGACACCAGAATGGTATACCATGGTTTTGGTAGTTTCCTACTAAAATAATATATGAATGTATGCATCCCTTTATGCATGTATATAACTCTTTTGCTCTTTCAAAATAAGAGTTTATATTAACATTTGGGTAAAATATAGATTACTACCCCATGATTTAAGCACTATCAAATTGCACAAATGTTACACTTAACTACCATGTATTTAAAGCTCCATCAAATTAAGCTCATGTAGTTTGACATGTTACACTTAACTACCATGTGTTTTAAATACTATTAAATTACACCCATATGAAAGTTTGGGCATATTAAGTAAAGCTTAAGTAGGTCTAAACTACATGGATTGTTAAGTGCAATATTTCAAACCACATGAATGCAATTTGATAGCATCTCAAATACATGGTAGTTAAGTGTAATATGTGAAACCACATAGGCTCAATTTGATTGCACTTAAAATACATGATAGTTAAGTGTAACATTTCAAACCACATAGGTACAATTTGATAGCACTTAAACCATAGAGTAATAATCTGTATTTTACCCTTAATATTTTAAATTAAGACTATGAAATATCAGTTTATTTTTGATGACTAGTGAGCACAAAAATGTAGATGTCTGTCACGTTGAAGCTTGATATCTATATCTATGCAAAAACTTTATTTCTCCAAAATTATCTGAAACACAACACCACAATGCTTCAAAATATTAACAAAACCTTCATATTCCAAGATTTATCTAAGATATGGAAGAAATCAATAAATGAAAAAAAAAAAGCATGAATTTTTCATATATACAATAAATTTCAACAAATATCACCAAAAATTAGGTTTTAAGGAAGGTGATGCTGTGTAACCCAAAAAAAGGTAGGTGATGCAGAACTTTTGATGTCTCTAGGTTCCAACATATCACTTACTATGGAAGATATTAGTGAATTTAGGTAGTTATTGGCATTATTAGTTTTCCATTCGTGAAGATGTTAAGTCATTTGTAAGAGAAGGCAGGCTGAACCACCATTTTCAAGTCTAGGGAGTTTTTGAAGCTTGAATGAGAATGGAGTGGTTCCTCCATTTGGGGACAGTCCTCGAATGTAGGTGAGAAAGTCACCAACATCTCATTCTGTATTTTGCTCTCTCTTCTTCCATCAATAAAATTCCCCCTTTGTTTCTCTGTCTATATTTTCTTTTCTTTTTCTTGTTTTATTCTTTCCTACATTGGCTCATATATTAATGGAGGTCAATAAGAAAGATACAACAAAAGGATGAATATTGAGCATTAGATGAGACCACCAATTTCCAGCAAACAAATAAATCACCTTTAAAAGGGAAAGTGGGAAACAAAGGAAAACCATCAGTCCACAGCTGAAGCTCTGAAACTCACATTTGATCACAAATCTATCATCCCAAAATCTCACAAACAACATAACTATCATGATAAATGCCAATCCAGCAAGACAATTCATCCTATTACCATCTGAACCAAGTGAGATGGAGTATGTCAATTTGACCAACTCTCTGCCACGGATATTCATGGACAACTTAACAACTCAAGGACAAAATGACAAATAGGTCCTGACTAGCTCAGAAATTTCATATAGCTTTTCTTTTAGAAATTTACTTTGCCAAACAAGAAAAACCTATAAACCAAGTCCTATCCCATCTAAAGATCTCAATCTTGTCCACTCGAAAGTTAAAGAGAGATCAATCAATGTCTTCCTGAATCTTCTTCTCGCATCTCCTAACTACATCACACCTACAGTAATGCCAAAATATTCACCATCTTTATTGTTGAACACCTAAAATTCATTTTTTCCAAAAATTATCCAAAAAATATGCATCAATTGCATACCTAATGTCAATTGTCAATTGTCCAAAAATACTCATCTAATTATACAAATTAAAAGAGTAGAAACTTAACTCTATAAGGGCAGATTTAGTATAGGATCTCATTTATAGGTCCATTTTGAAGAGAAACAGAGATTTAATTGTGGTGACATGCTCTATGAGAACTCATACTTGAATGGGAACTCATTGACAACTTAATCCCAATAAGATGCTCAAATTATCCATCTTTTCTTTATGAGAAATTGTGCGTTCAAGTCATGTTAGACTTTCTTGCCATTGCCCCCATAGCAGGTGATAAGAATCCCAATAAACTTTTGTTCCAAGAAGGGTCAAAATCTTTAGCAAGGTTTGAAAAATCAACTTGAACTGCCCAATTCGGGGCATACCAAACTGAGCCAACACGAAATTATGTCAATTTGCTGGTTTAGCTTAGAAATCAAAGCCAAACCAGTCCAAATTGGGCAAAACCGGACAGTTCCGTTCAATTCAACTCAATCCAAGTCGGTTTCGAGCCTTCATATAAGCAAAAAGGGATGAAAAGGCATCAAGGCATCTTGATGCCTTTCTCCTCTCATTTTTGCTGAGCATGTGAAGGGAAGGGTGGGAAGGTGAGGAAAATCAAAAGAGAAGCAATTTTGTGGTTTTGAACCCCAATCTAAGCCAAGATTAGATTCAATCCTTCTCTCCTCTTCATCATTCTCTTTTTTCTCCTTTTTATGCTTAAAATAAAAAGAAAATTAGTAAAAGACGGGAAAATCGTGCCAGAATTTTATATTTTGGCATAATTTCATGATATATTATAGATCTACACGTCATCTATGCATTAAATAATTTTTTGTTGATCATGTAATTTTTAGATCAAAAAGATTTTTTTGATTTAAAAATAGTAAAAAATAATATTTGAAAATAAAAAAGGAAAATTACATTTTGACACTTTAACTTTGCTTGAATTCTATATACACCACCTTCATTTTAGAAATTTTAAATATTTCCTTGATGTTTCAATTCGTTGCAATGCGATCAGTTTGTCCATTTCCATCAATTGGGTGTTAGGAAATCACATCAAGTGATCACCAACTAAAAATTGATTCAACTAAAAATCATGAAACGCATGGTCATGTGTATTGGTAATTGTGAATTTTCAAGGACAATGTGCATAGCTTTATATTATTTTATAAATTACAACACGTATTAAGTGGAATTAAATTATAAAGTCACTAATATGTCCAAGAATATATAATATTTTTATTTTAAAAAAAAATGCAAATCCACTTTCCATAATTCATGCTCATGAATGATGTGTGGTCATCAAGCAATCATGTAATTCCCAGGATCAACATGAAATAAAGTAACATTAAACAACCTTCAAATCACATTTTCAAAATCCCTAAACCTTAAAATAATTGTGACAACCAAAAACAAATGCAAAGACAAAAAAGGTGAATCAGTACATTCCAATACGCTTCGGCATGCCAAATGTTGATATGGTACGGTACCGTAATGTACCAACCTGGTATCAAATCGGCACAGTACCCAGTACCTAGATTGCAGACATTGATTCCAAGAAAAGGGAATCAAATCCATAGTTGTAGCCTACCTATCAACCATAAAACGCCGAAAGTATAGCAATTACACATCCACTCTACTGGTTCTGCACATATAGCATCTAGGCTTATGAGTTATAAGTTGTTCAAATGTGGGTTAGGATTTTTTCTTCCCTATAGAACATTCGAATCATTTTCCAATATAAACATTTTCCAATGATAAAATTTTCAAGCTTCAATTAGTTCAATTCTCCCTCTTATTATGTTCATGGTTCTGGAAATTCCTCTTAGAGATGAAGGCAGATATGCACCATTGGCAAATAATTCAATAAACACAAACAGATAGATGCTATCAGCATTCTCAGAAAGTAGGCATCAATTGATGTTTGGAATATCGTAACTTGATTAAGCAGAGAAAGATTAAAAGCCAATGTTGACTTTTGGGAAATGAGAAGCAATTTGACTATTCTTGCAACGAAAAATAAGTTGGTTATCACAAAATTAAAATAGAGTAAGAATTTGTGAGCAAACCAACTAAATAGGATTAAACTATTTTGCAAGCATTTTCATAAGCCGAGAATCTATGGTAGCATATAAAAGTGACTAATGAAAGCATTTCTAGTTTTTTACCATATATATGCTGTATATTTTAATTTTGAAGTAAAACAAACAAAAAACTGAGGAGGCTCTTGTTAGAATTGCTAAAAAGTTACCTTAAATAGATCATTTCAAGCACCCCAGACCTGAAGATAGAGTGACCATAACATTCTGAGGTTGCTCGAGCAAAAGTTAATCAACCAACAGCAAGACTGAAAATAACTTGATGGATCAGAAATGTGGGACAATAGAGAGGATCCAAACACATCATAAATTTGAAGGTTGAATAGGATAGATGATAAAATAGGAATATGAAAATCTGAAAAGAGCAAACAAGAGGAAGCTTAAGATTCACAATAACAGAAATTTGAGGAAGAATTGACACAGATAATAGCCTCGTGCAATAGATGCCACATAAGCAGCAGTAACAAAAAAGGCACAAATAGTGCAGGGTGGTAAACAAAAAAATAAAAAAAATAAAAAAAGACAAAAGCCTGAATAATGGTGTAACCTTGATGATCATCATCTGCAGATTCATAGCCAAAAGCAAAGACAGGAAATAAGGCTTGTTGGTTAAGGTTATGACAATGATTATTACTACAAACAGCAGACCAAAGCTGAACTATGATTATGCACAATCATACTAAAGCTCACTATTTCTACAATTATTATTATTGTATTTTACATATTGTATGCATTTTTTAAATTTTAAAAATACCAACCACGTATGTTACTGTATATGCGTCTGCATACAGCATATGAATTATGTTGTTCCCTGATAGCCACATACAGAAGCCACCTTCTACAACACTTTAACAAATATATGAAGTGTTTCTTTCAGAAGAACTCTAATAGAAGAGATTCACAAAAAAGTGATTATAACATAACAGCAATAGAAGCACCTCAAAATTACGGTAGGTACCTGGGATAGACTTAAACGTGTGAGAACACTAGCTGCCTTCAAATAAGAACCAACATGAATGTTACTGGCAGCATAGCCTTTAATAGTCTACATTCTTTCTCCCAAATTTTATGTTCATGTTCATCATTCGCAGAAAAACCCTATAGTATGCACATAATTTACCGCAATGGACTGAGCATACATTGTAATAAAACTTAAATAAGGACACACATGCAACAAGAAAAAAAAAGCCCATCTGATATCACAAACTAAAGATGTCCAATCACACCTCGGCATGCCTAACAGCATTTCAAGTTAATGCCTCCGCATATACTGATATATATGCATTTTTGGACCACATCCAAATGACCAAATCTTTCAAGATGAGGGAAATACAAAGTTCACATTCAATGCATAATGCAATTAACAATGAATGAATTTCAATAAGCTCTTATATACAGGAAATGAATGGTTGACAATAGGAAAGTGATTCAAGGAATCATTCAGTTGTTAACATTCAAACGTACAACACAATATTGGAGTTTGAGATTGGATAAGTTAGTCCCCTGGCTTGATTCCCAGAAAAGTAGAAACATCAGAGAAGCATATAGAGAGAACTCAATTCCCAAATTACTACAAACATTAGAAAAGTATATAGAGAGAATCTTGCTTGTAATTAGACTAATTCTAACATAATATGACTTGTATTCCTGAGCCAAATAAGTGCAATCCAGTGATGAAAGAAATAAAAGCATGTGGACATAACCAAGACATGATAAGTAAAGTCGATATCCACATGTAAAAGTAAAGTGTTCTCATATGAGGATACAGAGAAGGATACAGTTGTAGAAAATATTCCTGATGCCTGAATAACTTAGTACTGCACAGATATGATGACCAAAAACTTCAAAATAAATACAAGAACAAGCAGTGCTTATAGAACAAGGTAAGAACTACAGAATTGAAAAGCATATAGGGTATAAGCACTTACATCATAAAAAAGGAACAACTTTACTTCTTATGATGACCTTGGTTATGCTTTCTTGTAGAATGGTCATGTTTTCCTTTTCTATCATGATATTGGTCATCATTTCTTGGACTGGGAAATTTGTCTGATCTGAGATAATGGCTTCTTGCAGAGACATCACCATAGGTGGCACCATCCTCATCATATGAGCTAGAAGGATCATACCTGTCCCCAAATGTATCTTGAGCCACTGACTCTGACCTACGATTCTTATAAGTTCTGGCTCTTTCTTTATTTTTATTTTCTGATATATCGTCATATTCAGAATGTTTAGATGTTAAAGTTGATCGGCTGATATGCTCTTTTGACCTGGAATGATAACTAGTATCATTCCTCTCTATTATGCCACCTCGTTCCCTTTGATATGCATTTTGATCATGCAACTGAGTGTAATTTCTGTGACTTGAGGGGCTTCTAGATCCATATTTCTTCTCTCTGTTATGCTTGCATCTTTCATGATCCTCCCATCGTCCATGGTGTTCATATTTTGGTTTCTGGTGAAAGTTTTGCAGATCATGGCTCAAATTTGATTTATCACTTATAGAAACATCCCCATGTAGTGACTTCTCTTTTCTTGTTTCAGATGGATTGCACCCACTGCTTTGTAATCCATGAATATCTGCAGCTGTGCCCCACTGAAAATTGCATTTGAGTGAGGAAACTGCTGTTCCTGGAGCAACTTTTACATTGCATCCGATCCCTCCTGCCTGTTTTATTTCCTCCATGTACTCCTCAATTATATCCCTTAATACCTTCAAGAACATAAGAACCACATAAACATTAAAAATCTAGTTGTATGTAAAGACAAACGGCAGCAGATAAGCAGGGGTTTACACTGTCGATGGGCTAGATAATCATGCATGTGTATGTGTGCACAGCAAATGTGAGATACACAAAGAGAAGGCAAATCCTATCGATAGGATTTGAGCTCAAATCTTAGCAGTGGGGGAAAAAAATAGATGACAAGCATGACATGGATAACCAAACTATCAAATGAGTAAAAGACCTGTATAAAATTTTGACCAGGCTTCTTACATTTGCATCAGATAAGCACAAATTGGATGGTGTTCATAGTGCTAGAATGTTAGAATTATGGTGACCCATATAAATTGAAAACTTATACTTTTGAATGCGATTTAAAAATCTTCAAAATCGTGTATACCAAAATTTAACATATATGGCTAATTCTAAACCACCAAACCATAGTATCTAACAATTTAAAAAACTTCATTTTCTGATAACTAGATGCATAGCTGTGTGGCTTGTTAATTTCAGACAGCACCACATTCACCATGGTTCAAATTCTGGCAGTAAGATGTAGCTTGACTAAGTTCAGCACTTAAGAGTTTGCAATAATATCTGTTAATTTGCACCTCTTTTGGAGCTCGCTTCACTTTCTTGCCACGGTATGACATTCTTCTCCGCTTATAATCCCTTTCTTCAGCTAATAGCTCTTCTCTTGTCTTGGCTTTGCCATCATCCTTGAAAACATTGATGTAAAATAGAAAGAGAAACATTACCAAGTGAACTATTACTACATTGTCAAGATCAATTCTACACACCAGCCACAAAGTTAAATTGTAACCACATAAACAGCATAATAAATGACAAGTATCACATATATCAAAATAATAATGTCACATATTAAAAGTATTGAATTAACAAGCACACATAGCCATGCATGACCCCATAACATGAAACAAGCAAATTGTCTGTGGATTACAGATTCACTCTCCATTCATAACTGCATTAGTGCTTAAACTTTACCACTCTGCTCTCATATTACCTTGCTGAAAAGTTATAAACTTTCTTCCTCATACATACACAAGTCAAACTGCAGACTATAGCATGAAGTCACTTAAAATTCTAAAATTGAGGTTTTTTCCTTAGCATAATCTTATCTATAATGATATGCAAATAGGTATATGCATAAAATGAATACATGCGTGTGTGCACATATGTGTGCATGATACATTCATAAAATCACAAACAGATGCATGTAGTGTTAAATTTGTATATTCTATATTCATTATAACACAAATTATATTCACATAATGTTACATTCTTGGAGTCACATGCATGCGTATATAATGTCATTCTCATACAATCACACTGATGCATAATGAAGGGGTATGGAATCACAATGCCCATGTGCATAATACACAACAGATGCAAGAACATGACAGAGAACATAACGCACACATGTGCTGCTAAGAAAATAAATGAACAAATCCATATTCTAATGTGTGCAAGCCTGCAAGGTTTTAAATCCTGATACCATGATCCATATCAGTTCAGGGTCAGAAGGGAAAGATGCCGCTTGGGACGGTTCAATAGACCAATGCCAACATTAGTGCAAATTGAAAAAATAGCAACAAATTTAAATGAAACACCACTCATCAATCATATTATAAAAGATTTTTTTGCAAATTTCAAACTTATTTTTAAATATTTTCTACATAAAACAATTATATAAATAATAATCATAAAGTGATACAATCAATTCAGATAATTACCAAAATGCATGTCACTCAAAAATAGATCTAAATTATCCACAAATATTCCAAATTTTTAGGATTTAATTTTCTTTTTATGATGCTTATATAATGTTTCAAAAAATTAAAATTTATTGAAATTTTGAAAAAAGGATTTTTGCAAACACCCGCTAAGGGTACCACACATAGTTTGCTGGACTGATATGTATCATCCAATACAGGGCATATCATATCATTCCAATAGGATATCAATGCTTGATATGTCCCACAGGCTAAGTGTTATTACTGAGATATGTACCTTATCAACACTTGCTAAAGAGTGCATCAATTGGGTATCCATTCCAACACCAAGACCTCATACCTTGATAAGTTGTTCCAGTCAGCTTAATTTCAATTCATGCCAATTTTGGGCATAGCTTCATATGCTCTCCAACGCACCTAAAATGGATTGACATCCAGTAACAATATGGTATCATGTCTACACTTAGTGCGAACATGCCACCATTTTTTCCTAGAAATTATTTTCTTTTTACTTTTAATAATTATGTTATTTAATAAAAAAATACAATACACATCCAGGAAAACACATGGCTTCGGAAGTGGATACCCAATCTATGAGATGCCAAAACTGTGTAACAAATGGGAAAAAAAGTGACATGTTTTTTTTTTTTTTTTTTTAAACAAATGATGAAACAAAAGTGAGGGGATGATTGCTGGATCATTAGTTAGATCTTGGCTTGGAGGAGGCCAAAGCTAAGCCCGTCTAGCCTTTCCTTCCTCCCTGAGTCCTTGGTTGTACAGGCAGCTACAGATACCCAACCTGGTTTATCTACCAAATGTTACAGATAATATGTAACAGGTCCCATGGTTGTCAACCTGTGATAGGTCCCATGATTGTCAACCTGTGACAGGACTCAACTCCACCAGCCCGATTCAAGACAATAGGGATGGATCAAGAAGAACAAAATCATAAAACCTTGAACATATGTATGTATAATTGTATGTACATAAATGCTTACACATGTATGTATGAATCACAGAATTGTTCTTATATGCATACAGTTATGTCGATGTCTAGAGCTACATTAGCTGCTTGACCATCATAAGATTAAAAAGCCATCGCTCTTGTCATCAACATAAGTTCAAATATAATCTCAGTAACTGTGTTTCTAGGTTAATAAACTCTTCTTGCAGCGGAGGAGGGGTGGAGATTTTTTTCTTTTTTGCTCATGAGAATGAATAGCCTCTTCACTTTATGTCACTAGACTGTTTAATAAAAAAAACAAAGAAAGGAAAGAAAGAAAGAAAACTATTATCACACCACATCTCAACCCTAGATAATGACAATAACTCAATGATGACCAATAAACCCAGATTTTGGCCAAAAATTAACATCATTCACCATTTTTTTTACAACAAAAAACATACATTTAGAAACAATGATAAAGTTACTGTACTTTTAGATATAATGCAACAACAAAGACGCAAAATAAAGCGTAGTAAAAGAAGAAAAAAATTTGTGGATTAATGGTATAACCATAGCCAAAACTAAAAACAGGGTATCTCTAGTAGGATTGGCTTAATGAATCTTCATCCTTCATCCTCATCAATCCTAATATTGCCTCAATGCAAGCTAACCTTTCTCCTTTCTCACAATTTCTATTACAGTGCCGTTCTCCATACTCTAGGACATGTACCTCAATACCTCATTGAACATAATCATAGTTCTCACAAAGTCATGATACTATCCTTTATAGATGGAACTACATTCTCACAAACATAGTTCACATAATCTCTGATCATTTAATATAAATTCATGCTCTTCTCCTCATAACATAGTTCCATCTCAACATTTCATGTAACATTTACATAGTCCTAACAAAAGTATTTCATATAGATGTAATTCATAAGCTTCCTCTTTAATATTTTTCAACCACATCCTTCCATGTCTACACCAACAAAGCCAAGATTTCCCTTTACAATGTTAACTATTTAGGAATATAGTTTCTGATCAAATGTTAAAATTTTAAATTGATCACCTAAACCAACAAATTGTTTCATAAATTTGATAATGACAACTTGGCAGAATTTGTAGGAGAAAATTGACTTTTCCACCAAAGAGACCTAACTGCTAGATAGGTTCCCTAATGAGGATGAGAACATGAGATAAATAAATGTTGAAACAACTATTATTTTGTTGAAATAACAATCTTCAAAAACATATAAACCTGTAAATCAATCTAAAGTCAATAAAATAAGCTCATAAATCAGATGTAATAGTGGAAAGTCCATGAGGCAGTGCATAGCTTTAGATTGACAGTTGCTTTTTCAGATGAACCTAGAAAAAAGACAAAGGGTTTCCCTAAAACCATGTATATAGAATCCCAAATAAGGCTATCATTGAATACCACCCTCTTTACAAGAAAAATTGTAAAACAATGCAATTGGAAATCTCATAGCGAGAAGACCATAGAATGAGGGTGTGTCCTAGTTGTCACTCAGCATTAGAAAAACAAAAATGGCCAGCTTGTTGGTGGGGGAAAATAAAAGGAGGGGAAAAAGAAATTTATTTAGTGATGACCACGTCCTCAATGATAATCACTATATTCTTATTTTCTTTTTCACGCACTCAGAAAATAAAACAATGCAGTGCTTATCTCAGGTATGATGAGCAATGCTTTGGCAGGATTGCTTCCAAGCTTCTTAATGGGACCTATTTCTGGGCTCTTGTATTACTATAGAAAATTTACAACTTCGAAAAACATTTTAAGAATTTTAACAGATAAGCTCCATTAAGAATCCTTCAATACGACAGCTTGCATTTGGTGAGTTTCAAAATTTTAAGAGGGCAATCCACCCCCCACCCCCCTCGACCCTGTGCCTCCGGTGTTGATCAGTCACGTCCACCTAAATACTAAGTTTGTAAGACTTATTCTATGTACATGGTACTTTCTAGCTTTCATTAAACAGACACAAATTTCTACAACTATCTCAAGTCTTCCTAGCATGCAAGTAATGCCACTTAAGTATGTCCTTCACACATAGAGAGAGAGAGAGAGAGAGAGAGAGAGAGAGAGAGAGAGGAGGGAATAAACTTGGCTACATTCGAATATTGCTAAGCCTAAATCTGGCTACAAACAAGTATAGCCAAGTCCACACAGATCCTAAAGCAACCCCATCTTTTTCACTTTTTTCATCTTTGAGATTCATAAACTGTCGATTCAAGAGTGGCGAAGGTGACTTAATGGATTTGGCTACATTCACTTGTAGCCAAACACAAATCCGATCATCCTTTCTATTCTTGAATCCACACGAATCACGAATCCCAAAGGTAGAAAAGGTGGGGTAACTTCAAAATCTGTATGGATCCAAAAGTGAAAAAAGCTAGCGGATCTAGAGCTTGACTACACGCAAGTGTAGCCAAATCCGACTGTGTGTGTGTGTGTGACTTCTAAGTGACAAAATTCTATCAATAGGGAAAAAGTCATCACCCTTAGTAACAAGCCAAGGAAGCAAAAACCCTCTAATCACTCAGTGTACAAGCTCTAGAAGAAACAGGAAACATCCAGACAAAGAATTGGTAAATTTTATAGATCATGCATGCTAAGTTGGCAATATGTGCAACTACATACTCATGGTCACTGATTATTATACAAAGTTCAGCATAGCAGCACATACTCCATTGAAAGAGAAGGGTTTTCACCTAATATTTGAACATTGTGCTAAAGAAATTAAAATCATTCAAGCTATTCAATTGTCCAATTGAAATTGCTCATCAACTTCATAAAACTTTTACCTGGTTTTGCACTCGATGCCCCAGAAGCCCATCATGTTCTAATATTGATCTATAGTTAGGACGTTTTCCCCGTTCCTCACTACCTCTGGCTGATGCATATGAATGTTCCATTATTCTGTAAAAAGCCAAAAATCTCTGTGAGATAGAGCATAAATAATCAATCTTCCATTAGTTACGATATTAAGGCAGCAAAGCTGAGTTTTTTTTTTTTCAAAATTACAATGGTGGGACATCACAAGTCACATTGATAAGTATTTAAAGGATGATATTATATGCTAAAAACTTCCAGCATGTGAACCAGGTAGATGCATGTACATGCATATATGCAGTCCCACGCATGTGTATTATATTCTTATTGAAGCATCAGTACTTGTTAAGAATAATGATAATTTTTTTTCATCCCTAACATGGAAGATATTGTCTTCACTTTCTAAGATCCCTATTTGATTAAACATGAATTAAACTACCAAAGTGTAAGTACATTAAAAAAAAAAAAATGCTGCCTTATTGTTCTGTACTAGAACATCTTTTAAATGCAGCTAGAGGATTATCAGGTCAAATGCCACCAACCAAATGAAATAAGGTAAAAATTGGAACTGATTGCAATCTATGTTTTTGAACCTAAAGGTTAACAAGCAAACCACTCTTTGAATTCACACACATCGATAGGTGTTATAGAGAATATTACTTTGGTTAATGTGTAAATAATGCTTCATGTGTTCATAATGTATATCATCAAGTGGATATTTGGGCAAGAACCAACCCGCTTCTGTTACTTTTAAAATTTAACAAGAAATCTAAAATAGTTTTTAACTTTGGAGGTGCATGAAATTTTGAAAAATCATAAGACTCCATTAGTCATTAGGCATCGTAGCACACTTGATTGCATGAAATAATTAACAATTTGAACAATTTAGCCTTCAATACACCCAAAATTGAGGCAACAATTTTATTATAAGACTCAAGTTCAAAACCAACCTTCTATACACCTTCAAAATAATCAGTAAAATGCTGCATTCGTCAATTTGTGTTAAGGTGCCATTGTTGCAGCAGCAGTCTATACCATCTCTCCCTTATTTTGAAGTAGAACTCACTTAAAATCCAACTTGAAGTAGAGTTACTTAATGAAGCACCTTAGAATTGCATAGCAATAACATACACAGATAATGAATTAGTGTTTTTAATTATTTAGAAGGTTTGAAAAGTAGAAAATTAAATGTATATTTAATACAAGATTTTTTTTTTTATTCACTTGCAAGTCTGACCAATTAGGACTTAGGGATCAGCAAATCATGCAATAAAATGAGGAAACCCCTCCACCAAATCATATTCACAAATGCTTGGTGTCTTCTCCTTATTCATCTTCTCCTCCTCCTCCTCTCACTAGGAGTGGCATGCCAAACAAGACAGCATCCTATTTCAGTGACTACTTTGTCAGTTAACTATTTGAAGGTCAATTCTATGGTCAGAGATATGTATCTCTTTTTAGTTCTTAGTACCGACAAGTATTGGCACACAACATTGATCCATAGAACATTGAAAAGAAAAGTTATGAAACAACAAATAAATAAATGATCTCAAAAACCAAAACAAGTATGTTCAGCCTATGAAGTATGCTAACTTCGGACACAACACCTGGAATGAAAATGATGAAAAATGAGTAACAACTAAAAGAGGAGAGAGCATACAGCTGAGACTTGGAGAGTGGTTGGGCAAATCGAAGAGCACGGATCCTTCCCTCTAGCAAGGACCTTTCATGTAATGCAGCCACTGCAGCTGCAACCTGAGACACAAAGACAGACTTTGACTCACCATCTTTACACCCCTGACTACTAACACCATATCCAATTGCATTCCCGCAGCCATCCTCTTCCGCCTTCTTTTCCCCTAAGCTAATCAACAATAAGCTTGACCCAGCTTGTATCAGCGATTCCTTAAGCATCCCAATCGTGAAGAACTTACCATTGGTTTCCCCGTACAAAACCGAAAGTTGTGACGCCAACCAAGTCAAGCTTCCAACCAATCTTGGGCACTCGAAACTAAGAGATTTAGCATCTAAAATCCCATCCTTGCTCAACAGCAACATAAGAGAAGAAAGAGATTCTCCTGCAATCGCTTTCAAGCATAGCTTTAAAAGCAGATATATGTGATCCCCCATTGCCGCATCAATCAAAATCCCAAATTGCGGCGAATTTGAGATGACCCATCTCTTCAAGCCATCCTCTTCCACCTGATTCATGCTCGACGCGACCCGAAGAATAGCGTAAGAGTATGAAAGTGGATAGTCACTCCATGACTCTATCTCACATTTCAAAGCCCAGAACTCCGACGGAAGGATTCGAACGCCCTCTTCAACCAAAATCCCACCCTTTTCATCCGAATCAGAGACGAAGTTGGCGCACTCGGTGGATAAGAAGCCGGGAAGTGTGAAGGTCCTACTGGAGGCATCGGGCTCTGGTGTGGTCACGACGCCGGGGCAATCCTTGTAGAAGAAGTTGGAACCGAGGTCTCCGAGCTCGCCATCAAGAGAGAAGCAGAGGTCGGCGTCCGCGTCGGGGAGGGGGCGGAAGAAGCGGCTCTCCTTCTGAAGTTGGGCCTCGGACTTGAAGGAGGAGGGGTAGCGGAGGGCGTCGAGGAAGGCGAGGTCGAGGAGGGGGGCGCCCGGGGCGGAGGAGCAGAGGAGGGAGTGGCGGAAGAGAGCCTCCGGGGGCATCCGGTGGCGGGTGTCGTAGGGGCAGCGGCAGAAGGCCGCGGCGGAGGAGGAGAGGAAGCTGGAGACGGATCTGAGGGTGGTCTCGGCGAAGTCGGCGAGGGATTTGAGGAGGGAAATGGTCGTGGAGACATCGGCGCCAGAGGGGTCGATGATGGGGATAAGGCTGGGGTTAGGGTTGGGAGTAGGGTTTTGGGGGTAGGAAGGAGTTAGAGGAATCGGGGGGAAGGAGGGACCGAAGGAGAACAGAGGATCCATGAACGCGATGAGAGAGAGAGAGAGAGAGAGAGGAAGAGGCGCGCTGAAGTGGGAGCTCAGCCCCCAGGGAGGGTTTGGAGGGCTTGGGGCCGGCTCGGATGCAGATCCAACGCGGCCGGGTGGTATGTTGATGCGGTCTGGGAACAAACATTAGGTTCTGGCCCATTTTAATACGAGCATGATCCCAAGCGAAGATGGGCTTGACTAGATCGTGTCCAACTGGGCTGAGACTCGATCCAGCCCGTCCCCAACCACCACTCCTTTGATTATAAAAAGATGGCCCACGGTCGGGCCAGAGGGACAGGTTAAGAACATCAAATCTAAACCCCACGGCACTTGGTACAGGAATTAAGACGGGTCAACTTATTTATGACCGAAATCTTTATAATCCTAACCTAAATCCGTTTATTGCCTATCATGTCATGAGAGAGAGTAGAGAAGGTGGAGATTTGGGATGGGTTTTGAGGAGACTGGCCTTTTATTATTTGGACGATGTAATTTAAAGAATTTTGCAAAATGAGAGTTAGGTAACATTTGAAAAAGTATTCAAACCAAAATCCTAGGTTATGGTTAGGTATTTGTTATTTGAAGGAGGTAAATTAAAGAAATTCTCACAATAAGAGTTAGGTAACGTTTGAAAAAGTATTTGGACCAAAATCCTAAGTTTTGGTTGGGTATTTGTTAATTGAAAGATATAAATTAAAGAAATTTACAAATTAAGAGTTAGGTAACATTTGAATAAGCATCCGGCCAAAATCCTAGCTAATGATCAAGAAATTTGAACTCTAAAATGTGAGATAAGGTGAGCAAGAAGAACTATCTACCTTTGTAGATTTCTGAAGTAATACTTAGTAGTAAGATTCTATAATGACATGTTTCTATTTTTAAAAAAAATTCATAATATTATGTAAAGAACTAAAATGTGTAACAGGACATTAATGAGAAATAAAAATTAGTGCAAAATTCAAGATATATTACATCCACTATAACGAAAAAATATTTAACAAAGATACTTTTCTCAAGTGTATTTTTTAATTGCTATCGGATAAGGAACATTTTTAGTAGTGACTGTTTAAAGATCTAACAGCAATGTTTTTTTTCACTACTAGCAGCAAAGGCACATTGTTAGTAGCAACTTTTTAAAGGATCCAATAGCTTTCATGCAAAAGCGATCATTTATATTTAAATTTTTAATATTTTTAGCTGCATTTGTTTTCCACTACTTAAAATTTTAACAATGGTTATATTTATTAGCAGAAGCATATGTCTTAGTAATATTTTTGACTAATAAAAAAAAAAAGCATATCTTTTGCAGTGGTTTTGACCATCACTAATGCATATTCTTTAGCAATGGTGTTGGTTGTTAATAATACCTTAAATTTTTTTTAATAACTAGACTACCTAGTAATTTTAGTACAAGCATAGTTGAAGTCTCTTTTTCATTCTATATTTTGAGACAAGCTTATATATCAATTTTCAACATATGTGTTTAAATTAAATTAAATTAAATTGATTGGCAACTCAAAATTAAACTAAGTACAAAAAGTACACAAATTACCAACCACAAATATTTGGAATCGTTAATTCTTCACTATTGCTCGGGCACTAATGTCATTTACAAGATAAATAAAAAAATATATCTTATTTCTAATTTTATATTATTAAATTTAAAATTTAAAAATAATAGTTTTAAATTAAAATAAGGATAAAATAAATAAAAATATATATTAGGTAAAATTATTTTTGATTTTTTAAAAAATTTAATTAAATTAGAACTATATATTAAAATTAAATGAAAATATTTTCTTTAAAAAAATTGAGTTTGAGATTTTAAAAAATTAAATTCAAATGGAATAAAACTCCTTATGATAGAGACTAAGTACTATGAAAATAATTACTATATTCTTGATACATAAAGTAGCTTCTCACCGGTGGTCTTCTCATGTTTTCATATCTTAAAAAATATAAAAGCTATTTAGTTTCCCTATATGCTTGTTTAATATTTTTTTTAATAATATTTTCGATAGATGTATCATAGAATAAAAAATGTTGACTTATTTTTAAAAATTTTATATTACTAAATTTAATTTTAAAAATTATTTATTTTAATTCTGAATCTAAAAATATTAGATTGCCATCATGATAAAAATAAGAATAAGATTAATAGAATACATATAAAAAAATATTTCTAAATTTTAAAAAAAGTTTAATTGATGTGGAACTTTAGACTAAAAACTAGAGTTTAAAAAAATAAAACTTTTCTATAAAAAAATATAGTCCCAAGAAATAAAACTCTTACTATAATGGAAATAGCTAGAGTTATAGTAAAGTTTTGGTTTTCTTTCATCAAGCTATGGACAGAGTTTTATTTCATTTGATCATACAAAGGAGTTTTATTTCTTTTAGATTTTATCTTTTTAAAAAAATCTAAAGTTCTAAGTCAATTTTTTAATAAAAATAAATGTATTATATAATGCATGCATTTTAATTATCTTATCCTTATTCTTGTAACGATGGTGATCCAATGCTTTTAAAATTTAGAATTAAATTTAATAATTTTAAAATTTAAGTTAATAGTAAAAATTGAACATATCCATAATTTTTTTCATCTTATAATGCATTTGCAAAAGTATACCAATGCCTTGCATTGCATGTGTCATCATAATTAAGGTTGGGAATCCCACCTCAATCTTATACCTATGTTAACTTAGATGTATGTTTAAGTCACTCCATTTCAATCTTAAACATATGTTTACCTACAAGTATGTTTAAGTCACTCCCTTCAACAATTGAGATTTTAGTGACCTATGTTAACCTATATATGTATGTTTAAGTTACTCCCTCCAACAATTGAGATTTCAATGTTGCATGATCATCAAATTTCAAGCGTTGCATGATCATTTCAATGGTTAGGATTGTATACAATCTAGTTTGGAAAGGAGAGGGCTCATTTTCTTTCATTAGAGGACCACGCTATGTTAAAAGTCCACCTCTTGTTTTACACAATCTAAGATGAAGTAAACATTAATGGTTAGGATGGTACATTACCTCATTTGGAAAGGAAAGGGCCCATTTCCTTTTACTGGATCAGAGGGCTTTGATGTTGTGTTCACTTCGCTTCATTCCACTTATAATCAAGTACTCTACTAAGAGTTTGAGACTCAGAGATGATCACTTTGTGACTTTTGCCTATAGCATTATGTCAAACATATATCGGCTAAGGAATAAGTTGGAAGAAGATATTAAATAATAACATCTAAAATGTCAATTAAGAAATAAGTTGGAAGAATATATTAAATAATAACATCTAAAAGTTATTTTAATATATACATATATAAGATAGCAATTAGCTTTCATAGTAGGAAAAGCTATGCTATACATTGAAAAAAAAAAAGTAGCCAATTGACCGTGGAGATAGAAGAAAATACTATCACATGTTCTTGAACTTTCTTTTCTTCATTTAGTATAATAAAATAGAAGAATGCGACAAACTTTTCTTTCCCTCTAGAGAGGTCAACAAACATCTTTAAAGACTCAAGGTTTCATAAAACCCAATGAGTAAAGATAAGTAAATATCAAAAACAAATAATGCATATATGAGATCTTATTAGCATTAAATTTCATCTGCCTCTCATGTGCTAAGATATAATTATATTTACATCTTCTCTTGATTCAAAAATTATATTAAAATACAACATATACATGCTAAATCTAGTTTCTTTAAGTTAGAACTAAGTAGGGATTCAAACATAATTATGCCATATCTCAAGAAAGATGGATGTAAAAGGATGATTTTAGATTTAAATTTAGCCTTAATCTCTCATAATAACATCTCTCCTTATATATTTTAATAGTAACTTAATAGTGGGGTTACTACAATCTACCTTATAAGCCCCGTAAAATAGATAATTAATGAATATTTTTAATTTATACATAATTAAAGAGTAATAATAATATTGATAAAAAATTGCTAATATTTCTTATTGTATATTTTTATTTTTAAAAATTATTTATTTTAATATTTCATATACACACACAGACACAGAGACACACACAGACACAGAGATATATATATATATATAGTGTATATGTCATGTACAATCTATTGAATGAATTATGTTTTTATCTTTTATGATTATATAATTAGTATTATATCTTATGATTCACTTTTCATCAGCATTTTTAATCTCAAATTAAAATGGCTCACAATTAAGTGCAAATGTCATATATTAAGCCTAAATAACATTATTATTTTTATTTAATTTTTAGTTTTATGATCTTTGAGTTGAAGATGATTTTATGATGGCGATGATGATTTGGTGCAATCCCATCAGGCCATCATATTTCTCTTTACCCCGCAAAATAATTTTTCATCATGGCCCCTGTATGAGAAAATCAGATCTGCCGTCCAAACTCCTATTCAAGACATCCTATCCATTCATACATCTCGTCACATCTGCTCGTTGCTTCTCTCACGCATACTACCAACGGATCCGATGGTCTCAACAGGAACACGGACGGCAGATCCCTCACTCGAATAGATTTCTCTGAGCATCGAGAAAGCACAGCCCTTTAAAAGGCGTCTCCCATAAAATCTAGGGTTCCGAAGAAGAGAGGCCTCTTGAGGGGAAGGCAGCCGAGGAGAGCTAGCGGCGGCGAAGACCCGGAAGGAGATAGGCTCTCCTCGCCTCCGCCAAAATGGGTAGAAATTAAACCCTAGAATTGTCACCTCGGCCACCAAATGAACCCTAGCATCTCTTCGATTCCTCTGCGGCTGACGTCCATGACGTTCTTGTTTTGCTCCCAGGTATCTCGCGAGACTCCATGCACAAGAGGCGCGCCACCGGAGGGAAGAAGAAGGCCTGGAGGAAGAAGAGAAAGTGAGCCCTTTTTAAGCTTCGTATAAGACCCCTGATCTGTTGCACTGCCCATTCTTTATCGATTGTTCCAGCGTACGCATGAATCTTCTGACTTGTTGATTGTTTTTCTCTCTTTTTGCTTGCTTGATCACTGTTCTTTTTGATTGATGCATCGGTAGGATTTGTCACCTCTTTGAACATGAAGCTTTCCTCCCATTAATTGTTTTCTTATCTATCTTGCTCTTTAAATCAGTAAGTTGCTTAATAAGATTCTTATTTACTTGTATGTTGAGCGTCTCTTGCAATTTTTTTCAATATTTTATCTTTTTTTTGAGTGAAAACATCAGTTATGTCTAAGTTTTTCAATATCTCATCATTTCTTCTCTTTGCGGACTTTCTGTCTTGCTCGTGTTTAAAGTTAATTTTGTTTTGCCTATTGGCTTCTCTTCTAGAAGTTTTGTTGATTGGCTGTTAATTTTTATGAAAAATTTGTTTTTTTCCTCATGTATTTGTATCTCGGTGATGCCTCTTGAGAACTATTAGTTGGGCAGACGAATTGAATATATTTGCTGTTTTGTTTAATTTATAGACATCTTTTGTGGGAAACCCCTTTTTTTTTTTTTTCCTGAAGTATTTTTTTTCTGGATCTGTTCTCTATGCTGAAACATTTTATGGTTTAGGTAGCTATTCTTTTCATTTAGATGGGACTCCAACTTAAAAGCTTTTTCTTTTTTAATGCCATTAGTTTTCATGCATTGAAGGTACGAGTTGGGCCGCCAGCCGGCAAACACAAAGCTTTCTAGCAACAAGACAGTCAGGAGGGTTCGTGTTCGTGGAGGCAATGTGAAGTGGAGGGCCCTCCGTTTGGATACTGGCAATTACTCCTGGGGGAGTGAGGCTGTGACTCGCAAGACTCGTATCCTCGATGTCGTGTACAACGCTTCAAACAATGAGCTTGTGAGGACACAGACCCTGGTGAAGAGTGCCATTGTCCAGGTTGATGCTGCCCCCTTTAAGCAGTGGTACCTCCAGCACTATGGTGTTGAGATTGGTAGGAAGAAGAAGGCCCCAGCTGCCTCCAAGAAGGAGGCAACAGAGGTAGCATTCCCTTACTGTTGTGTCTTCCATTTGGCTAGCGTTTGTGGGCTACTTCTCTCATTAAAATTGGTTCCTTCTTTTGTATTCATGATTTATGATTGTGGTTGGTAGAGTTCAGTTTCATGCTTTTGCTCAAACTTTAGTTGAGTATCTTCTTTGCTTGTTATGGCTCACTGCATATGATTTTTATCTGAAGTAGCGTGCACTGTTGTAAATTTTGTTTGTTGTATTGTGATTTGATTGTTTATTATCATTACAGTTTTGATACTCAGCTGTTCATTCATAGATGTTAGCTTCTCATTGATATGTTTTGTTAACCAGCAAAAATGTGAATGCATCCTCCATCAAAACCAGTTGCAAACTTGCAGTCGCAGATTTCATCTAGGCAGGTGGAGTTGTAGTCATTTAGTGTTGCATCTGTCAGTCTGAGATCTTCCATTTTGAGTAAAATTGCAGTTGGTGGTGCTCTAAGTCAGTTTTCATTTAATCAATTTTGAGTTACATGATATAATTTTGGGATTTGGTGTGGTAGATCATTTGTTCTATGATAAGATGTATGGTGTTATTAGTAGCCTTGTCTATAGAGTCCATTTTCTGGTATCTTCTTTTGTGAATTGGGTTAAGTGGATGATTAATCATATGCTAATACCGCATTTCCTTCAAACACTGGTTGAATCTGCTATTTATTTATTTGGAATGTATTTATATATTTGTCAATATGTTTGGTTTTTAATGAAACTAAATGGTTTGGGATGCATATCCAACAGTTATTGCATATGCTATACATTTGTCAAAGGGTTTTCATTTTTCCTTTATTATGAAGTACAAAATTTATTGAGTGTGTGGCTAGTGCATTTTGACAACAGAGTACCTAATTTGATTGATGCTAGTTGGTTTACCTGTGACATTTCTGGTCCTAAAATGTGATTTAGCATGTCTAGGTTAGCAAAGGCCATTATGTGATTATAACAGTTATCAGTCGTGAAAGGGAAACTTATTTTCCATGCTCTCATAGATGTTGTGACAATAATTGTTTTAATTGGCTAGATTTAATTTTAATAGCAGCAATCTTCAAATTTTTTAAACTCAAGTTATTCCGTATTCTCCTCTGAGTTATTCTTAGGTAATTAAATTAGTCATGGACTTTGCTATGGTTACACATGCTATGATTTTTCCCCATCAATTATTCATGACTTACTCAAGTATTGTGCATGGATGCAAATTCATGATATTTTTGATGTTTTGTTTTAGTTATTTCTAAGGTTACTTTCTCCTCAGTATCTGTGATTACTTGAGAAACAAATATAGTTGTATTTCTTAAATTCTCGATCTATAATCTTCAATGGTTTGAGTTTGCCTATTACTTCATCAAGTCCTCCATTTTTTTCCCCCAAAATCTGATTTGCCGCTATCCAAATTCACCCTGAACCCATAACTTATACAATGGAAGCATCTTTTAGCTTGTCCCGAAGAGGATCATTCACTGATTTTGGTAAATCATTAATGTTCTTTGATATATTTAGGCTGGTCAACAACAAACAACTGATCATGCTCAAGAAGATGGGTGCATGATGTGGGAGGTGCTGTCCATTCATCAAAGGCCAATTCTCTATTAGTTTGATAGGGACAGAACTAGATACAATTTGAAGGCACAATATTCAGAAACCAACAGACATGAGGTTTCTGATTCAACTGATTAGAAAGCATATTTTAATACTAGAATACATATTTAAGTTCTCAAAGTACGTAACTATTACATGATAATATGAAAGTAATAGCTTTTGTAATCTTTTGATTGGCTTGCTAAGGGATAACATTTTTTCAAGAACACTAGCTTTTTTGAAGAAGTAGGAAAAAAGGATTCTTGCCTGTTAATCTTGAATGTGCAGCAATCCTTAATATTCAGAGAATTTATTTGTTGAAATTGCATATCATCAATGGGGAGTTCATAATAGCCTTTCTATTTGATGTGAAGCTGGAATGTTTTTGGATGCTTATCCACTTCAGTTTGTACCAGTAATTTTATCTGCCAAATTTTCTTGAAGTAGATTTTGGTATTTTTATCATGGTTGATTCTTTTCTACCGGTAATTTCTAAAACCAGCATCTTCCTTCTCATGCTGTTTGTAGTCCTGACTGCTTGATAGCCAATTGATCTTTATTATTACCATTGGTAATCTAATACAATTATTTTCATTTCTAATACTAATATCATATTTGAGGATCATTTTTTTGAGATTTGGCTGGTATTAGAATACATTCATTTGGAAAGAAGAAAGGTTCTCTTGCAAAGCAATGACTACTTGATAGCCAGTTGATCTTTCTTATTGCTGTAGTATTTTAATGCAATCATTTTTCAATTTTAATACTATTATCATAAGGTTGTACCTATACTGTTTTGAGCATCATTTTTTTGGGATTTTGGCTCTTGTTAGGGCAAAGCACTCCTATGAGAAACTCTTTTACTTGCTGGACATGATGCCATATATCAGATTCCTTAAATGTGCTCTTAAGTTAACTAGTGTGGTGGTCTTGCATGGCTTATGCACCACATACTGTCTAGTTATTAGTTATTTTGTTTTTTCTGTTCTTTTTTCAGAAATGGCTGAGGCTGAAACATGTACGGTATGTTTTGTTTTGTAATAATGCTTGTTTAAGATGCATGCTGGTGGAGTTGGCCTTGCATATTTTGAGACTTCTGCTGATATGGTGTTTTGTATCATTATTACAAAGTAATGAGTTTGGTCAAGTTACTTCTATTGAAAGTCCCCACTTATTGTTGGGGTGTAACTAGCATGAGTCTGTCATCAGTTTGCTAGGCCTTCGCACTGCTGATACTGCCGGTTGGGTTTAATTTTTTCTATGTCCTTGTAGTGGTTGTGCCAGTTGTGTATCTTCCAAGCTTTCATGACAAAGATGTCAGAGAACTAGGATGCCAGACATGTTGTGCCCTTGATTGTTTGCTTGGGTTTAGTCTGGCTTTAGTGTTTCCTTGAACCATTTGGTGCTTCACTACTGTTATATATGGGAAATTTTCTCTGAACTACTTTTAAGCTGTTCTTATGTTGCTTGTTCAAAATTCAAATGCTGCAAGAATTTACTCTGCCATGTATTTGACCAAATACAGTTTGAAGAGCATGTTGACTTACTCAATATTATAGTTTTGGTGTGCTTGATTCTAATTCTATATATTTTGTCCTACTGATTTTATTGTTTATATTATCTATTCTGAACTTGCTTTCTGGAGATTATTTTAGCTGTACTGTCCAATTATCTGCTTCTCTTTATTCTGATTGTTAACCCTGACCTTTTTCCATTCATTTGGTGTTGGGCAGGAGGGGGAAGGTGCTCCAGAAGAGGCAAAGAAGAGCAACCATGTCCTCAGGAAACTGGAGAAGCGCCAGCAGGATCGTAAACTTGACCCCCACATTGAGGAGCAATTTTCTGGTGGAAGATTGTTGGCTTGTATCTCGTCCCGCCCTGGCCAGTGTGGCAGAGCTGATGGGTAAGCTGAAAATTGTTTTGAACTTTTCAAGGACTAACAAAAAAGAATCATTTTTCTGGCTATTGTTTGGTGTGTGGATCCTTGGCTTGGTTGTGGCTTAGTAGTAGTTCTCTCATTCCTTTGATTGCTTGTTGTAGATGCATATTAGAAGGGAAGGAACTGGAGTTCTACATGAAGAAGATCCAAAGGAAGAAGGGCAAGGGTGGTGCTGGGGCTGCTTGAGTCGGCTATGCTTAGTTGCTTGGTTCTTCAGCGTTATGCATTTGTTTTTCCATAGACTGAGAGCAACTGATAAATCATTTGAAATTTTGACATGCATTTTTGGCTGATAGAGATTAGAACAATCTGTTGTTGCTAGTGATCATTATTTTTCCCAAAGCTTTCAGTTGCAGGTTGATTGTACTTTGCTGATGAAAGTCACTGAATTTATTCTGTGCTGCCTCAAAAAAAAAAGAAAATTTTGAGTTCCATTTATAGTATTTCGCCATAAAAGTTTAAAATCATGTATGGGCTTGGAGATCCACTACATCCCAAGCTTGGAGTTCGATCCAAGGCTTGTGGTGGGTGGTTCTCACGAGAGTCCTTTTATTCCATTTGATTCAATGGCTGTATCTTGGTTTTTGCTGTCGACGCTGGCTTCAAATTTGCCTGAAGCATTGTTCCGGGCTAGAATTGATTTTGATTTGATTAAAATTATTTAAGTTGATCGAAATAGGGTTGAAACTTGACTTTAAGATTAACTTAATGCTGTCCATGACATCACATATGGGAGCTTTGTTTAGCTTCCGTTTTCAATCTTGAAATTAATGTTAAAGCGAGCACGCTTCTGGTGCATTGCTTATGACTCGTCTCTTTTGATGTTTCCTTTATTCGGCTAAGAGCCGGGAGGATGGAATTATTCATCTGGGCAGTTTATTTTACCAGTTGGACGGTTATCATCAAAACTAGATCCTGACCATGAAAATAGATAGATTTCCTTACGAAGGATGGAAGGAGGTGGTTGAGAATCAAAATATCTAATTTACAGCGAGATATGTTATTTTATATTTGTAGGCCATAATGATGTTCACACTCTAGATTTTTCATATCTCAAACAAATGGATGGAAAATCTTTTTTTTTTTTTTTAAACCAGCCCTGGAATATATTATTTTATACTAGTTTTTGGGGGCGGTTAATATTTTCATAGAGGCCTGGTTCCATGTGCTGCACGACTGATTGGGTTAGGTGAAGTGGTTATATGAATCCCGGTTTAAAGTAGGTCCAAGGGCTTGCAAGCGGTTAGGCGAGTCGGTCGACATATCAGCTGGGGATCTGTTTGGATGAACCTGTAATTGATCAAATGCTGGTCTGGATCGAGCTACACTGTAGTAGCTAGGCTCCATGTCTGGATCTGCGCGATCTGATCCAGCCATCAAATGGAATTTTTTTTTTTAACTGAGACTGATCCAGTCTGAATGAATCAATCTCTAGCCTCTATGTCAGATTTTTTTTTTTTTTTCCTTTCCCCTTAATGAATCTTTCCCCTTGATGAATCTCGCTGCATTTCTGATTTTTCTAACAGACCTCTTAGGACAGTACCCGTCTTATTGTCATAAATAAATATATTATCATAATACACACACAGATATATATATAAAATCTGAAGGGGTTTGGATTGTTTTTTTCTTTTTTAAATTTCCTCTGATTTTTAAGTTAGACTTTTTCTCCCTTCTCAAGCCTGTCTGCCTTACAGGCTTATTTTTAATATCTAAACTTTTAAAATACTGACTAAAATATACTTTTATCCTGAAATTTTTATTTTAAATTTATTATATCCCTTGTACTTTTTGTTGTCACCATTTACTCTCACAAACTTTCAATAATTAAATGAATTAATTAAAATTAATGTAGCGTATGCGTATCTAATGTAAACATATGAATTAATTGGAAGGATGGCACATCAACCATTCGAGCAACTCTAACTCCAACTTATATGTGATATTTTAAAAATATAAGAATTTAAAGAATAATAACTAATCAAAATGGATTTTGAATAAAATTTTTGGTACCACGAGTGCATTTTTGTGATAGGCTCTAGGTTGGAGCGCTCGATACATTAACTGTGTTGAAAATAAGGAAGAGAACGAACTTCAATTTAGCTCGCGGTCCTGGATCCGAAGAGTTTGGCGGCGGAATCCATGGCGATAGAGCTGTCGTCGAGGGGATGTCGCCAGGTATATGGTGGAGAGGGTTCTGGTCCAACCGTTGTTGGCCCGGACTGACAGTTGGTCCGGGCGACAAATATTTAAAAAAAAAAGGTTAAAAATGTTAAAAATAACCCAAAAAGGTAATAAAACAAATCGAGGGTTCAAAGCTGAAACTGGGATGAGAAAATAGAGGAGGTCGGGTTAGGCTTATCGTTATAACTCGAACGACGTTCCTCTTTCTTCCCCGAACGAGCTTCTTTCCCTCCGCTTTATACCTCTCTATCCGTCGTCAAGACCTCACCGTCCTGATGATCCTGGTAGGACCTTTTTCCCTTTTGTATTTTTTCCTGGTGTATGGTTGTCACCTTCTCGTCCAATTTCTCGGACCATCGCTCACCGTGATTCCTTCCTATACCCCTTCTATCGCGTCTCCTCACGGATTATCATCTCTCCTTTATTCATGCTCTATATCAACCGTTGGTAAATAAACCACCATACCATCATTTTGACCACAAGACGCCTTAGGTCTTTGTTTTTCGGGACGATAAACGCCCACTCACCGCTCGATGAAATGCCTGACTAGACGCTACTTTTGTTATTAGTATTCACATTATCAAACTTTTAGATTATGACGGCCAATGACTGCTGTGTACCATGCTCATATCTCGATTCAGCAAAGGAGGATATTACGTTATGCCATCAAGAAACTTTAATTTTCTTCTCTACCCTTGCACAGTACTTAACGAGGAGCTGTAAAGCCAACTTGAGTAGAATTTGGGATTGGTTTAACTCTAAGAGTTCCTAGGTCACAAAAAGTGAAGTGCTTGAAATTTATTTTGTTCGTATAATAATCCCTCCGTCCTCTTTGTCTCTTGTCTTCTCCTTATGTTGGACTATGGTCACATGATACACTTTGCATAATAGTTCCACTCGATTTTCATGCAACAAAGTAATCCATCACATCAACTTTCGTGCAAAATTATTGAGTCCTTCCACGAACATTTCAAAGCCTCACCAACCTAAATGACCATTGAATGCCCCAACACATTTATCTACTGTCCGCTATTTATGCCCCAGTTTTGTCTATAAGTGGACTTGACATCTATCTCAGCTTATCATTGCTGAGACCAAGTCTCCTTTTTGTCAGAAAGTGCTATAGGTAATGAGTTGCATGGATATTTAAGAACTTTCTATTGTGATTTTAGCTTACTGTTGTGAATTTTCAACTACAATTCCTAGTCCATATAGTCATATAGATTAGAACTCCTAGGTAAGAAAGAGGAAGAGTCTTACAAAATGGAAATCTAGGAAACATGGCTAGGATAACCTTAATAGATGACATTCTTTACGACTTTGATTTCTTAGTATACTGGAAAAATCAAGGTTTTAGTGTCAAGACGGGATGGGACTGCGGCACGTCCTGTTTCATGAAAAAACTGGAATTACACGAGATTTAAAACACTTGGAAATAATATTTAGTCTTATAGATGAAATTGGAAAAGTATTTGTGTGACCATGATTAATTTATATATGCAATATCTTGTTATCAAGATTTGTGGATGTTGAGGGTGGAGACAACAAAATTCAGAAGTTGTAATTTATTTCGAATAGAAATAAATCCCTGCTTCCGAATGGACATATATAATAGATTATATTTATTTTCAATTATATATCATATTTATTTATTTATTTATTTACTTACTTATTTTCTCTCCTTGTGGGCATCTCCAGGTATTATCAAACTGGTAATAAGGTGGCTGGAGCAAAACTACAGTACCGTGCCTTATCCAACACTCTCCCTAAAAGCTGATCAGTGTCTTTGCTTTGTCTCCTGATTCCCTACTAGGGCTATCCTTGTCTCTCTCTGCTTTCTTGAGCATCAATGTTGATGTTCTGTTCCTACAGTGCTCCTTTCTGGGCTGTTTCATGCAGACCCATAACCTCTCACATACTCCACTCCTATTCTAGATTTTCTAACCCTGCACTTTCAAATGCTGGTTTCTTTAAAAACCCCATTTTAATCTCACCTCTTTCTGCACGGAAATCTTCACTTGCCCTTTCCTGTGGGGCTCACACGGCGAACACGCTACAAGAAATCTGCGGTGGGAAGGTACCGGAGCACATACTGCAGAGGTGCCACTTCACTCACTTATTTCTGAAACTTTCCTTCATTTTTTTTTTCTTCTTCTATCATGTTTGATGTGTTACAATGTTTTTATGGTTACCGAAATTTTACTTTGAACTTTGTAATAAGATTACATTTCTTTGGCTATTAATTGGCAAATCTTGATGCTCATGGATTGTATGAGGTTTTATATTCTTCACTTTTTTTTCTGGCAGAAATCTTGGAGTAATTTCCTTATTCCATTTCCTTTTGCTCAAGATTCGACCTGGATATTGTTTAAAATTTTCTGTAGTAAAAACCTGTGCAAACATGATGTCTGACGTCATGATTGTGGAAATGAAACTTTAGGTAGTAATGGCAGTAGATACCTGCATACTTGTTTCTTCATGTGGCCTAGCTTCATAGCTAGTTTCAAAGGTAGGCCTTTTTACTGAGAATATAGGCCTAGATTTGAGAATATAGGCCTAGATTTGTTTTGAAAGAAAAGGAAAAGTGAGACATGAGAACCAAGCAAAAGTTGGAGAACTGCTCACCAAAAGAGGAGAAATCACTGAACTCCCAGAAGGCTTTCAAAAATAAAACCATCTTCAACTATAGTCAAGAGTTCCTTCTTGCGACCTTGCAGTGGTATATATAAATTACTGCGCACTGTTGTCACATTGAAGAAAACAACCATTTGGAATAGCATATGTGGAGATCAAATAGGAAAACATTGTCTTTTGATTTTTTGATACAAGATTGAAGGATGAGAAGAAAATAAAGTAGCAATACAAGTATGGCAAGCTTTGATTATGGGAAAGTTGATAAAAATGGAATGTGAATGGAGAAGTAATACATGAGAGCTCAGCCAAAATTGAAGATTTCTTTGTCCATCTGAAAAAAAGTATAACCATAAAAAACAAGCTTTAGGATCCCTCAAAATAAAGTCGAGATTGATTTTCAGTGAAAAATATACTTGGTGCTATGATATAATGCCGTACCGATGTGTGCCACCTTATATCGTGCATATCATATCGTATTGGTATCAAACTAAGATTAGGACAAGGATGTATTGAGTCTTGGTATGTCAAATTGAACCACGTACCATACACTGACACTATACTAGAGTGGTACTAGTGTAAGATTTGGTATCGAAATAGCGAACCTTGCTTTGTGCCAAATTAAGAGTATGCCTATACTGTAACCTTAATTCCTCAAAAAAAGGCTATATTGTAACCTTCTACCATACTTGTCCTCTATATACAAGTGTGCTTTATATTTGACTTATAAAATAACTTGATTTTCAACTATAAATGTCCCGATGAAAAAATATACTTGGTGCCAAACAAGGTTCGCGGTACCGGAAGCCGATACTGGACTATTACAGTTCGGTATGAAACATACCATACCGAATCGGTGGCATATCGGTTGGGTGAACTGGGGCCCCCAAGCCATGACGCCCCAAATCAGGCCGAACAGGGTGATTTGGTTTAGTTTGGAATAGTTCAGTTTGGATTGTTGATTTGGGATCTGTTTAGTTGGTTCACAATGGTTCATCCCTTATATTGAATCGAGAGGTCGAACTGTCTCGGTTTCGGTTCGGTTCAATTTGCCCCGAACCTCCCGGTTCGGCATACCATGGTGCCAAATTAACAGTATCACCATGCTATAACCTTCTATCCTACTTGTCCTCTGTATGCAAGTGTACTTTATATTTGACTTTTAAAATAACTTGATTTTCAGCTGTAAATATCCGTCATGATTTTTTTCTTTTTGGGAATTATGCAGGGCCGAAGAAATTGGTTATGTTATACCTACTGATGTCCAGCATCAATCTTTGCCAGTTCTACTATCTGGGCGGGACTGTATACTTCATGCTCAGGTTTGTAACACACATCAAATGATTCTCTTCTATTGATCTCATGGAATCTAAATTATATGGCCACTGAATGTTAGTTATCATATTCTATCAATTTCTGTGGCAAAATATGTATGATATAACATGGATAAATTGAATGTTCAAATCTTATGGTTTAGGATAATCTCATTTTATGGTGCAGTGGAGAAAAGTACTCTAGGTGGGAGAAAATGATAATCATGTCCAATTATATGGTTAAGATTATAGATAATTAGATATTCATTCTTCTCCTTGTAAATAAGTTCTATATAGAATTGAACTTCAGGAAATATGGAAAGGTATTTTTAATTTTATTAAACCTTTTTTTCTGAGTGTTTTTGTTGGGGGGAACTTGAAGTGGCATTGCTAACAAACCAGTTTGCTCTAACTTTGTTAAATGGCGATTGTTAATGAGGTAAGAGCATGGGTTTGGATCTCTATGCTGGGCCCTTCTTGATCTAGGGCCAAGTTGGTATGGTACTAAGGCGGCACAAGATGCATTGGTATGGATTGGAATGACCACTAAAAACAAGAGAAAAGAGAAAAAATAAAAATAATAAGAAAAACATCTGGGATGCGAGGCACTCCCATGTGTTTAATGCGGCCATCTCATCCAGCAAATGCCTTCCCATATTTGGTTTCTCCCACATTCTTGATGATATCACCAAGATGGATTGGGTCCTCAATCCTTGGGTATAAGGTTATGGGAGAAAATATATTTTAGGAGTTTAGACTTACAAGTGGTATTATGGGTTCAAGCTAACGGCGAAGCTGAATTACTCAAATTATCTGATTTATTTGAATGGATTGTCTTAGGTTGGCAAAATGTCTAGGTGCTCCTAGTTCATGGCCTCCTTAAAGGTCTAAGTGGAATGACTAGGTGGCTAGGCAGGCCTGAAGAGTTAAAAATTATCCAAATATAATAAAACTAATACGCTTTCCCAAGGTTTGCTGTATTGGTAATCAGTATCATTTTGATACCGGATCGCTCTATTTCAGTGTGGGGCCTATTATATCAAATTGATGATGTTCGGTTAGGTGAACCAGGAAGCTCCAACCCATGAATCATCCTGTACTAAGCCGAATTGGATGGTTTGATATATTATGGAGTTGATATGAGATGATTCGGCCCTTGCAAATTGATGTTGGGTCCCTTAGTTCTCACATTCTTGCTTAGGACTTTGATAGCATCGAGTTCTTGTTTTCTGACAAAAAGTCAAATTTATTTTTCTCCAGGTAGCTCTATCTTCAACTGTCGGTGAAATTTGGTGTTAGCATATTTAGGGCATTTTTGAGGCATATTCAGTGCATTTTATCAGTTATAAAATCAACAAAGGATAGCATCATGGCTTTCACATGTCAACAGAAGCAGCTGTACTGTTAATATCCATGCTAAGAAGATGGCGTAATGCTGATAACCATTATTGGGTGGCACCAATACCATGATATTTTCTAAAACTAAGCATAAAGAAACATAAAGATACAGATTGTTTGATCATGTTAAATACTCCATATCACTAGTGATGAATATTTATTTAATTTTTTCATTGCTCCTAAGACAGGTGGTGTATTTTCATTTATCCAAACCATCATCATTGAATACCATTCTACTTGAGCTGGCTACAACAAGAGGGAATATTTAATTTTACAAATTGTGATTGTTCTCCACATAGGTTGCTATATTGGACTGTGCTGCCCCGAACTGGGTGTATCAAACTATACCGGTAGCTAAGGAAACTTGGTACATGGCGTACCAAGTGTTGGTACCATGATATGGACACTGTACCAGTATAGCATCGATATGGGTACTAAAATCGGTGCTGCTAATCATGGTTCTGCATGAAAATTTTCCTAAGGGTGCATCTGTACTAATCCATTTCTCAGCAATCCACTAATTTGTATCTTCCAATACCAGTATACTGTAGAGCTGCAATGCACTAACTTGAAGATTTTGGCACTCATTCATGAATATTGTCACCATTATGCTTCTTATGGTACTCAGGTTAATTATGTACCTGTGTTGCTATTCGTCTCTGTAGAAATTTAATGCAGTAGCATATTATGCTTTCTAGACAGGTTCAGGCAAAACATTGGCATACCTATTGTTGGTCTTTTCAGCCATTGATTTTCATAGGTCTGCTGTACAAGCACTGATAGTGGTGCCAACTAGGGAACTTGGTATGCAAGTAAGTACAAACTTGCATTTACTTTAACTTGATATTAAACTATAAATTTTTCGCTCATCTTTCTCTCTTTTTTCAAGGTTACAAAAGTTGCTAGAAAGCTTGCTGCAATGCCAAAAGGATATGAGGTGCAGACGACATGTACTGTCATGGCTTTGTTAGATGGTGGGATGTTGAAGAGGCACAAAAGCTGGTTAAAGGTTTTTTTCCCCTCACACGAGTAATTTGAATTGCAACATTTGTCTTATGATTCTACTGTTGTGTTCTGTGATAAATACAAAATGGGTCGGATAAGGAAATAAATGTGAAGGCAGAAATTCCAGGAGGAACAAAGCTAGGACCTAGGTTAACCAAAAGCAGTTGTACTCAATCATCTTTCAAAAATCTACTGATATTTCCATACACTCAGCCTATGATCTTCTGAAATATTTTTCTAATTTATTTCTCATTAGAGGATGTATGGAATAACCAAAAGATTAACTCTTGATAGAAGTTTCTCTTTGTATTGAATGAAGATGAGTTCTTAGAATGTCTATGATGCAGGATTAAAGACTGTATATCCATGGTGAAAAAGAAACTTGATGAATAAAATATATAGGGTTTTATGGCATAAGTTTAGCACCTAAATAGCAACTCATGTAACATAACAGAAGATCCATGGGAGTATAGCAATGCAATCAATCACCTCTGTTGGTTGGCCGCATATAGATATCCAATACTCCTCTGTCATGAAAATTAGGTGTAGGTGATGGCGAATCCCTGCTGCTAGGGCTGCCAATGACCCTTGCTGTGTGATCAGTTAGCCATCTTGATGGACTGGTGTGGACCAGGTACTGCATTTGTTTCTTTATATATATATATATATATATATATATATATATATATAGAAAATACTGTATATGATTTTCTTATGTGATCCAGGTGTTAGTAGCACTGCATCAAATACATGTAGCGTACTAAAACTGCCAAACTGCTAATTGATAAGACTGCAAAAGATTTCTGCAGGCCTTGAGATCTTATGCCATTTATTGACTATAACTAATAATTAACATTTATCATCATATGCAAATTATCCAACTACATTCATGATCTCATAGCATCTAGTTACTATGTACCCACACACATTTTGTAGATCTAAACTAGAATCTGTATCAGGGCTCTATGATCACAATGATGGACCTATAAAGTGTTCAATAGCATGGCACAGTGGCATAGGATCTTTTTCTGCTGCTCCTTGCTACTGACAGCCTATATGTCCATCAACGCCACCTCTCTTTTGCACCATGTTTCCCACCACCACTCAATGTCTCCATCTTTATCTTCCTCTCCATAACACCTCTCCCTTTGGCCCTACCTAGAAGTGTTCTTTTAACAACTTTGGATTGCACTGCATCACCAACTCCAAAGAGGCGATGCTGTGTTATCTTTATTGGCTATGGTGAAGAAGATGGGGAGACCTACTGGCTGGGGAGTGAGTTCAGACAATGAACAAAACACTATGAGGATTAGGCCTTGGTCTTGCGTGGCGGCCCTTACACAAATTGGGGGCCTCTGATTTAGCCATCTTTAGATGATTTCTTTCCCTGATCTTATAAAGGGATAGGATAAGGAATTAAGCAGAGGAAAGGGGATGGATGATGGTACTATTAGGTGGTGCACTCATGCCCGGCTAGGCTTGACATTGGGCTTGGGCTTGAGCTCGAGTCTTGCTTCCAAAAATTTAGAGGTTTTAGTGTGGCCCAAGTTACAACCAAAAATAATTGGTCTAGGTGACTTGACTTTAAATTGGCCCATATCCAGCCTAAAAACCACAAGTGGTTTTCCAGGCCTTGATCTGCTTGAGCAACCAATTTTGTACTGTTGAGGCTAAATTTGAGACTAGTGTGGATGACAAACAGTTCAGGCAAAGGGCGAACTTTGTTAAAAAAACTCACTAGTGGCCTATGTGAGGCTTAGTAAATATCCTTAAGTTTTACGATCCAATTTAAAACAACTTTCTTTAAAGTCAAAATTGAAAGTAAATAGGACCATTACAACCATTTCTTTTAAAGGTGATTTTGTTCCCTAACTTAATAGATTTATTTTTTCATCTATGAAAAAGTGCTGGTGGTGACACTTTGCCAATAGCTTGTTGATTTTTGCAGATAAAGCTTGCAGAAATCTTATATAATCTAGTATAACCAAGGATTCTTGAACCATCCCAATCCAAGCAATTCAGCACGTACTGTATCCAATCAGCCCAAAATTAAGATGGTTTGAGTTTTCAAAGTAGTATAGGTAGAGAACAACACCAAACTAAGCTAAACCAACTCGTTCTACCTAGTTTTGGGCATATTGACTTGGTTTAGTTGGCCAAACTGATTCTTTTAAATGCACATGTCCCTCCTTATACCCTTGATGGCTCGATCCTAAACTCTCCCCCCTCTCTCTTTCACTTTATTTGATCTCCTTGGTCACTGTTCTCATTGATTGCCCCTATCAGATCACCCTTGGCAATCTTCTCCATTGTTGCTTGGGCATCTTTTCCTCCAAATCCATTGTCGCTTGGACATCTTTTCCTTCAAATAGAGCTCATCATTGGAGGGAGGCCACATATCTGGAGGAACATATCAATCAAAGGCTAGAGGTTATGGATTGAAGGCCGAAGGTCATGGATTGGAGGCTAGATATCGCAGATTGTTCCTCCACCATGTCTGCCACCTTTATTATGTAATTTCCTTTCGCCATCCATCCCCATCTCTTACTCTTGGTGAAGCCTAGAGATACTGACACCTGACTGGCATGGTGATGCCTACTATATATTACCGAACCAGTTATTGACCACTATGACACTTGAGACTAGTTTTGAGAACCTAGGGCACAACTTGTGCTTCAAGATATCCTACCTCTTTCTTTCTTTTTTTAAACTGTTCTTCATGTTATTTGATTAGTCTAAATGATGTCTGATTGTGGACAGTCATTTGATAGTCTTTTTCCTTGTGATTATATTTTTTATCTAATTAGTGTATCGTTGTGCTTTTGATCCACGAGAAAGGAGATGGAAGAGGGATGAGTCCCAAAGGGTCTTCCATTCTTTTTTTCTTTCTTTTAATTTTCCTGATTTATGGAAATCCTTGTGTTTGAATTAGGAGACTTGGAGCTTGTCTAGGTTAGGCTGGTATTTGAAATGCAGTGTTGGTAATGTAGTTAGTTCCCTTAGAATTAGATCATATTTTCCATCTTTATTTTGTTTTCAAAGTGCCATATATTAAAATAATAAGATCAACAAGTGCCATAGCCTATGTAAAATTGTCATTTGCTCATCTAGAACCTCATGCCAACTTATGTATTTGAGTTTGCTTTTATAATTTTTTTTAAAAATCATAGAAGACATGATATTACTCTCTTGGTGGGATGGGAGGCATTCCAGCCATCTCGTCCCATTCCTCTGAGAAAATCATACTATATTAGCTTGTCTTACCCATTCATGGTCTTGCATACTGTTGTCAGCAGACCCTTATTGGGTTTTCATTTTGGTTCTCCAAAACTATCTATTGAAGATTATATTCTAGCTAAATATGTATGAGAAAACCTGGCGATGCGGCTTAAATATTTATGGATGCAATTGATAAGGAATCTCCAACAGCATGGTTTTCTGAGCACTAGAGAACATATATGCTGTTGAGCAATTTTCGGCAGATTCCATTTTAGCTGTTTCACTCCGGCGATCCTTTTCCCACACATGCTAATCAATGTCTTTGCTTTAGCTGTTCATTGTCATTGTAATAATATGATCTATGATTACTGCATCTTTCGTCCATCAAATGATAAATATTCTGTGCTTACCATCTTTAGTCATTCTTCCAGGCTGAGCCCCCTCAAATTATAGTCGCGACCATAGGGAGCTTAAGTCAAATGCTTGAGAAACATGCTCTTAAACTCGAAGCAATGCGAGTTTTGGTTATTGACGAGGTGATTGCAATTATCTTTTTTTTCATGCACATAAATTTGTCACTGTTCCATGATGGGTGTTAGCGGGCTTGGCCTCGATGATATTGCAATTATTCTAACTGTTTGACAGTTTTGAAATTCTCAAGGACTTTTTTGAATAATTAATTTTTCTCTAACTGTCCCAGGCATGCTCCCTAGCTGTAATAAATTACATTTATGTTAAATCACCATAATCATATGAACATTACTGCATCTAAATAAGGTTGGCTTAAAGCAAATGAAGACTCCACAAAACAGTATGCAATTTTGCATATAATGTAGACAATATGTATATTTTGTGTAGTAGTATGTGTATATACGAAAATATGTGTGGATATATATTTTTAATTTTCAAATTGAAAATCTACACTGCTAAACATGATCTGCAACATCTACAATGTGCTAAATTAGAACTTTCTCATCTATGAGATGTGTGGTGCTACTAGAGCTGGTGCACTGAAGTGTATGTTGGGCAATATAATAGATAGTCCATGTCATTAAGCATGATCTCCACATCTTAAACAGTTAAGAAAAAAATGCATTGAATGCTTGTAAACCATAAATCAAATGAAAATATTGTTACTTGCAGTCAAAGTAGTCCATTGGTGGCTGCCTACATGAGTAAGAAATCTTAGAAATGTTTGTTTTTGGTTTTTAAGCACTTTTAATCTTGCAGAGAATGTTTTAAAATGTAGGTCTTTCATATTATGTGGTCCATACAGGAGTAGGATTTTAGCTTGACACCTGTTAATTATGCATTTTACACAAATGATGAACACATCATCTGCTTCATTTCATTGAGGAATGAAAGTTAGCCATTACAAAATTGGTGTTACCATTTTCAGTCCTTTTCTGCCAATATTGTATTTTCTTGAGTCACTTCTATGAAATTATTTTGGTTGACTGGTTTAGATTTTTAACCTTTGAAATGTTAATTTCTGCTGCTATGGAGCAGCAAAATAGATTTCATTCGGTTTTGGTTACTTGTTTTTTGTCATAATTTCTAGTGTTTCATTTAAATTTCAGTCTATTGAACCATTGAAATTGGTCAGTATTTATTTGAATTAATTGATATGCATTACATAAGCCAATTAATTCATTAACTGTTGAAAGCATAACACATTTAATGTTTGCATAACGTTGTTTCTTAAATCTAAAAGATAGTTATAGAACAAGTACCATTCCCTGCCAATCAACCTATAAATCCTAGTATCTTGTCCCATTAGGTCTGCCAATGGATATACAGGCCCTTTGCAAATGGACCAGCATCACCTTATCCCATTTGTATGGTATGGTGTGTGCTATATTGGTTGGGAATTCAAGATATAAGATGTCGATTAAAAATCAACTCTGAAGTCTGAACCTTGTATTAGTCCAGCAAACAGGGTATGGTGTGTGCTATTTTGGTTAATAATTTAAGATATAAGCTGTCAATTAAAAATCAACTTTGAACCTTGTACTAGCCTAGCACATGCATTGCCAAATTCTTTGTTAAGTCTTCTTTTGACCTTGAAATACAATTTTATAGAAATAAATTCCTTCCTCATTGGTGCATGGTTCCAAGTTTGGAAAGGGACCTGGGCAATATGTGCTGTCTGATGTGCACTGGTAGGAAAGGCAGGGGAGAACCCTTCAAAACCCTATACTTGGAAAGAGATTAAACGCAGATGCCAAAGAGCCAACATTAAAAATATATATATATTCAAAATATATATCTATCCGCATCCATAAATATTTTCTCATAGCTTGTCATTGTTCAGCCCTTCTTTTTTTATTGATGATGCTTGTTTTTTGTTTACATAGACCATAATCATCAAGCCTTGCTCCTACCTGGGATTGGCTTGTATTTTGTTTACTTGTTGACAGACATGCTCTTTCTTCCATTTTTCCTCTGGTGGAATGTCTAACAAAGTAATATAATTCCATAATATTGGGATATGTACAAGTATGCCACCCCTTGTCTACATTTCTATAGTTACAAAAACTAACCATGACCCAAAATAACCCAAGATTCCGAAAACTCAACCCGGTCTCTCGTAAGATTGATCGCTTTCAGATAAGTGGCCAATTTATCCATTCGGTGTTCTGAATCTGCTGAAATGTCTGTATGTTTTATGTATCTTTCTTCTATTTTTGAAAGAAAAGTGGACTTATTCAGACAGTGCTGTTGCTGGGCTTTTGGGCTAGATTATAAATTTTATTGTCTATTGCATTCAGTGCAAGTTCAGTTCAGCAGTTCCTATTGGACACATATTTATTCTGCTAACTAATAATGCATGAACTTTCTCTTTTGTCAGGTTGACTTTTTGTTCCATTCACCAAAACAAGTACATTCGCTTCGAAAACTCTTGACATCATATTCAACAATTAGTAATCGGCAAACTGTTCTTGCCAGCGCATCTATTCCCCAGCACAATCGTTTCCTATATGACTGTGTACAACAGAAGTGGACAAAGGTTTCTGATATGATTTCTTATTCTTCAAGCCTACATTATCTGTATTACACCTGGTTATAAGTAACAGACACTTCTCAACATCACTTAATAAATCTTAGAATACAAATGCCATCCTAATTACCTGAACATTATTCTCTTTTTGGATACAGAATGATGTTGTTCACATCCATGTCAATCCTGTGGAGCCCATGCCTTCAAACCTGTGCCACAAATTTGTGGTGAGATATTTGAAACAGTGAGAGTTGTTTGGATTCAATTATTTATTTGTTTGTGTATCTTGGGCATCAGCTTCTGTCACGAACTTTGGGTTCTGTATTTTCATTGCTGAAGCTGAAACTGCTCTGTAGTTCAAATACTGCCCAAATGGAGTCATTTTGAAGTTAGTGTCCACAAATTTACAAACTCAGTTTCAAAAAATTATTTGTTATTATTCAAAAAGTAATAAAACTTGATACAATTATAGATATATGATTTCATGTTTTGTTGCAGATTTGTAGTAAAAGAGAAAAATTGCAAACCTTGCTGAACTTGCTTGAGAGAGACACACCTAAATCTGGCATAGTTTTTGTTGGTGAGCAGGTTTGCATCCCATAATTTTGTTAATTTGAAATTTCCTTTGGTTGGAACATCATAATGCATATTTTAACTTCTATGTCATTACAAAGGTGACAATGAAAAATTGTTTGACAAATTCTTGGATGGCAAAATATACATTATTTTATGATGCCATCTGTATTTGTTGCAAGTACCTGGCATAGGATGTGAACCATGTTTCATTTCAGTTTTTTGCAAATATGTTGTCTGATCTTGAAACTTCTGGAAAACCTTCAAGTTTCCTCAATGTGCAGGATGAAATCAATTATCACTAAAATAAATTCAGGTTTGGTAGTTAGGTACAAAAAAATATATCATTATTTCCTTCAGAACAAATGAAAGGGTTTCCTTTTGTATGACACCTGCTTCTACCCCTTGATGCTGTTGTCACCTTCTTGCTGTTTGAATTTGGTCATTTTTTTGGAGCAGTCCCTTTGAGTCCCTTGTTATTTATTTAAAGAGAATTAATGATTGCAAGAATTGAAAATACTGAAATTTCAGTGAATTACCTTTTGAACATAATGAGTTCTTGCTGTTCTCAGGATATAAATGAAGTGTTGACAATGAGAGATAATGCATAGGTGAGCATATTTATGAGATGGATGCCTGACGTGCATGATAGTGTGAAGGTTCTGATGTCTTTAATGAAAAGACAGTCACTAAATGCTTGATTTGATTATATAATTAAATTTTTTATGTGTCAGAATGAAAAATGTTACAAGGTAATATGTATTAAGTTATTTCTTTTTTTTATATATAATTGTCAGCTTTTTCTATGTTAGTGTTTGCTTATAAAAAATTGATTAACTCATATAACCATGACTCTATTACCTTTGATATCACATGTAGAACATCTCCTTAAAGCTATTAAAAAAGGCGTAATGCTACTACTTTTTTAGTGTTTCATCAACTTCAAAAACTGATTATAGCATAAATCATGAATTTTAAGACTGATTGTTTTCTATCATTATATTCTATTGTTATTAACATACATGTGCCTTATTGGAACTCCAGATCTGGCTCAAGCACAAAAATTGTGTGCATTTAACAAAGCTTTTAATTTCTTCATCCTTAAATGACCTCCAATAACAACTAAAGGCCATGTCTAATTATCATGAAATTCATGTGAGAGCATCAAACTTGGTTTTGGAAGAATCCAGCACTTCACCAGTCTTAAATATCAAGAATTTGATATGTATCTACAGTATCTGATGCACGTCTGGCACTGCATATGTGCCAATACTTATTTTCCAAGATGGATGTGATTGTCCAGGTGACAGTGGCTAGAACACAGTTCTTACAACTGAAAGCTTCTCTGTGTAAGAAGTGATTCAGACCGTTAGGGACTTAATCCAACCAATAGCCACTATTTTCTGTGATCTTAGAGAACAATATCCAAGACTTTCATTTGGACTTTCATTTGAAACTTCCAAAAAGCCTTTCAAGACAAGCTATTTTCACGTGGAATCCCAGCTGTTTATTGTCAAAGATAGGCATCCTTGAAAAATTGCGTCTCTCTTTTCTGTAACCTGTTAAGCCAGTCTTTAACTGGAATTTTTCTAATATTTGTGATCATATTTGTAATGGCTTGCCCCAATTCCTGAGGGATATAAAATTACAGCTCCTAGAAGCCTAAGTAGGCAGCAGAAAAACATTTGCAGATTTAATATTTCAACAATCACATGCCATGTCTGTATTGGATATGTACCAGATAACAATACTTATTGGATATTTCTTGGATACATGCACGGTACTTGTGTAAAGTATTTTATTTTTTAAAATTAAAAAAACATTCTGGGTGATTCCCAGATACACTTAAATTTCTTCTCTAAAAGATCCAAATATGAGGGAAAGGGCATTTGCTTCTTTTTGATGCTGTGATTTATGGCATTAATATTAAAATATGAAGTATGGATTTGGGTTTATAGATTTGATTGATGACTAAATGATGAGCTTGTGATAGGTAATACTACTATCTGAAGTACGGACTATGTTATTTTAATGACCCACTATACTTTCTGGATTTTTTATGTAAATATACATAGATGTGTCCGTATGTATTTATGTACATGCATATGTATATATGTATGCATGCATATTTATATGTATATTGATTGACCTATCCTAGAGGTATCTTGTCTTACCTTTTTTGAGGTCTGTAGTATTGTCATCTCCGTATATTGTCATATCCATGCCCATGCTTCATAAATTTCAATTCTTTCTCTCTAAAACATGTGTTCTTTTGACCATTCCTATTGCCAGGAGCTAATTCGTATGTCTATTTTAAAGTGAAACTGAATAATAGCTGTGCTGTGTATTACTCACCAAAGACATGTTCATGCTTAATACATATCTGAATATGGAGGAAATCCCCCTTTCTAAAGTAGATATTGCTACTTGATAGAAAAATGCTTACCAGTGTATATTTATTTTTGGGAATATGTGCTTGTATTGAGGTCACATCATATTCTGATGCAGTTATCATTTTACATGCTGATTTGTTTTTAAAAAAACTAATAATCAACTACAGTTTGATAATCTATTTTTTTACAATTTCAACTTTGCTTATATAATTTTCTTTTTTATCCATTCTTCTCAGTCTGAGAAATCAAAAAAGCTTGGACAGCCTCCTACAACAACCCTTCTTACTGAATTTCTAAGAGCATCTTATTCTGGATGCCTAGAGGTCCTTCTCTTAGAAGAAGAAATGAATTTCAATGCTCGAGCGACCTCATTCTCTGTAAGTTTACTTGTGTTATGAAATTGACTTAATACAAATCATATATTCCAAAATAATATGCAAATCAAACTACAAATAGTTATTTTCTTTAATATGTAGACCATACAAAATTAGATATATGATGTCATCCATTAAACATATTCCACTAGACTACTACACTGTGATGAGATTTAATTTATGTGATTATTTAAGTATCCTAGTAAGACTATAGTGTAAGCATGTATTTCTTTTATGTTCCTTTCTGCCCTGCTGCTTTTGCTTCTGAGGATGCTGCTGCTGGTGGTCTATGTGAAGACCACTAATGTTTCAGTAGCAACCTTGTCATTTAGTTGCTCAATAGATCCCTACCTGCTTTTATAATCCTGAATGAGGGCAACAAAGCAGAAGTTCAGTGTTTGTAGTAAAGAGGAATTACCAGGCAGAAAAGGGGTAAAATAAGATCCTTCTGATCTAGTACCAAATATGATAGAAGTGCTTAAGAGTTTAGAGTTGCATTTGATGTTAGTCCAAAAGGGAGATTTGGGTGCTTGCTGTCCTAAACTGGGAAGAGAACAAATCTAAACCTTTACACATTTAGGGCCTGTTTGGATGATTATGATGGCCATCCTACAGGATAAATAGGTTTGAGATGTGCATCCCACAGGATGAATACCCACATCCCATGGGCAATAATTCTAAGAATCATGATCTTATCTAGTGTTTGGACGTAGGGCAGACACATCAACATTTACATTAAGATCTACTACTAATTTTAGAAAAGATTTTTGTAATTGGAATCCTTAATATAGAATTATACGTGGTTGTTTCCATAATAAAGAGTTAGTTATTGGCATGGGGAACCATTTTTTTGGTAGACAGACATTCTATGGTCGTTTTTATCTAGACTTGAAGAACAAAAACAAGAAGCTTAGTATAATATCCTTAAAAAGTCTTATATCGGATGGGAAAGAATAGTTTGAGGAGCTTATAACTGAAGTTCACTTGCTATCAATTAACTCAAGTTTTTAAAGCCGCATGGACCTGGCCTGCTAACAGATTAATTAGACCAGTAGGTAAGCTTGGGGCATTATAAATGGTATCATAGCTGACCCAGGTATACGAAAGTTGGTGGATTAGAAGGAAAGGATTACCTATGGGGTAGTAATAGAGAGAATCCCGTCATAGTGTGGAGCTGCCTCTACAGCACCAATGACCCCGCTTGGGGTAAATTTAGGCTTCAGTGCTATCTTGTAGCGTGCGACGAGGATGTCACCTGATAAAGGAAAAAAATTGTAATACTCTAAAAGGTCTCCTATCAGATAGGAAAGAATAGTTTGAGGAGTTTATAACTCAAGCTTACTTGCTACCAATTAACTTGGATTTAAGTTTTTAAGGCCACGTGGATCCGGCTTACTAACAGATTAATTGGGTCAGCAGATGGCTTGGATGTGATAGTCATGGCTTAAAAATAGAAATATGTATGAGATCCTTACTTTTTTTATAAGGTGTGATTAGACTTGTGTTGTCGAAGGTTAGCATGAGGCACAAGGTGCTAAGGGTTAGACGCTTCTTACGTTAAGGTGCGCCTAAAGTGTGAGACGCCTAAGGCATAAGGTGTAAGGCACCAAGGGTTTGGTGTTTCTTATACCCTAGATGAGGCATCTTCATCTAGATCCATATGAGACAAAAAAACATGCGCTTTTGATTTGATTTGAGATGCAAGAAAGTATATCTTTCTTCATAAGCTATATTTGTTATTTTTTTTAAGTCTATTTTATTTATTAAACTGTATTGATTTTATGCAGCACCATTCCATATTATTTTTGTTATCTTATAAAAAAGTAAAAAATTAGAAGATAAAGAAATGAAACATCAAAAATTATGCTATCATTTGAGAAAGAGGAGAAAAAACATTATGGGACTACAGATTTCACCTAAGAAAGAAGAGGCTTTTCATTAAGCTAATAGACTAAATATCTTATTATTATGATTTTTAATCTTTTTTTCTATTATATGTTATAAATCTTGCTAACATAAATTATTCTACCATTTATTTCAAAAATGTGTGTCTCGCTTCGTTCAGACGTATGCTTGCACTTTGCACCTTGCGCTTAGTCTCCAAGAAATCTATGTGCTTAAATACGTCTAGCGTTTTTAACGACACTGGATTAGACTAGTTAGAACTCTTCTAATTTTTTGACATGAATGACAAGAAAACCCAATCTTTGTTGTTTGAAAGTTCAGTCACTCATGCAGAAATTTTCTATTAAATTTCCATGGCTCTCTTATTACACATAAGTAACACTCTCCTTTAGTTAAATTTTTGTTCTTGGAGTGGAGAGAAACAATGGTAGTCGATCAACAAAAGGTGGAAGTCTAGTAGCATATTGAACAAATCACATGATGAAAGGAAAATTATAGAAATATTTGCATCATCACAACCATTGACATTTTCGTATGATGAGTATCATGCATGCATATCTTATTATAGCGGCCCATGCTTTTGAAACTAGTATAGTTTTATTTCAAAAATTTGGAACCAAAAGAGATGAGTCAGCATAAAAATTTTGATGTGTTGCGCATGCAATCAACTACATCCAATTTCACATAACGACAATGAGAATTTTTTTTTGCTTGAATAGCATTTTCAATATAATGGTGAATACTAAGAATTCAACAAGCATATTCCCAGGCAAGGTTCAAACTGATGGTCATTGACATATTCATTGTTCATTAGAATAAAATTATATGTTTTGAAATCAAATCTCAATGCAAGCCAGAAAAAACGATATTTTATTAGATATGCAGTAACTTAACCAAATAATTGTCACTACTCACTGCATTCACATTATTATCTATTATTCTCTGATTATGATATTTAGTAACAGAAGTTATGATAGAAAATATTTTTTTTTCCCCAAAATAAAACCAGTTCAGGCTGAATTAGGAAAATAATAGTCATTAGAGCCGTTATTATTAGTGGTATCCATCATTATCTCTAGGCAATGCATATATTCTGAAACTGATGCCTGATGTAATCTTTGTTCAGGAACTTGGAGAACAAGGTTGCCTTCTCGTGTCGACTGACATAGCAAGCAGAGGATTTGATCTGCCATTAACAACGCACATATACAATTTTGATCTTCCAAGGAGTGCCGTTGTCTATCTGCACCGTGCTGGAAGAACAGGACGAATACCATTCTCCAAGGATACATGCAGTGTGACGAGTCTCATCACGAAGAAGGAGCGATTTGTTTTGCAGAGGTTTGAGAATGAGTTGATGTTTCAATGTGAAGAGTTGGTCCTGGAGTCTGTTACAAATTGAAATTTGCCCAGCACTTTTCTGGGTTATTTAGCTCTCTAACGCTGATGTAATCAAGATCATAAACTGAGGCCTACTCAACTTCAAGTCTTGTCATCCAATTGTGATTGAGAACAGCCGGCTAAACTGGCACTTAATTGCAATTGTTTCTAGCAGATGTCAACGAGTTGCTAAGGAGGATCTCTGAGGCTTTGATCATCGTTCTTGAAGGCATCACATATATTCTAACAATATTCTTCTCTTATGGCCTTTTGCACTCCAATTTGATCCCCTCAATGCGCTGCCTGTTGAAGGCATCACAGGCTCAACAGTTTTTTTTTGTTTTTAATGACCATTTGCTTGGTAGATCTCCCTACTATTTCATTTTAATTTGGATCCATGTCTGGATCTACTCGTGTGTATTGACCATGGTGCCTCTGCCTTCATTTTTATGTTCTCCGGCCTTTTTCAAAATAAAATTCAAAAATCCATCCCTAAGACGAAATATGGCCTTCTAAGTGACTGCAGGGCAACTTGCGAACGGCCTGGGGACATCTTCCTGCCAGGGGAATTTAAATTCTAGCGAGAAAAATTCAAATTCAAGTCCTTCAAGGTAGGGCGTGCAAAAATCGAGTCAGGACTTTGCTTTGGTTTTTTGTTTTTTCTCCTTTTGATTTCATTTTGATTTAAAAGTTTTTAAAATTATAAAAATTAACTTTATTTTTTTTTTTATAATTTTTAAAAATAAAAATATATATAAATTTTTATTTATATTACCGTTAAAGTTGAGGTCTTTAAGGCATATGAGCTACGAAGTTGCCATCCCATCACCTAAACTTTTTATTAGATTGTGTGGTAATGATATATCAGCTATTGTATTAATTTATTGGTGTAATGAAACACAATAATAATTTTAACTAACGGCGGCACGTCAGGAACGTTGTTGCACTAAACAAAATTTGGGAACCAAAATTACTTTTGAGCGCAAGTTTGAGGACGAAAGCCTAATAAATTTTAAATAAATATGTTATATATGATCATGGTTAAACTTGTCAAAATTTTTGGGGGAAGAAAAAAAAGAAAAGAAGCTTCAAGGGAATCCAGATCCCTGACTCTCTGGTGCCCGTATCTCCTCCTCAGCCCGCCGATTACCGACCTACCATCGCTTCAGGTAACCTCCTCCATCGACAGCCCAGTCGCGCGCTGCTGCCTCCTCTCCTCTCTGCCATCCATTCGTCGCCGTCGTCGAACTAGGTCTTCTACTTCTTGGCGATCGTCTGCCAGACCTTAGAATCGCTTTCCCTTTGATCCCGAAAGGAGGAGCTTGATCCGTGCCCCTCGCCATGCCTCGGTAATGCGATAGCTTCTCCCACTCCCATGCTCTCCGAATCTTTCGCCTAAGAATTTGATCTTTTCTAACCCTCTCTCTTTCCTTTTTGTTATTCAGATACTATTGCGACTATTGCGACACTTATCTCACTCACGATTCTGTAAGTATTTTTTTTCCTCTTATCGCTTCTCTTTCCATTTATTGTTTCGCAGTTGCTGTTCTTGTTGTTATTTGTTGTTTAATTCTTGGTGTTTGGATTCTCTGTTGGAACCACTTAGTGGAAATAACAATAGCCCCATAGTGTTTGATTTGCAGCTGGTTTGAGGAGCTTTGTTTTGCTGTGCATGGTTATTATCTTTGGAATATCGCCTTTAGAATGCCCAGGACTAAGTATTCTGTAACTTTTTCTGGATTTTTTTGCAGCATTTTGTTTATTTATTTATTTTGGTGATGAGATAGTAGATGAATTAATGCGTCACTTTTTTTTTTTCCTTTCAATTTAGATTTCTTTGATGTTTGATGGCTAGGTTTCATATCTTCTATATTCCTCTGTAAATTTGGAAATCATTGACTCTTTTCTTTCAGATACTTGGAAAATAATAAACTTTGGATTTTGTATAATGTTTTTCAATGGAAGTTTAAGAGAAGGGTTATCGAAAGATTTGCTATAAAGCAAGAAATAATTGTGGGTCTGCCTTTTGGAGTGGTTTGTTGGAGGCAAAATTTGGTCTTCCTCCCTTTTAGCTCTTTTATTTTTCCTTTTTGGAGTTTGATAAGTAGATATTGTTGCATTTGGTAGGATATATTAATGAACAATTTCCTTACTTTTTTTCTTTTCTTTGTTCAAAATTTCCTTTGATAAGCCAATTGTTGAGGAAAATCTGAGTGGTTTGTAGTGATTTGATTTGGATCATGTTTGTTGGCAATTGTTGGCACTATTGTTTACTTGTTACCTTTGCTTAGTATTGGTTGCGAGGATGTGCTTAAGAAACTATGTATCATCAAATAACATTAGAAGTTGTTAGTTGTGGAGAACAAGTTATTGCCAACAAGTTTATGCATGACTTAAAAACTGAGAATCATCTATGAGAATAAAGGACTAATTTGAATGGCCTCCATCATGAGGTGGTTGGAACTTCGAAGAATTTCTTGAGTCATTGCAATAGCTATTTCATTGCTGTAATTTTGCGGATTAATGTTTCAGAACTTCAGTTCATGGTCAAGGTTTTGTTTATTGTTTATGAAACTCTTCCTTAAGAATAAAATCAATAAATATTTATAAATTTTATTTATTTCTAGTTTTAAGAGGAGCTAGATAAGTGCCACATTGAGGATGCTTGAAGATGATTTCAATAGAGCAAGTCAACATAATAAAGATTATAGAAATGGAAGGTTTCAGGTCTTTGTTTCAAGTCTCAGAATCACCATCAATCAGGGTTTTAATTGTTGAAGTTTTGAGTGAGCAGCAGTTTGTTGACATTTTCTGCATTGTAAATGGTTAGAAATTTAGAGTTCTTATTGAAGAAGCACTTAAGAATGATAGAAGTTTTAGAGTTCCAGTTGAAGAAGCACTTAAGGATGATTTGATTAGAACTTGAGATGAGATGAATTAGAAGGAGGCTGGGTTCTACATTTATTTCTTAAGTTTGGCAATTCAATATTTGATATTTCAGCACAGGTAGAGAACTTATTTTAAAAGTTTGACATGTTTGGCTTAGGTAGTGGAACTCATTCTTACGACATACTTGGGGTTGTTGGAAATTTTTTTCTTTTTGTTTTCCATTAATGAAGCAAGAAAATCTGACTACTAATCCATATTTATTGTGCCAAACGTCACATCACCACTTCTCTCATGTTAATCATTCAATATTATAAAAGAAAGTTATGATATAGATTCAGTGAAGAGGTATTTAGCTATCTGATGCACTCAACTACTAGGAGGTTTACCCACATAATCTACTAAGTCAAAATGACAGGACCTAAAGAAGCATAGTGTTAGACATGGGTTTCCTAATGGACCAAGACAGACATGGCATATGCTTTAGAAACAGTAGTTTTAGACATGGTTTTCTTGCATATAAAGACAAACATTCATGACATGTAGTGACTGTTCGGAGGTGCGGTGGGAGTCAGTATATTTGAATGTGATGCTTGACCATGGAAGTGGTGTGGAGCATTAGAAACTTAGCTTGAGGAGCAAGATAGTACAGTGGCATAGAGGGGCCTAGTCATGAAGGTAATCTGGCAGAACTACCCTGAAGCTTAGAGTTGTGCATGGACATTGTGGCCTTAGTCGGCGCTTTTATTATGCGAATCCAAAAATAATATAGCCACCGAGAGCAAGAGTATTATTATGCATGTTGATAATCTCTAGGACTGTGTTTGATGTGGTTTTGGTTAAGCACTAGTAAAAGTTGGCTATGATGTGTGGTATATTGGGGTGCCTCTTTGGTGCAGCAAAATCACTCATAGATACCAAATAACAATCAAATATAGCTTTTAATTTTCCAAATTGATCCAACGTGTGGATAAATACATACAAGTTGAACGCATGGGATAGAAATATTTTTCCTAAGAGAAGTGATATAAAAACTATTAGACCTTAAAAAGTATTATATGGATTTAGATATAATGTCACTACATGGGTTATTATAAGGATTTAGATAGAATGTCACTACATGGGTTATCGATAATTAAAACAATAAGAAGGCCTTTAAGACTTTTTATCTTTTACTAATGGGGTCTTATCAGTTAGATGAATACCTGCATATTCAGAGACATGAGTGTTATACTTAATGGTGAAGAGAGAGTTTGTAAACGTTTAGGAGGAAGTAATCATTGTTCTCTTAAGGAATTAAATCAGTTTTTGGTAACTGGTTGAGATTCAATAATGGTTGTCAAGTATTGTCCTATCTTGACTAGGAAGACTGTCTAATTATGGTGAGTCCATTTTGGAAGCTAGGGGAACTTTTCCTTTTGGGAAGCAGGATGATGTATAAATTTATTTATTTTCTCAATCCTTTCATGGTATTTGTTTAACGTGTCAGCTGTTCTGATTATTGTAGATTCAGGGATAAGAGATTATCTCGGACTGATTGTTTTGGATGAAACTGAATGTAAGTGAGTGTAAGTAGTCAGAAGACATCCTTTTTTTCTATTTGAAACAAGAAAAGACTCGAGCACACACTTTGCAGGTTGAAGGAGTTGGGTGGCAATGAAAATGTTAGTTCAGTTTATATGCAAAATTCCTTTGCAGTTTTGTCATAGACACAAATTTCTAGGACATTAAGAAATTCATTTGGACTGCTAATGTTCACACTAAGATCGAAGCCCTTTCTAAGATATTGGTGTACAGTTCTTTTTAGCAATAAATTGTGTATAATTGTGTTTCTGCTGTAGTAATAAAGGGGAAAAAAAAAGGATGAACCCCCAACCCCCTTCTCCCACCCCATTGCACCCAAAACCTTCTTTTCTCAGTTAGCTTTTGTGAGAGATGTCCACTTAGTCCAGGATACAGGCAAGAGGTGCAGCCCTAGGTTACTGATCCTCTTTGTCCGACCTTTACTGACTGGAAGTTTTCAAATAACTCGTTACAAAATGGCATTCACATGCCATGTACTGGTCCTTTTGGCCTAAAGGGATTAATTGAATATCAAACATGGACTACAGAGTTGCCGAGTGGTTTTGACGGTAGGTGAATGATTTTGACGCTAGCTGGGCCATAGAGTTTGGCTGCAGTTTCCATGACCGAAATGAATTAGTTTTGAGATCATGAACATGCTGTTGCCTTTTGGGGCCAGATTTATCTAGGCTGTGGGTCTTGTGGTTGCTTTGCTTTTTAATCTTGTCTTGCAGCCTGCATTTTTCTTTCCATGTGGCTTTATTTGGAGCAATTTTGGTAGAGTTCTATCTTCTCTAGTTGTATATTATTTCTAATTCAAAATCAATCATATATTTTGACTGTAAGTCTGAAAAAATAACTGTCAGGGAGAATCTGTGAACATAAGACAACTAGATGAGTTGTTACTTGTTGATGAAGATCTGGGAAGAAGTTATCCTGTATAGAATGCAGTTAAGCAAACAGATACTATCACTTCAATTGATCAATTTTATAAGTAATGAATTGATCCATCATTTATTCTATGTAGTTATTCTTATTAAATCTACACTAAATCCTTGTAGTAAGTTTTTCATTAGTTTTATGAGGGGATCTTGCAGTTTGAACCATCAGTAATGTATGGGGGATCTTGCAGTTTGAACCATCAGTAATGTATGTTTAGCGAACCTGACTTTCTTTTTGTTCTTTATCATTAATTTTTATCATTCATCATCCTATTTACAACAACCATTACTTTTTGGATTGTGGAGCTAGCTATGTTTATTCATATGGTAAGGCACAAGCTATATGCTCTTTATTATGTTATCTGGTTTTAGTTGTCTCTTCTCTATTGCTTTTATGATAAGATTAAATGGTTCTTCTATAACTTATGCAGTGCCACTCTGCTCAATAAGCTTCACGACAATTATATATATTTTTTCCTGCATTCAGTTTGGAGCAAAATGGAAAATGTCACTCCATTTTATAGCCAGCTTGCTATTATTAATCATTCATCCACTTCTATTAGTTTTCTGCCTAGTAGATAAATGAGACTCCAATTGAAATGTTGAATCTTTCATTTTCTAATTGTCTTAATGGTGCAGCCATCTGTCAGAAAACAACACAATGCTGGCTACAAACACAAGGTCCTAGTGCTTCCTTATTTATTTTGAAGTGTTGCCTCCCACTTTCTACTGTTCTTCTGATGTTTGTATCTTCTGAATTTGTGTATCGCTTCAGGCAAATGTTCGTTCATATTATCAACAATTTGAGGAGCAACAAACTCAGAGTTTAATTGATCAAAGAATTAAAGAGCATCTTGGGCAGGCTGCAGCATTCCAACATCAAGTGGGTTCAACTTTTAACCAACACCTGATGTCTCTCCCAGGAAACCCTCAGAGGCCCCGTCTTCCAGTATTAACTCCACCCATCTTGATTGCTGGAGCATCTTCTCAGGCGCCTATCACCGCACCATTGTTACCAGGAGTTAGGCCTCCTGTTTTGCCACGCCCAGCAGTTGGTGTGTAGATTTGAACATTTGGTTTCATTTGTAGCTTAATTGTGCTGATATCACTTATTTGATTCAAGAGATATGAATGTTCATTTATTTCATGATTGGAATACTCCAGATCATCTGGCTGCCCCCATTTTATGATTTGGCTAGGCTTCGCTTTCAAAATTTGTCTTTAACATGCAAAATACATGCATGCAGAAGAAAAGCATTTTGTATGCATCTTTGAAAAATTTGGACAAACGGTTTTAACATATACACAACGTAGGCTGAGGGATGTATCGAAACAAGGGAGTGTTTTGATACATGTAGAACTAAAGAGGATAGAAGTTGACCAAAAATTTTATGAGAGGAAATGGTGGAAAAGGACTTAATATCTCTACATCTTACAGGAAGGATGGTCTAAACCAAGTAAAATGAAGGAAAAAGACTCATGTAGCCAATTCTAACTAATCTGAAATTAAGACTTAGTTGTTGTTACAAAAATTTAAACTTGGGCAATTATAGTATGGGTGGTTCTCTCTCTCTCTCTCTCTCTCTCTCTCTCTCACACACACACACACACACACACACAGAGGAATGGTTATAACAACCATTAGTTTCCCCATCCTTGAGGTTTGAAGTCATTTAATATTAAAATAGTAAATATTATTAAGGCTCTTATAATAGTGTTATAGTGGAAAATAATGAATAATAAGAAAAATAACAATATTATTGTCTAAATTATTGCTTGATAAAAAATACAAATCTTTTTGGAAAAATTGAATTAAAAAAATAAAAAATAGTGTAAGTGTCAAATAATGGGAGTCAAAATACTAGAGATATTATTAAATAAGTTATTATTAACAACCCTCATCTTTTATCTCAATATTATGTATGATATAATTATAATAAAGGAGAGCCAAAATTATTATAACAACCATTATTTTGAAGCATGACATGGAAAGTTGTAGTGCGGAAGTGTCACATGAGAGATGGGGATAGAGTATGAGATGGGGCAATTAACAAAAATTAGAGGCCTGACAAAAAGCAGGAGGAGAGGATGATAAAAGATTCCTGTTATATATATGGATGTGCATATATACATATGTGTGCATGCGTGTGCGCATAGACATCCACATATAATTGTATATTTTTATATGCATATTATATAAATATAAGACTGTGATTTTTATTGTTGTGCTATAGTGAAGAGCTTCTCTCTTGATCACCAGTTATTAAACCTGGTACACAATGAAATCTTGTATTATTAAAGCTAAACTTAAACCTCTTGAATTTGGCACATCTAAACCATGAGGAGATACAACTTGATTGTTTTAAAGGAAGACCGACAATGTTCTATTCTTCGTTTTGTTGATTTTAGTTCCTATGGTTGAAATTAATAATTGTGTTTGGAAAAAAAATTCTGCTCAAACTAGCAATCTTATTTCCACAATGAGGTTGTTGACAGAGCAATTCCTTTTTATTTTGCATATAAAACAGGTTCCCTTATACCTAATATTTTTAAAAATTAGTGGTTTCTCTTGGTATAAGTAAATCACAGAGCTAGAGATTGTGACTTGGTAAAATTGTTAACTCTTGAGATATCATCATACTACCTGGATAATTTCAGAATAATTGTCCTCAAAACTTTTGTGTTTTTCAAGACTGAAAAATGATCTGCCTAAAATGATATTCTTAAAATAGTCAGTCATGACAAGTATGCTTATAATGTCAATGAGATAGCGAGTTTGACTATTAATTCGCATTATTTGGTGTACTATGGAGAAAGTCATGTATATTGTTCTTCCTATGACATAGAGGGTTTATGTAACCTATGCATTGTATTGGCAACTAATTGATTATCAATAAAGTACAAATATTTCAAATCACATGCCTTGCCTGTGTTGGGTACCTATTGAATATTGATGCTTCTGGGATACTTCTCGATTAAGGGTCTGATACTTTTGTTAAGTATTGTATATTTCAAACTAAGCTGGAAAAAATACTCTGAATACTTCCTGGATGCTTCCAAAAACAAAGGGAAGGGTCAATTTTGTACTCTAAGATCAAAATATGAAATATGGGTTACAATTTGTGGATTTGAATGATAACTAATTTGTAAAATTTGCTTCTATAGTATATAGTGTGGAGTATCTTATTTTGATAACCTACAATGCTTTATGACATTTTTTTTTTTACATACATACATACATATGCTTTAGGATAAGGATGTATGCATGTATGGACATGCATGCATGCATTCTCTCTCTCTCTCTCTCTCTCTCTCTCTCTCTCTCTCTCTCACACACACACACACACACACACGTTCATTTACTTATCCTAACCACAAAATATCGTACCTTATTTAGATTTGTTGTTTTGGCTTATCCATATATATCATAATTGTGTCTTGGCTTCATGTTTGTTTTTAATAGTTGACCACCAACTTAACAGAGTTATAACCCACCATGGTAGGTATCTTTGTTATGTCAACAGTAGAACTTGTTCTAAACAAGTCTTTAAGCAAAAGTTTAGATTGGACTTCTAAGGTAATTTTCCTTTACTTGTTCATAAGGTAATTTTCCTTTACTTGTTCATAGCATTTTGTAGGAGAGCCTAATAGCCTGTCTACATTATGTTTGAGACTTGTAGAGGGGTTGGCAAAACTATCATACAAGGGAGCACCATAGGATCTGAGTTATGACCTTTCATGTCATGGTAATAATGAAACATGATTTTGTGAAGGCAGCACACCATTTTGATATTTGAGGAGGTAGGTAGTCAGGATTCAGTAAGAAGAGAACTTTTACTCATTTTCCCCAAATCTTCTGATTTTTGTTTCGGTCCAGGGTGAAGACCTAGGTGCGACCTCACCTTCTGATTTTCTATCTTGGCTGCGTTTTTTTAGTTCAAGTCAAGGCCTGATTTTGTAGAGAGTAATATGATAACAAAATAATTTCATTCTAATTTACTTGGTTCACTAACAAATGCGATCCAATGGAACCTTATTTTTGGTTTGTGCGAATCATCTCCGAAAGACAGAAAGAGAGGAGCTCAGGAAATACCTGTTATTCTAAATTTTCAATCCTTCTTCCTTAGGGGAGGACCACAATATAAACAATATCTTGGCCAATTGTACTAGAATCCCCTTTGACTGGATAGGCCTCCTAGTGTTGCCTGTTTTATGATGATTCTACATCCTTTTCTCGACATTAACATGCCTGAAGACTTATAAGTTCATCATGAGTACCTATTGAGTTCTGGAGACTGAAATGCCTGTGTTACTTTCTAACTCTAGGTATTCATATTGTTTTCCTTGTTGGGATGGTTACATCATCAAATAATAACCCTTTGCTGAAATGGTTGAGTCTTCAAGTCTACCATAAGGCTTGTTTGGAATCAGAAAGGAAGTGTATCCCAATGTTGTTTCCATAAGATACTTATTGCATAATCTTTTGGAATTAGAGCTCTGAAGATAATAGTAGGGCAATGGAATTCAATTTACAGATTTGACAAGATTTAAACAGGTCACTTTTCTCAGAATATTTAATATAACATTAGCAATTAAGGTTGAGTAGGGATGGGCTGATGCTATTTGAAGTATACAGCTTTTTTTAAATGAATTATATGCTTTTTTTTTTTGGAGGGTTGGATGGGGGGAGGGTTGAGAATGTGTAGTGGAAATGTGTAGTTGAGTTGGGGTGAGAGGTGGAGGGGTTGCTTTGAAGTGAGGAGAAGCCTAAAATAGGAGTAAGTAGGGCTGACAATGGCCAGATTTGGTTTGGTGGTCAATTTGCAATATCAAGGTGTGATTTGTTTGACCCAAGTCCAAGCCAACTTTTAGTAGGTCAGACCTTTTGCTTGAACCTGCCATTGAGTCAACCAGGCCAACCCATTTCTGACCTGCCAACTGGGTAGCTGCTTTCTTCCTCATTCGCTCATCCTCCCAATTTCCAATGATGTATTGACTTTGCCCTGCTAAACCTGTTCAAATGCTGACCTTACGCTCTTGTTGACCCAACATTGACTTGATCCAGCATAGTCTTGCCCTTTTGTTAGTTTTTGTGCCATTAATGACCTGATCTGACGTTGTTGTTACCTCTCTAGCCCCCATGCCAAGGGCAGCTTAATCAATAATTGATCCCCCCCCCTCCCCCCTTCTCTTATGCCAATGACGAAGTTATCCAACATCAAAGTTTTCATTCATGGCACTGAGTGACCAAAGTGGTCGTGCTGTCCCTACCACCATAGTTTGTGGCATGGATCTCACTGTTGTGGTTGTCCTTGAGGAGATTGAAGGAATTGTACTGGGCTTGGAAGATGGACTTGGCTGGAGGAGATGGTTGGTACAGAGGATCTGGAAGTTGAGGAGAGGAGGTGTGGAAAAGGGAAGAGGAAAGGGAAGAGACAAGAAGGAAAAGAAAAGTTAGGAAGATGGAAAGAAGGAACTAGGGAGGAGATTAAGGCATTGTGCTGGACTTGGGAGATGGACTTGGCTGGAGGAGATGGTTGGTAGAGAGAATCTGGAGTTGAGGAGAGGGAGGTGTGGAAAGGGAAGAGGAAACGGGGAGAGAAAAGCAGCAAAAGATGAGGTAGGAAGACGGAAAGGAGGAATTAGGGATTTGTGTATCCAACATTTTTTTTGGATTAACTATATATTTAATAAATATATCATATGGTGATCTGACACATCCAGCATGTTGACCTAAACATGACCCAACCCCATCAGCAGGTCTCTCCTGCCTAACCTGAACTGGACAAGTGTCAGGTTATGCAGGTCAGATCCAGATTGTCTTAGACTTGTAATGAGGTCTGGTAGATAGTTTTGGGTTCAAGTTCAGGACAGCCCTACGGGTAAGTCTACCTAGCGTTACAATCTTTGATGTCAGAATTGGAAGGGCTAGATGTGGCATTATGTTTGATTTCAATTGTGATATGCTTTATTGGGGCATTTATTATTTAATATCTAAGTTCCTTTTTGACATGAGTCAGCATTGGAGCTAATCTTTTTCTTTTGTTGGTAATATTGGAATGTATGATATGCTCTGACATATCTTGCTATTATTTAAAAATTAACTGGTGTTTGGTGGAGCTTTTAGCATACTTTCTAATGACGGCCTTATTATTTGTGCCTTCAGTAAGTTATGTTTAATATTTGTTGAATATTTTAAATAGAGTAATTTTAGGGAATGCAAACGTTTTACTTAGTACCGGCCTGATGAGGCAAGAAAATTGCATTAGCACCAGGGAATAATTTTTTTAAAAAAAAGAATGCAGAAAATTATGCATCTGTAAAGAAATTTTAATGTTCTTTCTTTTTCTTCAACTCTGCTGTTCTTTACTCCTTGAATCTGCCTTCAGACACTTTTCACCATTTTTTTCATTATTGTTTTATGCATGAGCTTCACCTGTATAATTTATGGTGGTATATATCTGTCCACTGCGGATATCATCGGAATATATGTCAATTGGCATAACTCTATTCATATGGGCATTGACAGGTTATGGTATTGCCCACCATCTTCCAACCGTCCCGCCAACTGCTCTACCACCTGGTGCAACTTCTATGCCAATGCAGATGAACAACCTTCCTAGGCCTCCTACATTGGCACCTCCAGCTTCAGGGGCTACAACGATGCCCACCTCAAATGGTGCTCCTCCTCTGATCAGTCCTGTTATGTATCAAGCCAATCCATCATCAGCTACAACTGCAAGCTTCATGCCTACTGTCCCACCTCCTGCCCCTGCTGCTGCTGCTGCCTCACAGGATGCTTTTTCATATGCTCCAGCGTCTGAGACCAACCACTGATCTCCATACCTTTTGGTATTACTGCTTTGTTTCATACCCTATGGTTTTGTGTGTCACAGGAGATTTTTGTTCTGGTAATTGCTTCACCTCTTCGGTAGCTGTCATTGTCATTGCCATATTACATGCAGTCAGAATCCATGCCCTTAGATTTGTATCTCAAGGTAGGCCTGGGAGAGGTGGTTGGAAGAGTCCAATTCCGTCTGCTATTCTAATGGAAGTTGAATGTGGATATGCTGTGCAAGGACTCTTTCAATTAGTAATAGGTGCTTTTGTCTTGTGACTTTAAGTTTTAATGATTAATGAAAAAACTTCTATTAGTTCTACTACAAAAGATTCTCAAAGGACCAATTGCTTTGCTGGTGCAGTGAAGGCAAAATTTTGCATGCTCAGTAGAGAAATTTATTTCCCACTGCAGGATTGGTACTCTCACCTCTGATACAGTCTATCTGTGGAATCATTGCTTTTGCTTGATGAACATATGATTTAATCCATGAGGGTGTTCGCATTGCATTCTTGCAGCCCATGGAAATTTTTAGTGAGTTGAGCATCCTCTTACCCCGAAGGTTTACGCATAAATGCTCTCAAGCTGATGTACTGTAATATCCCTTTTTCCGGGCAAGTGAAGACGTTCCAGTGATGTAACAAGCGGCCACCAGGGCCAAAGATGTTGCTTATTTATCACGGTAGATGTTCCCAGCTCTATTTGTTGTGTGGTTTAGTCTGATTTATCGTTAGGTGTTATTAGATAATTCACGTAAGTCATTCGTCTGCTCTGGTCGCAGCTCACGATCAACTCCAAACCACGAGAAAAGAGGTAGAAGCCCTGTTCGGATGCAAATTTGTTCGTGGATAAAATCGCATCGGGCCACAAACCTAGCGAGTAGCGAAGAGAGGATGATCATTGATTTTTTTTTTAAAATTTTTTTTAACAAAGAAAAGAAATAACAATTATGGTTATTCTTTAAAACTTAAGATTAATTGAATGTTAAATTAATAATATCTTATCGTCGTCATTATTTGATAAGCTTTTTGATGGAATAAGAAAAGTAAATTAATATTATATCTTTAAAAGTTTAGTATATCCTATCGATATCAATTTTTAAGAGTATAATTATTTAATTATTTTATTTTATTTTGCAGAGAAGTTTTGTTTGTCTGTTATGATCCGAGACCCTTAGACAAGATTATAATAGTACAAGAGCTTATAAATTTAATTAATAATTTAATTAATTAAATAATAAAAAATTTTATTTTTTGAGTAGCATGATCCTAATTCTACATACATAATAAACTTATTTATGATTGTTTCTTCAGCATCTTATAATTCTACATTGGTATTATCAAAATATTTTTGGAACCAATTATGAGGATTAAATAAAGCCGTTTATTGTTCATCTTATTATTATGAATGTAAACTTAGCCTTAAGAGTTAATGAGCCTACTAAATCTATTAATAATGCTTCTACTATAGATAAGACCTGTTATGATAAGACCAAGGATCTTCTCAAGGCCATTGGTAAAAAATTATCAGTTTGACTAATTTTAGAGTCTCTTCCACCCCAGTTTAATACTCTAAAAACTTTCTTTAATGCTCAAAAGAAGGAATGGGATTTGAATCAAATGACTGCCTTGGTTATTCAAGAGGAAAAGATGATAAAAGGAGTAAAAGTCTAAATGATCAAATGATTACCCATAGTTCCAACGATAGAGTTAAAATGAAAATGGAGCATATAAGATTGAGTAGGCTCTTTTAGTTTCTTATTATATTCTAAAATTAAAAGTCAGTTGTCTACGTTTCTTTTATTAAAGAAATTTGTTTTCTGTTTCTTTTTAGAATGAATGTAGCTACTCCTTTTAGTTAGCTTATTCCCTTAAGATTGTTGATGTTGGTCCTAAATGTATAAGAGTGGATGGAAATTTGTCAATATCATGGTATAGACGTTTGAGACATATCTCTCGCGAGAGGCTAGAAAGTTTGATTAAAAACAGTGCTCTATATAACCTTGACTTCTCTAATTTTGAAACTTGTGTTGATTTTATAAAAGATGAATTTATAGCTAGATTTAGATAGAATAGAGTAATTAAAAGTGAGAGAATTCTAAATTTAATTCATATTAATATTTGTGAACCTTTTACTCATATTGTCATGAGTGGATATAAATATTTTATCACCTTTAATGATGATTAATTATGCTATGATTTTATTGAGCTCATTTATGAAAATCAAAGTTTCTGTTGATCCCGCATTGATTTTGATGATAACAAAATAATTAAGTAGGTTACTGATGACTTTGGTGTATATCAATGTGACTTGCAGGTATATAAGAGTCACCAAGTTTATCTAAACAGATTCCAAGCTTAAAAATGAGTGTGGCTGAGAGAGAATCCCAAGATCTGAGAAGAATGATTCAAGGACAATCCAAGTGAATCTCAGATGTTTGGCAATGTTCTCAAATGAAGAAAGTTTAAGTTGTGGGAGCTATGGTACTTATTTTCCTTGATTCAATGAGTTTCCTAATCCGTGGAATAATTTTGCAAGTTCTAGAGACTTTAGTCAACTCCTACCGCAACTACTGGAACTTGGAATGAAAGAATGAAGCCATTAGCCGACCCACATGCAAACTAACAAGTCAAATCTATGGCACAAGTGACTAAACAGTGATTAAACCATATTAGTTGGCTCTAGAGCCGACTACTGTGGTCATACAGTGAAGATCCACATGTTAGTCGGCTCTAGAGCCGACTACTGTGGCATCCACAGAAGTCTTGACTGTGCTAGTTGGCTCTAGAGCCGACTAACCTTGCCTGGGATGGGAAAAATCCCAGGTTAGTCGCTCTAGAGCCGACTAATGCCCTGGAAACTTCTATAACAGCTAGTTCTGACATTCCAACGTTCGAAAACGGCCACTCCAACGGTCCAATCCCTCAACCAACTATAAATACAAGTTAATGGGATGGATTAGTAAGAGTTTAAGTGGATTTTTGAAGGATTACAAGTGAGAAAAAGAGAGATTTACCAAGTCAAATCTAGCAAAATTTCAACCTAATCCAGTTTTCAAAAATCACTGTTGTTGAAGTTCAAAAATCCTTTGAAGCCCATTTAAAGCTCCCACCAACCACTCCAGAAGCTTCATTAAGTACTCTTAACTCAAGCATTCAAAGAAGTGAAGCTCATTCAAGGAAGAAAAGCTTCAAATATGTAAAGTGTTCTTTATTGTCTTTATTTGCTCATTAAGGAGCTGTTCTTGCTGAACTTAATTTATCTTGTAAACTGTTGAGTTTCAACTTGGTTGAAACTTGTGTAGGGTGTGCCAAACCCTTAATTGGTGGTTGTAAAGGCTCCTTTGTGCCTGAAAACAAGAAGCTAGCTGAGTAAGCTAGGTTGTAATCGTTGGAGAACGATTAGTGAAGGAAATTCCCAAGGGGTTCTTGGAGAGTGGATGTAGGTGCAAGGGTTAGCACCGAACCACTATAAATCCTTATGTTTGTGTGTGCCTTCCACTGTTATTGCTGTTTGTGTTAGGTTTGACACGTCACTCCCATACACTTATAGCTTTGCAAATATTGCATATATTGGTTAAAATTTTAAAAAGGAACCCAATTCACCCCCCCCTCTTGGGTTGCTTAGCTGGGCAACAAGTGGTATCAGAGCAGGTTCTCTTACTTGTATTTGTCTTAATCGACAAAGAGTCCAAAATCTATGGCAGCCCAAATAAGTTATCTACTGATTGAAGGTCAGTCCACAAACAGACCTCCTTTATTTAATGGCACAAATTATACATATTGGAAGGCTAGGATGAAAATCTTTATTCAAGCACTTGATTATGATCTATGAAGTATCATTGTCAATGGCCCTCACACACCGATTCTTAGAACAAATGGTCTTGAAATACCCAAATCGGAAGCGGATTGGGATGAGCATGATAAGAAAATGGCATAGCTAAATGCTAAAGCCATGAATGTTTTATATAATTCACTTGATGCAAATGAGTTTAATAGAATTTCCACTTGCATTTCTGCCAAAGAAATTTGAGATAGACTTGAGGTCACTCATGAAGGCACCAATCAAGTGAAAGAATCTAAAATCAATATGCTTGTACATAAATATGAATTGTTTAAAATGGAACCAAATGAATCCATTGCTGATATGTTTACTAGATTTACTGATATTGTGAATGACCTTAAAAGCCTTGGAAAGTCTTATACTAACAGTGATCTAGTGAGAAAAATTTTGAGATCTTTGCCTAGGTCATGGGAAGCTAAGATGACTGCAATTCAAGAGGCAAAAGACCTCAATATCCTTCCTCTAGAAGAGCTCATGGGATCACTGATGACCCATGAAATTTAAGTTAAGCAACATCTTGATGAGGAGGAGTCCAAAAAGAGAAGAACCATGGCCTTAAAGTGTTCATATCAAAAGAATGAATGTGATGAATCTTCAGAAGAGAGTGAAGGGGATGATGAACTTGCTCTCATCACAAGAAAATTTAGAAGATTCATGAGGAAGAAAAAATAAGGAGTGAAGAAAAGGCCACTGCTGAAAGGAGCAGCCTCTTACATGCTATGAGTGCAAGAAGCCTGGATACTTCAAAGCTGATTGCCCACTATTAAATAAAGGCCCCAAAAGGGCTAAGAAGAAAGCCTTGATGGCAACTTGGAGTGATAGTAATGAAACAAGTTCAGATGATGAGAAACAAAAAACAGCAAACTTGTGTCTTATGGCCTGTGAAGAAGAGGTAATCTCTAACTCTCAAACTGAATTTACATTTGATGAATTACAAGATGCATTCTATGATTTACTTGTTGAATTCAAAAAGTTGGGCAGCAAAAATAAAGATTTGATAAGTCAAGTCCAAAAACTGCTTTTTGAAAAAGAGAATCTCTCAAATGAAAATTCTGTTTTGACCAGGGAAAATCTGAATTTGAAAAATGATGTTAATAAACTGAAACCCATTGTGGACAAGTTTACATTAAGCTCCACAAAATTACAAATGATCTTTGACAACCAAAGAGCTATTTTTAATAAAGCCGGATTAGGTTATAATCCTTTGAAAAAGCAAAAGTTTTTGAAAAATAATTTTGTTCCTCCAAACAACTTTTCAAATATTACCTGTTTCAAATGTGAAAAACCAGGACATAAAGCCTATGCATGTAACTCTCACATCAACAAGAATATTAAGAAGATTTGGGTTCCTAAAGGAACCATTCATACTAACCCCAAAGGACCCAAGAAAACTTGGGTACCTAAAAACATAACTTGATATTGTGGCTGCAGGTGTGTCTTGTGTCCCGAAATACAAAAAGAAGATGGTACTTGGATAGCGGGTGCTCAAGATACATGATGGGTGATGAATCTCAATTCATCACTTTGGAAGCTAAGGATGGAGGAGTGGTTACTTTTGGAGACAATGCTCAAGGAAGGATCATTGGCATTGGCAAAATTGGTATCACTTCCCATACCTTTATAGATAATGTTCTTCTTGTTGATGGATTAAAGCATAATTTGTTAAGCATTAGTCAATTATGTGATAAAGGTTTTAAAGTCATTTTTGAATCTTCTGTTTGCATGGTTACAAATCCTGCTGATGATAGCATGAAATTCATTGGTCATAGACATGGAAATGTTTATATAGTAGATCTAAATGAGCTCAATGACCAAAATATAGAATGTCTAGTTGCCATGAATTCTAAATTTAATGATTCTAGCTGGTTATGGCATCGTAGACTTGCTCATGTTAGCATGGATTTGCTTTCCAAACTAATCAAAAGAGATTTAGTAAATGGTTTGCCAAAATTAAGTTTTGAAAAAGATAAAATTTGTGATGCATGCCAGTTTGAAAAACAAACTAGAGTTTCATTCAAATCCAAAAATGTGGTTTCAACTTCTAAGCCCTTGAAACTTTTACACATGGATTTATTTGGACCAACTAGAACCACAAGTCTAGGTGGTAAACGTTATGGTTTTGTAATCATTAATGATTTTTCTCATTTTACTTAGGTTTTATTTTTAGAAAGCAAAGATGAAGCTTTTTCTGCATTTTTAAGGTTTTTCAGAAAAATAACAAATGAAAAAGGTCTTCAAGTTTCATCTATTCATAGTGATCAATGAAAAGAATTTGAAAATCAATATTTTGAAAGTTTCTACAATGAAAAAGGAATTAGCCACAATTTTTCTGCACCTAGAACCCCTCAACAAAATGGTGTTGTTGAAAGGAAAAATAGAACCCTTGAAGAAATGGCCCGAACCATGCTGTGTGAAAGCAATCTCCCAAAATACTTTTGGGCTGAAGCAATCAATACAGCATGTTATGTTTTGAATCGAGCTCTAATAAGACCTATTTTGAAAAAGACCCCCTATGAACTTTGGAAAGGTAGAAAACCAAACATAGGATATTTTCATGTTTTTGGATGTAAATGTTTTATTCTAGATAATGACAAATCGAATCTTGATAAATTTGATGCAAAATCTGATGAAGGAATTTTTTTTGGATATTCTACGAATAGTAGAGCTTATAGAGTATTTAATAAGAAAACATTAGTAGTAGAAGAATCCATTCATGTAGTATTTGATGAAACTAATGAACTTCCATCAAGGAAGAAGGATATAATTGATGATACAGGTTTGCTTGAAGAAGGAGTGCACAACATCACACTAAAGAAAAAAGAAGGCTCAAATGAACAACTTAATCAAGAAGACAGCATTGAATCACTCCAACAAACTAAAACTAAAGATACACATGATTTAGAAAAAGAATGGAAGTATGTCCACAATCACCCCAAAGAACTTATTATTGGTAGTCCATCTCAAGGAGTAAGAACTAGGTCTTTATATAGAGATGCATGTAATCATTTAGCTTTTGTTTCACAAATTGAACCAAAATATTTTGATGAAGCTAAAGATGACCCTGATTGGATAAATGCAATGCATGAAAAGTTAAATCAGTTTGAAAGAAATAATGTATGGATCCTAGTTGATAGACTAATAGATTATCCCATAATTAACACTAAATGAGTTTTCAGAAATAAATTGGATGAGCATAGAAACATAATTAGAAATAAAGCAAGATTGGTAGCTAAAGGTTATAATCAGGAAGAAGGCATTGATTTTGATGAAACCTGTGCTCCAGTTGCAAGATTAGAAGCTATTAGATTATTACCTGCTTTTGCATATTTCATGAACTTCAAATTATTTCAAATGGATGTGAAAAGTGCTTTCTTAAATGGATATATTACTGAAGAAGTATATGTAGAACAACCACCCGGTTTTGAAAATCATGAACATCGAAACCATGTGTTTAAATTGAACAAAGCTTTGTATGGTTTGAAACAAGCACCCCGGCCATGGTATGATAGATTGAGCAAATTCTTGATAAGTAACAATTTTATTAGAGGAAATGTAGACACTACATTATTTATAAAAAGAGAAAATAATGATATGTTTATTGTGCAAATTTATGTGAATGACATCATTTTTGGTGCTACGAATGAAATCTTGTGTCAAGACTTTGCTAAGCTCATGCAGGGAGAGTTCGAGATGAGCATGATGGGTGAACTCAACTATTTTCTCGGACTTCAAATAAAGCAAAATGTAGATGGAATCTTCATTAGCCAAAGCAAATATACAAGAGAAATTCTGAAGAAATTTGGTATGGAGAATTCTAAATGTGCCAGTACCCCTATGAGCTCATCTTGCAAACTTGATATGAATGATAATAGTAAATCAACAGATTTAAAGCTTTATAGAGGCATGATAGGATCTCTCTTATATTTAATTGCTAGTAGAGCTGATATTTTATTTAGTGTATGCATGTGTGCTAGATTTCAAGCTAATCCTAAAGAAACACCCTTAAATGCTGTAAAAAGAATCTTAAGATATTTAAATGGAACTAAAAATCTTGATCTTTGGTATGCTAAGCAATCTACTGTTGATCTGATTGGTTACTCAGACTCTAATTTTGTTGGTTTTAAAATTGATTGAAAATCAACTAGTGAAAGTTGCTAATTTCTAGGAGTTAACTTAATCTCATGGTTTAGAAAGAAACAAACTTCAGTTGCTTTGTCTACAGCTGAGGCTGAATACATAGTTGCTGGAAGTTGTTGTGCTCAAATCTTATGGATTAAGCAATAACTGGAAGATTATGACATTAAACTTAAAGATATTCCCATAAAATGTGACATATTAGTGCCATTAATTTGACTAAAAATCCAATTCAGCACTCTAGGACCAAGCACATTGAACTTAGACATCATTTTATTAGAGATCATGTTCAAAATAGAGATATAATTCTTGAATTTGTTAGTACTGATAAGCAATTAACTGATATTTTTACAAAACCCCTTGATGAAAACAAATTTTATGAAATTAGAAGAAAACTTGGCATGTTTGACCCATTGTCAGAATGAGTCAGCTACATAGATGGATTTTTTAAATTTTTTCTGGACATGCTTTTAATAATTAAAAATCATGACAATTAACCCAACTGACCCCTCTTCATGATTCCATAACATGCGTAGCTTGTAAAAATCATTTTCATTGGGATTTTGAGGACTTTTTGGGGCCCTGGCGTCATGCTCCCCATGTTAGTCGACTGGGGAGTCAACTAACATGGAGTTAGTCGGCATGGGAGACGACTAACTCCAAGGAGCGCTCGGTCTATAAGAGAGACCGAACGCCCTTTGGCCTCCCTCACTCTCATCTCTTCTCCAAACCTCCAAATCTTTTTCCCAAAGTCTAGAACCCTCTAAACCCCTCCCTCCACCCTCTCTAGATCCCTCCTTTCCTCCAGATCCAGTGCCCTAGCTCCATGGCTCCACGGATGAAAGTTCCCCGCACGCGGCAAGGAGAAGCCCCGGAGAGCTCCCGCAAGGGAGGCGCACAAGCCCTTGTCGTGCCTTCTCCCTCAAGGTTCTCTGGCATCCAATCTCTGTCCACAAGAGCCATCTCCAATGGAAGAATCGTGGACTTTGGTTTTCTTGCACGGGAACGGTTCACCATTGGGCGGATGCTTCAATAAAGGGGATGGAGTCACATGTGCAAGACTGAGGTTGCTATCTATCCAAAATTGGTAAGGGAGTTTTACCAGAATCTTTCAGTTGATTATACCTCTGCTTCATCCATAGTAAAAGGGATAAATATTGAGCTTGACCGTGCCACCATAGGCAACATTTTGAGAGTCCCTGTTGGTGGGGTCTGTGAGGATTCTCCTGAGGATAGGACTCACAGGATTGAGACAATCCTAAGAATTGAGGATGGAGAGGGAGTGGACCGCTTGGAGGCGAACTCCCTAAATGTGGAAATGAGATTACTCCATCATATAATCTCCAGGATTTTCATCCCTAGGACTGGTAGCTTCCATTTGGTCACTGAGAAGGATCTGACCCTCATGTACCACATAGTCAGTGACATTCCCTATGATTTTCCTAAGTTGATGTTGACTGTATGGAGGGAAACAGTCAACAGAGCTAGGTCTGCTCTTCCCTATGGTATGCTTCTCACCCATTTCTTTAAACATTTTGGAGTAAGATTGAAGGGTGAAGAATCCACCAAGCTGCACCATTCGGACTTCTACAATGATCACTCCTTGCGCCGAATGGGATTTGTAAAGATTAATGGAAGGTGGACTAGAGGAAGAGGCAGAGATGCAGAGGCAGATGAGCTAGCTAAGACTGAGGGTCCATCTTCATCTTCACATAAGGAGGATGGACCTAGTATTAGGCAGCAGCCTGAGGAGCCCACTACACCCCAGAGGACATCCATTGAGCTCAGTCAGGATCAGTTGCAGTACATTATCAGAGAGGTGTCATTTGCTCTCTCCAGCAGAAGTTCAGAGGATAGTGGCTCATCTACAGGTGATTTTACTATGGTACCCCACATTTTCACTGTAAATGAGACCATGACTCAGATGATGATAAGGTTGGACATGCTGGAGCACTCTGTAAATGTTATTAATGGAAGGATGCTGATGCAAGAGATGAGAGGTCATGGATCTGGATCTAGCCGTGACTTTGAGGAGTTAGCCCGTGTGGCTGAAGAAGTGAGACAGCTGAGAGCTCAGATTATAAACTTTGATGGAAGATCTGAGAGACTGGAGATGTCTATTGGTCTCCTTCACCACTTGGTCTCCACTATCAGTGATCAGCTAGCTCCAGTTGCATTTTAGCCACCTACCCATCCTGCTCAGCCACCTCTATAGCCTGGCTTCACATCTGCTCATCCCCGCTCTAGGCCACCTCATGTTTCCTATCGTCCTCCTCCATAAGGACGTGGCTCTAGATCTTCAGCTCAGCCCTCTGTTGTATCCTTTGATGAGGAGTAGCTTAGGTTGTCTTGTTGTGTTTAGCATGTACTAGGTCTTCTATGTATTGTAATGTTTGTATTAAAACTAAATGTTTGTGATGCTAGTCATGTATGAAACTCTTTTGTATGAAAGTCTATGTATGAAATTTTATATTTAATGAAATACTCTCTTTTAAAATTCTATGTATAAAATTCCCTTCTTATGAAATATTTCATGTTAATTGTATGAGATCTTCTATTTTAAATTTGCCATGAAAATTCCTATAGTTGAACTATCAAGGATGAGATGTATAAAATTAAGTGCTTAATCTTTCACTTCCTTTTTGATTGATGACAAAAAGGGGGAGAATGAACCCAAGAAAAGATCAAAGATCCTTGTTATATTTAAAAAGGAAAAAGATCCTTGTTATATTTCAGCAAATTTTTCAACACTTTTTCATCGTGGTCCAGCAAGTTTCAAAAATCTTTCATCATGTTTCAATATGTTTCAGCATAGTTTTTAGAACCTTTTCATCATATCTTAGCATGTTTCAGTATAGTCTTCTAAATTTTTCATCATTGTACATCTTGTTTCAGCAAGCTTTCAAAGAATTTCAATATGCTTCAATAAGTTTCAAAGTTTCAAAATGGAAAAATTTGAGCATATGTTTAGGGGGAGAAGAATAAAAATGTTTTCAGCAAAATTCACCCTCTTGAAAACAAGATGATCTTTTTGAATTTTTGCAACAAAAAGGGGGAGACAAAACTTATTGGTTCCATCTTATTTTCTCTTAAAAACAATTAAGTTTCGTTTGAAAACGTTTCTTAAAAATTTTGACAACAAAAATCAAAGTTTCGGCACACTATACATATTTTTGGCATGCTTTTGGCACATACTTGATTAACTGCCGAAACTCTGAATTTTTAGAATCAAAATTGTAATTTCAGCATGAAGACAAAGTTTAGTGGCATAAATCTTCATCCCCAGCACATAACTTTTGCATTTGACACTGAATTTAATTATTTTGGCACAAAATTCAACTTTTTCATAAAAAATTCAGATTTTTGCTGAAAATTCAGCTTTTTGAGTCAAAATTCACTATAAATCTCATCAAAAATCTGATTTTTCTGAATTCAAAACATGAGAAATAAATATCATATTGTTTTTAAAAGACTCTGATGAAAATTTTTAACTTTTGACTCACATTCTCACTTTTGGCACTTATTTCAAGATTTTTGGAACAAATCCTACATTTAAAACTGACTTACAAATTTTTCCTGAGATGAGCCAAATAATCTCAACCTTGTGTTAAGTTCAATGCTGCATTGCTTTAATTTATTGTTTTTATCTTATACTTAATGGTTTTATCATCATCAAAATGGGAGAGATTATTGATCCCGCATTGATTTTGATGATCACAAAACAATTAAGTAGGTTACTGATGACTTTGGTGTATATCAATGTGACTTGCAGGTATACAAGAGTCACCAAGTTTATCTAAACGGACTCCAAGCTTAAAAATGAGTATGTGGCTCAAGAGAAAGAATCTCAAGATCTGAGAAGGATGATTCAAGGACAATCCAAGTGAATCTCAGATGTTTGGCAATGTTCTCAAACGAAGAAAGTTCAAGTTGTGGGAGCTATGGTACTTATTTTTCTTGATTCAATGAGTTTCCTAATCCGTGGAATGATTTTGCAAGTTTTGAAGACTTTAGTTAACTCCCACGATAACTACTGAAACTTGGAATGGAAGAATGAAGCCATTAGCCGACCCACATGCAAGCTAACAAGTCAAATCTGTGGCATAAGTGACTAAACAGTGGATTAAACCATGTTAGTCGGCTCTAGAGCCATACAGTGAAGATCCACATGTTAGTCGGCTCTAGAGCCGACTACTGTGGCATCCATAGAAGTCTGGACTGTGTTAGTGATGGAAAAAATCCCAGGTTAGTCGGCTCTAGAGCCGACTAACGTCATGGGAACATCTATAACGACTAGTTCTGACATTCCAACGTTCGAAAATGGCCACTCCAACGGTTCAATTCCTCAACCAACTATAAATACAAGTTAATGGGATGGATTAGTAAGAGTTTAAGTGGATTTTTGAAGGATTACAAGTGAGAAAAAGAGAGATTTACCAAGTCAAATCCAACAAAATTTCAGCCTAATCCAGTTTTCAAAAATCACTATTGCTGAAGTTTAAAAATCCTTTGAAGCCCATTCAAAGCTCTCACCAACCACTCCAGAAGCTTCATTAAGTGCTCTTAACTCAAGCATTCAAAGAAGTGAAGCTCATTCAATGGAGAAAAGCTTCAAATCTGTAAAGTGTTCTTTATTGTCTTTATTTGCTCATTAAGGAGTTGTTCTTGCTAAACTTATTTTATCTTGTAAACTATTGAGTTTCAACTTCATTGAAACTTGTGTAGGGTGTGCCAAACCCTTAATTGATGGTTGTAAAGGCTCCCTTGTGCCTGGAAACAAGAAGCTAGCTGAGTAAGCTAGGTTGTAATCGTTGGAGAACGATTAGTGGAGAAAATTCCCAAGGGGTTCTTGGGGAGTGGATGTAGGTGCAAGGGTTAGCACCGAACCACTATAAATCCTTGTGTTTGTATGTGCCTTCCACTATTATTGATGTTTGTGTTAGGTTTGACACTTCACTCCCACACACTTATAGCTTTGCAAATATTGCACATATTGGTTAAAATTTTAAAAAGGAACCCAATTCACCCCCTCCTCTTGGGTTGCTTAGCTAGGCAACAGTTTCATATGCCTTTAAGTTTTTTAAGGCCATTGTAAAGCTCAACACGGGTAAGGAAATTAAGGTTATGAAATTAAATCGATGTGGAAAGTATCATGGGTGATATGATGAGACTAGGTAAAATCCTAAGCATTTTACTAGATTTTTTCAAATATATAGTATAATAAGATGAAATCACATGCTTATGAACATGGTGATGCTCATGATTAGCCTTTCAACCCTATCAGAATTTCTGTAAGAAGATGTTTTAAAGATTATATTCCGAATCTAGTGCCTGATAAATGTATTCCCAATACCTTTATGAATTGTAATTAGGAGAGAAACCTAGGTTAAAACACCTTCATGTTTGGTGTTGATCCATAGTTTAAGACCATGTAATTTATAGTTAAAAAAACTTAATCTAAAGATAATTAGTAGTTATTGGGTATTGTATTGGCTCAAGAGACTATATTTTATTGTTTTCACTGATTACTAGAGTTGTTGAATTTAATTGAGCTAATTTTATCGAGGATGAACTTGATCGTGTGAGTTCAAAACTATGTAATATTACCTTTAGAGAAGAGCAAATTGTTATCTTATATTTAGTATTTTACCATCTATTATTGATATGAATTAAAATTAAACCATTAAGAAAGCCTTTTTAAGAAAATCTTAGAAGATTCGTGGATTTGTCATTTTAGATGACTATGTGGTTTAATTGCATGAGTCTGATCCTAATATTAATTTTGATCTAGTCACCTTTCGAGAGGCTATTAAGAGTCCCTTGGTTTCCCAATAGATAGATGCTATATATAATGAGTTGGTATCTAGGGATGTGATAATATATGGGATTTAGTCAAGTTATCGGTTGCTTGTAGGCTTATTAGTTGCAAATGGGTTTTCAAGACCATTTATAATGTTATAAGTAACAATGAAGAAAGGGTATTAGTTATAAGAAGTCCTTTTTGCCTCTCTCTACCAAGGCTCATTTTGGATAATTATGGCCTTAAACAGCTCATTTTGATTTAGAGCTTCATTAGATAGAAGTGAAAATTGCTATTCTTAATAGTGACTTGACAGAAGCTGTGTATATAGTATAATCTGATATTTTCAATGTGGATGGGAAAGAACATTCGATATGAAATTGAAAAGATCTATATACAGATTAAAGTAGGCTTCTAGACAATGATACATAAGCAAGCTTTTAGAAAATAATATCTCAAATTTAATGAAAATGATTGCAAGCAATGACATTGCTCTTTTAAATGAAATAAAGTAGTTGCTACCAGTTTGATATGAAGGATCTTAGTGATGCTTTTTTGTTATTACGAATGCAAGTTCATTATGCAATCCTGCTCTTTTATAGTAGTACTATTTTTGAAAAGAAGAGATAATTTTGAAGACTCAATGTCTTCAAACCAATGAGATAGGTCCCATGTGCATCAGCCATTGATAACTTGATGTATGCTTAAATATATATATATTCTGATATTGCTTATGCAATAAGTGTATTTTGGGAGATACGTGGATGATTTTGGATTGAGTCATTAGAAGGCTTGTATAGCACTAAAGACTACATGCGCAATCCGATTATCTTGAAGTGGTTAGATATTTTGATGCTGATTATGCAAGTTATTTAAATGATAAGAAATCCATTTCTGATTATGTATTTGTGATGGTAGGAGGAGCTGTTTTGTGCAAGAGTGTTGGACAAATACTTACAACTACCTCAATTATGAAGATAGAGTATGTAGCATATTGTGAGGCTACATGTCAGACTCTCTAATTATACAATTTTATTTAGGGCTCCAACTTATTGAGTCTATCTCAAAGCTACTGAATTATATAATTGTTGATCTACTAACTAAAGGCTTCATTTCCAAAGTTCTTCAAGAACATATAACCCGCATGGAAATGGTTAAGACTTTTGATGTTTTGTATTAATGAGAGTTTATGATATTATAATAGTTGCAACTATAATACTTATGCCACCAAAGCTGCTAATCAATTTGGAGAACCTTCCGCTAAGTCTAGAAGGAATTCTACAATCTTATTTGGAAAAGACTCCACCAATAATGCTACCCTATTTGGGAATCTGAGTTCATTAGAGCCGTCCACTAATAAGCGAAACAATCTAAAAAAAACTTTTCCAAACACCTATAAAAGCAAACTCAAACCTCCTAAATAAATTAGATTTAAGATTAAGCTCTAAAGCTTAGAGTGCTGATCTAAGAAACTCTTGTTCTTCCTCTTCTTACCTAAGCTGACTTAAGTGGTGAAAGATCTCTCTTAGAGACAACCTCCAGACCTCTTCCGCTCTCTCTCTCTTTCTCTTGTAAGCGCTAAAGAAGGTGCTTTACAATTTTTATAATCTAAGCTACGACTTTCTTCCTCAGTTGGCATATAAAAATCAATTTTAGACATCAAAAATTTCATTACCAATTTTTAAACCAGGGGCCTTGGGTACGGTAACACCCATATGGCTTACGAGGCTTACAATGCTAGCATTTGATCAAATTTCATTGCTGAAATCCATGAGTTGTACCATTCTTTTTATGAAACATGATCAAATTTCATTGCCAAAATCCATGAGTTGTACCATTCTTTTTATGAAACATGATCAAATTTCATTGCCAAAATCCATGAGTTGTACCATTCTTTTTATGAAACATGGTAAGAAGCTACTCGCATGCACATAAGAGGAGGGGCTCAGCTAGGTTGCATTTTTATTTTTTATTTTTTGAAAAACCAGGCTTCAATTCCATCCGCTTAAAAACTTCATTCAATGCTTTCAACTCTTATACTACCATCTATGCCCCAGCTCATATATAACCCAAAGCATTGTAGAAAAAGCGTTAAGAGAAGCACAAAAGCATTACTTATTTTACATCTCACTTTACAAACTAGTATATAATATATGGATTCGGCAATCCCACCTCTTTTCTTAGATGGAAAAAAGTAAGAACAAACATTACATAGAACAGTAGACTTGCAGGCTGTCACTAAGAGCAATAGCACCATAGAAGAATAAGAATTCACATTTTTAAAACTACATTCACTTCAAAGAGGGATTTTTCAGAAAAATCCTTTTAAAAATTGGCCTAATTATACTCCATGAATCACAGGGATCGTCACTGTCATAATTCCACACATTGTGCAAGTAGTGATTCGATAAAATGAAACAAACAGGAGCCTCAAGGCAATCTCTTCATTTGTTTAAGGTAACAAGAGTTACAAAGGAAGCATATGGCTTGAACATCATACCTAACTTTTACTTGCTGACTGAGATAAATAACACCACAGCCTCCTCACTAAAATTCAGACGTGACATCAATTTGATTGTTTTGTATAATATAGCTACTAAGAATACCAGTTCATCCCCAATGAAATTCTAAATGGAGGGAAAAAAAAATCTTCAAATCTATCTATGAATCATACATAAAAAGAAAGGGGAGAAAGAATGAAAATCTAGTAGATAATGCCTCCTTTGGTACAGTTGGGCATTACAGTCCACCCCAGCCAAGCAAAAAATCCATTCTGATCCAATAGTTACTTGAGAAGAACTTAATGATACAACACCATGAACTGGTAAATCAATGGCTGAAAGCAATCTATCTGATAACTCAATCCCCTTTTGGGTCAATATGACCTTCCATCAGAGGCCATGGAAGCAGCCACTGATTGATTTTTTAAAAGAAGGCAGTTGGATGGAGTGCACAGTGGATTCTTATAGCCCTTTGCCACAGCTTGAACAATAATACCGTGGTCAGCTCACCTGCTCTCCAATCAGATCAAGCCCGACAACAAGGAAAGTGACTCCTTGAAACAATAAGAAGTAGAAATGAATCCCTTGGGCAGACAACAGGCTTCTGGCAGAGGCAGTTAATAGTATGAAAGCAAGGGCAAGTTCCTTCCGGTACAAACGGTTTCTCTTAATCTTCCCAGGTTTCTTAGTTGTCTCCAATTTGTTCAACCCTGAAAGGCCAGAATCCGAAGATGCTCTGTGAAGGCCCCTACTTTCTGCTTGGGGCTCAGGATCCTTTACAGCGAAAGAAATTAAGTCCGCCTCTGATGATCTCCCCAGCTTCTTAGTGACTACCCATTCATATGAACTCCCAAATTTAAAAAGTCCTGATATCATTGCATTGAATTTGGTGACTGACATTGTGTTCTCAAAGAGCAGGTAGGGAACTATGAATGGGAATGACCTTGGAGCAGGAAGGATGTTCACAACAGACATAATACCAGGCACATAACAAACAACCCAAGCAGGCAATTGAGCTTCAGGCAGGAACATGGTCAGTGGGAGGATAATGCAGAAGAGAGTGAATGAGTAGAATGGCAGGATCAGCTTCCGCAAGAGGAAGAACAGAAAAATCAAATTGGCCTTCTTCCACAAGCTTACCTATATTTAGGAAAGAAAAGGGGAGAAAATGTGAGAAACAAAATATTGGCATATGCTAAAATAGGAAAAGCAAAACCCAACTTTGATTCACATCCTTGGTAACATGAGTTCTGGATGGAAGCCTCACCTTTGAGCGAAGGACGTCCGTGAAGCACAAACGGAATAGTTGCATCGGACCTGAATGCCATCGGTGTTGTTGTTTCTTGTAAGCTTCATAGGATTCTGGGAGTTCACAAAGGCACTGCATAATACAAAAATATGATTCTGTAATGATTTTTAAAGAAGCTGTCTCAGAACTTCAAAGTTGCAGTTCATGATCAGACCTTTACGTCATTTAGAAAGATAAATTTCCATCCACAAAGATGAGCACGAACAGCAATATCCATGTCCTCCACAGTGGTTCTCTCCAACCAGCCACCAGATTCTTCAAGAGCTCTTATTCTCCATACGCCAGCAGTGCCATTGAAGCCAAAGAAATTGATGAAATAACCATTTACCTGCTGTTCAACCTCAAAATGGAATGACAAATTTATGTTCTGCAGCCTTGTGAGCAGGTTTTCATCTTTGTTGACAAAAGCCCATCTAGTTTGGACCAATGCCAGATCATCATTCCCCTGTAGAAGAAAATTTAACAGAGCTTCTAATTGGATTAGGATAAGATTATTGTGCTGCAATCGCAAGATAATTTGGAATCCATAATATAGTACGTTATTTGAAAATATTAACAAATTGTATCTATAATTCTAGCAGCCTCCTTTTTTCCATTAAACATGTTCTCAAACTCAAACTTATCCATGATCAACTTTACACTTTAACAGGTTATTGCAGCCCTTGCCATTACATGCTTTACATAACTGTGTTTTGATTACTTTATTCTTGGTGTGATTGTCTGTCTATTTTAATTTTTAGAATTTATGTCTTAATAGCACTTTCTACCCTTTCGTTTTGTATGTTTACCAGTGCTGGGTTGGTAGGGCTACCTTAAAATGTGGGATTGTCTTCTTCAAGAAATCAGGTGGGGGCTGAAAATCTGCATCAAATATTGCAACAAACTCGTAGTCCTTCACATAGTCGCAACTCATAGCAGAATTCAAGTTCCCTGCCTTGTAGCCTGTGCGGATAAGCCGGTGCCTATACAAGATGTGGACTCCCTTTTGTTGCCATTTCTGGACTTCTGCCTTTATGAGGAGCTGCACATCCATATCATCAGAGTCATCCAAAACTTGGATCAGCATTCTCTCCCTTGGCCAGTCCAGAATGCATACTGCTGCAATTGACTGCTGGTAAACCTGTGCAGTTCAGAATAGAGAAGAATTCAGTAGGAAAGAAGGAACAAAAAGAAAGATTTAGAATCAAGAATAATAGCTTCGTGCAACTATACCATTTGAAACCTATTTACAGAAACAAGTTTTGTAAAACTTCTCCGCTTAAGCTACACTAGCTAAAGAATAAGTCCACATTAGACCTTCATGACATATCTTATCCTTGGGTATTTACTGGCAGAAAAGTTTCAATACTGTAGCATAAAGATCTCCACATTTCAGGAGAAAAATCAGAAATGCACTAAATTATAGGCTTCCATATGTGTTTCAATGATATCTTGTGTTAAAAGAGAAGTGATAATATCATGAATTGTTGCAAAAACTCAAAAATGCAACATCTAGCAACATGTTCAGTTGACAGTCATGTTATTACTTATTTAAAAGGTGTTAAAAAAAGTTGCTTATGATCAGTTCAACTGATTTTCTTGTCATTTATATCAACCAAAATTTTCAAGTGAGCTTCTTAATGTATTGGCTGTCTTATAACTAACTAAACCTCTAACAATAAATAAAGCCATAGCAAGAAGACAGGTCCAGAATATAAAAGACCATTAGAATAAAATAAAAACGATTGATGAAGCAAAAGTTGATCATGTCTCAGATTCACAGTTTTCTAGTTAAATAACAATATCTGCCCTGAAGAGACTACAAAAAAGTTTACTTCTATTGTATTAAAGAGCTAATCTAAAATAAACTTACAAGTGCACAAGCTGACAGAGAATGAGAAATGGCAAAGTAAACAAGAAGCCGGGGTAGAGGCAGGGTGGGAAGGACAATCATTGGTTATCCGATTATGGACTAAGAATTTATACAGCTAAATAGATTCTAGAAAAAAAGCTAATAATGTTACCACAGTAAACAATTTTTCTTGTTGTTATTTGAGATTGAATCCATTTTCTGTTCATTCTTGACACAATGGTTACACTTTCTATTGCCAACAACAATAATAAGGCCTTAATCCCAAATTAGTTGGGATCAGCTATTACACCTTCTATTACCAAAGTTTCTAAATCTTTATTGCCTCCATTCATGTTACATTAGATCCTCCAATCCCCTTGGATGTCAGCATAAAATTTAATTGCTTCTTATCTTGGTCTCCTTAAAAACTGAGCCATGCATGCCTAATAACGTTACCCAGACACAATTTTCACACTATTTGGGAGACTTGTAGAGAATTGGACTTAGCATGATACAGCAAAATATGGCTAGACACTCTACTTTGAAGTAAGGTTGGATGAACCACAAACCGGTACTAGACTGAATCGGTTTAGTTTAGTTTTATTTTTTTGCAATTTTTTAATTTTCATTAGTTTTCATTTTTTTTTTTTTGTGGTATATAAGCTGAGAGCCTCTTGTGATCTCTCATCCTCTCTCCTTACTCTAAAAAATATATTTTAACCTTGAAATTTTATAACAAATTTAATTTTATTATTTTGATGAGTTATGAATCAAGTCGATATAGGTCAATGTGAGGTTTACTATTATTGTAATCCTGTGTAAGTCTAAAAACCCTATAAGTTTGAGCAAGTATTGAGCAAAACTTTAGAAATTATATTTTAAGATTATTTTTCTTAGTTTGTTATTTTTTTATTATTTTTAAGTTAAATTATTTTTTTAAGATTTTTATTTAGAGTGAAAACATCCTAACATGATATTTGCTAAACCATAATTTCCTGAGATTCTCTAAATTTGTCCTTCAGAGAGAGAGAGAGAGAGAGAGAGAGAGAGTTAACTTTTTATTCTTAAGAAATTTGATTTTTCTGATATTTTCATTGAATTCAAATGGAGGTTAAATAGTATGCATTTACTTAAATGATTTTAAATAAAAATATAAAAAAAAAGAAGAGAGAAAGAGGATGTGAGCCCACATAACACTAAGCATAGCCCACCATCCAAAATAAGACCGAACCGATCCGAACCTAACTGAACCGAGCGGTTCAACATGGCTCGGATCAGTTTGGAGCCCATACTGAATCGATAAGCCAAAATGTATCAATTTTTTGCCAGTTCGATTTTGGGTCAAATCGATTGATGGTACAATACATCTTACTCTACTTTGAAGACATCCTACTAATGCTAGCAAAAAGCATCCAACACAACACTTCTTTTAGATTGCCATGCAGGAGACTTTTAGTTTTTAAGTGCCAGACATAATGAAGCATCCTTATTTTCTCCAGGCATTTCAAGCAAGTGTCATCATGTTTTAAATGGAAATATAGAATTATCTGCAATTTTAAGTTTCGTTTTCTTGAATGTAGCAAAATACACAAACATATAAGTATATACATACGTAGCATGCATTAATACATACTACATTTGTATAGATATGCACACACAAACACATATATACATCTATATATATGTATGTGTGCAGTATATATGTGTGTGTGCATGCGTGCGTGTTTGTATGTAGCTAGCATTATGTCCTTATGCATTGATTTTTGAAGGTTGTCATGTCCAATGTTAAGGACACTTCGACACTAGGCACCTACCCACCATGATATCCTTAACCAGACAAACAACCGTGCTTCTTCTAATGTAACTATTTCCATCCCCATCCTTCATTCTCCATAACAGTTAGATGCTCAGGTTGTCTTTACTACCCAACATATTGACCGTAGGACATTTTTGGATTTATTATTATATTATACTATACTTATTTTTCCTGAAGTTTTGGGTATATTTCTACCAAACACAACTTCACCCAGCTATAATGAAAATGGTGGCATGCTATCATCTCATAATTCTCGTACTATCAAGGTCTCTTACCATGTAAGTCCGTAAAAGGAAACAAAATCAACACTGGTACATGCGTTCCAAAAACAACAAGCTTACCACAAACGCTCTGAACTATTTCCTTTACTTTATGTGGCTTATGCTAAACAATAAGAATGAAATTTCATATTTGCGAATGTTAGGGCATCTTTTCTTTTATGTGACTAGCCAAACCTAACAGATTGAAAAGAGAAGTGGGCAAGGGTGACTATGTTGTCATCCATGAATGACACACCAAAAGTGGACCTGGTTGGAGTAAAAAAGGAGCTTTGCTAGGTCATCTCCCATAAGTGACCATTAAAATGTAACCTAATTGTGGAGGCAAATGGATAAGGGTTATTTAGGTTTCGGGTGTTTCTTAAAATAATAAAGCACAATGTTGACTAATTGAACTTCTAACAAGATAGGAGTTGCCAAAGCAAATAAAGCACAAGCATGTAAAAAGGCTGATAACAAAGATGATTAGATTTGCTACTTGGGATTTTTGATGTTATGAAAGAGGATCACCATTTACTCATTTACAAGAAACCAAATGGAAAGAGGAAAATTTCAGTGATAGTTACAGACTTTATGATAATAAGACTTGAAATCAAAGTTCACTGTACAGATACATACCATGCATACTTCATTGTACCAATACTGAACTGAGACTTGATATGAAGGACGTATCAAGTCTCCGTATGCCAAACCAACCCCTTACTAGGCATGCCGATACTATACTAGCATGATACCAATACAAAGTCCGATATCGAGATGGTGAACCTAGCTTAAATTATTATTAGTTAAAGAAATGAAAGGTAAGCGTTTGGATTTAAAAAGGACATATGATAAATTAATAGTTATTAAGTTAGCTTTAGTAAGGAAATTACTAATGCAGTTAAGTGAATGCACTAGAAGAACAATTTATGATGAAACCATCGATCATGGTAGATCTTTTTGGCTAGAAAATCATGACAAGGTCACTATGTGCATATGCATTATATCTACTTGTGTGGTTCATGCATGCTGGTCGTGTAAAGGGCACTCTCTCCCTCACAGCACCTTTTTCTCCCTCACAACACCTTTGTAAAGAGTTAAGGAGAGATCCCTTAGTAAACTTGGTAAGCTTAAAATATTATCACATTAAAAAATTTCAAAGAAAAAGAAATGAAATTAATTGCTCTTCACCTAAAGCATCCCTGCGCGCCTTAAAGACATTAATTCCTCGCCTTAAAGAAAAAGATTTTTTTTTTTTTTTGAACTTGCCTCATTAGGAAAAGCTGCATTTTAGCTTGGGGAAATTCACTCGATACAGTGATAATAATGAAACATTAATTCCTCGCAAATCAATCATCTGCTTTCTGGTAGGGTTAAGTATTGGATTATCTAAGACATCCAAATGCCCTTCCAATGTATAGTGGTAAAGATAAATGCAAAGATTCCATTTCTATTCCCTAAATTAGCCAGCAACAGGAGGAAATTCCTAAAGATAAATCCATATAAGAGGATTTGCTGGGACCTACATCTCCTTACCTCCCGCTCGTTGCACATGGGGATCTGGATGAGCACCATGGGGTAGTTCTCGACCGGCCGCCCGCCCTCCACATCCCCATCCTTGTACTCTGTCGCCGCCACGGGCTTCAGCCCCCGGAAACGGATATAGACGCAGCCGAGCATGAGGACGGCCCGATCCACGGACTGGATCAAGAAGAGGACGATGCACGCATTGGCCATGGCCTGGACCGGGGGGGCCAGGTATTGAGCCCGGATGTGGAGCCAATTGGCGTAGAGACGCTCGAAGGCCTCGGCGGAGGCGGCGTAGGAGGGGGGGCTAAAGTGCCAGCCTTTGAAGTAAGCGAGGAGCTCGAGGAGGAGGAGAAGGACAGCGAGGACGAGGAAGGCGCGGATGGCGCGGTAAAGGCGGGACTCGGGGGAGGAGGAGGCGGGGGCGGAGGAGATCCGGCGAGCGGCGGTGAGGAGGAGGGAGAGGAAGCGGGCGGGGAGGGAGGCGAGGCGGGCGGCGGAGTGGTGGAGGCGGAGGAAGAGGAGCCAGGAGAGCTGGCGGGGGCTGCGGCCGTGGGACTTGCCGGCGGCGCCGGGGGTCGTGGGGGCGCGGACCTCGACGGCGGTCCAGGCTGCGGCTGCGGCGGAGGAGGTCGTGGAGGGGTCGTCGGGCGGCGGGGCGAGGAGGCCGTGGGCCTTCTCGCGCTCTTTGTTCCACCATTCCTGGAACTCGTAGTTGGGCGCAGGCGGAGACATCCAGATCTCTCTCTTTCTCTCTCGTTATTAGATGGGAGAGAAGGACGGGTGGATTTTCTCTCTCTAGAAAGGAGGTGGTGGGGGGGTCAAAATAAGGAGGGGAACGAGGAGAAGTGGCGGCCAAATTTAGCGGGAGTGGGTGGGGGAGGATGCTGAACATTTTTATCTTGTTTAATTTGAAATATTTCAGTGCCTCACTTTTTTTTTCTTGTCGCAGTTTGGGTAAGGTTTGATGTTCCTCATCCTGCGCATAAAAATTATCATAAAAATATCCTGACTAGAGAAAGAAGAATCATGATATTATGATATTAAAATCATAAAATTTAAAGTTATTATATGATATAAATATGATATAAGAATTAAAAACGGTTCCTATTCTAGTTTGATAATAATGATTATTTAAATATCTATCCTCAATACCCATAACTTAATGACCTTGTCCAATATAAATGCAGAAAAACGAGAATTATTACGGTAGAAGCGCAGATGGGTTGGGTTTATTCGTGGCCACACCCGATCTCAACCTAATGGCATGGTTGAAGATCAATGTAAAATTAAGCCGATTCAAAAATTAGGCTGTATCTAATTCTCAATTATATTTGAGTTTTTTTTTTTTGTCCTCGATCTGCATATTATCCAAATCAGGCTTACAATAATAAAACCAAAAAAAAAAAAACTTGAATAAACCCAAACTTAATATATTCTATAACTCAAAAACCTAAATTATATAAATCTTCTCTTTCTACACTCTAATTATTTTATCGATTCATTGAACTATTTTTGTCTCATCTTAACAACAACTGCATCTCAACTATTTTTACTTATATATAAATATTCATATTATTTGTCTTGATAGATTCTTTCTTATAATTCTTTCAAATATATCCATATATATTTTAAAAATTATTATTTATCAAGAATGGTTGATTACTTGCACGGAAATAAAATTTTATGGATAAAAATTTAAATTTGAATATCCATAATTTTACATAAATTATTTAATTATTAATTATTAAATTTTAATAATAAATAATGGTTACTTCACTCAAATGCAAATCAAAAATTGACTCAATTCCAATATAAATCATAATATTTCGTATTTAATTTGCATTATATTTGATCTGATCGAATCTAAATATTTTATTAAGCTTAATATTTTTTTTTATAAACTTAATTTATTCTAATTTGATCCATCAATGAGTTGCATGCAAACCAAAAGCTATGTTCAGAATATAGAATCGGATGAGGACAAAATCAAGCATCAATTCAATCCAATCTGATTTATTTGCAATGTATCTTTTTATAATTAACCTATTAGGGTCAGGCTAAAAGGTTGGTATGTGGTCTCAGTCTTAAAAAAAATAAATAAATAGATAAATACCAATTCTTTTTAAAATATGTCGCAGAGAACTACGCGTACCAACTCGAAGCCTTTTCGCCGGAGCACATGGGTGTCAGCCCCAAGCCTCCAACGTATGGTGACGTCACACCGGGGATTCGCGCAGTTGGAAGTGTGGGGCCCGTCCATTGGATCCAATAAAACATCAACATCTCGGCTTTTAAATATGATGTGGGCCGAGACGTAACGATAAACAAACGACCGGACAGCCATAACGTCAATGCGAGTTTCGAATCTATCCGTGGTCGGAACTATTGCCATGGTCTTGAATCCATCCGTTGTTTGAATAATTGCCGTCCAACTTTGCCCTGGGCCATTGTAGGAGTTTGTGAAGCTCCATTTGAATCTGGATCCTCTCCAATAGACTACTCCTTTTGATGTAGATGAGATGGATCCCATCATCTGTATGTCACTCATCTAATTGTGATAGCTTTAGATCCTCCGTAGTCCTAATCTGAATCAGATGAATCTCCAACTTTGTCTGGTTTAAATCCAAACTATGGAGGATCTTGACTCAAATTAGATTTTCTAGTTCATTGCTTTAGATCCTCTGTAGTCCTAGTGTTCAGCAACTTCACACTTATAGGAGAAGTAATTAAGGCTTGGCATATGTTTCAATGAAGAAAATATTTTTGGCCAACTCTATATCAAGATCCTTTTACTGATAAAATGCCTCATCTTCTCTACTTGCTGAAAGCTTGCCTCTTCCATAAAATAATTTGTAGAAGAACCCTTAAAAGCTAGAAAGAAGGCATTAGCTCTTGTGTAGCAAGGAGAGAATATATAAAAGATAAAGAACACCATGGGATCCAAGGCTAAGCATTGTCCTTGTAATAGTCTTGACAAATCAATTGTATTAAAGTCTATTAATATGTTTAAGAGACATTAACACCCACTAACACTACGCCAACAATCATAATTAAATAACTACAAGACTTTATTTTTTAAAAAAGAAATTCAATAGTGATAGCCATAAACAATATCTAAAATCAAATCAAAATGGGCAAACAAATAAAATATAGGTTCAAAAACAAAAGATAGGTTCTTAGGCCTGGACCAGCCAAAAGCTAAACTCTAATATATTCATAGGCTCTTAAACCTGTGACAATAGCTATTAAAAAAAATAAAAAAAATTCTTGCGCTCACCCAAACTAGGTTTTTAAAAATGTTTCTATTTAACCTGCAACTAAACTTGTGAGAGAAAATGAGTACGCTGCTCGTTCCTAGTAAAGCCCCCCACAAAAAAAAATAGAACCCAAAAAAAAAAAAAAAATTCAATTTCTTTTTAAGAAAAACTGATTTGATTGAGGAGTATGAAGTAACTCCTCTAACCCACTCAACTCAAATTTTGAAAAAGATTTTTTTATAAAAAGAAGGGTGAAAGTAGTGTCCAAATCTAGCCAATAAACTATAAAAGTGGGTTATAAAAAGACTATTTATACTAAATTCATTATCTACTTAAAAGAGCTTACAATATTTTTAACATAGACATGACTACTAGAAATAATCATAGAAACCTAAGGATGCAATTGGTATTAGAGAATATTTTTCATTTTTTTGTTTTTATTTTTAAAAGTAATTTCCACTTTTTACTTTCTAATCTTTAAAAATACATTTGATAAGAAAAACAAAAATTATTGTTCACTCTCATGTTTTCACATATTTTTTATACTTTTCTTTGTTTTAATGAAATATAGTGAAAACATGTTGCAATTATTTTCAATTTTCTATTATTATGAAGTCATGCTTTTGAAAAAATTACTTTCATTTTCAATCTCAAATGCATTTTTTACAAGTATTTTCTATTTTTTATAAAAATAAAAATGAAAATAAGCACTATTTTTAAAAATCAAACACACAATAAAATTCTACAAAATAGATCATAATTTCATCTTTAAATGTTTTGCTTATTTCTTTTTGAATTGAGAGGCATGCTCAATCAAAATCTTTTCCAAAAAATAAATCATTGGATTGGCCGATCCATTTTGGGGTTCAAATGACATAATTTGGTCCTGATTACTTGACATATCATACCTTTGAAGAAGCATGCCAGTTATAGAAATTAAATAAATCATTCATTCAAAAAAATATATCTTAATTAAACATTTATATCTTTATATAAAATGAAAGTAGAGAAAAAGTTTTTCTTCATTTCTATATGGCACTGAGGAAGAAATAGAAAAAAAGAGAGAAAGTTTTTCTTTATTTCTATCCACAACATTATATTTAATGTTGAAAAAATAGTGCATTAATTTTTAGTAGGACACTGATTTTTGAAAAAGATTAACTTTGATTTTTGTTTTCCAATCGGAATAATAAAGATATATGAAATCCTTATTATTCTATGTTAATTCTTCATTACGAAGCTTTCTCCCACTGCCTCTCTATTTTACTTGAGTGGCTCTAGAGACATCCATCACTGGCCTCTTCTTCTTCTATGATCATATCCCCAAGGTCAATTGAATGACCACGACTAATGGCAGAATATTATTTCCACTAGCATCACCTCCTCTATGCTGCTCCAGCTCTTCATCTCTCCCCCTCTTTCTCTCTCCAAGCTCAAGCTAAAGTAGTTTCTTCCCTTCCCTAGAGTCAAATTCAACTTTTCACTGCTTTGACTTAGGCCCTTTGCTTGTTGCCTAAGGGCCTGTTTTGATGTTTTGAGGGAGAAGGAGACAAGGAATGGGAAGGAAGAGGAGGGAAGAGTTGTTGCCCTCTTTTTGTTTAGAAAGGAGGAGAGGGAAAAGGAAGATAAGTTAAATTTATCTTATTTGAATGAATGAGAGAAGGAAGGATGAGAGAAATTATATTTATAAAATCATAAATATATTCTTACAATGAAAGAAATTCAAATCAATTTATAGCAATAAAGTTGAAAAGATGATACATATAAACTCATTCCACTCCTTTTTACTCTCCAAATTGAAGGATAAAAAAAATTTAACCTATTGAGGATAAATGGAGGGGAATAAGTAATCCTCATTTTTTTATCCCTCTTTTCTCCTTCTTCCTAACAAAGATCTATAAAATTATTCTGCTTCCTTTTCCTTCCTTTCCTAAAGTTAACCTTCATCCAAACACACCTTAAAAGGACACATTCTTAACTTAATTGTTGACAATTTAGTAACTTTAAATCCTTTTTATGCTTGTAGTGTTTGTTTCCGCAGCTTGGCCAGCCCATTCAACATGAGTGCTAAGTGCAGAGCAGAATGTCCAACCCACCTGATAAAAATATTGTGGCATGCAACAAAATGAAATCAAACCAAGATCCTGCAGCTGGTTGCAAGATGGCTTTAACTGAATCCAACTATCACTCATCAATTTATTTATAAATCTGAAATAATTATTTTGAGGATTTCAAGTTTTGCCACTATGATCAGATGCAGGACTGCCCAGAGAACCATCCGGTTTCTGGAATGATGCTTTCTCTAGACCTAAGCTCTATTGATTTTGCTTGGATGCAGTAGAGCTCCTCCTGAAAACTAAAGGTGCATCATCTTCACTGTTGTCATTGAAAACTTAGCTTGGAGACATGCACAACCATTATAATTATATAAAATATTACAACATGTATGCATAAATTTAACTTGCAAATAGAGAAAACGTTGCAGAAAAGTTAATTTTTGAGGAGAGTTTGAGTGTGTCTGCGTCTGTGGTGAATAGTTGGGGGGAGTTCAACTGGATAACCAATTTGAAACCTGGAAGCAAGGTAGTCAAAGAGTTGGGCTGCTTTAAAGCATTTATATTTCCTAATAAAATCCTGTAAAATAAAGACCAAATATAAATCGTCTTACAACCAAATTGATGCAAGCAAAAATAAAAAGATATCATCAGAAGTAATCGGCTTAAGCACTAAAAACATGGATAACTTTGTGTGTTAGGAACAAATAAAGCATTCCAAATGCGAGGCTATCAGAAATTAATTGCAATAAAGTAATATATAAAGATAGTTTTAGATTAAGATGCTAGGTCATCATATGATCCTTTCGTATGATGAATTTCATGAAGCTGAATATGTGATGGGAGATTGTCTTAATAAAATTATGCAGAGGTATGTTAAATAGTAGATTAAAAGAGATTAGGATCAATTCTAAATAATGATTAAAATAATAAAATAAAAGAATAAAATATAAAGTTAAAATATGCTAAGCAAAATTTAAAAAAATAATAAGTAAATTTTATTTATGATTAAGATAATAAAATATAATAAAAACAAACAATCTGACTTACAAGTCGTGCAGCAAAACACTGACCTTAGAATAACTATAAATGACCCTCGTTAGGCTACTTGTTGCAGCAGTCCTTTTCAAGGTACAATTTGGAGCTCATTCCCAAAACTCCGCCAACAGCATGAATAGAAGGAGTTGATGCAGAGCGCACTCCTCAACACCGTAATAACATAAAAAAAAAGATTGAAAATTGATCAAAAAGCCTTTAATGATTTTGTTTAAATCAATATATATGTATCCAATCCCCTGCTTCTCTATTCAAAGAGAGATAAGGATGAGACAAAAATGGACGTTTGTCCATTTTTCACAACATCCATTTAGCTGTTACCGTGTATCCCACAAGATCGGTGTGATAGAGGATGCATGGATCCAGAAATAAATCACGTATGATGCATGATGAAGGCAAGGAAAAGAAAATAAAAAAAAAAAAAAAAACAGAGGGAAGACTTGATTGACGGTCATTGCTGGCGCGCGATGGGAAGAAATCAGGAAAGAAAGGATCAGCGCCAGCCAGCTTCCCTTTCTTTCCCTTTTTATTATTACTTTTCTTTTCCAAGCTTTAAAATATCTAACAGATTGTTCAGTAGAGAGAACTCTCTATCAGCTTTCATTGGCATAGGTCTGAATTTTTTTTTGATGTCTCAAATTTCAGTTTTGCCATGGAATTAAGAGAAAATTATAACACTCTGTCTTCCAAAGCAAAGGAAGACATAATAACCAATCACCTCATTTACATAGGAATACATAACACCCATCAAATCTTCTTTTTTTTTTAATTTTTTTTTTTATGTTCCATTTTAACATGTGCATAATATCGATGAGCTAAAGGAAAAGGTGACATATTTTTCGATTGACTTGAAGTATGCATTTGTAAGATCTTTATTTTTTATTCTATGAATTTATAATAGATATTTGGTTGAATAAGTGGTTATCATATTTTGATTAGGAGCACATTTTGGTGTTATATTTTATATTGTTATATTAGTGTTTATGTATGCCCTGCGTATTGCTCAGATCCACAACTAGTAGTGTGGGTATACTAAGGCTTTTGAAAGTTTAGCATGTAATTCAATTTCTTAATATAGTATATCTTACTTTTGAACCTTGTCTAGTCTCTTCATAGTAGTCAGGATGGTCTGCATCAAGTTTAGTAATCTATCTGATGATGACTTCTAGAGGAGCTCTTTATAACCTCTCTCTCTTTCTCTCTTTTGATTCAAGTGATGATTGACACATCAAAAGTGATGAGGATAAGAAACATCTTTGGCAACTACTTTAATATATGAATCAAATCATCAGAAGGGTTGTATAAAGATCTTGGGAACTGATAACTCCTTTGCCTGCATGTAAAAGAGTTCATAGCTTGATTCGCCTATTGAAAGATATGACAAATGGTGATTGCACTCTTGTATACATATAGCCACTTCTTAATACTGCGAAGTAGAGGGTGGAGATATTGAGTACAATTTTCCAACCATCCAATAATAATAGTAGGAGACCTTTCAATGACAATACCATGACTAGGCAAAAATGAGATAATTCTTCAAATTCTATGCCAAGTAGCTGTTAGCTCAGCTTGAGGAAGAAAGACATTCTTGAGAGAAATAGCTTCTGTAATAATAAATCTTTCACATTTATTATGAATGATAAACTCAACTCCTACTGAATCTACTTGAACAAAACCATCAAAATTTAATTTGAGACATCTTGGTGGCAGGGGATGCTAAGATATATTCGTAACATTAGAGTCCCTCATAAAAGTAGGAGAAGAGCGTTCACATATGCTAGGATAGGATTGAATGTTTGAGGTTTTGGCTTAGAAGAATTTATAAGATTTGACTTTCAATTTGAAATAATATATTTGGGCTCTCAGGTTGAAAAATCTTCTCATTCCTGCTACGTCATAGGCCTCATAGAACATGACTAATAATTGACTTAGACCTTCTTTAGGCCATTGTATTAGAAGGGCTACATAGAAAGTAAAGCAGGTTTTCCATAGATGTGAAGTCGAGGGAGAGTTGGTCACCTAAGTTCCTATATAACTAGATATAGGGCATGTAAGAAACGAATGATCAACGAATGATCAACCATTTTGTCCTCTATTTTGACACCTACAATAAATGAGAGAAATGTAGGGAATTCGATTTGCTCAGAGAAAGGCTATAAAATGACTACACTGCGCAGCCTTTTAAATGAAGAACAAGACTTTCTAATTAGCATCTAATATCTAAACTTTTTTGGCCAAACTGAAAGCACAGTTGGTGGAAAACAATACTTTGAGCAATATACCTCTTTGACCACCACAGCAGATTGGTAACTTTTGCCTCAAGTTAAAATTTTTTTTGGCCATCTCCATATCTCAGGATCTGTGCAATATGATTAGCCAACAAAGGTGGAAATATCTCATGCAGGATTGAGTAGAGCATCAATTGTGGTGCTTGTCTCTAGAAACCATCTCTTTATTGTTTTGCCTCTACTTACAATAGCAAGCCTTATGTGAAAAGCCACCATATTAACTTATTATAGAAAGTTTATTATCGTATAACTAGCATTGAAATAGAGTAGGATATGCTGGGATGATGCAAAGTTTGCATTTGAAACAAGTACCCATTTAATCATTATCTAGTATGAAGCATTATTTATTATTAGGATAAAAATATATTCCTTCATTCTTTATTTTTTTGTTAATAAAAAGTGATTTTTATATTTTTACTATCAAGGGGATAAAATATTGGGATGGTGTAATTCAATGGATCCTAAGGATCAGTTGATTACTAGTTTGATCAAAATGCAAGGAGCCAAAAGTCCCATTCTACTAAGAAAATATTTATGAGTACATAAAAAATTAAAGTTGGACAATTCTTTTATCCTACCCCTTATTCACTTCTCAAAGATTAAGTGTTAACCAAAAATGATTATTATAGTAAAATCTCCATACATTTAAGGATACCTATTATTAAAAGTATAACATTGGCCAATTGATTATTGTGATAATGTGTGATATTTCTAAAATCTAATACAAATAATTTATAAGAGCTTGATTTATTCTTTTCTATTGGGACCTAGATAATACCTAATTCCTCATAAACCTTAATGTAAAAGCTTTTATAAACACATAGAAGGATACAAATGAGACAATTTTATTTCTAAAAACTGAATGATTCATTTTCTTATCTTCAAAACTCTTTTTTTTGAACAATTGAAATGAGTAAAAAAATATTTATTTATTTTATGAAAGAGAAGGGAACTTACATTTAAGGTGAAAAATCTCTGAAGCAAATCTATACCTCAAAAAAATTATAATTTTAGCTCTCATTTTTATAGCACATCTCACCAAAAAAAAAAAAAAAAATCGGATATGATTTTAGATGAAATGACAGCTCGTATTCTTCAATTTTTAATATAAAAAGTCTTAAATATAGTGGGACAAAGGTTTATGTATTTTTATTTTCATCCTTAACAATTTGTAAGCAGTTGTGCACTAACATAATTGTTAATAAAGTACATCTCCTTTTGAGGGATTTTGGACTTGATTGGTGATGCAATGCTGCATCTTAGAAGCTTTCTCAATAACCAGTGCTAATAAAATTTATTATAAATAAGCAATATTTCAAGATTTTTCTCTTTAATTATAAAGCTTTTCCAATCAAAGCTACTCTATATTTTCTTTATTTATTAAGAATCCAAACACCCTCCCTAAGCAAGACCATGTTCAAGTTATCTTTTGCTAGAAGTAGAAAAACAACACCACAAAGAGACCATAGTTTTAAGACAAAATCTCACTCAAAAAAATAGAAAAAAAAAATCTCCTGTGCATTAAAGTGTTGCTGAATAAACAAAGAGACAAACAACATCAAAACTTCAAATGCATTTATCAGTTTATTTAAATAACAAAATATTATATTCAATTGGTTAATATAATCATAACCATTTACCGATACTTCATCGTTTATAGTCCAAATATATATGCATGATTGATGGGTAAGCGATGAAATTAGAATATGAATCAAGTACTCCCTTGATATATCCAGGGCCAACTATTAAATATTCTTCCCTTCTAAATAAGTCACATACATCATGTATGCCAGTTTAAAATTTTGATATCAAAGCTATCCATAAAAAACCTCTACTGATTAATGGAATCATAGCTTCTCATCCTAAGTAAACCATGTTTGCAGTAAAAGGGATGGGAGATCAACCATACAAGCATCCTCTCTTATGCAAGTCAACTGCCAAACATTAGTTTGAGATACTTCCACCAACCTCAAATAAATATTGGCAAATTAACTGCTAAACTTATAAAAAAACTTTTATACCATCCATGTTACAGATCAAGTTTGACCATTCATATAATATTGTTCTTTAAGCCTGCAATCATTCCAAAATATTTGCCCTTCTAATTACCCACCTATATGTGCTTTGGTTAGGAATAAGGATAAATAAAAACATTTAAATCCAGTACTTAATCCATCTCTTCAGCAAGAAAACTCATCTGGGCATCTAAATTAATTGTTTTTTAGAAAAATAGAAGATGTATTTCTCAAAAATTAATATATAATCTGTGTCTTGGTTAGGGAATAAAGATAAATAGATAAAAAACATTTTAATCCAGTACTTAATCCATCTTTTCAGCAAAAAAAACTCATACCAGCATCTAGATTAATTTTTTTTTAAAAAAAAATAGAAGAGAGATTTCTCAGAACTTAATATATGATAAATGTTTTATCTTTTCTTCTCTTGTTCTATCCTACTTAATCCAAAAATTATATACTCGTTGTTCATGGTGGAATAGCTTGATCCCTTCTATCCTTCAATTTATTCGGAGCTGCCATACCCCCTCGAGCACAGCGCATAATTTTATTCTACAACCAGAAGAAACGGTAAAGTTATTCCCATCGCTAAATCCAGATCTGATGAGCTACTGGACGGCCCTGATGAACCCTCATACCCCGTATCATCATCGCGTCACACTTCGCAGGTGGCCTCACTCAAAATTCAAATCTCCATCGATAAATTCCAAAAAAAAAAAAAAAAAACCCTCTAAAATGACCTTTCTACCCTTCCCAATTTCAAATCTCGCTCCCTTTCTCCTCCCTCCCCCATCCCAACGTCTCTCTCTCCCCCTCCCCCTACCTCTCCCCTCCTAGGGTTCCGATCTCCGCCCCTCGCCGGCGTGCCGTCTCTCGATCTATCGATGAAGGCCCTCTCGCACCAGAGGAGCGCAAGAGTTCCGCCGTCCGAAACTCTCACTCCTCACAAGCACCGGCCGCCGCGAATCCCCAAGGAGAACGTAGATCCCGGCCCCACACCGCCGGAATCGTCCCCCTTCCGGTCGCCTTCCGTCGGCGGAAAGCCCCTCGTCTCCAAGAACCGGAGCCCGGTTCCCCCGCGGCCGCCGCTTTCCTCGAACCACGGCGGCAACCGCCTTAAGCGGAAGCTGAGCTTGGAAACCCTGCCCGAGGATGGGGTTCCGGCCTCCATGGCCTCGGATTCTGGCGTTCAGGTACGCCGCTTCTATAGATGCTTCTTGAACCGCGGGTTGGAAAACCGGGAGGTTTTTCTTGATGATTCCCCTTTTCCGTTGTCTTTCGTTTGTTAATTTTGTTGGTTTTCAGGTTATAGTGCGAATGCGGCCTCTGAGCAAGGAGGAAGAAGGGGACCTAATTGTACAGAAGATTTCCCCGAACTCAGTTTCGATCCTTGACCATACTTTCACCTTTGATTCGGTTGCCGACTCCAGATCGACACAGGTGAGTCTTCTTTTGATTCATTACCAATTCCCAGCAGTAAAGATTACGTCTGTTTGTAAGTTTCTAAGTTTTATCAGTATATATTTCAAGAAACACCCTCATTTGTTTCTTGATTTGTGTTTTAGGAAGATATATTCCATCTTGTTGGGATTCCATTGGTGGAGAACTGCTTGGCCGGGTTCAACAGTTCCATATTTGCATATGGGCAGGTACTCACAGCTTCCTGGAATTCAATTGCTTTGCAATTTCTTCGTATTTTGATGGAATTTATTGCCAAAAAGATTAGTTAATCATCTCAACTTGATATGTTGCGAAAAGACTGGCAGTGGAAAAACATACACGATGTCGGGGCCTCCAAGTGCTTTCGCAGAAGATGCTTCAGCAAGCGGTGAGCGAGGATTGACTCCCCGAGTTTTTGAGCGGCTCTTTTCCCGGATAGATGAAGTGGGTAGCTCTTGAATGTTCTGCTAGATAGGGTACTTGAATACTAATTTGTACATACTTACACATTTATTATTGGTTCTAGGAGCAAGCCAAACACACTGAAAAGCAGCTGAATTATCAATGTCGCTGTTCCTTTTTGGAGGCGAGTGCGGTGTAATACCTTGGAGAGCAAGCATTTCTTGCTTAGTAAACTATTCTTATCTGTGTTTCATTTGATTGGCAGATTTACAATGAGCAAATCACCGACCTGTTGGACCCTACCCAAAGGAATCTTCAGGTGAAAAAATAGCTTAAGTTTTTATATGTTTTCTCCACCCTTAGCTGTTGCATTCTCTTCTGTTTTTTGGTGATTTGGCTGATGTTTGTCAGATTAGAGAAGATGTAAGAACTGGTGTATATGTCGACTGTTTGACGGAGGAGTATGTGTGTACAATGAACGATGTAATCCAACTACTGACAAAGGTGCATATATTGGGATGACCATCAAGATTTATTGAAGTTGTATGATGTAGTTCTTCCTTTTCCATATATTATTTTCAAGTGATTTGATGAATTTTCTTCAATAATTTGCATAAAGCTGACATGATAGTTAAGTTTTAAAACAGGATTTTTTGTTTTTTTTGCATAATATATTTCATATATTTGGGTGCAGACAACATGCAATGCCCTGTAAAATTGGGGTTCATTATTTGGATTTGACTTCTCGATTTCTTTTTCTTTTCTCCTTTCGTTTTTTTGTTTTAAATATAAATATGCAATAAGTTTGCCTCTATTCTTTCACGTCTCTAGAGGGGAGCTTCTGCTGATCTATGGACAGAAGCTTCCACTATTCAAATGGGGCCTTTGTAGGCTTCATGTTCTCCTTTCTAATATCTTCCTTTCGCTATTTAGTTCATATCTGAGACAACCACATAATCAGGATTCCTTGAGTCTTTGGTGCACCAACATTTATTTATCATGAGACAACCACATAATCAGGATTCCTCGAGTCTTTGGTGCACCAACATTTATTTATCATGAAGTCTCATTGCCATCCAATTTCATATGGTACTTTGGAAGCACATCTTCACTTCATTGACCTTGTGTCTATCACATCCTAAAGTTTCTCTATTTTTTGTAGACTATATTCATAACTGCAACAGTTATGTGCATTTACTGTGGCAATCAACGGGTTTTGGATGGGTCAGGTTGTGGTCATATATTAAGGCTTGTAGGGCTTCACCCAAACTCGATTAGAGCTGCCAGCAGGTCATGAATGACTGGTTTGAACCTGACCTGCAGCTGACCTGCAATGTACTAGAACTGTACCACTAGGATCCAATAGTGGGAATGACTGCCCTTTGGAAATATTTTTTAATTAAGAAAGAAAGGGAAATTAGTACACAAGCTTGCAATAAGGAAGGGGAGCGATCTTGGAGGAGAGCTTGGAAAGGTTGTGGATGGTCTTGGCAATAAGATACTTGAAGATATGCCATTTAATATGGATAACATTAGACATTTTGGCAGAGGTGCAGGGGCCTTAGCCATGGTTACTTGTAAGGTCCTTGTAGATAGCACTGTACATGATATTGTTGAGGTTGTTTGTTAGTGGACTTGCTTCTAGATCCACCATATAACATATTCTTCTCGCACTAGTGAGGTAGTGTTGTTGCAAGCAAAAGATCTCCTGCATGTGAAGGCTTCCTAGGGAGAGATGTAGAGTTTGAGGCCGTAGAGATGAGGAGACAACAAGATGGAGAAAGGAGAGACATGGTGCTTGCGGTTATGGAGATAAGAGGAGATGAGGCAAAAGGATGACACGGAGAAGAATGAGAAGAGGTTGGTAATACCAGTGATTCAAGTCTTTGACGGGATAGAGGTTGAGACGGCTAAGATGTTTCATCCCAGAGAGATTTTGGGATCGATCTTAGCCGTTTCATCCCATCCTATCTTGGCTATAATATGATATAGTAGATTTAATTTATTATAATGATATAACCTTTGAAGTTCAAATATGTTTACAAATCGAATAAAACATTAGAGCTTCACAAATAATTTTTTTGAGAAAAAAGCATCCTAAGCAAGTACTATGATGTTTGTTTGGGTCGAGGATCAAGTCAAGATAAGACGCAATGTGGGCTGTCTCATTTTATGAAAAAATTAGGACACCTGTATTCCATAAAATTTAAAACCTTGGGTAGCACTAAGGACCTTGAGCCCATGATCCCGAGTCTCAAGTCTACTCGAATCATTGGATTAATGTTGTTATGTTTGGGTCCATTGGATCACTGATCCAACAACTCATGTTCATTCAACAACTTAAAATTAATATAAATATATAATTATACATTTAAATAATAATTATTATATACCTTTCTTAACCTAATAGCCAAGGGGCTCTCACCTGAACTTCACCTAACCCGCTAGCTGGTTGGGATAGGCTGACTTGTACCTGACCTGCAAACCCAATGAGTTGGGTTAGATGTGTTGGATTAGGTAAATGGGCTGTGTCAAAAATTGTCACCTCTATGTGCATCGGAAAGCTCTTGCCTTCCAAGGTAATGCATAGGCTATTGCAATATTACCTCCAAATTTTTATTGTATTGGTACAACAAACCATTGTTCCTATATTTTCTTCTATTATCTCCATAATTTTCATTCATTCCCTTGTTGTTTGTCAAATCAGTTAGACAATTACATGTATTGATTGCAAATGACAGTACTAAAGGCCCTGGCTTTTGGTCGTGCATAAAGATCAACCATAGAAATTGAGGAATTAAATTTATTTGTAACGAACACTTACTACAATGAACTCTATAAGCTTGTATATGTGTATGCATATATGCATGACTGTATATGCACATATGCATTTATGTATGCATGCCCATATATGTATATATGCATTTATGTATTTGTAATATGTATTGATGTCTATTTACATGTATTCATATATCTATCTTGCATGTATGGCTTCATTTAAATATGAATTTTTTTTGCTCAGGTATATGAGTATTGCTGTGTGTGATGACCATATCTTCTATATTGATTTAAATTATACAATGGCTAATAAAATAGGAATTTTACATGATAATTGAGATTCGTAATATTAAAACGGTCAGAAGCCCAATGAATGCTATTAGTATAGCAGTATATGTGAAGAAACATCCATAACATTAATCATGACTAGGGATCTAACCGTCTTGAAACACGTCTGGAAAAATTGTAAATGTGTTTGTTGCTATAAGATTGACTATTTTGTCACATGTATTACAAATGCTCCATCCTGATATGTAGTCTATTCTTTGCTATCATGTAGTCTTTATCTCTTTATATGCTTTCATCCTGATTCTCCATTGCCACATCTCTCAAGTTGATTTCATCCTCTAGTTCAATAATTTTCTTTTATTCCCATAGTTTCAATCGAGGGATGCATGCTATTGAGCCATGTTTGTATTGGTGCCTGCAACTCAATTAGCATAACATCATTTAGTTGTTAGTCCATGGTGAGGTGTAGAGAGGGAGTGATGATTTGTCTTTTTTAATGGGGAGGGGAACTTTGCAGTAGCAAAGAATGCCAATGAGATTTTTTTGTCCCATTGGAGGTGGGAAACCACATGATTGGGTCGAAATGTCTTAGTAAATGAGAGGTGCAGCCCTCACTCTGAATTTGGATGACTGAATAGAAGAGAAAAATGAGAAAATCTAAGATCCTATTTGGCATTGTGGTAGCTAGTAGAACTTTTAATAAAAATTGTTTACTATCTTGTAACCATATCTAATATCTGTGTGTGAGAAAGTGCTTTAGTTATAGGAGATGTCAAAAAAGGCATTACATAGTACTTTCAACCATTCAATTATTTGATTAAACCTATTATTATAAAGCATTCTTAATTTATTTTTATTATAAACTATTCTTAATTTATAAATTATTTATTTTAATATTTCCATCTAAATATATAATAAATCATTTTTTATTTTTATAAAGAGTAATAATTTTTTATAAAATTATTACAATATAACAGTATTATTTTAATTTAATATTATATTATTTTTATATATTATTATATTATAAAATTTTCTAATAAAATAATTTATATTATTATAATATATTGTAATTTAAATATAGTAATATTATATTATATTATACTATACTATATCGTTTTATACATAATTTTAATCTTAGTATACAATAAATCATTTTTTTATTTTTTATAAACCACAATAATATTTTTATAAAATCATTATAATACAACAAAATTATTTTGATATTATTATATTATAAATTTTATACTACAATGTAATTTAAATATAGTAATATTATATTGTATTGTACTATACTATATCGTATTATATTTCTAAAATATAATATAATAATATTATATTATTGCATTGTATAATATTATTATATTATTATATTATCTTACATAACATTACGTTGCATTAATTATATTATCGTTATAGTGATATTATACTATTATATATTTTCATTATAATAATATGATGATTATATTTTCATACGATATAATCTAATATAGTAATTAATTTATAATATAATTTAATATAATATTATTGTATTGTATAAGAATATTATTATAATATAATAATATAATATTATTATAATATTATTGTATTATAATATTAAATGTGACTATTTTTATGGTTTAAATTCGCAATCTCTAGTTCCTGATAGAAATGAAAATAGCTTCCTAATGCTTTTGAAGTAGAGCTTTTGCTCAAAAGCTTTATCACCCAAAGGCACTTTTGCCCCCCCCCCCCCCCCCCCCCCCCCCCCGACCCCGCCCCACCCCAAAAAGTGCTTTTGGCCCCCAGAAACAATGCTAAATAGAGAGCCTAAATCTTTTAGGACTATTTGCTGAGTCCAAAGAACTCGATTTAGGTTATTATAATATCTATGTCTTAGTATGAAGCCCTTGATCCCAAGAACATTTTCATTTTCATAGTGCCCATTTCTTTATTATTATAATAACTTTGCTAAATCAGTTCACATTTTTCTTTTTTGGAAATGGTTTTAGAAATTATATACAGGTTCGCTGTACTGATACACAATACCTTGTACTGTGCATATCATATTCTATCGATATTGAATCGAGACTTGATATGATAGACGTATCTAGTCTTGGTGCTGAACTGACTTTGAATTTAGCATATGGATACCCATGCGGTGTTCGTTATTGAGATTGCAGACCTAGATACAAATGCTTATTTAATATTTTAAATGTTGAATTGAAGTGCTTTGTGGAAAGCAAAATGCATGCATGTCAAAGAGCAGATGAATTCATCTCTTTAGAGTTTTGCCACATGCTATTCTTAGCATGTATAAATTCTTTTATTTATCAGAGTTTGTGGCTGCACTTGTCTTATTACCTTTACAGTAGGAGGGAAAGTTTTTGAAAATGGTTTATGGATATGCATGTCATTAAGCATGTCCATAATTTTTCAAACTTCTTGAATATTCTCTAAAATCTGGAACAGTTTACATTTAGTACTTTTGAAATTATTTAGACTTGGAATCAGAGTATTTATATTGTTGAAAATATATTATTCTTTGAATTATGTAAGTTCTGCCTATACAATAAATACTCATGGATATTCCTATTCTAGAAGATTGGCTTTGCTTTTGAGAACAACTTTCTATTGAGCTTTTTTTTTTTTAAAGAGAATTACATGATTCATTTACATACCTATGAAATACAGGGACTGGCAAACAGGAGGATCGGTGCAACCAGTATAAATGCAGAAAGCTCTCGTTCACATTGTGTGTTTACTTGCATTGTTGAATCTCGATCCAAGGTAATGCCTTCTTCTGGTCTGTAGTTAGAAAAACATTTGAAATGGCAGTTATGATTTGTTGTTAAGGCATCTATGAGTAACTTTTATTTTACCCTGACCTTGGAATGAAATTTCAACAGGCACTCTTTTTTGCAAAGAGAAAGAAAAACTTCTCATGCTTTTAGTTTAATATTGGCTGAGTTTTTCATTTCTCCTAAATAGAATTGGATTAGATAGGTTTTGAGGGGACTCATTTGTCCAAATCCAATAGTGGGTAGAATTTATTAGATATTGAAGTCAATTGAATGATATCTAATAAGTTTTCAACCCATTTTCTTTTTTCCCCCATTGTATCAGATTAGTCTTAATGGTGTTGAATTAGCAGAAACAAAATATGGTGTATAATAAGTGGTGTATAATAATACACTTTTGAAGAACTTTTGATTATTTTGATGTATTAATTTGACTAGAAGGAAATAGCATTTACGGCCTCTACTTGTGCCATAACTCATCTGAGAGCTAGATTCTCTTCAATTTCTTGTCTCTTACCCTCGGCTCCACTCAAGTTAGCTTCAGCTATTTCAAGAGCTTGTCAAGCATCTTGCCGATCAATGTCAGTTCTCTTCTTTGCATCATTTCCTAAAATGATGATCTTATTATTACTTATTCCAGCAAAACCATCCAACAAAGCCATTGTTAACCATTGGTCACTGAGGCATATTCTCTAAGGACCAATATCCACAGCTGTGGCAATAGGGCATGGTTTGGAAATTTTTATGGAAGTCTATTGTCATATGCATATGCATATATACAAAAACATTTTATGCTACACTTTATCGAAGATTATAAATTTTCATGCCTTTACATATAATGGCTAAAATCTCTCAAATTTTACATGTTTCTTTTATATTAATATCCATTGAGCATGGTTAATGAATTAAGTAGTTAAACGTTAGCAGAATCAGCCCTGTTGTCAAAGCACTTTTTTTACAACTTCTTAATGTGTCAGATCATATGATATACTTAATAATGGATTGCATGGCTTCATGTTATTGAACTAAATATTAAAAATGTGCTTTCTTTATTTTAACATGCGATAGAGCGTGGCTGATGGGCTAAGCAGCTTAAGGACCAGCAGAATCAACCTTGTTGATTTGGCAGGATCGGAAAGGCAGAAGCAAACTGGTGCGGCAGGAGAACGCTTGAAGGAAGCAGGGAATATTAATCGTTCCCTTTCACAGCTTGGGTATTTCATTTCTTGTCAGCTTAATTCTACTGATAACATGTATACTCCACATGAAGAAAAGATGAATCTTGATACGTTCATATATTTCTATGAATCCAAATGAACCATAATACCACATTCCATCTACTTCGTCATATATAGATATATGGACAAGTAGGTACATTGCCATGGAGCAACAGATAAGCAATAGTGGGATAACCCAATATCTATGATTACATAAGGCCATAGCTTTTGATAATATACTTTTCATTGTATATGCTCTTTTAAAATTTTGATTCTCTGTAAATCAATGCTAACCAGATGAAATACCATACAAATATTAATTTGCTAATTCATTTAATTTCATAAAAATCCTTTTTAGATTTTTGATATTGTGGCTTAAAATGTTGAGACTTGGTTCATTTGGCTTAGCAAAACCAAAAATGAAGCTGAATTTTCAATCTTAAATCAACATAGTACATAAAGAATATGGAGTATTTTCCGCATGAATTTGTCAATATGAAGAGGAGATGGCAAATCTTAATGTTGATTGGTGAGGAGATGTTTTCAAAATGAGGGCTCAGAGGATGAAGAGGCTTCGGTTTGAAAACTTTCAGGGAGAATCAACTAGTTTCATGTAATGACAGTCTTTGAGTGCTACATTTGTAAGGACAATGGTATTGTAGAGGCAACATATATGTTGCAAAGTATAAGCACATCATATATCAATTTCCATTGATCAAGGTCTTTAGTGGTGTGTGATGTTTAATAGTGTTAATACTTGGGATACATAGCATGAAAATATGACATGCCTAATGGACGATATGATGAACTTGAAAATAATTTTTTATTCAGCTTTGGGGCCTCCTTTATCTGGAGATAGTTGAAGCATATGGAGAAGACTTTGATTTTATTTAGCATCCTAAATCAAACTGAAAATTCATATGGTGTTTGATGAACACAATCTGATCATTTCTAGAATGATATTTGAAGAATCTACCTTTAAATTATGTGAATAAACACAATCTGGTCATTTCTAGAATGATATTTGAAGAATCTACTTTTAAATTATGTGAAACTTGTCTCTTATCTCTTCCCTTCACCGTCTTTCTTTATCTTCTCTCCTTTTCTTTTATTATATCCTATATTTATTCCATTCTTTTAATGAAAAGGGCAGGTGGCTTATCTATCTGTTTCCCCTCAAAAGTCTATCTAGCCATTTACAGGATTAAAAAAATTCAAAATGAAGAGAAAGAGCTCATATATAAGTGAGAAGTTATGAATGTGGAGAGCACATTGTTATGATAATTCTTATGAGTTTGATAGGGTACTGAACCATGTTGATCCATATTGAATGTATTGCTTGCTATGCTGCCATAGAAGGGAATAGATTGATATTTTCTAAAATGTGCCAGCTTATGATGCGCCTACATATATTGTGCAAAGATTGCTGAACTGTGTCGAACTGGTCAATTTGGCCCAAATCTAACTGAACCAGCCGCTTTGGCTTGAATCAAATCAAATCAGGCTGGAACTGATGCAATTCCTGCAAGGTCTATAGTGACTATCTCCTAGAACATACATTGAGGGAGTTTATCTTGAAGTGTTGAACAATGGTGCAACTAAGTTAAAATGCATATATTACTAGTGATATTGGTTGCTCTGGTTTATTATCGGTGGCAATGTCTTTGTGTTAGTGTGTGCTCTTGATGATTATGTTTCTTAAGGGTGAGTTTCAACCTCTCTTTTTATATTAGATAGGAGTTACATACAATCAAAATTTATTGTTTTTGTTATCATAGACTTGGAGAGGCTAGTCATGCACTAATTCTTTTGAAGTGTTTCTGTCTGCTAGTACACTTGTTGAACCTTTTAAAGTGCTTGTTTTCCACGCAAAGTAATTAATACTTCCTGATCATTATGGTTAGAAAATAATATTTTGTAGAATTCACAGTTAGAAGGATACTCCTCTAGTTTGGAGTATATTGTTGCCTACCTCCTTTACTTGCAGATATGTTTCTTGGGAAATTAAATTAGCTTGACATTCACCATATGGGTCTTGTTTCACTACATTGCTTGTAAGAACGAACTTTTGGTCATATAAAATTAAACATGTTGGTACGTGGCTGGCATATTGATATGTTCAAAGAATGTTTTATATGTCCGAACCAGAATAGCTGACATTTCTTCACCATATGGATCTGGTTTCTTGGAAGAATGAATTCAGTTATCTAGGCATTTCTAGAGTGATTCTATTTGAGTTTTTATCCAACATCTCATATATAGTGTCTTAAAGTTGTTTCCTCCGTACCAGCATAAGGGGTCTGAAATATTTTTTAACATAGAAAATATGCAATCATCATGAGAGCTTTAATTCTTCGATATATCAAATTACATTGGTTTTGATGATTTTTCTTATTTGGGAGTTGCAGGAACCTGATTAATATTCTTGCAGAAGTTTCACAGTCTGGAAAGCAGAGACATATTCCATATCGTGATTCCAGGCTGACATTTTTACTGCAGGAATCTCTTGGTGGTAATGCAAAGCTAGCTATGTTATGTGCCATATCTCCATCACAGAGGTGAAGTTTCAGAGTCTCTGGAGCTATGTTCTCCCACTTTCTTCTCCTCTTTTCTCTTTTATGAAGAAATTTATTGATAATTGCAGCTGCAAGAGTGAAACATTCAGTACCTTGAGATTTGCACAGCGTGCAAAGGCCATAAAAAACAAGGCAGTAATAAATGAAGTAATGCAGGATGATGTTAATGTCTTGCGTGAGCAGATACGCCTACTGAAGGTAGAATTATGTCATATATTTATCATTTCTCAAAGGTTATCATTTAATCAGATTTCCCTGCAGTTCATATAATTGTCTGAATATATTTTCAATAGGATGAACTTCTACGAATGAAATCCCATGGGACCCAATTGGAGAACAGTGGAAGTTATTCAACAGGATGGAGTGCCCGGCGGAGCTTGAATCTTTTAAGAATGAGCCTCAACCGTCCTAGAGTATTACCTGTTATCAAAGACGACAGTGATGAAGAGATGGAAATTGATGAGAATGATGTTGAGAAGCCCCATATCGGATTAGGTTTACAGCCATCTTGTGATGACAAAGTACCTGCTGAGTTAGAGATTTCAAAGGAGGAGGTAAGATCCTGTATTTCCGATAATAAAATGATTCTTGGAGATGCACAGTCAGTTTACATATCTGGTTCTGGCTGGGGCACTAATCAAGCCAACGCAGTGGAAGGCTGTGAATTGAAGGACATAGATCAGGGCCATGTTGGCCTCAAATCAGTTGGGAAAGAGCATCGTTCTACTGAATGTGGTGTAGACAAACCACTGAATGGTACTTGCACAGGAGAGATGCATGATGAAAAGACTCAGGTTTTGCCAGATAATGCCATTCTTAGTGAAAGTAAACCTCTGGAAGAAAAGGCACCTATTTTTGTTGCAGATCGACAGCAAATTTCTTCCACTACACAATCCATCATATCACCATCCAGGCTTAGTATTGTACCATGCCAGACATCCCCAGTTCTTCAGTCACCTACGTTGAGCACCTCACCAATAGTTGAAAATCACAGCAGGAAGAGTCTCAGGACATCATCGTCGAAGTCGGCATCTCAGAAAAATAAGCTAGAAAATGTGAAATCTCATTCAGGGGCTCTAAATGTATCCTTTGCAGACAACTCAAGTCACAATTCCTTGAATGCTTCTTTCACGGAAACCTGTAAGAAATTCCCCGCACCAACTGAACATTTGGCAGCTAGTCTTCGTCATGGTCTTCAAATTATTGATAACCACCAGCGCAGTTCGGCTCTGAGGAGGTCGTCATTCAGGTTCTCTATTAGACCTATTGATGTCAAACCAATGAGGCCAGTAAGCAAGGTTGATGCTGGTGTACAAACACTTGTTCAAGAATCAGAAATACCAGAAATTTTTTCTACATTTATCTGTAATCATTGTAAGAATGGAGCTTCAACAGATGAATGCAACAATGGCACCGATTTGCAATTAGTACCTATTGACAGAGCTATGTCATCAGACAAAAAAAAGGTACAAGTTCCCAAAGTGGGTTTAAAAGCATATGCTTAAACATTATCTTTTATTATATTAGTTATTCATATTTTCTTGTAAAAATTTGCTTTTGGGACCCAGGTTAACACATTGTGCTAAAGACAGCAACATTTATTGTGATTTCTAGGCAGTGGAGAAGGTACTGGCTGGTGCCATCAGGCAAGAAATGGCTGTTGACGATAAGTGTGCAAAGCAAGCTGCTGAAATTGCACAGCTAAATCGTTTGGTAGGGATCCTTCTCCACCTTTCAGTTAACTAACTGTTAATATATTATTCTTTACTCCCCTCATCATCATGTCTTTTGCAGGTCCAACAATATAAACATGAACGTGAATGCAGTGCCATAATTGCACAGACACGTGAGGATAGAATTTCTCGCCTTGAGAGTCTTATGGATGGTATTTTGCCAACAGAAGATTTCATGGAGGAAGAGTTTGTTTCGCTTGTGAATGAGCACAAGGTATTTCAATTTCTTCTTCCAGTTTTCATTTTCGTTTTAGTTTATTTTGTATTTATCAGATCAAAGGTTCCTATTGAAAATGTCTCTGTCAACATTTACTTTACTGATATCAACCATTATTTGACAAACACAGCTTCTGAAAGAGAAATATGAGAATCATCCAGAAGTTCTGCGAGTAAATATTGAGCTTAAAAGAGTCCAAGATGAGTTAGATCGGTACAGGAACTTCTGTGATATGGGCGAGAGGGATGTGCTGATGGAAAAGATTCAAGATCTAAGGGGCCAACTTCAATATTACATGAGTTCTTCCATGTCAACTCAAAAACCAAATCCTTTGCTTCAGTTGGCTTATCCAATTGAGCCCAACTCAGCTCCTCTTAGCACAATATCAGAGTTGGCTGAAGAAAATGCTGACGAGAAACTTAAACAGGAGAGATGTCATTGGGAGAAAGCTGATGGTAAGTGGATTTCTATTTCTGAAGAGCTTAGACTTGAACTTGAAGCGAGTCGCTCTCTTGCTGAAAGGTTGAAGTGGGAACTTGATTCCGAGAAGAAATGCACAGAAGAGTTGAAAGAGGCACTGCAGACAGCAATGCAGGGTCATGCCCATATTTTGGAACAGTATGCAGAACTTCAGGAGAAGCATATTGCTTTACTTGGAAGGCACCGACAGATCAGCGATGGGATTGAAGATGTAAAGAGAGCAGCAACAAAAGCTGGGGTTAAGGGAACTGAGTCCAAATTCATCGACTCCCTTGCAGCTGAAATATCAGTTTTAAGAGCAGAGAGAGAAAAAGAGAGGCGATATTGGAGGGATGAAAATAAAGGCCTTCAGGCTCAACTTAGGGATACTGCTGAAGCTCTGCAGGCTGCTGGAGAAGTGCTAGTGCGGCTGAAGGAAGCAGAGGAAACTGCTGCAATTGCTCAGGTAAATTTATTTGCAGTTGCACAAATATTTGCTGCGATCAATTTTGTTACCCTAATTAAAGTAACAAATGCACATGCATAGAGATGTACATGTTTGTGTGTGCATATTATCCATATTGTAGAGGTGGTTGAACCGAGCAGGAACAACATACCTAATAATAAGGATTTGAGAAAGTTTATCAGCTAGGTAAGTTTTTGGTAGTGCAAAGCATTTGACATGTGCATGCATGAATATGACCAGATCATGGTATACTGTATCGGTGTGTACTGTTGTATTGGGTATACTGTACTAGTATCGAATCAAGGTTTCATATGCTCAGTCTAGTGCGTACCAAGTCTCGTATGGTGAAGTGACTCGTGTACTGAAGTTACTGGCACTATACTGATGTGGTGCTGGTACAGGATACCTTGATTTAGATACGTATGCATGAATATATGTTCCAAAGGCAGATAAGATAAAACTTTTGTGGGGGAGTGAAGAGAAAGGTGAAAGTGTTTATTGATCACAAAGATTCTTGCTAGCTGCATATGTTGCAAAAGCCAATAGGTGCATGGAGATGAGGACATTATGACTATAAAAATTAAGCACTCTCCACCTTTTCTAAAGTAATGTTAGCAGTATTAAGTTGATTCGGTCGAGGCCTAGACTAATTGCTAATTGTTGGGCTGGGCTGGTCTTGGCTTAGAGTCAAGAGACCCTAGCCATAAGCTCAAGCAGAACTTGCTTATTAGACAATTTTAGTTAGAACTTGGATGATAAAATCAAGCTCAAGTCTACCCCAGCAGGAGGCCTAGAGCATAGGCCTTAAATTTTTCAGACCAAGTCTTTAGAATTTTTTTTTTTGGTTAGCCTGGCCCAATGGCACCCTTTGTGCTCTTCTTTTGGTGCTTTTGTATGGTGTTCATGATTAAACGATTCCACCAGCCAGCTAAGCTGTTTTCCATGATGCTTGATGGTAGAATGCATGGTAGTCATGATATTGGTGCAACAGTGAGGATGGTATAAGATCCAACTATAGTTAGGGCACAGTTTTACATATCCACCAACCATTTATTGGCTAGCCACCAGGTGCGTGTAACTTTCATGCCTGTGACTCATACACATCTGCCAAATACTGGATATAATTATTACCATCAGTCAAGTTAAATTATGAGCCATACATGATAAAATTCAGTCTTTGTAGTAAAAGCATGCAATGACATCATACACCACTTGTAATTTAATCATCTATGATTCTCATTCCTCTCTGAATTGTCTGAAGGCCCTCCTAAAATAGCCTTCACGCACGGAGATGTCTCTTAGAGGAGCATAAACTGTCATGCTGCAGTTCGTTCAGTTTCCAATGTGAGTTTTAAATGGAAAACGAGACGAACAACTTTTATTGGTGTAAGGAAAAATTGGGCCTCTTTAATTTTTAATTTGATCACAGCTAGAATGTTCATGTTGGCTTTAGGCCACTGTAAACAGAATTAAGGCTTGTCTAAGCATTGATTTAAAGGAAAAAAGTAGAGTACGTCAGTCTTGTTCGGAAGCAATATTCACTTCTACAAGCTGACATGTAGCGCTTTGAATTGTCATGTATTGGCACAATAACACATCCTTTTATCATGCCAGAAACCTGTATCTTACATGTATGGTCTTGCATGTCTGGACTGGTACTAAAGCAAATGAATTTATTAGTTTCATTCTTGCTGTTCATCCAGCTTCATGCAGCTCTCTAATTACTAGCACTGGACAAATCTTATATCTCTAGCCAGTAAATAAATGTGGAGGCACAAAATTATCAAGTAAGCAACACTTCATGCTAAATGCATTAACAAAAAGCACTCTTCAGAAGGCACCAACAAAAAGGATCCCAACATCTAGAGGAAACATGATTAGATGAGGTAAGAGATCGTTTTATGATATAGGACTCCTTGTGGCTAGGTACTTTGCCAACTTGCCGACCAATGCACTGAAATTTAGAAAAGATCACTTAAAGCAGCAAACGAATGCCTAAGCATAAGATTGGTGGCATGACCAAGACCTAACAACATTGTCAGACAGGACATCATGAAACATCCTATGCAGGATGCAGACAAGGCAGAAAAAGGATGCTCTTAAGGCAACAAATTTACAAAATATTGGCCCTTTAGGCAAATTATTCATATAATAAGACCAGGAGGATGTGTAAGTTTGAAACTCTTCTCAAAGATGCTTTCCATTTTGTGAACACTCATAACTGTTATCCTTTTAGGGTGCTTTTGGATCACTGGTGTGTTTGGGGTGTGGCATAAGATTGCCGATTCCATCCCAGTTGATTCCGAAACTCAGGGGGCTATCGGACTGCCAATCCCTCATTTTTAAGCAGGCGACACCGGTGAAATAGTGGGGCCCATGGTATGTAAATCCCAACTTTACTCATCCAAATGTGAGATTGGATTGGATTCATTGGATTGGATTGGGAATCCAATTCAATCGGATCCGACCAGTGATCCAAATGTGCCCTTTGTCAGATTGTGGCTTTAATCCTACCGGTGCAATTAGGCATTTTAAACTAAGAATCAACATCATTGATCATGATTTAAAAAATCTCAACTACCTGGAATCCAAAATCCATGTGTTTTGGAGTTCATTTACTATGTATTTTAGGTTAGTAAAATTAATACCGGTTCCCTGTGTAGTTTTTAGTTGTAGAACCTTGACCTACTACCCATCTTTTCTGAAAATGATTTTCCCATTTTTCTCCTGAACTGGTTCCCCTGAACATTTGAATAAGAAATGTGTCCTGCTTTGTAAAAATAATTTTCGATGTGATGGAAGATTCCTGAATAATCGATATTTATTTATGCTGTTAACTTTTGAGAACTTTGTTGTCATGATAACTGCAAAGAATTTTGATTATAGTGCTTCCTTCTCTGCTTCTGAAAGTCATTTAAGGAATTATATAACTATGTTTTCAGTTTTAGGCATAAAATATTAAGGAATCCTTGGCAAATGAGGACCTGTGAGCCAATCCCAAACGTTGGGGGAAGCCTGGATTGTTCTGGTTATGCCTAGAGGACGGAATATAGTATTTTCAAATAATGTTATCATTAGTTTAGACGTTATTTTGGTGACCTGTTTGTAATATGTTTACAACCATACAAGATTTATGACTGTAGAGCACTTAAAATGATAGCATTTTAAAGCCATCCTCTCATACTGATTGGATCCACACTGTGTGCGCACATGTGCGAGCATTTGATTGGGTTCATAATCAACTTCTTATTTTAGGTTGTAAAAATGCATTAGACAATGAAGTTGGAAATTCTACATTGAATATTGGGAGTTTGGTGAATTATGTTTGAACATTGCAACTTTAAGGACAAACATCATATATGCTGGGGCTTTGCTCATAATGTCTTGTTTGTCTAGCCTTAAAATTCATAATGTTGTATGCACAAACTGATGACCATTTTGTCACCTCATTATTATTATGATGTTGCTCTTTGTCTTAACTACCTAACCACATGCAGTGAGCCTTCTTATTGCGAGATGATGGAATAGAAACTTGTTATAGTCACTTTCTTGACATTATTTACTGAGTCCCCCATTGGAAAAAGCAACAATGATTAATATATTAATGTGTCTTGGGCTATGGGTTTATTTTGATAGTTAATGAAGTTCAGGTACATTTATTGAAGATGGTATATGTTCATTAGAGCATTGAACAGGAGCCTTTTTGGCTCTATATATCATTGTTATTGGTGGCATTGAGTTTCTGTTAGATAAGAATGCCATATCTTTCAACTATTTTGCAGAAGCGTGTGTTGTTGGCAGAACAAGAGACTGAGAAGGCCTATCAAGAACTAGATAATTTGAAGAAGACTTATGATAGAGAGATATTATTATTAAATCAGTTTCTTGCGGAGTCTTGTTCGCCAAAAGAGGCTCTAGGAGCTGCAGAATTTGGTGACCCTGCTGCAGCCAAATATGATGGAGGGGGGACTCTCTCCAATCAACAATGGACACAGGAATTTGAAACTATATGCCATGAAGGGGATAACGAATTTTCTAAAGGCACAGATCCCAATTCATGGTTTTCTGGTTATGATCGGTGCAACATCTGAAGCGATAAGGAATTCGATGTCAGCCATTTGTTTGTATGACCAAAAAAAATTGTTATACACCTCAAGTAATGATAATATCATCTGTCAAGTAGTTATATCTACAATTTCAGGCTCTCACTGGTTGTGAGGACCAGTTGTTTATTTTCCGTCAGTTACCTCTCAGAGTCACATTCATGCCTTGTATAATCAATGCAGATCTAAATTAGCCAGTTCTTTGTATTGTTGTATAAACTTTGAATATAATTTTCTAAATTGATTCTCTGCCATTCATTAACACAAATTGCAAACCTTACTCTATGCATCTGCTGGTTAATGGTACAGGATATGGTGGTGCAAGAGAAATCCAACACTGATTATATATTATTCTTTAGATTTGATGCTTGGATGGAAATTGCGATCTTCTTAGAAAGCTTATCACTGCACTGCACTTTTCTTTTTACTGCAGTTTGAAAATTAGTTTAATCTTGCATTAAAATTATGATGTGATAAGATCATGATGATCCTTTGCCGTAATAAGCAAAACAGAACTTTTGTCCCTATCAAGTGGATAAAATGACCATTTATTATTAGTAGGTCATTTTCCCATGTATCTTTCTATGATTTTCCTAATCATGCTTTGACCCATCTTAATCATTTCCCAATACCTTGACTATTTTTTAGTTATCTTACAAATCTTCTAACTATTCTTGAAACTATCTTAATGTCTCCCAGATCATACCATAAGCAATAGCGTGTTCATGTTTGCAACAAACAAGTTGTTCGATGAGAACGACAGCGTGGTTGGCCTTTGCACCAGAAAAAGACACTGAGGTTGGCTTCACCGCCAGTTGGTTGACGAAGATATTTGAACACCTGAAGCGTTTGGGTTGGACCCAACATAACCATAACTTAGACATGACTCTCTATAAAGAAGAAAGAGATTGAGTGATAGGACAATTACATGGATAAAGTCAATACATAGGGCGTGACAGCTCAAAATGTCATGTCAACCTACTTTTAATCCTAAACCAATCCCTATTCATATTGATCACCAAGGTCTACTACCAAAGGCGAATCCATGCATAACTAATTCCAATCTCATTTAATCCAAATTAGTATAATCCAAGTTTCTTATCTGCCACACCAAGAAGGTTCTGACAACCCTTAGAAAACGGTAAACAGACTGATGGAAGGGGTCCACTTATTAATACAAAGCAATGGCCTGAACAAGATGCCAGCTTTTCTCCCCCCAGCCTGGTATCATTTCCTTGTTGCTTTGGATGTCAAGAAGATGTGGGGGGGAGGACAAGGCCTCAAGGGGATCAGTGGCAATGTCCATTTATTCTGCTGATTTGAAATTCTAATGCAGACAACCTACCTACAATGCATTTGCGGCACTCCCAATGGAAGGACCAGATTGAGGAGTCTATCATATCAAAGAGACCATAAAACAGAGGTCTCATGGCCTTGTCCTCTTCTCCATGGATGTAATTGTGCACCGAACCCGAGACATTAAGGGACCTAAGGGTATGAATTCAGGCAACCAAAATGCTCTCTGGGCCTGCTTAAGATTCAGATCATAGAGTTTAACCTTTGCAAGGGCAGCTGTGAGTCCCCACTTTCTGAAGGGGGAAAAGGGGGACAATTTGAAGGCAACATCCAAAGGCGACCCAACCACCGGATAAATTTAAGATGAAATTAGACAACACGGGTCCTACATGAGCAGTAATACATCCAAAAGCTGAATTCGAGCAGAAGGAATATATATATATATATATATATTGACTTCATGGATGAGGAGGTTGGAGAGTGACATGAGCAGTCCCCAGATCTTATTTTGATAAGGAAATATGCTTGCAAATCTGAGCTGCTTGTCCTTCACTTGCAGTTGGAAAGTAGCATTGTAGATTTTACTGATTAGGATGGTTGGTGAAACCAATGATACCTAACAGCCTGTGCTTTCCCCACCAGCCTCAGTTAAAAGCCGCCTGTTGAGGTGAAAGCTAGGGAGGACGTCCCTGAGTTGGAGCTGATGGGAGCTACCACAGCCTTGCTCATGGGCCTGGTAATCATCATTTCAACCCCACAAACACAGCTCCATCTCTCCTAACTGTTTTCTTTTTCATCCATTTGGACCACCACATTCACTCTGAAAGCTCAAGGTTTGTCTACCAAAGCTACTTGCAGTGGTGTCGGTCCCAGTCCTCGCAGGAAGGACACATAAAAAGAAGCCACAGAGATCGAGCATAAATGCAAACCAAGTACTGAGCTCAGGCTGAGGATACGGGGGTGAAGAGATGATCCTCAAGTTTTATGAAAGCTAAAACAGAGAGAAGGGGACATGCAGTGATGATTAGCTGCGTTGGCGTCTGGAAAGAAAAGGAAAACACCCAAATGATGCTCCTCTAAATTAGAGGGCAGCAGGAGGTAATAACATGCGACCTTCCATAGCCTTCATCTCCATATGGGTACAACTATAGACCACAAAAACATAACTAGCAGCACTTATTTACATGCAAACCTTCAAACACGCTAATGGAAAACTAACTGATGGTCAGAACTAATCAGATTAGGAAAGAGAGAGAGAGAGAGAGAGAGTACTGCTGAGTCCTTCGTGGCAGTCGGAGATTGCTGCGATACATGGAGATCACATGGATGACAAGCAGGCTTGGTGTACCACGCCACCAATCACCGCACTCTGGAATAGAACGGAAGCATTTTTCAAAGAGATTGTCTGGAAATTGGGTTTCTTACGGCAGTCTTTCTCAGAGATGGCCCCCCACTGTTGAGGGAATCTAATCCACTCTGGATTCCTGTTTCTATATTTTTTCTACCATGAACTGTAAAGCTATAGTAGATTGGACTTTAAAACAAGACCTTTTGCCTGACCGATCCTTGTCGAACTCAAATTTGCCAACCTTCTCGATTTGATGCTATTCCTCTCATTACAGAGCTGTCTACCTTGCCAGCACTGGAGGACAGCTTATATTTGTGCTGGGAGAATAAAGTATGGGGTCGCTGTGAGGTATGTTTCCAGTGTTAGGTGGGGCATGTAAAGCAAGCAGGAAAGAAAGGGTTTCAGATTCCGCAAAATTGCAGCTGATCCAGCTTAACTTGTATCAAGTTGTACCAAGACTTAGAAAGAGACCAATTATGTCCTTTCAACAGCTGTTTACAAAACGAACAACTCATTTTCCACACATTAAGGCAGTGATAGCATCCTCAAGGTGATTTCAGCTTTCAATATTTCTCCATATCCATCTCAGAAAAGACCCAATGCAGATGTGAGCATGGCAATTAACAATGATAGAAACATCATGAATTAATAATTAACAGTATTCTCATGATAATACAAAACAACATCATGATATTGAATTCCCTCTGATCCTCGCCCTCACCGATTACAGTCTTACAAGTGGTGTCAAAGAAATCTTTGCACAAATTTTGCGCTCAGACCTCATGGTTGTTAGTTCAAAGCTTCCTGTGCCGTCTCGAACCAACATCTCGGTATATACAAAGGTCTCTGTTACTCTGAACTGAAAGAATTAGAGTTCGATCTTCATGTGATTCGTGGGAGTTGCACCTGCACTCAGATAAACAGATGATCAATTTTTCCCAACTCCTTCTGAATTATGGATTAATATCATGATACACAGTGGTCTTTTCATTCACAGACCATGGAAACCCTGAGAGGAAAATGAATTCTCCTGGCTCTGCACAAATCCCATCTGAACAACACTCTGGAGGTCATCCTCCCAGAAAGTCCCAAGCTGCAGAAACAACATTCCTCTTATTAATTTGTTTTCTATTCTAGACTGTGGATAATATTACGGCTATTCTCTGTTAGCAAAACATATGCCATGTAGAAATTCAGTGGCGACATTATTACCTGAGAGGTGGAATCCCCGAAGCCATCGAGGGGAGGTAGTTGCATGCTTAGACTTCGACGCAGAGAAGAGTCTGATTGGTTCAAGGAGCACTGGTTCTCCAGGCCATTAGTCACAACGCTCTGTAGAGGGGACCCCTGAGGTTGATGAGGATATAAGAATGCTGTGCTCGTGGCCTCTAATGGATAGAGCGGCGGTGGCGGCATAGGCCCACGTGTTTGATGCATCTAAATTCACGAGTTCAATCCAATTTAAGGCAGATAGAACTAAAATTGATGGGCGCATTTGGAATGAGAACTGGCAATATCACAAAAGCTTACGTCTTTTGGGAGGAGATTTTCTACATTAAAGTCTAACTGTGGATTCACCGTCGCCAGCTTCATCGAAAGGAACTGAAATCAGAAATTTAAATTCAGGTCAAATTTCAGCCCTCTAAAAGAATTATCATGCAAATTATCGATCATTTTACATTGATACCTCAACTTGGCGCTGCAACGACTGCACATAGTTTATTATCTCATCAAGCATCACTGCTTTGCCAGTTACCTATAATTTCCAAAAGTTTCAAGCTTAAACTCTATTCATCAAACAGTGACAATCTCTAAAAGCTCATGGGCAATTGAAGATCCTAACAAAACAATGGCACAAAGTTTTTACCTTGTTGCAACCTGGCACTAGATCTTGGAGGAATTTCATCCTTTCACTGATCTTCTCTCTTCTAACCTGGCAAAGTATGAAAGAAGGCATTGACGAAAGAGAGGTCAGAACACTTGCAAAACGGAAAGGAATGCTTGTCAGTTAAGATTAGCACTTTCTACTCACCCTTTCGGCGAGGCTGTGGCTATCTGTGGCTTGGCCTCTTCGAGCCCGGACATGGATATAATCTTTTGGCGGCTCAGGGGGCTTGGCATTATTCTCCTTCCCCTGTTTTTGAGCAGCATCACCACTAGAGCTCGCACCGCCATTCTGCTCGGCCTTTGGCTTCACTGCGGCATCTTTGTCGGTACCATTGGTTTCGGCTGGTTTGCTTCTCTTTGCGGTGGAATCATCCTCCTCTACCGCCTGTAATTCGAAAATCTCAAACTTTTCAATGTTGGGGGAGTGAATTATATACAGAAATGACATAATAAACAATATCAAAGAGCTAACTTTGGCACACCTTGGGAGGATTAGCGCCACAGGAGGACAAAGGTGCCTCCTTTCCCTTCCCCTTTGGAGGTGCCTTCCGTTTCTTTGCGTTGTTCTCGCAGCTGCCCCTCAAAGATGCTTCCCCGCCGGCTGCGATCGGATCAGATGCCGATGATTCCTCCTGCCCACTGCCGAATTCGCCATTGTCCGGCGTCGAAGACCCCGATATTCTACCGCCTAACTTAGACCTCATTTCCATCTCTAACTGGGCTCTTTCCTGCATTGAAATCTCCTTACCATTCTCTGAAACGCCCATTTGAGTCCCACTTCCCATTAGAGACTGGCTGCTCGAGACCCTCGACAGCTTGCCGGTCTCCTGCAGTCCGAATTGGCCGGGTGGCCCGACGTAGCTCCTCCCTCCGAAGCAGGAGAACCTCGCAGCCCGCTCGACGAACCCTGGGTCGGCGGCAAAGGGCGACAGGTGGGCGGTGGGCACCGGCAGATTGCCGGAAACCGGTAATCCTCCCCTGCTCTCCATCACGGTCAAATTAAGCTTGGGAGGGGAATTCAGGGGAGTACTATAACAAGAGGCGGTGGCGCTGTGGTAGCGAGAAGTCGGCGAGATCTCGCCGGAGCTGCAGATGCTGCCGAGCCGGCCGATGAGCTCCCGGATGACGACGCTGTCGTTGGCGGCAGCGGCGGGCGGGTTGGAGGACGGCGACGACACGAGGGAGGAGAGAGCCGACTCGAAGTGGGCGCTCTGCTCCATGGCCTGGTCCCAGTTGAGGTTGAGGAAGCAGTCGGCGCCAGGGACGGAGGTCATCTCCGGCGGTGGCAGCTGGGAGTCGCTGGATTGCCAATTTAGAGGGGGCGCGGTGCTGAAAAATCTCTCCTTTTCCATTACTAAGGCTGGTAATAGAGGATAAAAGAGAGAAAAGTGGATCAAGGTGGGATTTTTATGTGAGAACGGGGTGGGACAGAGAGAGAGGGACAGGAGCAAAGAGGAGAGGGCGGAAGACAGGGGGATTTGAAGAGGGGAGAGTAAGAGGTGGTGGAACACAGAGAGGAGAGGAAGAAAAAGGAGTTGTTGACCTTTATATATATATATATATATAATGGGAGGGAGGAGAGAAAGGGGGGTGCTGTCACCGCGATCGGCGGTGAGGGGATGCCGGGCCTTGGACGTCAAAGAGCCGTGTCCCCCCTACTGCTGGAAAACCTTTTTGGGTATTAGCTCAGCTTTGTTGCAGAGAGAAGGGAAGGGAAACGAGAGGGGGGAGAGAGAGAGAGAGAGAGAGAGAGAGAGAGAGAGAGGGGTATAAAAAGGGTGAGATGAGGGGAAAAGCAAAGGAGGGGTGGCTTCTTTGTACAGTCATGAAAAAACCGAAAAAATAAGTGAAAAGGAGTATAAATAGTATTTGAGAAAAATATAATTGTTAATAGTTTTTAGGTTTTAACTTTTTGAAATATATATTTATATTTAGAATGGTTTAAATTTTTGATTTTTTTTATTTAAGTTTATTTTTATTTCTTGATTGCATAGAAGATTTCTTTAAATTACACTTCATAGTAACATATCTTAATGGACAAAAATAAAATTTTATGAAAAATATTTAGAATTGACGTGTCATCTTTATTGCTCTTAAAATATATTTATGTTTAGCCAAATATGATCTTTATTGCTCTTAAAATATGTTTATGTTTAACCAAATATGATCTATGTCTAAATGTCATTTTCAATTGAACGTGACACCATATACATGTGAATGAATTGAATTGAAGATACTAATGCGAAACCAAAAAAAATCAATTATTTGCATATAAAATTTTATGACTTTAAATTAAGTTATGTTTTTTTCTATTTTGTTGCCAAAAAAAAAAAAGCTTCTAAAGTTAAATGAACTTTTTCTATTTTGTTATTTTATTTATCATCTTTTTTAATGCAATGTGCCAAATGATGTTTCAACGGTTTAAGTAACTTTTTTTTTTTTAAAAAAAAGATTACATTATTAAAGGTAAAGTTAGATTTGATATATTAGTTAATACGAATGGAATTCACAAGTGCTTAATTTTTGTTTAGTTTCCTTCATATAGGAGTTAGTTTTAATTTTTCTTTTAAATTTCAAAATTTGAGCTTACTTTTTAATATAGAGAAATTTATCAATATTAGAAATTTGGTTTAATTATGCAAAGAGACCTCTAAATTACTATACGAAAAATTTATCAGCATAATTTTGTAAAATTGACTCTTTTGTTAAATTAGAATTTTTGATGGGATATTTAAGTTGAAAACAATGAAATTTCAAGTCAATTGAGTAGAAGGAAATAATGATCAAAAAATTTTAGTAGTCATTCTAGCAGAGATATTGATTAAATTGGCTAAGATAGAATATTTATAAGCCTTTCTATTGAAAAATTAGGCTAAGATATCGATTAATTTGTCAAGGTCATGATGGAGGCTTTGATTTATTATTTGTTTAACTATGTTCCAGGTGCAAAGCAATGTTTAAACTAATTTTTGTTAAAAATGTTATAGAAGAATGCTATGGTTTATAGTGGTATTGCTTTTCTAGCAAGCATGTGAAATATTTATTTATGCAAGTACAAAACTTACTAATTGTTTAATCTTGCTTATAGAAGAAATAATCATTACAATTACAATGAATTATATCATAAGTTAACATATTATTCTAATTCCTAGTTGATCTATATTTGCAACAATATAAAAGAGTATTTTTAAAATATGAAAAGAGAAATTCGTAATTAATATTTGTGATTGGAGATTGGGGATGGGAGCAGTTAAATTAGTAAGAAAATAGAGAGGGGCTTGTACCTGGTCTTCTTCTGGCATTATGCTCCACTAGTAACAGTGCTCTCAAAGTTCACATTATATATTGGTAAATAAATTATTTTTTCCTTCCACTTTACCCGGATGGAGATGAAATGAGCAAGATAAGAAATATTTAAAAAAATAAAGTTGAGCACTTGTAAAAGGCTAAAGGGTGTTATCACTTAACCAGTCATTTAATTTTGTATAGTTGTGTAATAGTGCTCTTAATGCTATTCTATCTTGAGTGCCTTTTGATTGCTGTTGATGGATGGTCACATGTTGGTGAAGGTAAAATACATACATATGATATGATTGGTGGAAGGCTTCCACTAACCCCCTCCTCCCCCACTTCCTACTCTACCTCCTAAAGTAACCTAATTTAATATAAATAAACTAATACAGTGCACACATCTTCTTCAAGCTGCTGCTGAAACTATTGGCAATATTTTAGTTAAAAACATATTAATAAATATTAATTTTTAAAACTAAGGGGTGAAATATGGGAAATCTTTTAAATTTTTATCTCTTGCAATCATTGGAGTCAAAGTAGAGAGGGCCATGGGGTTACAAAGTCAGAGTGAATTGGAAGCATCAAAGGCTAAACAAATATAATTGAAGAATAAAAGGTTAATCAAATGGAGAGAATCATTAATTTATCATGTACTTGTTGGCCATTAGCATCAAAACTTGAAGGGTTTAAGTATTAAATTAGGCCCCCTTATGCCCGGGTCAATCATTGCAATTAATTCTTGCCTTCGCCGCTTAACTCGGACCGGGTCGGGTTCCCATTTCCCGGTTCAAACCCCCAGGCGGTCACCATTCCCGATCATTTCTCGCCTGACAGTTTTGCCCTTCACACTTTTAAGATTTTCATTCAGGCAAAAGATGGCAACTAACCTACCAGTTTTCCTTTATAAGTTCTAAGAAAGATCGTCGCACATGTGCGCCTCCCCCCCTGCTGACCCACGCGTGTGAAAACAAGAGTCCAAAGCCAAAAACATAAAGATGTTTATGTTTATTTGGGAACTTTAGCGGAAGCCAGTAGAGCTACAAATGAATCAAATAAATCCGAGTTAATCCATTTTAGCTTGATTGATCATAGAAGCCCTTATATATATATATATAAAAATTTAATTACTTTCTCTATCTTTTAATTCACATAATTCATAAATTATAAAATTGGTAGCTTTAAGAGTTATATGGATCCAAAGATGAAAAAGGTCATTAATCTAAGCTTGACTATGTTCGAATGTAATCAAATTTATTTTTATATATTATTTGATAATTCACTTTATTTAGAGTTTAGACCACATATTTTAAATTTATGTCAATAAAATTATCATCATCATTACTATCGTCGTTGCTGCTAAGTTGAGTGTTTTTATTTGAAGCTCAATTCTCATTAGGCCTTTGGTTGATTTTGAGTTAAAAGGCCATTAACCACTTTTACAAAAGGGCATACATTACAAATGTGGGTTGAGAGAGTCCCAATAATGTCACTTCCCCACAGTCAATTAATCTAAGCCCAGTCTCAAGGTGGTTAGAAACAGCTCATATTTTTTCTTAGAGATAAAAATCAGGCACATACCTAACCGTTTTCATAGAGCTCATATATGATCTTGCCTTAAGATTCTTGGTGGGTTAGGCTAATTTTAATATTGGGCAGCTGAACTTGTACAAGTTCTTCTATGATTGCCAATAAGCTGTAGTTGGGTTTTTATTTTATTCCCCAGTTCACTTTCCTGGTAGTTAATCAACCGAGCACCAAAATATGTTATCCAATAACTTCATGAATTTAAGGTATGCATTATAAAAGCTTGGGAAGATGAAATATGAAATATATATTAGAAATATTGGTCATATAGCTGGAAAACTCCATGACTTGTGTTTTGCTTTCCCCTTTGGAGGATCATGTTTGGATGTATTCTTACGGATGCTGCCGCATGGACGGTGTGGTTCAAGCAGCCGTAGCAGACAAATTATAATGCAGTGAACTACATTAGGTGGCATGTTCTTGGTTTCATCGATACTTATATATCCCATGTATCTTTGGACCACCTCAGCAACCTAGTAAAGTTGGAAAGGACCTTACATGACTCAATTGAATGGAGTGGACCACCTATCTATTTAGGGTTAGTTCTCATGGTCAGCTAATACCATGCATCATCCCAAGAACAATGCATCCTCATGAGCACATGGGATCCAATAGTTAAGCTAATCACAGTAGTAGCTGTGGCTGGTCCTAATGTTAGAGGCTGAGCCTGGCTCTTTATTAACCTTTGTCATACTTGTTTGAAATGAAAGCTAGCATCAAGAATTAAGTATCTTGTCAATGGATGCCTCTAGAACATTAAGAACTATTGATGTTAGAAAGCAGTTAGTTTGCGAATGTCGATGGATCAGATGAGTCTTAACTCAGATGGTAAAGTACCTTCCCAGCTGCTTGATGTCCATAATTATGTAAGAGAGAGAAAGGAAGAGCTAAGAAGGTTCGGAAATTATCTCCAATGAGACTCATCGATGCTCAAGTCAGTGCAAGATATGGTAGAAAGAGCATAAGACTATGCTCTAGGGCTTTAAAATTGGAATCTAAATCTCAGGTTTGGAACCTATTTACCTAAGGACTGGGCTGCTTGTATTTGGGCACTCATTGCCAGAAGGTTCTGATGAGCTAATTTTCTAAATATGGTGGTGCTTTTGGTGAAGTTTCTTCCGGATAGAATTCTTTCTGGATTGGATAGTTGACTCCTACTTAAAGTAATATGTGGGATTTATTCCTAGACCGTGTGGTGGCTTTAGTGAAAATTACTCTTGACTAGAACTTCTCTCTTTGAGAGGACATATCTAGTGATTTGATTACTTACATCATGCCACCTTCTAGCCCGCTATGTGTTGGAATTATATACTAGCCAACTCACACCATATTACTTGCCGTTGCTTTGAGGGCAGGCAATCGAGGTCAATTGATGGTTGATGCCAAGCTCTTGATAGAACTCCTTGAATTGAGCATTATTGAACTGTTTTCCATTGTTATTAATCGAGGTTTTCCATATGAGATTTCTGATACTTTGCTTGATTATTTGAGCTAAAGGCCTGGCTTCAAACCACTTGGTAAAGTAGTTGATAGTGATGGTCAAGAATTTTCTCGGCCCATGTGCTAGAGGAAATAAGCCTAAGGTGTCCATCCTCCATTGGGAGAATGGCCACGAGCTTATTGATTGATGTTGGCTCTGTAGTAGGTCAGCATGAACTTATTGAATGTCTTTAGCATTGGTCATAACTTTATACGAACTAAGTGGCTTTTTCTTTCATAGTAGGCCAATAATATTCTTATCAAAGTATTTATAGGCTAAAGCCCTACCTCCCAAATTGTTACCACAAACTCCTTCATGGACTCCTTAAAGGGCATAGTGAATCTCGATAGGTTAGAAGCACTCCTCATATGGTAAGGTAAAAGATCTCTTGTATAGCACTCTGTTAATTAAGGTATACATAGCTACTCTTCTAATGACCTTTTGAGCATCATTTTTGTTTTCAAGGAGCTGACTTTCTCAAGGTAATAATGACCGGGTCCATCTAGCTTAGTTCTTGTTTGACCTAAACTGCTTTAGCTTTATTAATTCTTGAATTTGTTAGTTCTTCCAAGAAGATTGTGTAGTGACTCCTATCTTCCATAGAGGCTAGCTTGCATAAGGCATCCATTTAATAATTCTTTGACCTAGAGACTAATTAAAGTGCTCAAAAGTTAGGACCAAGCCTTTTACCATGTTCAAGCATTTCTATATCTTAGGTTCTCTTGCCTCATATTCTTCTTGGAGCTGGCTTAAAACTAGTTGTAAATCACTATAGGCCTTCATTTGAGAAGCTTTGGCTTTCTTAGTGAGCTTTAACTTAGTGATAAGGGCTTCGTACTTTACTTCATTGTTGAAAGCTTTGAATCCAAATCTCAAGATAGGATGGCAATTTAAACTTGTAAAATAGGGACCCGCCTCGCCCTCATCCATCCTTACCCCATTAGCTCCATACTTAAATACTATGATTCCTTTATATATTTTCACATATAATATTATCCACATAAATTAATTTAAACTTTTAATTATTTTAGTGATAAATATCAATTTAAGAGATAAATGTTAAATTTATTAATATGCTTAGTGAGAATTTTTTTAATTATATTATTAGTTTTATAATTTTTACTGAAAATTTATATATTATTAAAGGTGGGGCAGGGTGAAGACACAGAGATGGGGATTGATGGGATGAGAATTATTTTCTTTTGTGGGGATGGGGATTGGGGTTTTTAGCCCCATCCCACCTAATTGCCATCCCTATCTCGGGGCGTAAATTAGCTCGATACCATTAGGGTTAATGAAGATTAGCTTAACTCTACTCCTAGCTTCACTAGAAGCTCTATCTACATACAGACTCTAACTCAATTATTGTGGTGACCCCTTTGGTTCAACAGCTTTTAGCTCATCTAGGAGCATTCCCTTCAGAACATAGCCAATGACCTGTGTTTTCATTACTTGGTATAGTTGATTTTGGATGTCAAACTTATTTAGTTTGATCATAGTAGATGAGTTGTCCTGAAGTTTCTATTTTACGTAGTGTCTATCTTAAGGATTGATTGGTCAGCACTACCACTATATGAGCTTGAAAATATGATCTTAATTTTTGAGTTAAGATTACTAAGGTATAGGCCAACTTTTCAACCTGTTAATACCTTGTCCCAATGTGGCAAAGTATTCTGCTTACATAGGAAATGGATTTCACTTTCTTTGATCTTTTTGAATAAGGATTGGGGTGGCTAAGTAGAAGTATAACTCTTCTCCTTGTAGATTAGATAATAAGGTTGGAGAGTTAAGGTAACATTTTAGGTCTTCAAATGTGTTCTGAAATTTCTCGATCCATTAGAAGTCTTTGATATTACGTAAAACCTTGAAGAAGGACAAATACTTCTCGACCAATTTAGAAATAAATCAGCTTAGGGCTGTTGCCCAACTTATAAAGTGATAGATCTTCTTAATCAACCTAAGGGGTGTTATCTTTAGGGTAGTTGGTATTTTCTCTGGATTTGCCTCGATTCCTTATTGGCTGACTATAAAACTAAGAAATTTTTCCAAGGTCACTTTGAATGCATACTTGCTTGGGTTGAGTTTCATTTGATAATACTTTAGCAGTTAGATTTTTTTTTTTTAGGTCGGCTATATGTTGCTCGACTTTAGTACTCTTAACTTGCATGTTGTCTATGTAAGCTTCTAAGTTCATGGCGAGTAGATCCTTGAAGATTTGGTAGACAAAGCTCTTGTAGGTTGTATCAGCATTCTTCAATCCAAAGGGTATCACCTTATAGCAGCCCTCTTTTAGTGATGAAGGTGATTTTCTCACTATTAAGTGGATGCATCTTGATTTGATTGTAATTAGAAAAGATATTTATAAAGTTGAGTAGCCCATGTTTGGTAGTGGCATTGACGAATTGATCTCTTTTGGATAGTAAGATGCTATCCTTTGGGTATACTTTATTGAGATCAATGAAATCAATGCATATCCGTCACTTTCCATTGACTTTTTTCACCACAACAACGTTAGTAACCCAATTAGAGTAGTCGGTTTTTTTGATGAATTTGGCCTTGAATAGTTTATCTACCTCTTCATTGATTGCTCTTTATCGATCAATGGTGAAGTTTTTCCTCTTCTACAGTATTGACTCATGATTGAGGTCTGCATTGAGATGGTGGATGATGACTTGGGGGTCAATGTCTAGTATATTAGCGGCTAACCAGGCAAATACATCGAATTTCTTTTGGAGCCATGGTCTACTCCTGAACCTCCTCAATCAGAAGGGAGCCAAGCTAAAATGTCTTGGTAGGGTCATATTCTAGTGAGATGGCATTCAAGTCTTTTGCAAGATCCGCTCTCTACTCCTTTAGGTCTCTAAGGTTCAAGCTCCCAACCTATGATGTCTCAAATGACTTATGACTTCTTTTCAAAGTTGTCTTATAGTACTGTCGAGCTGCTAATTAGCCTCTTTTGAGCTCCTTCACACCTCAAACAATGAGAAACTTTATGAGAAGATGGCAAATCAATACTATCGTTCTAAGAATGTTCAAGCTCAACCAACCTAAAATGACAGTGTAGGCGGAAGGTACCTTGATGACCATAAAATTTACCATGATAGTTTTGCAATAGGACTAATCTCAGACAGTTATTGGAAGGGTTATTGTCCGTTCTACTTTGATGGATTCTCTAATGAGGTCGATCAAATGAGCTTTGATTAGCTTCAATCTATTGGTTGTAATATCCATTCTCTAGAGAGTATTGTAGAAAAAGAATGTTTGTCAAGCTTTCATTATCTATCAAGATTCCTCTCACTTGATAGTTCACAATGGTCATTGAAATAACCAAAGTATCATCGTGAGGGTCCGCACTCCTTTTAAATCATCTCTAGAGAAGATGACAATTGGCTCGGTTATAGTTTTAGTTTGGTAGAGAGTTTCTTAACTCATATTTGTCATGCATAGGGTTTTCGAGCTGTAGAACTTTCTCTATCAGCTGCTGGCCCATCATGAATCATAATGATTATTTTAATTGTAGGTTGGTTGTTGGAACTTTCTTTAGGTTTATACTCCTAAGCAACTTGCTCAGGTTGTTGGTGGCCTTGGACCTAGCAAACAAGGTATCCTCTCTAGATGAAGTCTTTGATCTCATCCTTTAAATATGGGCACTCCTTGGTATCATGCCTATAGTCTTTGTGGAATTGGTAGTATTTACTCCGATACCTTCCAGTAGGCTTGGCTCTCATCATTGTAGGTCAGCCAAATTGTCTTTATAGCTGATATGCATCAGAATTTGTGTCCGATGTATGTTGAAAGGAGTATACCTTTTAAACATTCTGAGTAAAGTTTTAGGTCGGTATAGGGTTTCCTAGGCTCCATAGGACTTCCTTTGAGACTTCGTTTGACCTTTGGCCATCTTTCTCATGGTGCTTCTTGGCAGTCTACCCCTTATCTTCTTTCCAAGACCTGAGCATTTCTCTAGCATTGCTGTACTCTTTAGCTCCAGCAAAGAGTTTGATGTCGTCCTTTGATGGGACACTTTGTAAGCAAAAAGATGAATCTAGAGTTCTAGAGGTTGTCTATAAGGGTTATGATTTCCACCAAAGAATCTAGATCTTGAACTTCTAGAGCCTTTGAGATGAATCGTTGGATGTAGTATTGCAGCAACTCATCTTTCTTTTACTTGACAGCCATCGAATTTGTAGAAGTCTTTCCATGCTTTTGGCCATTGATGAAGTGATCAATGAACTACTGGCTTAACTACTTGAAGGAGCTACTGGAAGGAGGTCTCAAACTTGAGTACTATGTGTAAGCAACCTTTTTCAGAGACATTAGAGAGGCCTAGCATATGATGGCATCAGGGGCATCATGTACCAGTATGAAAACTTTAAAGTTCTATTGATGGTTAATGGAGCATGATGTCTCATTGTATAGCTTAAGTTGAGGCTTCTTGAATTAGAAGGATAAAGGCTTGGCCATTACCTTTTTAATGAATGGTGGTTTCTAAGATAGGTTAAGGTTATTGGATAGTTCTACCCCTTGCATTAGATGTACTTCTATCCTAATTCTTTGGTTCATCTCATCTAGTCACTAACTTATGTAATGTTAGTTAGTTGTAGGAGTCTTCAGGTGGGAGTACTTATCCGATTATGACAGCTAATCTTAAGGCTCCTCCTTGAGTTGATTGTCTTATTATATACCTCTAGCTCGATGATTTTGAGGACCCTAAGGGTCCTCATCAAGTTTTGGTTGAGGCTAGTTATTGTTGGCAGCTTAGTGGGCCCTCTGGCTAGCTCTTGTGTGGTCTTTAGAACCAAATATTGAGGGGATTAGATATTGGACCAAGTTATTTAGAATATCATGCACTACATAAGGGCATTGAACTGCTCCTAGGTGATGGTTGGTGCTACCTGTGGAAGATCTAGGTGAGTTGGGTCTCCTATAAAATTTTGGGTCGACTTGGTGGCTTGTGCTTGCTTAAGTATTGCTTACACCTTAATCTCTTCTCTTATAGTATAATTGGGTGTTCTTACTTAATTTTCGTGGATAATGTCAAAACTATTGATGTCTAGAAGTATCTTTTAACTGCCCACAGACTAGATAAGTCTTAATTCGGATGGTAGAGTACCTTCTCTAAAATTTGATGCATGTGATCCCATAAGAGAGAAAGGAGCTGGGAAGGTCCTGAGATTGTTTTTGAGAAAGACTTTCTAATGCTTAAGTTAGCTCAGGATATGGTAGAAAGAAGAGGCCTAGAGTCTCATAAAATGGTGTTCTAGGGCTTTGAGGTTGATATCCAAAAGGTGTTCTAATAGAGTCTCTCTTGGATTTAGCTATTAGTTATTGGATGGCTCTGATCAATTGATTTCTTAGATATGGCATTGAAATACCCTAAAATAGTTTCATATCAAATGGAAAAGAAAAGTTTGAGAAGCTTATAACTCAAGTTCATTTACTACCAATTAACTTACACTTAAGTTTTTAGGGCCATGTGGACTCAGTCCGCTAATAGAATAATTGGACTAGCAAGTGGGTTTGAGACATTTCAAATGGTATCAGAGCTGATTCAGATGTATGAAAGTTAGTATGTAAGAGAAAAGGGCTACTTATGGGGTAGTAGTAGAAAGAATCCTGCCATGGCATGGAACCATCTCTACAGCATTCATTAGCCTACTTGAGATAGATTCTGACTAGCTTATAGTGTGCAATGAGGACGTCGCCTGATAAAGAAGAAAAGATTATAATATACTAAAATAGTCCTAAATAAGATGGAAACGAAAAGTTTAAAGAACTTATAACTTAAGTTCACCTACTACCAACTAACTTGTACTCGAGTTTTTAAAGCCATGTAGTCTCAGGCCACTAACAGGTTAATTAGGCTAGCATATGAGCTTGGAGCAATACATGTAGCATCTTTAATGGAGTTTGTTTCTAATATGATTCAAGAATCCTTTTTGGATTGGTTGGTTGACTCCTACTTAAAATAGTCTCACCTTTCGTAGGATCTATCCTTGAATTATGTGATGGCTTTAATGGAAGTCATTCCTAATTAGGATTTCCTTCTTTGAGAGGACATATGTAGTGATCTAATTGTCTACATTGCGCCATTTTTTAGCTCGCCACATGCCATCATTGTATAGGCTAGTTAGTTCATACCACATCAGGAACATTATCCCAATTTGTGTTATAAAAATTATTGCAAAGGCAAGTGAACAATCTTTTTGCTTTATTAGTTTATATGAATTGATTTCTTACAAATAAACATGAAACATATATGCCATCCACTTTGTAGCAATTAATTTCAACTACAAAATACCATGATGTTAGATGGGGCTCACAAGTTTAGACAAAATTTAATTTGAGACCAATGGTGGATAAGGAAAACAGAAAAATTGAATGCATCATTTTAAACAAGACTAGTGAGTGTGAGGAAGCGAGGAAAAATTAGAGTCTAATTCAAACCTTACTCATGGGTTCACCCATATTTGCAGAGCTACTTAAGGTTGTGCAAATTCATCCATGGCAATAAATTTAAAGTGTCATTTAATGGATGGCATGTGGACTACTTGGATGAACACTTGTTTGAAGGGGAAGAAGATACATACATACATGCATACATGTATATATATCATCTCTTTAAATTGGAAGGACCTTAGACTTTCCTAGTGGGCAACATTGGAGCTTTTGTTACATATACCTTTAGTTCAAAGTGAGTAGCTCATGACCCTTGGACTTAAGGAGAGAGTCACCATTTTTATGATTGGCTAGAATAAGATCATAGGGTTATCTTAATGGGAAGGTAGGCAGGATGGTTCACCTATTATTATTATTATTATTATTATTATTATTATTATTATTCAATATGATTGAATACTAAAGATTTATCATGTCTATGATTTTTGCTAATATGCAGTTTAAGGTGATATAATATTAAAACAGATATATGAAATTAAAATAGGACTCTAGCATGCATACTTTCAACCTGAATCTATTCCATGTAGCTATGGATAGTTATAGGTACAAGTTCACACTTACTGAATGATCAAGCTGTGTTTTTTACATGTCTAAGTTTAGAAAACCTAGAAATACATATGAATAATTTCTATATATTAACATATAGCAACGAGACCTCACAAATATTTAATCTTATGTTGGTGTTTTTTTTTTTTTTCCTCCCTTGGTTAGGATTAAACTACATTATTATTAGTCATCAGGAAATCTTTATATATATATATATATATATATATATATATATATATATATCATAAATTCTTATTTTACCTATTTGAAAGCAATAATTTCACAAAAATAAGTGGTATGAGATATTGGGGCAAAACAAATAATAAAATTTATCACAATATCAGATAATTTTTTAAAAATATATTTAAATATTCATAAATTTTTTATTGCTGATAATACTTTGTTTAGACTCATTTGTGTTTAGATTGATTGGTTAAGAGATGGAGATATATAGGTGAAAGATGGTTTAGTGTATTCAAATAATTAACTTTATTAGTTGAGGCAAATAACATAATTTTTTACTTTAAAAAAAATTTATTTTCTTTGTAATCAGTTTGATGTTACTTGTTCCAGTCTAATTATTAAAGTTGAGGTAATACTTACCTTTGCTTATCATTCTACACTTATATATTTTAAAATACTAATGGAGGTCATTTTCAATTTTCAAAAAAATATTTTTGGTAAAAGAAAATTTATTTTTTTCATAATTTAAATATTTTTATTAGTTTGCATTAACAATTTAAGTATTAAATTGATAATCAAGAAGAATACTAGTACCCCTCTTTCTTGAAAAAACAAACCTATAAAATCAATTACTTGATTGTCGTTACATTTTCAGCAAGTCATTTTTTCTCCTTTAATATGTCTAGAAATCAAATAATATATACTATCTTCATGGATTAATATCAGTCCATGGTCATTAGTTGTCCAAGGTGTCTATAATATGTGAATATATATAAATATAAGAGTCAAAATTTAGACACTAGCTAGTAAATATATCATGTAAGGGAATTATCCATAAGTTAGCTTATGTTTAACTCAAAATCATTCTCGAGTTTGGTTGGTAGCAAACAAGCTAAGCTAGGGCTAGGATTATATCATTTGATATTAACTGAATTATTTTTACAATTATTTTATTATAAACTAATTTAATTTATATAAAGAGGCTAAAATGTAACTAGACTCCATAACCTTAATTCGTATTCCTCATCTTAATTGTTTAAGATCAGCCAAGATATAGGTAAAATAATCAGCTCAAAGTATCTAAGGCCTTATTTGGCATTGTTTTTAGAAGGATAAAAATGACTTTTGAAAAAGCTGAAAAATTTGTGAGCCATTTGGAGCTTTTGAGTAAAAGCTCTTCTTAAGACATGTCGAGAAGCTATTTTCAACAAATTTAAAGCGATGTAATGTGAAAAATTAAAAGGTTAGTTGATCGATATAAATTGAACTCAAAGATCAAACATATAAAATTGAAGCAATCTAGATCAAAAAGTTCTCACAAAAATAAATTTTACTAAATTTCAAAAGCTAATTTTCTCAATGAATTAGGAAAAAATATATATGCCATAATCCTAACCCTAATTCAGGTATTAAACCAGTACGAAATTATACTAGAAATAGGATTTAATAATAAAGAAATATAAAAAATCATACCACGAATAGGATTCCATATAAAAAAATTATTCAAATATAAATATAGAAATCCAGCTAAAATTCAATAATATCTTTAATTGAAGTCTCTGCTTGAAAATCTATTAGCTCCTGTGAAGTTTAACATGATCCTACTGATCATAGTATCTATATATTGTATCTTTTACTGCATCATAAAGGTTATAGATTTGAAACATAAAAAGTCACATTTAATATTATAAGATAATAATATAATATAATGATATTATATAATAATATAATATGATCATAACTTTGGAGCAAAGGAATTTATCTTTTAGATTATAGGTAAAGGGAATCCTACAACAAAGAAGATGGTCAAATTACTTATTATGTTACAGTAATATTAGAGGATTATTATATTTTATAAGATATATAGAAATTAGTATTTATTATATCATTTAGATTAAAATATTAAAATATATCATTTATAAATTAATAATACTTTATAAAATTTTGATACAAAACTGTTAAACTCCCAAAAGCATTATGTTGTATTATTTTTGTCATTTCCTATCATTAAAATCACTTTTTTCAATTTAATTACGAATATATATTAAAATTTCATAATACTTCATGAATGTAATTAATTAAAAACTCGATCAACAAAACTTCTACTGTTTTAAACTTTATAAGTCAAAGTTCTACTACCTATAGCAATTTAGATAGGACATAACTAGAAGTTTCAAAAGGTTTCAAGTTGTCACTATGTGATGGCTCATATTGGTGCATATTTAGTCTAATATCAACTATGTATTGGATAAATTTTGGACATTTATTTATTGGATGTAGGAATCCAAAACTTTTAACTAGCTTTTTTTTTTTGGTAAGATTTTAAGTTCATATAAATGATATTAGAGGAAACTCGTTCTAATTTTATGTAGATAAAGGAATGCTATAAACAAGGTCTCAGTAATTGGATTTGATTGAATTTGGACTTATACTCTTAGCCTAATAAGGATGATAGGGCTTAAATAAATAGACTTCAAATAATATCTTTTGGCTAACTTTTTTGGATGGAGTTTTACATTTTTATATACTAGATCTCTTAGACAAGCTAAATGTAAACAATTAAATTCTTCTCAAAACTAAATAAGTTGGCTTAAACTTGACTAATTTACACCTTTGGTAGGGCTAATCCTAAATTATTATTCCTTTTCCCTATAATACTTGGTACAACAAGCCAAGCCTCTCTAAAAGCATATACTCTTCCATGATCAATAACATAACATGAGGATCAAAGTAAAAAATAAAGAAAAAGGAGAAAAATAATAAGGGTACTAAAAATATCAAACTCCTTTTGTCTTAGGTTACAAGGGGTAACTGGTCTAAGAAGGATTAATTATTTCACATGTACTTTTGATCTCCTAATAGGGTGGTTCCATCTAGACACAAAGAAGAAAAATAATTAAATATATAACAGCATCAAGTCAAGATCTAACCACTCTTTTCTTCCATCTCTAGCCGGCAACGCCATCTCTCCATCTTAAGAGAGAAGAACTGGTAGCCACTCCTCATCCCTTCTCCCTTTCCTTCTGCAAGCACTCATTCAATCGTTCTTTATTTTCTTATAGGAAGCAAGTACTTATTAAATTTAAGCTTCAAAGATGCTCTTTTAAGGTGCATGTATGTCCCAATATATCCACATGAATCTTTCCTCTCCATTGGGTTGGATTCCATGGTCTTCAATCATTGAAATGAATACTAACCCATGTGCCCCTACTGCTTTAATACTATTGGAAGGTGGAAGGAGAGAACCAGCAGAGCTCAGAAGAACCAAAGGTTGGTGGACACTGGCCACAGCCAAAGTGGGTGGGATGTTCTTTGAAAAATATTTGGACGAAGGATGGCCACTGGGTGGGGTTCTTTCCTATTTACTTCAGAGATGTGAATCAGAGAGTGTCACTGAAAACCATGAAGCCTCTGCGCAATAAAAGCTGTGGCAGAGAGAATCATGAGTGGCAGGAGTTTTAATGATTAGAGAGTGAGTTGGTTTCTGACCATTATTTTCTTTTTTGGTTTCTGGCCATTATTTTCTTTTCTGCTGTTGCTTCTGAGACGTGTTAAAGCTCTCTCTTTCTTGGCCAAATTTGGGACTGTCAATTTGGTTTTTCATTTAAGGGGGCCAAGAACGCTATAAAATGACTTTGGACTGTACCTGTAATCTGGAAGGGCAAGTAACATTGGCCTGAAAACTAGTGGCATATGACTGAAGCTGGAACAATGGAGGTCTGACATACTAATTTTTAATATCATTATTAGAAAAATATAATACTTAGCTTTAAGATCTAAAGCATGCTTTAGATAAAGTATTGACAGAGTATTATATGCAAGGCTTCTTCTTCCATTCATCCAAGGTCCTCTTCCCCAAAAATTTAAAAAGAAAAAATAAAAAAAGAAAGAAGAAACCTGTCCCATCTCTGTTTGGAACCAAGAGTCATATTGGTTCAAATGCTGCATCCATTTAGTGATTTTAATCTTGTTTGTGTTTGAAACCAATGGGGTGAGCTTGGCTTCCCAAAGGGTTTACCTGACGCAACCTAATTTACATTCAAAGTATAAGATCATGAAATGTTACTTAGACCAATTTTAATCTATGTTGTGTTTGTTGTGACTAGATCTATGAGTTTTTTATTTCATTTTCACTAGCCTTGAACACCATATTGATATCATTAACCTTCAGCAGCCTCAATACTTCATTTTGATTGAACCGTTGGCTGAACAAATTGTCCCGAAAAATCCACATTGATTTCTACGCACCAGTCCATCTTCTTGTACTCTTGGTTAGATATTCAACTAGATTTTTTATAACCAAAGAAAATGCATGATACCAATGTCTATAGATTTTATATTGTTTATATTTATAAATTTCAAACAATTTTTTATTAATTTTTTCATGCAAGAAGGGATTATTTTAAACTAAAGCGATGTTTTATTGGACAAAATATCTTTTTTCAACTTGGAAGGCCCCCCAATAAATCATGACCTATTCATTAATGTAGAATAAGGCCGACTAGATTATGCCTCTCTTTCTTTTGTCTAATCCTTTGTTTTGTTTTCTTTTACTTTAAAAGTAGGATAAAAGATAGCAAAATGGGTGGATAGGATTCTCAGTCCCACCAAAAAACTAACCTCATTGGCTATGTACATGATTTCGAGCTGGTGGTTTGTTTGGTCTATTGATTTGTAGGTCCCATCCATGGAGCTCATGATATCAAACTTTGTGAATGCTCCTAGCTTTAACTATCAGGCCTTATCCATGCGGTTTGTAATTGGCATTAGCAATCCTTTTTCACCATTATTCTTTTTTAAAGGTCACTTAAAAAAGCAGCACAAAAAATTTAAAGTTCACCTTACTTTGGCCTGAACATATTTGATTTTTGTCCTTTTTCTCTTGTGAAAAAATTTAACACTTAATCCGGCCAATGCCAATCTACATGCAAGAGATCACAAGTATCGGGTTGTTTGTGGTGGTGATTATCTGAAATTAGACCAATATCCATATCTTTTGTCTACACTTGCCATGAGGTGCGACATTGTGACATTGTGATTTGGATTGCTTCACAAGTAAAACAAATATTTGTAGCTATTATCATGCATATGGCATGGTTTGATGTGATCCATTTTTCTTTGTTTTCACCACTAACTTCCTAAATCTTTCTTTGGACAAGAGACATCTCTTTCAAACCAAAGCTATAGCATATTGAAAATGGTTAATTTTGTAATTTTATTATAATATAAAACATATATGCCCATTTGTATTAGAATTGGGTGCCTTTTAATATGATATATGAAAAAAAAAAAATCTTGGCTTTGTTATCTCAACCAATATAAATATGATAAATTCTAAATATTAACCAAAACAACACCTATGTCTATATAGACATGACCAACATTTTTCATTCATTCATTTATTTTACTAAATAAAATTTTAATTAATAAATTTTAGAACTAAAATTTAAAATAGTTGCTAACCCTAGGTTTATTATAGGATCTCTAAAGAAATTTAATTTTCTTTCTAATTTTTCTTACTTATCACATCAACTCAGGTAAACCTACATTTTATTAGTCTTGATCCTAGATTAGAGAAAGAAGAAAATAATTTCTTCAAAATACTCAACTCGGATATCTCAAAAAAAACAAAACTGAACAGAAAATTTTGAAAACAATGTTCTTGGTTCCTTTTCATTAGTTCATCATAAATTATTAATTCGGGGTGAAATTTGAGTTTCTATAATTGGTTTGAGTCCCTTTTCTAATTAGATTGAAAGTAGATAAAATTTTCATTTATATTAACTAATATGTGCAAAATAATAATACAAGGTCTTTATTTTAGAATTTTGATTGAATTTCTTTTTTAGTTAGCAAAAAAAAAAAAGATTTTCTAAAATAGTAAGTGCTTTATATTAAAGTAAAATTTATTTTTGCTTAGATTTCGAATGCTATATTAACTTCATCTTCTATCATTTTTTTTTTTTTAAAAAAATTTAAGAAATTATAACTTTTTGAAATTTTGATTTTGATTAAATTTTTGATAAGCAGATGTTGCTCTCAAAATCTAAAGGCCTGATACATGGTGGGTCAAATGAATTTTTGGATCTACCAAATGAGATAATTATTTAAGAACTTTCTTGCTTACTAAGGTAACGTTTGTTTATTGCCAACCCATGGGTGCACACAATGAACAGCACGCTGTTTTGGTCTCCTTGTCCATTTCTCATCTACATTGCTTATTTTATTTTCCAAACTTTCTAACAGTATATCCATATATTAATATTATTAAACCAGAGATATTTGTACTTTTCTTTTTAAAATATCAATATTTTCAGATAAAAGAATAGGCTTCTTTATCTTAGCAGCAGCCGACCTGAGCTTTTAAAAGGCCGCCGGGTGATGTGCCGCGGTGGCTCTTGTTTTCGTCCCCACCGTCTTTGAAGGCGATAAATAATGGAGCAGGACTAGAAGCTTACATTTTGAACAGTCTTGAGTACTAGTACTTGGCAAGAAGAACAGCCGTAATAACTTGTAATAACTTGCTCTCAATTGTACATTTGACTTTTTCCCTTCTTATAGGCAGCTTTGCTCGTACCTTGAGACGTTAAGGTGTTAGTCTTGCTGTTCTCGGCCGAGCAAGTCCTTTTCCTCTGTCTCAAAACAATAAAATTACGTTTTTACTATTATATATATATATATATATATATATATATATATATATATATATATATATATATATGAATGATGTCATAATTATGAAAAGATTAAGAGCACAAGAGCATTGATAAAATTATAAGAGCACTGAATGAGTGGGTTTAAACAGTTGGATTGAAGCCATGAAAATATGCTTGGTTATGGTTAGGGTTAGGCCTTCAAGCGGCATAATCCAAGACATGGATTTGATCTCAATTTTTTTACTTTTGTAATCTTAAATTTCGAGTTAATCTATAAGTTAGCTGGATTAGTCCTGAATTTTTAGATTATTAGATCATTTAAGCCAAATAAAATTAAACATAGTCTTTAACCCATTTCATTGCATACGGGTTCAGATTGGATCGGACTGGACCAAAGGACTATCAAATTATACTATATTAAATGATTTGAGATAAATCGTATTGAATCGATTCGAAATCAGTATAGTTCTATAATTCAGTTCAGTATAAAGATCGAATCATTCTGTACTTTTTTGAATCACTTTAAACTACATCAAAATGTCCCAAGTGATACTGAATCATTCGATTCGATTATGTGTGGAGGTATTCATAGGTTGAGGTTTTTCAATTTATTTAACCGATACATCATTTGATATAATACATTTGGTATCAAAGTGCATCGCTTTGGGATCAAAATTATATGGGTTCTCCACCATTTAAATCAAATTCTCCTAGTACAAATTGGGAATAAGGTCACCTCACAGGAAAGAGAGGGGAGGTATACAAAATGATACAACATCCAACACAAAAAAGAAGGCTAGTATTTTAATCTGAAAAGCCTATCAGTCTCACCATCCAAGCATACACGTTTATGACACCGAATCCACCAACCTTACCAAACGCCACCATCAGTGTTATACGTAAGTTGAAAAATTTTCATCCTATATTTTATTTCTTTGGATGGTTTAAGTTGGCCTAGAGATCCATGCCCATAGTTGTCTACTACAACCCTCCACTTTATATTCTTAATCTTTGGAATCTAATCCTACGTGCCATCACATTAACATAAAGCAGAGTCTAATAATATTAAACACAACATTATTAAACACAATATGACAATAACCTTAAAGAAGACTTTCTTTGATTATATTAACTCATTGGAAGGAGAGTAGGGAAGGTATGCCGGGTGCATGCCTCCCCCAACGTCTAAAAGCCAAGGCTTCTCCATCCTTTGCGTGATAACAAAACAAGAAATTGCATCAAAGGCATTGCAGGGAAACAACGCAATCCATGTCTCCTGTGTACTTAATTAATAGATTGATGGAGAACCAAAGTGTTTCTCAAGTACTCAGCCAGCCATGAGGGCACCGTCCAAGAAGGCCTTGAGGATTTGGAAGTATTAAGGACACTTGTCACCCTATCAGCTAAACAAGGGAAGGGTGCCATGTTTCTTTATTGGAGTTTGTTGATAAGCTTAGATTATTGACTTCATTAAGATGCTTGGAGACTAATACCAGTACGGGCCATGAGAGAGATAAATTAAGCTGGCTACAACTTCTGATGTGAAGTAGATTAATGAAATTGTGGAATGCCGTAATGTCTCTAGGTTTGTGAAGGTAGGTCATATCCGAGCTCAGGGAGGTTAATAATTGACTATAATACTGTAGAATGGGGGGGAAGAAATACTTTGTTCGTCTTTTCAATATTATCACTGGAAGTCTTGGGGCTTCTAGAATAGTTTTACTTTCCCTGGGATCTTAATTGGTCCTTAAAATGCATGACTTGAGGTGAATGCCTTTTAAGTCTCTCTTCCCTCGCTCTCTTACACACATGTTCACGTCCAAAACTATCCTTAGGTACCTTAATAAACCGAGCATAATGCTTGTGAAACGAGGACTTAAACGGAGGCTGAAATATTTGTTAGGTAACACCATTCAAATTTTTCTGATCAATTAACTATACCTTTTATATCTTTTATACGGCATGTATAAAATGAAACTAGTTTAAAATTTTTTTTTAGCAAACATTTTTTCATTCTTAATTCTTTATAAAATATTACTATTTTTTTATTGAATAATTTTATCATCAAGAGATGATTGAAATCGTATAAAATAATTTATATATTTTTTATTTTTTTTCTATATAAATACCTTTGATTTTAATAAACTTTGGAGCTGAAAATTTTCTTCACTCACTACTCTCTGAATAAAAAAAAAAAAAAAAAAAAAATCACTGAAGTTTTAAATCTCACCCTGGCTTATAAAGCAAGAGGACGTTCCGCTGATATATCCCATTGAATGACAAGACTTTTGGAAAAACCTTCCATCTCTTTCCTTGAACAAGGTGTTGCTTTTGCTTGCAAAAAAAGGTAAGTCAAAGCTGAATTTTCTAGCGTCTTTTAAAAATATTTTTTTAAACTTTTCTTCTTACAGCAATATTTTTTACATGATATTATTAAATAATATTATCAGAAACTATATATATATTTTTTTTATATTTCAAATTTATAAAATATTCTTTTAAGGAATACCAAACGCCTAGAGATAACCTTTAAAAATGGCTTATGGTACCCCGAGCGCGTTCTCCACTGCATCACGGCGCCGCAGTACGTGCCTCGACCGCTGCCCATCCTTCAAATTTTTTTCATGTATTTGTTTAAGAGAAAAAAGAGTTGGCCTTGCGTTGTTTTCGTGTTAATGGGATCGGTACCAGCTCTTCAAAACCAGCCAACCATGGTTTCCAACCCGGAGCCAGAAAATCCAACAGCAGTTTGGGCCTCGGACAAATGGGTCAACTACAAACCTCTTGATCTACGATAGGCATAATACTTAGCAATCTCCAACAATATTAGAGAAGAATACTTCTTCCTTAATATGACTTTAAATTTCATAGATGTCGGGTTGGACTACCATCCCAAATGTAAGGATGAAACCTTATCGTCATTATCTTAGCAACCTAATCGATATCTTTTTAAGCATCTTTTGTTCGTGTGTCGGTATATTTTGTTATAAAGAAAAATCAGAATGGTCATAAAATTTAAAACCATGCGTCAATGCAGACTCATGTGCATGCATAAAAGCATCATGCCTGCATGGAAGCATGCTGAGGACACACAAAGCCTATATCTTGCTCCTTTGAAACTTCTACTTCGGCACTATATTTGCCATCCAATTTGCTTTGTTGAAGCCATCTCATGCGCTTGTACTTAGTTTTGACCCAAGAAAGAATTGACACCCATTGGGTGTTTGATACCCTTGTTTGGTCTTTCTACGATGGATATATCTCGTAGCATCATCAGTCCATCATTATCAAAGCATACTTTCCCAAGAAAGGATGCAATGACAAATCTTGTTATGGAGAAGATTTAATGCCTCATACTTTCCCATTGAATGGAAAGGAGTTTGTATATAAATTTTACGCACTCTGCATTCTCATGGCCAGGGAACTTTCATCACACTTCCTCTGCCTGCAATATTATACTAATGCTCCATGAGCTGAGGTTATGGCCTTGCTAAGGACCTTGCATACTGTACTAAATCTATAGCTGTCCAAACTAACTACAATACTCTGATCTCCAAGAGTTAGCACCATTTTCACTCTGAAACTCCAACCAACCTCCATGTTCTTCCAATCACTCTCCCAACTCGAAATGAGTTAGCAGCTTCCATCCTCCTTGATGTGCAAAGCCAAAGCAATGCTTAATTATCAGATAAAGTAACAGTCCTAATACAATAGCATGAGGGGATCAATGGTCCTATGATCAAACTTGACTCAAGCTAGTTTGATCAATGATACAGACCCAATGGACCTTCTTCTAAAACGCAACTCTAGAATGTGCTACAAGTTCTAACAAGCCATGTCTCCTCCTAGCTTATCTCAATCAAGAATCTTTTGATATCTTTGCACTCGCAGACTCACATCTATTGGAGCCCCGTAAGTTATTAGCTGATAGCTATAAGTCAGTGGCACATTTTCCAAACTACAGATGCCTTCAGACAAAGGACATTCAAAGGACTGTTTGCATACTCTGTGATACTAGAGTTGTATGAAATCGAACAATCACGGGGTGTTTGGCTTTTACGTATCCTCCATGATTTATTACTTGTTTGGAAAAGCCAACCACTCAACAGTTTTCACAGAACTGGACAGAAAACTTGTCCTGGAGTTTTTGACAACACGAGATGGTCTGTGGCTCAGCATTTACACCTCGGTACAAATGCTTGTGAGTTCAGAGTGTCCTTGGAGAAGCTTTTAGACCATGAGCTAAGGTTCTTTCATGAGGTACTCAGTCGGTACCACTGTGTTAAGCTGGACTCATCCATAAAAAAGCCATGAATGATACGTTGCTAATGACAGTTGGTCATCTTCTCGGATGGGACTATTCATGCAGCCACTGCAGTGAGGCCTTATGTCACCATTTGCTGCTGAGGTCCAAAACTGAGATATATTTTGTTTAGTTGAGTTGAAAGGAAAGCACTTGGCCAGGAATGGATTCCTTAGGGATGGAAATTTTATGGTTGAAGAGATGAGTACATGCAATGTATTGATAATATGATACTACGTAGAGATATGGACTCACCCACCCTCTTGGGATTGCAGTCATTAGTTTGGTACAGGGGGAAAAGCGAGAGGACGAAGTTAGCTGAGCATTGGTTATGATAAGCATATACAAATGCATGCCAAAAAAAAAAAAAAAAACAAGTGTGGAAAACATTCTACAAAGAAAGGTCAACCATAAGAAAAGAAGATAATTTGTACTTGATATTTGGCACATTTTTCAAGAAATAAATCATGATCTTGTAAAATAATGAATAGTTTGGTGAATGATTTGACATGACTTCTAGATGATGATGATGATAAAGAAAAGAAATCATGAAAAGTTCCATACTTTTTTCAGTGATTAATAATAGTTCAGACTACAATGCAGCATAAATTCTGGAGGGACAACAGAAAATATATAGTTTGAAAAATTTCCACCCTGTTGCTAGATGACAAGCTCAACAACAGGGTGAAAGAAGCATCGAAGGCTTCAGTCTTTGTGTTAAACACAGCAATCCAATATACAAAGATTTGACGACATTTGACCCACTTTAAGATTTTGAACTTGAGAAAATAATGTCTTAGTTCTATGATTTCTAACCGACATTTGATGACAATCAAGTAATTCATCCAGGAGTGAAAGATGTCTTTGTCTTAGTTCTATCAATCAACATAGATTACTCTTGAGTACTTAATTAATGAATTAGTTGATTGTCTCCTATCAAAGGATTTGTGCATCCATTTGCTTCTGCCTTTTTCTTTTTGTTTTTACATATTAATTGCTGATTGATTGTACAAGCAAAGTCCATCAAGCACAAAATGTGGAATATATAAGGATATTTTTTTTGGCATAAACTACTTTTATATGGTTCCAATTAATGCATCATGGGACTAAAGTGTAAGTTCTTCATAATTCAGGCAATTAAGAGCCGCAAGTCTTCGGCCTTCTTCACTGTGATTTTAATATGAAAATTATGTTGCAATCTCCTGTAAATTCCAACTTTTTTACCAACTAATTTAACAAAAAAAAGCTTGGAAAGCCCTTTTTTGGGTAAGAAAAATCCTTTAAAACTTATTAAAATACTCTCATGAGGTGCTATCTCGGCAGATATTGATACCTAGAGAAGTGGCTGCATCACCCTTGGGGAGGTGGCTGAATAAATTTGCAAGTTAAAGAGACTAACACAATGTAGAGAGTCAAGAAGTCTTATATTTTCCACAATACAGGACAGATGCACAATGAGGACATGGCAGATCATAGTTATGGAGTACTTCGCATGCTACATGGAAGTTCAATTGGTTCCCATATTTACATGATTCAATGTGTCATTAGCTTTTGTATTTTTTTTATATAACTTGTGTAATGCTCCAAGCTCACCAGCTGGTTCAATTAATCTTTAGTAAGCTAAAACCATATGCTCTAAAAACTTGAGTAGAAGTTAATTAGTAGTAGGTGAATTTAAGTTATAACCATTTTAAACTTTTCTTTTCCACCGACGTGGGAATATTTTTGGGATATTACAATCTTTCCCCTTATAAGGCGATATCCTCGTCGTATGTCATAAGAGCCGAATCGTTGATGCTGCAAGGGTGTCTTTATGCCGTAGCGGGACTATATTACCATTCTATGGGTAGCCCTTTCCTTCTGCCTACCAACTTTCGCACATTTGGATGGATCGGGTTTGATACCATTTGTAACGCCCTAAGCCCATCTGCTGATTCAATTAACATGTTAAGGAATGAATCCTTGTAACCTTAGAAACTCGAATGTAAGTTAATTGGTAGCAGGTGAACTTGAATTATAACTACTTCAAACTTTTCTTTTCCATCCAATATGGAACTATTTTTTGAAGAATTATAGCTTACCTGCAAAATTTTATTCAAGACAAAGACCCAGCAATTAGTAACACATTAAGCTAACATGGAAACATAAATAGAAGCTAGTTTCATTAAGAAGGATGGAGTGTTTAGAGAAGAATTTTGATGAAGGTAGCTTAATTGGTTGATATCTCAAAATGAAATAAACAATGCAGCCTGTTTGGCTTCCAAGTCTTCCAGTCATTTGCAATTCTGTGGATTATGAGCGGATCGGGTTTTATGGCTCAATCACTATAACAGGATTATGCACCATGTTTGGGCACTTTGCAATAGTTAGCATGTGATCAAGCCATCATATTCGAGCTTGAAAAATATAAAATTGGGATTATTTCTCCATCTTTATTTCTAAATTTGCCAGCCATATATACCAACCTTTTTTCATAAGACTGAAGAAAAATAATAAACCAGAGGCTTGCAAGGCTATTTAGAATTGCATTTTTCTTGGGCTTTATTGAAAATATGAGCTGCAATCACCTAATATATGACAAAATCAGGAACCTAAGAAATCTCACATGAACCTATCATCAATAAACACATTAAAAAAAAAAAATCTTTGAAAAATATGCACACATATATGCAAAGATGGATCGACAATATCGACATATTGACATAGATTTCAGGACTAACTAGTTGATCACAAGCTCATCCAATTTCCTAGCTTCTTTCCACAAAGGAAAAATAAACATATTCATTCCCTATGACTACATGAATAAAATTTCTTGAGCAATCAAAGAAGTTGTCTTTCTACAACTAACACAACTTTTCTAACGTGACCAGCTACTAGAATTATATAAATCAGTCACTGATAGCCTGCCTACTCCAATTGGAAAAATTGATTGTCCTTTTGCCCATCAAGTGGAGATTTTGAACCACTATATCTTCCAATATGTGCCCAAATAAAGACATGAGGGCATCGATAATCTCATATCTTCCAATTCGTGGTTCAAGATCTCAAATGCAAACAAAGAGCATCTTCCATAGTTCAGTAGGATTTTTTTGTATCACAAATAATCAACCTTCACAAACGTACACAACTTTCAAACTTTTGAAACTTATGGGCATTGCCTCATCTTTATAAGTAACAGACACTTGCAGATTTCAAGATCTGTCACCTTGTCTCGGTCTTGTTCCAGGACAAAAACAGTGAGAAAACCACGAAATCCAACAATAAGTATCTTGATGCAAGACTCCACTAAGTGGTAAAAGATGTTATTATTTCTTCATTTAAAAAACCTTTTTGACATACCAACAATAGCTAGGAAATTATGATCAAGAACCACAATATAGATAAGTAGACATGAGTCAAAGTTTCTGACATTTTGAGATTTGGGGGGTCATGAGCATCCTACACAGTGACCTAGAAATCTGTGAAAGGCCAGCTGAGGTCTTGAGGTATTTCACAAATTTGCCAGCAAAAGACTTTCTGCATGGTATGCAAGGAAGATGCATGACCATTGGCCATATCTTGCATAATTTACATACTGTCATGCACATATATCAGCAAACTTTAACAACTAATACAATTCTTTTAACATGAGACACCAGGGTGAAGAATTCCCTTCATCCTTGAGGTGAGACTGGGATCACTAATTGGATCTCAAGTTCATTTCATGAGGCCAACATAGTCTTGATCAAATTTGAATCACCAAAACAGAAATTGTATCCACCATTGCATGCGCATCAGCTTGAACTAAAAAGTCTGCTATTGCATTAGAAGCCTCCAGCAGTTCAAAAATGCAATTCAGCAAGGATTCATCAAAAGGCCATGTCTTCAGCTTCTTCTCTCTCTGGCATAATGACGGCAAAAAAGGACTAAAAGATACACAATGGCTGAATAAGGGCATGTCAAATTTGACATATCGGTCAACAATCCTCATCAATTTGACATGAATTATTATGAACCATAGAAACACACACCCATCCAACAAAGAAGTTGAATGCTCCTAGCATGTCCTTACTTATGTTGCAAATGATACTCTACACTAAACCAATATCTTTCTACTCTTGGATCATATAATATTTAAGAGAAATCAAAGTCAAGCTAGTTTATTATATAAACATCTCGGGAATAACCAAGATTTTCTTCTCATGTAGATGCAAAATAATAATATTTTAGTTCACTTCAAAGAACTACATACTGTTGTTTATTTTTATCCCTTGACAAGCTACCCTTCCAAAAATTTGGGTCCTTAGCTCAGTGGGTAAGAGGTTGATAGAGTATTTGCAAACTGGAGATCATGGAAGCTGTCATAGGGCATTGTGAAAACATCTGCCTGAATTATTTGCATGGAAACTTCTCAGAAATGCATAAAAGATGTTCATAACTTTCTATAAACGACAGCATACTTTCCACAAAATTCAATTTAAACCAGTTCAATTGTAGAAAAGCTACCTGATATGAGATTCGTATTTGGAGATAATATAGTCTTACTTTGAAGAGCATTGTGACACTACAACTTATGTTATTGTCCCTTCATCTATCTGGTTAGTTGTGGGGCTCATTGTTATACTGGCAGACTGAAAATGCAAGAGAAAGAGAGGGATGGATGAGAAGTTGGAAGAAATGCTTAGAAATTGCTAGAAGTTCAACTTATAATAGACTAGAATTTAAAATAGAAAATGTAAAATAAAGTAAGTTGAGAACCGTGTCCAAATCGAGGCATGTTAGACACTATCTTAAGAACTAGTTTTCATCCCTTTATGCAGATTGTAGGTGATTTGTCCTTAAAATACAATGATCTGACTTGAGCCAAATCTCCTGCTACAAGCATGATTACATGGAGGTGCAACCCAATGATTTCTTCGATAAAGCCAGAAATAACAAAATAATAAAAAAAGTAAAATAATAATAAAAAAGAATGAGGGGCTCTTTTTTTTAGCAGAGTCTTCAAGACTTTCTTCTCAATAGGATTTCAAAAAGTCAGAGCAGGGCCTAGCAAAATAAAGAAATAGAGTATAAACTATTTAGATTTGGATTGCCTATAACTCTGAAATTTGAGCCTATTTATAGGCTCAAATTTCAGAGAAAATAGGCTCAAATTTCAGAGTTATAGGCAATCCAAATCTAAATAGTTTATACTCTATATAGGCTCGATTCAGGTAACTCCTAACGGCTCTAAATTTATGGATTTAAAGGCTCATCAACTATTAAAATTTTAATTACTATTATTTTTTCCAAACATCAAACATTTTTACGCGAATGCTCATGCTTGCTACATGGGAATACTTGCATGACAAGTGCAAGCATTCAAACCCACTGGCATTCCTCTTTTTTAAATAAAAAAAATCAAAACATTGAGCATTTTGCATGTACGCTTGTAACGAGCACCATGCAAGGGTGCTCATCATTAGAGGATGGGATTTGATGCTCCTCAATCACTAGAATCACGCCATTACAATTTCTTAGGATTAGATTTAATGCTACTCAATCACTAGAATCATGCCATCTCAATTTCATGGGATTGGATTTAATTAAATCCTCATTACTCTCCCTCAAGTTGAGGTGGGAAAGAGATTGAACGAGCAACTATTTATGTAGGAGTTGAAATCGACCATAAGTGAATAGTTTGGTGAATAAATCAGTCGGTTGTTTAGATAATGAAATAAATTTCGTGATCACCACACCTTGAGCTACCTTTTTATGGATGAAATTGTAATCTATCTTTACATGTTTCGAATGAGCTTGAAATACCAAATTAATCAACATATATAATGCACTAAGATTGTCACAAAAGCATCAAGGGTTAAGACAAATAAATACCAAAATCATGAAGAAGGAAAGAGAGCCACGTAACCTTAGCTGTATGATGGCTAATGCATGATATTTAGCTTTTGAACTAGATATTGCCATAGTAGGCTGCTTTTTTGTAACCTAAGAAATTAAGTTAGAGAATAAAAAAACTCCAAAGCTAATGACTGAATGATGGGTTACTGGACAAGCAATCCAATTTGAATCTGAATTCAAGATGAGAATCTTTTAACAAATATAACCTAAAGTCAAGTATGCTACGAATATACCATGCAATTAATAAGCTGCGAATGTACCATGCAATTAATAAGCTGTACATGACCAATTGTGGGAGCATGTATATACTAACAAATTGTATTATATAAGAAAGAAAGTTTAGGCATTGTAATTGTAAGATATCGTAAAGCTCCAGCCAAGCTTTATTATAAAGTGAGATCAAGAAAAGGCTCAATATATGTCAAAGCAGTGGACTTAGAAATCATAAGGATAGAGATAGGCTTATACTTTCCCATCTGTGCATGATCCAAAACTGATCGAGACAATTATGTTGAGATAGGAAAAGGCCATTATAAGCATGAAGCACCTTTATGCTGAAGAAATAATATAAAACTCCAAGATCCTTTATGGCAAACTTAGAACTAATGCTTTGTATAAATTCATAAAGAAAAGAGATATTACTTCTAGTAAACACAATATCATCAATGCAGAGAAGAAGTAGAATAGTAGCTTATGCATGATGTTAAACAAACAAAGAAAGAACAAAGGTACTACAAAAGAAGTGGAACTCAAGAAGGTATGTGCTAAAGCGATCAGAACAAGCATGGGGTGCTTGTTTAAGTCCATATAGAATAGCTCGAGATAATTAGCTGATATAAGGGAGATAATTTAGATCAATGAACCCTAGTGGTTGCTCCATATACACTGGTTTCTTGAGATGTCTATGAAGAAATGCGTTCTTTACATCGAGTTGTTTAAGAGGCTGTCGCTTGGTAAGAGCAAGAGTAAGAATAACTCGCATAGTTTGTGGCTTGATGATAGGGCTAAATATCTCTTCAAAATCAATTCCAAGAATTTGATTATATCCCTTGACTACTAATCTTACCCTTAGATGCTCAAGTCTTCTCGAGGCACTTTGACCCAATAACATTCATAGATGAATCTCGAGTGACCAATGTTCATGTGCAATTGTTATTAAGTGCTTGAAGCTTATCCTTCATGGCAGCAACTTAGCTTGAGTTTGACATAGCTTGTTTAAGTGTTTCAGGTTCATGAAGAATGGTGGAGCTTGCTATAGTTTCAACAATCCCACCTTTGTTTGCTCATGAGTCTTCATAGGATGGGAGTTTAAAAAGAAATGCTAACTTAGATCTAAAGTGTGAGAAGATGGCTTAGGCCTTGAGTAAATTGAGTCCTCAAGCTAAGTGTAAGGCTGAGTTCTACAAGATTAAGTTGGATTCACTATGTTGTGCTTAACACTATAGGGGCTTGGATCACCATGAGAAGAATTAGCATACGAGGATACATTTAGAGATAAACCCTTGACTTTATAATTGGATGACACTCCACGTTGTATAGAAGTAGGTCGTGAGTCATGAGTTGGCTTTTGCCTCTTATATAGTTGACACATCATATGAGGAGTTATTATAGCATGATAAACTTAGGACATGAGCAGGAAGCATGACACAAGAAGAATCATCAATAGAGTCAGCAATATGGTGATATTTTCTCTCAGCCAAGCTATTTTGTTCTATAGTTTTTAGACATGAAACATATCTAATAATTCCATGGTTTGCTAAAAATTTTTAAAATTTTATCTTGTTAAATTCATCATCACTATCACTTTGAAATATCTTGATTTTATAATCAAATTGCAACTCTATCATTCTTTTGAATTTTTGAAAACGCTCCAAAAAATCAGACTTAAATTGCAAAAGAAACATGCATGCATATCTATTGAAATTATCAATGAACAATACATAATGCTGAAATTTTTTAAAAGATGCAATTGGTCTAGAGTCCAATAAATCACAATGTATCTTATGCAAAAGAGTAGTACTACAATCATTAGAAGATAGAAAAGGAAATATGCAAAGTTTTCCCAACTGACAACTTGAGCAAATATATTGTTTCTTATTGAAATCTTTGACACAAATGAAACTATTTTTGATAAGATAAGAAATTATTCTTTACTAACAATGTCCCAATCACTGATGCCATACCTTTTTATATGTTATCCTTTACCCAACTAAAAATAGGGCCATCTTCTCCTTCTCAAAGGAGTATAATCCATCTTCTCCTTCCCAAGGGAGTATAATCTATTTTCTCTAATCTTAATTGCTATTGTTTTCTAAGTGTCTTTCTTGATCGTAAAACCATTTGATGAGAACAAACTGATGCAAGATAAATCATAAACTAGCTGACCAACTAAGATAAAGTCTTTTATAATTTTAGGCACTGCTAAAACACTCTTAAGATGTAATTCACTAGAAATAGTAGAAATAATGGTGCTACTAACATGTGTAATTTTTAAGTCCATACTATTGCCTACAACAATTTCATCTCCTTCTTTATAAGGTTGAACATCATAAAGTTTACCTTTAATATTTGTTATATAGGATGTGGCACTAGAACCAACAACCTAATAATGATCTTGAAAAATCCCAAGAGACATAGTAGCAAGAGCTTGAGGAATTTTTGCATCCCGAAAAGCATGGTTGAAGCGGTGGTTGTATTGCAAGGCTATATAACCTGATTTATCATAGATCTGACAAATCATTGTGGCTTTTTGTTGATTATTATTTTACAATTTTTGGTTAGGATTTCCAACATTATTTTTTTGATTAGACCGATTAAACTTATTTTGTAAGGTGTGTGAATTCTTGGCCTTTTAAACTGAATTTATTGGCTCCATGAGAACAATTTTGACCCCTTCATGCTCCTTGACATTGGATAATAAAGGCTTGATTGTCATTAACAAGATGACTTCTGCGGTGTTTCTCGTAGATAATCATGAGATTAGCGAATTCTTCAAAAGAAGGTAAAGGAGAGCAAACCTACATGGTTGTAATAATGGTATCACATTTGTCACTAAGGCCATTTAAGGCCTAGTGAACCTTATCTTAATCTTCCATAGGTTGTTGGATGGCAACAAGTTCATTACTAATTATTTTTACCTCCTGAAGGTATTCATTAAGAGAAGAAAATTCATTCCTTCGTGCTCTTATAACCTACGTATTAAATCATGAGCCTTTTCTTTGGATGCATTAGCATAGTGCTTTTTAAGGCACTTTTATATAGTTTTAACTATGGATAGGCCAACAGCAAGACTTCTCACTTATGGTGCAAGAGTTGCTAATATAAGGCTTTTGACAAGTCAATCCTCACGTTGCCAGGTCACGAATTCAGGATTTGGTTCCTTCTTTCCATCAAAAGAAACTATAACAGTCTATGGAGGTTTTGACTCATACAATATATGTCAGCCATTTGAATACCCTTAATGAGAGGCAATAATTGGTCTATCTAAAAAAATATAATTTTTGGATGATAGTTTATCACTAATAATGGCAATAATTTGTACAATGGTTATAATATCCAATGAAGATGAGGAAGCCATTGATAAGAGACGTTTGTTTACCACTCTATCACATAGTAAGGCTCTAATACCATGAAAAGATTTTGAGAACAAATTGGATAGACTTTGGAAACAAACAATTTCCTTACTCAATGAGAAGTTGCATTGCTATTAGCTTGCATATATTGTTACATGGCAGAAAATTGTGTACAAGGATTAGGCATAAAATCATGGTGGGATTAGATTCGATGCTCTTCAATCACTAGAATCATGCCATTCAGATTTCATTTCCTAATTTTGTGGGATTAAATTTGACATTCCTTAATCACTAGAACCATGCCATCCTGATTTCATGAATTAGATTTGATTGAATCCTCTTTAATGGATAGGGGTAAAAGTAAATTAGATAATATTTGTTTGAATCTATTTTCTATCTAAATTTATTTAGATATGAATATAAATTTTAGCATTCGACTAACATTCAAATCCATATCTATAACTATCATAAAAAAAGATGTAGATAAAAAAATTATCCAATCCATATCTATATATTCAGTTCTGCTTGTTATTTACTTATTTAATCTTTTATAGTATTAGGGATGACAATGAGGTGGGAAAGGGATGGAGACTTTAATTCCCATCCTCACTAAAGAAAATAATTTATGTCCCTACTCTATCCTTGTAAGTAAGATTATTTTTATCCCTATCTTGCTTTATGCGGAATGATAAATCTTCATCCCTAACCTATTCCCATTCTCACTCTGCCCTGCTCCTAATAACATATTGATTTTTAGTAAAAATTAGAAAATTAATAATATAGTTGCAAAAAAAATTCTCACTAAATTTATTAAGTTTAACATTTATTTCTTAAATTTATACTTCTCACTAAAATACTTAAAAGTTTAATGAAACTAAAAATGAAATATCATTCAAATATATAAGTATATTATAGTAGTTAAGTACGGAGCAAATAGGACAAAGCAGGGTAGGGCTTATTCTACCTCCACCTCATTTTCATCGGCAAAAGCCAAAATAATCCCTACCCTCACAAAAGATAAGAAATCTCTACTCTGAACGGGGCAAGGCGGGATAGATCCTTACTTTATGAGTCCTATATAACACTTAGTTTAATCATCTATTTTATATCTATATTCATAGATATATTTTTGATATCTAATTTGCATCTATATTCATTTTTAAACATCAATATAAAATAGTGCATCCAGCTAATATCCATTTGTATATCTATATTCATAAAAAAAAAAAAAGTGAATATAATTTGAAATATGATATCAATATTTGATTCATTTTCAGCCCTATAGTTTATACCAAGTATTTGTATCCACGAGCTTTCTACCCAATTAGGCAATCTGCCTGTCTATATAAATCCCCAGTTTAACTCGAACCAATTTGGTTTCATCTATTTAAAATTCAATGCTTTGGTGCCCTATTAATTAGTTCCTTCAATAGCCTTTCCACCCACTTCCAATTTCCCCCCTTTTTTTTCTCTTATTTTTGCAGTGATTGAGCTCTTCTTGGAGAATAGTATATACTCTTTTATAATTCTCATTACCTACAGCTTTCGTCAACCATAGCAGACTTTGCTCGAATTATATATGCTTTACTTGCATTGTAGATCCTCTTCCTTGTTAATTGAGGCTTTTTTTCATTTTATTCAGCCAGTTTGATGCTTCACGTCATTGGGCCTTCCAATCCTTCTAAGGTATGGGATCACCTTTTCTCAATCCTAGTTCATTGGACCCCAAAGCTTTTGCTATTTGGATACCATTTATGGCCTCCTCTTCAAGTCTTGCAAAATTTGAAACGTACTCTCGCTGATATTGAGCACGTCATTGCATTACTTGTATAAACCTTTGGAAAAAGAATACATAACTATAAATGTGCAAGATTGTGTGTGTACGTGCTTGGCTTTGCTTGAAATCTGTACACATCAATCTCCTACATATCTTTGATGATAGAATGTTAGTAGATTTCCAGTCCATAATGTCAAAAGATAATTCATCTGGAAACTTTTTTTTTTTATTTTTTTTTGCAATTACCACAAGAAAGTGACGAATTTTTAAAGCAAATTCTCTCTTCTTTCAAAATTTGTTTAATTTCATCAAATAACCATCAATATAGTAAATTAATCTGCATCTTATTCCTCATGAGCGTGGCTCTTAAGAAAATTGACAAGAGGGTGAAATCAAGAAGGTTTTAGATGGACAAAAGAGGGACAAATCCCCTCCATTATACAAACAACTCAAATGCAGCCCACTTGCCATCCCGCTTGTCATGGGCCTAACCTTTTTCACTAGGCCAAACCCATGTAGTGCCTCTTCTCACCTCTTCTCACCTACACAATGAAGCCAATGATCAACTGCATGCCAACAAAGGAAACCAAAGCTGCAACCAAGGCAAAACAAGCCAAAATGCATAGAATTAAGCAAGGCAATACACGCTCAATGCTACAACTATAAAATTGAAGTTTTTGTTGATGAATGAATGGTTACAAGCCAATACGACAGCCGTTTAGACTACAATTATAAAAGGGCTCCAAAGGTCGCAGAGGCTAATAGGCAAGCTTTCCTTAAGGCCCTGAGTCACCGCTCTTCAATGATGAAGTAGAGAAGAGAGAGCTCCCCCTCCCACCCTCGAGCATCCTCTTCTCTCGCTCCAACCTCTCTAATTTGGTAACTAGGCTGTGTTCCAGCGAATTCACATTCAGAAATGTATTTGCCGTCAAAATAAATAATTTTATTATTAAAGAATATATTTGTCATTAAAAGTTTAATTGATGGATCATATATGAAGTTTATGTGATGCAGATCAAATTTGATGATGAATATATTTCAACATTATATGCTATGATAATCTACTGATGAGTCAAATTGCACCATCAATTATTGAATTTAGCGGTGAACAAATTTTATCATAAAAATATTGAATTACTAACAAATATGTACAACAACAATAATAATAAAATTTTACTATCAAACAATTAACATAAAAAATTAAATATATAAATCAAATTTATTGTATTATATATCAAACTGTGCATACAGATTAGACATAATATCTTATGGCAACAGCTCCCGAAGACATTGTCATGATCTTTGCTACCTCTACATTTATTTTTATCCCAAACAATACCTTTTGGTACATATCAAGAATCATTTCTAAATAATCATCGTTTTTAATTTGAAATGGCATACATGCTATTTGTCTCACTTGAGCAAATACCAAAAATTTATACACCAATTTGCACGCCTTTTGATTGGGTCCAACTCTAGTACGCAAATGAATTTTGACCGCTGGTTCTCTGTGGGAATGCACGGCACGGTGGGTTGGGGGTCGAGCCGGGGGTAAGGCGGGGCCGGGCCGGGGGGAGGGCGCAGGCGGGTCCAGGGCCATAGGGGGGCGGGGCCGCAGGGGGCCAGGGGGCAGGGGCCAAGGTGGAGAGAAGCGACCGACGAGGGGGCCAGGCGGGTGGGGCGACGGCGGGGGCGAGAAGAAGGAAAGTCATTAGGCCTACATACATTTGTTAAAGTCCGAAGCTATCTATTGGTCTCAAACTTACACTGCAAACTTGAGACTTATTTGGTGTCATTTTCATTTTTTTTATTTTAAAAAGAAAAGAATGAAATCAAATGTAATAAAATATGTTTAGCTATGCTTTTTTTTTTTAGTTAACTTCCATTATTATAAAAAAAATCAAAGTAAATTTTCTTCACTTTCACCTTTTTAAAAATAAGCTTTTTTTTAAGAAATTGAGATAATTTTTTTAAAACATAATGATATATATATTATAATTAGTTTAAATGAATTCGCAAGAGTGAGGTACTAAATTTTTTAATATAAAATTTAAAGTTTAGATGAAATTAAAATTATCAAATTTTAATTCCTTTCAAACAAATGTTTGAAATGCGAAACCACGTAAATTACCTTTTGATTAAACAAATAAAAATATGCTTTTATTGTTAAAATTATAAAAAAATAAAATTTAATAGTGACTCAAACATGTTTTTTTGTTAAAATTGTAAATAAAATAAAAATAAATTTTTTATTTCAAACTTTTTTTTAAAAAAAAAGAAAGTGATTGTGATACCGAAAATATCCTGATTAATGGCTTCTAGCCTCCTTGCACAACAAAATTTGCCAATTGGTCATCAATCTGCCTTTTATTTTTCTTTTTCTTTTTTTTAATACAGCCAAAAAAAAAAAAAAAAAAAAGCCTCAAAACTAAATCAATCTCGAAGAAAAGAGAGACCATGATTTTATTTTACTTTTTTTAAAGCCTCAAAAGCCTCGATTCGCCTTTGGGCTTGAGAAAGAATCAGGGCCGGCCTGCTTCGAAACGTAAACGTAAATTAGGCACAAAGCTTCGTATTCGAAGGAAAAAGGACACGTGTCATTTTAACATGAACTGGCTGCGGAAGCGGCTACATTGGAACTAATTGCGTTCCTCCCTCCGTCCCCTTCTCCAGCACCGCACGAGGCCGCCGCCGCCCCCCACTTCCATCCGTTCGCCGAACCATCTCGGATTCCTTGGCCCCGTCGGAGCGAAGACAAGAGAAGGGAAGGGAGATGGGGCGGAGGATACTGAACGATGCCCTTCGGACCATCGTGAACGCGGAGAGGAGGGGGAAGGCCACCGCCAATCTCCAACCCATCTCCACCGTCATGACTTCCTTCCTCAAAATCATGAAAGATCGAGGTTTCACTCTCACCTTTACCTCCCTTTTCTTTATACTTTCGCTCGTTGATTCATTACTAAATTTAGAGTGCATCTAAGGAATTGGGTGGCGGTTGGAGAAACATCTTCTTCCCATTATCAATTAATTTTTTGATTTTTTTTTTTTTTGTTTCATTGAAATCTATTTCTCCAGGCCTTTTTCTCTTGCAATCTAACATTCCTGAGGCAAATATCTTCTTGCCCAGCTAGAGTTTGGTTATCCTAGCTTGTTGTTGAGGGATTTTTGAGACCGTATACGAAGTTTTTTAGAACTATTTTGTGATGATTTTGTTTTTTTTGTTTTTTTTTTCCTGGTTGGTCACCTTTCCTTTTCCATATGCGATTTTTTTCATCAAGCTTGACCTGTTGTTGAGAGAAATTTGTGATTGTTCAAAAAATTATTAATAATAGTTTTTTTTTTTTGGCCCCATTATTATTATTATTATTATTATTATTGCTTCTCTTTGTTCCATACTGTGGTTTGCTTTTAGTCCATATGTTTGAACCAAGACCATCAAGCGATGCCCGTAAAAGTAGAATTAGGCTTGAAATGATCTAGTAATTGAAAGAAGACCCCACTAAATTTAAAAAAAAATAAAAAGAAAAAAGCAGAAGAAAACGTTTATCTGACTTTGAATTGGCAAAGTGCTTGTATCTTAGTCATAGAGAAAGATGTCAAGGGTGTCGATGTCTGTCAATGGAAAAAATTAGATCCTAAGCTGGATTGCTGTTCTGTTTTCTGTCTTAATTAAGTGTCCGGTTTTTCTTTATATGCTGGATGTTATTATATATCTCTTATTGTGGTAAGCTTCTCATCTCTCCGCTTCTTGTTCTTCTCTTTCTTTTTAATTCCTTTATTCTTCTTACTTTATTGCATAAATACTTGCAATCTACATGAAGTCCCATTTAACCTTGGTTTTAGCAAATATGACATAATTCCCTACAATTTGTCTACTTTAAACATAATTTTTGGTATTAGGGAAAAGGTCTCTGTTCTTCAGTGATAAATATATTAGAGATATTAAGTGTAGTAGTGTTATAGCAGATGCATATTTAATATGTTTCCTATATGCAATTTTTTCCCTTATGAAATGGATGAATGATAGCCGATTCATGGGTTTTCTCAGTTGATTTTTTTAGTGCATTGTCTTTAGTCAGTAGGTGCAAATGCTTGTAGCAAAGATTTGCCGTATTCACTCGTACTGGCCGTATCATACCATACCGGTAAAGTATTGGCACGGTATCAAGTTTTGATCTGGTATTAATGGAATGGGTGTTAACCAAGCTGAATTGCTCGGTACCATCCTGTATTGTCCAATATCAAGTGGTATTATAGTTAAAAGTGAAAAAATTGTTGATACTTTATCTTGATACATGGTGTATACCGTACCGAATCGGTAATGTATCAGGACAGGTCTTAATACCAGTTTTATAAACCTTCCTTGTAACAAAATAATGTTGCAGTTCAACAATTGCTATGCTTCATAGTCTTGGAGTAAAATTTGTCATCCCTAGCCTCCATGGAGACTTGGGCCTAGTTCGTGAGATCCATGGCTAATGTTTAGATTGATTTGTAGTCAGCTTCTCCACGTTGATACTTTGACCAAAGTAAATGCAGTGTATCACCATGAACCAATATCAAACAATGTATTATCGGCCTCTAGGAGGTTTGTCATTTATTGATCATAAAGCTCTTTCTTGCTTCTCTTTGTATTTATCTTTAGTGATTGTAAGTGTTGTTGGTATATATGTATGCATGCATGTGCGCCCTTGTGCATGCACATGCATATGCATGTATGTATGTGTGTGTTTGTTTGGATGTATGTTGTATGTGTGTGTTTAGGGTTTAGAGTTGGTATGTATGTATGTATTTATGTATGCATGTGTGTATGTATACTTGCATGTACTACATGCATTCATGTATGTATGCATGTATGTATTTATGTATGCATGCATGTGGTATTGGGGGGGAGGGGGTGGCTTATACTCGTGTTTCTATCACTAGAATGTTGCTGGAGCACCCATTTTTTAAAAACACTCCATTATTCATAGGATTTTATTTTTCTGGGTTATTTAGTCTCTTGATATCTCAATGGCTTATACCCATGATTTCATCACTGGAATGTTGCTGGAGTACCCTTTTTTAAAAAACTCACCTCATTCCCATGATTCCTATGACTTTATTTGTCAAGGTTATTTGATCTCTTGATGTCTTGTTGATCCCATTAACTAACTGCATACTAGAAATTCTGTTCACTCTTTTCTAAGTTTCAGCTTTGAGTGCTAGTTGGATTAACTTCTTGAGCACTTATCAGACAGGTTAAGCTTCCTTACTCTAAACCTTATCCTAGTTACCACATGTCATTATCTGCCCAACTTTAGCAAATATGGTTCTATTCCATGAGTCATGCCTTTTTATTTTATTGTAATGACATTAAATCTCATATTTTGTGTTTTAACCACAGTTTGGATCATACAATCTCTCATTTTATATTATTGGATCTGTTAACTACATTATTTTTTCTGTTTTTGGTCTTCAATTTTTTTTCAGTTCTTCCTTTTGGCTCCTCAATTTTTAATGTCTTTTCATCTTTTTTGTGTTTCTTCATATTTTAGCCCAATTTAAAAATGAAAGATTTTTTCCTCAATATTAATGTCTTTTATCTTCTTATTGTCTCTAATTCACTATTCTGGATGCTACTACCTCATTAATTTGTTGGATCCACTGTAAGGCCTACATTATTTAGCTTTTTATTTTTTATTTTGTTTGTTATTTCACATGTTCAATTCATCTGAATTATTGGCTACTTCAGTAGAGTTATTTGTCTTTCTTGCAGGATCATCTGGACAAAAATCCAATTAAGTATGATTGCTCCATTCTGTTCAGTTCTAGGTTTTTTCCAATTCAAACTTCTTGTTAGATCCATCCTTAGGCTAACAACGGTTTGCTCATCCAATGTGTCATTTGTTTGTTGTCTTGCATATCAAATTCTTTCTAGCCCATTTCGTGACTTCCTACTATTGCTTCATGGGTAGATCGATCTATCTTGCCCATCTTCTTCTTCGGAGAAGTTAATGCTTTCGTTAGAGTTCCTTTTCAAGTTGGTAGCATTGCAAGTAGTGATTTGACCATTTAAGTCATTGATGTAGACAGTAATGGCTCTATAATATTCGACTAACGAAGAACTTTTGGCGTCACCATCATCTTTATCGTTTGGGTCCTGAGTGACATCCCTTCCTAGGGTTGCGGCTTATCCCTTGTTTATGCTTCAGTAGGGCAGCTAAAATTTCCTCCACAAGTAACTCAAATAATTGTATTTTGATCCACTATATTTTTGGCTGTCAATTTACTATCATTCTAGATCTTTGGACCATCCTACTTCTCTTGCCTAGATTCTAATATCTTTGACATATCATTGAGCTGTTATGGTGCCATGCTCTGTTTGGCCTCCTAGTAGAACATTTGGTTGTTTATTTCACTTAACGTTTTACTTCATTTTCTCAAGTCGCATGGTGTTTTTCTTACAGCCATTCCTTGTAACCTTAATTTAGTCAACTTTTCTTCTATGGCTAATATGTACCTAAAAAACTGGAGCATTTTTATCTGTTTGGTCCTCAAGACGATGCATGTTCAGTCTATTATAGCTGTCTTTTGTCTCTATCCTTGATATTCGTAACTAACCAGTCATACTCCATGCGCATGAATATGTTCAATGGTATTTTTGTTTGGATTACATCATTGTATTGAAATGCTTACCCTGAGAATCAGTTATTAGTCCTGCCATGAATGATTGCTGTTAGTGTGTTGATTTGCCTTCACAACGCTTGCCTACATATTATTAGCAATGTCCACTTATGATTTTAAATTAATGCTTTGGAATGGCTAATCTATCTAGCGGCTGGCTTAATTCAAGTTTTTTTAGATTTGCAAGCCTTTTTGGTATCATATCTAGCTTGTAATCCTGGCAAAACATTGTTCGGTTCAAGGAGTTCACTGTGTCATCTAATATATTGCTTGAGGCATTGCTAATTCCACATGAAATTTTTTGGTTTTGATACATGCTTCATGGCATTCAGTTCCACATCGTTCCTACTAGATTAATGACTTAGTGTTATAGGAAGTATGACTCTAAACTGAGTGGATGGAGAAAAAGGATTCATGTAGCTGATTCTAACTAGTTTAGGATTAAGGTTGTTGTTATTGTTGTTGTATTATCAATGACCAATTCTTGTGCCACCACCACATGTTTGATTTGATTTGTTTGTCATTGGCTGTTGCATTTTTTATTCTGGTTGCTCTAGTACTTCCATTACTCTCACTTCTTATCATGGCCGTCCATTCTGTCATCAACTCTTTGTCAGTCTCAGTCACTCTCTTCCTTTCGTTTCTTAGATCCTTTCATGCCTCGAGTCCATAATCTACTGTGCCTTGCAGTTTTGTTCCTACTTCCCATGGTAAATCTTGGTGTAGTTGTTGTGAGAGAGTATACCAAGCCTTATGAAAGTATATAAACATTAGAAAACTAATATATTTTAATATGATGCCAAAATGGATTGAATATTGCAAGATTTATTCCTGGGTTTTATACACACACAGACACATGTCATACTTCCGATGTCTCATGACTTATGGTATCTACTTGAATATAGTATTATAGCACATATTATGGCAATGGAGTGATAGCTGATTTACAGGATGCTTATCTACTTGAGAAGGTCAATGCTACCTAATGAAGATGGTCCCAGTTAGTAGAAAATCTCAGACTGAGATGATGCTAACTAAAGAAGAGATAATTGTACACTCTGTGAAGTTTACTTGATCACATGCCTTATAGCCAGGATTTGCTATCATCACCCATAATTTCTTAGATGGAATGGAGGGTGGTTCTCTTAGTTCTGATTTTTCAAATATTGTGGCCTATGTCTGAGCTTTTGATGAGAGCTGGCTTCGGTATGGTATTTGTGAAGTTAGTTTTCCAGCCAACTAGGAAAGAACAGAGGTTGTCGCTCTGTCCTTGAATTCAAGAATAAGTCCACTCTAGCAGACTGGATATGAAGATTTCATGGTGCAAATTTGACATTTTTTTTGGTTCATAAGGGTTAAGGTCTCAAGCCCCATCCAGCAAAAGGAAACTATTTTCTTCTATATTTGATGTTGGTTAGCTTTAGTTAGTGCAAAGAATTTAACGTTTTTGCCATTCTTAGTATGGAGTTTATTTTAGGAGAATTCTGTGATTCTTTAGGTTTTTGTTTCATAATTTCCTTATGAGGTAAGCTAGTAATTTTTTTTTGGTCATCAAATGTCTAAAATATATTTAGTGACTGATATTATTTGATTGAGGATAGCATTTACCCAGACTTCTTTTTTGGGGATTAGTGATTCTATTGGCTTGTGGAACTCTATGTGTGGGATAATATTTGAACTGTTTCTTTGACCAAGCATCCATGCCCTACAGTAAATATGATACTAAGCATAAAAGTTGTCATTTTTCCCCTTTCTTCACCCATATGCTAGTAGACCCTTGTTTGGTTGTTCCCTGTTTACTAAGCTTAAATAGCTATAGTTAATAACTTAATATTCTAGAACTCCATGCACCCCCTCCCCTTTAAAAAAAAAAAGGAGAACAAAAAGAAAAAGAAGAACCCTCTAAAGTGTTTAACTCAAGCCTCTCTGTACTTGAAAATAGGAATTTCACTCAAGTTTAGGGCTGATGTCAGGTTGAGCATAGAGTCTTGAATTATTTTCAAAGTTTGGTTGATCAAACTTTTATCCATTTAGCTGGTCATATGATGATGGATGGAGCTTTCAGGGTAAGTTTCAAATAAGAATTGTGTGTAAAGTAATTTTGAACATCATGTATTACTCCCCATCCTTGTGTTAAAAATGTCCGCATAAATCCCCTTGACTTCTCTCTTTCTTACTCTTTTCCACATTCTTTCTACTATAAACGTGAGCTGCATCAAATTTATAATTGACTGAATTTGTCAGGACTTTTTCACCTACTTCCAGCAGTTGGATTATTCTGCACCAGATCAATCAGTTTTCAGAATGACTGGCTTCAAAGGTTTGGAGGAAGGTTTGTTAAGTCAACATGTTGAGTTGGTATTACCTTCCTACAGAAAACAAGAATGCTGATCTAAGTTAAATGTGTCTGTCAAAGACATGAATCTGGATTGCACTCCAGAAATGTGCACGAGGGATATGCATATGCGGAATGGTTGCTTAATTTCTTCAGGACCACTGTCTGGATATCAAAGAAAGAGAGCTTATTTAGTTGGAAGACCTTGACATTTTGCTCCATACAATAGAGCAAAGAGTAAACAATGGTATAAACTGAAATTGAAGTCTTAATGTTCTGGTTTCTGAGAATAGTCAGTATTGTTATGACTTGCCACCCTGTATAGTGGACAGTGTAGTGATCATGGTTATGGTAGATGATCTTTAACTTGTTGGTTCACTGTTGTGACTATCAAGTGTCTGCAGGAAATAAACATTCTCAACTAGCTCAGTGAGGTAAAGGCAAACTTAGCTGTTATGCCGTGTTAGAAAGTTTAGTTCCATTGTTTAAAACAGTTATATATATCTTGTTTGATCATTAGTTAGACCACAAAAAACTGTTGATGTGAACGGATTTCTGCTGGGATAATATTCTGCAAGTCAGAGTCTGGTTTTGAAAGAACAGAGCAAAATGCTAAATGAATCGCATCTATCTAATTTTTTGCTTGATCTGCTTGATCTTGGATATTCTGTTAAATGTCAGAAGATCTGTATGTCTTTGTGTAGCTTCATCAATTCCTCTTGTCCATCAAGTGGTCAATGCATCTTATTATAGAGTGCTTTTTTGTATGAAAAAATAAAGTGGTCAGAGTTTTCTTCCCCATTCATAAATGTTGGTTGGGTTAAATATTAATCTTGAAGCATAAATTATATCTTAGATAGCAGTGAAAGACTGGGTCCACAAGTTCCAAGTTCAGAATCTAATTAAATGGTGTAGATTGTAAAGGCCTTGATCATGACAGAAGGGGTTCTAATACATAAACCAATTTCAACTGTTTGTTAGTGCTAAAGGAGAATAAATACTGACCAATATGGAAGAGGAACAAGTAGAAGATTTGAAGGTTCTCAGTATTTGGCTTCTAGCAATAAAATCATCATCCAACCTCATCTACTATATTTAATGGGGGAAACTTTTGTAGCCAGACTCCTATTTTGTAACTAGATGTTCTTTTTTAGCCTTTTTTTTTAATTGAAAGGACATTTATTAGATCCCTATATAATTAAAAGGACATGAATTAGAGTCCCAATGCAAATAAAATATAGAACTAGAAAAATAGTCTGTATAACCTATCTCCTCTACCCAAGCAGGGAAAGAGTCAATCACCTTTCGCCCCTCTCCCCTTTATTTCTTTTTCCTTCAAACAAGTTATGTGTATAGCATGTGCTTGATCCTGTTCAACTATAAGCTGTAAATAGAGCTTCTGTACACTCTAAATTGCATCATTTATGAGAACAAATGTTCAAAATGATCATCTGGTTTGTGTAAGAACCATCCATTTGAAGTTACAGGTTCATCTCAGATCTGCCATTTTAATTAAAAGCTTAACTGGTGTATTTGTAAAATATATCTGATTACCTCCAGAGGGATGTCATTAGCAAGTTTTTAAATATTATGGGATAGAGGCGTTCTGATTTTTCCATGAAACAAGATGCTCTGCATCCTATTCCATCCTGATCCTTGATCCAGTCAAGCATCTTAGTGCTTACTTGGGATACTTACTGCTTAAAAAAAATTATTTATGAAGCTTTAGTGTTTATTTGATTTTTTAAACATATTTGAACTTCAAAAGTTATATTTTTATGATAAATTAGATATATTTAAAATTTATACTATAATGTATTATGGTCGAGATAGGATGGTATCGGGATGGCTAAGACCGGTCCTAAAATCTCTTTGGGTGGGATAGGACAACTGAAACGTCCTTCGTCCTGCTAAGACTTAAGTCATTGGTCCTTAGGAATTTGATGTTCCATACTAGAGCTATTGACTTTTCAAGGAAATACTTAACTACTTCTTAGCCTTTAGATTCACATATTATTATTTTGGTTGGTTCAAGTTTAGATCCATGCTCTCCATATAATTAATTCAAGTTTGTATTTATGGGAATTTTATTATTGTTTTGCAGGATATATTAAAGATTTTCAGGTCTTTGATCCTCATAGAGTAGGAAGAATTACTGTAGAATTGCAAGGCAGAGTAAAAGATTGTCGAGCTCTTACATATAGGCAGGACATCAAGGCTAAGGATATAGAAAAATATCGATTGCGCATCCTACCAACACGTCAGGTTTGTGTTATCTATCTATTTGTCTAACATGTCATTTATTTGTTTCATTTAATAAAGCATTCTTTTATTCTTAATTCTCAATTAATAATTGTGAGTGATATGCTAAGATTACATAATTATGTGGTGTTAGTTTATCATTTGGGTGAGCATCACCACAATGATAACATTGTTCCATTGTGACCTGGAGGTCATGTGTTTGAAACGTAAAAACGATCTCTATAGATGGGATCAAGGTTGCATACATTTGTCGCGCCTTAGGCTCTAGTAGGAGCCTGATGCACTAGGTTGCCCTTTTCCTTATACCATGTTAGTTTACCTTATCCTACAGTTGACTAGATTTCTTCGGTTTTGGTACATCTAATGTTTTTTGTTTTTTGCATTAAATTAAAACTTTGTATTGTTTTTTAGTGAAGGAGGGACTATTTTGGATGCTTATTCAAATACTTTTACAATACAATAAATAAATAGGTCTAAAAGAAAAAAAAGGCATGAAATAAAAGTAAGGCCTTGATAAGATACAACAACAACAACAATGCCTTAATTTCAAATTGGTTAGGGTCAGCTACATGAATCCTTTTTCTCCATTCAGTTTGACAAGGCCTTGGTAGGGTCTTGTCTCTAAATGGAGAGCTGCCTCTTGTGACTATAGCTGTATCAAAACTATTCATACCATACACCTTTAACTATATCAATCTGAAAAATGAGTGGTTAACCTTCTGTTGGTCTTTCTGGATAAAGTCTCCTGTACCGGTCTCGTATACTTACCATCCCTACTTCTCGAGGGCACCAATCCTAGTCCTCCCTGCCAATGTGGTGCCCACTTAAAAGGGCCTTATGTTTTTGTTGGGTGGCTTGATTGTTTTGCAAAGGTGCCAATAACTCAAATCCACAGTGACAAACCTAAATCCAAAACTTATTATCCTTTCTGAAACCTCATCTATCTTAGATATGAAATGATTAAAGTCTACTAGGAATTTTATCATGGCTTTCTTTCATACTGGCACTCCATTGCTTCGCAGGCTATTCACCATTCTATCCCTTACGCATGATTTTACTTCTCACCATGGTACCTTTGCAGGCTATTTGCCATTCTGTCCCTTATGCTTGAATTTACTTGGCTCACCATTGTACTCAATACACTTAGTTGCACATAATTAGGTTGGTTTAACCTATTAAGTGTTTCACTTTCATTGCCAATGCACTTTTCATAAAAATGGCAAATTATTAGAAATACACTGATTTAAAGTTTAAGTTCTCTGAAAAGTTTTATGATGTAGACAACTACAGATTAAGTTTAAAACTGGTCAAAATTTATTTTTTTAAAAAAAATTATTGTTGTTGGTTGTAACTAATAACATTTGAGTCTTGGATGTTTTTCCACTTTATTTTTTTAATGTTTTAGATGTCTTCTTAGGTAGGGTCTAGTGTTTATATTCTTCTTGTAATTTTTGTATTGAATTTTGTGGAAAATTTGAGTGGGTCTTTGAGTTCTATTCTAAGTATTTTTTTTGGGTGTTTTTTAGTTGTATCTTAGGGGTCCATGTTATTGAGGATATTCGTTGAGAAATTTTTATGGTTCAATTTTTATTTAGGTATAATTTATTTTTTAAGTGATTTTTGTGGCTTTTTATTGATCTGATTCAAGAGAAAAGGAAAATTTTTTCAACCTGCTCAATTTGAACCTCTCAAAAGAATAAAAAGGAGCATGGGGATTGGTGAAAGTAGAGTTCTAGGTCCTCTCTTTTTTTCATATTTATTATATTTACTTTGTGATAACATTGATTGCTATGCCTCTATTTATATTAGCTAGGTCTGCCCTCATAAAATTTGGGTCAATTCCTCTTATAGTTGGAAGAGATTAGAGCTTTCCTAAAAGAGATATGACTAATGAAAATGATACTGAAAAAAGCTAAAATCCTTATGGAATTAGATTTTGACTTCTACTTTGTCTTCAGCTGCTTTGCCTAATTCTTCTAGTATTGGGAGATATGCTCAGGCAAAGTCTTCCCCAAAAGGAAATTTTTAATCTGTTTTGAGCTCCAAACATTATTGTAGGTATCTTACTAGCGCATGCGTCGAACCACTATGACTTTGGTGATTGTCCTAGATTACTTACATAGGATTACATGGAAGCTAGATTTGGTTATTTATCCTTCTCAGCTTATATCATGTAAGGATTAAAGGCTCCTTGTTAGGAGATAGACAAGCTTGGAAGGCCTTTAGTCTATAAATAAGGCTTTATATTGTTTTATTAGTAGATTGTGACTTGGAATAATGGAATTTTTGGTTGTTTCCCTCCTCCATCTGGTTCTCCATTTCTCTCTCTTGGGTACAAGGATTTACCCTTATTTAGCATGACATTACTCCAAGAGTGTGTATTTGTTTTCCTTGCAGATTTTTTTAAAATGAAAATCTGTATTGTTTTCAGATTTATGCAACTTTTTAAGATCTAAAATAAATGCCATTATTTTTACTATGTGTAGAATGATCTTTGGATCCTTTTCTAAGTCACCTTAAATATGTGGGGAGTCAGATATAAGATTGGATCAACTCTTATAGGCCTTCTTGGTCTCGCTTGGTGGAGCATACTAAATTTTCATCGTACATCTCAAGAATGTCTCTCAATTGTCAGGTTACATCAATTTTCAATTACCAGTTGTCTGTCTATTGTCATATCACTTTTTGGACTCAAATTTAGCTTTGGCATATGAACTTTCCTTTTGCCTCTTGGCTTTCTTATTATACTTGCAAGGTGTTTTATAAAGTGCCAAAATATATCACTTATAATGTGGCTAAGAAGAGCTATCTCTAATTTCTCATCTCCTATTAACTATGTTTGATGTTATTTTTCGCTTTCTTTAGGGGCCAAAAATCAGACTGCATTAAAGGGTTGTAAAAATATCAGAAGATAAGCTACATATATATTAATTTTGATAATAAAAGATGCGTCTCTGATCAATTTGAACTGTTGAATGCACTAAATTAACTTTTTTCTTTATTATATCCATAATATTTAGAAGATCCATATAAATTATTGCAATTATGGAGTCATGACTGGTGCCTGCCCACTGAACATCAATCTGATATGTCTCATACCCCTTTTCCCCCCTGGAGAAATGATATATCTCATTCATTTTAATGAGGGCGAGTAGAGTGATGAGACCATATACGTTAAGGAAAGAAGGAACCAATGATTTAGGGCATCAATATGATATGTCTCATACCCTTTTCCCTCCTGGAGAAATGATATATCTCATTCATTTTAATGAGGGCAAGTAGAGTAATGAGACCATATACGTTAAGGAAAGAAGGAACCGATGATTTAGGGCATAACAAAGGTTGGGGGGCATAAACGGCACTGTGAAATCTAACATTTGAAGACTGTGTTGAATGGACATGAATATGAGAATCAATTTGGAAACATGTCCAAGTGTCTGTTTGGCAAGAGGAAGAAAAGGAGCTACTAGGACATGTAAAAAATGATAATTTTGCTCATTGGTATTTATTTTTTAAACACTATATTAAAAACTATTAGAGTATATTATTTGTTATGGATATTTGTTTGTATGTATGAATGAATGTTTCTCAAACTTCCTAACCAGCTTAGGAGCATCTCTAAGAAAAGGGATATTTTGCAAAGTTGTTTCGGCATTCTTGGGCAACCTCTAAGGGAGAAGGGGTAACTTTCAACATTATTATAATGGGTTGAACTCATTATTGGAAGTGTCCAATTATCCATCTACCTTTAGAAGCTGTATAGAGAGAGAGAGAGAGAGAGAGGTATCCAAATGTTTGTTGTGCATCCTATTTGTGTAAATATCTGAGACGCATTCCTATAGCCAGATGCAAGTGTCTGTGTATCACAGCATATAAATCTCTGTCATTATAAAACTTGATCCAACTAAATTTCTTAGTTCTTAGGCTGCCAATATGGTAGACAATTTCCCAGACACATAGCTCCAAGAATAATATATACGTCAATTTCTTTTGATTTGGAAATTAAACCAGCAATGATCCTTTGTTTTCCTTGAATGAGCTCTTAATTTGGTATATATACCCTTTTGCAGTTGGACCTTCATAGAAGCCACTTCGCTTGTGAACCTGTTTACTATTTGGAAGGAACAAATATATTGGAAACAGATTAGATTAATTGCTCAACACGTTTATCATTTGTAGTCACAGAAAGAATATTGTTCATTTAGCAACACTTTATTTATCTCTAGTTAAATCACCCTATATGAACCGTACATCTATACATGCATGTTGACTTGCATAATATATATTTTGTCATGTAAAAGAATAAATTTAGATTTTAATTTTCTTTTGTTTTATGTAATATATTTTGTTATTTCAATATTAATAAGAACATGATTTCAAGTCTTAATGAAACGTCCCGTGGCATGCTGGGATGGGTTATCATCTCAAGCATCGAGACCGAACCATCCTGCCATCCTCCTAGTATTTCAACTAGTGCGTTTTGGAATATGCTCCATCCCAAGTGTCGGGATGGAATAAGACAATGATGCATCTCATTTTATGGAAAAACCAGCTCTGTCCCATTGGATTTAAAACCTTAGATAAGTTTACATGCAACACAGTTGATCTACTAGATAAGAGTAAGATTTTGGTATTATTTTATATTCTCAAAGTTCAAAAAATGCACTTGCTGCACTACACTCATGCTTTTATCTCAGCTATCAGGATGATAGGTGATTTTTGCTCAAGTTAATTGATTAAAATGCATCAAAGATGACATTTTCCACTCACAGACTGGAAGTTTTAAAATGCAAGCTCATTCATCTAGTTTATGAGGTCTGTTATTGCCACATGTTGTTCTATAGTGCCTTTTGGATTAACAGATGCGCCCATGTTCTGGGTTCAGCTTATCCTAAAATTTAGATGCTGCCATCTGTGTTGTGCTATTTTAACCAAGTTTAGAGCAAATACTTGAAATGTTGATTGCATATTCTAATCCATGTCCTTTGAACAAACTCCAAAAAAAAAATATTGCTTGTTGATAATTCTGCTGTATTTTCCCATTTAACAATAGAGAGATGATCGATAGTTTGAATTTGATTCTGCTTTGCTGCAGTGGGGATATGTCGTGATCACAACCCCAAATGGAGTTTTGGATCATGAGGAAGCTATCAAACAGAATGTAGGTGGTCAAGTTCTTGGTTATTTTCATTGACATCTTTTGCTGTTTGTGTTTCCATGCCGTCAAAGGTATTTGGAATCAAAGACTGACTTCTACCACAATCTTCTTTAGCGAACGATCTCTCTTTTTGTCAGCTCTCATGTAACTGTCATCCTTTTCTTTGTCATGCATGGAGCTTTTCTATCCTTTGGTGGAAACTCCAGGTATGGTAACCAATTATACATGGACAAATAAGTTTGTTAGACCAAAATTGGTGTTTAATTTGAAAGATGCCCTTACAAGCGCTCTGCAACTTGCTATCAATGGCGACCTATCTTGCAAATTGAACAAGTTAGCAGGAAAGTCATGATAATAATTTAGAGGCTATGGAAGAGTTCTTTCTATGTGCAAATGAAAGCTCAGGGAATATTTATGTGAATAAGAAAATGAAAATATAGCTAATTAATCAGTTTGAAAATTCTAAATTGACCCGAAAATCAATTCAAATTCGATTTAAATTTGAATCAATATTTAATTGATTCAAAAATTAAATAAACACTCAAGCTTGAGAAATAACTTTACTATTATGGACTGTTAGTTCTAGAATCTGATAACTATCTTAGCATCCAGATATTTGCATAAGCGTGTAGATGTACATGCGGACATATAGCCTAGTCAATCTGAGTTAGATCGAGTCAGGTCTATTTTGGCTTGACTTGAAATCAATTTCAAGCCAAGATGGCTAGCTCAAGATTGGCTTCTCTAGCTCATCAGGTCTATTTTGGCTTAAGTCAGAAATCAATTTCAAGTCAAGATCGCTAGCTCACGGTTGGCTTGTGTAGTTTCATGGAGTATTTTCAGAGCTGAGCCTGAGCCAGGCTTAAGCTGCTCAAAATCATTGGCCACCCTTAACTATGATCCATCAAATATTCATTTGATGAGTTCTTGTTGGCATTGAAAATATTGATGTTGAATCAAATATAAAGGGGAAAAAATTAATTGGACAATGGGCTATAAAAAGCATAATCCATACGTTATTACTTTACAACATTGCTTCTCACTTATTGTCCATGCAGCTATCTTTTCAAGTAAAGGGAACAAGAAAAACAGGTTCAAATTCTACTTGAAATCGGTTTTATTGAGACAGACAATGGAAGCTTTTATTATTTTATTTTATTTTTTCCCTCAATTCTACTTTGTAATAGTTGGATGGATGTTCAACATTTGGGCTTTACGAACTTGATGTTGGATCCCTTTGTCTTAATTTAGAACTACCTGGGAATTGATTTCGTATCATTTTTTTTTGGCTCATGGAAAACGCGGTGACACCATTGGGTTGGGTCACTGCATTTTGAGGAAAGTTATGCCACATGCTTCCTTCTAATCCTGCCGTGTCCATTGATGTCTTGCAGTGGAGGTGGTGACATTATTGGCTTTAGGCTTGTAAGAATCCTGCGGTGTTAAATGTCAACGTGCATGTTGCAGCTAAGGTGGTGATGCATCTCATGATCGGGCTTCTAAAAATCCCACCTTATTTATCTACATCCATGAAAATTGTGACAGTAACTCTATCAGCTTCGCCATTCTTAGGTAAACCTAGTATATACCAAGCATGGCCAAACATCTTATGCTGATAGATTGATGGGAGCTTCAACAGTATGCTGTGATCATCGATTAATTAGGTTTACCGAAGAATGACTCCTATTAGCTATGATCTTTTAGGAATCCTCTACTGTTAACATTTGCATGTCGTGGCTAAGATGGTGGTGCTTTTGGGATTTGGCAGCTGTGAGTCTGTGAATCCTCTTGTATCCATCCGCATCCTGCAACAAAGGTGGTAACACCATTGGCTATGAGCGCAGCTATAATTAAATATTTTTATTTTTCTAAATTTAAGTTTTTAATTTTATTTTTTATTTGTATATAGCTAGAATTGCATAAATAAAATAGAAGAAGGGGAGGTATATTTTCAGAATAAAAAAAAAAAAATGATGGATGGAATCAAGAAGAAGCATTTCTGGATTTCGAAACTTATAATTCTTTCTGCAAAATTATTAGCCATGTATCAGCTTTTTAAAAAAGCCAAAATAATAATATGATGAAATCTTGACCGATGATTTATTGTAATTGATCAATGTCCAGTTTTATGTTACAAAAACAAAATTATATAAACAAAACTTATTACCTTTCATTTATTGAAAATTGAAATTATGCATTTCTGACGTCAGACATCAAATAGAGCCAGCTGTTGCGTTGCCACTTTAGAAACCGTAGTCACCATCGTTTTACTTAAATGTACTCCGGCGGAATATCTGAACCTCTCGCTCGTTCCAGATATAAATATACCCCCTCTCGAAATTTCGATTTCCAGCGAGCGGGCGATGAGGCGGAGGAGAGATGTGGAAGAAGAGGAATTCGAAGCGGCGGGGGCCTCGTCGTGGCCACCGCCGCCGCTGGAAGTTGAGGAGGATGACGAAGAGGCGGCGCCACCTATGTGCGGGAAGGGGCACCGGTCGTCCCTGGCGATGGCGACGGTGGAGGGAGGGATCATCTGCCTCGCGTGCTTCTCGGCGCTGCTGTCCGACCCCCAATCCCCCTCCTATCACGTCTCCTATGCCCTCTCCCAGCTCTCCCTCGCCATCCGGAACCCCACCTTCCTCCGCGACCTCCGCACCTGCCACCCCCACCTTCTCGTACCCCCGCTCGTGCGAGCTCTCGCCGTCTTCGATGACGAGCCCCTCGCCCACCAGCTGATCGACCTCGTCTCCGATCTCTGCCACCACTGGAGCGGCGGCGTTGGATCCGCCGCCTCCGTGTCCGGCGATTTCATCGCTCGGATCGCCGATATCCTCTCTTCTGGCGCTCTCGCGTGGAGCCGACGCCAGATTTATATGGTACATTTTTCCCCCGCTCTCATCTAATTAAAATTCCCAATAATTGGACCCGATTTTGAAATTTTTGGGGGAATTTGTGGTGCCTATGTTTTTTTTTTTTTTTTTTGGAACCGTTATTTGCTGTTGTAATGGAATCAGAGGCCGTTCTTTAACCAGTTTGGAGTGGACTGGCTATGTTTAGGAACAAAATGTTGGATTCTATAATGGACGTTATAGCCGTTGGAAATAGTGACGTTTCTCTAGTCATGCCTTCGCTCGCCGAATGAAGAATTATATTTTTCCTGCTGAGATAGAGATTCTTATTTTTAAAAGAATATAATTTTGTTCAGATCAATAACCAACGGTATCAAATAATGGCTTTTATTCGCATTATATACTGGCCATTATAATAGAATAGCAGCCTGAAAATAGCTGCTGTTTAAATTTCCATTCTATTAATGTGCAGCAAAATGAGAGGAGTTCAGCGTATGCTTGGTTGTAAAGGAAAAATAAAAAAATAAAAAAAAATATCATTTGTCTGTTTCGTTAGAAAATTAACAAATTTGGGAAGCTTATAACTAGATTTCCAGGGAGCTTTTCCTTTTTATGGAAAGTGCTGGTTTTCCTTCTCCGTTTCCATGGATTTTGTAGGGACCAAAAGTTCAAAAATCGAGTGCATTAGATATACTCCATGTGAACAGCTTATATCAATTTTCTTTGATTAAATGATCGAAAAGCAGACCATGAGTGTGGTTAATTTGCTGGTTAGATTTTGATAGTTTGCAGCCTTGTGGTTAGGACTGGAGCAAAGTTGGCATCATTTCTTTTGAAGCTTGAGATGTTTGCTGCTTAATTCACTGCTTGCATGGCTTTCAATCTGTAATGCAGCTGCATTGCTTTGGAACCCTATTGAATTCTCATCAGGATGATAACCCTGCATCACATATCAGAGATAAATATGCCCTTTTCTCCAACCTGATCACTGGTCTTCAGCTTCCAAGGTGAAGACAAAATACTAGCCCTTATCTTAAACCATTTGACCATCCTAGCTACCATCTCCTCTTCCCTGCTACAGTGAAGATATTCGTGGTGAGATTATGTTCGTCCTGTATAAGCTATCCCTTTTACAAGCCACACCTTGGGGTGAAGATGACGATGATCATGGTGACACCAATCTGTCATCAACTAGAGAGAAGCTGCTGCGCCTTTCACTTGAAGCTCTGCTCAAGGCACAAAATGATGATGTCCGCTTGAACTGTGTTGGTCAGTGCCATCTCTTCTATTCCTGACTACTTACTGCAATAACAATGCTTTATTGCACAATGGCATTATGATCCAAATGGACTGCATAACCTACTTCTTTGGATAAGATATTTCTCTCAAGGTGCATCAAGTTTCATGTGGAATACATGATATTTTCGGTACTTTCAACTCCACTAAAGTTATTGCTGCCATGTTTTCCTTCCTGTTACCGAAATCAACTGAATCTAAAATCTAAAAATTTGATGTGCTGATGTGGATATTTAGATCACAAGCTGTGTAAAAATTGATTTTGACAAACAAGTTCAAAAGCTTCCATGGGAAACCAAATAACAGTAGCTGTATGACTGTTTAGCAATAATGATCTACAAAGCTTAAGACTTTAAATTCAGAAAATCGAGATGGTGATTCATAAGCAAGAAATTATTGGATTGGTAGCTAGTAATGAAAATGGTTGGTATTCACAAACCTAGATCATTCAAACTGATGGTTGAAATATGAAACATCCCTTGATAACTTTACCTTGGTAATGTGCTGCAAAAGACTGGCACTTCCCCATAGATTTTTCATTTCATTAATGCGTAAATCCACAAAACCAATATGTTCCATGCTAGAAATGGTTGTTATAGATCATGCTTGCACATATTGTATGAGCGAATTAACTTGCTTTCAACTAATCACATGTGGTCCATTGTATGTTTGCCTCTCAGCATTACTAATGATGTTAGCTCGAAGAGGCATTGTTGAGGACTTATTTGCAAATGATTGCACTGGTGCTAATGTCAGAGAAGGAGACAATTTTGTGCATTCAAATATCCTTCTTATTAACTTGTTTGCTGATGCGATCAAAGGTCCTCTGCTTTCTTCTGACACTCAAGTACAAATCGGCACCTTGGACTTGATCTTTCATTCCCTATCCTCAGATGTGAGCTGTGCTAAACAGATTAAAGCTCTTGTTCAAGAAGGCATTGCAGATTATGTCTTTGAAATACTTCGACGGTCGGGTAACAAGAACAAATTTTAAATATATGTGCAAGAAATATACTTCATATTAGAGAGTTGGGGTTATAGCTCATTGCACTCTGTAAAGCTGTTTTCTCATTCAATGTAATAATATTCTGCAGGAAATAAGGATCCCCTCATCATTTCAGGTGTCCGGGTTCTAACTCTTTTAGCAACAGCAGAGGAAGTCTGCAGACAGCGACTTGCGATAGGATTTCCTACGCTGCTTTCTGTTTTCTGCTATGTAGCAGAAATACCTCTTCATCCAGTTCAATCTCATGTTTTAGATCTTGTTTGCACATGCATATCAGACTGTCCAGGAATTATGTCAATGTCTCAGGTAGAGGAAACAGCTCTGATCTTGACAGGAATCTTCAGGAGGCATACCAGTGGGGAGCTGGGTGTGCTTCCCAAAACCTTCATCTTGGCCTGTTCAACATTCGTGGAGATTCTTAAATCACCATCTGCTTGTCATGTCCTGAAATTGACACCAGCAATCCAGGAGGCATCAAGAAATGCTTTGATTTCATCTCTTACATCTCAAGAATACCCCAATCAACAGGTGTTATATTCCCTCTACCTTCTGAAAGAAGCACACACATACAGTTGTGAAAAAAGTTATGCTACGAGGTCAGGCAGCAAGGAACTGGAGAACAACATAATAAAAACATGTGAAACATATCTGATGCCTTGGCTTGGAAGGGTCATTGATGAAGGGGAAGATGAAGAAGTGGTACTAGGAGTGCTTGAAACTTTTCATCTTATTTTGCTTAAAGGATCTGAATCTCAATCCAGGAAGTTCGCAGAGTCACTGGCTTCATCAAATTGGTTTAGTTTGTCATTTGGATTCTTGGGTTTGTTTCCATCAGAGCTGATGAAAATAAGAGTATATTTGGTGTTTAGTTCAGTAGTTGATCGAATTTTGGGCTCCAACTCTGGACAACCCATTAGAGATGCCTATGCATATCTCCCACCGGATCCTCTAGAGCTGATATATTTACTTGGGCAAAGGAGCTCACATGATTCAAACTTGGCTTCCTGTCAATGTGCAGTTCTTCTAATGTTATATGTCAGCACATTGCATGGCGATAGGTAGTGTATCATCAATATCAGTTTGCTTCACTGTGTTAAGCTTCTTCATTTGTTTTGCATAGCTGATAGTCCATCCTTCCAGGTTTATTGATGGGAACCAAGTGTTGGCTTCACTAGAGCAATATATTCTAGTTAATAGCGACAACTTCTCATGTGGGATTGCTGATTCCATGATGCTGACTGAACTGGTGCATCTCTATGGCCTTGTCAGAGGTGCTCCAATTGGCTACAGGACAACATACAGTCCAGAAGCTGAGAAAGCCATGTTTCGTTTGATAGCTGAAAATGAGTGGGATTTGCTCTCTATGGGCATCCATCCAGTAGCATTCAAGTGGCTTTTTCAACAAGAAGGAATCATGACACCCTTATCTTCCCAGATCTTGAATTTCTGTAAGTTCTATAGCACAAACAAGACCCAAATATATGTGCATGCCGACAATGTCCAGACGCTGGACCTCCAAATTATTGCAGAACTAGTTGTTTCTAAAGATAATTATGTCGGATTATTGCTGGTGTCATTGCTTGGAAAGGCAATAGAAGAAGACAGAGAAGATGATATAATGAGTTTGGTGAATGTCATGGTAGGAATCCTGAACGTATTTCCTGATGCCTCTGACCAATTCTGCTTGCATTGCATTGCTGATGCACTGCAATGTCTCTGCTACTCGATACAGTCTCCACAGATCTTCGTAAACTGCTTGCTTTTGGTTTTCAATATTCTTTCTTCAGCAGATTATAGGACGCTCACGCAGGACAAAGAGTGGCTTGCAGTTACAGTAAAGGTACTGTTCTTCTAATGCAATTTCTTCTTGATCTGTCCTCTCAAGACCAATAGGATTGCTAGCAGCCTTTACAACCATCCACCATGATATGTTTTTTGTCCAGTTGATTACCAAACACATCATGGTTGCCATAGAATAGAACTATTTGGAATTTCTAGACCTTTTACTGGAGGACTCACTTTGGGCTGCACACAATCATAGCAGTTGTGGAGGCTGCGAAAGAAATAGAGAATTAACACATTTGAGTCCATCTGAGTACATATTTATGGTAGGACCTAGCTGATTGTCTCATTATGTTCTATGCAGTTGCTGGAACATTTAAATACTAAATTAGCTTCCCAGTCATGTGGCCAAGAAGAGTACCTAGTGATAAGCATTTTTTGCCTCATTCTTCACCAATCCACCAAGGAGGTGCTCAGAGAAGCTTCCAAGTTCATATTGCTGAATAATTCTTTGGTTACTGCAACTGAGAGCCTAATACAAGCTGCCTGTACCAAAGGTCCAGCTTTAGTTGATTACGATGAAGAAACAACTCTTGGGGAGTCCTTGATATTTGTTCTTTTATTGTATTTTTTCTCTTTAAAAAGGTCTGTGATCCTATTTACCCATCAAGTTGACTGCTGCCAGCCCATCTAACAATGTTTCTTCTCAGCTTGCATGCTACTTTACAGGAAACCATGGATTGGCAGGATTTTCTTCAGTCACCCAATGAGGACCGCACATTATCAGTACTATGTGTCAGATGCCATGATTTATGCAGGCTGGTACACTTTGGATCTTCTCTTATCAAGCTAGTTGCTTCACAATGTCTTGTTGAGTTGCTCACCAGAATTTCAGATCAAAGAAACACCAAAAATGATGAGCTAAGGTGCTCTCTAAGGTACCTAGAATCCATGATGGCTGTGACAGAGGGCTTACTTTTCTATGGTGATACAACAGTAGCCACAAATTGTGGTGTCTGTTTTTCCCTTATGTTAGGGTGGGAAAAGTTTGGGTTGTGGGAGAAGAGGGCAATCAGAGATTCCAAATGGTGTAGGCTAGTCATGGAGGAGCTGGCAATGACTTTGGCTGCTCCTGGTTTGGCATCAAGAACCTTCACAAATCAGCACAAGCCTGCAGCTCATGTAGCTGTTGCATTGCTCAAACTGGACCAAGTACCTGGGTGGATGAAATCTGTGTTTGATACTTCCAGCATCTCTGGGATAGTCGACAACCTTTCTGCCAGCAATGTGACTGCAGAGATGGTTAAGCTCTTCACGGAGCTAATGACCAGGAAATATATGAACAAAGAACAGGTTTCTGCTCTGCGTCATTTGTTCCAGGTTAGAAATCTAACATTTTCTTGACATTTGATTTTGTGTTTTCCCTAATATGGCCAAAAAGGCTGGTAGAAACCTTGCAAAATAAAATCCATATCTTTCTAGCTATTTTATTCAGTTATAATAATTAGATTTATGTCTCAGTAGAATGCCTTATAAAGGATCTCGTGTCTTGGTCTCCATTTCAATAAATTCTAATTACTCAACGTATACGTTGTTGTCATCTGTTCTATGCTTCTACTATTTATTTTTAGTTCTACAATGAGATGGAAGAAGTGGTTAAAGGAATGGGAAGCAAGAGAACTTATAATAATAGTTCAAACTTTATTTCGTTACGCTATTGCAGGCATGCAGAAATCAAGCGTACAAAGACTGTTCCAAAAAGCAACCAAGGGAGGAGAATTCTGACTTGGTAATTTCAAACACTGAAGATATAGGTAAAGTGTGCAGCCGGCTCATTCACCTTATGCTGTCCCCACCCTTGGATGACCATAGTGAAATTCAAACAGAGCAAGAAATTCTCTTGAAAGAAATTGAAGTGTTTCTTCAAGAATCTAGCAGAGAATAGTCATAGAACAAATAAAGGTTTCACTTCTACTTTGTGAAATCTCATTTACAAGCTCTCATTGTTATTACTGTTCTTACTATTGTGACTTTTTTTGTGTGTGTTGGTTGAGTGGATGGAGTGGTTATTACAATTTATAGCATGTCATGCATCACATCTATTGGTTCAAGTGCAGGTGTAAATAATATGGTTGCCTTGTGTTTCCATTCGGTCAATTTTGCATGATTACACCAACAAGAGAATTTGACAATTCTGGGAGTTTATGAAGGAATATGAATCCTTCTATTGTCCTGAGAACTTGAAAGTAGTAGCCTTATCTAAATAAGTGTTCTTATTTTAGCAAGATATTCTATAACCCAATGTGCATAGGGCTTTCTTTTCAATCCGCTTGACCAGATTGAAGTCCAAACAAAGAACCGTATACATGTAGAATATAAAAAGAGAAAGATGCATATAGATGTCCTGAGAAGCCTGTTTGATGTCAAATTTATTGATAATAGTGGTACTCAATAACCTTATTGCAATGTGCTATGGTCTGTGGCCGTTCCAGGGAAGTCAAAAGTATTTCAATGGCTAGTATTGAAGAACAAACTTTACGTAGGAGAGGTTCTTGCCAATAAAGGATGGTTGGTGAGTTTTGATTGTCCTCTTTAGGAGGATAAAGTTGAATCTACTTCATACCTCATTAAATGCCCATTCACAAGCATTTGGTCATATAACTCAAATCATATCTTAATTTGCAAGGTAGGCCTTCGAACGTTTACTCTATTTCGGCATCCAGAAGATGTGAGACAATCCAATCTCCTATGAGAAGGGGAGGGGACCGGCTTCTTATAGCCTTTATGTTGGCAGATTTGGCTTAAAAGAAATTCAAGGATATTGCTTAAGAATAAATCTCCTGATTCATTGATGCTTCTTAAAGCTGTACACTCTTTCAAATTTTGGAGTAATTTATGCACAATGAAGACTCTTGAAAGCCATAAAAAAAAAGTGCTCTTAACTTTAGCACTTATCTATTCACTTTGAGCTTTTAATCCTCCTTGGTACCTTAGATGCTTGTTATAAATAACCCACTTTTGTACATATTTTTTTAAATATAATTTTTAATAAAATTGGTGGAAGTGTCCATTTTTCTTTTAAAACATGATTGAATATTAGGAAGGCTTGCATATTCTTGCAGTATTTGATATCATTGAACATGCCATATAAATGTCCACATCAAAAATATGATGAAAGAATATTTGGTATTTTAGAGTGAGAATGTTTTAGCCATCCTATTATAATAGTTCCATAGGAGAGCTATAGAGGACCCTACTATCTCGGTTGAGGTACCTCCATCTGAAGATAAGAAGGATCTGGAGTTGATTAAAGGTACGGTAATGCATCCTCCAGAGGAATCCACCAATATTGCCAATGGTGGAGTGCTAGATGGAAAGAAGAAACATAAGTCGAAACTTCCTCAGATAAGATCTTGAGCCTAGAATGCTCAAGGTGGGTGATCCTATCGATGAGAAATATAGAACATGTCCGATGAGGAGATTAACCATCTTTAGGAGAAGTCATGGAAGCTGTAATCTTTTCTGATGAGGAATATGATGGGATTATCAATGGTAGTCTCTATCTTTGATTGGTAGGTTAATAGGTACTATGCTCCCTCTAGTCTTCACTTAAAGATACAGATGGTAATGGATTGGAGCGGATACGAGAAAAGGCATTTCCATATTCATGTCTATCAGAAAAATATATAACTATACGTGCCTCATAATCATAATGAATATAAAATTTTGTATGGGTACTTCTACTTATAGAGATTATTATGTAATCTTCATACTTCCCCATACCTGCTTCATATCTGGCATCTGTTCTAAAAATTATGATAAAATTTTCCATCAAAAGTTTGGAACTATGTTAATAAATAACGATAACAAACTAAATTTACTAATGTGTATGATAGAAATAAGGCGGGGATATGTTTATGTCTATATTTGCACCATACTCGTGATGAGTATTATTACATATCTTTGTATATATATCCATTTTTTGATTTTTATACCCGCTCCAAAGAAGCGGAAGCAGATGGATGCCCACGGGTTTGAAGAAAATTGCCATCCCTACTAAAAGAAGTCGAAGAATAAATAGAAAAAAAATTAGCGAATTTAAGGTAAGTTTTAATAGATAGAAAACAATTGACGAATTTAAGGTAATTTCTCTTTCTAGTGGACATCTCCTTTTTCATTTTCATTCAATAGTAGACAAGGATTGGGTGATGTCCTATGGGCCTTCGATGATAGCAAGATAGATCTTAGCTCCAAAAAAATGAAGGCCTCATTCCCATCCTGAAACTTATAGCATTAAAAATGCTTCTATTTGGTTTCAACTCCTTGATTTGTTGATGGAGCAATAAGATAAGAAAATGGTTATAAATATCATTGCCAACTGATAATTACTTGTTTATATACAACTGGATGGAAAAGGTAATGAGCAATGGCTATGCCAAAGCCTGCATCTAAACCGATATCATTGATGCCTGGGTATTGATGTAGTGGCAAATGGTAGAAGAACATGGCAATAATCTAAGTATGAGAATATTTTGATGCTTTTCTTACCTTCTGATAGTATTGGACATTTTAAGGATAAAGCGAAGGAAGTCCATAAAGAAGGAAAAATATTATATGGTCTTTAAATGGTGGTATCTAGATTCCGATGACCTAAAGGGAGGGAAGAAAGGGTAGATCGACTGGTGGGACCTAGAGTTTTTCAAGCTATAAGCCCTAGCTCGAGTTTGAATAGAGAAGGCACCATAACAGATTCCAGTTTAGATTATTAGCAAATGGATACAGATAGGATCACAAATTCCCACTTATGCTCCAATTTCTATGAGTTCTCTTAGTAGATCTCGATATGTGACTCCATTAGATAGAATGATGGAAGATAGTGGAGGCCATTCTCAGTTAGGCTCTTCCAAGCTAGGGCTGGCTCAATAGATGCTTACAGTGGATGAGCCCGATGAGGAATCTGAGCCTATTGATCAAAGAGATGATATGGTTAAGGTGATAAGCCCTAGTCAAGGCTCAAATATAGAGTGGGTTGTTGTTCACCAAAGAGTCAAGTCCTAAAAGCTAGGAGATCAACAAATGGAGCACTTTTTTTTTTAGGAAAAGGAGGGTAAAAATATAAATTTTGATGGGATTAATGGCCTCAATTTAGAATTAAAGGATATTAAAGCCCAAGCAAAGCAATATTTAATCATTTCTTTAAATTTTTATTTGTTTGTAAGGCTCGACAGGACCTAGTTGTGTCCTAGAAACTTATCTCAAGATGAAATATACATTAAGTAAGCATGTTTGCTTTTGGTTCACTAGTTATTTCTAGAGCAAACCTTGTGAACGTACCTATTTTAATGAGCTACCTACCACTTCATGGTGGTGGGGTGGGGTGGATTGTTTACCTAACCGTCCAAAACTTGAAAATATAGAGACCGACAAACGGAGAATAGTATTCAATGAAAGAAGCTTCAGTTTAGAGTTAAAACATATTAAGTTTCAAGTGATGTAGCATTTAATCATCTCTTTATTTCATATATGTAAGTTTTGATGAGGCTAAGTTATATTTTAGAAATTTCTCTCAAGCTCAAACAAACCTTAGGTAGGCATGTTTGGTGTGAGACCCAAACCTTTGGGTCGGTTTAACATGGATTAGGGCCAATTTACTTGTCTTGCCTATATTAAATTAAATTAAAAAAAGAGGGGTGACACTTGGTCAAGTTAACTCCGGGTCAACCTAATGGCTCCCACCAATTCAAATCAAGTATGATAAGGGCATCAAGTCTAATTAGATATAGAATCGGATTTAATCATCACCGACTTTGAGGTGGAATCCGATTATGTAAAGGACTGAAGAATAGAAATCTTAAATTTCTTTCAAAAGCCCTAATTTTGATTTATAAATCTTCTCCTCTAATTGCAACCATTGTTGTCTCTATTTTGATGACCGTTATCCTTCCTTCATGCTACTATTTTGAACAATCAACTACCAATTTCCTTTGGCCAACCACCCTAGGTCACCCCCCCTCTTCTCCCTCCCTCTCTCTCTCTCTCTCTCTCTCTCTTCCTTTCTCATTCTCGATTGCTTGTTAGCCTGGTCAACACCTATTGATGGCTATAATGCTTGGAAGGTCCTTATACCTCCTCCTCTATTCATTCCTAATGTTACTTGGTTTGGCCATTGGCATACAACCTAGGCTTGGTTAACCTTAGAGCTCCATCACTGGTTGCCCAAACTTAGGATTTTCACTCTCTTATTTTACAACCTAATCTTGTATTATATAGTCTTTGTTCCTCAATTTCGATTAGCCATGAGCCACATAAAATGTCTGTCCCTTTTTGTTTCATGATCCACGTGAAATATCTGTTGATGACACCACTTCATCCTTTGTTAATCTTCCGCAGGCATTGCTTGATGGGTAAGATTCTGATCTAACATATCTTGGGGATGCTTTTGTTTCCATCTTTAGTTTGCTATACGACCCATATTGGGCAGTTATCATCTTTGGTAGAAACTCATTCCATGTTGCAGATGATTGCTAGCCTAACCACCAACTCAATCCCCACCCTCACATTGTCTCTTTTCTCAATTTTAGAGAAAGAAATGAAGGGGACCTTCCCTTCTATCTTTCTTCTCTCTCGGTCTCTCTATTTCTCTCTTCCCTCTTCTTTCTTTCTCCTCTCTCTTTTTTCTCTCTTATGGAGAAAGAAAAAAAACATACGACAAACCCATTACCTAAGGTGGTGGACCACAGCCTATCTTTATTTTCATTTTTCATAGATCCCAATCCAAAGCCACTTTTCTCTCTTTCTTGTTCTCTCTAATTCCTTTCTCTCTCTAAGTGGACCACAAGTGGAACCCCCATATTCTCTCATATATTGCTTGGAGGGCTAGTTGTGGGCCTAAGACTGCATTAATAAGCATCAATTATGTCCGCATCCACCTTGACTTTCATAGGTATCAATAGATCCTCATCTTTGATGACTCCTATCATGCTGCCACCATTAGACCAAACCCTTGTCCCTTGATTTAGCTAGTTGTTAACCTTATTTGATTGACTTGGGCTGTCAAGCATTGTTACCCAAATGATTGCCTTTGTATTTTTCTACCATTGATTACACCTTATAAGTCCTCTCTTAGATTGATTTTAAATCTATAGGGGTGCAATTATCCTACTAAGGATAATTTATCTTGAGTTTAATAAGCTCAATAAGAATATATTTTCTAATATATGTAGAATACAAATCTCAATCTAGGTAGAACACTAAAATCATTTATCTATACAAACATATGTCACTCTAACTTCAGGATGATTCTAGAGAGATGAAGAGTTATGAGAAGGCATTATGATTTTATGGAACTGAGGTTTTGTGAAAGGATCTGATGAGACAATTTTTTAATTTCCAATGTTTTCTTCGTAATAGAATATCTATTGTTTTCGGATGTTAACATAGGTCTATTGACACATATCTATCGTTTTTTTATGAACATAGGTCAATTGACTAAACCATATTAAAACCTTATATACCTTTTTTACTTGTTTGTTTCTCTTCTTTCTTATCGGTCTTTCCTTTCCTGCATGCAAAATGTGATATTAGATCTGTGTAGAATAAATGGTATCAGAACTTTCTCTGCACATAATAAATAGCATTGAGGCTTCCTTTGCACGCAGCACAAAGTAATATAGGCAAGCTAGCCTTATTAAATGGCAGTTCATAAAGTCATACTGGTTTGTCATGCTAGTTTTAGCTAGCAGGATGAATCGGATCTCAGATGTCTTGGATGCTAACAAGGTAGGTGATATGATGGCCAAGAGTGCAAACATTTGTCATATATAGCATGAGAACTCTCTATATAGAAAATGTAGGTAATATTAGGGACATCATTCTCTTATATATGTCCCCAAAGCAATTTAGAGTTTACATGAGTTTCTATTACAAAGAGCGAGAAAGAAGCCCCATTTTATGGTAGCTGATCTCAGTGCTGGTACAATTTTGTAACTCTGGTTCCATCATGTTTTTTCCAGAAGAATAGACCACACATATCTTTCTTAGTCATTGCAGAAACTTACAGGAGGAATAAGCGGATGATCATTGTTAACACCTTACACATCACGTAGAAGACAACTTAACTTGTTACCTACTACTGCTACTGTTAAATTATGGGATTATCCTTTCTTCAACACATTCTGCAAATGTCACCTTTGGGCCCTGCAAGCAATTCCAGATAAATCAATTTGATATATTTCACACTACATGCCTTTAAAAGGGGAAAAAACTGTTATCGAATATTCATTTCAAAGTGCAGAGAACTTACAGAAATTTTGCAGTGTATGTTGAGGTCATTAAACATTTTTCTGCGACGGCTATTAGCTACCTCCTCTGCTCTGGAGGCTCTTTGGCAAGCTCCTTTTACCAGTTCCTGATGCAAAGAAAAGGCCATGGTAAGTCATAAGATAGACACTTCATAGAAATATGATTTTTGGCAAATGAAAATAATGAACCAGAGTCTTCATTACTGAAATGCAAGCACAAAAAGTAAAACGCATGCAAATCATCAGTATCCTATTGAAGATGAGTGGTCACAGGAGCCAAAATATCCATCATTTCAAAGCATCCAATCAGGGTGTGCCATAATGAACCTTCAGGTCAGAACATTCTGGTAATGGAGGTATAGGATAACAAAGAAGGCAGTCCGAGCTAAAACTTCAGAAAATTTATGAAAATGGAGAGACTGCAGCTTAAAAAAGCACAACTATAGTACAAAGAAATGAGTTACACCTGTGGAAGGTTCAAATATTGACAATCATCTAAAAACATGCCATCAAGAAATACGTCAAACAATCAGGTTCTCAATGCCATCCTAGTGCACATTTGTTTCTTTAACAGTAAGCAAACTACAAATTGCACCACACACGAGGCATAAAAAGAAGCACAAGGAAGAAAAAATAGAAAAAGATAGCAAGTTTATGGAAAATGAGAGATTAAAACAATATGCATGTTTTAGTATACAATCCATAAAGCATCTCACATTTAGTTCTGTCATTGATCTGCGAACTAGCTTATTCACCACAAGTTGGCTCCCTAAATATGATGATTCCATGCATATTTCTCATTTCTGATTACCAAGCATTCTTTAACTTAACTGCAAAGTGCCAGGGATAAATTCTACTGCCATCAAACAAAGGTTCAGTTGTTTTCCAATCACCTCCAACATTCTGCTTTAGCCCATTTATATTCTAGAAGCTTAACTAAAAGGCTCAACCTATATCTCAGGCCCATCTGAAATATAAGCTCCTTCAAAATAGGAATTACAAGAATTAAGAATTGCACCAAATAAAACCTGGATGCACCTACCAAACATAAATCAATCCTATGCTTCACTAGTGCATAGGTTTGCACAGAGTCCATCAAGTGTCTTGATTGGTTAACATCTAGCAGTCTATAAATAGCACTTAGTTCATTTAGGCAGTAGTTAATTGCACAGCTTGCTCCTAAGTCAATTTTTCCTGGCTAATTAACTCAATCTGATATCAAATCAACTCCACTAGTCACCTTCGTACTCCTGCCATGCTCAACCATCCACAACCCTTCACTTTTCGCTTATTATCATCATGTCATCCATCTCGCCTTCCACTTCTCAGCCAACATTTACGCCAGGTTCTTGAGGATGAAGAAATTGTAGGGTTGGTTCTTGAAGAAAGGCCAATCCACTGCAGGTCCAAAGCAATTAAATACAGAAGCTTTCCTCTTCCTGTCCTCTTCTTTTTCATTTCCACTAATGTTAATTACTTTGTTTTCCATCATAGTGTTTAGGCTTCAGCATTCATATTCCCACCATATATTTTATATCTGTTAGAAGCTAATCAGGAAGGATAGAGACATTATTCTTTGCAAGATCCATCATTCTTTGCAAGAACCCTTTCTCCCCACTTAACACCTTAAACTGTGGGTGCTTTGCACGATAACATTGATCCAAGAGATAATAATGGCAAATCATCCAAGTAACAAGCACCTCCGGCAACAAAAACAACAGCTAACTTTATCATTCTATATATACCAGATATCTGTAGTTGTAATCTACACTAATTCACAATTATAGTTTGTCTTATCTGCATGGACTTCTGTATAAACAACTAACATGCATGCAACCATGCATGCGCGCACGCATACTTGTATGTATGCATTCACTATGAACCAATTTACATGGAGAATCACAGAACTTCACCCACAGATACTTGTTCATATGGGGAACATCATATAACTTTACCCAAAGGTACTATTTGTTCTATAGTATTAGAGCGGCTTTCCATTGGCAAGGTTGTACGTGATCTTTCTTCTTTGCTCTCCTATTTTTTCTAACTTCAATATCTTATGCACTATTGGAATCCAACTTATTGAATCATGGCATCTACTTCATCCTTTTCATCTTTGCCTTTTACAAAACTAAGCAAGTTTTCTATATGTCAAATTATATGGCTCCAAGAGGAAATAAATTATCAAGTCTGCTGGTTCATGCTTATTTGATGAAATATGTTTATGGCTTAATTTAACAACTTTCAAGAACATAGATACTTCTATACTCCTAATTTTTGTTACATCAATATCTCATGCACTAGCATTTCTTCTTCAATCCAAATCCAACTTATTGAATCATGGCATACACTTCTTTTCATCTTTGCCCAACACAAACTTAAACAGGCTTGTATATGCCAAATTATATGGTCTAAGAAGAAACCAAATCAAGTATACTAATTTGATTGGATATGTTGATAGCCTAATCTAACAACTTTAAAGAATCCTACATAAAAACAAAAAAATTAACCAAGTCTCATGAGATCTCCTTCAAGATCGAATGCATTACATGGAGAAAAAAATGATCATTTTGTAGAATCATGCAATAATGCTGCTCTTATTGATTTGCCGCTCTCAAGTTCTAGGTCTACACACATCAGAAGGTAGGGATATGTTGCATGAACTATTTCTTCAATAATCGCCAGCCAGAAAATTGCATCTTTATGATGAGCTCCACATAATTGAAAAAAAGACAAAATCACTGGTTCACTTGTAGTTTTTTTGTCAAAATTTTCTGACTCAGATTTAGTGTCCTTAACTCTCAATGGTTTGGGACTAGATTATCATCAACCAAGATTGCAGTAAACACCAATCTGAAATACTTGCTTTCACTGAGCTTCATGATAGATTGCTGAGTTATGATAGATGGTTGCACACCCTAGCAATGTCTGCATTGAGGACACTTTGGCTATCCTATCTTTTAGAAGACTCGAATACTCGAATACTGATGTGTGACATCTGTTGCATTGTTATATTATCCACTTACATCTTCATGGCTGGGAAAGCATTATTTCATGCATGCACAAAATACATAGAGGTGTACTATTATTTTGTAAGTGAATTCATTGCTGTTGAAGTTATTGTGTACTTTGCTCCTTAGAATTAATTAGCTTAAATCGTCACTAGGAATCTCATTGCCCTTATTTCACATATTCCATCCCAAACTAATGACCCAACAACCCACTTATTTGAGGAGAAGAGATAAGACTAACAACAAATTATCAGGCAAGGAAAAGCACTGGCAGCAACAAGTCAGCAACTACCAACTCTATTGTTCTGTCTATACTAGAAGCCTGGAGTTCTAATTTGCTCTCATCTACTGTTGTAACTTCTTATATATGCAGCATTTTGTGACAAACTAGAAATACTCAAACATGTATTCATCAGGAGCTGATTTATGCAGGGAACAACAGAATTTTACCCACGGCTACTGTGTTTTAGAGAAGAGACTGCGCTTAACATGATACCCACTCTTCTCGTGAGAGTAACTATCTGACATATAATCTGGAGTGGGGCCAGCCCTGTTCTTGGAAAGGAATGCACATCCTAATCTCTCCAAGGCACATCAGCACCAGTAAACCCAAGTGTCATCTCATAAGGCCATAAGCAGCATGGGTGGCAATGATAGATTTTGGTGCATATGATGGGGGCATTTCAATACCAACTTTAAATATTCATCAAGCAATGATCCCAAAACTTGTTCCAACCATTTGGCCATGACGGTGGAACATCCATAGTACATGAAGGAAACTTCTTCAGCTCAAACTTTACTGGCATTAACTATTAAAGTGGATTTCTCAATCATCATTTTCTTTAAGAACCATTTCCCAGGATCTCGGACTTACACTGTTTATACGATGACTATGTCCAAAATGCCTTCACGGAAGAAAGATTCAAATGAGTGTGGATTATACCATAAGCACTAATGACATTGTATATCTATCAGCTTTTTTGGGCTGGAAACCATTACAAGTAAAATTCAGTGATTTTATCATGGAGGAAATCTTAAATTTCAAATAAAAAACATGCCCATGGAGCAATAGCTTCCTACTTGTAACTTCAGAGGACGTAATCTTTCCAGACTACATGAAGCCTTTTTTCTTCAATTATGTGGTTTCTCTCTCCTACTATTCTGAGGAATCTTCACTTGGCAAAAGACATCATCTTAGCAAGTCATATCCAAACAACTTCAGTTTTGCTTTTAAGCTTTTGGGAGGTCTGTACTTCCATACCATATGACTCTAAAAAAGATACGTGAAATTCAAGCCACATGAGCTTAAACCAAAAGTTTTGGGCCAGTAAGCTAGGATAAGAATGAACCACCCCTGAGATAAATCTTAGGAGAATCTGAAACACACTTTCCAAGAATAGTTATATAATCAATGTAAAAAAAAAGAAGAGAGAGATCTAGTTTACATGTAGATAAATATTACTCAAAAATGACGAGAAAGACTCAAGATACTTCAGTCTGCATGTGTGAGATAACAAAAATAAAAAACTTCAAATTATTTTTCGAGCCCTCAATCAGCCAGTTTAAATATTCAACAAAACTTCAAATGGTTAATCCTTCATCCAGGAACTAGCTGCAGTCCTTAACACTAACAAGGAATATCCAATTTGTCTACAAAGCCATCAAAACTCAACCAACAGCTTCTTCAACTTCTTCCCTATAACATTATCCAAAGGACATTTGCTTAAGAAAAATCCAAAAATGGATATCGTAGTGATATCAAATTGTCAGGCGTATCCTCACAAATGGAAACCTTAAGGATTACCAATGTTCTTAATTTTACCAGTAGAATATATTCATCCCAATCCCAGTCATGAACAATGAAATTAATTGTTAAAAGTATCATCCAACTCTTTTTATGTTGTATGCTAGAAGTATTCTGATTAGATTCAAAGGGTAAAGATTATTAAGTGATGATCTTCCTAAGCAAAGTATAATTATAATAGTTCTCTTCTCATAAAGTATGGAGAATTTAAAGCAATCACAAATGCAACAAGTATCAGTTTAAGTTTTTATCCTCTTAATGACTAAGAAGGCAGCCCTAGGTAGAAAGCTTCATACTGAAACAGAAGAATAGAAATATGCTAATTTCAGAAGGTAAAACAAGAAACAGGACAAACATGCCTGTACACATAAAATGTGTCGTTACCTGACTGAGCTGAAGAATTGTGGAGCTTCCACCACCTGCTCCTTGAGATTTGTACACTATATTTCTGAGATTTGCCAGCTCCTTCATTAGTCCCATTATGATTTCATCTGCCTCTTCCATCTGCTTCCTCGAGAATTCATATGCCCTATCTGCATGGATACGAAAAGTGGCACAATCCAAACACATGCAGATCCCTTTGCACCCTCTCCCATATCTCTTTATGATCCCTCTTTTTGGAGCAAGGGCATGCCTTACCGCAGAATGGACAATTTCTTGCTGAGATTCTCTTTGAAGAGGTTTCTGATCCATATCCGATACAGGCAACATCAATCTGCAGTCCACATCAACTTTTGCTGGCAGGCATGAAAGGGCTTGCGCATTACCAGCCAACTCTTCAACTGATAGGTCTTCACGAATGATGGGCGTAGACGAATATGATCTATGTAACATCTCTGATTCAAGGATAGGATACTCAAAAGAAGTTTCTGATTTAATCTCATCAACTTGCATTGCTCTTCCATTGCATGCAACAGGCAGTGGTGAAATCCTTGTTATTGCACCATAATCATCATCTCCAGAAGGTCTCAAGAAGGGACTTCCACTAACTGGATTTTCAACAAAATTCCAGCTTTCACTCAATTCTTCAGTCACGGAAACCTCAGAGCATCCAAATCGTAGCTGTTTTTGGGGTGAAGTCTCCACATATGCTGGCGGCACTGGCTTTTCTTCCATTACTTTTTCAACTTGAACAGCATTATTCTGGCAAGGAAGGATTTTTGCACCACCTATGTCGATCAAAATATTTTAGAAAAAGCCAATATTCCATAACAAACCCAAAGATGAAAAGAAATCATGAAACTCTACACAGAAAAAAAAAAGGGGAAAAAAAAAACGTGAATTACTTGGATTATCTTTCTCGAGATCCATAAGAAATGGCAGTAATCTTCTGTAGCTAAAAGAACTTTGATTCCTATACAGCTTCGAACGTGAGCATGGAGCAAGTCCCTGAAACAGGTTAACATTTTACTTCTATAACTAGCACAAATATTACATAACAGTTTAGAAAAAAAAAAAAAAAAAAAAAAGGAAAAAAAAAAAGCAATTTTTCTATAATTCACAGAGACGGAGAGTAAGGAAACTTTATTAAATCATAACTCCCCCTTGCCCTAGCACAATTTTCAACGACTAGAGAATAAAATGATGATGATCAAGAAACAATAACCTTAGTTTAGTACTTGAAGTCTAACTGCATGAAACCCAAAGCAATCAAACAAGTAACAGGGAACGAAACCTGGTCCAAGAGATCAAATTAGCACTCACTTGTTTTCTCTTTGGAGGATTACTCACATCGGCCTCACGACCGTTGGGAGAAATCCCAGTTGCTCGATCTCCAGAACCTATATCAGCCCGCAAGTTATCGGCCTGCTGATCGTTGGGAGACACCTCCATTCCTCGATCGCCCGAAGCCGTATTAACCACCAAGGCGTCGATTCCGTCAGGTGGTGGTGTACTCTGGACTACGTCATCATCAGATCCACCGGATCCCTTCGATGCCTCATCAACTTCTCCATTCCTTTCCTCTTCGGCCACTTCCTTCTCCGACCGGTCCATCCCGTCCGTCCGATCGTCGTCAGGCTTGTTCCCGTCCGTCGGAGCAGGGGAGATCTCGGTAGGGATGGAGGCGGGGGAGAAGACTCTTCTGGTCCGGAGATCCTTGACGGAGGTGAGGATGGCGTCGCCGGTGGCGGCGGTGGAAGCGGGGAGGGGGGGCGGCGGCCGAGGAATGGAGGCGACGAGGTGGCGACGGAGGCTGGGATCGCGGCGGGCGTTGCCGGAGCGGGTGCGGTGGAGGAAGATCTCGGACCGGCTTCGGGTGAAGATGCCTCGCATGGCGGATGAGGGTTGCTTCAGCCTCCGCTGCATAGCTTCGGCTCGATATCGCGAGGGTTAGGGGAGAGGTTTTGAAGAGTATATATAAATGGGGAGGCGGCGGGAAAGAGGAGATGGAGGAAACGGGTTTGGGGATTTTGGGCGGGAAATGTGTTTTGGCGGGGGAGAGACCGTCACGGTTCGCGGGTACCGCGATGGGTAGCCCTACGGGACAGATTGGGGGCAATTTTGTGGGCCTCACTTTGGAGCGGAATTGGAATCATTCACAGAATGTCTTTGTCCAAATTGATTCGCCCAATAATGTAAAATATTTTTATTTTTTTAATGTATACCTGTACAAATATATAAAATTTCATGTATATCTTCTTAAATTTATTTTTTCATATATAAGCTTATAATTATTTTTTTCATATATATATATATATATATCCTTGTGAATTTAGTATTTACATGTAGATCCTTTTCAATTTTTTTTTTTATGTATATCCTCATAAATTTATTATCTGTATATGTACTCTTATAAATAATTTCTTTTGATGCATCTTCCCTTATTAAGTTAAGGGTATATATGTAAAAGAAATAACTTATTAGCATATACATGAAAAAGGAAATAATTTATAAGAATATACATATAAAAAAAAAATAAATGCAACAATTTTTATATAAATAATAAATTTGTAAGGGTATATGCAACATTTTAAATATTTATAAGGATATATGATTAAAGCATCCAACATTTTATGGCGTATAACATGCCATTAAAGCAATGTTTAGATAGGTTATTCTTTGGAGTTGACTAAATAGGTTAGGTCTTAGTAGAGCATAAACTTCTTACTATTTAGATACTTGCATAAGTTGTACAATAAATATTTTGTACATGCTTGATGATTGGAATATAATATGGTACTTGGAAGAAGCAAAATTTTCTAGTTAAAAAAATCTTGTGGGCTTAAAACTTTTAAAAGAAGAGAACAAGATAAATCATCTTTCAATTTGAATGAGTTATGCTATTTTTTTTGGCATTGTGTGTTCGACAAGGTTTTCAATCTCTATGTTCCTTTTATTGTATTTATTTTCTCTTATGGGACTCTAAAATGGGCATTATCCTAAGCATATAATGTTTGTCAAACAATCCTAAGATTACATTGGGATACTAGGATAAATTATCCATGAATAAATTTCATAACTAGTAGTAGATAAAAAGAAGAATATCTATGCAAAAACAAGAAAATTGTACAATCAAGGAAGCTTATAGATCACATAATCCCTAAAATCTAGGATACTAAATTCCTTCTTAAAGGTGATTATGTAATCCAAACTTTTGGGATTAGAGTATCCCAAGTTTTAGTAAATGGTTAAGTTCATCTTCGTTTGCTACTTTCTTATCTACATTTGACTATATCTATTTCATGAAAAGCTAACCCAATTAAAACTTTATATTGATATCTAATGTCAAACCTAAAAAATGCTGGGTATCGGGTAGAAATTAGGTATTTTGCAAGTTATTTAGCTACACTTTTTTGTCTATCTTTTAAACTATTTAATATATCAAAAATACTACCTTACATAAGCAAGTAAAATAATAATATTAAAATATAAAAATTATGTTTTATAGCATGAAATATTGGGCAGTTAGAAAAATACACATATATAAGATGAATGTAACAGAAATGAGAATGTTAAGATGAATGTATGGTAATACAAGAAAAAAATAAGAAATGAAACCATTCGTAAAAAGATAGAGGTAGCTTCAATTAGGGATAAATTAAGAAAAGGATAACTTAAATAGTTTGGATATATGCAATGTAGGCCTAAAGATGCACCTGTATAGAAGAGAACTTAATAGGTGTAGAGAAAAAAAGAAGTAAAGATAGACTAAAAATCATATCGGAGGAAGTGATAAAGAAAAACTTATAATTTTTATATTTTATAAAAAATATGATTTAGAATAGAGCTAAATGGAAATAAAAGGATTCATGTAGCCAACCCCAACTAGTTTGGGATTAAGGATTTGTTGTTGTTGTAAAATATAAAAATTACATCTTAAAGAATGGTGTCTATTCAATTATTACTTTTGTTATTTAAACATCCATTCAATTAAAAGATATTAGCATAGAGATCCTACTATAATCAAGCTCAATATAAATATTAAATCTCAACAAATATATTATACAAAACTATAATATATATATATATATATATATATATATATATAAGGATTTTGTAAAACAATATTTGGTTATGATTTCACTTGATTCTATAGGAAAGAAGAAATTCCTTCAACCGACACAAGTCAAACCTTTTTTTTTTTTTAAGGAAAAGGTAGCTTAAGTACCAACTTAATGCCAAAAAAATGAAGAAGGGAGAATGTAGTTTAAATATATAATGGATAGACATTCATAGTTCTCATGAAACCCACCAATAAAGGTGAGAGAGAAAATAAGAATTATTGCTTAAATTTTAAGTATAAGAATTTTTTTGACTTAATGGAAGCTAATTTATATCATTATGTGGCTCAATTATATGGCTTCATGATCCAATGAAATAATAAATGTAATAGCATTCAAAGTCATCTTATATTTTAAAGGGTGACTAAATATAAGCTTAACAACTGGCTCATAGAAACTAGTCACGTCATGAGTAGGAAGGACTTCAAAATTTAAATTCAAAATACGCAACATGGAATGATCTTTAAGACATTTGTTTATAGTTTTCATTTCTGATGTGGGATTTTTCTTATGCCTATTTTGTGATTTTGGGCTCCTATGAACAATGTAATGAAATTTGAAACTAAAAATTCCAAATAAAGAAGGTTCTATATTGAAAACTTCATAAGAATATCTCCTCACTTACTAGACATAAGTTATAAAATATATAAGTAAGAAATGCACCATCCTATATATGAAATCATGACCTTGGTCCTCGTTAAATCAATTTAGGTGACCAAAAGTCTCATTAGAACAAGGGTATTGGTCAAGCATGACTAAGTTAGATGAAAATGCCAAAAATGCATCAAAAATTATAGTAAAATAAGATCAATGGCTAAATTCTAAATTCATACTCATTATTGTCATTGAGCGCCAAGATTAAGGCCTCTAAACCTATCCAAGATGAAAGAGGTATGCAAAGTTTCACTTAACTTGCAAGTATCTATTGATCATAAATTTTGTAAATTTAGAAATAGTAATCAAGTCATAATGCTAGAAGAAGTCCATTGCATATTAGTTTAGAGATAGATGTATTCTAGTCGAAACAAATTAAATTTGAAACTTAATACACTCTCTCTTTATCAACCATCAAGTTATCTTTTTAACACATTTTAAATGAACTCAATTAAAATTCAATAGAGGAAGTTATGATTATTTTATTAAAGACCTATTATACTTATGTATTGTTAATAAAATTCAAAATAATGATAAGAATACTATTCCATGTCCTACTAACTTAAGAATGATTTTTCTAATATTCTTCATTAACTTTCTTGCTTCTTTCTTCCACTTAAAAAAAGTCATAGTTGTTGTCTTTTAAGTCAATATTTGTTTTAGAAGTTTCGCTTCATATATTAACCGAGTTGGAGTCAAATTCTAAGAGACATTTTCTTCAACGTACAGGCCCTAGAATTTATAAACGCATCTTGGCTGCAACAAGGCCTTTCGATAGAAAGAAAAGCTACTAGTTAGATTAGTTAGCTTTATTTACTTTCAAACTTTCCACCTCTAAACTTTCAAACTTTATTTACTTTCTTCACTTCTGCTTCTCTCTTTAATTATTTCTAGCATAGTTTAATGCTTACTTTTCCTTCAAGTTAATTGGCTCTCAAGGCCCAGCAACCTTCCAAACACCACAGACAAAGACAAGGACACAGACACACGTGCGTGCATGCATGCAGGCATCCATCCTTTTTTTGAAAAAAATAAAAAAAAGATAGCTCTAAATATCTTGGACAAGCTTTGGCTTGTTTGGCTTGAGTTGTCGACACCTGGACATGACATTTTACAAAGAGAGCCTTCAAATCATGAACAGCTGTTGATTTGGTTGCTTTCAGGCTCTCCGGTCATCACTCTTTGTGCAGAGATGCAAGTCGCCTTGGATCCCAGTTCTCTCCAATGATTAATTAAATCAAAAACACGTTATAAAGTACCTGCTACCATGATCCGAGAGCAGCGTTAATGGAGACAGCGATCGCTATCAAAAAACTAGAGTCATTTTCAAATGAAAAGTATTACAGGGCCACGTCTTGTGCATGTGAGCAAGTGGGATCAGCATCAGGCGACGAGTCTTTTAAAACCTCTGTAGACCGTAGACGTCAAAGAGCCATACTTTTTTTTTTTTTTGTTTGCATTCCTTGTCAACTGCCTCTTGTCATTGTCTACAATTACTAAGTCTCAAACTTCGTTATTGCTAAAACCTATGGTCTGACTTGAACTAAGATTTTAAAATTAAAGACCCGTGGATGAAGAGAGTTAATGAATGTGAGCTGAATTTTTTTTAAAGCATGATGGTAGCTAAAGAATCGCGCAATTTGCTGCTAAAGACTGGGATTTTGGAGCGCTCACTTCGACTGATGGATTTTAAAATACCTGCTACTACTTTGCCTTCCAACTGATGAGCTCTTGAGCTGGCGAGCGACCATGACCGAATTAATCAAAAGCATGGGTTGGTTGGATTTAGTCACATTGGTTGGAATCCATTGATGGTTATGATCAAGGTCTATGCAAGTAAAATTATATTCCAGCTAGATTTAGAATTTAGTTATGGATGGATTTGGGTTAGGAGCCCTACTGCAGGAATTCAGATGGGTTATGAACTTAAATTAAAATTATGTTGATATTTTCCAGTGCAAGCTAATGCTAGGTACAGAATGGTCGGTCCAACCATTCAATTATTGGGTTTAGGTTGATACAGCCTGAGCTGGACTCCCAACAAGGAAAGAGAGGAATATTAAGGCAGTAGCTTGAGAAATGAAAGAAAGGTAAGATGGTACCTGGAAACATGGCTTTCATCCTGGAATTAGAGAAAGCCTTTGTCACGAGGCACCTACTCCCATGTGATGAGAGACGTGTGAAGATGAGACATTTGAGGTTGGTCAAAAATTTAGGTGATTCTTGGCTATTAACTTTTTCAAAGGGAACACGAAACTGCAAGTTTGGTGAAACGAATACATCTACGACTCTCCATGAGCTTCCATCCTTGCTGGCCGTTACCCTTTCTTTCCCCCCTTCCAAATAAAATAAAAAAAATAAAAAAGTATTTTTATTTTATTTTAATAAAAATATAGTTGGTGAAAATATATTTTTTTGAATCTCACCAAACTTCCACTCAAAATCCATTTCGATGCTTAAACTTTAACTTATTATAGTTTAGTCTAATGTTGGATCGCTAAAGTTCTATCATACATGATTAATTAAAATTAATAAAATAACTAGACCTTATTAACTAGTTTATATATTTGTATTAGAGTAACATGTTAACTATTTCATCAATTATAATTAATTTCATGCAATATGATATCAAAAATATTATAATTTTAAAGCACGATGAATTAAATTATAGTAATTAAAAGTTTGAGGGCCGAAATAAATTTTGAATGGAAGTCATGAGTGCCATAAATATATTTTAGCCAATATAATTGTTTAGGAGAGTAGTCAAATACATGAATATGATTCATAGTGTATTTAAAAAATTAATCACTTAATCACCGAAGCCTTCAAAATTAGCAATTCATGCTTTCACTTATTTGATAATGCACTTAGTATATTTAAAGAATGGGTTTAATTAAGAAGCTTTTTTTTACTTTTTTTTTTTTTCAAAAATCAAACTCTAACTCCATTCATTCAAAGTTCAGTTCAAATGTCTTCAACCTTTTCCTATCATCTTGTATATCTTTAAATTTTTTTTTATTTATGATATCATTTATATACATTTAAAAGCATAATAGAATTTATCAAAAAAAATAACCATAAACAAGCACCTTAAATTGGTGCCGTAAAATATGCCAGATAATGCTAAGTGCTAGGTGAAAGACAGCTAGAGTAAAAAATTACCATATATCTAAGCACAAATCATTGTCAAGTCATCCCATCAATTTTTCATGCCAAGTAAGCATGGAAGTATGATCGAAAAGTTAGAATAATGTGATTATTGATGAACAAACCGAATCAAAAAATTTCATGCTAATACCACGCTGTCAAGAGAAACTGTCCTGTGGGTTAAGACATTGGATTCTTCGTACATGAAGAATTAAAAGAATAAATGGATAAGAAAGGATAAAAATTAAATTTAATAACAAAATAAATAAATAAATAAATAAAACTGGTGTGGTTTATTTCTCTGGCCAAGTTTGCCTCTCGGTTGCTGGTTCAAGGTACCAGTTTGCAGGACTCCATCTCTTGTTTTAGTTTGAAAATTAAGTGTACCATCCGGAAAACAAAATGCAAATAAAATTCCTTAATGAGTGGAGCTGGCACTGCCAGTGCAACATTTATTTATGTCTGAAAAAGTAATTTACACAAAGTGGTAATAGGATTTGAAAAAAGTTGAGGATGTACATCAACATTACCCATGCGGCAAAGAATTTATTTGTGGCAGACTTGACAGCTTGATGCTCTCATTGACTCACATTAATTGTTTCCCTTGACTAAAGCCTGAGTTTGAGACATGGATGGTACCTTGAACAATGATCTAAAACAACTGACAACCACCTCATATCAATACAGAGTTGCATTGCTGTCCCCACTGCTTGTTGAATCCTACAACGATGTTACCACTGACTTCTTTAGAGTGGAAGTGAAGCCACAATGCATTTTGAAATTAAGCATGGCAAGCAATGAGCTATGAGAACTAGGGTGACAATATTTCATCAGCACCCAATTATTGCCCACTGCTGGTTGAATCCTACAACGATGTTACCACTGACTTCTTTAGAGTGGAAGTGAAGCCACAATGCATTTTGAAATTAAGCATGGCAAGCAATGAGCTATGAGAACTAGGGTGACAATATTACATCAGCACCCAATTATTGCTAGTTAAAACCCATGGCCCAGAATAACCTATTCAACCTGTACCAAGATTCAAGGATTATTTGAATTTCTCAACTATCGATCAACAACTACCTTATGGCCAATAGCTATTTAAACTATACCTCAATAGTCAATTCAAATAGAACCTTAAACAATTATTTGAACTTTTTTAATTAAAATAAAATTTTTTTCATAATTTACTTTCAAAATGTTTTAAACGGTTAGAACCCAGAAAAATCAACCATTCAAAAGTTTTTACATATAGGTCACGACTAATTTACCCTACCACTGACTAATTGCAGCTTAAATTCCTATCTCATTCCCTTGGCTCTATTAATCCTAGAAACATATATTTTTTTCATGTCAATTTCCAGTGAAGTCGAGCTTAACATCTCTCTTTTAGTGGCAGCATGGCTCACTTGATATTGTCATGCCAAGAAGTTATAAGGTTTGGACATCGTTATCATCAAAATTAAACCAACAAAGTATGTTGGAGAAAGAAGGTACTAGAATCCAATGCATTTTAGTAGGTGTTAAAGATTTTAACACATGCACATGTGCCCATACATGTATTTGCTCATCAAGCACAATAATCATATGTTCTCTCTCAATGGGACAGAAAGGTTATATGACAATAGATAGATAAAATAATGGAAGAAAAAGAAAAATAATTAACAATAATTATTATAATTATCATTTTTTTGTTGAGTATTATGATAATCATATTTTATAATATGTGCTAAAAATACTTTTATAATCAAATTGATCATTTCTATCAATACCAAAAACATAAGTTACATCTTTGAAGCACAAGAATTAATTGAGATTTTTGTTCAGGCATTGTATTCAAAATGATTGTAAATAACATGGTATGATATTCTTTGTTCCTCTTTCATGGTGCAATGCAATAAATGGAACATTTTAATCATAATGCTTGACGCTAATAGAGCAACTTTAAAGTTTTTGTATGTTAGCTTAAAAGAATTTTTTTTTTTAAAACAAAAAACAGATCTCATCACACTACCTTGTACAAATATTGTAGCATATAATTTTCAATACTAACTAAGCTTGAAGTTCACATGATATATAATGACACATCAAGCATCTACATATTTTTGATATCCAAAGGTCATTGGGATTGAAATTATATTTCTTCTCATGTGCAAAAGATCTTTATGCTGCCTTCCACAAAAATGGTCATTGTATATTACTTACAAGGATGGATAATTTAAACTTGATTAAACATTCATGGTTCTACTTTAATATTTCAAGCGTAAGGTTTATATGATCAATGGCATAGATTTATACTAATAGAAACATAATGCTCAATATTCTGTTTGAGCGCTATTTGATGGTTAGGCCTTATATAGTTCGCATTTATAAATAGTTATGTTTATATGATATACAATGATCATTTAAGCTATTTATGTATTTTTTATATCTAACTAATTCAAGGTCACTGGTGTTTAACTTATATTTTTTCTCATATGCAGAAAAACTTTGCATCACCTTTCATAGATATAATCATCACATGTTACTAATAAGAATGCATAATTTAAACCTTTTTATACATGCATGTATACATACGTATGTGTATGTATGTACGTAAGAAATTTGCATATGTATGGAAAGAGAAAAAGAGAGAGAGAATGGGTCTAAAAATTTATATTATTTGCTACTATTTAAGGTTTAGCACAAACATAATTAGTATTTTATATTTAATTCCATATAATTAAATTTTTATTTTACGTACAAGTTAGGTACGTATTATAGCATCGCTGTTATCCACCTCAGTTTTAAACATAGCCAATGACTAGCATAAAGTAACCATCAAAATCAATATTAACACCGAGTAAAAATGATAATCTAATAGTTACCCTCATATTGTATTTAAAATCATATATAATTTCAGCTTGAAAATACCAATTTTAACTCTATATATATATAATGAAAAATCTCCAGGGTAAACAGAAATATCGCAGCCGTACTCCTCCTACTCCTCCTAAACTCCGATACGCAAACAAAGGAACATTAATGATGGAGGAACTTACTTTTGACGAAATTCCGCGAGAAGGCAAAGGAACCAGACGCGGTTTTGCCAGCGCAAACCTTATGGCCTAAGCGAGGGGGGAACCCACACCACTGTGCCTGTCTCGCCGCCTTTTACCCCTTTTCCTCTGCCAACCCTCTCACTAGCGCTCACCATTAGCCCCTCCTCTCTCTCTCTCTCGCTCTCTCTCACCGCAATGGAGGAGAAAAAACGCTCTTCTCCTCCTCCTCTTCTTCTCCTCCTCCTCCTCCTTTACTTTTTCTCTCTCTTGCCTTCTCCCACTTTCTCCGCCGCCTCCGACGGAGACCGCCAGGCCATGCTCGACATTGCCGGGAAGCTCGCCAACCTCCCCTCGTCCTGGACGGCCAGCACAGATCCCTGCCAGTGGTCGGGGGTCAGCTGCAGCTCGGGCCGCGTCATCGCGATCAACCTCGCGTTAAAAGGCGTCTCCGGCACTCTCTCCAGTTCCATCTCCAAGCTATCCTCTCTCCAGAACCTCCACCTCCAGCAGAACCAGATCTCAGGTCCCCTCCCATCCCTCGCCAACCTCGCCAACCTCGAAACCATCACTCTCGACGGCAATGCCTTCTCCTCCATCCCTAATGACTTCTTCAGTGGCCTCTCCGGTCTGCAATCCGTTTATTTAGATGATAATCCGCTCGCATCCTGGTTTATCCCAGTAGATCTAGCCAAATCTGACAACCTACAGGAGTTCTCCGCTTCTAATACCAGCATTAATGGCGACATTCCGGCGTTCTTTGGTAAGCTTATAAATTTGCAGAGCTTGAGAATTTCATACAACAATATGACCAGTGGACTTCCGGATTCTTTCAAGGGATCTAATATCCAAAACCTTTGGCTCAACAATCAGCAATCTCCCGCCAAGTTTTCTGGATCAATTAATGTTATAGGGACGATGACCCAGCTTTCTTTGGTGTGGCTGCAATCTAACAGCTTCACCGGACCTATCCCAGATCTCTCCCAGCTGAGCTCATTGGCCTCCTTTAATGTCCGTGATAATTCTCTCACTGGGGTTGTGCCGCCGTCCCTCACCTCCTGCCCAACTCTCAAGAATGTCTCATTGTCGAATAATCAGTTGCAGGGCCCGTACCCACAGTTTGCTTCTGGAGTGGATGCGGACATTGACAAGGGCAACAATTTCTGCAACTCGGTGAAGGGGCCGTGTGATGCGAAGGTGACAGCACTGCTGGCGGTTGCTGAAGGTTTTGAGTACCCAATGAAGCTTGCAACCTCCTGGAAGGGGAATGACCCCTGCGGTGGTAATTGGTTTGGTGTGAACTGTGATGATCAGAACAACATTATAGTCCTTAATTTTGCGAACCAGCATTTCACAGGCATCATTTCTCCCAACATTGCTAACTTCACCTCATTGACAAAGCTGATGCTGAGCAACAACAATCTCACTGGCCCGATCCCGGATAGTTTGAAGGGGCTGCCTAATTTGCAGCTTATAGATGTCACCAATAACAACCTCTCAGGAATTGTACCAAATTTCTCAGATCATGTGACACTGAAGCTAGGTGGGAACCCCTTGCTTGGGAGTAGTTCAGGTTCTGGAGGAGGTTCTTCTTCTTCCTCTTCAGGTGGGCCATCTGAGTCTCCATCTGCTGGAAGTCAGCCTAGTGGGTCAAAGTCATCTGGTGCTGTGATTGCAGGAGTAGTTGTAGCTGTATTGATTCTTATTGCTTGTTTGCTGGCTTTCTTTTACTGTCTTTACAGAAAGAAGAATCTTGGGAAATTTGGCCGGATTCCTACAAGAAGCCCTCCAAATGAGCCAGAGTTGGTTAAGACAGGAGTCATGGGCAGCGGTATGGCTGAGCTTTACAGTCAAAGCAGCACTGGGACTGCCAATACCTATATGGTTGACTCTCAAGGCATGCACATGTCGATCCAATCGCTCCGCCAGGCCACAAATAATTTTAGTGAGGAAAACATTTTGGGCAGGGGTGGATTTGGAGTGGTCTACAAAGGGGAGCTTAATGGTACCCAGATTGCGGTGAAGAGGAGTGGGGTTGAGTTGACTGGTAAGAAAGGGAATGAAGAGTTCAAAGCAGAGATAGATGTTCTTAGAAAGGTCAGGCACCGGCACTTGGTTGCTCTTCTAGGATATTATGATGATGGCAATGAGAGTCTTTTAGTCTATGAGTACATGCCGGGAGGAACACTGGAGCAGCACCTGTTTGACTATAATAAAATGGGATGTTCTCCTCTTACCTGGAAGCAGAGGCTCACAATAGCTCTGGACGTTGCTAGAGGGATAGAATACCTGCATAGCTTGGCCCAGGAGAGTTTCATTCACAGGGATTTGAAGCCTTCGAACATACTCTTGGATAATGATATGAGGGCTAAGGTTTCAGACTTTGGATTGGTCAAGCTTGCTCTAGACAAGCAAAAGTCTATGATGACACGATTGGCAGGAACCTTTGGATATCTTGCGCCTGAGTATGCTAGTAAGTGCCTTTTGTCTTTGCTTTCCAAGTTGAAATGATACTGTTTCTTTCCACCTGGTACTGTTTATATTGGTTCTACTTCATCTAGAAAAACTTGCTGGTCTATTGTCCTTTTCTAGTAGATTGGTTTAATATTTGTGCAGGCAAAAATAGCTCATTGAATGATACATATATGCATGGTGCTTAGATAAGTACATACATGTGTGCATGTTATTTTGTACGCTATATATGGGCACGCATATCTATATATGTCTTCTAAATATTAGACAACGCAACTGAAAGGACATCTCAGAGTTATGGTATGTCATCACATACTGCATTTGAATTTTGTAACAGTTAGTTTGGTATTGGATGGCAAGATCTACTTTAGAACTTGAGGCAACAAAGTTTCAACATTTTTGGCTGGGAAGAGTGTTTAAGCGCGCAGGATGAGCATAGTACATGTGAGAATGCTAAGGTGGGTATATGGAAAAATTACAGTATAGTGTGAGAAATGATAATTTCTTAAATGAAGCATATACATGCATGCATTAAGGACAATGATGGTTTAGGTAGAAGCGACAATGACCAAGAAGGCTTGAACTACATGAGAACTTCATATATGTATTGAATGTACAAGAAGGCTAAACTACAGCCTCAAAATGGAAGGGATGAGAGTTAGGAGAATGGGGTTACAAATACAGGGATTCATAAGCCTGACCCTTACAGTAAGAATATGGAGTAATGATTCTTGTAAAGACTTTGTCTTCCTATCTACTTGAATGAGGTACTCCTTTTTTATGTTTTAGTGGAAAATCTAATGGGTCAGCATACATGTAGGTGCAACTCTGAGGTCCAGAAGATAATCATGAAAAGAGGTTTCTCTTAAAGGAATTAAGAGAAGGCAGAGTATCATTTAAATTATATATAACAAAGGATCTTAAAAATTTCTTGATGCTTAAACATGGCAATAATGATATGTACGCATATGTCAGATCAGACCATGTTTTGCCCAAAAGTGGTGATGAGAACAAATACAACTTAACTAAGATGAACTAGAGTGATACTAGTAATACAATCCTGATTAGGTTTGTAGAGACTGAAGATTATACAATTTTTGTGAAAGACAATGAGACTGAAAATAGATGAAGGCTGTATTTAAATTCATCAAATATGCACTTTGTGTAAAAAATATAGTTAGATAAATCAAAACCGAGGTCAAATCATACTGCCCTTCAATTCGAGTGGTTCAAATATGGGCCTTTCTTCAGAAATTCTTCTTGTTCTTTTCTAATTGTTGTTTTGACTGCATCATGAGAACTAATCTTGTTGGCAATGAGGAAGATAGCTGAATAATAGTGATTAAAAGCATGGACAAGTTGTAGAAGATGTGGAAACTAAGTTTCAAGTTTCATTCTCTTTGTTTCCCTCAAGGAAAAATAAGTTCCATTCCTTTTGCAATGTAAATTTGTCAAAGCTTATTGCCTTGGTATCATGAAAGTAACATAATATTGGAGCAAATCTCTTGCTTTGGGCATTCTTCTCTTCCCTAGTCCTTGTTTTGAGTTTTGTCCTAAAGACACATTATTCTCCAAACTACCAGCAATTGATAGTTTAAAGTAGAGGTGGGAACAAAACAATGTGCCGCAACCCTTCATTATATGACCAAAAACACCTTTGGCTAGCCATTAGTAATGAAAATTAAAAGATCAAGAGCAAATCAATATAATTTAGTCAGCCCAACTGTAAGCAAAACCTATCAGTTCGGAATTTTTTTTCCCCAGCTAATCATGCTATATATTGTTCAGGATAATCAATATCCAATTTTGCGCATGTAAGTCTTAAAGTATCCTCTAACACACTAATAAGCATATAAATAGTTTATAATATTTGCTAAATTAATTCTGTTGTAGAGTTTTCCTTACCTCATCTATCCTTTTGGCACCGTTTGATTGGAGGAAAATAGGCATGGGAAATAGAGATTCTCAAGAAAGTGAAAAAATGCCTCTTGTTTGATTGCAGGTTTCAATAAGGTTAATGGGAAAGACAACTTTTCATGGGAAGCTATTTTGTATTTTTATATGGGAAGTGGCTACTATAAGACACAAGGGAAAGCTACTTTTTGATGGGCTAGGAAGTTGACTAAATATTTTTCTTTCAAAAAGGTCCTTGAGCTGATAAACAAAACAAAATGAAATTTTTGTAATTCAAAAATTTTCATATATTATAATTATGTTATATTATAACTTTACAGTATATTATATTATTATATAATATAATATTAGATCATAATTATATTATGTTGTAATTTATTATTACGATATTATAAGATTATAATATCATAAATTATATCATTATCATATAATTTTATAATATTAAATTATGTTGTAATTATTATTATAAGATTATAATATAATAACATTATATCATTATCATATATATATATATATATATATATATATATATATATATATATATATTAAATTATAATGCATTAATATGAAAGTAATATTAGGGCATTTTTTTACTTAATATTTTGGATTTTTTTTGAAAATTATTAGATGATATATGACTGTTTAATATGCGTGTGCGCGCGTGTGTGTAGGTTTTAGCCATTTTATTATTTCTATTGTCTTGTAATGTGACAAGATTAGCAGGTTATATGTACATTTCATGATGTTTAGCTGGGCTATCATGCTTTGGTCATTTTGTTTTAGGTTAATTGCTGAATTGATGTTTACTTGGGCTTGTATGTCATACTTTGGTTGTTTTGTTATGGGTTTAATAATAAATTAATATTTACTTGGGCTAATATGTGAACTTTCCATTGAAAAAATGAACATCATTTACTTGGCCCTATCCCGTTGTCTTTATACAAATATATAGTTATTTATAAATATTTTTATTCTTAATGAAAAAGTTATTATTAAAACATAAGAATAATAGTTCATATCCTATTATTTATCTATAAATATATGATTATTTATAAATATCTTTGTTCTTTAGTGAGGAAGTTTTTATTAAAAATAAGGATAATGGTTCATATCCCATCATCTTTATACAAATCTACTTATCTATAAATATCTCTGTTCATTATTGAAGAAGTTATGATTAAAATATAAGAATAATGGCCCTATTCTATTATCTTTATACAAATATAAGGTTATTTATAAATATTCTTGTTCTTTAGTGAAGAAATAATTAAAATATTAGGATAATGGCCCATATTGCATTAACTTTCTTCAAAAATACAATTATTTGTAAATATATTCTTTAATAAAGAAGTTATGATTAAAACATAGGGTTAATGGCGCATATCACATTATCTTTATATAAATATCTAGCTATTTATAAATATCCCTATTTTTTAGGAAAGAAGTTATAATTAAAACATAAAGATAATGACCCATATCACATATTATACCCTGGAGTATTTTGGTATTGCTTCACTTTCTAAGAAAGTAGGTGGCTAACCAAATACAAGCTATTTGGAAAAGTATGCTTTCCAGCTCTTTTTCCCATGGCCAACCAAACAAACTTTTCTATTTTCTTAGGAACCGACTTCCTAGGAATTTTTTTTCAAGGCATAATCTTCTCATGAATCTACTTCCTGTGTATCTTCTTCCTGTTTCCCAAACGAAGGCTTTGTTTGATTAGGCAAAACACCAAATACTACACCATTTTCAAGACTAATCTCCTTTATGCCATTTGAATCTCTTCTGGGGGGTCCTTACCTTTATAGAATGGAGCAAACACCAATTACTGCATCACATGCAACAACTTGTTTATGCTGAAGATGCTTGGGAGCTGAAGGCCTTATTTGAGTTCCTTTCCCTTCATATCATATTTTTCTAGACCTTTTTGTAGGTTTCCTTTGAAGTATCACTAACTAGTTAATTGTGATTATTTAAATTCTGAGTCTGTATTTTTATTATTCATAACATCATGTCTTAACTTTTAACTAATTTGTTCAAAAAGATAATCTTTTTTAGGAGTTCTACAACAACAACAACAACAACAACAATAAAGCCTTAATCCCAAACTAGTTGGGGTCGGCTATATGAATCCTTTTTCTTCATTCAACTCTGGTCCGAGTTACATTTTTTGTAAGATATAAAAATTCTAAATCTTTCTTTATTACTTTCTCTCATATGATTTTCGATCTACCTCTACTTTTTTTTCCCTCTATATGCATCATGTTACTCTTCCACATAAGTATATCTTTAGTTTTACATTGCATATATCCAAATAATCTAAGTCGTCATTCTCTTAATTTATCCTCAATTAGAGTTACCTCTATTTTTTTATGAATTGTTTCATTTCTTATTCTATCTTTTCTTGTATTACCACATATCCATTTTAACATTCTCATTTATGCTGCATTCATCTTATATATGTGTATATTTCTAACTGCCCAATATTCTGTGCCATAAAATATAAATGGTCTTATAGCTATCTTATAAAACTTTTTTTTTTTTTTTAACTTGTCAAGTATTTTACGGTCACATAATATTCCAATTGCACTTCTTCGTTTTATCTAATTTGTTTTGTAATCCTATGGACAACTTCATCCTCAATCTCTCCTTTCTTATGAATAATCGATTAAAAATAATTGTACTTCATGGTTCTCAATTTGTACTTTACATTCATCTCTATTTGTAATTGTACTAAAATTATATTTCATGTATTCTGTCTTTATCTTACTTAACCTAAAACCTTTAAATTCTAATGCATTTTGCCATAATTCTAACTTACGATTAATTCCAGCTTTAGTTTCATCTACTAGTATATTATCATTTGCAAATATCATGCATTATAAAATATCATCTTGAATATGCCTAGTAAGCTCATTTATAATTAAAGCAAAAAGATAGGGACTAATAGCAGATTGCTTATGTAAGCTTACTGTAATAGAAAATTCGCTAATATTACCACCGATAATTCTTACACTAGTAACTGTCCCACCATATATATTTTTTATTATGCTAATATACCTAATAGCTATTCCTTTCTTTTCTAGCACCCATCAAAATCCACCAAAATATTATTTATTAAGCTAATACGTAACTGTATCTACATAAATTAAGGGATGACCTTCCCTAACATCAGTAGTTTACTTTCTGTTGAATCTTACCCCTATCTTCATGATATGGAGAATCTGATCCTAGCTATCTAAGTTTATTATTTATTCCTTCATATATTTACACTTTGTCAAGAGTGCAAATTTGAAATTAAAGAATAAAAGTATTGTTTCTTGTTTGTGTTATGGTATTTTCTGGCATGATGTTGTGTTCAAATAGGCATATTGAGCAAGATAATTTAAAAGTGTTCATTGTTCGAATACTTAAATCAACAACTCAATGTAGGTAAGAACACTATATATTATGTTCATTGTTCTGAATACTATCAATTAGTGATGCAAATATGGAGTCTGAGACTCATGATCCTAAATAATAGGTAAGAATGGAATTCAGAAATACTTAAATCAACAAACCAATAACATGCATAACTACACGCATATTTATATATTTTACAAATGTTTGAATCCTTACTAATTCTACACCAGCGTTTGATTGAAGTGTTAGTGTGTTAGTTCTGCCTAGTGAGCCAATGGGTTCATTGAATGCAAAAATTTTGCTAAATTCATTTGTACCATAACATCTTTTGCATGGCAATTGTCTATGAATATTGATCCCTGTAAACTAGTAATCTGATTTACATGATTTGAAGAGAGACAATTCTGTTCTAATAGGTATATTGTGGCTCCATTTGGTGGTTAGATGATACTATAAGCTATTATCATGCATCTTGATCATTTTGTTCATTAGCTGATTACCTTCCATAAATAATATCATGATGGTTTACGTGTTACAGTTACTGGAAGGGTGACAACCAAGATTGATGTTTATGCATTTGGAGTGATATTAATGGAGCTGATTACTGGACAGAAAGTGCTTGATAACACGCGCCCTGATGAAGATACCAATTTGGTTCCTGTCTTTCAGAGAAAGATTCTTAACAAGGATGAGTTTCTCAAGTCATTTCCAGATCCTAATCTCAATCTTGATGAGGAAGCTTGCAAAAGCTTACTAGAAGTAGCAGAACTTGCAAGATATTGTACGGCCCGGGAACCTTATCACAGGCCTGACATGAGCCATGCTGTAAATAAGCTAGCTTCCCTGGTGGAGACATGGAAGCCTGTGATCTTGAATGAAGGCAGTAGAGGTGATTGCTTCGACATCGATTCCTGAAGGTGATGCTACAACATGGATTCGTAGCCCCAGACTTGGAGATTGTACAACGGTGGCAGCAGAGAATGGAACTGCATAAAGAGGTTTGAGCATTAGAGCCGATTATAAGCTTATCACCAAGGGTTTCTCAAGAAACGTTCTGATAACGGTTCTTTATACTTGTTTGTTCATATGTTTGTTTTAACTGGCTGTGGATGTTTATTGTGAGAGGGGGACTTTCTTGTTTCAATTTTTGTACTTCATCTTGCTACTCTAGGATCAAGAGATTGTTTCTTTGTATACAAAATGGATGGATTTCTGCCTTGCTGATTACTGGGAAAAAAAAAAAAGAAGGGAGATCGATGACATTGATTTTCCCAAATAAACACCTTCGACCACCATTACTTGCGAGTACCATAAACGGACATTAGCCTAATCTAGCATTAAACTGAATTTCTTGAAACTATGATTTTGTTTTTTTTAAATTAATAGCCTCTATTATCCTTTCTATGGGTGACAAAAGGCCTTACTTGGTTGTTACTTTGATGCTTGAAAGACAAAATTTTAGAGGTTTTTGTTGCATTAGCAATTTTTACGAGTACACAAATAGGGGAAAGTTATAGGTCACATGCTACCGATTACTGGGGAGTTCATTGGAAGACCAAGATTGACCGTCAGAAATAGCAGTTGACGCCACTGACGCACCGACCACCACATTCTGGGTGAATTGAACAGTGAATTTAAGCAGGCGTTCCTCAAAAATGCCCGATGTAGTATGAGCTGTCCTTGAAGTTTGGACCATTCCCCTGGCCAGCCTTCCAGACCTAAAGTTTTCGAGTTTTTCCCATCGATTTTTCATGTATTTTATTCCTTTTGCATGGATTTAGACAGGCCATAAAGGTTGGGTCCTTTTCGTGCATTTCATTCCACGCCCAGGAGCGAACCACAAATTGCATCCCATTTATGAAGAGCCTACATATTGCGTGGAGAATGGGGTCACATTTTAGACGCAAAACCACCAAACTTTGGATGGTGTGGCCCTTGTCCTTTGCTTTCAGGGGACAGGGATTCAACTTTGAAAGGCATCATCCCTTGCTTATAAAAGTGGGGACCATTCTCACTTAGTTTAAATAATAACTAAAAAAAAGTTATTCATATGTATCCTTTATAACCTTTAATTTTTTTTTTTAATGCAATATCCTTATAATTATTTCTTTTACATGTATACCTTTAAAATATTTAAAACTTTACATCTCCTTATAAATTTGCTATTTATATGTATATTTCAATAAATTATTATTCTTCAATTTTTTCCTTATTAAATTAAAATATACATACAAAAAAAAAATTATGAGAGCACGTATACATAATTAAATAAATAAAAGATAAAGACGAAAATAATAAATTTACAAGGATGCAAACATAATTTTATATATTTATAAGGATATATGTATGTATGTATGTAAAAAGAAATAATTATAAAGGTATACTTGTAAATCTAAAATATGCCATGGCATGTGAATATTTCTAAAAATCTATAAATATATATATTTTAAAAAATCATTAGAAAACGTGTCAAGAAATAAATTAATAATGTTCAAAAGTCCACATCTTCGGAGGATTCAGGGGTTCGTGTTCGCAGATATTAAAAAGGCTGACAAGTTGGACACCCATCGTTAAGCGGGGCCTCCTGCCCCTATTCTTCTGTAGAGTTAATGTACTCCATATTCTCTCTTACTTCTCTTTCATCTACTAAAATATAGTAGAATTTTTTGTACAAAACCAACTGTGAGTAGAGATGAATTCAACTAAAGTCCCAGGATGGGTGAGGTCTTGGGTGAACAAGCATGATGGATGCAATCCGTAATTTATAATGGCCAAATCGCTCACGAGTTCCAACCTTATGCACAGCACCAGAATCACCTCCTAATCCCCTCACAATTTGAGGAGGCCAACCTCATTCCTATGCTCCCAATGATTGAGAAAGTTTGCCGCCAGCCTTCTTCACCCTCTAGCAAAGAGCAACTTGTCTAGCTGCAGTCGTGTTCAAGGAAGGATACATGAAGTTCTTCATGAAGTTCTCAGGGTACAGGTGTACACTCGCATCAAATTCTAGTGCAACTTGATACTCACTGTAACACCCCAAGCCTACCCGATAGCCTAATTAACTTCTAGCGGACCAAAACCACATGGCTCAAAAACTCGAGTGGAAGTTAATGTGTAGCAAGTGGACTTAAGTTATAAGCACATCACCCATTCTCTCCCATCCAATGTGGGACTAAATTTGGGTATCACAATCTCCTCACCTTATAATGCAACGTTCTCGTTGCACACCACAATCTAGCCAGAATCTACTCCGAGTCGGGTCGTTGGTGCTGCAAGGATGGTTCCACCTCATGGCGGGACTCCACCACCGCCCCATAGGTAGCCCTTTCCTCATGCCCATCAACTTTCACAGACTCGGATCGGCTCTGATACAATTTGTAACGCTTCAAGCTCACCCGCTAGACCAATTAACTTCTAGCGGACCGAAACTACGTGGCCCAAAAGCTCGAATGGAAGTTAATGGGTAGCAAGTGGACTTGAGTTATAAGCACATAGCACATTTCACATTTGTAACGCCCCAAGCCCACCCGCTAGACCAATTAATTTCTAGCGGATCGAAACCACGTGGCCCAAAAACTCGAATGAAAGTTAATGGGTAGCAAGTGGACTTGAGTTATAAGCACATAGCACATTTCACATTTCACATTTCTCTCCCATCCAATGTGGGACTAAATTTGGGGTATCACAATCTTTCCACCTTATAATGCGACGCCCTCATCGTACGCCACAAGCTAGCCAAAATCTTTCCCGAGTCGGGTCATTAGTACTGCAAGGGTGGCTTCATGCCATGGCGGGACTCTACCACCGCTCCATGGGTAGCCCTTTCCTCATGCCCACCAACTTCCGCACACTCGGGTCGGCTCTGATACCATTTGTAACGCCCCAAACCCACCCGCTAGTCCAATTAACTTCTAGCGAACCGAAACCATGTGGTCCAAAAACTCGAGTGGAAGTTAATGGGTAGCAAGTGGACTTGAGTTATAAGCACATCACCTATTTCTCTCCTATCCAATGTGGGACTAAATTTGGGTATCACAATCTCCCCACTTTATAATGCGACATCCTCGTCGCATGCCACAACCTAGCCAGAATATACCCCGAGTCGGGTTGTTGGTGCTGCAAGGGTGGCTCCACCTCATGGCGGGACTCCACCACCGCCCTATGGGTAGCCCTTTCCTCATGTCCACCAACTTTCGCAGACTCGGGTCGGCTCTGATACCATTTGTAACGCCCCAAGCCTATCCGCTAGCCCAATTAACTTTTAGTGGACCGAAACCACGTGGCCCAAAAACTCGAGTGGATGTTAATGAGTAGCAAGTGGACTTGAGTTATAAGCACATAGCACATTTCACATTTCTCTCCCATACAATGTGGGACTAAATTTGGGGTATCACAATCTCCCCACCTTATAATGCGACGTCCTCATCGCACGCCACAAGCTAGCCAGAATCTACCTCAAGTCGGGTCATTAGTGCTGTAAGGGTGGCTTCATGCCATGGCGGGACTCTATCACCGTCCCATGGGTAGTCCTTTCTTCATGCTCACCAACTTTCGCAGACTCGGATCGGCTCTGATACCATTTGTAACGCCCCAAGCCCATCCGCTAGCCCAATTAACTTCTAGCAGACCGAAACCACGTGGCCCAAAAACTCGAGTGGAAGTTAATGGATAGCAAGTGGACTTGAGTTATAAGCACATAGCACATTTCACATTTCTCTCCCATCCAATGTAGAACTAAATTTGGGGTATCACAATCTCCCCACCTTATAATGCGACGTCCTTATCGCACGCCACAAGATAGCCAGAATCTACCCCGAGTCGGGTCATTAGTGCTGCAAGGGTGTCTTCATGCCATGGTAGGACTCTACCATCGTTCCATGGGTAGCCCTTTCCTCATGCCCACCAACTTTCGCACACTCGGGTCGGCTCTGATACCATTTGTAACGCCCCAAGCCCACCCGCTAGCCCAATTAACTTCTAGCGGACCGAAACCATGTGGCCCAAAAACTCGAGTAAAAATTCGAGTGAAAGTTAATGAGTAGCAAGTGGACTTGAGTTATAAGCATATAATACATTTCACATTTCTCTCCCATCCAATGTGGGACTAAATTTGGGGTATCATAATCTCCTTACCTTATAATGCGACGTCGAGTCGGATCATTAGTGCTGCAAGGGTGGCTCCATGCCATGGCGGGACTCTACCATCGCCCCATAGGTAGCCCTTTCCTCATGCCCATTAACTTTTGCATACTCGATCGGCTCTAATACCATTTGTAACACCCCAAGCCCATCTGCTAGCATAATTAACTTTTAGTGGGCCAAAACAATGTGGCCCAAAAACTTGAGTGAAAGTTAATGGGTAGCAAATTGACTTGGGTTATAAGCACATCACCCATTTCTCTCTCATCCAATATGGGACTAAATTTGGGTTATCACACTCACCCATTGGGACTTTATCGATTCCATGGTGATCAAAGGTATTGAGTATAAATGTTTGTTGAATCCGCGTTTCTTTCAAAAGGATGGTGAAGTAGACGTGGGATTTTCCGAAAGGTAAGGAGGGGAAGCTACGCTTTGCAATTGGCTTAAAGACATATTAACTAACTATTCAAAAAGTAGTTTATTCAATTGTTTCTAGATGGATCCTCTTCAAGGGTATCATATTTAAGGATATTATTAAGGTTGATGTGTTGAACGTCAATTGTTAAGTGGGGGTTCGTGTTCCTAATCTCCTATAGAGTTAACATACTCTATATATTATGGTAGGAATATAATAATGTCAAAAAGTCCACAACTCATTAGGATTCAATATGGTTCACGTTTGGGGGACTTAACATGGTTAATGTTTTAACATTCATTAGCAGAGGCTCATACTCCTAATCTCTCCAATGATAGTGCTCACATACCCTACATATAGTCGGTTATACTCCACCACTCTACCATATTCACGGTATTCATACAATTCCGGTTCATCAAGCAATCACATGCTCTCTCACTCATCAATAGGTTTCTCTCTAACTTCTCTTTCATCATGTAAAACATAGTAGAATTCTTTATACAAAACCAATTGTAAGTAATATTGTTGAAATGTTTTTTTTTTTTTTTTTGGACTGAGAATATTGTTGATAATGTTATCAGCAATGCACAGTTGAATTGTACTGATACTTCTCAGATTCCAAATCCTCCTAGTCACAATCATTCATCTCTTTTGGCGTCTCATCTTTTACCATCAATGCTTTTGCCAAGCACTTGTTGAACTGGGATGTCCTTCGCCCTTCTCTATCAAAAAGTGAAATTACATTTTCATTAAATTGCTTGACAAAGAATTGATGATTGATATTTACTACAATGATGCATAATCAATATTTGAATTTTAAATCAAACTTTGTAGCTCTCATTCTACTTTGTTGGGGTTGATAGGCTATAGAGGCAAATTGATATCAATACCTAATAACACCGCACATACATTAATAGGGGAGAAGATAGATAAAAATGAAATAATACCGGTAAGCATACAAGATACATATGGTTCGATAAAACAATGCTTATATTCATGGAGAGCAAATCTTTCTTCATCCTGAATGAGAACAACTAGTAAAAGAATATAACAACTAAATTTTTTATCTCTGAAACTCAAATCTAATAACCTTGTACATCTTTGTCAATCCAAAAAAACACTCTTAAGCTTCTGATTCATGCGAAACTTTCATACTTTTAATGTAGATATTCATATTCACCAATTAGTTGCTCTCTAATTATAATATCTTTTTGCATGAATAATTTCAATTGGATGAAAAAAAAATGATTTAAAGAATTATAATTCAAGATTACCTGCTACTAATTAATTTGAGCTTGAGTTTTTAAAGGCCATATAGACTCGGCTCGATAATAGGTTAATCGGACTGCAAGTAGGCTTAGAACGTACGAGGATGCCACTTGATAAAGGGGAGAAGATCGTAATACTAATTTATACTTAAGTTTTTAATGTCACATGAATCTGATTTGCTAATAGATTAATTAGGCAAGTAGATGGGCTTAGGACGTTATCCTAATCCCATTACTTGCCTATCAATCCAATTAGTATGATCCAAGTGTTCCTAATCACCAGGTCACTTGGAGCCTGCTCCAAGTTACATAGATCCGTTAAAAACCTTTGAAGGTTATGAGAAGGAAAAAGCTCAAGGCTTCAATACACTTTGACTTAACACAACTGGATACTTTATATAAAAATATCAATAAAGATTGATCAATTATGAATAATTTTTTGATAAAAATAATGAAAATGATTAATTACATCATATTTGTCAAGATATAATTAATTATTTATGCATGACTCTTATAGCAATTTTGATTCATAACTAGATACTTATACAAAAGCTTATACTTGAGTAGTCTATTGTAAAATTAATTACTTAAGAATTTGTTTGGATGAAAAGAAGTCATTCAAGCAAGAAATCAAAATAAATTACTAGTGCAAATATAGTAAATTTGGAAACCAATCAAAGTGACCTACTTTTGACAGTCATAAGCCATCAAAAAAAAAAAAAAAAGCAAGGTTTCTCCAATGCCATTGAAGAGCAGAATACAAAATCTCAAGTATAGGACACTTAAATTCCTACTTGATAAATGCTAACAGAACTAGATACAAACATCATCTTAGGGCCGAGATGGCAAGAAATTTCCATCGATGAACCTCGAAAACAGAACCAATGCACGCTCTGGCTGAGAATGTGGTACCATATGAGATGCACCCCTAACAGTTGCATATACTAATCTCCCATCACCATAAGCTTCACACCATCCGCCAACCTGCATTGTTTGCAACAAAATTAGACCTGTGAGGTGTCTAGACGATGCTTAGTCATGCTACAAGACAGCTGGATTCTGTCAGAAATGAACAAAGCCTATTAAGTGACATAGTTCTGTTAGTATGGATCATATGCTTTATACCATGTCCTAGAGGGCATGGGCATGAATAATTCAATGCAAGGGTACACAGTAGGAAGATGATGGCTACACATTTAGTGTTTACTGATTGGCTATTCATAGGAAAGGCCACTGATCATAACCATCATTTGCGTTTAGACAAACCAATGAATCCACTTATCATGCTATAAGGATCATGTTTAACTGATCCTAAATGTCCTCTGCTTGATCATATGAATATATGTTGGGTGCTGTTGGAAGAAAAAGAAACAAGTTACATGGCATTTCAATGTCACCATGCAACCATGTAGCTCCAAAAACATGCCAAAATTACCATGTATCTAGTGCCAATCTTTGACCAATATATCAGTTTAGATGATTGATAGTGTATGGAAACATCACATAGGTACAATAACTTCGCTGAAAGACGATAAGCATACAAATAGATCATGATGAGAGCAAGATGGAGGAAAAACAAAATGGGACCAATCGAACGTTATAATGATCACAGGTTAAGGATGAAAAGGAATGACACTTGACATAATAAATTCAATTATGTCGCCCAATGCTGAGAAGGTGAAGGTTTGGTGAGGAACTGCATCTCACTCCCTTCAGTGGGAGGTGAAGGACATGGTGGCCAGCTGCAGAGGTTACAGTGTCAAACTGATAGAGCTTTACAAGAGACGCACAGCTCAGGAGTGGATCTGAATTTTTGAGGATTTCTTTTTTCTTTTTCTTTTTTTTATTAATGAGGGAAGAATTCCATCTTCGTAGATATACCGCATTTCATCTCTCCTATATATTGTATAACTAGTTGAAATCTTGGCTTCTATTCATCATTATGTGCAAAAGCTTTCCTGGAAAATATACTCAATTATCCTCTAATATAGGTTCTGTCAATCCTCATGTTTGGCATTGATCAGTATTGCTCTCGAGCTTGGATTTGGCTCTCCAACTCAGTGGTTTTAGTGTACCTTCAGAATTACCAAATTGTTGACCACATGATACAATTCCTCCTCCCCCACCAACACTCAATGTGAAACCTCCTTCCATTAGCATTGGGTGTATGAAGGTTTTTTCAGTTTCTCCTTTACTTTGAGTACTCATCATTTTAATGTCCAACTGCACAGATGAATTGAGAATGGGTGAGAGGCATAGAAACCTCTGACCTGTCCATGAGCATACCAGGGCGCATATCTGCCCCTCAACTTAAACTTCAGCTGCTGTGCTAGTTTGGCAATCTGAGTTCGAGTCCCAGTGAGAGGCACCACAGAGTCCTGATCTCCACTGCCACATGTAGCGTTAAGACATAAATAAACATGGAAAATAATTGTGATCAATATACGCACAGCGTAAGAAATACCTAAAAATCCAGACAGGTACTCCTTCTTTCACAAGCCGAGCCAATAGTGGGATCATATCTGCGAGCTGATCTGTAGCATTATAATTCACAATCCTGCACCCATATATGAATCATTTGAGAATAAAGCTGAAAGTAGGAACAAAGTGAAAGGAGAGAATAAGTACACATTATACACATTAATGTAGTACACTGACGCAGAGAAGGGAGTGAGGGTGGAGATGAGACCTGCTGCAAGCCTCCCAGGGATAAGGGAGTGAGGTGAGGTTGGCATGCAGGGCTTTCTGAACATCAGGCTTGTTTAGATAGCGAGTGATCTCGTGGTCGATGCACACATCTGTTGCTTCCTTCTCTCCAGCCACTCCCATCTGCTTGCACCCATGGTGTTTTGTTGCAATAACAGAACTAATTGTGATGACCAATACCAAACCAAATGAATAAATAAAGCAGAACAGAGGGTTAGTTTGTCATTAGGTGTATTGGATTCCAGACCCATCTAATCAAGCCAATTTGTGGAACACAAGCATGCAACTGTTGACTCATGGTACAAGCTTTTCCGTTATCATGGGATGTAATCTTAAGAAATAATATTTGAAGCTCTCAGAGGATGACTGAGAGTCTGAGATAATCCTCCAACCAAAAGAAAGCAAAAGGATCTAACTTGGCTCTCAATTGTTTTTCTGATCAACTTATTCTGGTCTATTTCTAGTGTCCGGTAAATCTAACACCTATATAAGATCAAAATATTTAAATAATATATCTCAAATAGCCTCTTTTTTTTTTTTTTTTTTAAAGATCCTGAGTTATTATAAATATTATTAAAACGGATCAAGTCCATGATCTGTATGGATCAGAGGATATGCAAACAAACCCATAATATTTTGTAATTAAATTTGAATTTGAACCCTAAACCTAATACAAACATCAAGATTTAAATAAGAGTGTGAGAGCCAATGCCGACATGTATTCAGCCCTATATCAATATCAAACCATCTTAAAATATTTTTTAAGAACATAAATAGCTATCTAAACAGGAAATATCTGGCAGATCCAGATAATACTTTTTCAACAATATAAGTAGGTGGGAACGAGGTCAAGCTTGACCTAGACACAGAAGCATATATAGAGCCATAAAATAACTGCAGGCCCACAGCCAGGTGTGGCACCCGCAGTACCATCTGTTGATGGTGGACTTGTGCTTGAGAGAAGGAAATGATAAAGGCAATTAAATCTCTCATTGCATGAAAGTACCTAGCAACAGATTTCAAAATATAACAATTAATCAATAAGATGGCAATGTGTAACAGGTTGCAAACTATTTCTATGACCCCTGCAGCTTGATGACTGGTGGTGAAAAGTACTCAAGTGTTCCAAGACCGAAGGGAAAATATATACAATGATGGCATCAAGTAAGTACCAGTTTGTGGAGGAGGATGGCTTGGTGTAGGATGGGAGGAGGACAGACATCTGCAGTCACGTCATAGATGTTGATGTAGTGCCCCATCTCGTTTCTTGCAGAACCTAGGAAGGATGTGCACCCTCCCTTCCTTCCTTCCTTCGTCTCCGTACCTCCTGCTTCTTCTCCACCCATGTAACCATATCTGAAGTCACACCAGCGAGAGACACCACGGAACGTCTCGTCCGATATCACCCCATGCGACCAAAGGAAGGAGTAGGTTGCACTTGTATCTATCCCGTAGTTCAGCAGAGGATTCCCTATCTGGTTGTCAATTAGTAAATGAAACATAACATTAAAACATTGCTGCATTAGCACTGATGCATGCTAATTATTAAAATTAAGAGCAGATGGTGATGTTCTGACTTCTAAAATTTATGAATCCTGTAAGATATATCTTAGGTGTTGCATCCGCAAGCATCCGTTCTCGTGGGTTATATATCTTAGCTTCCATGCATCTCCTGATATTGGCAAGCGTGCATTTGAGAAACGCAAGCACTGAACAAAGTCTTTAATTTAATACGTGACATTACCAGGATGCCCTTGGGGTTGAGCTCTTTGCTCCTCAGCATCAACCATGCCAGCTGTGGTACGTAATGCCCTGCACAAGGCCACTGTCACGCAGTCACTACCTTTCTCATCATCGCTAGGATAAGTACATTATCAAATGCCATTAGCTTGGCCATCGCATGGTCGCATGGTAAAACATGATAAAAGCCCAGTAAAATAATAAATAACACTGGACACTGAGTCACTGACACTCATATGGCTGGGCTGGGCACTCATCAATGCTGGCCAGCTTGTCATGGCTCATACCTGCGTAGCTCTCGCCGGTGAGAAAAAGCTGGTGGTTGGTGTACTCGGGAAAGAGCTGGAGCCATTTCCTCACGAATGCCAAGTTCTCTTTCGCTGCAGTGTGGGGTGAAACCAACAATAGATAAACGTACATAAAGACAAGAAAAAGTCACTAAACAGGAGAATAGAAAGTGGTCGAAAATGGAGCCTGGATTGGACTGCAAGATCATTAATACATAAAAAGGAGACAAACGAGCGTGGATTGGACTGCAAGATCGTTAATATATAAAGAGTGTGCTAATTAATAAGCAATTACTAATTGACTCGTTATGCTAGTGGCAAACAACTTCTTTATTACTACGTTTAAAAATGCTTCAGTTCTGCCGAAAGTATTTGGTACTAAACTTCTCGGGGAGAAAGGGGAGAAGGACGAAAGAAATGGAGACATACCAACTCGCCAATCATCATAATTGTAGCCATCTTGCTTTTTATCACAGTAGGACCATCCCACTCCAGCCGGAGACTCCAAAAACAACAAATTAGCCACTGTTCGTGTTGAAATAAATAAATAAATAAAATGAAGGAATTAAAAAAATGTAATTATATGAAAATTAGCATGAAATAGAGAGCGATCGAATGCCTTTGTTCCATGAAAATGGGTTTCTCCTAAGCCCTTGCCCATTAGGCTTGGGATAAAAGGGACCTAGCTCCGTGAACGCGCCACCGCCAACCGAAGAGCAGCCAGGCCCTTCAAAAAAAAAGTTTATGAAATTAGGAAAAAAAAAAAAAAAAAAAAACACGATTAGAGATAGAGAGAGACAGAGACCTCCGTTGAGCCACAAGGTGATGGGGAGAGAAGAAGCATTGGCTTCGGCCTCTACGAAGTAGTAGAAGAAGTTGGTGCCTTTGGTTTCATCATCTATTGTTTCATCGTCTATTGTTATATACCCTGAGTACTGTTTGAATTCCACGGTTGGCTGGCCAGGGAGCTCGCTGACTAGGTGCTCCAAAGGTGCGCCTAAGAGAAGAAGAGACTGAGACAATGTGAAGACCATAAGAGAGTGAACAAAACGGCTAAGTTTCTGAGAGGCCATGACTTGGGAATCTGAGAATAGGAGAGGTGAGAGCTATAAAAAATGTAGAGAGAAAGCAGGTGTATTAACACCAGCTTTTGCATGGCATTTGCTTGCCAGCTCCTCCGGCCAGCTTTCTCCTGAATCAAGGGGAGTTGCGGAAATGACACCTTCTTCTTAGTGATTTACAGAAAAGCCACTAGTTTTAGGTTGTTGAGACGCGTGAATGGTCCCCCACCACCCCCCCCCAACCAAAACACGAGCCAAATAAAAAATTAAAAAAAAAAAAAAAAAAAAAAAAAAACACGCACACGCACACATTAATTTCTGGGGCTAGGCAGGGCCTCATGGATCCGTTCATGGACACCCTCTCCTTGAGCTGCGTCAGGTCACATTCAAATGCTTCAAGCTTACCCTCTCCCTGAGCTGCGTCAGGTCACATTCAAATGCTTCAAGCTTGGCCTCACCTGGCTCAAGTTATTTTGAACCACTTTTTTTCCTTTATAGGTCATTTCAAGAATTTTTAAATAATATTTTTTTAAAGAAATACTTTTTGAAATAAGATATTTTTGAAACTATTTATAGAAATAGAATGGTTTGAGCCATCCTAGCAGTTATTGCTAGGGGCAGCTAGCACAGCAAAAATTATCTAGTCACTTTAAGCTTCGCAAAATAAATTTAAATTTTGAAATCATCTATTAATGTTTTTCTTTAAATTTTTAAAGTGAAACCACTAGATAGTTTGCCAACTTTACTTTAATTTTTGAAAAAAATGATAAAAGATTTGTGCATCTCAAAGTGAAGTTAACAAATGGGGTACCGACTTTACTTTAAAACTTATCCTAAAATAAAGAAAGAGATCATTGGTTCAACTGACAATCTCTATTCGAATATCCTATGAACCCCAAATTTTAGAGCACATCCATACCCTCTTACTCATCTCCCCATCCCATCCATTGCCACTCTTCACTTGTTGTCGTCTCCAACCATCACCATTGTCCATCGCCGCTCATTGCCATCATTGATCACCCTATCAAGCTTTTTGCTGTCGACTTCTTGTTTTCCTCCTCTTCCTCCACCATGCCAGCCGCTTGTTGCTGCTCACAACCTACCTGCACCTCCTCTCACTTCCCACTCAACCTCCATGTCTACCTATGCCCCCATCACTACTCGAGCTACTCACTCTCACTCACTGCTCCTCAATGTGCTTCTTACTCTTCCTCGTCCTTATCATCCATCCACCTGTGGCACATTGCAATCCACCTACGGTATGCCACAATCATCGCTACCTTTCATCTTGCTGCAACATTATGACCATTCATCCAACTATGGCATGCTGCTTTCTATCTTCTTGCATTGTGGCCACAACCCTGCAACACTGCAACCGATCATCTACTTGCACTACCAACTGCACTATAGCTACTATTGACTATAGCACTGCTAGCATCAATGCTGCCTCTACTGCAACCATTGGCATCAGTGTAAGAAGGTAATTCACATCCTCATTTTTTAACAATTATCTTATAATATTATATCACACCACCACTAGTTAGGAATGATTTCCACATTGATGATTTAAAAAATTAGATAAAGTTTAAAGGTAAATTAGCAGCTGTTTATACATTGATTTTATTAATTTATATTGTAGATTGAATATGTGCAAGCTATTGATAATTTTGTTCACTCAAATTGAGTGATGAGCAATGGCCTATAAGGCCTCCAATACAACGATCCTAACTTAAAAGGTGTTAGGATTAGGCATAAAATGACATTTAATGAATTAGATAAATTATACATGCTCAAATCAAAAAGGAAGCAAAGTTGTGTATCGATTTCTAATTGTTCATTATTATGTTATGAAATTCATGTCTTTCTAAATTGAAGATGATAAAGGTATAGAAATTATATTTGATACCCATCTTTCATACTTGCAATTGACTGTAATGAAGTCATATATATGTTGAAGTAGGGGCCCCTGCATTGGATGCATAGATGCATAGTGACCTACTTGTACAAGATACTCAAGATAGCATATCTTAGTCATCATTTCCTACTCGAATGCTTATAGATATATTGATCCCAGAGCTTTCCACATACCAATTGTCACATTTTAAGATGAATAAGATGTTCATGAATATATTGAAGCCTTCTACTCATCATTCATCTCGTAGACTAGGGCCTTCTACTTATTATTCATCACCTCTTAGTCATGTGTCCTTTCAGGATATTGTGGTCTCTAGTCTCAATTTGAATATAGCATATCGTTTCTCTCCTGATGTTACTATTGACCTCAACAGCATGAAAGAGTTTGTTTATCGAAGGAATAAGTTGATAGCCCCTTTAATTACTAATACTTATGTATTTGATGATGGAACAGAGAAGTAGGAACTAAAAGATGACTCATAAGATGATTTAGAGCATATAGAGATATATGGAAGTGGAACCTTTGATACAATTACTATTCTAATTGAATCGCAAGCATATAACTAGAAACAACAATATGAGGCGAGTTGGGGCTGATTTTTTCCCACCTCATCCCCTTCCCCAACTTTTCATACCCTACCATGTCCTTACGTCATATCCTCTAACAGTGTAATAAGTTTAGTCCCTATCCTCGACCTTAAGTAGAGAACAAGGACCTTCAACCTTACCCCTACTCTTTTTTTTTTTTTTTTTGAAATCATCTTTAAAAAACAAACTTTGATTACTCTTTTTATTAAAGATATAATTTGATTATGTAAAAAAAAATACAAAAATCACATTGTTCTCACAATTAATAATAACATAACAAACATCAAATCTCTATCAAGAAAAAAAAAGCCCCAATTCACTTATATACATATACATACACACACACGTATATATATATATATATATATATATATATATATGTATGTATGTATGTATGTATGTATGTATGTATGTATGTATGTATGTATGTGTGTGTGTGTGTTTGAAGGGTAAAATTGTAATAAAATAAATTTGAGGTAGGTTTAGGGTGGGTTTTGGGGTGAGGAGTATATACACTAGACTTGCCCTAACCTAACAATAAAGTTTTCAATCTTTTTCAAAACTTACCTTAAACTCGATCAAAGTTTGAAGACCCCACATTGATTTAGACAGGTTAAAGTAGGTCTCCATCCCTACATATATGCCTCCTTCCAAGCATCTTTTTGAATTTAATTAGGAAATAATTGATGTTCCATAAGAGTCATCAATTATGAGGCCTTGGAGTTGAAATAACTCATAGGAGTTCTATAAAGAATGACTATTTGCTTTTAAGGATAATGTGAAGATAGTTTTTAAGCTTTACTCTTTAAGGAGGCATCAAGAGTATATACTAGAAGAGTCATAGCAACCATATCAGACTGTGAAGTATAAGAAATATTGGGTGGATGTTCATGAAGACTCAATGCATGTAAAAACAAAGGAGGGTGATGTTACATGTAGATGCTTAGGATGAGAGACAACAGTTGTTGGGACCCTTTAGATACTAATACATTTCGAATGAATAATTATATTTACTATGATGAAAAATATGATTGATGATTGATGCTAATTTTTTTTAAAATTTTTCTTTCTTTCCAATTGGAGGAGTGCTAAGATCATTGGCAAGGTGTCCATACCTATGTAGATTATATGATAGCTCTACACCCATGATGTGGTTGCTAGATTGCCTGCTTATTGCTTTATCGATTAAGGTATTTGGGCTACTATTGTCCTCTAATATATTTTTATATTATGAGTGGCATCAGTCAGATAGAGCGATGTAATAGTTCAGGCTGGGGCAGCCCATTCTAGCCGCTCCTTTTAAAGTAATATTACTCTAATATTAAGGTAAAGAATAATAGGTTTTATTTGATATATGCAAATGATACAACAACTCTACACCAAATATGTGGTTGTTGGATTATTTGATTATTGCTTTGTTAGTCAGGGCATTTGGGCTACTATCGTTCCCATGACATATTTTCATATCATGGAGTGGCATTAGCTAAACGGAGCGATGTGATAATTCAGGCTAGAGTATCCTATTCTAATCGCTACTTTGTAGTAAGATATACTACACGAACTCAATCTGAGTTGTAGTTTGATGTGCATTCAACAAATAAGCATGCCAGCATAGGTCATCATGAGGCAACCTTCTCAGGAAAAGCTAGACAATCATTCTCTATATATATGATGGTATCATCATGTAACCAGACAATGGATTAGTCTTATTGGAGCGGTGCTAAGAGTAGTGGTATGTATCATATCACTAATTTCAAAATCACACATATTCATTCATATTCTAATTTGACTTTCTTTAAATGCAGGTTGATAGGCTTGAGAAGAAATACATACAAAATAGTCTAAATATTTGGTTGCCTGCTTTCCTTGAGATTTAATAAACATGTACTATGCTCTTAGGTGTGATTGATGAGCACTGATGTTTTCTTTTTGCAATGTCATCAAATACATCTGTAACAACAGCTACGGAGATGCTTGTAGAATTTAGAGGTGGGAAGTAAATATCTAGACTTGCTAGGCATCATAGACAAGTATCATCTCATGCATCCTCATTGAAGACATAGCAAGAGCCATGCACTCTAATATAAATACCATCTCAGCTTAGCATCTAAGGTAACTAGCAGATCGTGTTGCCTATTTGAGCTACCGTTCCAAATGCCACCAAAACCACCTACCTCCAACATGCAGTTACCACCATACTTTAGAGATGATGATGATGTTTCAATCGATGATACCTTGGAGGAGGTGGTAACATTAGAGGATATGCACATCCAGCCACCCACATTCAGCTGTGGTAGAGGACAGTGACATAATGAGGGTGAGGTCAGATTCAAGGTTAGGATTGTGGAGTATAGGTAGTTGATGACTTTCAACCACCAGTACCACCATCACCATTAGAGGAGGATAACTTGTAATTTGTACAAGTCTATCGATGCATGAGGCTAGAGCGCAAGATGAGGCCACAAACGTGTCGCATATAATTATTCATATATTTTTATTGCTAACAATGATATAATCACCATTTGTACATGTAATTTTGAATGATTACTATTTAATATGCATATCATTTTTTTGTCCATCTTTAATTTTTTTTGTCCATCTTCTACATTTCATATTTGAATTTAAAAATTAATTAATAATAGATTCTCAACATTATACAATTGTTTAAATTAAAGGTAGAAAACAAGGGATAGTTTTAATATTGATAGTGTCACATAGGGGATATTGATAGTGTCACTTAGGGCGATGATTTTCATGAAATCATCACTCTAAGTGATAACAACAACAACAAGGCCTTAATTATAAACTAGTTGGAGTTAATTACATTATTTCTTTTTCTCCATTCAACATTCAACTTGGTTTTGAGTCATATTTTTTATAAGATGTAAAGATTCAAAAAATATGCAAAGATTCTAAGTCTTTCTTTATCACTTCCTTCCATAAAATTTTTAGTTTACCTCTACCTTTTTTTTCTTCTATATATATCAAATCACTCTTTCATACATGTACATCTTTATATCTATATTGTATATGTCTAAACCATCTAAGTCGTTCTTTTCTTAATTTATCCTCGATTAGAGCTACCTTTATCTTTTTACGAATGATTGTATTTCTTATTTTATCTTTTCTTGTATTACCAAACATCTATCTCAATATTCTCATTTCTGCCACATTCATCTTATTTACATATATTTTTCTAACTGCTTAACATCTCATACCACAAAGCATAGTTAGTCTTATAGCTATCCTATAAAATTTTTTTTTAACTTGATAGGTACTTTACCATCATATAATATTCTAGTTGTACTTCTACATTTCATCCAACCTACTTTAATCCTATGGACAATATCATCCTTAATCTTTTTTTTCTTATGAATAATTGATTCTAAATATCAAAAATAATCATTTTTAAAAACTTCATGGCCCTTAATTTTACTCTACATTCATTTACATTTCTAATTGTACTAAAATTATATTCCATATATTCTGTCTTTATTTGACTTAACTTAAAATTTTTAGATTCTAATGTATTTTTTCATATTTTTAACTTATGATTAGCCCTAATATTAGTTTCATCTACTAGTACTATATCATTTGCAAATAAGATAGATCAGAAATATTATCCTGAATGTATTTAGTAAGTTCATCTATAACTGAAGAAAAAAGATAGGGATTAGGGGCAGATCCCTGATATAAACCTATTGTAATAGAAAATTCATTAATATTACCATTAGTAGTTCTTATACTAATAACTGCTCCATAATATATATCTTTTATTATGTTAATATATCTAACGAATATTGTTTTCTTTTCTAGCATCTATCATATGATTTTTTTATGGACTTTATCATATGCTTTATCTAAATCAATAAAAATCATATGAAGATCTTATCTCTTTTCTCTATACTTCTTCATTGGCCTCTTAAGAAGAAAAATAGCTTTTATAATCAATGTTCTTGATATAAAACCAAATTGATTCTTTAATATCTTTGTACTATAACTCAACCTATGTTCAATTACTTTCTCTCTCAAAGTTTTATAATATAACCCATGAGCTTAATATCATGATAGTTAGAGTAGTTTTGAATGTTTATTTTTATAAATTGATACTATAGTACTATTTCTCCATTCATTAGGCATCTTTTTAGTTTCTAAAATTTTATTAAATAAATTTATTACCCAAGTTACTCTAGCATCACTTAAACATTTTTAAATTTCTATAGAAATCTTATTAAGTCCTAAAACTTTTTCTACTTTCTTTTTTTCATAGCCTCTTTTACCTCAGATATCCTAATTTTATGAGTATACACCATAACTTTATCCTCAGTGGACCTAGTAAGACATTCTAACTTATTTATATAATTTTTATTTAATAATTTATTAAAATAACTTCTCTATCTTTCTTTAATTTCTTCCTCCTTAATCAACTTTTTAATTATCATCTTTAATGCATTTAGTCCAAAACATATCTCTAGTTTTTTGTCTCTTACTCTTGTAATTATATATATATATATCTTTCTTTACATCTTTAGTTTCTAGTTTATGATATAATTCTTCATATATCTTGTATTTAGCCTTTCATATCACCTTTTTAAATTTTTTCTTAACCATCTTATAGTTTTCATATACTTTTTTATTCCTAAATTTAGATAGTTTTCCATAGCATTCTCCTTTAGCCTTAAGTACTAATTAAACTATCTCATTCCACTACCAAATTTTTTTATCACATAATCCCTTTTTTTTTAACTCTTCTAACATTTGTATAGCTACTTTTCTAATATTATTAGCCATCTCTTTCCATATAGTATTGATCTCTCCATTTATACTTTATTTTTCTTCGTCATTCTATCTTTAAAAGCTATTAGTTTACTTTCCTTTTAAATTTTGCCACCTAAGCCTCAAATTCTTATGCTTTTTAGTCCTTCTCCATTTTCAAATACATATATTGATAACCATCAATATATATTGTGTAGTTAGATTCTCATCCATTATAGCCTTATAATTTTTGCAGAACCCTCAGTTAATCTTTTTAATAAGAAAAAAATCTATTTGACTAGCATTATATCTACTTTTAAAGTTATCAAATGAGAGTTTCTCAAAACATGTATCGGCTAATATTAAATCATATACCATTGTAAACTCTAAAATGATATTTTCTTATTCACTTCTATCTCTAAATCCATAATCTTTACGTACTATTTCAAGAGCTATATTATATTTTCTTACTCGACCATTATCCCTCGGCTCTGAATGTGTTGCATCACAGTTCTGACTCTTTAGCCGATTTTGTCAAGTTGACAATCTATCATCCTTTGACTCATCGAAGACGCCCTTGGGTTGGCATGTTCATCCAAGTTAGAGAAGCAATCTTGAGGCTCCTTTTTAGATTGGCTTGGGTAAGTAGTATTAGTCCTGCAATGTGAGTGATCATTGGGTTGACTTTGAGGTTGGTCTAGGTTAACAACCCGATGTGTCCTCTGGTCGGCTTTGAGCGGGTCTTTAGAACTAAACTCTTGAGAGGCCCAAATGCTAAACCATATTCATCAGCACTTTCACTCGCTAAGATTATTTGTTTGGCTACTCCTAGATAGTAGGTGGCACCAAAGTAGGTGGTGACATGGAGGTCAGTGGTAAGGTCAGAGCAAAATTGGTCAGCTCTCTTATAGAATTATAGGAACCAACCAAAGCATAGCTTGAACTTGCCTAAAGATTGCTCGTCACTTGGTCTCGTTTCAATAGTATGGCTGAGCACTTTTGCTTGGATTCCCACAAACGATGCTAATTTATTAATGTCCAAACCTCGTCCTCGAATGCCAACCGAGGAATCTACCTTAACTTAGCCTGAGCAAAAAACATCCTTCCACTGAGTAGCTCTATTTCCTAAGCTTAAAGAGAGGAGCATTAGGGTCCTAAAAGTTTTCCTCTCAACAAATCCTCCAATGCTTAAGTCAGCTAAGCTATGATAAGAAATTCAAAGTCCCTAAACGAAGACTCTGTATTTTGGAAGTAGAGTAAAAGTCTTATTACCTATGAAGATTGAGGCTGCTTTTATAGGTATTCAGAGAAAGCATAATTTGAGTTAGAGTATCTCATTGGATAATTTTAATAAGTACAACCCTTGGATAAGGTAAGAAGTAGATTTATCTCCATATAGGGTGATAGAGTCTTGCATAGATTAGTCAGTATTTTGGATAAGAATCAGGGTCTCCAAATGATTAACGCCTTTCTTAGGACAAGAAGATAGGTTATTCAAAGCAGAAAGTTGGCCACATCACATCTAGTCTTTGTTGTTTGTCATGCTTGGGGATCTACTTAGCTTCTTGAGACAACTATGACCACATGTACCATCCAGGTCAAGCTCGGCCCAAGCCAATATATATTTTGACTATATTCTGTATTGATATGGACAAGTTTAGTGGTATGACTAAATTATATTTTAGGGTCAAGTTGGAAGTTTGAGTTGCACTAATTTATTAGCCAGGCAAACCTTTTTTCCCCAACATTGTGCCAAATAGGAGCTAGTTATATCCTACGTGCCCATCTTAAAGCCTTGAAATTTCTTTCACCAGCATGAATCAACAGATGTGAGCTGAACAACAAGGTCTTTTTTAGTTGGCTAGATATTTTATTTTAATTGGATACCTCTTTCTCAACATTTTACTGGATACTTACTATGACAATATTGATTTTTGGCCCTTTATTATTTATTTAATATTGGTTATATAATTTGAAATATTATCTAAAATAAATACTAATATTTTATTAAGATCTTTTGATTCAAAATAAATCAAAATATAGCATGTATCATCAGGGGTGGATCTATATGTATATGAGGGTGGCAATTGCCCTCCCTTAAATTTTGGAAAATATCTTAGAAAACTTATTGATTTTTAAACTCGTTATGAAAATTGCCTCCCTTAAACAAAAAATTTGAAGAGAATTGTAAAATTATAGGATCAATTTATAAAAGTAAAAAAGTTATTATGGTACAAGTATAATATTAAAAAAAATTGCAAGTGAAAAAAAATGTATGGGGTTTAAGTTTTATAAAGAATGTTACATTGGTGTGTTATAAAGAATGTTTTCCTTTCTTTTTTTTTCAATAGTTATTCAAGTTGGTTTTAGCTAAATTGATATTATAGGATGGTGTTACAAAGAGTACCTTGAAATATTTAACATTTCAATAAAAATATTCTTGAAGTGACCACCCTTAAACAAGGGTCCCAACTCTACCACTATGTACCATCCATATGGCCTAGAAAATAAGGATATCTGCACTTATGAATACTCCCCTTGAGGGTTAAGATTAAACAAAATAAATATTTTAATTACTAGATGTTAGAAATAATATTTAGAAATAATAACTATTGTGGTCTTTATTATTTTGGCCAATATTTATACATTATGCCTTTTATACAACAAATTATTTTAATCTTGATATATTTTGGTTCTTACATATAGTCGTGTGCAAAAAATTGATAAAATATTGAGCCTAAATTGAACTAGTCACTTCGATTTGGTTTGAGTCAATATTTTTTACGATAAGCTTGGTTTTAATTTGAAAAAAATTCAAATGTAAAAAATGGGATCAGATTTGATTTGAAATTTAAAAAAATCAGGTAAAACAAAAAATGACTTATATATATATAGCTAAGCTTAAATTCAATCGCTGCCTTCTCATTAGATTCCCACATATTTCAATGCTAAAAAATTACTTATTGGTTGTTAAAAAAATCAAATGGAATAAATAGAAGTGGATAACGAATATACACAAACATGGTAAAAGTAAACATTGACTCTTTTGAAATGATAGTAAGCACTAAACTATATAATAAATACTAACCTGACTCAATAAATTCTTGGTCTACGATACTAAATAGAAACATTATAGAAATAAAAATAAAAAGAAACTATTATATCAGGATTGTAGTAATGTTACGTTGTACACATGGGCGTAAGTAAGTATTCACGGTTCATCCCATTTATTTCATCTCCATCCCTTAGATGCATGACATATTCAATAGTTTTTATTTATTTATATAATATTCTTGTTGACTACTGCGCACTAAAAGTTTATCAATTCATATTAGGATAAGTGCTTACTATCATCCTCAGAGTTAGTTATTGTTTTATTTCTATCATATTTATATTTATTTGTTACCTATTTATATTCATTCTATTGAATTTCTTTTAAAGTAATTAATGGTGGCTAATGATTTTTTTTTCTCTGATATTTATATCAATTTTAGTTTAATGATAAAAGCAATAATATGAATGTAACGAATTATATCTTTATGTATGTCTGAATATATATATATATATATATATATATATATATATATATATATATATATATATATATATATATATATATATATATATATATATATATATGCGTGCATATGTAAAGGCATATGCTATTAGATAGAAGCATAAGATCCTCTTGTACCTTTTAAATATGTGATAAGAAATATTTATTAATGTAATAATATATTATATACTCAGTATATCAATTATCTTATTTATTTTGATCGAGATAAAAGGAAAAAAAGAAAATAATAAGATCAACGTACACAAACTGACATATTGGCGAAGACGAGACCCTTGTTTGTATGCCCTCAAACGAAGGAAACCGTTGTTTGCAGGATGTTTGAGCTGGTCAATAATGTATCAACCACCGGCTCGATTGGAATGACCGTGGTCCTGGGCTTTCAGACATTTATTAGGCGATCATTTCCCGTGGATGCTCCAGCAAGCGTGGCTCGAGGGCCCGAGGTCTTGTCTTTGATTTTGTTCTCTCGAAAACAGAGAGAGAGGGCCAAGGTCGTAATTTCAGTTAATTACGTGGGACTGTGTCGTGTCAGGGAGTTGGTGAGAGCTTTGGACACGTCAAAATCTTCCATTAATGTCGGCACTCCGGAGCAGAAGATCAGGGAATTTATGATGGCATTCAACACAGGCATGGAAGCATAAAAATCTCTGAGTCAGCTGCCTGTCCACAAATATCGTGTAGCTTTTCCTGAAAATGATGGACTGACACGTAACGTACAAGCCACGAACCAGGGACAAATCTTTTCAGAAAGAAAAGGGTCAATATCCACGGAGGAGGTTTACGTGTCGATGTTCTATTTGTGAAGGAACCCCGGGGAGAAGTTTTCGGACGAGAACCCAGCACTCTGGTTGCGACTCTCCGTCAAAAGATCGCGTCCCATCGGTTTACTTGATTTCGGCTTCGTCCTGCACGATCGGTAACAGTTCTCGGCATTGACTTTTTGCCCACGCTACGTGGAAGCGAGCCACAGTGGGGGATATCACTACTAGGGTTGCGCTGGACGGTCTAGGGGGAAGTGGTGTAAACCTAGATTTGACTCTAAAATTTCCATTGGATTCCAAAATATATTATATTAGAATTAAACCTAAATTTAAATTAAATCTGACTAAACTTGAGCCCACCTAATATATAAAATGATAAAACATAGATGAAATGCATTACATATCTTTTTTTTCTTTTTTTTTAATATTTTCTTAATCTTTATGCGAGCTATAACGCATTGTAGCTAAATTCAATTCTTTACAAAAAATAAATAATATTTTATACTTTATGTAAACCACTTATAAAGTATATAATTGTACGATTGTATTGTTATGTATTTAGACTTATTAATTTTAAAATTAAATAAGTTTGATATAAAAATTGATGAACGACAGCGTCTTCAAACAAATAAAAAGTAATACAATAAAAATGACCCAAATTTTTCTCCAATCATAGAATTTTCTATTCAATATAATCTAACCAAATAACTTAGGCCTCGATGCAACTAACTCACTCATGTTGCAACCGTAAGTTTTAATGCACCAATAAGTTCCATGTTTGGCTTACAATTACTAACATTTAAAAGTTTGAGGCAACAAATATTTTAATAGGTGATTATTTATACCACATAGAAACAATAGTTTTAACATCAATTTTTTTTTCCTGTCCAACAATTTTTAATATCTAAAATACTTCTTATGATTATCTTAAAAATTATGATAATTATCATACTAGCCTTTTTTTACCATTAACTACCACATGCTCCCTTGCTTTCTTAGTCAAATCCCACCTCTTTCATGAAACTCTCAAATAAATAAGATATTTTAATTTGACTCTTAAATAAACTGAAATCTAAAATGCTCTTCCTCCTCTTCTCTCGAACATATAGTAAACATAAAATCAAAATCAGACCAACGGCTTTCCTTCTTGGCAGGCACCGCATTCTAACTTTAAGGGGCATTTGGTTCTTAAAATGTTTAAAGATTTCTGGCAATCTTTTGATATATTCTAAAAATTGATGAATATTGAAAATTACTTTGAGAATCGGATGTCCTAAAATATGGCAATATGATCCTGTTAAGGTGTTAAGTAATTTTAGGTTGCCTTGCCAATAGATGGGAATCTTTGTATTATTTTTTCTTTTCAAAGTTGCTCTTTGAAAAAAAAGAATCAATCCTCAAAGAAGAAAAGCCCATTTTCTTTTGAAATATTTTTAATATTAATATAATATAATATATTATTTTTTATTATATATTAAATATAAATAATAAAATTATTATGTTAAATTATATAATAATTAATTATTTAAATATAATTATATTTAAATAATTATTTTTATAATTACTATAATATTTTTATACCAATATATTAGTAAAAGTAATATTATGTAATATAATATAATATATAATATTAAATTTATCATATAATTAATATAATTTAATAATATTATTACATTATTGTTTTATATTGCATTATTTTATTATATAAAATTTATTTTATATTATAAATATTTTTATATTTTTATTAATATAGTAATTATATATAGTTGTTATTATTATGATAATATTATAAATTAATTATTATACCATATATAGCATAATTAATATTATTAATAATAATATTTTGTAATATTTAATTTATGAAATAAGTATAATAATTCTTTTCTTATAATAATATTATGTATATTATATTTATAAATATTTAATTTTTATAAAATCTTTTTAGATAATTATTTATATTGAAATATAATATCATATATTTTTATATAATATATAATTATAATAATTATATTATATATTTATAATATATTCTATTATTATGTGTTACTTATATATTTTGTTTAATATTATTAATAATAATTGTATCATATTGTATAAAAATAATATAGTTAATTATTATATATTTTATATAATATATAATTATTACATTTGAAAATATTATTCCACTTTAGATTATTTTCAACTTGGAAAAGAGAGATATTTTTAGAATTTTAACATATTTTTCACTTAAATTCGTAGTAATTTAGCTTATCAATCAAATATGTCAGTATAAGATACTAGATATTTAAATTTTAAGATCACATATTTGGTAATGTGATGCCAAATGGAATCCTAGCATACCATAAACCAAACGTCTCATGAGATTTTGGAATTGAAGGAGAAAAGTCCTCTTATTGCCAGAATTCTTGTAAAACTATATTACTTTAACCTGCAAACTTGGCGATCGAATCAAACCTGACTCAACCTTGATGCAGAATTGAATTGATCCTGACAATGAAAAGATTGGATATTGAATCAAAGTCAAAGCTACTAAAATTTTTGACTTCGTCTCTGCGCTTGAGGTTTTTGTATACCTGGCCTGCATTCGTCTCAATCTTGGTGTTCCCATGAATAATGCGACATTTCTCACATGCATGTGCGACATAAAATATTAGCAATGCACCATGACTTTGTGAACCGGACAATCCCACATGAGTCAAATCCCTCGCTTTGAGCCTTGCCAACGTAAATTAGAAGGGCATATAAAGTACTCACATTTCATCAAATTATATATTGTATCAGAAAAAATCATACAAAAGAATTTCCTCAATATGATATTGTTATGACAAAGAAAATCGATTAAACTATAAATTTGATGGAATCATAATTTTGGTTTGGTTTGAATTGGTGGTATTTTTTTTATTTTACTTTTTGGTCTCTCAATTTGATACCGGTTTAAAAATTTTTGAAACAAAAAAAAAAAATCACTTCAGTTTTGATTTAGATTTTAAAAAAAATCAACAAAAACTGGATCAAATTTTATTTATATAATTATATAGACTTTCGTTGAACAATAGTTAAAATCAAAGTGCTGAATGCATGTGTAAATAATTAAATTATGTGAGAATTAGATTCTTTTTATTATAAATAATTGAGCTATATCATGTGATCATTTGTAGTTTATCATGAAAATTGTTCTTATGATTGTCTAAAGTAGCTAAAGGCAAATTAATATATCAAACCAAATTTCTTAATTTGATTCGATTTAATTTACTAAAATTATTAGTTTGATTTTAGTTTTCATTTCCATTTTAAATAACTAATTTGGATTCAAAATATCTCCAAACAAGTATGATGGACTCCATGCCGTGGGACTCAAGGCGTCTAATTATACTGAACTTAGGGGGCTGTTGGAGCTACCGCCGATGGTAACAGAACAGTAAAAATTTTAGACTATTGTTTTCAAAAATATTTTATATTTTTACTTTTTACAAATAATTTTTATTTTTTTTTAAAAAAAATTAATTTCTAAAAAATATATTTGATAAGCGGAAATGAAATTATTTCTTTTTATTTTCATTATAAATATTTTTTTTAAAAAAACCCGTCCATCCTGATATTTTTTACGTCTTCTAATCTTTATATTTTATTCTCTTTTTACTTTTATGAAGAATAACAACAATATCTTTAGATTATTTTTAATTTTTTTACTGTTTTAAAGATTTATTTTTCAAAAAAATATTTTTATTTTCAACCCTCAAACAATTTCCACGTGTTTTTAAATTTCTATAAAAAGAAAAATAAAAAAAGATTATTCGAAAAAAATCAAATGCACTGTTTTTTTTTTTTTCCAGTCAGTTGCAACCCTTCATCATTTTCTTTATGTATAATTTATAATCCATGTGCTAGTAGTGATTGAAAAGAAATTAACATCAAAATAAACAAACTTGACTAATTCAAGATTTATATGTATACCATAATATATGACATTCAATATTTTTCATATAATACAATTACCTACCTGATCTCTAATATGGTGTTATTATGGATGTCCGATTTGAGATCAATTTTGTAGCGCTCCACTGGTAAATTGGACGAATAACTTGAATGATGGAATGCAAGCACACGAAGAAGGTGACAGACTTACAATATCACCATAAACCTCCACAAATTTTAGGCCTCAATTGTAGCATTTTATTTTTCAACTAAAGTTTCTGTAGTTATCATCACTTTAACCATCAACAATAAATTTAATGGAAGGACGAAATTACCTACACTCTTGGCGGTTGTACAATTCTGGGCCAGCAGCAAGCATTCTAGAGTCCATGAAGAGGAGGGATAGCATCAAGAGAAGGCAACAAAATGCTCCCAACAATATGTTTATCTCGGCGAAGAACATGCTTTGTTCAATCTCCTTGTTGATCTTTTTTTTCCTCCTTGTGCTCAAGGGATGTTATGGGCTGTGGAGGAGGATTCTCGATGTTAGTTAATGTTGTTGCACGGGTTCTTGGTAAGGCTTATACATAAGAATGACAATTTTAACTCATAAAGTGGATATTTATCCTGCCTCATCCTATTTGGGATAGAGATTTCTCATTTTTTATGGAAATGAAGATGAGTATGGAGATAGGGATAGAAATAGTATTATTTTTGCCCTCAGTGGTGGGGATAAGGTAGGAATGAAAATAAGTATATTTCTGTCTCTCTCTATCTCTACTTTATTATCCCGTATTTAAGTACTATAGTATCCTTATATATTTGGATGATACTTATTTCAAACTTTTAATTATTTTAGTGATAAGTATACATTTAAGAGATAATTGTTAAATTTATTGATATGTTTAGTGAGATTTTTTTAAGCTATATTTTTAATTTTATAATTTTATTGAAAATTCATATATGTAATTAGAGGTAGGGTGGGATAGGGATGGAGATAAAATAGGGATGGGATGAGAATGAAAATTTATCATTTTTCATAGGATGAAGACGGGATAAAAAATTTCTATTTATGGGAATAGGACAAGGATGGAGATTGTTTTTCTTTCATGGAGATATTCCTTGGCCCCCACCTTGTTGCCTTCACTACTTCCATGGGATCGATCGATGTTAGGCTCCTATTGTTGGTTATTTGTTCTTTGTGAACTTAGTTGGGAGAAGATAGCTTGGATTTTTTAATAGAAGAAGAATTGATGGTTTTAGTTCTATTAAGACATAAGAAAGTTTTTTATACGCATAACCGCCCAAAAGGATTATTATTGTAAAGGAACAATTGGAAATTACTAAAGAAAGTTATTATTGAAAGTAATCATATTGAATTATGAAACTAACTATTATAGCATGCATTGCCTCCTATTTTTTCCTCTCTCTTTCTACTCGGATGTATAGAAAGATATGATGAGCTAAGATTAATTTTCTATTAGCTAGAGCTTGAGCGATGGTAGACTGGCTTATAATGATAAGTCTATTGCATAGGCATATAACCGATATGAATTAGAAAGTTGGATGGTTGGGCAAAATTGAGAATCTATAGTCGGCCTTCTTAGACTTTTACTATTGCTATGCCACTAAATAAAAAAAAAGGATGATAAGATGCATCTACTCTAGGATAAATTAGGTTGGACGAAGATAAAAAATAAAGTTAAACTAGCTTGATTGATATATCAAATGTCCTCTTTACATTGTGATTACTAATGTATATAGAACGAAAGCAAAGCAAATAATTTTCAATTGTTAGGACATATTTCAAACTAAAGATATACACACATGGCTTTGTTCTCCTGCATCTTTTAGAAACATGGGTCTTCCACTCCATCATGTCTGAGAGGTGGTACTCTCTTGATCTCATTAGAAGCCATATCTTATATTCCATGATTCACAACTATCACTAATATATTCCGTGATCATAGAATTCTAGTAAACCTCAAGGTGATTAACTTCATTAGGTTGGTCTATTGATAATCAACCATTAAGATGATTGGTCAATCAGTAGCTCAATAACTACCTTTTTTGTCAATTGCATTATCAGTCACTGCCTATTTGCATCACTTTCTCTCCTAGATTAAGTGCCACTGGTATGTATTTAGATCATACACTTGGCGGCTAGTTTATGCCTATAGTATTATGGTGTAAACAATGCACCTCACATCTTATCAATCGATAATCAGAAAGGTCATGGGCTGCATCCAACCCATTCATCTTGGCCCGACAAAGTTGACTGACATTTCCAATAGCTCAATTTTTCATAACAATCATTTTTCCAATTTGTCGAAGTCATTAGTTAGTTAAGCCCATATTAAGAAATCACTTAAGAACTCATGCACGGCCTTTGCACAGCTTGAGGATTCAACCACTAATACAAATTCACCTTGCACATCCATTGATCAATTTTGAGATTTGCAATAGTAGGAATAATACATCATTACCACAGGCAAATCACCTATAGTTCTAGCTAAACTCTACTCAACTTTGATCAGGCATTATTATCAATGCCCTTCCTCACTTCCTTATCTCATTATGAAGTTCATTCCTTCCACAAGGCTTTCAACTTTTCTTGGTTATATCAACACAAGCCTGTGGACTAGGCATCTATTGGTTACTCTTGCGACTTCATAAGGCTGACACTTATCCGTAGAAGACAAGGCTAAAGTTCTTGCTTCACTTTGCTAATTAGCTAGCTCACAAAGTTTGGCATTACATTACAAAATTTTGATTGAGCATGGCATTGAATTATACACCGTTGCTTTGATTGATCCGATGGTAGGGTATCAAGCTCAACACCAAGAGATCACATAGGAGAAAAGGTTGACAAGTTTCACTGACCCAGTGAATGAGTGAATATAATAACTGCCTTCATTCATGATGTATGTGCCATGCCCAATTCTTCTAAACATAAACTATTGTAAATGTATTCATGACCATTAAGCTTATGAGTTATTATTATTCTGTTGACACATCTCTTAAATTATTGGATAATATTTCTTTAAATGTCTGCCATTTATTGGTTGCTCGTATATCTCTTCCTTATGCCTTCTAACTAATATACACTACCTGGTCGACTTGGTGTATGATGAATTGGCCTACCACTAATTCAGGGACTACTTACCAAGTTTAGGTTCTTTAGCTTTGATAGGGAATATAACCTATCATACCAAATTGCCAACGCCAAAAGATTTGGACCGAACCCTTTTATCATAGGCTTTTGTAACCTTGAGCTTTTGTGCATGTAGTTAATCTAGTGCAACTATGGCCTACTCGTAACCTTAGCCAGCCAACTCAGGTTGATAAAATACCTTGTTGATTGAACTGTCTTTCCATTTATAAGACCACTTCATGTCATTGATCTGGTGGCCGATCCTTTGGAAGTTCTATAATTCCATAGGATTTTCAATAATATCTTGTGTCATATTCTTAGTTTTTTGCAAACTTATAGGCGTTGGCAGCTAGAATTTTGTTAGTCAATTTGGCTTATCCATTGCCTTGGGCATAATAAGAGGTGGCTGTATAATATAAAAGTTTGACTCTTTGATGAAAGAAAACACTGTTAGACTCTTTGATGAAAGAAAACACAACTTTTCCAATGAACAATGTGCCTTGCTCAACTATAATAGTCTCAAGGAGGCCAAATCTATGAAAGATGGGATGAACAACAAATTTATAATGGTTGTATGATTGATACATCTCATTGGCATGGCCTTCACCTATTTGATAAAATAATCAGGGGCCAAGATAATAAACTCATGGCCTATAAACAAATGCAGATGAACCTAACCCATCAAGTCCATTGCCCAATAGTTAAATGACAAGGGTTTGATAATGAAATGTAATTTAGTTGTAAATACTAAATGCATGGGCTAATATTGTTATCATGCTTGACATCCTTTCAAGTATTTCATTCAATCTTTCAATATTTTTGGCTAGAAGTATCCATGTCTAATGATCAACGAACACATTTTTGATCCAATTTGATGAGTGGCATAGATCCCTTTATGGACTTCTATTATCAGCATAATATTTTCTCTCCTAGGAACCTTAGTAGGAGTTTGTCTTGTTGCATTTTGTAGTACTTTTCTATGATCACATAGTTCATAGCCTACAACTTAGACTTTTTGATCTATTCTAATCAAAAAATCTTTTAAGTTTTGGATAATCTAGTATCTCTTGTCTCTTTGATCTATATCTAGTGCACAGGCAACTATGCTAGTTGTCTCATTGGTCGACATTTGCAAGACTAAAGGAAGCAACTTCTTTTCTATCATATTGAACTTGGCATATATATATATATATATATATATATATATATATATTCAGTTATTTTAATTCATCAAGCAATTTGTATTTATTTATTTATAATTTGGTTTTTTAACTGAGGAACAAATGTGACTGCATCACATCAATCTTACAATCTTCATATAATAGCATATTAGTATCTTATTGAGACATTTATATTCTTCAGCAATCTATTTGATCACTATCCCTAAGTTTTCGATCACTTGAACCATATTTAAGACCTCCTATTTTAATTAAAATCTTAGGGCTAGTGATGAGAGCTTCATGCTCAGCCCAATTATCAGAATAATACAAACTTAACTAAATGAGACTTAAATTTTCTTTTCTATTGGTGGAACAATGCATCAATCTTCAATCTATCAAATAACAGCTTCTAAATCTATAGGCTAACCAGATGATCTCCAACTATTGCATAATAACTTCATCAATTTTTACACGGATGATTTTTTAAGAAGTTAGACAATGCTCAACTCTTGACCAATCTTTATGGGAAAAGGCCGTCTACTAGTCATGAAGAACATCGACGCTCTTATACCTACATCGAGATTGAGGACATCTCTTCCTATATCATTTTTGGTATCTGAGTTCCATTATCCTTCCATAGGAAGTATGTTCAACTTAACATAGACTAATGATAAGATAGCAGATGAATTTTCTATTGTACTTAACAACATCTTTTGCCTTTTCATATGGCAACATCTTGAGAAGATTAGGCCTCTTTAGGATCTTGACTTTCCCATGCTGTAGATTCTGAGGATCCCCCACAAGTGTTTTGTTGACAACCAAGCTTTGTTATTACTGTAGTTATTGCCAGTCCATTGAGTTGCTTAGTCAAATCAGCTACAACATTTTATTGCTGCTTAAATAGCGGCCTCAAAATTGTAGTCAACTAGTTATTGGTTGCTTTAAATATATCTTGTTAACAATTGAGATGGAACTAAATCTATGAGATAACATCACTTCCTCTGCTCCACGACGACGGCGGCCGGCGGTGAAGAACGGTTAAGCACCCTCCACCGATCCTTCCTCAAACCTCAATTGAACCGATCCACAATCTTATTAACCGAATTGAATGAATTTGAATTAAAGCAGAGTATCTGAAAGGAAAACAGAGTAGGACTCCACCAAGACCAGAGATCAAGAAGAAGAAAAGGAGGAGAAGATGAAGGGAAGAAATGGGAAGAGAAGAGAGGAAACTGCAGTGGTTTTCGGATGGATCTCTAGCTCGACTTATAGGCAATGGAGAGGGATTGAGGCTGATGACAGCCATCCACGTAGACGTCTAGGAAGGAAGAGGCCCTTAAGATCTCTTGAAGAAGAGGATTGAGATCGGGAGGTTGAAGGCGGTGAAAAATTCTGAAAAGAGGAAGAGCCCTGAACCCGGTTTAGTTTGGTTAATTACAGCCGGTCCATGTCACCTGGTTTTCTAAACTAGATCACTGATGACACTATTATTTCCATCGAACGTCTTTTAGCGCGTGTCCGGCATTTGATGGTATGGAGGTTATCGATGGTGCCGGAATGCATTGGCTCAACCACTGTACTCCATTTGAGGTACAGACCACCGGGGGCTTTAATTTTACCAGAACTGCATGACGCCCACCAGCAGACAGAAAATGGCTCTCTGTCTTGGCTTTCTTTAAGTTCTTACACCAAACAAAATTCGTTACCCTCAAAGCCTTAATCCAAACCCTCTGAACAGCTCGCAGCCTACGAACAACCAGTTCCTCTTCCTGTGTCTTTATTTTTCTCATTAAAGAAAGCGAGAAGCCATCCATCCACGGAGCTTACGATGCCTCTCGGCTCGATTCTCACAATGGAACAATCCTATAAGTAATCGATTCCTAGCTTCTCATCTTAATCTTGAAAACCATTCTATTCCAGTCCACCATTATCACGACCGTAAGGATGAAGAGAACTCCCATATTCTTCATAATTCTCTCCTCCTTCGCCATTGTTGGCACGCAGGCTCTCTCAGACGATGGCGCGCAGGCTCCCTCAGGCGACGCCACAGGTCTAGAATAATAGAGTACTATAAAGGGTCTTCATTAGTTTCTTCCGACTGTTCTTCTCTTCCTGCTTTAGCTCTCTGTTTAATTTTTTTTTTTTTTTTGATTCCAAATTAAGGGTCCTGTTCTTTGTCAGTAAACTAGTTTATTTGCAATATATATATTAATCTTTAATTATAATTTAAGATTTTAAAAGAGAAGTATTTATAAATTTGATAATATACACAGCTGATAAGCACCATTAATAAAGTATATTCGTTTTGTTAGTATACATTGATAAGAGTATTTAAAATATTATTTTTTTGCATCTATTAAAGTAATATTATATTCAAAGTTAGTTATAATGACTATAGATAATATGTCAATGTTAAGAAAAAATCTCTCTCTAAATTGTATAGAAATATATATATATATATAAAATATGAATTTTTTTGATCAAAATAAGTTTAAATATTCATAAATATACAAATTCAACTCGACAATAAGTTTATAACTTTTATGAACGTATAGATTTAGCTTATTATAAAATTTATAAGATGTCTGCATTTTTTAAACAACATGAGTTACCATCCAATGAAATGCTTTATTTTTTTTTTAATCGATTATATATTCTTTGTTTCCGCTATTATATGCATATACTACTTCTTTGAATATCATGACTTTGTAGTTTTTTTTTTATGCTTAATAATGACTATAAAAATTATATAATATAAAAAATATATTATATTATTAAGTTTATAGCCATTATTGCTATAACTCAAGATTATTTATATATATATATATATATATATATATATTATAATATATACTATATTATATAATATTAATGGTTGTGCTTGCGCATAGAGAACGATTGTGATGATGGAGATAGTTTTGGCGATGGAGATAGTTTCAAGGGAAAAAAAAAAAAAAAAGAGAAACACATGTAGCATTAAATTGGAATTCAATTAAAAATAAGGTTAGAGCTTTGGTTTACGCACGCAAACATAAAGAGAACACGCTTAAAGGAAAACGCAGGCGTACTCTTCAAAGAAGGAATCGAAGAGCTTTCGGAGGGCCTGGCCCATGCCAGGTCTCCCTCTTCCTGTACCTCACCGCTTGAAATGATTTAAAGCTTACCAAGCGCCTAGAACTTTAAAATATATTTTCCTTTTGAGGATTTTAGAGCCAGAGGCTCTCTCATGTCCCTCTCTCCCCATTTTCTTGACAAGGAAGGAGAACACACCGTCAAAACAGTGTACGCCAAAGTAAGGTACAATTTTCGTTCGTTGCCTCCACCTTTGAAGAGAAGAAAATGAGAAATAAAAAAAAAAAGGAGAGACACATGGCATCAAATTGGAGCTCAATTGGAAATGAGAACGGGGCTTTGCTTATATATATATATATATATATAATAGATAGTTAATTCTACGGCTTCTTACATTTCATGGCTCATGTGAGCTTTTCAAAGAAAAATAGATGCTCATATTAGACCAACGGAGAACGCTACAAATGATGTGGTAACTTAAAGTAGTCTTGTGCAGCTAGATTAGTCAATAAATTTGAATTCTGCTTGGTTATTCCTCCTCTTTTCTTTATAAAAGAAAAAAGAAAAGAAAAGAAAAGAAAAGAACTTGTTTGGTCCCTACTTTTGCTGTTCTTATAAATTTATCACCAATTTTTCTTCATATTCTTTTTTTTTTTTTTCATACTTTAATATCATCTATAACTAATTTTCTCTTTTGAAAAAAAACAGAAAAAAAATGCTGGAATGAGTTGTGCTAAGATCATTTAGGTTGGTGAAGCTGAATCCCATAACCTCTCTTATTATTCAACCCACTTACCTATTGTCATTTTAAGCCATTGGATTTGATTTGATTCGAGGACTATCATTGTTTGAGGGCTTCTCAGGGTTGAAATAAATGAAATTTTAAGATGGAGTAGAAGAAAAGAAGGAGAAGAATAAGAAAAAGAGTAGGAGCTTATTCAAGAAAAAAATTTTGTTATCCTTGAAAGTTCATTCTCATTCCCTATTTTTCTCCTTATTAGAGAGCCAAACAAAGCTTGTATTTCATCCCTAACTTTGGGATTTGAGGTGATATCTCTTTGTAAGCTTTATTTTTTATGAATAGTTGCCACCTTTGTATGGCTCTCTTGTGGACGTAGGCCTTAGGTTTAGCTGAATTATATAAATCTTGGTCTCTTTTTATGATTATTGTTCTATTCTATTAATTCTTTACTTACTCTTATATAACTATCCATTTATGAAAAACTAGGAAGTGAATGTATATGTTTATTGCCCATCATGTGTTTGTAGAAATGACCCAAACAAAATTTTTGATACTAGCTTGAGCCGTTGTGCTTGCTTCCTTGGAACCCTAGGCTCATTCTTTCCTCGCCAAATATAAGTCCATCCCCTTAACAAAAGAGATAGCTACACTAGTTAAGACTAATTCTTCTTTCTTTCTTCAGTTTGCCATCTAAATTTCAAAGAATACAACTCTTCTTTCCTTCTTCTCAGTTTGCAGTCTAGGTTTCAAAGAATACAAAGCTTCTTTCCTTCTTCTCAGTATGCAGTCTAAATTTCAAAGAGTACCCTTACAAACCAGTGGGAGTGTGTAGATGCCGAGGACGGCAAAGTAACTGTGTGGGACAAGGTAGAGACAAGCCGGTGTTGTCGAAATCCCTTCAACTCTTTATCACAAGCTTTAGCTATATGGGCTGCTTGGAATGAAGAAACTTTTTTCAACCGGACAATGGAAAAATTGCACTTCTTTCTTTCATATGCAAGGCTCCATTTCACTGAGTTCATGTGGATTTCAAGATTAAACATGGCATTATGTTCGCATCCATGCTTGAAAGTTGTGCTTAATTTGATGTTCCAAATTTTGATGTTCGATGTACCAATTGCACTAGTGAGATCTTAAAGATGACATATTACATTGTGATGGATCTTCAAGTGGAGGGACTGGATGTAGGAGAAGAGAATTGCAGCATAGCAACCATTGTTGCCATTGCTTCAATGGGTATTAGGAATGCGACATGGGTTGATGACTTTCACAGTTGCTTACCTGCAATGGATTCTGATGGTAATATCAATCTAAAAAATAGAAGATAAATGCATTTAATTCCAGCAATAAGCATATATAATGAATTTAGATGGTCATTTCTCTTCTAAAATATATCTAGTTGGTTGGTGGTGAATACGAATTAGCAGTAGTCAACTTATTCTATCTTAATTACATTATGATAGACACCATTTTCAATTGACAAAAAAAGTATGCTGGTCCATAAACAAGGGATTGGGGTGGTTTGAAACAATCACCATTAAATGTTATCCTCTTTCACTTTTCAAATTTCTTTTCTTGGATTACCTGTTTTTCATTATGAATTTCTGCTAATATACTTGCTTCTCTTTTAATGTCCACAGATGATCGTTACATAAGGATCAAACGTAAGTGGCATTCTGCCATTCATCTATCTTGATGCTAATATCACACCAATATCTCTTATGAAGGAGTTTCTAATGCAATCTATTTGTCATTCATCAGTGAAAGCTATACTAGCCTTTGTTGCTGCAGTAATGGGATTTGTTCTTCTTGTTATTGTTATCAAATTTGTGAGAAGATCTGATAAAATCAAAAAAGGTATGATGTCAAGATATCTGAATTCAGAATTTCATTGAGAGAGAAGGAGATATAATGAAAATAATTGCACTGACAAAACTATTCTCTGTTTTATATATTCACAAGGCAAATTGAACAGTACATGGTCAGGTCTTTATAGATTCTCAAAAGCAGAGGTTGAGAAAGCCATAAATTTTGGCAATAGCAGGGTAAACCTTGGCTCAGGAAGTGCTGGCCGAGTCTACCAGGGTGTCCTTCCAAGTGGGCAGCTGGTAGCAATCAAGCACATCAATAAGCCTGCAAAGTCTGATTCTTTCCCAAGGGAAGTTGAACGCCTCTCCAAAATTCGACATCCTAACTTGGTCTCCCTCCTTGGTTATTGTGATGAAGGTGGAGAGCAATACTTGGTTTATGAGTACTGCTCTAATGGAAACCTTGCTCAAAATCTCTTACGTAATTTCTCCCCACCTGAAGACTGCTATGCATTGCTTTCTTTCTTCATGATGATGTGAATTTAGTTCATAATTCTTATGATAGGGAGTGACTCTGTTCTTCCATGGGATCAAAGAGTCAAGATATTAAGAGATTGTGCACTAGCCCTGAGGTTTCTTCATAATCACCCGGATGGCTGTACTGTTCATAGGGACATCAAGGTGAGGAATAATTCCCAACATATGAAAGGCTTCTCAGTACATATGTGTTTGCTATTTTCAGTCAAATTATGATCATCAAATTAGCTTTTAAATTTTATGTTGTTTGGAGAGAAATTGCTAGTAGCATTAGCATCCTGAGAAATAACAAATCACCATTCCTCATAAAATAGCAATGGAATATTAAAGTCTTCTCTAAAAAGGTAGGGAAAAAAGTGGAATGTTAAAGCAATGTTCAATTTGAGACCAGCTCTCAGGGCTTGCTTTTGTGTTTTCCAAAACAAGTAGTTTATTTGGATTGATTGTATGTTGGTTTCACAGCTAACTAACATCTTATTGACGGAGAATATGGAGCCAAAACTTTCAGACTTTGGATTAGCAAGGGCGTTCAATATGGAGGAAACCGATGTGTATACAGATGTTAGAGGAACCATCGGTTACATGGATCCTGAATACATGACCCATGCCAAGCTCACTTGTGCCAGTGATATTTACAGTTTTGGTATAGTGGCATTACAAATTCTTTCTGGCAGGAAAGTGATAGAGTTGGATATTGCAGCACGGGATACTCTAACAAAAAAGGTAGAACCATTTATTCTTGTTGTGTGCTGGATGGTTACTTTTTTTTTTTTTTTTATTTGTATTTTTTTGAGCTTGTATGGATCCTGCCTCTGGTATCATGAGAGTTCGAGATTTATCTGAAAATTGGTTGTCATCCATATGTTAGCAATTTACTATAATGAATAATAAACAAGAAATTCAAATACATGATGGAGTGCATGAAGTATACTTTTAGCTGATCATAACCAGTTTGGAATTAAAGTTTTATTGTTGTTGTTATTTATGAGAATGTATCTTTGTGTTCATGCAGGCTAAGGATGTGCGAATGAGGAAACGGCCACTTGAAGATTTCATAGACCCACGCCTTAAAGGAGAGCTCAATTTGGGGGACTTTGAGTCCCTTTTGAATGTTGCAGTTCTTTGCATCTCTAGTTCAAGCGGAGGTCGCCCCACCATTAATATTGTCTTTGATGAAATGGATGGAGCTTGGAAGAACACAAAAGCCAAAATGGTTGACCTTGCAACCTCTCTCTCTCACTCTCTCTCTCTCACACACACACATCAATAGTGGTTGATGAAATTTTTCTGACCATGGATTTCAATTATAATTTTGTACAGTCTGCTCAAGGGGGAAGAAATGCCTACAAATCATCCATTTCACAACCTCTGTCTTCTGAAGTGGTTGAGGTATAAAAATAAAAGATTGCCTCTAACTTTCTGCCATTCAAATATAAGGTGCACAGATGCCTTTCATATTTATAAAACTGTATTGATTGTGCACATGCTTTTCACTTTGGTTTGTAAATGTTAAGACGGAGAGAATAAATTCTTGGAGCCAAAAGGATTTTGTTTTTCTTTTTCTATTAGTAAATGACATGTACACTTGGATGATCAAATAAAAAACATATCAAGGATAAATGTTGAAATTGTACATTTTATCTTAATTAAAATAAAAGGTTACAATTAGGTTGGATTGATCCAATTGAAACGAAAAATAATCTAAATTTATATTTGTTGGTTAATATATAAAACAATATAGGACAAGCAGAATATCTCTTTGACACTGAACAAAAGGATCTTATATTGCGAACCTTGTTGTATCTTTTTTACCTCATGCGATGGCTATCAGAGTCACCCACAAGCTTTTCACACCCCATATCTAAGGCCAAAGGTGGGTAACCTACAAAAACTAATGAAGAGAAATTTTTTTCCTATATGGAGAGAATGCACGTATTTTTTTTTATTATCATTGTTAGAAATAGTCGGCCTCATCCCTATTTATAAGGATTATTAGATAAGAGTCATAGTCCCATAAAATAAGGTCTCTTTGACCACTTCATTGTTATCACCTCATAATCAAATAAGGACTCTTATTCTTTCATAATTAATTTAGATAGGGACACTTATTGCATCATAATTATCCCATATAGATAATCACAAAATGCTAATGTGGATGCTTATGACAAGATCTCTCACTCATACATATTTGGTATTAAAATGCATTCTCAAATAATTTCTTATTTATTTATTCCCTTCGTACAGAAAATGAAGCGTGTAATCTGATGAGAAAAATCAAGGTCAGGAGTGTTATATTAAGTCACCCTATACTAACATAACATTACAACTCAATATCTCGTCATGTACCTCAAACTATTTGGCCACACTAGATCAAACATCTTTAATTTCTCAAAATAATATAGGGCTATGCTTGACCTCTCGCTTAATGCATTTGTGCTCATAATTAATCGAATTTCTTATCCGATTTAATTGTTTGGGCAATGAGTCACAAATCATAAGTGTGATATCAATTAGTCTTTCCTTAACCCTTATGCCAATCCATTTATCTTTGATCGCTTTTCTAGACATGCTTCGATAGACTGCATGATTCATGGCCCTTGGATAACATACTAAAGTAGCGTCATCAAGTATCCACTTCATAACATAGTTTTAAGTCTCAAAGGGTACAGGTAAAGACTCTTAAGTCCATAAGGCTCACACAGTGACGAAGGAGGAATCCATTCAGTCACTCCTTAAATAGTTGATTTATAGCACATATAGTATGATATGTATATTATAGTGGAGCTTCCTTTTAGGATATGTCATGCTACAATACCATATAAATCTTGGTTTAGTAGCTCCTTAAGCGCTTAACCTGAGCATCTCAAGACAATCACTCTCATAGTGCCTTCTTTGAAAGCTCATATTCGACTATTTACAAGCCAAATGAAAATATGGATTATTTTTATTTCGACTCATATAGTCTCATCTTAGCTTTACTAAGGTGACATCCCCTTTCATCGGAGAGGGGGGGTTCGGGGCATTCTACGGCCCCCATCCGTCGAGGGGGGCTTCCTCCCCCTTCTCTCCTCCCCCCCCCCTCCCCTTGCTCGCGTCACATGCCGCGGGGAGGCAGGGGGCCTTCCATAGTCCCTTTTCACTAGGCGGGGGAGGGGGAGGGGGGCCAGCCTTTCGCGTCGGCCATCCTTCCGCGCTCTCTTTCCGTGCTACTTTCGTCTTCCTCTCTTTCTTACCATTGACACGGCTATGAGGTGAAGGACACATGGAATGCCACATAGGTAAGTTGCTTATGGCATTATCTTGTTTTAATGGTAGGAACCAAATAGAAATAAAAAATAAAGTTCAGGATTAATTTTGTAACTTTTTAAAATTTGAGAAGTAAAGTAATATATCTTCCTAAGTTCAAGGGTTAAAATTGTAGTTTAACCAAAAATAAAAATTTTTGAATGAGATATTCAGCTCTAAAGGATAAGTTTTATAGGAATTGAACGATTTTATTTCATTGACAACTCTTATTCCAATAGTTCTACAGCTTTAAGCTTTCCAGCGGAGAATCACTAGATTAGCATTTTGAATTGAGATCTTATATCGTTCTGATGATCCATAGGATCTGAACAGTTATGATCTACCAATCACGTGATTTGGAGGTCACCTATGCATTTAGGCGAAGACAAAAGTAGATGATGCTAACTCCTTTTTCATGTTAAGATGGATGATAGCACGCATATGCTATGCATTATACGTTACAATCTATACATCTAAAACATAAATAAACTGAAATTCAATTGGTTTGGATGTTTAGAATCATAAATCATACCAAAAAATTCTACTAAGTCATGAAAATTTACAATCTTTGTATAAGTTAATTCTCAGGTGCATGACATTCAAAACATATGATATGATTTTATTTTATTTTATTTTATTTTTTTTTGGGGGGGGGGGGGGGAAAGCTAATTTAGACGTTGAGTACTTTATATTTGTTTATTTTATTTTAGCAAGAAGGAGGCGTGAGAAGCGCCATCAAATCCTTTGAGTTAATGAAAGATAGAAGGACAGAAAGTAGTGCAAGATTAGCGGGAAATAATGTTACGTTAAACTCAGCAGGGGTTCCATTTAGACTCTACTCGAGAGCCTTAAATAAAGAAGTCCAAACCAAGTCTTTTCGGAATCCATTTTTTGAGTAATATATTCCTTCATGAATCCTCAATTTGTAATGCTCGTTGTTGTTTTCACAACAGTGGCATCAATTAAATGGCCCATTGATGGAGGAAGATAATAAAAGTGAAAGGTGAGAGACTAAATAAATAAACCCTTCTCACCACTGAGCTTAAAGCTCTCTTGGCTTTGGTCCAGTTAGAGAAAACAAGCAGTTCAAAATAAACTGGACTAGATTCTAGTGAAATTAACTAAACCTTGATTGATTTTGATAAAATAGGGAATAAACCAACCTGATCCCAAATTTCAAACTTAAAATTAATACGAAACCAAGCTCGACCGAACACGGGCGCAGATGAGGCTTGGCTTTATTATTGATTCTCTTAATCTATGCTGAAGTAATGCTCAATTCCCAGGGAGAATGAGACATAAATTTTTGGATCCAGTTCTGGTTGTTATGTGATCCGTGTCTGGTCCCCTCAACGGCCAGCTCGTGTGAGTCCAGGTGCAGGCCAAACCTTCAATAAAACTGGCCTGGAGCCATGGCACTGTCAGTCTCAAGCAGAGCTGGACGATGCTGCATGCTGTACGGATGGAATGCAGCCTCCAGTACTGCTCTTGAATAGCACAGCATTATAAATCATTGCAGCAACTAATTGCTACCTTGTATGTGGGAAGAGGAGGAAAACAAATGAGAAAAATGAGTGGGGGTTTTATGTGGAGAAGAGGTGCTGCTCTCTCTTTTCTGCTGCTTTCGCTGCTAGTTGCTGCTGCCACCAGTGAAAAAGAGGCAATGGTAACTCGCACAGGCTATGGAAGAGAAGGAGCCTCACCTATTTGTAATGGCTCCATACGGGAATGCCAAAAAGAAGTGGACTGGTTGCTGGAATCAATGATGGTGTTAGGACAAAAAATTTTTGACCCTGATCGTGCGGTGTGCGACGGTGGGAGAGGAAACGGGTATAACTGCCTCTCTCAAAAGGTTAATCCTCCAACAAAACCGTGCGAGAAAAAATATTATCATCGCGGTTGCACTTGATGAGGTTTCTCTTCCTTCAGTTCCGAGTATTCTAGCACTGGGCTTGTTTTGCCAGGATTTGATAGTCCCCACCTAGTTCTCTTATGGCTTAACCCATTCGACTTACTGTAAGGTTTGTGCTCATTAATTGTGATGCAAAATTCTCGTCTTAATTGTGTGCATGTTCATCTTCTTACCATCCAAGCTTGGAAGGTCCGTTCTCCAGAGAAAATATGATATGTCTTTTATTTGTAATGTTTTCAGTTCTGTCTCATGATGTTCGAAGCATGTCTGTTGTAATGTGGTCTTAACTTCTCGTGAAAATAAATTGGTGTATTGTTAGCCAGTTGCTCTATTAAACTCTTCTTTTATGGAAAAAAATTTTTAGATTTTGGTGGTAAAGCGTTCGAAATTCATATCAGCTCAGCATGCTGAGAAACATGCCCATCACCTATTATTTCTCCTGCAACTGGTGGCCTCTCTCCAGTTGTTTAATACGAGCTAACCATGCCCCCAGTGCAATTGGTGACCATCTAGGGGCGTTCATATCGCAGATCAAGCATTGTAACAACTTATGATGAAGTCCCAAAGTGGTCAGCAGGTATTGAATCAGAGCAAAGATTATTAATGTATCCAAAGACTCGAATCTAGGTCAATATTGAAGGTCACAGTATAATGAATGTATTGCCTGGTTAAGCTTTTAGAATCAAATGGATCAGTTACCAAGTTAATGCAATGACAAAGAGGAAAAGCCAAAGACATTCCATGTGATTTGGAGGCTATCCATGGCTACAACCAACATGCTTACGCCTCTCCGCTGCTTGTTTTGCTTTTAAACCAGAACATAATACCTGCGAGTGCTTAGATTGGAACAGTGCTTGCTTCCGTTGGCTCAATGTTAACGATAATGATGTTATCTGCTATAGTTGCAAGCGAATCCCCACTAGAACCATGTTATCGACAGTCACAATGGCTGTTACAGTTGTTATTTGCCTAAAACTGCTCATCTTAAGAAGATTATTTGACTTAAATGGCGATAATTACGAGTGCCACCATTGGGGCTACTAATAAAATAATGGAAACATAACATTATTATTTATCCAAATCACTTTTGACACAGAAAAATGTTCTTTTCCTTAACCAAATAAAAGTAAATCCCCTTTTTGACGCAAAAACTAGGTTTTAAAATTTATTTAATTTACTGAGTAATTTAAATTACAAATGATGATCATTATGCACGCATTGTAACAATTTAACGGTAACATAATGGCTGTTATTTAGATCACAATTAACATAGCATTGTACAACTCTCAAGAATCATCACACTAGCCACTGCAGCATTGGCCCTTATTTTTTGTGGAGCAATATAAAATGAAAAAAATAAAGAAATAAGCAATGCAGGCTTCCAATTTAAGTTTGCCTCTCTCTTTCATTAATAGAGAGAGAGAGAGAGAGAGAGAGAGAGAGAGAGAGAGAGAGAGAGGAGGAGGAGGAGGAGGAGTAGTAGGCTATAATATGGTTGAGTAATCCCCATTCATATCCAATCAAATCAAGAGTGTACGGTTAGATTTCAATATCAATAATTTGAGCCAAAGATGTGATTTACTCTTTTCAACTATTTATATATGAAAAATCATATGATTTAAAAAATTTTCAATCTATATATTAAGTAATTAAAAAATATGTATGATTTCATATTATTTAAACTACTAAATTTTTGATCACTTAATATATAGGCTAGAGATCTTTCAATCATAAGATTTTAGTATGTAAACATATTAAAGTTATAGATTGATCTTCTTCATTGAATCATGATCTGATTGAATTTTAATCTATATATATATATATAGAGAAAAAGAGAGCTTAATTTGTCTATATTCAAAAGGATCTCAACTTAGATTTAATTAAGTTTATATCTAGAGGATAGATTTAAAAATAATTTTATTAAAAAATGAGAAACAAATAATAAGAAAGGTAGGATAAGTCTTCCTAATTGATGTGTTAAATATTTTATGAAATAAAGTTATATTCTAAAAGAACTTTTGCTCTAAGATTGAAAAATTACTTTATTTTGTGACATTAGAAATATTATATATAAACCATCATTTGGCATATTTATTATATTTGATCCAATCAGAGGTAAGATTACTTAGTGAGCTATTAGCTTACTATTTTTTTTTGCTTTTTATTTTTTTCTAAGATAATGAAGACTTGAGTGACTAGGATATAAGATTTGCGCAGGAGCATTGGAAGTAATTACAACTTTATTACTTTCCAATTTAAATTAGTAGTTGATCATACTATTATATTACATTTTGATTTATTATTGTGAAAACAATGATCTTATAGTTTAATATATTATTATTATTATGAATTGCAATTGTTATCACTATTTGGTATTGGTTTTTGAATGGTTTGTGAATGCATTATTAAAAAATTCAGATACAGCTGGCATATTAAAAAATGCCATTGTGTTCTGGCTTGGACCATTGGTTGGGGCATGAGAGAAGAAGAAGAAGAAGAAGAAGATAAGATGGCCGGATGTTACAACCGATCAAGCCTTGGCTGGCAATTTGATGACTAGTGTAATGATGACAAAGTGGCGATGGGCGCTGCTAGCGAGTGAGGGGAGGGTAAGGAAGAGGATTACAGAGAAAATAAGTGGAGCCGGGATGATGAACGGTGACACAAGAAAAGAGGCCGACAAAATTCAGGTCGGTAGCCAACAGACACCAAAGAGAGAACATGGGAGGAAGAAGATTGCAAATAAAACAGGTGGAGCCGGGATGATGGACGGTGACACAAGCAAAGAGGCCGACAAGAATCAGGTCGGTGGCCAACAAGCACCAAAGAGAGAATATGGGAGGAAGGAGAGAGTGTACGAGGTTCCAGAAAACTTATTGTTTTATGCTCGTGCAAGCAGATGACGGTCCCCACGCCAATTTATAGGTGTTTGCCTCCAAAATTTATCACATTTGAGAATGAAATTATAGAAGTTATCTGATTTGCACGAATATGAAGGAAGAAATAACTCTTTTCCTACTTATAAAAGCTACCTTAATGAGATATCAACGCTGACTCCTTTTCCTTCTCTTATCTGAGTCTGCTTCTAAGTGATAGGAAATTTACAAAACACTCTTAGATGCTCCTAATTAAACTGGTAAGGGTCAAGTTAGTTTCTTGAAAAGATAAATTTCTATCTATAATCACTCTAATCAATGTAGTCCTTAGAGCTCTTCCTTCCTACTTTATGTCCATCTTTAAACTCCCTAAATGGGTTATCCAAAGGACTGATCATCTGCAGAGGATCTTTTTGTGGAAAGAAGAAAATAATACAAAGGGTTTCAGCTTTCTTATGAATTGAAATTGTGTCTGTAGAAATTAAAAAGAAGGTTTTAGAATCAAAAATATCGTGTACCTCAATTCTTCTTCTCGCAAAATAGGTTTGGAAATTGATTCATGGGCCTCAATCCAGTTGGAAGACTTAGATTTGAGAGGTTGTATTATGTTAAAAGGAAGATAGGAATGAGCGTTTAACTCTTTTGTTAGTCTATCTCTTATTTAAAGGGATATTTGTAAGAATCAGAAGGCCTTTTGAAATTGCTCTTCCTTCAAATTAAAGAATGGACAAAACATTAAGTTTTGGGAAGATTCTTGAGTGTGGCTAATTCCTCTAGCTTATTTATATAGTAATCTGTACCAAAATATTGTTAGAACAATAGCATCTCAATGGAACTAGCACTCCCTTCGTTGGAATATTAAGCTATTCGGTACTCTATCAAGGAGAGATTTTAAGCAACTACTCTCCTTATTTGAATTCATTGTCACTCTCAAACTGACTAAAATATAAGATACGTTAGTTTAGAAGCTCCCTTCTAATAGTATTTTCTTTATCAACTCTTTCTGCAAAATTTTAAATTATGAAGGTTTAATTTGATTATTTTATAAAATTATTTGGAAAGCTATTATGCCTTTGAAAATTAAAGTCTTCCTATGGCTAACCTTAAGAAACAAGTTATATGCTAAAGAAATTTTGGCAAAAAAAAGATGGCCAGTAGGTAATGATTGCCCTTTTGGTAGAGTGCTATTTGAAACTATTAACCACCTATTTTTAGGATACCCCTTTACGAAAAGAGTTTGGCTCCAAATTAAAGTCTATCTGAACCTTAGAAAATTACCATCTCACTTCCACAATTTATGGCTAAATTGGTGGAAGAAATGTATCTAAGCCAAACTCCGAAGAGTATGGGACCAACTTATAGGTGTAATTTGCCATCAAATCTGGCTAGAGAGAAATGTAAGGATCTTTCTCAAGTAGGACTCTTCTAGCACCTTAGTTTTTCACAAGGACCATCATGGGTTCACTTCTGGTTTCATCTTTTTTTATCTACAACAGATTTCCAGAGCCACCAACTATCATCACAATTTCTAGCCCTAACTCTTCAGGGGCCATTTGCAACGTAGCACCTAACTTTTGCACCATCTTCTCTCTTCTCTCTGCTCCTTCATGCATCTCTTCTCATTATAATTCTATTTCTTTTCTATTATATATATTTCTATTTTATCATACTAATAAATTGATGGAGAAATTACTTGCTTCTCCAATTTTTTTTGTCAAAAAGAAATAAAAGAGAAAGGAAGAAAGAAAAGAAGTCCCCACGCAATGCCAACCCTCTCAGCTGGGTTGCTCAAATAAGGTAAATCCAGCTAGACTGGCCATTTCAAAATAAATATCACACTATTCCCATTACACTTTGATTACCATAGCCAAACACAGACTCCATAGCAATCATCATATCTAACAAGGTGACAAACTTCTCATGGGTGCTGCCGAATTGCAATGGTCGTTTCGTGGCCTGGATATTTCTGAGGCCGGGAACAATAATTGGGCACTAGGCTACAAAGAGATCGATCCAATATCCGTAGATTGTCCTGCAAGCATAGGCCACTATTATGATCGAATAATATTTGTGGCATCTCAGCAACAAAGAAGTCGCTCATAAGGCTGCAAAATGTATTGGATTGATTCTTGTTCTGATCCTGATCTAATTAGATTTAAGCTAATTCATATTTAAAAATTTATGAATTGAGTTAGATTTAAAAATTAGATCAGATCTAAATTTTGAATCGGATACGAGTCATATGTCTGTAACCTAATTCGATTCGAATCATTTTTTTTGGATCTATAAATTATAAATTTTATTTTCTTTCACTCCAATTATCTTTATAAATTTATTCAATAAACGTTAATTAAAACTATGTCTCTATTTCATCTTAATAATTAGATTTCCTCCTATCTTTTTACATGAATTATATCTAAATATTTATATTCTATTATTTATTTTGATAAATTTTTATTTATAATTTCTTTAAATAGATCAAAAAATATTTTAAATATCATAGCTTATAAACTTAAAAGATAATTTTTTACTTAGATAGAATTTAGAATTTTTGAATAAAATTTAAATTTAAGTTGATTATTTTTTAACCTCATTTAAATTTTTTTATATATATTTATATTTGATTATCAATTACTAGATTTTAGTTATAAAACACTAGCTAAATGTTTTTGTTAAATTTAAACATTATCTAAATCTAAATATTTTGATATTTTGGGTTGGACTTGAACAGAGCCAATAGATCTAAATTTTTTTTTCATAAATTCAATTCAGTCTGATTTGACCAATAAATAGGTTAGATTCGAGTTTTAAAATAATATTCGAATATAAAATAGGATCGGATGAAGATCAAACATCTTCGAACCAAAAGAAATCCTGGGTAATATCCGGTAACATGGGAGGCAAAATGTAAAGACCCATGGAAACGAGTCCTCGACGTTAGTGGATTGGACCGTTGTTATGTGAGCTTTAAAGTACACGGGCGGTTTCATGCCCAATTTTTATGCCTCATCTGCCTTTCTAGCCGTGAGGAGTAGGAGCAATGGCCTAGACAAGAAAGGCCGATAAAAAAATAGAGTGGCCTCTCACAAAGAGATCGAGATCTGTGCTATCCGCTGCATTGCTTTCGCTTATTTTCATTTTTCTTCCTTTAAGGGCTGTGACGGTGAAGGGGTGGGGGGGAGGAGGTCTCACTTGTGGTCCATTCCAGAGTGCAGCGCAGCAAGGAAGGGGAGCGGCTCATGGCGTCGCGTATCAGCCCTGAGATCCTGGCAGACCAGGCAAAAACCACATATCACCCATCCGGTTCGTAGGACGCCACCGGCGTACGTGTCAGGTGAGTTGTGTCAGATTAGCCATGTGACAGTTTGCCTGTCAAAGGCAAGAATGTGACCTACGTTGATCATGGTTGGTAGTCAGGCACTGGCATCTAACACTTTGGTTGGTAGCCATGCGTTGAAATGTGCCATTAGTGTTGTTAGGTCATGGACTAGAGCGTAACCCCATGACTAGTCCAATATCAAAACTTGATGAGCTGGATAAAAAAAAATATAATATGTTAATAAGATAAGGAAAAGAGGAGATTTGGACTATTTCATGAGAGTTTGCTAGAGCCACGAAGAAGAATTATTGATTATGATTGCCAATCATGGACTAATATATGGTATTTCGGTTGCCGATCAGAAGTTATGGTGCAGCATGAACAATGCAAGATTTGCCTGCTGCAAGTTGAAGTATGTTTGTAGTTAGTCTAGATGCTGAGATGTAAATGTTGGATCTGACTTGTACCAATAAGTATTAATTAATGGAGTTGGCTGTGAAATGATGTTGTTAATTTGAAAGTAAAACAATATGTACACGATTCTATCAGTTTATTTATCCAGGATGTCTGGCTTTAGAGTTATCCGAGATTTTGGTGAGGACAAAATTTAGTAATTTATATCTGCTACTAGATGCGTATGAACTCACCAATAAAATGTTAGTAATTTATATCAGAGTTACTGAACATTTCTGTTACATATTAGTAAACATTAGCTACAAGTGTGTTATTTGTCATTTTAAAAAAAAAATTCTTTTCTTGAAAAAAAAAAACACACACACCTAAGGTGCAGTCTAATTAATTTTATTGGACCATAAATAACAAATTGGTGCAAAATTATTATGGACAAGTGATATTATTCTCGAGGGCATGTCACTTTACTAAGAAAAAATAGGAGATTATTTTACACATTATGGACTAAGGGTGCACACCACAGGCATTTAATGAAGGAATAATATTTTTCTGGTGGGATAGCAGGACACATATTATTGGTGGTGCTGCGGCATGGAAACATCAGGCCCTCATGTTGGTTGGATCTTTTATATATATATATATATATATATATTTAGAATGTGTAGCGTTTCAAACTTATTTACTGGTTCAATTAATTTGTTAATAGACTAAAATCACGTAATGCTAAAAGCTTAAATGGATTTGGTTTATAAATATTTAAATTTTTTTTTTCACCTGATATGAGATTAGTTTTAGAATATTACAGGATGAATATAAAACAGCAACAGCATGTAGCTCATTATTTATCAACACTAGCAAATGGCATTTCCTTGTAATGTATAATACCAGCGGATCTTGATTAGGTACAATTAGCTCATTATTCATTAAAATTATCATATTTGTTAAACATGATATTCCATCATTATTTTTACTTCTTCATTCTTTTTTCTTTTTTATTTATACATAGAAGAGATTTAAATTCTCATATAGAAGTTTTTTCGCCCATCGCTTTCTATGAGAAGCATCAACTGGGAAAGATATCCTCGTTACTAAAGTTTTGTTGACTTTCTATGGCCACCATCTTTGCTAAATAGTTTGCTGCATGACTTGCCTTCTTGTATGTATGTTGATATTTGAAATCCACAGTTTCCTTTGAGATGCTTTTAATTCTTCTCAAATAAGGATGTAAACATGAACTCTCCTCAATGAAGCAATTGTAATATTTTTTTTCAACATGATGAAAAGCAGCTTTTAGCCCAAGTCAGGCTGTCATCACTTCAACTTCGACTACAAAGCATTTTCAAGTTGCATTATAGCTGATATAATGAGCTTTTCTAGATGATCTCTTATTAGAAAACTTTGCTCCTGTTGCTTTTAAGTTAATTGAACCATCAAAATTTATTTTGATGCCTTGAGAAAGCTATTGAACATAAATTTGCTTAACTTAACCATCAGAGACTCCCTCAGATTCCAAAAGCAATTAAATTTTCCTTCTTATCCTTATCAGTAGATTTTTAAGACATACCTTCACTTCTTCTAACTACTTGGGAAGGTTTCTGATTCCTCCCAACACCTCTCTATTCTGATCCTTCCACAACAACCAAGTAAGTTCAGTTTAATGCAATGACAATTTAATGCAATGATAAAAAGGAAAAACCAAAGTGATTCCATGTGATCTGGAAGCCACCTGTGACTACAACCAAGGTGTACTAGGTGCTTGTTTTGCTTTTAAATGAGAACATAATATATGCAAGTGTTTAGATGGGAACAGTGGTACATTTACCTGTGAAGAATACTGCTTCCACTGAATGATGGGCTAAACCATGGTTAAAATAATGATGTTATCCTGCTATGGTTACAGCGAATCCCCACTGAGACCATGCCATTGACAGTCACAGTGGCTATTACAGTTGTCATTTGCCTAAAACTGCTCATTTTAAGAAGATTACTTGATTTAAAGTGGCGATAATTACGAGTGTCACTATCGGTGCTTCTAATAAAAACAGAAAAATGTTCTTTTCCTTAACCAAATAAAAGTAAAGCCTCTTTTTGACACAAAAACTTGATTTTCAAATTTATTTCGTTCAGTGAGCAGTTTAGATTATAAATAGTGATCATTATGCAGCCATTGTAACAATTTAATGGTTAGATAATGGCTGCTATTTAGCATACTTGTACAAGCTTCGAGAGTCATCATGCTAGCCACCATTACATCGCCCTTGTTTTTTGCGGAACAATATAAAAAGAAAAAAAATAAAAGGTTTAAACAATGCAGGCTTCTAATATAAGTTTGCCTCTTTCTTCCATTAATGAAGACGTTGGATTATTGGATTGATGATTTAATCTATTAGATGTAATCTACTCTTCTAAACTATTTATATAAAAAATTATATGATTCAGAAATCTCTAGTCAATATATCAAGTAATTAGAAAACATATATTATTTCATGTTATTTGAACTATCTATTTTTTGATCATTTAATAAATAAGGTAGAGATCTTTTAATCACATAATTTTAGTGCATAAACATATTAAAGACAATAGATTAATCTTTTTCATCTAATAATGATTTGCTTGGATTTGAGTGAAAGAAAATCGGATTTTATTCTAGATACATAGATACATACATATATATATATATATATATAACTTAACTTGTCTATACTCAAGAAGATCTCAACTTATATCCAATTAGGTTTATATTTAGAAGATAGATTTACAAATAATTTTATAAAAAAAGGAAATAAGAAAAAGAAAGACAAGATAAGTTTTCCTAATTGATGCATTGAATATTTTATGAAATAAAGTTATATTCTAAAAAAGCTTTTATTCAGAGATTGATGAATTATTTTATTTTGTAATTGATACACATAAAAATCTTCATTTGGTATATTTATTGTGCCTAGATCCAACTAGTAGTAAAATTACTTAATAAGCTGTTAGCTTATTATTTTTTCTTGCTTCTTGTCTTTTTTTCAAGATAATGGTCAGGACTATATGATTAGGACATAGAAATAATTATAGCTTTATTATTTTCAATTTAGATTAGTAGTTGATTGTACTATTACATTGTATTTTAATTTATTATTTTGAAATCAATGATCTTATAGTTTGACATATTTTTATTATGTATTGAAGTTATTATAAGTTATTTTAGTCTCTATTACTATCTGATATTTGAGTTTGAATGGTTTTGTTGCAAACCTCGATCGCAACAATAGATAGAATAGGGAATTTAAGATAATTGTGATCGCTTCGAGAGGATCACGTCTCAAGATGGCTGCTTTGAGGGGGTCAGACCTTCTGATAACCACTTCAAGGGGGTTGAGCTTCCAAACAAAAAGAACCAATAATATTATTTCACCATGATAAGCCAGAAGGGCTATTATATAGGGTTGAAATCCTAATTATTTAAGGAAAGCTAAACACAACTGTATAAAGAACCTCCTAATGAAACTAATAATTGAGGAAATAAATCATTGTCTAAAATTAGGAGTTTTCCTTAATAACTAAATCTTTCAACTCTAGGGAATCTTATAGATTTGAAAAGATCTCCAAAATTAGGGAATCTTATCATTCCACTCTCCTTAAGATCAACCTTGTCTCAAGGTTGGAAATCAAGAAACTTCTCCTTCTGCTTGTAGAAGTACTTACATGTGCATCATTATTATTAGATGATGCAGTATCTTTTGCGGAGCAGGATCAAAAGTAAATCCATGTGAAAACCAATCTGCTATTTGTATTAAACCAGAAGTATCATCCAATTTTATAGTACCAGCATCACCATATATTACAGAGTCTTGCAATAACTGATAATTGCTTTGTGATATATTAGCTTGTTATGCTTTTAATGGCTTCATTGTAATTTGTAAGGATTGATGAGACTTAGATGCTGATGTCGAACCTCCGGAGATAGCTATTTGAGAAGAAGTTGCTGCATTAATAGATACTTGTAGAGGAGTAGATTTTATACCAAGAAAAGAATTAGAAGTCTGATACGTGCTGCTGAAGTACTGCTGACTTTCTTTAAATGTGTCATCAACTTTTTCAGTTTGTAGGCTTAAGTAATACAGATCTTGGCCATCTAATGCAATAATGTTATGGCGGTCATTCTATTCATTAGGTAGTTCAAATCTCATATGGTCCACACCATCAGGAGATGGAACAATTATTACATGGGATTTCAGATCAATACCAAAAATTATGTGCATCTCTTTAGGTTTAGGTTTAGAGCCAACTTCCTTCTTTGTATTAGAATAGCTATTTTTTTGCTTCCATAAAGTAAGCTGTTGCTTTTCCTCGAGCCTAGCCAACCCAGTAGCTTCAATTATATTGATTGGCTGGAACATACAAACTGTATGCTTGATTTCTTCTTTAAGTCCATCAACAAAGCAGCTTACAAAAAATTCTTCAGTTAACCTTATAGTATTGTTAATGAGTTGTTCAAATTGGGATTAATACTCACGCACCGTGGAGGTTTGGTGCAACTTGATAAGTTTTCCATCAGAACAAAAAATTTCATGGCAGAAAGTTCGAGATTGGATCATTCCTTCCATTTCTACATATGATCAAATCCTTATTGTTGGATCTGACGGCTGCTATTTGAAGATTTACCAAAATTTTCCTTTCTCATACCCATAATCATCTTTTTTAAATCAATCAAAGTATCAATTCTTTAACGATTTATAAAAATATAAGGTCATATACAACATTGCAGAAAATTTATCCTATCCTTCCATACTTGTCCACATCCCTTAGTTTACAAAATATTCTATATAACATAAGTATAGTCGATACAAGAATCTCTATTATGAACAAGTTTCAGAAGAAGCTATGAATATGATTCTTACTCAAAGGTTATTTATATATTTATGCTCAAATCTCTACATATACAGATAAACATAATTTGTGCGTACATCTATAGTTATAGATAATCATAGTTACAAACTATTTCATGAGGGATTTAATATGTAAACTAGTTAAACATATTAAAAAAATTATTATCTATTGATAGTCAACTAACAAAAGCTTCAAAAGAACCCAAATCATATCAAACCGCCTAGAATTCAACAGTGGTAGAGCCACCAAAAGCATTTAGATCAAGAATTAGCCATATGAAGAAGAAGAGATTAGAATACTATTAGAGCATGAAAAACGAAGACTATACAAAACCCATGATTAAGCTTGAACCTTAGCTTGAAATTTGACACAACTAGCAAAAATTTTGAAATCCATCTTAAAACATGTAGATTCAGCAGAGTAACCCCCACTCCCCTTTCCCCCCAACCCCCCCCCCCCCCCCAAAATAAAAAACAAAAAAAAAATAACTCAACTTGAGAGATCACAATTTGAAGGGATTCAGTGAATAATAATGGGTTTAGAGCCATCAAAAGCACTTAGATCAAGAATTAGCCATATGAAGAAGAAGAGATTATAATACTATTAGAGCATGAAAAACAAAGGCTATACAAAACCCATGATTGAGCTTGAACCTTAGCTTGAAATTTAACACAACTAGCAAAAAATTTGAAATCAACTTGTAGATTCAGCAGAGTAACCCCCACTCCCTCAAAAAAAAAAAAAAAAAAAAAAACTCAACTTGAGAGCTCACAATTTGAAGGGATTCAGCAAATAATAATGGGTTTAGAGGTATAGATCCGAGGCGTAAGAGTTTAGATTCCAAATATCAGGAAAATATACGTAGAAGATAGGTGGCAGGGAGAAAAGATGAGAAGAACAAAAGGGTATGGGTCATGGAGGTTCGGAATTGAGAGTTGAGAGGAGAGGACGAAGAAGAAAGTTTTTTTTTTTTTGGAAGTGAGGATGAAGTTTGGGTATTTATAGTGGGGTCCCAAGGTCATTTGAGTTAGGATAGGTGTATTGCACTTACTTGGGATGAGGTTGGATGTATAGCTCATCACAAGGATGAGCTTGGGCACCTTGCACCGCTTGGGCATGTTCGAATGCACCACACTTCATCAACGAGCTTGGGGTTGTGGCATCATAGAAGCAATCTCAGGAAGGAGCTCGGACACAAGATATAACAAAGAGATAACTCAGATTATAGGTTAGTTTACATAGTCTACCAAAGGTTTAGATTGGGTAATAGGGTCTAACAGAAGGTTTAACTAAATATTATGAACTTTTTTTTCCATTACTTAAGATTTTTCATGCAAATAGAAGAATACACCTCATTTGAACTCATCAAAAATATAAGAAAGGTCAAATTCCTTGAGTATAAAAAGTCAACTCTCTCTCTCAGGAGTAAATTTAAAAAATTTCAGTAATCCTATTTTAGTTAATAGTAAGTTAAGATACTTTCAGGATAAAAATATCAAAAAATTAATTTAGCTTAAGAATGATGCAAAAATTAGGTGACGGAAAAAAATATCTTAGAACATAGCTTGTAAAGCCTTGGTCAACACTTGATCAAACTTATGGGGTTCTCAAACAAATTAGGTATAATCAGAGTATCAGTTAACTTTATATTAACCTATATCGATTTACATCAAAGTTCACTGAAGCAATACAATTAAACTTGTTATAAAATTTTAAGGTAAAAACTTACTTTTTAAAGTTTAAACTATGACCCGTTATAAGACTAAAGGTCGGACTATTATGGTAGTGATGGTGGTGGTTGTGATGCTAGTGGCAAGTAGTAGAGGTATAGTAGAAGTTGTGATGATAAAGGAGGAGGGTGGCAGATGGTAATGGTATGGTAGGGGTGATGGTCATGGTTGTTATGGTGATGGTCATAAAAATTATTTTATTTTAAAATATTTTACTTTTAAAATAAAGTAATATTTTTTTATGTTAAAAGGTGGTTGATAGTGGAAGTGGTAGTAGGTGATGAAAATATGATGGTAAAAAATATAAAAAAATTATTGCTTTATTTTAAAAAATAATAAAAAATCATTTAAAGATGTTTTATAAATTTAATGTATATTTGAAATACTGAAAACTCTATTTTTTGATTGTATGTTTAAAAAAATATTAGATTTGAATATAAAATTTTATTTAAAGATAAAAATATTGTCAATTTTTTGCAATTAAGAAGCGCTAATTGTGATAACAAAGAAGCCACCCTAAGTACTCGTTTGATATTTTCCTAAAAAAGGTTTTTCCTAAATTTATTTTCCTCAAACAAGTTTTGTAGGTAAAAATAAATTTTACTACATTTGGTTAATAGAAAATTTATGTAGAAAAATATTAATTTTCATTATAAATTACTAAAATACCCCTAGAATAAAGATTCTATAAGAATTAATATAATATTATAGTATTATATTATTATTGTATAATATTATATATTTTATTATATTCTAATTTATTAAATCATATTATATTATACTTTATATTACTATTAAAATTATTATATTATATTATATTATATTATATTATATTATATAGTACAATAATATCATATATTATATTATATTATGTACATAATATTATAATACAATACAATATAATATTAATTTATATATTATAATATATGATATAATTTAATATTATATATATATATATATATATGATATTATACTATAAATATTATAATAATATAATAAAAAAAATTTGAATTGTTAGTTCAGTAGAATGAAAAAAAAGAAAAAGAATCAATCACTCCATGAAAAACCTTTCTTTTTATGGAGCATGAAAAGAAGTGCAGGTATCACAACTATTTTCTCTTCTTTTAACACCTAATTATAGTCAAGCAATCGACCCGACATCCTTAAGCTGTCATGTGAGCATGTGGGCCACCATCATGATTGAAGAACAATTGTGGCAGCTAGGCTACACTGAAGTCACTCCAACATCATGTGAGCACGTGGGCCACCATTATGATGTGAACTTTAACCAGAGAGGCTCAATGGAAAATAATGTGCGACCCCAATCCCATCCACGGGAAGCAATACGTGGAGTCCCCAGAAACACACTCTCCACCACGAGGAAACGAGATCTTGACCCCTACCGATCTCGTTTGTGGGTTGGTCGTGCCGTTGGGTGAGCTTTAAAGTTCACGGGCGGTTTCATGCCTAATTTTTATGCCTCATCTGCTCGTCTACCCATGAGAAGTAACAAGGACGATAGCCTTTGCAGCGAAGGCCTATAAAAAGCGGAGCGGTCTCACAAAGCGACCGAGTTGAAGAAAGAAAGAGAGAGAGAGAAGTAGAGACTAAGATGATTGGGTGGAAGAAACAGTCTTTGCTCTCCGCTGCTGCGTTGCTTCTGCTTGTTTCTATTTTCCTTCTCACAAGGGCTGCGACGGTGCAAAGAGAAGAAAACCTCGCTTGTGACGGATCCATTGCAGAATGCAGCGAGGACGGGGAGCGGTTCATGGAGTCCCAGATCAGCCAGCGGATCCTCGCAGCCCAGGACCCAACATTTATCACCTATCCAGTTCTTCAAACACCACCGACTTGTCCGGGTCATGGACCATATACACAAGGCAATGGTTGCCTCGCCAGTGCCGTGAACGGTGGCAGCGGCAGAGGGTGCCTTGCAATCCACCAATGCCGGAATGGCCCTCCACGTTCTAGCTAGCTATGTCTGCAAGAAATTTGGCTTTCTTTCTGGCGTAGCATTGATTTGGCTGCGTTTCCAGTGGTGCATTAGGTTGTTTTTATTTGAATAAGATGAGTTAGTTTGAGCGTTAGAGTCTGACTCGTATGGTGTGCCATGCAAATGAATTACAAACATATCAAGTTCATTTTGTAATATTTTTTAATTCATATGAATTCAACCTGCTCTAATATTATCGGCAACAATTTAAAATTTTATTTAAAAAATAATAAAAATATTATTATTTAAACTTCTTGATATTTTATAAATACTAAAGATTTTTTTTAATAAATAATCAATATGAAATTAAATGTTTACTACCATGGCATCATATGATAGACCTTTAAATTAAAGGTGGCTAGAAATGGCCATTGAGTCAAGCAATAGTTTTGCGAAAATAATGCAGAATATTTTCACCACTCCGACCATAACACACTCTAGGATGAAAGAATATTGAGAATAAATTTTGCATGATGCGCCCCGGCTTACTTCAACATGGAGAACCAGTTTGAGTGGATGTCTTAAAAAAAAAATTCTCACCAAAACCTCTAACCAGCTAAAACAAGCTAAGCCTCACAAGTTCTCACTAATATTCTTGCCCGCCCCACCCCACAACACTGACCCATGTCTTCTAAAGGTTTCCTTAAAAAAATACATAGCTGCTAGAGGATTAGAACGTTTCCACATGCTATCACTAAGTGATACACTAATTTATCCAAACTAAAGCTTCTAAAAGCCACTAATTTTGGCACCACTTTGAGTGGCAATGAAATTTGACTCCATGATGTTAATGATATCAAGGTCCATTAGAGAATGGATTGAACTTCGCAATAATGATGTTGAGCTTCGACTACTTTTCAACCTTCACATAAAGCTTCTAGAACCCACTAATTTTAGCACCACTTTGAGTGGCAATGAAATTTGACTTCATGATGTTAATGAACATCCACTATAGATTCGATTGAACTTTACAATAATGATCTTGGGCTTCAACTACTTTCCAACCTCCACTTAAAGCTTCTAAAAGCGACTAATTTTGGCATCACTTTAAGTGGCAATAAAATTTGATTCCATTATGTTAATGAAATCAACATCCACTAGAGAATGGATTGAATTTCACAATAATGATCTTGGGTTTCGACTACTTTACAACCTTCACTTAAAGCTTCTAGAAACTACTAATTTTCGCACCACTTTGAGTGGCAATTAAATTTGACTCCACGATGTTAATGAGATCAACATCCACTATAGATTGGATTGAACTTCACAATAATGATCTTGGGCTTCGATTACTTTCCCACCTTCACTTAAAGCTTCTAGAAGCCACTAATTTTGGCACCACTTTGAGTGGCAATGAAATTTGTCTCCATGATGTTAATGAAATCAACATCCACCGAAGAATGTACTTATAATTTCAAATACTTTTTTTGAATCGATATTTTATATGCTTAAAAGAAGATATCTTTTGATCTTATTATAATAAATAAGAAATTATTTATCTGTGACAAAATACTAAATCTAATTTATAAATATCTGATAATAACTTATTAATCAATTAAATGGTAACCACATATAATCTCTGTAATAAGGTCATAAATAGTTTGCTGCATATATCTTTTATGGAGGTAGATCCTAATATTACAAGCCTTCATATAAGCATTGATAAGTAGGGACAACATGCTATAAATCATATCATAAATCATAATTTAATGAAGAGTTTAGAGCATATACTTATACTTATATATATCATAACTCTTTTTATATGCAAATAGCTTGCAATTTACTCAAGTTTCATATAATATATTCAAACGTGAAATACAATATGAATCAATAATTTCATAAAAAAACTTAGGCATGGTTCATAGGCAACATAACATAACATACGTGATTCAATTTTCAATGACAAGATCTTAAGAAATTTATAAAACTTGTAATTCAACTTTTCATGTCATAAGATCTTATTAAATATATCTTCACATATTGTATGCAACTATATAAATTTTGAAATTAAATATTAATCATAATAATATTTAGAGATAATTATAATTTGGATCCTATAATTTAGAGGATTTGCAATTTAAACTTTGAAATTAGTAAATTATCAAAATAAATCTTAATGTTTATAAGTTATTACATATAAAGCTCTTCAGTCTAATTGGACACAACATTAATTTGCATATGCTAACCATTGTGGCATACCATCATGTTCGTCCGTGCCCCTAACGAGGAGTTGGTACCCACATCCGTTCGAACTCTTCGCCGGATCCCTAACAGAGTTTTAATAAAAGCAAGGGCATGAGGGTGCCATCCGAACTGTATGGTGTAGGGAAGGAAAGCAACTGGGCTAGTCGTTAATTTTTAATCGGCGGTTCCTTGCTATGGTTTGGATTATAGCTCATTTCAAATCTTCATGTTTCTGATATTCACCCAGGAAAACCTATCAATTATAGCACCACTCTATCCCCTCTCCCGGTTCTCTCTCACTAATCTTTCCTCGAAGACTAGGTGTCATTCCCCGGACTCGGTGGTGGATCCAGGGGTGGCAACGCGCCGCATGCTAGGCATGCAAGGCGTCCAGGACATAACAAATAATACAAAGAGATAATAAACTACATATCATTTAAGGTCCAAAATATCCTTAATACAAATCATATAATGTTTGGAAACATTCCAAAATCATAAGATCATAATTGGGGTTACATGAACAAAATATGATCTGTTACACAGGTGGAAGCTCCAAAACTACCCCAATAATTGCTTCTTCAGTTTTGTGGCTTTGAAAAATATTGTGAGATTTAAATGAGCTCACACACAGTAAGTAAGCCTACTATAACATAACATAGTCATTTTAAAGTTTAACAAATCAGGTTTTCATATATTCAAAAATATGCTAAGCTTCCATAATTCACAAAAATATTTCATCATGTTATTAAACTATGCATAATATATGCTCAATGCAATTTGGAAGCCAATGCTATATAGTATTTCAAAAATACATATCATCTGATTATCCAAGATATTCATTCTTTTATAAATATGCCAAAATCAATTGAAGACAGATACCATTTTCAAATTAAAATCCACTATCACTAGCATTGATGTTCTATCTTGTTACAAATACGCCACGGTCACACACTATAACCATAAATACCCCTATAACAGGGTCAGAACACCATATAGGTGTATCCTCCATATATATCTTCCCTGTGAAGGAAGAGTCATGATACCAGAATCATATCAAGAGTCATGACATATCACATAACAAAGTACCCTATGGGTGTATCCTCCACATATATCCCCTGTGGAGGTGGGTCCCGAAGTAAGAAATCATATCATGTTATCGTGTCATCATGTCATAACATAGCGGAGCATGTGCCGCATATTTTATATTCACAAAACTTCATTTTCATGTCATATTTGCATGCTCACAGTTATTGTTGCAAAAACATACTCCATATGTTTTTTTATGTTTGCAATGGTTTGACATATCAAAATAAATGAACACTTGCAAATAATTTTAATATACCCAATATTTTACAGAAATTAGCAATATCAAAATAATCATGTCAAATAATCATTTGCATGCATGGGGTACCATATACTTTGCAAATTTACAATATTAAAATAACCATGTCAAATAATCATTTACATGTATGGGTACCATATATTTTACAAAATTAACAATTTCAATAGCTACGTCACATAATCAATTGCATATATGGTGTACAAAATATTTTTCAGAACGTAGTAATTTCAATATAATCATGTAAAATAGTCATTTGCATGTATGGGATACCAAATTTATTTTTTTTATTTTTCAAATAATGCACATGTAAAATGATATAACATTTAAATCCATAATTTGTATACTTTAATAATTCATAAAAATCATCATAATTAGCTTACTTACCCCCTAACGCTATTTCAAGAATGCAAACAGCTAATTGGGCTCCTAGGTACCTATAATATAATTTTTTTAATTTTTAATTTTTAAAATCAGATGTCAAAATGGCTCATAAACTCTATCCAATTTAATTCTGGGCCTAACTTGGAGCTTAAATATCTTTAAATATAGAAGCTCAAATGGAGAAATAAAAATTTTTCGACAAACTAGGACTCAAGCTGATTAAAACTCTATTTTTCTTTTATTAGATCGGTCCAATTTAAAGCCCAAAAATTAGACCCAATCAGGCTCGCTGGGCTGGGCCCAGCCTACTGCCCCTCTCTTTCTCATTGCCGGCGGCCTTGGGCCGCCGCCGGCCCTTCCCCTGGCCGCCCGCCGACCGCCGACGACCAGCTCAGTGCCGGCCGCCGCCCCCTCCTCTTTTCCCTCTCTTCCTCTTCTTCCTCTTCTTCTTCCCCTCTTCTTCTTCCCGACCGCCCCTCCCTGGGGCGGCGGCACGGCCGGCCTCGCCGGTCGACCGGACTCCCACCGGACGCCGCCCCGGCGCCGGTGGGGGCCGCCGCTCGCGGCCCGGGCTCGGCGAGCTGACGGGCACGCCGCTGGGCCCGAACCATGGCGGGAGCCGATTCGGCTAGGGGAGGGCCATCCGACGGCCCTCTCCCTCCCTCCGGCCGCCCCGAGCGGCCGGCTTGCTCCCCCATCGGAGCGGCCGGTCCGGGGGCGCCGCACGAGGCCGCCGGCCCCTTGGCACGGCCGCGGCACGGCCAAGGCGCGGCAGCCTCCCATTTCTCCCCTTCCACTCTCTCTCTCTCCTCTCTCTCCCTCACCGGCGACGAAGAGGGACTTACCGGAGGTGGCGCCCACGGAGACGGGGGCGGAGGGGGCCGGCACGGCCCCTTCTAACGGCGAGGGGGCTGACGCGCGCGCGGCCAGGCGCCGCATCGAGCTGCGTCTTCCTCACCCTCTCCCTCCGCCTCCTCCCCTAGGCCCAGCCTCCTCCTCATCCTCCTCCACGCCTTCACCATGGTCAGTGCCATCACCGGCTGCGCCACCGTGGTGACTGCAAGCACCTTGAGCCAGTGGTACGGCACCCACATGGCGGCGACCGTGCCATCTTCCAGGGGTCGGTGGCGGTGCTCGTGCCCTCCAGGACATCGGACTTCCTCTAGGGGGCGTTGAAGTCCTACACGAGGGACGAGGATGGGGAGGTGATGCCGAGAATCGTTGGGGGATTGGGTGTGGTGATTCTTTGCTTGAATTGGGTGGTGGGTGGTGCTGGCCTTGAGCTTTGCGTTGAGTTACCATGTGTTTGTTGATGGGAGGGTGGCGGTAATGCCATTACAATAATAATTTATTAAAATAATGATATTGATTTACCAGTATATATAAAATATATCATTAATTTTATTTTTTATTTTGATATTTTTTATAAAAAATTTTGAAATTGATGATGCTAACGTGACAGAGTTCAAGGTTTCTAGTACAGAGGGGTGCTGGTGATATGCCTCGCTCACGCCATTTATTCGAAACCATCCTATGCGCGTTGTTTCAACCAGGAAATCGGGAACTGATGTGAGGGCGTGAGGGGGTTTTACGAGTTGAAGATTCTAGGGCACGCCCACCTCCTCTGCTGCCGTGAGAGATCAGCGAGAGTGTTGGGAGGCAACTAGGCTCCATTAAGATTCAGGTGTTGCGGACTATGATTGCAACGATAAATAAATTAAAAAATTAAAAATAACGGTTACAACCTTCAAATAATTATTTTAATAACTATTTCAAAAGAATTAAACCTGAAAAAAATAATTAATGATATTATTTTATAAGCCAAAAAAACTGCTATATATTTATAGCATTGAAATCCTAATTATTCAAAAAAAAAAAAAGCTAAATATAATTATATAAATTTTTTTTATAAAATTAATATATAATTAAGAAAATAAATTATTATCTAAAATCAAGAGTTTTCTTTAAAAAAATTAGATTAATCAAAGAAATCTTATAAATTTTAAAAAAATAAAATTAAAAAATTCTATCGTTAGGTACGTGTCATCCTCCGATTCCGTCCACCTTCCTCCACATCACTTCTCTCCAATGGCAATGCCATGGGTGACCAACCACAGCTGGGAGACCAAGAACGGTCAGGTCGAGAGCTGCGGTTGGAGGATGGGGTTGGGTCAAAGCCGAGGTTGGAGGTTCGTGCCTCGTCCATTCACCCGCTCATCACCTCCCAAACCCTTGGCCAAATTCCATCTCTCCTTGATCCAAAGCTCTCTGTATTTTCTGTTCCCATTTCTCGTGAATTCCTCCACGCTCGTGTAAGTCCCATTTCTTCCCTGCTTTTCTTCTCTCGTCCTGGATCATGGCTGGAAGTATGTATAGACTCTAGACTCCTCTTTCGCTTTCTTGTTTTATTTTGTTCGAATCTTACCCATAAAATCTTCAAACTATTAAATAGTTTCACTACGTTGAGGTTATTTTTTTATTTTTATTTTTGGGCTAAACTGCCGCATGAACAGTAATTTTTTATTTTCACAAAATTATTGCAGAATCTTGCATAACTTCGCCGTGATTTTGCTGAACATTTTAGAATTGATATCTTATTTTAAACTGTAGAAATGTTGTCTAATTTCTCACGTACATAGAGAAGCCAATCAGGTTATCGATTGTGTCTCCAAAAAGGGTGTTTCATCAAATTTTGGTTTATCGCTTTATAATTTTTGATCTTTGATAAGTGAACTAGATATCATAGTTTATTAGCACTGTTTTGTACTCTTGCAGCCACAAAAAATAGAATCAGCATCATTATTTATCATATGAAAATCATGTAATTTCGTCATGGTTTTACCTTATTACTTTTAATCTTCATGAAGTTTATCCTATTGTAATTTAGGGCACATGTTATTTTCTTCTATCTGTGAATTTTTCTGCTATGTTTTTTCGATAATTCATAATTATTTCTCTTCTCTGACTAATTCCATGACACTAAACATGCAATTTCAATTTGAAGGTATGAATGAAATTATATATATATATATATATATATATTCCTTCTTCTGGCGTTGTAGATTGATCCACCAAATCACTATGGGCATAACCTATACTTCTCCTATGATGAATGGCGTAAAAGCCAGGTTGGCCTGCCTTTTTTCTACTGATGAGCTTTGAAACCCCTTCAGCAATAATCCAAATCATGGAATGATTCCTAAAAATCATGATGCTGCTAGTTAACAGTATAAACATTCATTCCTTGTTGCACAGTTTATATTTTTGAGAAACATGCTCCAAATTTCATTCAAAACTAATATATAAAAGCAAGGGAAAAACGGAATACACTAAACTAACAGCATAACCAGCAGGACTTCTCTCCTATTCTTTTCTGTTTTCTTTTCCTACTCTGAAGAAATTCTTTACTTTGGCCATCATTTTGATATAGTCATGTTTACATAAAATAATATTTCATGATTATCCAAGATAAGTATGCGGCTGCTAGAGTGAACTTATACATACACATGCACTATATTTTGGGGTCCTATGATCCATGACCTGGAAAAAAATATGATCCTAAATAGTCTATAGATGTCATCCTAATATGGATAAAACCCTTTGTTTTGTGTGTGCATTTTTATTTTCTTCTTCTTTTTTTTTTTTTGTGGGGGGTGGGGGGGTGGTTTGCATTTCAATTAGTGCAATACGGGCTATTGATTTTGAGTTGGAAGATTTCATTTCTTTATTCAAAATGAATTTAGCTAAATCATTTTTTAAGAAGGATGATGATAATTGACATATAATTGGGTATTTGTATTTGTTCTATGGTCCATAACAGTTTTTTGATCAAATTATGATGCACTATGGATTTCATTTGGTGATTAATTTGACATAATTTTGATTTCATTGGACATGCTATGTGTGGTCATGGTTGTAGAAACTAAATTTTGTTTTTAACGTATGATTTGTCAAATGTACAATTGACTTATACCCTTTTTTAAATAAATTTTTATGTCTTTTTGGAGGAAATCAAATACTCTGATCTAGAATCAATCCCAATCTTGTCTTTTCTTTATGGTTATTCTCTTGTTCTTGAAGGGTTGAGTCTAATGGCATTGTCTATGCAGTCTGGATATTGGTGATGGTAGAGATGTGGATCTTAAGGAATGCTCACAGCTTCGAATGGCATTGTCTATGCAGTCTGGATATTGGTGATGGTAGAGATGTGGATCTTAAGGAATGCTCACAGCTTCGGAAACAATGCATTAAATGTCTTGGCCCTGTCAGATCTTTTTTTCATTTTGGATATTTGTTTACATTCTTAGATATTTGGTTTTATGGCAATGAAAAATAAGGGTGACAGACAAATTGGCCTCTGCTTGGTGTTTCATTCAGTGCTGATTACCGTGGAGAATCATGCTTAACCACAAAACCGTACTTTTTATTCTATCTGATTGGGTTATAAATGAAGTCCAGAGACATATTATGACGTTATATTAAACTCTAAAATAAAATTAAAGCCTCCATGCTTTAGCCCTAGATGCTTTGATAAATATGAGTTTCCAAGTAATACATCATGATGACAAGGGATTTGTGCCCGTGTGCTTAGTGCCAGATTCCTTGACAGACATGAGTTTTTTAGTAACACATCATTTTGTGTTTATCGGCCTCGATGCAACCTAAACTCAATGGGTTTCATCTGGCTGATGCATATGAGAAACACCATGTCCTTGACGTTCGAAGTTTATCTTGCCATTTTATTTAATGGTTAAAATTGAAAGAAATATATTGAAAGTGAATAAGTCAAACAAAGGCTTAGGCTTCTTGTTAGAAGCCCTAAGAAACAATCAGGGATCTTTATAGTCAAGTGGATATATACACAATCTTCCCTAACATGCAATATTTTGGTGGTAGGGGGCGCTCATCAATAGTCTTCTTGTGTCAAATTTCTTTCATTTTCTTGATAAGGATGGGGAGCAGCAACACTAGTAAGTGCTTATTAGTAAGAGTTTTATTTTTAATCAATGCACCATATGTTTATGGAGATAAATAAGCTATCTATCATTACTAATTTCACTAAATTATTAAGTATGTCATTTTTGAATAAATAACCATATATGCTTAAATACCATTAATTATCTACGATTATCTTGCAAAATGAGTTCTGTTATTTTAATATAACCATTTGAATAATCGATGTTATTATTTTGAATTTTAGCTAAATTTTGCATAATTTATAACATAAAAATAAATATATAAATAAATAATAAAAATAAAAATGATAATTAAATAAATAATCGTAACATAATAATAATAGTAATGAAAATAATAGTACATGTATTAATAATGAAAATATTTATAAATCAATATTGCTTATGCAAAATGAATAATTATGGTATGTTCAAACCACAAAATGGTAATAATATTTGATATGTATTTATGCAAGAATTTTATGGTCAGTATTTGAATAAGATATGAAATTAAGTTTTAAATAAAAAAATGTGCCACCCACGATCCGCTATGATACGACTTTCTGATATAATTTTTGGTACCGAGACCTTTCCTTCGTAAAGGATATATATGAAGGATACACTCCATATGATGTTCTATTCTGTGATATGATATGATTTCTGGTACCAAGACTTTTCCTTCATAGAGGATATATATGGAGGGTACAGCTTATGTGGTGTTCTGTTCTGTAATATGATATAATTCTGATACCAATACTCTTTCTTCACAGAGAGATATATATGGAAGATACACCTCATATGGTATTTTGTTCTGTAATATGATATGATTTTTGTACTGGAACCCTTGCTTCATAGGGAATATATATGGAGGATACACCCCTATGTAGTGTTCTATTCTGTTACACCCTTTGGTGTTTTGTTCTGATTCTATCACAGGAATATATGTGGCCATAGTGCGTGACCGTAGCATATTCGTAACAAGATAAAATATAAATATTAATGACAGTGAATTATGGCTGTAATGACTTGGAAAAATCTGAAACTGAATTTTTAAGACATAATATGATATATGTTTTCAACATATTTCAAGAGTGTAAGTGAACATGATTTCAGCATATTTCAAGAATATAAGTAACATCAGATAATAAGATGACATGTATATTTTGACATAGGAAAGTAAGTGAATTATGATATACTATATTTTGAAGTTAATATAATATGTTTATATTAGGCTTACCTATTGAATGTGAGTTTATTAAACTCTCATTGATGTTTTTCAGAGCCAGAAAAAATAAAATGAAATATGGATAGAATGAAGCTACTCTAAGTTTAGATTAAAGTTTATGATTCCTAGTTTTACTAGAATTATAGTAAGAATACTATTACTTTTTTAATGATATATTAGTCAATTGTTCTCTATTTGTTGTTTGCTTCTTCCTATGAACACCTTGCATGCCTTTTAGATCCACCTTTAGATATGAGGTGTAATAGGTAATTTAAGAAATTTTTTGATCTCTTTTTCTTTCTTGAATCTACGGAATGGATGGGGTAAGATTGGTGATGGGAAATGAACGGGAATCAGAGTGTTAAATAGAGTGTTGGTGAACTCTGTTTCAGGATCTAAGCAGGGCATTGGAAGCCGTTGAGCGACCTCGATCTTTGATCCGGATTCTTCCCGCAAACCCATGATCTCGTTAGCATGTAGTCTATGGTGGGATTTTAATGGAAATCAAAGTTCTAATGTGATCTTGGTTCTCTGTTTCAGCTTGAAACAGCGTCCCTGCAGTTGAGAATTCGGCGGCGTAATCCTCCCCTCTGGTGACTTCTTTCAGCTAGTATTCTCCACCCGATCCCTTCATTTGCTATAACCTTGACTTAGTATAGTGGGGTTTCGGGTTTGACTGCTGGCAATCGCCGGAATCGAGTGAAAAAAAAGGCCGACTGCCCTGTTTTTCAGCGGCCTTTCTCATAGTTTTTGCGACAGTGTGCGGTGGCCAGCAAGGGCCGGACCTCCACCAGAAGAGAACTCTGGCAAAGGCAGGAGTTGGGGAGTCTTGGGCCGGTCGGAACCCTTCCAGCGACCCTTGGATTCAGCCATCACGGCCATACCTTGTGCTTGCCCATGCTCGGCCTTCATCGGCCGTGTATGGAGGTCAGTCGGACTTGGTTCCTCGCCGGACTAGGTGGTCGGCTACGGCCGGTGTTGGGGTGGCGTGCCGGTGGGTCTTGGCCAGCCGGGGGGCCAGCAACGTAGGCCCTAGGCGCCGGGTAGGGGGAGGAAGATGGTGGTGAGAAGCCAGCTGGCTTCTTGGTGTTGAGCCGGTTCAACTTAAAGAACCAAGTTAGGTGAGCTGCACCTTATGTAATTAGACCCAATCACATGATTTGAATCAATTTGATTCAGCCCAGGAACTAGGATTGACTCAATCTAATAACCTGAGCCTTTAGGATCTGATTCAACTTTTTGGAGCTTAGATTCAATTATCTAATCCTGTGACTAAACAATAATTTAGCCTGATTAGCCCTATTGGTTCAGCTCACTTGGAGCCTGATTCATGCTGCCTAACTAATGACGTAAATTAAGTAGTAGTAGTAATAATAATAATAACATAAAAATTAAAAATTTATATTATTATGAAAATAAAAATAATAAAGTAATAAAAATAAAACTAATATATATTGTTATCTAAGAAATTTTTTAAATAATTAAATAATGAAATAATTGGATGAATTAAAAATAGTATAATCAAATATGATATTCGCGATCGATTATGATATGACTTGATGATTAATATTGAAACCCATTTGTATAGGAGATATATGTGAAAGTTACACCTCAATTCAGAATATATGTGGATGATATATTCCAATCATAGAATTAAATGTAATGCTATGACCTCGTTATAGAAATATATGTGACCATAATTCAGGATTATGGCATATTCATAATAAGATTATATGTAAATTTAAAATAATAATTAAAAATGATATAATAACTATGATGATATGATGGCATGTAAACTTTAATAAACGAAGACATATACATCTTGATTATGATAATATGAGAGTTTGAAATAATAACAGTGTGTTATAAAAAATACTTTAAAAATTCTAAGTTTTTTCGAGATATGAAAGTTTATAGTTAAGGGATACTTTACTTTTGAAAATTTTATAAGTATTAATTTTTTGAATTATAAATTTATAGTTAATTCTATTTACTAAGTACGAACTTATTAAATTATTTTTTATTATTTTTGAGAGAAAGAAAAATGATGAGAGACTTGTACCGTGAGTTAGTACATCTCAAATCCAAACCTAGGGTCTGGATGAAATACACTCTCCACCACGACGAAACGAGATCTCGACCCTCTTGATCCCGTTTGTGGACGGGATCTGTTGTCGTCTGAGTTTTAAAGTTCACGGGCGGTCTCTTGACTAATTTTTATGCCTCATCTGCTTTTCTACCCATGAGAACTACCCATGAGAAGTAAGAGCAATAGCCTTGCCAAAAAAAGAAAGATTTCACGGGCGGTTTCTATGCCTTTAAAGTTCACGGGCGGTTTCTTTAGAGGCCTATAACGAGCGAAGTGGTCTCACGAAGAGACCAAGTTCAATAAGAGAGGAGGAGGGAAGTTGGAGACCAAGATGATTGGGTGGAAGAAACAGTCATTGCTCTCCGCTGCATTGCTTTTGCTTGTTTCTAATTTTCTTCTTACAGGGGCTGTGACGGTGGAGAGGGGAGGAAATCTCACTTGCGACAGGTCCATTGCAGAATGCAGCGAGGAAGGGGAGTGGTTCATGGAGTCGCAGATCAGCCAGCAGATCCTCGCAGCCCAGAATAATATTATCGGCTATGGAGTTCTTACGCCGCGACCGGTGTGTCAGGGTAATGGACCATATACGCAAGGACAGGGTTGCATCGGCAGTGCCGTGAATCCTAGCCTCAGAGGGTGCAGTCAAATCCACCGATGCCGTGGCTAAACTTGCCATTGACGTCCTAGCGATGTCTGCGAGAAATTTGGCTTTCTTGCTGGTAGCGTTAATTTGGCTTCGTTTCTAGTGGCGCATTAGTTATTATTATTATTATTATTATTTTCTTTTTCTTTTTCTTGTCGGTAAGATGCATTAGTCCGAGAGTTAAAAAGTCTGAATCATGTGACGTGTCTGGGTTTATATTAGATTCCCATGTTGAAATTCTATTCTCTCTCATCAGTATTACGTTTGTGTGCATGGAAAAAGTCTTTTGTCCCAATTTGCCCAGTACCAGTGCCTGCGAAGCGGATGGGATGGGATCGCCTTGATCCATGACATACTTCAGCATGAAAGGATATTGAGATTGAATCTTGCATTATTTCAACATGAAGAATTATTCTAAGTGGATGTCTTAAAAAAACTCTCAGCCAAAACCTCTAACCAGCTAAAGCAAGCTAAGCCTCACAAGTTCTCACTAACATCCTTGCCCGCCCTCAACCCACAACCTCCACCCCCGCCATATATATATATATACACATAGAAAATAAAAATAAAATTCACTGGCTCATATCTTTCAAAGGTTTCGTTAAAAAAAATACAAAGCTTCTAGAGGATCAGAACGTTTCCTCATGCTATCACCAAACCAGAGTCTAATTCATCCAAACTCAAGCTTCTAGAAGCCACTAATTTTGACATTACTTTGGGAAGCAATGAATTCGACTCTATATTGCTGATGAAAACAACAGCAACTAGAGAATGGATTCAACTGCACAATAATGATCTTGGGCTTTAACTCAAACTACTTTTTGGCTATCACTCGGTCATCGGTATAGCATCTAGCTTGGTTTTGATATTATTCTTAACACCAACAAGTTTCAAATAAATATTTTATTTTTTTAACAAAATTAGGAGCATCATATAGATCTGAAAGATCTTAAGAACTTGTATAAGATCAAAGAATCTAAAATAATACTGGCTAAGATGCTAACTACTTGCTTAGCCTAGGCCTATTTAAAAAGAGAAAGAGAACTACTGCAAAGTGTTGTCTCACTTACTTAGTCAAGGACTAATTTTGAAAAAAATATCACAAGGGGTGATATCACACACAGTGAATTCATAATAACAAATATAGTAGATGAGGATAAATAAAAAGCAATACTGTTAATCCATTTAATATGTATGTGTATGTATATAAAATCTTCAAAAAGATGATGGTATGCTAGCAATGGTGATCATGGCGGTTGTAATGATGGATATTAAAAGATGGTTGATAGTAGAGGTGGTAATGTATGATAGAGGTATGATAGTAAAAAGTATAAAAAATTATTTTTTTTATTTTAAAAAATAATAAAAAAATAATTTAAATATATTTTATAAATTTAATGTACATTTGAAAAATTAAAAAACACTAATTTTCAATTGCATGTTTAAAAAAATAATATTATATTTAAACATATAATTGTATTTAAATATAACAATACTATTAGTTTTTGGTAATTAAGCAAGCTCTAATTTCGGTAGCATAGAAGCCATCCTAAGTATTCGTTTGGTATTTTTTTGAAATTTTTTTTTTCTAAATCTATTTTTAGAGAAAAAATTTTACAAGCAAAAATATATTATCTTTGATTAGCAGAAAATTTGCAATGAAGATATTAATTTTTAGTATAAATAACTGAAATACCCCTAGAGTAAACATGGTATAGGAATTAATATAATATAATATAATATAATATAATATAATTACATTATTATTATATATTATATTATATTATATTATATTATAAATTATTAAATGATATTAGATTTTCTTTTATATTATTTATTAAAATTTATATTATTAAATTATATATATTATAGTAATATAATATAAATATAACTAAAGAAATTTTGAGCATTAAGAACTTTTAATGCTCAAAATTTTTTTAAGTAGGATGAAAAAAAAGAAACAACATCTCTTCGTGAAAAACGTTTACCATGGGGCGTGAAAAAAAAAAAAAAAAAAAAAAGTGTACCATCAACTATTTTCTTCTCTTTTACAATCAAATAGAGACAACCAAAAAACATGATATCCCTAAGCTGTCATGCCAGCATTAGGCCGTGCATGATCGGAGAATAACTGTGGCAGCTAGGCTGCAAAAAAGTCACTTTAACTTCCGTAGGTTGTCATGCGGGCATGTAGGCTGCAAAGAAGTCGCTTCCAACATCCGTAGGATGTCATGTGGGCATGTAGACCAGAAAGAAGCAACTCTAACGATGTTAGGTTGTCATGTGAGCATGTAGGCCATTATCATGCTGTGAGCTTTAACCAGAGAGGCTCAATAGAATTATATTATATATTATATTATATTAATTCCTATATCATCTTTACTCTAGGGGGAATAACGGGCTTCCCCAGTCCCATCCCCAAGTGAAAGAAAGCTCAGTTCCATGGGAGGCAATATGTGGAGTTGTAAAGCCTGGCTCGGTTGAACCGGGCCGGTCCATCTGTCCAGTTCGGCTCAACCAAGGAAGCAGTTCGTGAGTGTAACGCTCGGAGGAGGAGGCTGTTACACCACCTCCTCCGTGAACTCTAGCAATCCCCGCGATCCCCGACGATCGAGCGTGGGAATAGGATGATTTTAGATCACCCTGAACCCTCCCTTCCCAGCCATTGTGGGTGACTTGAAACCTTGGGAAGGAGCCGGTTGTGAGGACCAAGAAGAGCAGAGAAAAAGCATCCTTCTTCTCTAAATTTGATTCATCCCACTCAGGTAATTTTAGAAATTTTTTGATCTCTCTTTCTTTCTCAGATCTACGAATTGGATGGGGTAAGATTCGCGATGGGAAATCAACGGGAATCAGAGTGTTGATAGAGTCTTGGTGGACTCTGTTTTAGGATCTAAGCCGGGCATTGGAAGTCGTTGAGCGACCTCTTTTTTTGGATCTCATCCAAATCCCTTAGATAAGAACTCAAGATCTTTGATCCTGATTCTTCCCGCTAACCCATGATATTGTTAGCATGTAGTCTATGATGGGATTTGAATGGAAATCAAAGTTCTAATGTGACCTTGGATGTCTCTGTTTCAGCTTGAAACAGAGTCTCTGCAGCTGAGAATTCGGCGGCGTAATCCTCCGCTCCGGCAATTTCTTTCGGCAAGTATTCTCCACCCCGTCCCTCCATTTGCTATAACCTTACCTTAGAATAGTGGGGTTTCGGGTTTGGCTGCCGGCAATCGCCGGAATCTAGTGAAAATGGGCTGACTGCCCTGTTTTTCAGCAGCCTTTCTCATGGTTTTTGCGACAGTGTACGGTGGCCGGCAAGGGCCGGACCTCCACCGGAAAAAAACTCCAGCAAAGGCCGGAGTTGGGGAGTATTGGGCCGGCCGGAATCCTTCCGGCGACCCTTGCATTCAGCCATCACAGCCATACCTTGTGCTTGCCCGTGCTCGGCCTTCAACGGCCATGCATGGAAGTCAGTCGGACTTGGTTCTTCGCCAGACTAGGCAGCCGGCTACGGCCGATGTTGGGGTGGTGTGCCGGCGGGTCTTGGCCGACCGGGGGCCCACGTAGGCCCTAGGTGCCGGGTACGGGGGCTGGGAGGAAGTTGTTGGTGGGAAGCCAACTGGCTTCGTAGAGTTGAGCCGGTTCAACTTAAATAATCTTCAACGCCATCAATCAAGTTGCGGCTTCAAAAGTCGTGCTTCAAAGTCGCACACCACTTTTCGTCAACTAACTTTTTTTCACTTTCTGTTTTATTCTTTCTTCGAGAACTAAAGGAGATCTATTAGGTCATTTTTTCACACGATCACTCATGATAGATGGACTTCAAGCCGAGGTGGTGAAATTCACTCTAAGAATAGTTTCTTGACATGCTTAGCTCTAAAAAGGCCTTCCCAATTTCTTCTATTATTTTTTAATAATTATTTATAATATTTCAATATCATTTTAGGTAATTATTAGTAATTTTTAGCATAAATTTTTGAAATATCATTCAATATTTAGCAGCATTTTTTTTTAAAAAAAAAAATCATTACAAATTCTTGCTTTTTAGAGTAGGTATGGATATGAGAATCTCGGGCTTCAACCGTGATCACTCAACGTTAAGACAAGGAGCAGCCACGCCTCTGTACGTTTTCCAATGGACCATTGCAATGATCTACTTTTGATGAGATTGGCACAAGTGGATTCCAGGCTTATTCCACATCGCTAATGGCACAAGTGCGGCAGCACTATTTGTCGGTGGGTTGGTGGGCGCATGATCGCATGTAGGTCCACTCTCAACCCAAGGCTCCAACTCTAGTGCGTCGTCATCATCATCATGCTCTCTATAAAGCCATCGTATTGCTAGACAAGTTTGAACACTCTCCAATACCAAAGGGTAAAGATGAGGTAGAGCGGAGACGAACATGAAGCCAAAGCTTAGCCTTCTTTCGCTCCTCTATGCGGTGGCGCTTCTTTACAGTGGTTTCGAGCTTCCCGTCATCCAAAGTGCCCTGTTTAGAGTCGACTCGGCCGCGTGCAACGCGTCGGTAGCGCAATGCCAAGTGGAGGACGAGTTCTTGCTCGACTCGGAGACGAACCGGTGGTTTTTAGCTGAAGGCAGCCGTATCGGGAACGGAGCACTGGACCCGAACCGGCCGGTCTGTGATCCGGGCCGTGGTCAACCCTACAGCGGCTGCCTGCCAACCCCGTCTAACCCGTATCACCGGCCCTGCTTGAAAATCTACGGCTGCCGTGGTGGCAGTTGATTCATGTGCCTTCAATATTTCTTAGTAGTTTTTGGCATCACGTAATGCTCCAGCTCTGTGCTCCTACTCTTTATTACGGCTTTTTTATGATTTCTGTTCTCACTGACGCTCCTTTTTTTAGCCTTCGGATCAATGAATCAATAATCAGGCAACCAACAATGTTGGAAATTAGATAGGTGGGCGCGTGTTATGTCTTGTTTCTTTGGTAGACTGAAGTGCAGGCTAAGCGCTGCGTGAGATTACTCCATCATGACCCAGGTGTCAGGAGATAGAAATAGAGAAATGGTGTCTCTATGCATGCTAGATCTTGCAGTGGCTGAGGGATAAACTTAACCTAAATATTAGTAAATACTAGATCGCTGTCTTCTAGAGAAGAAGGGTGGGGTAAAAGGAGGAGGAACTTGGAGGGAATGGAGGAAATTTGCGAAGTACATAGATCTGGCGATCCCTCCATACTTGAGTCAGTCAGAAGAGCAATGACCTGCAATGCTTCAGACGATTGCCGGGTTGGCCGAAGGTGATCGCTACCCCATCTAGACTTCTATGTGTCTATACCCGTCTATTATGGAAAGAAAATCTTGTTCTTATGTAATGTTTCCTTGTAACTGTAATGAAGTTATCTCTTACAAATAGAAGAGAGGACTTTGTGTAATTATTTAGAGGTTAGTTAACCCTGGTTGTCCGTTTCATGCTTTTCTTATAGCAGTTATTGGATTGGTTATCCCAAAATAGTAGTCTAATTCAGTAGATAACAGATGAGATGTCACAGCCCTAATTCTAGCTCTTGGTTGGACCTGTGACATGAATGCACGTCTCCTAATGTGACCCTAAAGAATATGCAAAGTATATTTTTATTAATTTTCATAATAAGTCACAATATCCTCTTTAATTAGAAAACCAAAAGAATTTTATTAAAATAATGATAAAATTTCTCAATTATAATTTTTTTTTTTTTTTTTTTTGTTCAAATCATAATGATCTAACTCCTTTGTAGCTTACTTAAACTCCAATCATAACTGTGGCTCTAAAAAGATATGTAAAACCGTGAGCTTAACACTTTAGTAAGAATCCATCCACACTTGTATATGCATGCATCAATAATTACAAATATTCAAAAATATATAATCATGATGTAGTTAATCACAATATCTAATAATAAATAATTAGAGTATAATAATCATATATATTTGGCAACAACAATCGCAAACATGCAATACTTATGATATGCATGTTCCAACATAACCAATACCATATCTTTATAATAATATTTAGCAGAACCAATATCATGCACCATCAATCACCATATCTATAATAGCATTTCCAAGTATAATTCATCTTGTTTAGTTTATCACAATCTAGTTTAATATTTCCAAGTATGTTAAATTAAAATAAAGCAATATCTCTAGATTTAGACTAGCCACAATTATGTTTATTGCTTGTAATGAGGTAATCGATAAAAAGCTGCATTTTTAGCCTGTTACGGGCCAATTAATAAGGCGCCGCATTACTAGCCTGCAATAGGCAATTGATAAGGTGTCATTCTTTTAGTAATACGATGGGGCAATTGATAAAACCATATTCTAAGTGACAATCCAAATTAACGATACTAGTCCAACAACTTCTCAATAATTTCAACTCATAATTTTTAATTCTCATTAATTTTTATTTTTTGTATGAAACCCATCTACATATTCGTGCATAATCAAAATGAAATAATCATATTCATGCAATGTCATGCCATCAAATTAGAGAAATTCATCTCATATTCATAATATTAAGATACCAAATACCATCATAAGTCATGCATACATGTACTCATCTGAACCATCATCTACTTACACATAATAAAAATGAGTACTCAACCAAGCAAAGGGATTCTTAGCTCTACTGGAAGTAAAGTTTGATCTAATGTGGTGACTCAATTTGCAATTATATAAGGTGCATCCAATAAATTTAAGATGAATATTTGACATAATAAAATTTAGAAATTGGCCTCCTCATCGTTTAGTAAATTAATTACTAATTTACTAATTTTCCTAGAGTCCAAAATTTATGTCTTTAATCCTAACTCCAATTCAAGCTATTCTACAACCTGATCTTATAATTAAATTAATAAAATAGTAAACCAAAATATTGACCTTAGTGGGCGTGAAAACCTTACATTGGTCCATTTTGGGTGTACGCTACTATCCACCTAGAGAAAATTATTGAATCCTAATCAGAAAATAGAGAGAATATTAATGAAATAGCTTGTGGTGTATGGGGTCCTTAGAGGGGCTCTTCTTGCGGTTGGACTGGAATCAAAGGTTTTGGCTTACTATCCTTGAAAAGAGGTATGCTTGGGCTCATTGCACTAGGAAGTAGGAATTCATCCCACTTTCTCTCCTTTTTTTTTTTAAAAAAAAAAAAAAGAGAAAGAAAGGAAAGAGAGGGAAAGTGGGAGAAAAGAAAAGAGAGAGAAAGAGGAATTGGGTTTCAAAAATAGAGGAGATTAATATCACACCCTAAACCCAAGATTTTGAGTCAAATATGTGGCAATTGTCACGTACCCAGAAGGCATAGCCTCACAAGTATGTAAGGAATCCGTCATGATATTAAATCAATAACTAAGTAGCAAAAAAAAAATTTAATATTTAATTTGTTCAAAATAAATCTTTAATAATTTGAATTATATCACAATCAATAAATGCTTGTCAATATTAATAAAAGATGATTCTAAATTACGGCACAAACTTTGCTCACTTAACTAAATATTTCTTTATCAGTTCCTCAATGAATCTACTACTTTGGATCTAAAAGGAGAAAAGATAGAATACGAGCTTAATAGCTCAATAAGTAATGATCATCTCTATTAGAAAATTAAATAATAATATGAAAATATATTTTCTTAATAATATTAGATACATTGATCAGTCAACATAACTATTTAAGGAATAACTAGAATAAATCTATAATTAATAGGTCTTTGATTATATTTTAAATCATTTTATAAGTTCATCTTGATGCATCTTAACATCCAATCTAATTATGCTTGAAATCGTTAACTCATCATCCACCAATATACACCCTTTATTAGCAAATACTGGCCAATGCATATCCTCTGTCATCCACATGTCTTAATTAATATTTAGACTTCACTAATATGGGGCTTACCAATGCATGCCTCCCATTGGTTACTAAATTTGAACCAATGTTTAACCATAGTATTAGGGTATCGACCAATGTAGATCCCTCATCGACCATGAGTATTAAGCAATGTTTAACTCCACTAGTATCACTTTCTGACTAATATATATTTTCCATCAGACATAGATATCTAACATACCCGATACTAAAATCTTAGTTGGTTGAGAATATCTAAAATCAATTTATGTCATATATTATTTATAGTCCATATATATCAAATCATCGATGACAATCATGATAATCTATCATCATAAATTGATAAGTATGATAATATATATTAGGTCACAAACTGAAAACCATAATTAAATATTAGAGTTCATAGTACGATATCTAATATAATAATATTTTATAATTCATAAATCCATAAATTAGTCATAATTAATGTTATAATAATACATAAAATCTAAAAGGGGTGAGTCAACAATAATCTTAATCAACATAGATTATTTTCTTAAGAATTTATCCCATATTTTATGGGCATGACTATCAAATAAATTCAACTATCTTTAAATGTCATCATTAATGTAGGATTCTCTCCAAAGAAATAATGAAGTTAAATTCTTACTGATGTAAAGAATCCTACATGAGCGAGATTAACTATTATCCTTGTACCGATTATCTCTTGCGGGATGGTGTTTTCACATCATGACATAAAAGAAAACTCTTTAAACTAGGATAAAAATCTTCAAGAACTTTATTAACAAATTTTTCATATCCAAAGATTTCAACTAGAGCCTATCTAAAGCTAATTAGTTTCTCAATACTAATTTTCTAAAACCAATATATTTTCATCTTCTTGTAGAATAACTTTTTTTAAAAAAAATTAAGAGATAAATATTAAATAAATATTTAAAAATAGATTTCTAAGGCTTATTAGATTTCTAACTCAACTATCATGAGCTCATGAAAGAAATAAATATAAAAATTCTAGCAAAAATTTTAAAAAAATCATCCTTCAATCAAGGACTATGGAATGATATTTTTATAATTTTTTAAAAATTCATCAGTACTAGTATATATTTATTAAATTTCTCATAACTCTCCCATCTAATTTTTATTTTAAATGATTCAATATGTGTTATAAAATTAACTCTATAGCATATATCATCATGGTAGAATTTTCTTTTATTTTTTTTTTTCTGGATAAATCAACTGTTAACAGTGTGCACTGGACAAAGATATTATATTAAACAAGAAAGAGGAAGTAAAAGGACGTATGGGCCCGTGCTGGTCTCGGTGGCGCTGTTGGTGGCACCATGCTTAGGACATCCAATGCCTGTAGAAGGTCAGTGATGGCGCGAAGGCATTACCGAATTGAGAGCTATCATAAGTGGTTCAGCAGTGGAGCGACCATTACCTGCCTACCAATCAATGACTAGATCCACCTTGACCCATTCATCCCTTGGCTTCTTGGATTCTGGTCGAAACTCGCTTCACCAAGTTGACTCAAGGCTTGGCATGATTTGAGACAACTCAGGCGACTCCCCTTAAACTACGGTGGATTGGTGAAATCTATCAGGCCCCAATTAAGTAGGCCGGCATAAAGGGACCAGGCCTCATGCAACACAGGTCACAAGCAAAATAGTATACAACCGTTCCCACCAAACCTCCGTCTTTTTATCCATTAATTCGAAACTTGTTTGTATTTGGATTCATAACTCGCATATTCTCGATTGAATTCTCAGGTTATGTTTGGGCCAGCTTGAAAACAATAGAAACGTTGTGTTAACTAATAAGGTTGTCTAATTTCTTTTTGGTTTGAAAATAATTAGCCCAAAAAGTGCAAGCAGCATATGTAAATTTTTCTGCTTAGATTCAGATTTTGAGAGATGAATGATAGAAATTCGAATCCAGTCTCTTAGATTTTGAGTGGATTTCTTGTTGTGAAACAGATGGGTATAACTACTAGAGCAAGTCTTAATTCACATATCCACCTCAAACTTTAGACATTAGGAGAGATGAATTGGCAGGAGAAAGGGTTAGGTGTGTTTTCCTGCTTTTGAGAGGCTAATAAGCCTAGTGGCTTATTATTTTTTCAATGACAAGTGTGAAGCATCTCAAGTAGAATATCAATGGATGCTAAATAATGTTTTTGGTTTTGGATGTGATGTGACGCCAATTAACCCTCATCAACGCTTTATCGTACAACAACAGTGGAATGCTCAACCAGACAAAGGAATGAAACAGCGATTGGATCACGACTTTGATGTTTGACTGCAAGTTAAGGAATTGGAGTCATCGTGATGCAGCATCATTGAACAAATAATATTGAGACCCACTATCTTCGAAACCCCGACATTGAACGGTTCTATGTGAGGCCCAGTACGGATAAAGAAGGAATCTTGGGATTATTTTTTAATTCGGCGATAGCTGTTAAATAACAGCACACTCTTGCTCTTACTATTATTTTTATGATGGCTAATATTGTTCGATATAACTCGCACTATTTCAAAGCATTCAATCAAATTTCTCTCACCCATGTGGTATTATTAGTGCGGTCTCGACTGGCTTATAAAAAAAGTGTCAGATGGCTCCGAGTTCCCTGCCACCGAAAGAGCTGCGGAAAAGATGGAGAGAAGGCCAGTCCCTGTTTGGCTCCTTTCCGTGGTGCTTCTCTTGAGCGGTTTTCTGTTTATCATCATCCATGGAGCCGAGATCGGAACTGGACCGGCCGCGTGCAATGGGTCCATAGCTGAATGCCAAGCGGCAGAGGAGTTCCTGCTGGACTCCGAGACGCACCGGCGGTTCCTCCAGCAGGGGCAGCATATCTCGGACCGTTCCCTGGACAAAGACCGCCCGGCCTGCGATCCCGGCAAGGGCAATTCCTTTGCCAACTGCCTTCCTCCCGTGTCCGGCAACCCCCCCAACCGCGGCTGCAAAGCCTATGACCATTGTCGGGTCTGAAGGGGCCCTTAACTCGAACCAGTGCTCTCTCTCTCTCTCTCTCTCTCTAGGAGTGCTCCTGCGGCTATGTCCATGCCCTCTCGTCTTGGTGGAATAAGCGAGTCCTGTACGGGTTTGGTTGGCGGTAAATTCTTGGTTGAGTTAACATCGGAACTTATGGCTGGTTTTATGGGCAACTAGACGAAGGAATTTGTGTTTGGATTAAGCCCTTTGGCCTATCCATGATTGTGAATTTAGAATATTGGTTTTGTGTAGGGAAGACTACTCTTCGAAGGATGTCATGTAGTCCAGAAGCAGAATGGGGTGATCCTGCTCTGCTCTTGGAGGATTTTTTTTTTTTTTTTTTATACCTACATTTGCGAGTAAGAATGCTAGAGTGAGTGGGTTTTTTTCTTGGTGGAATAAAAGCTAAGATAACCATCTTGGGTTTCAATATTCTAAGGGCATGGTTTTCAATATAAGAATTGCCAATGGTTTTCAGAGCATGGTTTTCTACTTCTAAACCGATATTAAGAAGTAAAAACAATGATGAGATTTCATGTTTAACAAATAAGATGGTATCATTAACTGTGCAATTTGTACCTAATTAAGGCCCACTGGTATTATACCATGCAGGGAAATGCCATTTGGATAGTGTTAATGAATAATGGGCCACATGTTGCTGTTGTTTCATGATAGAACGTGATTCTCCCTCCCTTTACATGAGTGCCATGATGCTCCCATGCCGCAGGACCACTAATGTTAAGGGTCCAGCTATCCCCACCAGAATAATATTATTCCTTTCACTAAATGCCTCTAGCGTGCACCCATGGTCCGCAATGGGTAAAATAATCTCCTGTTTTTGCTCAGTGAAGTAGTATGCCCTTGAGAATAATGTCACTTGTCGATAATAAATTTACACAAAATTATCATTTATGGTCCCATAAAAGTAATTAGACTGCACTATGGGTGTGTGTTTTTTTTCAAGAACAGAATTTTTTTTTTTTTTTTTTTTTTTTTTTTGGGAATAACAAACAACACCCTAGTAGCCGTTCTTTACTAACGTGTGACACAAACATTTACTAGACATTTATTAAATTAATGTTCAACTACATATCATGCCTCAAATCTAGCACCATGTGATATAGCCATGTATTTCTTCGGATGCAATCTTAAAGAATATGCAAGGCTTGTAATTCTGAACTAATATTAAATATTAACAGATACATATGATGAACAGAATATTTAATTGAAAGTTTATATATTTAAAAGAAAAGTTCATAGGCATCAAGTATCAGGTACAAATTGCTAAATTTCTCCTTCACCAAAATCTTGGATCAAAACTCTGAAGCTAAGAATCCTCCAACTCTGAGGCAATGATAATGTAAGCTACAAGCTCAGTAAGAATCATGTGTGTGTGTCTCTCAAATGGCATATTTTCAACATTCATATCTCATATAAGCACAATAATAGCTCCACATACATATTCTTATAATTTCAAATTAATAATATCATTTCCTAATGAACTCAATTAATTAGTAGTTATTGACACAGGTTGGATCTAATACCTATATCCCGACATATAGACTAGCTGCAATCACGTTTTAGCTTGCGACAGATAAATTTCACATCACTTATGTTATGCTTCGACTTATAGCAAGCAACTAATATACCACATTCCAAATCATGATTGTTAACTTTAATCAATGTCATATTCTTTCTCATGACTAACAAACTCTCGTACAATGAATCCAAATCTTCTCCTTTTCTCATCTTATTATTATAATATAATTATTTAATTAGTTTATTATGTTTTGGTATTGGACTAATCATAGTTATACTCTAACTTAACAATAATCATGCTATACTTCAACATATAGCTACGAATTAAAGTGTCACATTTTTGCTCGTGACTAGCAACTGTAGTCAACGCCACATTCTCGCCCTTGACAGGCAAACTTTTACACAGCTAATCTAACACCCCCACCCCATTTTAGTTACATTTTATTTATAAGCTATTTATTCATGATATGCAAACTTTATACATGTGCGCACACATACACATATGTCATAAGAAATCAAAATAAAAAATATCATAACCTATATTATATTACATTCATTAGCATATGAGAAAATATTTATTATCATATAAGAAATTATTCATAAAATTTTTATAAATTAACTATCTTAATCAAGAGTAGATGATACATGTATATGTAAAATATCTAAGTTATACAACTAATTATGTACAAAGATTCTTATCTCTGTTAGCTAACTAAATGTCTCAACCTAGTCTGCAGGCCCCCATAATGCACCTAGTGGCCTAAAATTAATATTTAGCATCATAAAAAATGAAAATCAAACTTCTCACCAAGTTAAACAATTTTAGAAATTTGATCTTTCAACCATTACCATAACCCTAGATTCTCTATAGCCTAACCATAATAATTAAATTTAAAGAATAAAGGACTAAACTTTACCTTAATCAATAAGTTGGGAAGAAACCTCATCCTAATCTACTCTTAGTCGTTACTACTATCTACCTACATAGAGTTAACCTTAATTAGAAGATATGCTAGGATGAAAAAGGAGATTAGGGATGTGGATTATGAACCCAAGCTAGTGATCTTATTCATAAATATTAATAGTCAAGCTAGAGAGAAGACCAAGATGGAGGGGTTATGACCCTTGATTAGGGTCAACATAGAGATAAGAAAGAGTATGAGGCAAGTTTGGTCTGACTCGGCTGAGGTTATATGGAATAGAGAGAAAGAAAAAGTTAGAGAGAGAAAGAAAGAATTAGAGAGAGTGTAGAGTGAGAAAGAGGGAGTTAGAGTTAGTAAGGGAAGAGAGAGGAAGAGGAAGAGGAAGAGGAAGAGAGGAAAAGGCCTAGGTTGGCCCTATGCTAACCAATTGATAGAGGAAGGGTGGGTCAATCTTGTGCCATCCACTCGATAGGGAGATGGGGAGAGAGGGAGAGAGGGAGAGAAAGAGAGGGAGGGAGTGGAAGAGAGAGTTTGAGAAAGAAAATAAAGAGAGATAGAGAATGGAAGAGAGACCATGAGGGTCTCAAAATAAGGGATGGTCCTATACCATCCCTCTTTTAATACTTGAGGGGGAGAAGGGGGAGAGAGAGAGAGAGAGAGAGAGAGAGAGAAGTCAGGAGCCTTAACCCTATTTGTAAAGGAAAGAGGAAAGATGTGACCATATTCTCGCAATCAAAATTAAGGGATGGTCCTATGCTCCTTTCTCTAAGTGACCGATGGGGAGAGGGGGAGAGAGGCAGGAAGAGAGTGTGATAGAGAAAGTAAGAGAAACACCAAATGGTCTTTTAAATAGGGGAGATTTGTGGACAAGGGATGGCCCCATCAATCCCTCTTTCAACGATTGAGGGCAAGATAGAGGGGAAGAAAGAGAAATAGAGAGAGGAAGGACAAGCAAGACTGAGAAAAGGAAAAGAGCAGGTTTTCAGCTTACTGGCAAGGGAAGATGAAGAGTAGAAAAAAGAGTAATGCTGCTTGCCCTCCCTCTTGTTACATTAATATCCAGTATTTTTGGGATATTTCTCAAGATCAAGGTTTGTTAGGGCAGCTTCAGCAGATCAACATTACTATAGAGAACTCTATTTATATTGGCAGTATTGTAATCGATATATCCCTATTCACACAGTGTAGGAGAGCAAACCTCCCCTCATTCCTTGCAAAGTTAGGCTCATCTAGTTCAACTAGTCTCCTCATCGAGGTCAACTAGCCCAAGCCTTACAGAATAAATGTTTAATCACCAATTATACACATGCTCTCAATCATGTTTCTTTAAAGAAAAGGGATGGTCTTATAAACTCTATAGGTTAGTGCCCATAAAAAAGAAAATAGACTAAAGTATAGCTATTCACCTCCTACAAAAAAGAAAAAGAAAATAATGAACATAATTTTTCTCTTACTCTCTTTATCTCTTATGTGTATGGACATTAGACTCTTCCCATAATATTTCCATGCATACTTTTTAATATGCATAACATGCATCCCAAGCAATTCTATGACTCCATCGAGCATTAGCTTTAATGATATAGCAACCTCTTGCTTTATTAAGGGAAAAATAAATGCTTTGGTAGCTCACAAGAATTACTTAAAAAATTTATTGTTTTAACTTTCATTTGCTTTACTATGTTGCTTATATCATATGTCAATTTAAAAGAAATATACCGGGATCAAAATTTTGCATATAGGATCCGCACTCCCTCTTGCTATAAAAGGGAAAAAAGAGAACAATTGAATAACATTTTTAGTGGCAAAAATGAATTACTAAAGCATTTTTGTTGACCAAAACACCTTCCTCCAAATACCATGCCCCAACCTGCTAATGCCAAAAATTCAGATGTGGTAGTAATTTTGACTCTAGATCCTTTGTGGTCTTATTTTGCACTGCAGGGTAGTTTACCTACTCTGATGGCTATCAAATTGCTCTTCTTGAAAACACAAGAAAAATCTCATTTTGCTTATCTTAACAACAATTCGCTTATAATCTCTTTACCTTACATGTTTGGCATCTCCACATAGTATTCTAGAGTCCTTTATTTCTTAGATGAGAGTGTTGTTGTGGCTATCCAAGTTGCACATTTTTATGCCATCGAAAGCATGCACAATAGAAGGATTCGAGAACGAAAAAAATTATATCTATGCTAATATTTTCATATTACATGTTTCTTTTGATAATATCAATTCAACTATCTAGGACAATCATTACTTTCCCTATGCAAAGGGAATATTTTGTAAGTCATCAACTTAGTATCACTAATGATTTAAGTAGGGATAATGGAATCATCATATTTGGCTGCACCATGATAATCTTGCATGATAGCAAACACAAATCACCTTCTCTAAAATCACTATCTAATGTAAAGATCCTCTTTCCTTTTGTGAGGATGGATATTCAAGATTACTTTAGGATAGTGATTTTGAACCCAAATTTAGGGAATAAAATGTCCCTCATTTATAGAAAATTACTCAATATTATTTTCATATTAATAAAATATAATTTATTATTATCATATTATATCATAAGAATCTAGTATAATATTATTTTATTATAATAATTATACTATATAATAATAATAATATAATATAATATAATATAATATAATATAATAATTTTATAAAATAATATTAGTTTTTCAAATAAGACATCATGATAGTTGCAAAATAATTATGGATAATTTTGGTATTATAAGGTTAGTACATTTGGTTTCATGACATATCTAACATGTTAATTGTGAATATTTAGAATCTTTAATTATTGTAACATAATATACTAAACATGATGATTTTCGAAGATTGGATCATCTTAATATAAGGATCGCTATGATATCATTTGGATCACCAAATGCCTCCTAGATGAAATGATCAAAGTGAATGCTAAATACAATTGGCATAGTCTCATACCATATGATACCTTTGTTAATGCAACAAACTAGCGTTTAGGGGTGTTCATGTTTATAACTATCACATTTATGCCTAAAAACCACACAACAAAACTAGACACCATGCATCGTTGGTTTTTATTCTATCCATACATATAAATTGATCAAATATCCAACTTATCTAAGGTTGCGTTTGGATGGAGGATTTTAACTAAAGGATTTCATTTAAAATAGGGATTTTAGGATTTTAAATCCAAAACTTTTTGTTTGGTTACTTTCAAGGGAGAATTTTAAAATTCCGTGGAATTTACAAATTTCTCAAGATGGTCATTTACAAATTCCACCTCTAAAGATATCATTTACAATTCTCTCCTGAAAATACCCTTAAAAGTAGTCAAAATATTTAATTTTTTTCAAAATATTTACATAAATTATAATTTTTTTTCAAAATATTTACATAAATTATAAATTTTTATTTACATAAAATTACATAAATATTTATTTTAATATTTATTTTATTTTACATGTAATATTTATTTAAAATATTAACATTTTGTTATTAAATTTAAAATGTTAATGTAACATCAAGCATGCAGATCACCACTAGCAGGCATTCCTTAAATTTAAGTGCTCGCTATTAACTTGAATGGCAGCTTCTCGAGAAGCATCCCTCCCTTCATTAGTGATGACGAGCCATGAAGAGCCATAATCATGGTGCATTTATGGTCGAGTTCCATATGGTAGTCTACGATGAGCAGTTGCAAGAATTGAGAGGGTGGATAGTTCATCTCCCATGTTGGGGTTGGGTTTCGCCCAACCCAACCCCGACCCTAACTTTTTATACTCCATCTTGTCCCTACCCCAATGTGCTGCTAGGGCAATAAGTATAGTCCCTATCCTCAACCCCGTAGGGAACAAAAATCCTCGACCCCACCCTGTTGCCTTGCCCCTACTTTTATTTCTTTTTCTTTTTTTAAAATTATCTTTAAAAACACACATTACAAATCATGGATATATTTTTAAAAATTTGATTCAAATCATGGATATTACCTAAAAAAGGAAAAAATAGTGAGAAAAATTGATTTTTAAGTCTTAAGATTGATTAGTTATCTTGTTATATATCTATAATTGGTTGGGTTTTAGGGTGGGAGGCATATATACTGGCCCCACCCCAATCTCAAATATAAGTCTTTCAGTTTTCTTTGAAACTCATCTCAAACCTAGTCAAAGCTTAAAGACCCCACCCTGATCAGGTAGATCCACATTGAGTCAGGGTAAAATTATCATCACTATCTCTGACTATCTAAGGAGGGGGGTGGAGCTTGTTTGCTTCACCCCCAGTACTGAGAGGCAAAAATCTACTAGCATTTCTAGGCCTCAGCTCGGGCAAAAGTCCTTAGTCCTCTCTTTTTCCCTACCTTCTACTTTGGAAGATGTCGAGTCCTTGCTAGCCAAGGAGTCAAGCGTACTCAACGAAAATGACTTGGTGAGGATTTGTTAGATGTACTTCATACCTCATGCATATCAATTGGTCATCTTAAATCCAAGGGATAAGGCCGATCATGAGATAGGTCGGCTCTATATTTATGAGGATATTCTAAAGGTAGGGTTTAGATTCCCTATCCACTACTTCATAACTGGCCTCCTAACCTTATATAAAATAGCCCAAACCCAACTCATCTTAAACTCATGGCAAGTAATCATAGGGTTTTTAACTTTGTTTTCCCAACTCGATCTCACTCTAAGCTGAGCTTTATTCTGCTCCGTTTTTACTTTAAAGTTCCATTCCCACAAGCAAGGTTGGTTATACTTCTCTGCTTGGAGAGGGAGAAAAATATTCATAGGTAATCCCCCTTCCATCCATAGATGGAAGCATAATTTTTTCACTATTTTTCTGACCAATAGCTTCTGATTGTTCAACATAGCCTACAAGTAACCGAACCTGAAGCCTAATCATCTTCCGAACCTCACTTCCAAGGAGAAGAAAACTTTAGCTTAGCTCTATGGGGCAAATCCTATGAAGACATTTGAGCTCATGATAGAAGTGGCTCTAATGTGAGCCGACTTGAGCTTGGCACCATAGGGTGTCATTTTCTTTCTTGCCTAAGCTTTTCTTATTATTTAATAAATCGAATTGATGGCACTTTTCTTACAGAGATGGTTCACTTCTAAGGTTTGCAGTGGGCTCTAAAGTACAAGATGCAAGCTATAGGTAGTTCCTTGGTTGCATTGCATCAAAAGATGGTGTCTCCTTGGCTCCTGCGAAGCCCACTATAGGTGCCCCCTCTAAGCCATCAAGGAACCACCCCTATTAGTTTACACTGAACTTCAAGAGGAGGTCCACCTCCCCATGCCTTCGAGCCATGAAGAAGGTACCTGCCAAGTCAAGACATCAGTGCACCGACCTAACACCCACAAGGAAGAGGTGGGCGATGCACCTACTCTCAAGGTCACACCCTTCAAGGCTCCAACTCCTTTGGCCACCATTGATTTGGGTAATTAGTAGGGTCCTTCTATGGTTAGAGGAGCTGCAAAGGTAGTAGATCTCTCCTAACTAGTTCGAGCTTCACATCCTCTCAAGGCTTCAGTTAGTCTGTGCCTTCCTTGTCCTTAGTGTATGTCTTGGATATAAGAGTTTATCGAGGCAACTGAAGGACTGGATTGATGGATAAGATGGGTTCTCATACTATCAGTATCTTGTAGCGGAAGAAATGAATTTAATATTTTATAATTAGGTAAATAAGTTTTAAATCTCATCTAAAACTTATTTACTCAGTGATAGCATGATCAAAGATTAGATCTAATATGGAAAAATTTAAAATATAAATTTTTACCTTGTCAAATTGAAATATGCAATTGAAATTTATCCTGTCGAATCACTGGACTCCGAACTAGAGCCGTTCATACGTCCGGCCTCTATGAATATCCATGCAGGGATGAAGACTCCTCAAATTGGATGGATCACCGGGTGCTAGCGCCTTATAGATCCTTTTGATGAAGATGGTATAACAAACTCTTTGCTGAATCAGTCTTCTTGTGCCTGATCTCCTTAACAGGAACTTATCACTTGTTTTTGCTCAACTAGATTTAATTTAAGGTGGAAGAATAGAAAAACAAAGACTTCTCTAAGCCTATGCAAAGCCTTATGTATGTTCATTGGCCTTTTCCTCCTTTTTTTTTTTTTCTTTTCCAAGCTAAGGACCCTTTATATAGACTTTCAAGAGTAACCCAAAAGTCTTCTCTCTCTATGAAGGCCATTAATGCTACAATTAATTCTTTCTTAGCCTAAAAGTCTTCCATCATAATAGCTATTAATGCTACAATTAATTCTTTCTTAACTAAAAAGTCTTTCATCATAATAGCTATTAATGCTACAATTAATTCTTTCTTAGCCAAAAAGTCTTTCATCATAATAGCTATTAATGCTACAATTAATTCTAAATAGTTTAAAAGTCTTTCATCATTATGAAGACTATTAATGACAATTATTATTTTGAAATTTAAAGAGACAAAACCTTTTACATATTCCCACATTTAATGAATCGATGAGTTTTCTATCATTTCTATACATTAAATGAGAGATTGAATTTAATGTACATAAACCACTTTAGGAAGACCAAGAGTCTCAATCCATAATCACTCTACATCCAGGGTCAAATTTAAATCCAATTGGAATGGATTTCGAGTCTGAGTTGAATCTCATTACATGAGACTCAAATTAAAGTTCCAATTGAGTCTTGGACAACTCAAATCAACCCTAAATGTATTTAGTCAAAGCTAATTAGACATCCTAAGGAGATAGAAAACAATTTGATCTGATCGAATTAGGTCAGCAGTGATGCTATCAGGTATGGTTGTTAACAGTTAGCAATCCATCTTCAAAGAACTTGATCCAAAATACTAATCAGATTAATGTAAGGATCAATGTGAGGAATTCAGCCCTATTGCGTGTGACCCCATAGGTTCCAACCTGTCTGGTAGTGAGAATAATCCCTAATCAGCATTAGGGTTGCACCGAAACTCCTTCAGTGGGTCGAAACTATTTCGACTCAACTCATAACTTGGAATCGATGATCCTAATCGATTCCAAGTGAGCTTCTCACAATCCACCAGTGACACCTAGCAGTATGTAGTGGCAAGCCAACAGGTTAGAAAAGAACCCAAAATGCAGTTACCGTGTAGTATAATCCTTCTATCAAGAGTCCCAACAGGGTGCTAGGTCAAGGATAACTCGTCAAACCCTAAGCACCGGTCATATGCAATATTTATTTGACTTGAGTTCAACTTATGATTCCAATTGAAACTTCTTTCCATTATCACTTGCCGTGGCCACGGGCTCATGAACTCAGTCTCCTAAATAGCATAGGACTTCTCCCTATCTACTAGGGCTGATAGATTCCTCATGAATACTCCTTACTTGTACATTACGACCACTGTAGCCAATATACATAATAAAGTCCTTGATGCCTAAGAGGATCAAGGTAATATGCAGTCAAACTACAATGACCCTAGTGTGAGTAACCGAAGTACTATAGGTCAAGGACCACTTACACTACTACATTGCCAAAAAGTCATTAACGAGTGAGTAGTCATCCTACTAATTTCTCGTATGGTCACGCTCGGTACCGATGTCAAACATCTACTAGCATTCTTGCCTTGGTATCTCATACCTCATGCTAGAAACTCATATAAAGGCAATCTATGCTCCAATCTGATTGGATCGATCACCATCCTTGTGATTGATCAATTGATTGGGAGTGTTTAGGAGTTAATCTATTATGACATGTATCTCAAATTTTTAACTCTTGAAAATACATGTCATTGTCCATCAATCCCAAGGACGATACATGACATATTAACATGTATGAAAAATGCTCAATTTTATTAATATAAACATGATCATGTACAATGAAAGTTCTGGAACAATATATAATGTATATGCCAATAATTAGCTTTCTAAGGCACACATCTAACAACAACTCCATGAGGGTAGGTCAAACCGACCTTCGACTTCTCCATAGGATTTGTACGCCCATAGATTCTGATGCAATCCTTAGAAACTGGATTGCGGCGTCATCTACAACTTCACTCAGCTCATCCTTGAAGTAATTTGCGACTTCTCTTTTATTTTTTCTATCTTTTTTATTTTGGCCTGACTAACATTTTTCATTGGTTGGTTGCATGCAGAACCTCCATCATAAGCACTTAGTGAAGCATAATAAGTAGATCAAGAAACTCTCTGTCGCTATGTAGTAAGGAAATCAAATTGGTTCTTAGCCAAGCTCGAAAAGAAGACTTAAAGCAACATGTCCTTAATAAGTCAGCCATTTGCCATAAACTATGATGGTGCATAACCAAGCTAGAAGGAGAGGTCAAGGAGAAAGACTAGCAGATCTTCGAGCAAGACACTGACTCTTAGAGTTAGAGTGGGCTCTGGAGGAGAGGAAGAGATTGGCCAACCTCACAAAGGAGAAAGACAACCTTTAGTCTGAGCTATCCCAAGCTCCGGCTTAAATCCTGAGCCAAAATAAGGAGTTGGAGGAGTATCAAACTAAAATAGAAGATTCCACCTTCGAATCTTATCTGGCTAGGTTCGGGTATTGTAAGAAGAAGGTCCAAGCCATCTATCCTAACATCAACATAGAATAGTTCAATGCTGTCAAGGAAATGTCAAGGAAATGAAGGACAAGGTCTTGGCCAAGGAAGATGCTCATACAAATGTGGTAGTTGAGGAAGATAACCTGGCTGCACCTGCCAAAGACTCGGCCACACCTACCGAGGATGCTCCCCTCCCAACCGAAGAATAGCTTGCAGCACCAAGACTGTAGAGATTCTTTTCTCGGATGGTGAGGAGGAGTTGGACTAGGTGTAGGCATTGAGCCTTAATGAGTTTAACCCCAAGTACTTGGGCGTCAGCTGGAGGGAGTAGCTTGTGACCCAAATGGGGGCTATGCTCGCCACTGATCTCAAGAGCAATGCCAATAAGCTTGTCAAATGGACTACCGAAACCCTTCTTCTGACATTAGTACTACTCCATCCAACCTACCACGGTTATAAATTTTTTTGTTTTTTATTTGTAGCTCGACCTTGGCCAATTTTGAAATCATCCAATGTAATCGGTCTTGGGCTGAAACTTTTGTAATCAAACTTTATTAATGGAGTAGATTTTTTTGCAACATTTTTGTTCCTTTTTCTTTTTTTACAAGTTTCCTCGATAGGTCAGCTATTCAAAGTAGTTAGAGCTTGAGACTCCTTTCTTAGATTAAGTTTAGCTTAGCTAAGTAGTTAGAGCTTGAGACACTTTTCTTAGATTAAGTTTAGCTTAGATTCATACCTGATTAAGTCACTAAGTTGGACATTAAGAGTTCGAATGACTTTTTAGTCCAAAATTTTTCTAAGTCCCACAAGTAGGTTTTTCATATAGAGCATAAGTTCTATAGGATTTCATTAAGCCTTTTAGGTCAGTCTTGTGATTTTATACCTCAGCCAATCGAGGTAAGCTTGCAGAGGTCGACCTCCTATGCGAACATAATAAGTTAGCTTTGCAAGATCCAACATTAGGTTCCTTCAAAATTTTAGCTATCTTTTAGGTCAGTCATGAGACTTAAACCTTATGGGTGCCTCTTTTAATTGAACTTTGGTCTATTCTTGACCTACCTAGTCTTTAAGGTAATCCATAGCCTTCGATCAAGTTGTCCTTCAGTGATCAAGCCAAAACAATCAATTGGACTTAGAGCTGATCCAAGTTTCATTCAATAAAATCTTTTGGTGGCTGCTAGCCAATCGATTAGGTTAGGCATCACTACTCTTTTACTGAGCCTAATATTGTTAGGACTTTTACTGGTTTCTATAACCATTTACCCAATCATGTTGAGATCAAACTCTAGGTTAGTTTTGTGCAATGAGCTTCATTCAGTCAAGCTAAAGTAATGGGGAGAAGACTAGGACTCTCTTATAATTTTTATTATATGAAAGAAATTACAAAATAGAAATGAAGGATGCTACAAGATCATAAGTAGGAACCATGGAATTTAAACTATTGAAAATATAACTTCAAGTCTTTAGGATTCTAGGTGTGGAGAATTGGTCAGCCATCAAGCCTTTTCAGTCGATAGGTTTCTGGTCGAGCTATTTGCACTACTTGATATGGCCTCTCCTAATTCAAATTTAGTTTACCTTCTTCATTGGCTCAGCCTAGGGTTGTAGCCTTCCTCAGCACCAAATCTCCAAGTCAGAACTGTGTCCTCTAACACTAGAGTTGTAATATTTAACCATCCTTTCCTAGTAGGCTGCCATTGGAACCTATGAGTTTTCTTGAGCTTCTTAAATAAGGTCAAGATTGGCTTAGAGGCCATCAGCATTATTCCATTCTCTAAACTCTTGGGGGCAATAACTTGGCATACTGATCTCCACTCGGAAGACAACTTCAATGCCAAAGGCTAATTTGAATGGAGTCTCCCTTATGGGTACTCGGCTCATGGTCCAACATGTCCACAAAATACTGGAGAGCTTATCTGCCCATAAACCTTTAGCTCAATCAAGTTGTGTCTTTAAAACTTGTGAAATAGTATGGTTCATCACCTCTGCCTAGCCATTTGTTTATGGATGAGACATTCAGGCGAAGCAATGATTGATGTTCAACTCTTGGCAGAATTCCTTGAATCGAGTATTATCAAATTGCTGACTCAGTGATAAGAATCTTTAGTATTCTAAATCAACAGATAATATAATTTCAGACGAAACCTCAAATGTCTCTCAATTATCTAAGCTAGTGGTTCAGCCTTAACTAACTTAGAAAAGTAGTTGATTGCCACCACAAGAATTTTTAGCTAGTACTAGGCTAAGGAAAATGGCTTGAAAATGTCCATCCCCTATTATACAAATAACAAAGGATTGTTTATTAGCAAAAGCTTGGTTGCAAGATGGTGCAATATGGATAAATGCTTCTGGTATGTTCACATCGCTAAACAAGCTAAGTCACCTCCTTATTCAAGGTCGGCCAATAATTTCTCTATCATAATACCTTAAAGGTCAGTGCTCTGCCCCTGAGTGCTTGACACATACCCTTACATAAATTTTTCGAAGGACATACTCGATTTCTATTGATCCGAGACACCTCAAATATGCTGGGGTGAGGGACCTTTTGTAGAGTGTGTTATTGATCAAGAAATATCAAATTGCCCTTCAAGCCACCTTCCAAGCTTCATTTTTACTTTGTGGGAGTAGTCCTTCTTTAAGGAAGGCTTTGATTGATCCATCCAACTTGATTCGAATTCGACTTGGCATGCCTCATTCTCTTGAATGCTCAGAATAATTAATTCTTCAAGAAAAATAATTCAATGGGATGCTAGGCTCACCAAAGCTAGCTTAGGCAAAGCATCCACCTTGTTGTTCTTTATTCGAGGGATTGCTTGAAGCAAGCTCTTGACTTTGGTATGCTATCTCTATATGTTTGGTACTCTAGCCTCATATTTATCTCAAACTTGGCTGATAACTAACTGAGTCACCATAAACCCTTAGCGAAGCTGCATTGGTTTCTCTAGCTAACTTCAATTCAATGATTAGAGCTTCATACGTATCTTCATTTTTGAAGTTTTAAACCCAAACTTTACCATATATTCCAGCTCGGCTTCTATTGGGCTGATAAGAATCAACCCTACTCTACTTCTAGTTTTGTTAGAAGACCCATCTATATAAAGGCTCCATTCAGGCTACCATGGAGATTCTCCTTCCCAACCTTCTTCAAGTCCTCAGAGATCGTTGTTTCCAATACATAGTCACTAGTACTTGGGCTGTTAGAAATGGCCTTAGTTTGTATTAAACATCAAATTCACTTAGCTCTATAAACCATTTAACCAATTGGCCTATGGTATTAGGATTGTGGAGGATTTATTTCAATGTCTGATCGATCAATACCACTATGTTATGAGCTTAGAAATAAGGCCTCCGTTTTCATGCTAAAATGACTAAGGCATATACAAGTTTCTTCATCTTGTACTACCTTACCTTAGCATCGTAGAGTGCTTGACTTATATAATAGACCGGCAATTTGCCTTCCCTGGTCCTCTCGAGTGGTGACCAAGCTAATGGCTAGCTTGGACTCCGCCAAGTACAAATATAGCTCCTCTCCTTGTGGATTTGATAATAAAAGAGGAGATCTAAGGTACCTTTTTAATTCTTTGAGAAAACTTATAATTGGAGAACTAGGAAATAATACACAGATTTTCTCAAACTGTCACTGGACTTTTTATCATGCTCTAACGAACTAATTATTTTAATTCAGGATTATATCTTTGTAACTGTCTCTAAATTTGCACTTTGGAAGTGATAGTAGCTCGATCTAAATTGGTCACACAATATGTATGCTTGTATTAGCATTTCCGTGTAATGTTTCCCTTCAGATAACCTATTGTACTGCAGTCCAAAACGATCATAATGCGAGCCACATTGCGTCACCCTTTCATGATATGTGACACTAATTTTTTTTTTTCTTCGTTACCAAGGTGACAGTCCTGATTAAATCTTTATAGCAGTGATTCTCGTGGCACACTGCCTATTGGTGTGCAACGAATCCATGTCATTTGCTTCTGTTTCGACCTTTAAGCATCTACATCAAGAACCACATGGCAATCAGAAGTGGCTTTCTTTTCTAGCTTTCACTACAAATTGGAGGCATCTGTTTATTCCCTTTCATCCTACCCCGCGAAGGTTAGGCAAGCCATCTACATCTTTCACTACAAATTGGATGCATCTGTTTATTCCCTTCCATCCTAACCCGCTTAAGGTTAGGCGAGCCATCTATTTACTCCCTTCCATCCTATATCCTTTTTAAAGGAAGATCAAAGGTATGCTTTTGCTTTCAACATCAAAGGTATCCTTTTTAAAGGAAAATCAAAGGTATCCTTGAATGAGAGGTTATAATGCCCCAAGCTTATTTACTGGCTTAATTAATTTGTTAGTGAGTTGAAATCACGTGCAAAAAACTTGAGTGAAAATTGATAGCAAATGAACTTGAGTTGTAACCACTTAAATATATATATATTTTTTTCATCTAATATAAAACTATTTTTGATGTATCGCAGAAATAGAACAGCAGATGGAGAGGAATGTAAGAACTCTTTCTCTTCTCTTGGTTGCATTTCTTTATAGTAGTGCTGTGCTTTCAGCCTACTCGGCTGTTGCGGCGACTGCTGCTGCTGCTGTTGTCTATCGAGGCTCCTCATGCAACGGAACAGATATCAATTGCAAAATAGAGGAGGAGGTGGAGTTTCAATTTGGTTCAGAGATTGAAAGAGGATTTCTAGAGGCTCAAGTGGCTTCAATTAGCAATGGAGCCATAAGCGGTCCAGACAAACCAGTCTGCAAGACGGACAAGGGTGGCTCATATACGAATGCAAATTGCTTCCCAAAGTATGGGAATCAACCCAACCGAGGCTGCAAGAAGATCTACAAATGCCCTGGTGGCAATTGATTCATGTGCCATCAATATTTCTTTATTATGTCAGCTTTGTGCTAGTCTTTGTCTCCATTTCTGAATAAATGGATCATCATATAGTGACAATGGTGGTCATATGTTCTGCATAGCAGGTTAATGAACTTAATGGATTTGTTGCCTTTGATGAAAGAAAGATGGTGTGAAAAGAGGATGATCTTGGAGTGTGGAAGACCAAGTTGCAACTCCCTCCATTGAGATCAGAAGTCGGCAACTGCATGCTGGGTGTGGCCGGTCTAACTCGCCCAGCCATGGCGCAACCCTTGCGACGATTGCCATGCCTGGCCATCTCATCAGTGCACCCTCCTCTGAACTGCTTAATTTGTGTCTTTATCATTCTGCATTTAAAAAATAATAAATAAATAAATGGCTTTGTCTTTCTGTCTCTTTTTATTTCTGACAGCAATTGCTGGATCCATTGTCTTAGACTAGTCCAGTAGATAACAAGTATAGTTTTGACAAGCAAGTGGAATGTAGTCATATAGTGCTATTAGTACAGCCAAACCTCTATACCTTACTTGGTTAGTTAGAACATGCTTGTGTATGGATTAGCAAGTGTTGAATTCTTTGGCTGAAATATTGTTGGGTTATGGTTGACACCATCCAGCTTGAAAACACATCATCCAGAAAAAACATTCTATACAAGATTTGATTCATAAAACTAATTTCCCATATATCCTATGACGAATCGAAAGTATGCATTACACTAGTTTGGGTTTGGTTCAGATCAATTTGGGTTTAAATTGAAAATTTAATGATCTAAATCTAATCCACATTCGAAAAATGTCATGCTTTTGAATCCAATCCTATCCAAATAATTCTGGTTTAGGTTGAACTGGATTAATTTCAGATTGGCTACAAACCAAAAGCAGGTCTATCCAATCCACTAGCAGCCTTACTGCTTCTTTTGCGACAAAGACCTCTTTCATTGCCACGCGCGTTCTCCTCTTTATTCCCTTTGCTTTAAGAAGCATAAGGCACTTTACTTTATCAATCCTTCCACTTTCCTAATGCTACCGAGTGATAATATAATCTATCTGCCATCATTTATCTATTAACTTATGGATGATCAAATATAATTTCCTTCCAAGCTAAACTTGAGGTTGTGGACCAGGACTCTCTCTCTCTCTCTCTCTCTCTCTCTCACACACACACACACACACACACACACACACACACACACACCCCATCGATCCCTTTCCACCTATTTTCTCATCTTTTATCCTTTTAGAAAAATTGAAGAGTTACTGATGCTTGCTTCAAGGAATTCGAAACTGAAAATTTTGTAAGCATCAAATCATAAGTTTCAAACTAAGAAATGGAGAGGAGTTCATTAAGATTTAAATAGGAACACTGTCACAACAAACACAGTTGCTTCAGGTCAAAGGATACATACGCAATGAGTTTTATGTTCACAAGGAACTAATATGCAAATATAAAATATTTAATGAATTGAAAGAAAACTAAAGAGATTTCAAGATTCACATGCAAAAGCCTATCATATAATATGGTGGCGAAAATGGGCCAAACCAACTAGAGTAATAGGTTGCTCGGGGTTAGCTCATTTTGTAGAAGAGTTGCTCAAGTTTGCAGAATGAGTCCAAAAGTTGAGCATGAGGGATAGCTTTTAGACAGCTCAAATAATCTAAGGTGAGAGTATTGGGCCATGCGTCCTTCTAACTAAGCCAAGCCTAATTACTATTACTACTACTACTACTACTTCTTCTTCTTCTTCTTCTTTTGTTTATTGTCATACCCCAATCAAATAAGTAAGTTGAATATGTAAAATGATTGCATAATTTTTAAGTAAAACTTTCAAAATTATGCAAAGCCTATCAATTTATAATATATTATTTATGTAGAGATCATAATTAAATAGAATTTAAAAGATGATGAAAATGTTCATAGTCACATAAAGATCAAATTATTTATCACAATAGATATTGGTATCAAATGATTTAAGTACTCCTTAGCCTTTCTGTTCCTCACTCCAGTCCAACCGATAAGTACTAAAGCTAGGCTTCCGATGACTTTGTACAAATATAAAAAGAAAAAAAATATAATAAGCTTTAGCCTAATAAGAATTTCTCTATAATGCAGTATAAATTAGCATCATAAACATATAATATACATCAATATGAACATGAGTGATAATAACATATTATAATCATATCTCAAAATAGTAATAAATCATATTTGTTAAATCATGCTCAATAATGACTATATCATCAAATCACTTATATCATAGAAGATCAACAGTAAACTATGATATCATCATAATAATTGTCATCATATTTTCCTTGTTTTCATGATGTTATTGAATAACAGTTTGCTCAATTTCATATTTTTGTATTTTGGAGAGACATTGCACTAGTTAAGGCTATGTTTTAGCATATGGTAGGCTATCAAGTCTAGCCGCACTCCAACTTGCAGTGGCAATCAAATTAAGTCGCGCTCCAGCTTACAGTGCCAACCAATCTAACCATGGTGTAGCCCGCAATGGTAACCAATCTAATTGCACTCTAGCCCACGATGGCAATAAGTTGAGCCATGCTTCAGTTTATGATGGCAACCAAATCTCATGATTAGTTCATTATCTTTCCTCAAAATCTATAGTATTTAATCAAATTCTATGGATATATAAGCTGATGTTCCATTATTATTAAAATAAATAATGTGAAACCTAATATATGCGCATGTACTTAATAGTTATGCATTAGTAAACATAATTCTATCATCAATAAAGTTTATACTTGATTAGTTTTATGACCTCAATTGTATCATCATATTACCATTATAATATGCATTATGATAAACTAACACATGTATATTAACATGCATGATCATGCTAGCATTCATTCATATAAATATGCATAAAAATTCTTATATGAATTTGTAGAAATTTTAGACTTACTTCTTCTAGCTTTTATGATTATCTATCTGCACTGTAAGTATAGAGTCACTTTTAGAATATTTATATTATGTTTATTTATTTATATTTATTATTTTATTATTATTACTTATTTATTTATATATTTCTTTTCTAGATGTGGTCAATTGCCAGCCCAGCCAAAGGCTAACCCATCCAGTGGTTGCCCTGGCCTGAGGCAAGTTGGATAGGACTCTAGGCCTCAAGCCCAAGGCCCACAACTTAGAAGAAATTCTAGAATAGCTCTTGGTAGTCACGGATCATAACAAAATTTGTTCGCTAGTGGAGGTGAGAAGAATAGCTCTTGGAGTGTGGAAGACCACGCTGCAACTCCCTTAAATTAATTTGAGACCAGAAGTCGGCAACCGCATGCCCGGCTAGTGTGGCTGGTTAACTCGCCTGGCCATCTGATCAGTGCACCCTCCTCTCAGCTTCTTAATTTGTGTCTTTGTCATTCTGCATTTAAAAAATAAATAAATAGCTTTGTCTTATTATAGTCCGTCTCTTTTTATTTCCGGCAGCAATTGTTGGATCTGTTGTCTTAGCCTAGTCCAGTAGATAACAATTATATATACATTTCACAAGCAAGTGGAATGTGATCACATAGTGCTATTATTGCAGCCAAGCCTCTGTACTTTAGTCCATTAGTTAGATCATGCTTGTGTATGGATTAGTAGGTTGACACCATCCAGCTCATTCTATACAAGACTTATATACCCTAGGAGGAACTTAAAATATGCATTATTACTAGTTTGGGTTTGCTTCAGATTGATTTGGGTTTAGGTTGAAAATTTAATGATCCAAATTCAATCCACATCCGAAAAGTGTCATGTTTTTGTATCCAGTCCAATCCAAAATATTCTAGTTTAGGTTGAACTGGATTAATTGCAGATAGGTTGCAGAGCAAAAAGCAGGTCTATCCAATCCACTAGCAGTCCTACTGCTCTCTTGCAACAAAGACCTCTTCCTTTGCCTAATTCTAGTGAGTGATAAAATAATCTATCTGCCCTCATTTATCTATTAAGTTATGGATGATCAAATATAATTAAGTTTTCTTCCAAGCTAGACCCTCTTTCTCTATCACATGCACACCATTGGTCCCTTTCCACCTATTTTCTCGTCTTTTATCCTTTTAGAAAAAATTGAAGAGTTGCTGATGCCTGCTTCAAGGAATTTGAAACTGAAAATTTTATAAGCATCAAATCATAAGTTTCAAACTAAGAAATGGAGAGGAATTCATTAAGATTTAAATAGGAACATTGTTACAACAAACACAGTTACTTCATGTCAAAGGATACATACGCAATGAGTTTTATGTTCACAAGGAACTAATATGCAAATATAAAATATTTAATGAATTGAGAGAAAACTAAAGAGATTTCAAGATTGACATGCAAAAATCTATCATATAATACGTTGGTGCAAATGTACCAAACCAGATAGAGTAATAGGTTGCTCAGGGTTAGCTCACTCTGTAGAAGAGTTCATGTTTGTAGCATGTGTTCAAGTTGAGCATGAGGGATACCTTCTAGACTTAGCACAATAATCTAAGCCAGGAGTATTGAGCCATGCAGCCTTCTAACCAAGCCATGCCTAATTTTTTTTTAAAAAAAAAAAAAAAGATTTTAATCTTTGGGCTTGGTTTATTATAAGCTTGGAGTTTGTTTGAGCTCAACTCACTCTCTAAAACTCAATCTCACTTGTGAGCAGCTTATTTTATTTATAATTTGGGGATAAAATGATTTAAAGAATTTGAGTACAATTGAAAATTTAACACTCATTGTAAGATATTTCGCTAATGTCTATTTTATTATGATTAACTATATCATGGGAACCTAGATAAGTTTAGAAATTTGTATACAAATTTTTTAAAAAATAAAAAATTAATAAATAAAAAGGAAAAAATTTAGAGATTAATATGTCAAAAAGAAATTGTCGTTTCGAAATTGAAAATATGGAGACAACCATAACAATTGGATCTTTTACAAACGTGCTCTTTTATTAGTGGATTTTAAAAAACCACTGCCATAAGATTCTTTAAGCAGCATTTTCTAGAAATTTACTGTTGTAATCAACTGGACACATAATTTTGATAGTTTTTTCTAGCACTAAGATTAAATCACTAAGGAAAGTGTATGTTCTCTCAACGATCTTGTCAATATTGCTGGGAAAAAAATCATGTAACCGCAGTGATCTTGCCAATTTCATTAGGAAAAAAAAAATCATATAACCATCTCAACCCCTACATGCGGTAAAGATTTTTAAAATGACCATTAGGCCCTCAGTCCTGTTTTCCTTAAGAAGCAATTGAAACTCCTTGGGCTTGTTTAATTAGAAAACTAGATGTTTTTTCTGAAAAGTTTCTCCATGGTAATAGAATATCAGATTTTATATTTAAAATCTAATATTTTTTCAAATAGAAAACTGAATATATATTAAATTTGTGAACTATTTTTGAATTATTTTTTATATTTTTTTAAAATAAAGCAGTACATTTTTCATATTTTTTACTATCATACCTCTATCACCCATAGCCTCCATTACTAATCATCTTTTACTACCCACTACTATCACCATCATGACAACTATGACTACCCATTGTCCTCTATCATCCACTATCAACGACCACAACTATACCTCCATTACCACCACCATCACTAGCAGCATCGTAATTGCTACTATCACTATATCTACATTATCACCATCCCTTCCATCACCTTTTACTACTACCACTATATCTCCATCATACCTATCATTTTTTACTATTACTATCATTATAATACTTCTACTACTCATCACCACCATTACCTGCACCATCATGAGCATTATTGTCACCATACTTCTATTATCTATACAACCATCACCAAACCTATGCCATCCACCATCATCACCCTCCTCGATTGCCTACCACCAACTTTCATCACTCATCATCATCACCACCATGTCTACATCACCTATTTACCACCATCACCTTCTTCTACTACCTACCACTATATCTCCATTATTCATCTTCGCTATAGTTATCATACCTGCATCACTTATTACCGCCACAACCCCTCTACCATCACTCGTCATCATACCTTCACCATTAATATCCTTGATGATTTTTTTATTTTTATAAATGAAAAAATAATTTTTATTATGATAATTACAATTTGTACCCTATATTTTGGAAAGATTTTTAACCTAAATCTTAGAATTAATAAAATATCAAAACAAACTCTAAGATTTTCTAATTGTTATACTTAAAACCTTCTGTCTATTTAGAGTTAGATGGTATTATTTTACTAACCCATGCAATGCACATACTAAGCATTGGGGCTTATCACTGTATTTGTCCGCATTAAAAATGAGTAGTCGGTGCTTGCATCTACCAATCTCTTTGTCGGAGCCCTAGATTCAAGTTTAGGATTTTGAGTTTAGGGAACTCTAAATCCATCCACCAACCCTCTCTTTACAGGCAACATTATCCACCTAAAAATTCTCGATGTATTAGCTGCATAAAGTAGGAAAAATAAATAATGATCTAAAGATCAAAGTCTTTTTTTTTTAAGGGAAATGGGGGAATAAGATTTCCCCAAGCTTATTGATATAGAAAAAAAGGTATGGAGAAGAATTTGTAGAGAGAAGAAGACCAGAAAAAGAACAGAGAGGAGATGAGAATACCGAGAGGGAATGAGAATACCGAGAGAGAGAAGAACAGAAAACACAGCAGGAGAAGAATGAGGTAATATAAGTCTAATTCATCCTTCCACCGTATGTTTATATCTCCCATCATTGTTGAATTCAGCAAAGTTTCAGCGTTCTCTTAACTCCTGTTATTGGTGGACTAAGCAGAGCGCTTGGCAATCCTAATTCTTTCATCCAACCATATCTTTATCCCTAGACTGTTCCATTCACAATAGGTGTCAGGACTGATGCTAATAAGTGGTAGCTTTGTAGAGCATCTATTGATTTACATAGATCAGACCATGACTAGAAAGCGTATATAGATTTAAGGAAGATAGAGTTTGCTGAGGATCTCTTGTTCAGAAAGACCCTGGAATATTGTCAAAAAAAAACACCATTAGAGAATATGCATATATGACTGATAAGGAAGTGGATGCATATGCCTCCCTGAACCACCTCCTCGGTGAGACATCTTATGACCAGGAGAATTCACTGGAAGTTCCCCTAAGAGTTGTATGAATCCAAGTAAAAAAAAAAATCACATATAAGTGCACCAGAAAAAAAAAAAAAAAGAAAAAGAAAACCCTACATAAATCACAAAGATAGTGCATTGAAGAAAAAAAATCATACCATCTAGCTATGAATAAGAAAAGGAAATTTGATTGTGAGGGATCTACCTACTATCATACTTCACTGGCCTAACTACTCATGTGCCAGCTCAACATCCTCTTAGCATTCTTCCTGATTGCTAGTGTAGGTTGACCTGGCACTGGGTGCCAGATCATGTGTCCACTCTTTGCTTTCATGGCCATCACTTCTTCGTAAGGTGATGAGGCAGTGGAGCCTCTGTCATAAGAACATAGGAACAGATAGATGGACAAAACTCTTTGGCTCTCTCTCTCTCTGACGAGCCATTCGACCTTCTCCCTCTTCGGCACAACGGCCAAGAGTGTGAACATTTTGGAGACTCTAGTAGCTTGCACCGCCATCGACGATCCCATTGCTTCTTCCGCTGTCAGCCAAAACGAGGTATGTCCCTGCTATCCAACCCCATAAATATGGGTTGATCAGGTACTAGATGGCAGGTCATGTGTCCACCATGCACCACATGGCCACCGCCTCTCCATAAGGCGGTGAGGCGGTGCACACTGAGGTGATGAAGCCTCTGTTCTTAGCAAACAGAGGAACAGAGAGAATGGACACTCTCTATTGCGCTCTCCCTTCTGTTTTTTATTTCCCTCTTAAATGAAGTATATCCCCATTATCCGGCTCTATAAATATGGGCTGACTTGGCATTGGATGCCAGGTTATACGTCGGCCATCGTACGCTGCGTGGCCATTGCCTCCGCATGAGGTAGTGCATGCTAAGGTGGTGAAGCCTCTGTTCTTAATAAACTCTCTTTGCTGCGCTCCCTCTCTACTGTTTTCTATTTCCCTCTCCAGCGAACCATCCGACCTTTTTTTTTCCTTTTCGGCACCGTGACCAGGGATGTGGACATCTTGGAGACTCTTGTAGCTGTGGGCTGAAACGAGTTGTACGCCCGCTATCCGCTCAACAGCTAGAATAATTGAAATCACTCACATGATCAACATCCCCATCATCTCCTTCCTCCCCACGAATCAGCCGGCTTCCTGGGAATCAAAAGCAAAAGGATAAGCTAAATTTTAATTTAAGAGCCATTATATTGCCAGCATTAGCTGCTTGAAACATTACACCTGACTTCATCCTTTCAAAATCTCTAGCCTATTTTTAACCTCTTTGACAGACAAGCCCTTCCTTCCACCATCCGCCAAATCAAGAGATCTACCATAAGAATTCCAAATCCTGTACGACAGAAACAAGCAATCCCCATCGAAAGAAATCAAAGCGCTGGCCTCTCTCTGCCTTAAAAGCAAAGGCCACATTCCCCTTCCAGCACCGAATCGAGACGAGATCCAAACCTTCCCTTCGACGTTAAGGCAGCACAACCACTGCAAGAGTTTGAAGGTTCCATCAGAAGCAAGTGGGAGAGAGGAAGCAGGAGCGAGGCACAAGAAGTGATTCCTAGTGACGGAGAGAGGGTTTCTAATGAGGGAAAGGAGGTTTTCTTGTAGGACGAGGAGATGAAGGAGGGGACGAAACAGAAGCAAAACTATGTGGAATGAAATGAGTCTTCAGGCAAAATCAAAAAAAACGCACCCTTCTCCCATGTCTCGGCCAGATAACAACTCAAAATGCTTGGCACGTGTAACCACATGCCGGCAAAGCAACAGCAGACAGAAAGTTTTAAGTGTGACAGCTAAAAAATCTTAGTATTTATTTTAATATTTTACTAATTCTAAAAGTTAAATTAAAAAACTTCCAAATTATAGGTTTAGGTTATATAATTATCTTTAAAACTATATATTTTATATTATTTTATAAAATAATAAATTGATTCATAAAATTTGTCTATAAAAAATATTTTTTAAATTTAAATTTTATTTTATTTTTAAATTTTAAATCAAATTAGTGCAAAAAATTATAAAATTTCAAAACTTTTTTTAATCTTATTTTTATTTTTTTAAAATTTAAAATCAACTCATTATTTTATTGATCTATTATTTTATAAAATAATAGATTAATATATGAAATTAGTTTATAAAAAATATTTTTTAAATTTCAAAATTTTTTATCTTGTTTTAAATTTAACTTAAATCAGCACGCGTGCATTGGGGCGGCGTGTACCTGGTGGAGAAGAGCATTGAAGGTGAAAAAGGAACGCATTTTTCTACATCTATACCATTATTTCCTATCTTCTTCTCTCTCGGTCCTCTCAAACCCTCTCACCCAGCCTTTCTAAAATCTCCAAATCCATCGGCTCTCAAATCCTCTCTCAGCCAGTCTCTTCCCATCGGCCTGAAACCCCAAATCCCATCAGCCAACGCCGTCCGTTCCCATCATTTATCAAACCCTCTCTCCCTGTCTTCTTGAAACCCCAAATCCCATCAAGCCGTTGGTCCTCGATCCATGGCATCCTCTTCTCTTCAAATGTAGAAGTTGCTAGGTTTCTTCTTCTTGCTGGGGATCGCCACCGATCGAATCGCTCTTCTTCTTCTTTTCGATTGACTGCTAACGGCACGACACGAGGTATGTATGCTTCTCCTTTTCTCCCTTTGATTCAATATCTGGTGCTGCATTGAAGAAGCTCACAGCTTCTTTGTGTGTAGCTTCTCATTCACGAGTTGGCATAATATTTTTTGCAATTTTTGCTATTTTTAAATCTGAACTTCAGTAAACTGCTTCTCAGCATGCAATGTCCCTTCCTTTTTTCCACCCACTGTAAATTGTCAACCTTGTAACTTCTCATTCTGAATCAATAAACTAAGGGAAGCTCCTTACTCCCTCTATGTTCCCTTACTGGTGCCTCTGTTTTATCATGCAATCTCGATAATGAAAAATTCTATGCACACATTTGTGGTGAGTGATCAACCCTTTCCAATCCTATTTTCCTTGCATTGTCACTTACCAGGTGGAGCAGAGCTGCAAAAGCACATAGTTTGAAAGCTCTCTCAGCCAACCATGTTGCCACCTTTAAAGGAACTTGAAATGCCTCAAGCTCATCTGCTGGACCAATTATTCCATTAGCGTGAACTTGAGTTATAAGCATTTAAACCTTTTCTTTCTCATCTAATGTAAAATTATCTTTGGGATATTATAATTTCTCCGACGTTCTTATCGCACGCTACAAGTTAGATAAAATCATCTTGCCGTAGCGAAAGCAATTGCGCTAGTGATGCCAAAACATACCACCAAATATGTACATGGCATATGAAATAGAATGCCCTCAAGCATTTGAATTATTTATTTAGAGATAATAGTGATTTTAAGAAAGAATTCAGGAACTGCATATATGAATGTGAGGAGGTAGAGGAATTTCTAAATTTGTGGGAGACTATGCTTGAGAAGTATGATATTCATGAAAGTGAAAGAGAAATGGGCTAGGCCATATGTGAAGCGGAGTTTTTCCGCAGGTATGAAAAGTACACAATTAAGCGAAAGCTTTAATTCAGCCTTGAGAAACCATCTAAAGTCAGATATGGACTTGATACAATTCTTTAGACATTTTGAGAGTGTAATTGATGACAAAAGATATAAAGAATTAGAGGCTGAGTATAACTCTAGACAGGAGGTGCCAAAGCTTAAGACTAAAGCACCTATGCTAATACAGGCTGCAGAGGTTTAAACAAGTGCAATATTTCAAATTTTTCAAGAAGAATATGAGGAGTTCATATCAGCCTATATCACACATCGAGATGATAGTATGCCAACTCATGAACATATAGTTGCATTATATGGAAAGTGTAAACAATATAAAGTATTTGTTAACCCTTCAGAGCAGACTATTTCTTGTTTGTGCAGAAAGTTTGAGACACATGGATTCTTGTGTAGCCATGCAATTAAAGTTCTTGATATAATAGACATCAAGGTCATACCGGATAAATATATTTTTAGAAGATGGACCAAAATGGCAAGAGATGGTTGTATTCATAACCTCCATGAAAGAAAAATTGAAGCTAATACAAAATTACAGGTTTCAAGTCACTATAGATTGTTGTGCCCAAGGTATGTTAAAATAATTTCTTGGGCATCAGAATTTGAGGAAGCATACCAACTCTTATACAATCATTCAATTGAGTTAAGCAAGAAGGTGGAAGAAATTGTTCAGAGGCAAACTAATATTGACCAAGCTATTACAGGAGCTCTTGATCAAGTAACCTCATGTTATACAAACTACACAATTGAGGCAGACAAAGAAATTGAGAATATAAGTACCATGATACCAAAAAGACTTAAAAAGAAAGAGGGTCATAAAGGAAGAACCCGGCTTAGGAGTGGCATTGAGAAATGCTTGCAAAAGAAAAGAGGGAAGCCCAAAGAATTCACACTTCCTGTTGTAACACCACCACACACTCCATTGGGTTATAATTTTCCTAAGGTAAGCTTGTTTAGGATCATATAGCAATTTCTTATATTAAGCATAAAATGGATCTCGACAATTTCTTATATTAAGCAGAAGATTTATCCCCTCTTTGCATGGTACTGTGATTGCAGGGCTTGGAGTCATCTTCAGCAAGTGTTCACATTCCTTTCATACCATATCAGACATGTCAGGTTGTTACATTGTCTATTAACTCTTCATTAAATGGTAATTACTCATCATATTTCAGATATACTAATCTGGTACATGCAGTATTGTAGGGTGTTAGTGTATCTACTCTACTACCTTTGATGAACCGACAAGGTCCATTCACAATTATTAAGGGCATATTACTTTGAGAATTGAGATTATACTCCTATTCATGTTGTTATTCATATTCAGCTCATAGCAACACCTGAAACTTTTGCATCTTTTCTGTTGCTTACAGCATCCAATGTTAAATCCACCATCTCAAATTTCCCAGGCATCAAACAATGCTCAATGTAGCTAGGTATAATGAATATGTTATTAATGTGTTGTATCTCTTTTAGACTGTATCATATAAGTAATGTCGTTCTTCTAATTTTCCAAATTAGGTGGAGTATTGGAAGCAGTCGACTGCCAATGGAGTTCAAGTATTCCTTCTAAGTAGAATGACAATTTAACAGATTCTTTTGACAAGAGCTGAAAGACCTCTAGTTATTTCTTTTGTATGTAACAGATTCATTTGCAAAGAGCTGAAAGACCTCTAGTTATTTCTTTTGTATGTAACAGATTCATTTGCAAAGAGCTGAAAGACCTCTAGTTATTTCTTTGTCATGTATACGTACAAATATCTAAAGATAGTATTTTCAGTGGTTATTGGCATGCTGAATGTTGTGATGATTTGGATTTTATGACAAGGACTTCATGATACTGGGTGATTTAGTTGTTACACATAATATTGTGTTGTTTCTGGTGATTTTATTACTAGTTACTAAGTAGTAATTGTGAGTTGTTATTGGTATTAATGTTGCTACAAAGTATTACTTCGTTATTGTTGTTTTCATTATGTTTTATGTATTTTATTATTTTTAAATAATTGACAAAAATTATTAAGTGTCTATGCATCTGTGTTACGCAGCCCATATTCCGTACATGCTTTATGTGGTTCTTGATTGCCTGCATACTGCGGCCACCTCTTAAAATAGTGATGCTGCTTTATACCATTCATGTTTTGGGTTCCTAATGTGTTTTTATCATGTCATAATTCACTGCTTAATATTCTGTTTCAGACACTTCTCATACTATGTTTGCTACCTCTTTTTTGATAATGATGATGGATTTCAAAATTCTGCTTTGACAGAGTAGACATGTTCGGATTAAGATAAAAGCTTTTCAAAAAATTATCATGTGGTATAGGGTATGAGATTTTGGCTTATTTGGCTAAGAGCTGAAGTTTCAGCAAATATAGTTTGTATGGAGCTATATGTAGTTATTCAGTTGCTGCAAGAACTTGACTGTCCTGTAGCTGAGTTATGATTTATCAGGCTTTGATGCTGCTCAATATATTTGATACTTTCTGCATTGATTCTTTTTATGTTCATATTTTTGAAATCCAGAATCCTGACCCAGTGAACTCAAGCTTTCTTCTCCTTCTTTTCTTTGTATGGTGTTAGTGTTGCAGTATTTTCACCTTGGGCGCACAAACATCTGTCATCTACTACAGGAGCCACTGAAAAGGGGTTTGACAGTTTACACATAAAATAATGTTTATTTGCATAATTTACATTTATTTTAGTTTGTTGAAACCAATGGTGCTTGAGTGCGTACTTGCTTCTGCACTTCTCAGGAAAGGTGCAGCACTTGCTTTTGCGAACAGAAAATGAGCAACCTGACCACAGATGTTACTGAGTGATTGAGAAGAAGGTTCAAGTCTAGCATAGAGTAGTTTTGCCTGTAGGAGTCCTGCTGCTCAAGTTTCTCCTGTTATATTGCAGTCTAGAGGGCATTTGACCTGCTGAACGATGCTGCTCATAATGGATCTCAGATGATTGGAACAGTCAACCTTTTCTGCATCTAGTTACATGCAAGTTCTATGATATATATATTTGTCATAGATGCCTGTTGAGGTAAAGTTTGGAATGTCTTGATTAGCATTGCTGTGCGTAAGCAGTGGTTGCTCATATGAGGATACTTGTTTAGGTTTAACCTATAGCTCTTTCCACTTGTACACAACAACAAAATTTACAGGATTGGCTGTCAGGATGAGTTAGGTTCATACAGAAAGATGTAAAGGCTTTTGTCCGTTTCATCACCAAACCGTTAGCAACGTGACCATACCCATGTTGCAGTGTTAAAATGTTTTGGTCTTGAACATATTATTTGTTTTAAACCAAAAAATGCATCGACTTTTTTAGTTCCGGAATCAGATGTAAGGGCACGGATCTAACTTGCTGTTTCCTTTCATCAAGAAACCATCATTTTGTTTAGTTTACAGGGTAGCTTTCTGTTGGGGTCCTTCACTTGGGCTTCACAACAATGGGTTCAACAATCTTCAACCTCACAAAATCTGGTTCAGAAATTTGATCAAACACCTGGAGTGTGCTTAGAATTTGTTCCCTTTGTGAGTGAAGATTCAGTCCTTCGATCCTTGCCACTGTTACAGATGTTCTTGCCAACCTTTCCAAGCTTTTTTCTGAAGAAAAGGTACTCCAAGAGTCTACAATCACTGTTCCAAAGCCCCATTCACTCAAACCGCTCTACACCTTGAGCGTTCCACCCTTGGTTCCTTGTACACTTCACACAAATTTGAGAGGGTTTTCACATCAAGATCAAGCACAAAATGAAATCTAACATGAACAAACCAGATTTGATCACAATGAAGAACACCACTCCAATAACCAACAAATCCCACCTATTACAAGCCTTCAAAACAAAGAAAAATACAGCAGTAAAGAAAAATGATAGATAGAAGAGATCTCTTCATTACAGTCCGTGGTTTGATTTTTCTAGCTCGGGAATAAACCTAGCCCTTGCCAGTCCAAGTAGACACCGTATTGCTACGCCACTACCAATCTCAAGCTTGCTGATGAAGACAAACTCTAGTCGCCGTAAGCACTCTTCAAGAGCTCTCAAAATATCCAAGATAAAATCATCTTGCTCATCCACACATCCTTTTTATATGGACTCCCACAATGATCCAAATACTCATGACCCAACAAAACCATACAAACATAACAAAAGATCAATACCAACATGACAAAAGACAAGATAAGTTAATACGAAAGACATAATAAGGATCAACTAGTAGCATCAAGTGGGTCCAATGTATCAAGTGGGTCCAATGTGCTTCCTCCTGCTTTGTTCCGAATTCGTGCGCTCCTACGCCTTGGTGCTTCACCACTTTCCTGACTTCACCACTTTCCTGACTTCATTTGGTTAGAAATTGTGCTGAGTTTTAGTAGCATTTTTATTTCACATTTTCACTGAGTTTGTTTTCAACTTGATCATGTTTTTCCTTTTTTGACTATAGACCCTGATTCCTGGATCTGCGTTCTGTCCAATCCAAACTCAATTGCTTCAAGAAAATTATGTCTGATTATTTCTGACAAGTAATACAGGTGATATGCTTTAGTTCTTCTTATTTTATGTATTATTATGGTAATTTTTTGGAACCATTTGGTTACACAACTCAAGAACGTCCGTTACATTATAATAGTTTTTGAGGTGCCGGTACCATGCGTTCTTTATCGATGCCGTTGGATATAAGAATTGCTGGGTTATAACTGCGTCGTTTACGTACAGTAAAAGACTGAAGCTTGGTTATACTTGCGTCGTTTACCTACGGTAAAAGACTCAAGCTGGATTCCTTTGCTATGAGCCTGCATACCTTTTCATGCAAACAGACCACAAGAAAATGTGATGTAATTGGGGTCATTAGATACCTACCTAGAAACTTCCTTGGATGTATGCATGCATGTATGTGCATGAAGGTAGAGAACAATTTGATTTGACATGGTATGGCATACATGCAAATGCGATCCACTGTCTGCCACCCCCTTTAATCCGTTGCTGCCGTCCAAATTTCATGCATGGATGACAGCGACGGCAAGAGGGAAAAAGAGATTCTGCTCCCACCACCTGCCAAATAGAAATTTCCAAATTGAATTTTCCATTCATGCAGATAAAAAGTATGGTCAGAGAATGGCACAAGTTGAAGGAAAATGATGCCAGCGCATCGCTTTCAGCCATTCACGCATGAAAGCAAGCTTAAGAAACAAGGTATCTAATGGCCCCCGAACTGCGCTTCAAACGAAACCCAAATCCCTCAAAATCCGGGGAAAAAAAAAACCTCTAAAAAATCACCATCCTTTGACGCCACCAAGCTGTTTTCCTAGTGCACTGACCACGGCTCATTCTATATCCCCGGTTGAAAGACTTAATGCGCTTCATTTCTCGCCAGTTGGTTTGAATATCTTTCCAACCATACGATTTAACAGAGCCCACTTGAATCCACTGTTGCACTGCCCTATACAGTATTAAATATGTCTCGCAAAGGGTTCGTGCTAGAGGTGGCAATTGAGTCAGATCATTTTAAGTCTGCATTGTTTTTATGTTTGTGTCACTTTCGATTTTTAGTCATTGAAGCAAAACTATAATCTTAAATAATCAGGCTAGGGAACCTCAAGCCGAGTAAAACTATAATCTTAAATAATCAGGCTAGGGAACCTCAAGCCAAGCTAGATACACCAATTGATTTGGCATGATGTGGTGGACATACAAAGGAAGACAAGCAAATAAACCATCGCACTTGATATACTGTCACTTATCTTAAACATATATTTAACCTCATATTTGTATTTATATAAAGCTAAGAAATCTAGCTATATCTTTTTGCCAATCTTTTTAAGTAAGATTTTGAATTGTCATAAATGGTCACAAATTAGGCTCTCTTCATGTCTCATATCCCATGTAAAATAAGAATATTGTATATCGGTCCATTTGTGACTGACATTTATTTGTTTGCAACAGAACTTGATTCGATTCATGATTAAATTTGAATCTTGAGCTTGATTAAAAATCCAAAACTTAAATAGGAGAATATGTGAGAATCCTTATGGACATGTATATGGTCTCATATCAGTTGAGCAGTATAGAGATTTTAGATTCATCTACAAAACCAAGGAACCTCAGTAATATCTTCTAGCTAATCTTTTTAGGTGAGGTTCTGAGTTGTTACTTCAATGTTGACAAACATCTTTAGCTTGGGAGAATGATATCTAATTTAGGAGGGAGAGAGAGAGAGAGAGAGAGAGGGGAAGAGGAGAGCCACTCGCATTATAACCACCACCTAAGTTGACATGCATTGTATAAGAATTGAACCTAGAAACCCTGGTTTGGAACAAATGAGCGTGGTCACCAAGGTAAGTTCTCCAACCTAGAGACTTGCTGATACAATTGGAAATCCTGATCTATTCTAATACCATGCATCAAACTATGGATTGTGATTAATTCAGTAGCAAGTTCTTCACAAAGTTTCTTTTCTTGATAAATGATTTAAATTTAAATAGTAATTTAAAGCATATGCTAGAAGAACCAAACACATACTGTATTCACATGCCATTACCATTTTCATAATTGCAACCAGTTAAGCCTGCTACGCATTGTTGGAGATTTCCTTGTCAGCTTAAATTTTTATCAGTCAATTGGTTCCTCAACAGCCACTTGTAAAATAGCACTTTCAAAGGAGGAATAATATATTCGACTTAATTCAAAACCACGTTGCAATTATAATAAATTAATGTCAAAATACAATAAAGAAATTAAAGCGAAGCAAATCACCAATCAACATGCTACCATCCTGTGAACCTTTGTTTAACGATTGCGTGATTGAAAATTTTTGCATGACATTCAACTTTGGTTGATGATGAACATAACGTGACAAGACATATAATTAAGTGCTGGTGTCTGGCTTAGTCGGCTTCCAGCTCATCTAATTCATGTATCTACTCATGCTATACGAGCATGGCATTACATAATTATATATATAATGGAATACATACTCTTTGTCATAAAATTCAAAAGGCTTAGAGACTCGGCTGTGCACTATGCCTCTTACTCTTGAGATCAAGGTGAATAGCTTGGAAGGAGTAACTGCTCTTTGAATGTTGATTTGCCTTAAGTGTATGAGCTCTTTTCAACTAAATCAGTTCTTTTGAGTTGTGAGCTTCTCTCATTCCTTAGCAAGTTATAAGTTATGTTAAGCATTGAGGTCAATGTGCTCCAAGTATAGAGTTCTTAGGCCTATCTTGCCAAAGTTGTTGACCTTGTTGGCTTTCCATTTTTGACGACGTAAGCAAAAAGTTCTTCTAAGCTACAAACTTTCTCTTTCTTCTCTTTCTTCAATGGAGAGCTTTTCTAAGTTGTTAGCTTTCTCTCTCTCTCTCTCCTTGGTAAGCTAGATGTTGGTCAATTTGGTGTGAGACACAGAGATTTCAAGCTAAGAGCTTTTGAGGTAGGTCAGACCAAATTAAGCTTTGCCCAAGTTAAGTCAATACCTGAGCTAAACTATTGAGCTAAGAAATTAGCATTTGAGCTGATCTACCAAGCTGGGAGATCCGCATCTAGACTAGTTTACCAAGTTAAGATGTCAGCACTTGAGCTAATATGTCAAACCGAGTAGTTAGCATCTTAGCTAATCTTGCACATCAAGTCCTTTAGAGATCATCTAAGTTCTAGGATAGGGTGCTTGAAGTTTGTTAAGGTCCTTTGGAATACTTACATATAGGTTCCCTCAAATTGCGATACTTCGATGTGGGCTTGCTAAGAGACTCTTTATCCTTACATAGTTGGAGCAAGGTTAATAGAATAGATTAGCTCTCTCTCCCGAGAAATGCTTTCTCAAATAGGTCGGCTCTCTAACAAAGTAAACCAACCTTCTTTTTCTTGATAAGAAAAATTCTTTTGAGCAGGTTGCTAAATAGGACAAACATTCTTTTTCTACCAAAGAGAGTTCTTTTAGGTGAGATAGCTTATCTGGTTGAGTAGATCGATCCTTTCTTTCTTGGAGAGAAAAATTCTTTCAAGTGGGTTAGTAGATGGGTCCAGCTCTCTCTTCTCCCAAGGAGAGTTGCTTTATATGGGTCAGCTCTTTGGCAGAGCAAAATAGCTTTCTTTCAAGCGAATCGATAGAGAGACAAGCTTTTTTCTTTTTCAATAAGGAGAGCTCTTTCGAGTAGGTCAGCAGGAGAGATCGGTTATCTCTTTCTTCTAAGGTAAGTTCTTTCAAATGGGTTAACACTTCTAATGGGGTGGACCGGTCTTCACATTCTCGATGAAAAGAGTTATTTTAAGTGGTCAGCAAAAGGGACTAGCTCTCTCTTTTTTCTAAGAAGAGTTTTTACAAGCGGGTTTGCTCTTTGATAGAATGAGTGACTTTTTTTTTTTAATAGAAAGAATTCTTCCAAGTAGGTTGGCAAGAGGGATTGGTTCTCTCTTATGCTCAGAATGAGTTCTTTCAAGCAGATCAACTCTTTAATATAGCAGATTAGTCTTCTCTTTCTTTGCGAGAAGAGTTTATTCAAGTGGGTTGGTAGATGGAACTGACTTTTTTTTTTTCTTGAAAGACTTTTTTTAGATGGGTTGGCTCTTCTAATAGAGTGGATTGACTTTCTCTCAATGATCTCACTCATTAAATTGATATATTATCTTTAAAGTTCTTAAACTCTAAAAATTATATGATTTGAAGATTGCTAGTTTATGCAGCAAGTGATGAGAAGACAAGTGTTATTTTATATTATTTAAACTATCTAATTTTTTAACTATTTGATTCATGAGTTAGGAATTTTCAAATCAAACGATTTTTAATGTTTAAGTATTTTAGACATAATAGATTGCATTCAATTGTTAGAATAATCAACATAGGGCCTCATTATCTAATTTTTCACTTGAGCAAATCTAAGTGGAGATGAAGCCTAGTTATGCTCTCTTTATTTAACGTACAAGATTGGTCATTTCATCAAAAAAAAAAAAAAAAAAAGAAACAAGGATTTCCAACCACCATGATATTTCTAGAGTATTCATAACGTTGAGGCAAAGCACCAACTAGGCATTCCGTTTGTTCTCTTGCATTGAACTAATTTAAAATATATAACTTTGATAATACGATGTTTCTTGTTAACACCTTATCTTGTTTAGGTAATCCACAGTAGAAGTATATACGGAGGATTACAAATATCCATACCTCTTATATCATGGCAAGGACCAAGGCATCTTTGGCTGGCTGTCTTTATGCTACAAATTAACGTCATAGCCGTGGAAAAAGTCAGCCATTGGAAATTAGCTTCATGAGGGATGACTTGACCCGCGAAGCTGAGATCCTGTCTTCATGTGACCAGAAAGTCAGCATAACTCCTGCACCGGGTGTGGCCTTACCCTGAGGTGACACCTTTGACTGGCGTGTCAAATGCTTCATTGCCCAGGCTCATTTCTTGGACGAGGGCATAGTGTTTATAAAATAAAGGACTCGACTGTCGCTAAAAGCCATTTGAGCTTAATTAAGAAGGAAAAAAAAAAAAAAAGAAGCCTTCCTGAGAGGCTACCAGGTCTAGAAGACAACATCATCGGTCAGTGGTTTTACGCTGTATTGCATTGCTAAAATGGAAGAGCCAAGTACCTGAAATCCCATCTGCTGAATAGAACAAGGTGGTTAGGTCGGATCTCCGCACCCAAGGTTAGGATTCAAGAAGGACGTTTCTAGTTTGTTTTGAGGAAAAAGACAACAGAGATGAACGCAGTTTCGATAACCTTAAGAGATTTTGGTCTTCTCTCGTTGCAAGATTTGTGTTAAGATGTGTTGGGTTGTTGTTGGACCCAAAGGCGAGAATGTTTATTATCTTAGAGCATATGATGATAAAGATTTCTTCAACTTCCAACAAGCTGATGCATGGCAGCTTACTCCGTATCATGCCACTATTAGCATGACCAATAGGTATTCCGAAAGTGGATGCCCGATAGATCAGCATAAGGTGCATACCCAATGGGTCAAATATAGGTGCGGCTTTAGGCAATCTATCTTGTGATTTGATGGTAACATGCAACTAACTACCAAAAAAACATCTCATGATACTCCATATAGTCTCATTCGGAAAAATGGTCTCATCATTGCAAGGCACGTGGCTTATAATTTAAGCAATCTGTGTAATCCCATCATAAGATATAGGACCTATGTCGAAATGTTACATAACTATCTATAAAAGAAAGGCTCGATCAAAAATAGAGAGGCACAACTACAACCACACAACTAATTCCTAGAGGAGTGATGCCATACTTTACTTCTCTCCATTGATTTTCTTTTTTTATAAGGTGGGCCCTTAGCTGCCCTTATTATTCCTCTTTACTGGCTTGAGTACCAGACAACCTTCGCTACAAAACCTTTGGTACACGCTCTCTCTCTATCATCACATATTACCTTACCTTTGGTACACGCTCTCTTTCTATCATCACATGTTACCTTGACAAACACTTTGGCTCTTGCTGCTGTAGTTGTCGATAACTTCGTTTCCATATGATTATTTTTACTATCTATTCTATTGGTGTATAGTCTTATAACCGAATTTCATTATTATCAAAAAGCTATGCCAAATGAGACTTAAATCAAGATTTACCCTACTAGAGCCAAATTATTATATATATATATATATATATATATATATATATATATGCTTAGATGAATATTCTACATGTAACCATCTAAAGCACTTTCTTATAAAGATACAACTATAAGAAAGGAGTAGTGCTACGTCTACTAATATTTTGAAAGAAAGAATTAAAGAAAGATAAATTAAAGTTTTTCTAGCTGGGATTGTGGGAGCTAAATAAGACAGAAATATATTTTCATATCTGACTGATTTTTTTTAAAAAAAAATCTAATTTTTTATAATTTTCCAAACATCCAAGCATGCGCTATGAGTAAGTCGTTTGGTGCTCCAGGAACAGAGGCTAATGTCGAGCATTCTTTGGGCTTCGTAGTAGCAGGTAGAAGTCCTGCGTCCCAACTCGATCCACTTTCTGCTCTTTGTCAACCTAACCTTTGTTTGGTTCCCGGGGTCGCGGATGGGCCAGAGCAAAAGCCGAGTTATCGTTATCGGCACACCCACCGCTCACGTTGTTATCGCGGATATCAATTTCCAAAGTGGTCGTTACCGTTATCACCTTCAACCTTTTCTCTTCACGTTTCTTGACTCTTTCTCTCTGAGATCAAGATGCATATGGCGGAGATAACAAGCGAACCGTCGTTGCTATCAGATGGTGGTGACGTTTGGGAAGAGGACATGCGCCAACTCGAGAGGTCTCGTTGATCATACGGAACGCCGGACCCGCGGCTGGAACGCCATCACTTGACGACACTAAATTAGCAGCAGCATTTATTCGCATGATTGGACAGAGATTATTTTTATCTTCGCCGAAGAATCTTGATTTCGCTTCGTCCCCATCCATCTCCTGTAAATTTTCATAAAAATAATATCCATCCTTGCACCCTCTTCGTAGATAGAGATTTTTTTTATCTTTACTCATCCTTAAGAGAAAATAAATTTTCATCCCTATCTATCTCATTCCTCTCTTAATAATATATATAAAATTTTAGTAAAAATTATAAGAATAATTTTATAAATATAAAAATATTATATGAACAAAAAAAAAAATAGAAACAAAATGAGATGACAATGAAATGGAGATATATTTATTTTCATCCCCTCTAAAGAAGATAAAATTAATCTTCATTCTCATCCCTAAAAAAGATAAAAAATCCTTGTTCTAAGTGGCATAGGCAGGATGGATTCCTATATTATATGTTGAAATGGTCAGAAGGACGTATAGAATTGGCAATATATAGTCTGGCGTTTAGTTATTCTAAGAAACAAAAAAAAGGAAAAAGGTGTTTTTGAAGAGCAGCTTGATTATGGAATCTTTTGAAAGCAATGTGTCTTCTATGAAGTTCATTAACTAAGTGCAGAATGTTTTTATTTCAAACCAAGAATGTGGATTAAGGGCAGAAAATAAAACCAAAAAAAGTTAAGATTAAAAAGTTAAAAAGATGCTTTCCATTTGAATGTGCGACTACATTTGTAGTAGAAATCATTGTTAACTCAACGATTTTTCCGCCTAACCCTTACATACACTAGCCGAATTAATCCATGAATCATGAAACCTGAAAACTGGTTATCAGACAACCCATCCACTGAGAGCAATGTGTCATCTAACACGTGAGGTGTTTGTTCGTCAAGGCAAACTGATGTGCCTCGAAGAGGACATCCCATCCAGAGTAAAGAGAGCAGTTGGATTCGCTTCCAATGGGGAACCCACCAACTCCATTGATGCCACAAAAGACTCGCCAGCAATTCAGATAGGTAGGCCCTATTACCATTCCTTTGCTTTCAAAAGATTCATGCACGTCCGTGGCATTTTCATAATTCATGCGTGTCCCACGGGCATTTCCGGGATTCCGGCGCGGCGCACGCCGGTGGAGCGAGAGGGAGGTGGGCACAGCAATTGTGAACCAGGACGCGCACCACCTCCCCTCTGCTACGAAGTCTCGTCCTCTCCACCACCATCTGGTCGCTTTCCTTCAAACTTTTTTGTCCTCGTAACGAAAAAGAGTGCCCGACCCGGCGGTCTTCCTGCTTCGGCCATTCAGGGTTATGATGAAAAAGAAAACTAACAAAAGAGAGATCGTATTCTTACCAAAATTTCTGGCCCTTTGTACACCGTATTTATTTATTTATCATTCGCAAAACAACGATCTACGCTCCTGGACCATCTGAGAATATCATTAAGAATTCAACTGAATCTCGGCCATCTAAAATTAATCCTTTTATATTTCGATCAACGTTGGAGATCGCTCAAACAGAGTTAAAATTTCTACTCGGAAATCGCACTCAACTTGGACGTAAAATTACGTCCGCCGCCGGCGGCTCTTTTCGCCCGCCTTCTCTCCCCCTCCGCCACCGCCACCCGGACTCCGCCGCCGCCGCCGCCGCTGCCTCCAGCGTCGACACCGGCCCTGTGCCGGCCGGGCGGGAACACCAGCGGCCCGACGGAAGAGGCGCTGGACATCAGGGCGGCGCTGGCTCGGACGGCGAGGGCGGCCATCTCCTCGGCGAGGAGGGGCCGCCTCAGCATGGAGAGCGGAAGGAGGAAGTAGAGCTGCCCGGGCTGCAGCTCCTCGTCGGCGCTGACGGCGGAGACGAAGCCGTAGAGCTCCATGTCGTCGGAGCTGCACACGAAGCACGTAGGGTCCTTCTGCAGCACGTGCGCCGCCTTCACCGGCCGCGAGAACTCCTCCAGCTTCCCATCCTGTGACACCACCTTCACCGTCGCCAGCGCCGTCGCCGCCACTGCCGTCGCCTCGCACGAGCTGCAGATCCCCATAGCCGATGAGCCGGCCGGAGCTGGCCTTTATGAACAAGAACCAATCGGCCAGTCTTAAACGGAGAAATCGGTGGTTAACCAAATTAATGACTCGCTTTCGTGTGTGTGTGTGTGTGGATGTTGCTGTACTAATTAATTGCGTGGAGTGGGGGCTTGGGGTTTGGAGAAAGAAACCGAGGGAGGATATATAGAGGCGCAGTGCATGGACTGTCGGCTCTTTTGACGCCTGATGAATAATGAGAGGGGTCCAACCTGGAATTTGGGGCGGACAGGTTGTAGAGCGACGGGGAGCGTGCTTCGGCGATGGGCCTCGAATTTGGAGGATAATTACGAGTCCGTCCTCGGCGGGCCATTTCGAAGGCGGGCCGGTGACTGAGACACCCTTGAATTCGATGGATCGGTGGATGGCTTTTGGTGGTGGGGGAGGGTATTATTGCCCTCGTCTTCTAATCCCGTCGGAGGAAGGGATCTCAAGGAGGTTTGGCCGGCGGCCTTATTTGGCAGCAACCAATCTTGGTAATCACTGCTTACCATATAGGTTACCATATTTAAAAATTTAAATAAAATAAAATTTAATTTAATTTAAAATAATTATATAAAATTATCAAAAATAAATTTTAACTTTCATATAAATATTTAATAATATTTTAATTCAATTATATATTTAATATATAGTTGATAATATTTAAATATTTAATTTTATATTTATATTTAAGATGAAATATATAATATATAATATATAATATTAAATTTAATATAAATATAATGTTTAATATTTAAAACACATTATATAATAATATTTTTTAATAATAAATATAATAATATATTATATGTAATATATTAAATATTTATAATATTTAAATATATAATATTTTTAAAAATAATTTTATAAAGAATTCTTGATTTTTATTAGAACACTCATATTTTGGTTAATAAAATATAAATATAATTTAAGAATATGATAATCTAATTATTGTTATTATAAATTAAACATGATAATTTTTTTAATTTTTGATATTTTGATTATTAAATATAAATTTATTATAAATATAAAAATTTTAATAATATTATATTATTATAAATCAAACATCAGTGGACCATTGCATGTCTAGTCTTTTTGGAGAGACCGAGAAGGATTCGCAAAGTCCATCGTGTAAATATATACACGTGCTATATAGCCAAGCGCTCAACACGACTAGTTTTCTTTGAAAACGCGTTCCTTGCGGATAATTGGCTGGGTGCGCATTTCGGTAGAACTAGTGACGGTGTTATGTGGTAAATGCGGTAACTGTACTTCCTCATAAATCGTAAAAAGACTACTTGCCATTGGAAGACGAAAACAAAAAAAAAAAACTCAAAAAACAAGGAGTAAAGCAGGCATATCCTACTCGCCTACAATGTTTAATAAAAATAGCACTGCTGTGCGTGAATGAGTTGGATCGATCCATGATCCAAAATAAACTGATTCAAATCATAATTAGAGTTTTATAAATTAAATTAAATTTAAAAATTAAATTCGATTTAAATTTTAGATTAGTCTTGAATCTTATATTTTTTTTAGCTCGATCCAATCTGAATCGAATCTAATTTATTCTAATTCATAAAACATAAATATTATTTTTTTCACTTAAATTATCTTTATAAATTCATTAAATAAACTCTAATTTAAACTAATTTTTCTTTTTATCTTAATGGTTAGATCTCCTTCATCTTTTTTTTTCACCAATTATATATCTAAATATTTATGTTTTATTATTTGTTTTAAAGAATTCTTATTTATAATATATTTAAGTATTTTAATAAATATTTTAATATCATAATTTATAAACATAAAGATAATTATTTACTTAGATAGAATTAAGAATTTCTAAAAAAAAATTTAAGTTTAATTTTTTTTTCTTTTTAATTTTATTTAATTTTTTTAATGGATCTATATTTGATTACTAATTACTAAATGTTAACTATAAAATAATAGTTAAACATTTGACTTAATTTCAAACATCATTCGATTCAATCCTACCCTAAATTTCAATATTTTGGATTAGAACTAAATAATCCGTTGGGTTTAAAAATTTTTTCATAGATCTAATCTGATTCGATCCAATCAGTAAATGAGTGGTTCGGGTATAGGATTAAGACTCAAATATAAAATTAGGTCAAATCAAAATCAAATATGATACGATTCGACATAGCCTGTCTGTAACCCTACTCAACAAGCGATAAAAAGATAGGAAGATAGTAATTAAAGGAATAGTTAGAGTTTCCAAGAAAAACTATCTAACCAGATATGCAAAACTATGTGACAGTTTTACAAAACAGAAGTCTAGATTTACTAGAGTTACAAATTAAAAACTTCAAATTATTAATAGAAACTTAAATGAGTTCCAGCATATGTTAAATGCTGATCATCTTACATAGAAGTGTATCAATCAAATTTAGTACAAACAATATTGCTTGATAGGATCCTTTCATTTGAATAAATCATGAGTATCCTGGGACATGGCAAGCATTAGCAAAAGAAAAACGATTATTGGACTCTAATATCATGTAATCTTCTCATTTCCTATCTTGCTATAGTTGGTGGTTTTATACTCATAGCTTGCTAAGCATTATTGCTTGACTAGAGCAGATAATAGTTGAGATTTTGTGCAACGTCTCAAGGCCTCTCAATGCAAACTATCAAGAATAGCATGTGTTAGACATTGGGTTCAAATTAGGCACCCATGATGGGCTAATCCGACCTAACCCAAGTCACTCAGGCTTGAGGAAGCCTGGGTCTATTTTTCCAAACTCCTATCATGTACTTCTAGGGGTTGAGAAAACTATCCACTACAGAGTCTTTACGAGGAGTTGTTTCTCTCTCGAATTCTGCGTTAAGGAGCGTAGGTGAACTCTCATTCTTATGAAGGCAAGAGGACCATGGATCCGAAGACTCGATAAGGTATTTGAGTTATGGAGGAGAAGCCTTAGTTCGATATGTAGCCAAGACTCAGACCAAGGGAAAGTGAAGGAACTTCAGACCGCTTCACATAACTTCGACCCTAAATATATGTGATGTTTAATTTTCATTGGTTTTATTTGATAACATGGTTTTCAAATCATTGCCACCCTTGATTGAATTCTTACTCCTCCTTAAAGAAGAAAATCAAGAATACTTAAGCCAAAAATAATAACGCATTTATTTGTTATGCAAATAAGGAGACAAAATATTTAGTTAAAGCATATTAGATTCCTCGATGATTCCTCTTCCTTGGAAAGTTATTAATGCTATATAGTGTAGAGGGTATATATTGGTAAGTCCTTATTAGAGTTTGCCATAGAATTCACAAGCTCAAGAAGGAAAAGTTTTCTATATCCCAAGTAGGAATTTAGTCTTAATCTATGTAGGCTTGGAATTCAAAAAATAAAGAAGGATATATTTCTATATCCTTATAGAACTCAAGTCCTAATCCATATAAATCACTATATGTTCCTCTTCTATATAAGCACATATAGTCCTAGCTTTCAGGATAATCACAAATAACTCAAAGGGCTATCATGAGAGTTCAGGAGAGGGCCATCTTAGGTATATATGGGTCTAGGGATATAAGAGAGAGAGTCTTTGATGGAAAAAAAATTCTAGTAATTTTAGAATCTAATGAGGAATAGTTCTTATAATCTTTAATTTCTTTTTTATAATGAAATTCTCTATTCTGCTTCGCCCATGGTTATAAACTACTGGTTGAATCATATAAATCCCTATGTTTGCTCTCTTATTTTTGATTTTACCCTTTAATCTTCCCCTTTGGAATTTTGTTCCTTGCATGCCTTTGTCATTGCAAGTTGTATTAGAGCTTTTGCTATCATAATAAGTAGTGTCAGAGCTTCTGCTGTTGTAATAAATAGTATCAGAACTTGTTAGTGTTGCAACAAATGGTATCAAAGCCTAGGGTTCTTGAGGGTGTGCAAGGTTGTTGATCTTTACAACATCAACCTTTACTTAGAGCTTAGGATTTTCTTGAGTTGAGGGTTTCTTGAACCTAGGGTTTCATAAATTTGGGTTTCAACTTTTGGTCCTTTAAGACCTGTTTTGTGAATCTTAGAGCCTGGTTTTTGAATGTGTGTAGGAGAATTGCTTAGATTGTAGTAGTAGATATGTGTATCAAAGTTCTTGACAAGCAGCACAAATCTCCAGGTAGTAGATCAGGACAGTTATCAAGCCACTTTTGAATCCGTCCATAGCATAGAGATCCATGCTTTGAGATCTATGCTCGGATATTAGTGGGAATGGTGAGATTGGGTGGTCTTCCCTTCCATTTGGAACAATGCCACTACTGGAGGAGCTGTCGAGCCGATCAGCGCTTCGATTCACCAGTGCCGGTGGTGGAGTCAACGGCCAATGGGGAGAGGCGGTTGTGGTGGCGGATTGGGGAGGTATGTGGTGTGACGAGGACCTATGGATAAGGCCAATAAGGGTCTCTTGATCAATTGCCAAAGAAGAGAAGCAGCAATCGATGGTAACCGGCAACAGAGGAGATGTCGCCTGGGGACAAGACTTGTAATACATAAAAGTAATCCTACATCGGATAAAAAAGAAAAGTTTGAAGTGCTTATAACTTAAGTTCACCTACTACCAATTAACTTCTACTTGAGTTTTTAGGGCCACATGGTTTCAACCCACTAATAAGTTAATTGAACCAATAGATGAACTTGAAGCATTACAAATGATAGTAGAGTCGATTCAAGTATGCAAAAGTTAGTGAGCTGGAAGAAAGGACTACCCATATAGTGGTGGTAGAGTCCTACTATAGCGTAGAGCTACCCTTGCAGTACCAATAATCCAATTCAGGGTAGATTCTGTCTAGCTACACTTGCAGTACCAATAATTCAATTCAGGGTAGATTCTGTCTAGCTTTGGTGCTCGGAGTAGATTCTGTCTAGTTTGTGGCATGCGACGTTCTGTTTAGCTTGTAGAAAGAAGAAAAAGTTTAAGTACTTATAACTTAAGTTTACCTGCTATCAATTAACTTTCACTCAAGCTTTTAGGGCCATATGGTTTTGACCTGTTAACAGATTAATTAGGTCAGCAGATGGGCTTGAGGCATAATAGGACTCCTAGAATGAAGACCCCTATTTTTTGAACTTCTAGAAGCTAGTTTTCTAATGAGTTTGCGATTGAAGGTGGAGATTGGCTGAGTTGTGCAACTGTAAGGAGGAAGACTGGTGGCATCATCTTTGATGGCTGGGCCATTCGTACACTGGTCGTAGTCGGTGGGTCGAAGGCAGTGTTCAACAAAGAAGAGTGCAATTTGGCTGCTCGATTCTACTTTCGCTAGTGAAGAAGAAGAGTGGCCAAATCTGAAAAGGAGCTGGTGGTTTTTTCTTTTTGATGGTGATTTAGTAGACGGCTATGAAGGAGACCACATAGGCGATTTTATTGACATGAGGCAACTAGACGCCGAAGAGCAGGCAGCCTCATTGGCGATGGTTGAAACCGAAGGCTGAAGACATGTTGACCAGTGGGGGGTACAAACGAAGCTAGCATATGAGCATGAGGGGGAAGAAAGAAGAGGAGAAAAAAAGAAAAAGAAAAGAAAAGGAGGAAGAAGAAGAAGAAAAAATCTATTTTTTATTTGAAAAAGTGGTTTTCTATTTTGGTTGAAAAGTTGCTACATCATATGGAATAAGTCTGGAATATTCTGGAATAAGTCTAGGTTGAGTTGGAATAACTTGGAAGAGAAGGAGTAATTATTTTAGAAAGGTTATTTTAGTGAGCTAAATTAATTTGGTAGGTACTCAGTTGGTGAGAGGCTTATTTAGAAAGGCCAGTTAGTGAGAGGCTTACTTGAAAAGTCCAGAAGAGAGTTATTTAAAAAGCCTAGTTAGTTGAGAATTTAATTTGATGAGCTCAGTTGGTTGAAAAGCTTGATCAGCTTAGAGCCTTATTTGATGAGTTCAATTAGCTCAAAAGCATATTTGGTGAGCTCAGTTATTTGTGAGGCTTATTTAATAGGTATAATTTTGATAGCCTTATTTGTTAAAGCTTAGTTAGTTGAAAGACTTATTTTGTGAACTCAAAAATCTTCTTATTATTTTTAGTGAAAGGTCTGGTTCTTCATTAGAAATAGTGACGAAATTTAAGATTGAGAAATTTGATCACACTAATAGCTTTGGCTTATGGCAAATTAAGATACGTATTATCTTGATGCAATAAGGATTGCTTAAGGTACTTCTTAGAAATGAATATATATCTCCTGAGTTAAATGAGGAGAAGAAGGAAGAGATGGATTTTAAGGCCATAACTGCAATACAATTATGCTTATCTGACGAGGCACTGCGTGAAGTTATGGATGAAAAAATGGTTTCTTTATTATGACAAAAGTTGAAGTCGCTATATCTAATGAAATCCCTACCAAACAAATTATATCTGAAGCCTAGTTGTTCAAGCTTTCCATGATCAAGGCACACTTATTAAGTCTCATTTGGACAAGTTTAATTCAATTATCATAGATTTGCAATCAATTGATGTTAAAGTGGAAAAGGAAGATGAAGCTCTCTTGTTATTATGTTCTTTGCCTCAATCATATAAATATTTCAGGGATATTTTATTTCATAGAAAAACTTCTCTTTTGATGGAAAAGGTTAAACCAGCTTTATTCCCTAAAGATTTAATGGAAAGGAAGATAATGAGTAATAAAAGTGACAGCCAGGGAGAAGACTTAGTGGTTAAAGGATGATCTAATGAGAGGGGCTCGACTAATGGTAGAGATAAGTTCAGATCAAAGTCAAAGCACAAAAATTTGACCTATTGTAAGAAGAAAGGGCATATTTAGGATGACTATTATAAGTTGAAGAATAAGTAGTAAAATAGTGATAATATTCTCTTTATGGCAAAAGAAGCTAAATTAAGGATGACTGAATTATGGATTTGGCTTATTCCTATCATATTTGTGCTAATAGGAATTGGTTCTTTACATACAAGCCCATTCAAGTTGGAGTTGTATTGATAGGCAACAATGCAAAATACTCTATTTTTAAAATTGGGATAGTTCGAATCAAAATGTTTGATAGTAAAGTGAGAACTTTATCAGATATTCAGTATATTCTAATTTTGAAGAAGAATCTTATTTTTCTCGGTGCTCTTGACGAGGACAGATTTAAGTATTCAGTTATGAATAAAACTATGAAAGTCAGCAAAGGAGCTCTTATTGTAATGAAAGCCAAGTAGTTCGAGAACAAATATATGTTGCAATGTTCTACTATTATGAGTACCGTACCCTCATCCTCCACATCAGATTCGATGCAACATAATTCTCCTACTAAAACTCTATGCAGTTTTGTGGTTGAGTAGTTTTGTATCGATAAGGATAGACCAAGAACAGAAAATAAGGCCACTATGGAGATCTGGTTTTGAAGACTTGGTGGCTTATGCATTGCCAGTAGTATAAGAGGTAGTTGATTTTGGTAAATCTCTTTTGATAGTCAAGTTCAAGCATTACTTAGACTTAATTGGTATATGCTGAACTCCATTAGAAGTATGTAGAGAAGGTGAAGAGAGATTTCAGTAATCTTTTTAGCATCACTTGTGAATTCAAGCCAAGGTAGAGATTTGTTAGAATTTATCTTACAATTCACAAGCTTAAGAAGGAAAGTTTTTTTATATCCAAATAAGACTTTAGTCCTAGTCCGTATAGGTTTGAAATTTAGAAGATAAAGAAGAACATATTTCCATATCCTTATAAAATTCGAGTCCTGAACCATATAAAAATACTATATGCTCTTCTTTTATATAAGTATATGTAGCTGTATCTCTCAGGACAATCTCATATAACTTAGCTATTGTGAGAGTTCAGGAGAGAGCCCTGTTGGGTGTATGTGGGTCTAAGGATATAAGAGAGAGTTTCTAATGGAAAAAAGTTCATAGTAATTTTAGAGTCTAGTGAGAAACAGTCCTTATAATCTTCAATTTCTTTTTGATAGTAAAATTCTCTGCTTTTTTTTATCCATGGATATAAGCCTGTGGCTAAACCACGTAAATCCCTATGTTTACTCTCTTTTTTTTGATTTTATCCACTAGTCTCTCTTTGGTATTTTATTCCCTGCATGCCTTTATCATAGCAAGTTGTACCAATATTTTTGCTGTCATAATAAGTGATATTAAAAGTTCGAATGTTATAACAAATGGTATCAGAGCTTACTCGTGTTGCTCATTGTCTACTTGCTTCAGGCCCCTCAATCATTGAGGCCTTGTCCGATGTGTTTGGTAGATCATAACTTATTTTCCAAAGGCGTTTGTACCTCTGCTGCATGGGTTCCCATTGCATGTGAGTAATTGATCCAAAGCGAACAAGGTACTTCTCCGAAGCAAAGATGATTTACCCATAACTGACTTTTTGAAGGAATGATCGTAAGTAATGATAATTCTAAAATGACATGTTCTTCTGGCAGCACCAAGGCACCATACGCAAGTCTAAACAAATTTCATCTATTCTACTATTAAATTAAACTCCCGAGCCCTACGGGCTGCGAAACTCCACCCTGTTTGGCTGTAAATTTTTTTATGTTTCAACTTTTGGTACGGCATTTCTTTCTCCATGTTTCGGCCCCAATTGTATTCTCTGCACATGGTCTATTCTAGCATCCTGTGGCTGAAAGAAGAGATTCTCGGGTGCTTGACTAAAACTGCATCTTTTCTCTTACCAATTCTAATTTTTACAGGAAAAAACAAAAAAATCTATTGTGTTGGATAGAGGTGTGCGTGGGTTGGATCAGATTGATTTCAGTCTAAAAATCCAAGACCAAACCAAACATTTTTTTTTTTTTTTTTCAGAACCAAATCAAACATTTTTTTGAAATCGACTTTAGAACTAAACTGATTTAATTAGTTTGATTTAGGATCCATCTAAGAATGGATTATTTTTTTCATTAAGCTAAGATATTTTTTAAAATTTATATATCATTTATGTTGATTGGTGTAACACTTCAAGTTTCCTTGCAGAGATGATAGATAATCTATGTGGTGTCTTTGATAACCAAGGTTCCATCCTTAAGAATACCTTGAATGTTCATTTTAAATCTAATCGCTAATGTTCGAGGAGAATGTATGCTGATATTTGGTGCTGGATGAGGAAATTTGAATGTGTCCTTTTGAAGCAATGCTTGCTTAAGTCCACATCTAGTATATTTTTTGAAATTCAGGCCTTAGTATGAAAATTAATTGAAGCTCGAGTTGGTCAAATCAATTCATAGATTTACCTAACTTGGATGTTGCTTGATCATATCTCTTACATGGAAACCTTTTTCTATTTCTTATATAGTATGGAAGATTTTGCAACTTAAACTCTGAAATTAGTAAAATATCAAAATAAATCCTGAAGTTTATAAGATGTTACATATAAAGCCCTTCATCTATCTATATTTAGACTGTGCGAGGGGCGAAGATGACTAAGGATTTGAAGCAATACTAGTTGTCAGAAGTTTGCTATCTGTGATTTACTATTACAACGGGTGTGACCTTTATAGTCATCCAAAAATTTTTTCAAAATTTTTTTACATAGTGATTATAACACTAAATAGAAAGTTACCTTCTATGGTTATTGTAACGTCCAAGCCACCTATAACGGGTCGAAACTACGTGGTCCTAAAAACTCAAGTGAAAGTTAATTGACAACAAGTAAACTTGAGCTATATGTACTTAACCCTTTTATTTTCCATCTGATGTAGGACTATTTTTGGATACTAAAGTTATAATGAAGAACTAAAATTCGGGGTAAAGGTCTTCACCGGGTGATGATGCCTCCAATCTTAAACTTAAACCCAGGCATCATAGTAAACCCAACCTTAAACTTCTCTCCTTTTTAATTCAACACTTAATTCACCACACTCTCCATCTAGTCCTTGGAGTAATCATCCCCTCCCTTGGCATAAAACATCTCAGCCCTTGGAATAAAGGAATGCACCATCAACAACAATGCCCAAATCGATCTTGCCATTCTGGTGAATGCTTGATAAAATGGTGTCCTTTGATGCCCACCACTCAACACAAATGCCCTTTGATCCAAATTACCGAAGAATGAGCATTCTACATTCGATGGCACCACCATGACATACTTTGATCGATAAAACCTCCTAAAATGAGATTCAGGGTCTTCCATTAGAGAATTGAAGGAGTTTCGAAAGCTCATAACATGATCAAATTGCTCCCAACTAAAGCATTCATCCTGAGCGCCACCAAGCATTACCCGAGAGAGATAGGCTTTGAATGGAAATTTCTTGTGACAATTTTTAGAATATATATATATATCAAACTGGCAGCTTTGTCTAGGTTCCAACAAGAAGCTTTCATTATGCTAATCAGTGGCTTTGCAAAATCGTGGATGGATTTTGATGTGAGCTTAAAGACCTCAGAAAACATGGCCGGAGTTCATTCTTGCTGAAGTGGAAAAAATATCTCTTCAGGTAACGCTTGTTGCACAATCTTCTACTCCAATTCTGCATTTTTTTCATTCCAATTCCCTAGCTTTCAATCTGAGGTAGACTGTAATACTTCAAAAATAGTCATACATCGAATGGGAAAAAAAATATTTAAATGCTTATAACTCAAATTCACCTGCTACCAATTAACTTTCACTTGAGTTTTTAGAGCTACATGATTTTGACCTGTTAACTGATTAATTAGAACAGTAGATGAGCTTGAAGCATTACAAATGGTATCAAAGCTGATCCGAGTATACAAAAGTTAGTAAGCAAGAGAAAGAATTACCCATAGGACGGTAGTAGAGTCCAGTTATAACATGAAGCTACCCGTTCGGGGTAGATTCTGGCTAGCTTGTAGTATGCGACGAAAGAGATTGTAATATTTTGAAAATAATCTTACTTGAGTTTTTAGGACCGCATGATTTCAGTCCGCTAACAGATTAATTGGACCAGCAGATGTGTTTAAGGCATTACATACGCAATCTAAAACTCTTTGCGTTAGATGTTGGTTTGCAAACCATCAGCATTTCCTGATACTCTTGAATCTTTAGACTTAAAGAAGATTAAAACTTGGAATCATATCTCTGTTTCTTGATATATAAATGCTCTCCAACTTGTTAAGGAATTCAAACTTAGAGACCTTAAGCTCTCAGTGATGTGGATCTTCTTAAGTTCGTAAGGGATGTGGGCTTGCTGGAGCTGGACATAGGCAAATTTGAGAGTAGAGATGGTGGTGAATAGCCTTGAGATCATAGCTTCTTCCAAGAATAGGGATATTGGAATGGTTCTCCGTAGTTCTTGATAGACTAGAGTCCATCGGTCCTGTGATTTGGAAGAGTGCCATATTTTGGAAAAGAATACTCGATTTTATATTTTTTTGAAAAAATTAGAAAGCAAAGACTTTAAGCATATTCATAGCCTTGAGCTGAACAGCATCATTCAAAACCCTAAAAGAAGCTTTTTTTTTTTTTTTTTTTCAAGGTCTGAAATTTAAAAAAGTAGAAGGAAAAAGAAATGAAGACAGTAAATTGTCAGAAAGATGAGAGCAGGAAAAAAAAAAAAAACCTAAAAGTTTTAAGTTTCACATAGAGGGTAAAAGACTTTGGATAGTGATTTTTAGTGATACAAAGAGGGGTTACATCCCAGGGTTCCAGCCAACATAGAGATGAACAAAAAAGCTTAGGAAACAAAGAGAATGGAGCAAGATAGATTAAGGTTTAGCTCCCATTATGTTTTGAGACAAAATGGAAGCACTCAAAGATAAGAGCTTTTAAAATCCATGAGCCTTCTAAAATTGGCACATCATCCGAGAAAACAAATTTAGAGCTTTTAGCTACTATATTGTGATGGGTGAGCACAACAGCCAAAGTTTGGGGTAGAAGAGTGGGGATAGATAGAGCTTTTCAACTTTATAAGATTGATATAGATTCCAAGGGAGCATCTAATTTCATTGCATGCTCTCCTCTCAGGATGATGACTCTCTTTTATTGTTAAAATAATCAGAATTTACATTGTATGCACTAATAAAGTAACGATATCATAAGACTAGATAAACAGAAAGCTTTATGTATAACATCTTACAAACTTCAGAATTTATTTTTATATTTTACTAATTTTAAGATTTAAATTATAAAACTAATCTAAATTATAATTATCCTTAACTTTTATTTTGCTAATTTACAACCAAACTGAGTAATAGAAGAATTATCAACATGTTGTGGTCACTCTCTAGTGAGAGAAGTTGGCAAGATAAACCATAAGTACTTTATAAAATTTAGATATTTTGAATGATTTTGTGGGGTCAAAAAAAAAGGTCTAGCTATTGTCGCTGTGAGCATCCATAAAAAAAAAAAAAAGAAAAGAAATTGATAAAAATGGAAAAGAAAACAATAAGGGTCTCCCATGATCATTAGTTTTTTTTGCACATGGCTTGCACCTGTTTGTAGGAGCTTTTCCCTAGCATCAAAGCAATGTATGTTTATATATGTGTGCACATATTCAATATAATTTTTAAATATCAAAAATATTTATATTGTTTAAAATAGACTCTAAAAAAATACAATGATCATATTTTCATCATCCTATAATAATATAATAAGATGTTAAACTCAACATTAAATAAAAAATAATAATTTTTTTATTATAATTGGAGGTAATATGTAGCCATTGACAAATTCTTCATTACTTGGTTGGCTAATTATGAATTTATATATTTTGAACAAATTTTTCAGATTTTGATTTAGAAAATATTAATATATTCTTACAAATAACGAGATAGCAGCACCGTATCCAAGTAATAGACTCTTAATCATTTTTTGTCCTCTCATAAGATTCATAAAATAAATAATGACCATTTTTTTATCAAGTCAATATTCCTATAACAAAATATATATTTTGAACTATTTATAAAATAAAGTTTTTTGCAGGTTGCTATTGAAATTTATAATATTCTAACATAGAAAAAATTTACATTACAGTAAAAACCATTATTTGTGATATAAAATGGTCAATTTAAGAAGATGGTAGATAAATATCATTTGTTTTTATATAATAGCCTGTATAATAATAATAAGTAATTAATAATCTAATAATATCTAAACCTCGATATTTGAAACATAATCAGAGAGGTTCTAGAAGGAAACTATGGAGAATTGCAATAGCAAGATTTTATCTTAGACAAGAAAATTATTTTAGTCCATGCTATTATTTTTTGAGTAAAGTAATGTATACTATTTAATCAAGTAGTTGGACTTAGATTTTTTTTTAAAAAAAAATGAACAGTAGCTATAGTATTTTCTTAAAAAATGAAGCATTAATCATGCATGATCGAAAATATATATTTAATTAAATTGAAAATATTAATTTAATGTTACAAATATGAGATAAGTGTATTGCCAAAATCCTCTTCTTAGTTCAATATTGAATTCAAAAGGTTTGGTTTTGAATCACAAGCCATCCATGCATCATAGATAAGACAATAATCGAGCAATGTCTAGCCATGATGCAGTACATGCACAGTGAGGCTCACTCCTCTATGAGCTTTTTTTTGGGATATGGAGATATTCTTTTATTTTGAATTCTAAAAGAAGATTTAAAATATTAATTTAATCTTACAAATATGAGATAGGTATGTTTCCCAAATCCTCTTCTTAGTCCAATATTGAATTGAAAGTCTAATTTTGAATCACAAGCCATCAATGTATTATAGATAGTCAATAATTGAGCAATGTCTACACGAACAGTGGGGCCACTCTGCTGTGAATTGAAGATGGTATGGCCTCACCATCTGATGCAATGGATGTTCCAATTGATATTGTGGTCATATAATCCATTGGTTAATAATATTGTTAATCCGAGTGGGACCATATTAAGATCCGAGTGGAAACACAAGTATATATTAAATCAAAAACTATACAAGGCATGCACTAGAATATTATATGTATTTTGGGATTTCAGACATGGAATAAAAGTTGGATTTAAGACACCAAACGAACCGTCCCTAATAGGGAAGCGTATGTTATTATGATGTTTGATTGCTTAAGTACATAGATGATGCTAACTCATTTTAAGGTTGAATTAAGATCCAAACTCAGCTATGGCGTACCGTATATTTTACGTTTCTATTTATTTTTTAAAAATTAAAATATGCCAAACTATTTAGTTTTAATCATGGAATTCATAAGAAATAGAATTACTATCAAATAAAAAATAAATAAACTCAATCAGCCATGACTTTAGTTTAGCCAATGAGACCGTTTAGAATGACAGGGTTAAATCTTCATGAGAATCTAAATTAAGGACAAATAAAATTTTTAAAAATAATTTATAACACTTCAAATATTGATCGCAGTGAATGATATATTTATCATGAAAATGCTCACTTCGCTCCAGATAGCTTAAGGGTATATTTGAAGGCAAGAAGAAGGAAATTGAAAGAAAGATCATAAAATGTTGTGTTTAGGAATCAGTTAAAAAGAGGAGAAGAGAGAATCCTAGTAGCTCATTTCATTTTTTTTTACCACAAATAAGAGCGAGAGTGAAAATAATTTAATAATTTATGTCCTATCATTCCACAACTACCTTTCAACCCTAAAAACCTAAAATCTACTATTTTCATTAGTAAAGGATATATATGTCAATTTATGAACATAATTTTTTTTTTCTTTATTTGAACAAAATGAATATATGTTTTTTCTTCCTTTTTTTTGTAAATAAGAAAAGAGGAGCAATTCTTGTTGTTTCTTTTGTTTTTGTTTTATTTATTTTTTATTTTTTTTAAAGACTCCAGCAACCCTTAAAAGATGATGCTAAAGAGGAGGTATGTGGAGCAATGAAGGGTTAATGTCGAGAATACGGAGTAAAGAAAGGGGCAGCGAAATAATGGAACAGTCATGCTACCAGTGAAAGGACTCGCAAGAAAGGTAAAAAGAGAACCGTCCCCACTCCATGGCTGCACCATGCCTCCTTGCGTGGGTTACAGATGGATCGCATCGGTTTGGGATGAACGGACGGGGCCACGCACGCATGGCCTTCACTGTAGCGGTGCTCCGGATGCAAAGCCCCGGGAGGAAGAGTTCCCAATGATTGAACAAAGGGCAAGATCCGCGGAGGGCCAGCTAAACAGAGCAGTGGCGACGGGATCCGAGCCTTCCGTAAGAGGTGGGGTGGGCCGCGCGCGAAGGGTCACCAGTCTAGAACTCTCCGGGATTATTTTTAAAGTCTCTCCCGTCCTCGCGGGTGTGGGTCGACTGAATCATTGCCTTTGGTTTGGAAGGTGTGCACCATCATCCTCTGAACCCTCTGCGGCCGCGTTAATTGCTACTACTGTACGTGGGGGCGCAGTGTACCTCAATCGGATTTGGATGGACCCACCATAAGGTGCGGCGAAGGCATATGCGTGATCCGACCTTAATCAGACGAGGCCAGCGTATGGAGAGCAGATGGCTTTATCACCGGTTGTGATCGTCTTGTCATCCGTTCAGTCTGATGTGAGAAGGAAATGATTTGACTGCAAGCTCAAAAGCATTGCCCAAAAATGTACTGCTGCATGGGCTAGAACATCGCTGCACCTACCCTAACTCCTCCAAATTTATTTATAAGTGATATATACAAAGATTTTTCGCTGCCATTATTCTGTTTTATACATCAATAATTTCAATTTTCCTCCAATTATATATGTTAGCGCAGGCTTCCGGTCACCAAACATTAAATTCGACGCTTTAATGCTAATAAGACCATTCTCAATCCTGTTCTCACTTAAGTTTGTTCCCCACAGAGATAAATAGATAGATAGAGAGAGAGAGAGAGAGAGAGAGAGAGAGAGAGAGAGAGAGAGAGATACGAAGTTGGGTAAAACATAGGTGCAAGTGAGAGTAAAAAAAAAAAAAATGATAAATAAATAAACAGAAAGATATAAATTGTATGCACCTAAATTTTATTCTTTTATATATATATATATATATATAGATATTGCAATGTTGTCACGGTCTTGGATCGTTAACCATATTTGTCGCACTAGCATTTAGCTTGGTCGCCAAGGAAAGCTGATGAACAAGGAAAGCTGATGCCTCGGATGGGTCACGGCAGCAGATCTAAGAAAAGCCCTGGTACTGATCTGACGTGTACGAAAAAGCATAAAGTGGGTGTCATAGGGCACATGGCAGGGCATGAGCTTGCACTGGGTCAAAGATGCCACCCCGTGATTACATCATATTCCACTCTCACCCGATCACCGTGTCAAAACTCCTCTTCCCATTGGAAACCACAAAGACTTCACCCAACGAAGAGGCACGTCGGGGTTTAAGACGGCAATTGAGGGTAATGGTTCAGGTATTCTACAACACCATCGGACAAGTGCATTATACCAAAATCCACTAAAATCTCGGTGCTTTCAGATATGGACCAATCAAGGCATATCCTCCGCGGCAGTCACGGCGGCAACGCTGGCTGTTATTCTTCCGGCGCTGGTCTCGCCTCTCCCCCCCCACAAAAAATCGCTGAAAAACCAGCACTCAAGGCCCTGGCTAGCTCTAGCTCTCTCCCTATACATTCAGGCTGCCCGCCTTCCCCATCCCCACCAAGAAGCAATGTTGGATGCAAACAGTACATTCCTCTTCCACCACAAGCTCATTAAGGGACCGAAGAACACCTCTCGAGTCATCGGAAAAAGCACAGGGCTTCATGGTACCCATCGAGTGTTAATAAAATTAAATGAATGTATGCTAAATAGTAGTTTTAAAGAAAAATTTAATCAATCCTAAACAATGATAAAAAAATAAAAAATAAAATTAAAATATGCTAGATAGAATTAAAATAGTGAGGTATTATTTTTTATGAGAGGATTAAAGGAAAAAAAAAAAGAAAATCAAGCTTAGGAGGCATGCAGCAAAGCACCATCCTTAAAACCATGGACGATCCTCTTATCTGTCATAGTAGTTCCCAAGGTATAACTTGGGATATATTTCTAAGAGACTCCTCTGACAATATGATTGTGTTGCCCAGCTAAGCAACCCAAGAGGGGGGTGAATTGGATTTTTTGAAAATTTTTAATAAGTACGTACAATTTTGCAAAACAATAAATTCTGTATGAGTGTGGAGTGTTGATAGCAAGAACAAGTAATAACAACTATAAGAAACAAATACACAAATATAACAATTTATAGTGGTTCGGTGCTAATCCTTACACCTATGTCCACTCTCCAAGAATTCCTTGAGAATTTTCTCCAATAATCGTTCTTCAAACGATTACAAACCTAGCTAACCTAGCTAGCTTCTTGTTTCCCAGGCACAAAGGAGCTTTTTCTTAACTTTCTCAGCTAACTTCTTATTTTCGAGCACAAGGAAGCCTTACAAATCATCAATTATGGGTTTGGCACACCCTACACAAGTTTCAACTAAGTTGAAACTCAAACAAACTTACAAATAAAAGAGTTTCAAAATTTTCAGCTCCTTAATGAGCAAATGTAATAATAAAAGCACTTTACACTTTTTGAAGACCTCCTCCCTTTGAATGAGCTTCTCCTCTTTAAATGTTGGAGTTATGAGCACTTGAAGGAGCCTCTTGAATAGTTTAAAGGAGCCTTTAATGAGCTTTGAAGGAGTTTTAAACTCTACAGCACACTTTCATTTCAAAACAGAAAAATTAAAATCTTTCTTGATTTTTCCTTTGTTTTTCTCTCTTTTTTCGACTTGTAATCCCTCAGAAATACTCCCAATCTCTTGCTAATCCATTCCATTTACGGGCATTTATAGTTTACTGAGGGATTAGAACATTAAACTAGCCGTTTGTGACCGTTGGAAATATAGAACTAGTTGTTACAACAGTTCTGGACAAGTTAGTCAACTCTGGAGTCGACTACTTCTGGTAAGCTGTCTGTCCTGGCCACAATAGCCGACTTTAGAGTCGGCTAACTCTGCAGTCTTCACTGTTCTACCCACAGTAGCCGACTCTAAAGTCAGCTAACTCAGAATTTCTCACTGTTTTATCATAGTAGCTGACTAATTAGTCGGCTAACTTGAAAAAACTCACTGTTAACTCTCTTGCTGCACAATTTTGACTTGATAGTTTGCAAAGTAGTTGGCTAAAGGCTTTAAACTTCTATTCTGAGTGCTGGTAGCTGCTATGAGAGTTGACTAATGCCTCCAAAACTTGAAAACTCATTCTATAAACAAGAGAACTCATTGAAATGAAGAAAATAATTACTTTAGCTCTCATAATTTTGAACTTTCTTCATTTGAAAACCTCCCAACCATCTGAATTTCACTTGATTGAGGCTTGAACCATCCTTAGTTGATCTTGGTCTTCTACAAAAATTTCTCTTTTGAACCATAAACCCATTTAGGAGCTTGAAATTATTTTTGATCATCTTGGTGATTCATGTATGCCTGCATTTTATCATGGTTCTCTAGAAAACTCATTAGTAACTTACTTAATTATTTTGTGATCATCAAAATCAATGTCAGGTCAACAGATTGGAAAGAGCTAATGTAGATCATGCTCCTCAACGCTGCAATAAAAAAAATCAAGAGGAAGAAGAAAAAATGTAATAGAAATCTCTTTTTATATGTGTTTTCTTCCCTCATTCACTTCTTTATTTAAAGAGAATACTGTGTGACACAAATGGATGTTTATCCATTTTTCGCAACATTCGAGCCATTACCATGGTATCCTATGAGATTTTGGTAATGAGATCACGATCATATACTGGCATAATATGGGAGCGAGCGAACAAAAAAATGAATCATGAGGAAAAAAGGTAAGTGCCTGGCATCATGTGGGTGCTAGGCTAGTTTCCTTTCTTTCCCCATTAAATATTATATATATATATATAATTTAAAATATCTATTAATCCCCCATAAAGCTTTTAAAAAAATAATAAAAGAAAATATCAATAAATAAATAAATAATGCGAGTAAGCGACTATGCATCATGCTAGGTACCTTAGGGTTTGAATCTATATTTTGCTATGATTATATTACACTAAGAATTCATAATGGACTAAGCCTTAAATTAGATCCTTTCACTAATCTTCTACAATCATGAACATAGTAGGAGGAGTACATTGATCTTCTAAGCTGGATAGCGCTATTATGGCTATGCACTGATCTTGATTCTCATGAGAGTTATTAGGGATTTGTCCAGTTCGTATAGTCGCAGTTTTATGACTACTCTCACTTAGGTGAGTCCTTCAAAGGTGCTAGTGATGGAACACACCTTGCAAAATATATTGTCTTGGACCTATTAAAAGCTAAACTCAATCCAACCATCACATAGAGCACTTCATCATAGGGATGGAAAGAGTTACAACTTTAAAGTTTGTTCTCCTCACAATGCCACGTCAGCACTTCGTTAGCACCCTTTGAACCTTCTTTATGGTAGCCCAATCATGAAGGTAGAGAACTATACTGGTGATTAACTTATGGGCTTTAACTCCATCCCCCTCGATGATTCAATCGTAACAGACTTTGGAAGGCCTTTAGTTAATTGATCAACTAAATTCTTTTCCAATCTCACAAAACTTAATGAAATTATTTTATCATGCATACTCTTAACCGATTTATGTTTCATCAACATATGTCTATCTATTTTCTTATTCAAATTTTCTTGGTTAACCAATTCTATCACAATTCTAGAATCACAGTAGTTGAAAATAATAGGCATGGGTGTAAAAGTAAAAGGCAATTGTGATAATAAATCTCTAAGCTATCTAGCTTCTAGGCATGCAGTGTCAAGTATAATTAATTTAGATTCTGTAGTACTTAAACTATCATAATTTATTTACAAGAACTCCAGAAAATGATAGCATTCTCCAAAAGGAAGATATAGCTAGAGGTGGATTTTACATCGAGAGAATTAATGATCAATTGGCATCGCTGTATCCCTCAATCATACTAGGGAATCTAGAATAGACCAAAGAAAGATCAAAAGTATTTTTAAGATACCAAAAGATCCTAGCTAGGGCAATCCAACGTTCTTCATTAAGATTACTAATGTACCTACTTAATCTACCTACAACATAAGAGATATCAGGATGAGCATGATTCATCACATACCTTAATGATCCTGTTTATTGGGCATACTCATGTTGCCTCACAAGTTCACTTCAATTTTAACTAAGTGTACACTAGGATCATATGGAGTGGTTACAAATTTAAGATTAGAATATTTAAATTTTTCTAGCAACTTTTTAATAAAGTAAGAAAGGCTCAAAGTAATATAGCTTTGATTCCTAATCAGTTTCATGCCAAAAATGACATCGGCCTAACCCAAATCCTTCATATCAAAAGCACTTGAAATATAGTTCTTAACATTTTTTATTAAATCAAGAGAAATATCTAAAATTAAAATATCATCAACATAAAGACAAAGTAAAATGAAACCAGCTTATATTTTTTAAAATAAAGACATCTATCAAAATCATTGGGTTGAAAGCCAAAGGATAGAACAACTTTTTCAAATTTCAAATGCCATTGTTTAGAGGCTTGCTTTAAATCATAAAGTACTTTTATTAATTTGCAAACTTTATTTCTTTGACCTTGTACTATAAAACCTTTAGGTTGTTCAATATAAATTTCTTCTTCTAAATCTCCATATAGAAAAGAAGCTTTTACATCCATTTGGTGAATTATTAAGTTATAAATAGAAGATAAGACTATAAGAGTTCTCATAGTAGTAAAACTACTAATAGGTGCATAAGTATTAAAATAACCAATTTCTTTCTTTTGAGATAAACCTTTTACTATTAATTTAGTTTTATATCTATCAATAGTACCAACAGGTCTAATTTTCTTTTTAAAAATTCATTTGCAACTAATAGCTTTATTTTTGGAAGGTAAATCAGTCAAAATCCTTGTTTTATTTTGCAAAATGCTTTTAATTTCACTATCAATAATTTTCTTTCAATATGGAGCCTCATCAGAAGACATGGCTTTAGCATAATTGGAAGGATTACCTTCAATAAAAAAAAAAAGATAAAAATCATCATCAAAATCCTTTTAAAATTTTGATCTTTTACTTCTTCTTAAATCATCAAATTTTGATCTTTTACTTCTTAAGAAATGTTAGGTTGAGAGAAATCTTATTTTTAAAAAGAAAAATGTTTTCAAAATAACTAGTATCTCTAGTTTCAATTATTGTATTGTTAGAAATTTCACTTATTTTAGAATTGGTTACCAAGAATCTATAGGCATTGCTATTTAAGGCATACCCTATGAAGATGGTATCAATAGTTTTGGGTCCAATCCCGTTATAATTATATTTAGGTTCTGAAACATAAACTTTAGCTAGGCACCCCCACATTTTTAGAAAATTTAACTTAGGGGGTCTACCTTTCCAAAGTTCATAAGGGGTTTTGTCACTATCCCTAAAAGGTATACAATTGAGGATGAAGCAAGTAAAAAGGATGGCTTCCCCCTATAAGTTCTTAGGAAGGCTAGAACTAATAAGCATGGCAATTATCATGTCTATGAGTGTTTGATTTTTTTCGCTTTGCTACATTATTTGATTGTGGTGAATAAGCAATGACCTCATATATAATACTGTGCTCCTCACAAAATAAGGTCATAGTTGATGAGGTGTACTCGCCATCTCGATTAAACCTAAAGATTTTAATTTTCTTTTCTAATTAGTTTTCTACCATAGCTTTATAGATCTTAAACTTATCTAGAATTTCATCCTTAGTTTTGAAAAAAAAACAATAATAGAATCAAGAGAAATTATTAATGAAGGTAACAAAATAGTGATTACTATCTCTAGTTGGAGTTCTAATGGAGTCACAAACATCACTATGCACTAGCTCAAGTACTATAAAATTTTTTTCAACCCTCTTGAAGGGTTTTTTGATTAATTTAGATTCAGCACACACTTCACATTTAGATTTTGTATCAATATTAAATTTTAAATTTAAGTTTAAATTCATCATGTGCCTTATTCTATTAAGATGCAGATGTCCAAGTTTTTCATGCCACATATGATAATCACATACATTCATAACCCTAGATGAAGAAGAAGAAGAAGAAAAAATTTTATTACATTCATCATTCAGAGATAGTACATTTAATTTAAAGAGACCATCATAAATGCGCCCTTTTTCAATAAAAAGGTCTCCTTTAGTGATTTTAACCTTATTGGACTTAAGGATTATTTTATAGCTTTGTTGGACTAGAAGAGACCCACTAACTAAATTCTTGCAAATTCCTAAGACATACAACATATCGTAAAGTGTTAAGACCTTGCTAAATGTCATTTTCAGATCCACACATCCTTAATCTAATGCTTGAGCTGATGTGTTATTCCTAAGAATTATGCTCCTCCACTTGAGTCCTAAAAAGTAGTAAAACAATAGCAGTCAAAACAAAAATAAATATTTGCTCCTGAGTCTAACCACTAGTCAAGACTAGTAGAGGTGGCTAGGCTTGTAAAGGGTTTAAAGCTATATCTAAAGGAAGGGTCTTTTGCCTCTAGCACATAGGCTTAAGGTGCAGGAGCTCCTTTTCCTTTCTTCAAAGGTTTTGTCTTCTTATAATAACAGTTTCTCATAATGTGGTTGGTTCTCCCATATACAAAGCAAATCTTGTCTTTAGACCCTTGACCTTGGTTTGGGTTAGGTTTAGGTTTGAAGTCTTTGGGCTTTGGTTTCATATGGTCCTTGCTAGAATTGGATTGCTATCTTTGTTTGAATTTGTTCTGAATAAGATTTGACTCTAGCCTATCCTTTAGATTGTGGGTTTTTGGATCTATGTTGTTCCTCTATGTTGATGGAGTTCAAGACTTGGGTTAAAGTCATTTCTTATTGCTTATGGATCAAGCTTTTAGTGAACTCGATCCAAAAAAGAGAGAGTTTATCCAAAATTTGAATTCCTCTAAGTATCTAATCTCCTTAGTTTGAACCTTCCTAAGAAGTTCTTGAAATTAGCAGGATGAGCCCACTCTTGATCAAAGTGATCTATATGGTTTGGAGTTGAATAATATGGTTAGTAGTTTATATAGGCCTGAAGCCCAATAATGACCAGTGATGGGAGAGCCTATTAAGGTTTCATTATAAATAGGCTAGGTCCTCCTCTTTTCTTTCCTCATATGTTGCGATTAGTTTCTTCCATCAAAAATACTGTCTAGAAAAAGACTAAGAGAAGGAAGATCTAACTCTAGTATTCCTAGTGAGTGACTTAGCTTTTGCATAACACAACAAGAATTTAGTTTTTTAAGGAAAAAAATTTAGCTACTGAATATATCAACTCTTGTTAAAAGCCTATCATTACCAACGGTTTCATTCTCGGCCACTTTTTTGCTTCATGAGTTTGGCCTTTAATGAAGGTACGGTAAGGCTATCCTCATTTCTTTGTTGAGCCTATCGTTAACGGGCTAAAAAAAATTTTATGGTAGGCTGATGTTCTGTGGGGTGTATCCCACACGTCTCATATTCTTTTCGACCATGAAACCCTTATCTTTCTCCTCCCATAACCTACTTGATTCCACAACCTCCTCCCTTTCTTGTTCCTTCTCTTCTCACTCTCCTTCTCAATCTCTCTCTCTATCTTCGAAGGCCTACCATCGTTGCCCTCTTTAGAGTTCGTCGCAGCTAGGGCTGAATCACTACAGAATGCCACATTTGCTGCAACCGTGCCAATCATTCGAAGGATCTACTGCCACTGAAGCATCCAAGCTAAGTGAGACATCACCAAGCTTGCTCATCCCTTCTCCAATACTAGTGATCGGCCATCATCATCAAAATAGATAGATATTATCATGCTTTGAAACCGAGATCTGAACTAGGAACCATAATAACTATCACATATGATATCACAATCAACAATGTAAAGTTCCAATCATAAATTTAAAAAGTGTTCTCAGGTAAAATAGTCATTGGCTATAAAATCATTATTTTAAATAAGACACCAAATATCAATAACTAATTCATAAAAATTCCTATATTCTCCTCACACATTTAGACACTCTTTCAGTAGTATCCCCATGTAGCTACTGAGAGTATTTAAAAAAGAAAAGGTAAAATATAATGAGCTTCACACCCCAGTAAGCAATGATTAGCCTTATGAAATGTAATATAATATTAGTATATAGATACAATTTATTAAATAGAATAAATAATTTATAATTATCACATTCTTTCTTTTCATTATGTCATGTCACCTAATCTTAGTTGCCATTGTATTATGTCCTCTAACCTACTATACTGAAATCATATCGTTAATATTTTAGCCTCACAGGCAAGATATCAACTAAGGTATAGCTTCCAAAGTCATGGGTATCATCAGTATATAATCCCTATAGGTAGAGTATCAATCAAGGTATAGTCTCCAATATCATAGGTATCATCAGTGTATAATCTCCACAGATAGGGTATCAACTAAGTATGTCCTTCAAGGTCATAGATTTTTTCAGTATATAGTCCCACTGGTAGAGTATCCAAATCATCTAGCATAATCAGATTTATAATCTTTAATTCAATTTCATCCTTTCTAATTAAATCTTATTCATGTTAGTCCAACATCTTTATCAACTAATCATCAGTAATAAATAATTAATATCAAGTATAATCATGGTAATCATGATCAACATATAAGCATATAATGTTCATAAAATAAGCATCACAAGGTGATAAATATTTATTTATTTAGAAAATATGATAAATTACCAATCACTACTTACCTCTCTAAATAAAATTATTAGAAACTAATCCTCAATTTCTAATGTTCAAGGACTCCATCAATCTTCTTGATTCTTAAAGCTTCACCTTTCTCGTCCTTCTGAGCTATTGATTTTATATCGAAAGATCTCCATTGAGCCTTATTTATAGAGAATTTTTTTTAAAAAAAAAGGTTTTCACTCCTTATAGGATTTTAATCTCCTAAAACTAATAAACTTCCTAATTTTTGTAGAATTAGATTTTCTATTTTTTAAAGAATTCTAATTTCTTTAAGAAAATCAAAGAGATAAATATTCATTAAATATTTAAAAATAAATTTTGACTCAAAACTAACTTCTAACTTATCCAACATAATTTTTTGAAATATAAAAAATTTTAAATAAATACACCAAAAATCATTTTTATTCCGTCAATGGTATTTTCATAATTAATCTTAAATTCGTCAGCAATGATATATATTCAATAAATTGCTCTTAACTTACTTAATTGACTTCCGATTTGAATGATTCAAGATGGTTTAGAAAGCTAACTCAATACCAAATATCATAAATATAGATTCAATTAAAAATTCTAACTACATAATTTTTTAAAATTTTTTTAACTTAATGTAATTTAATTATATCTTAATTTAAAGCGAGCTAGTTTAAAAGAGCTGGGTCTCGTAGGTATTCTTACCTAACCTATTCAATTACACTATAAGTTCCCTTCTCCCAGCACCGAAAGTTTCCATTGAATGTCTATAAAACTTTATCTATAGAATGGGAAGCCAAAAGAAAATCACCATCTCAAGGTGGGAAGGGAGTGGATTAGGGCAGATTTGCCCAATCTGAGTTTGAACTTCTCGTTGCCAAGAAGGACCTTTTAAAAGCCTTTAAAAATGTCCACCATTAGTGGAATGGGCGTAAAATCATGTCCACTGTTGTCAAAATAATGGACCCAGTTTATGCGTCAAGCCATGGTAGCAAGGCACCGAAAACCCAAAACAGCCACCAAAGAAGCACCCGAGGAAGCAGCTTGCTGCTACTGTCAAGAACATCTAGTGGAAATATGCAATCTTTTGGTTTATCTCAACAAGGCAACATGGGCATGGGAAAGATTTAAATCTACTTTTCTTTTTTGTTTGTGGGTTAAGATATTGTTTTCTAATTTCTAAACTCATCTCTTTCTTTTACTGCATGGTTGTTTTTCTCTCTGGGTTTGCTCTCCAAGTTAAGATATATATTAAGAACAAAATAGCCACCTTTCAAGCATTTATGGAGCAGTTTATGGACTAAAAATTATATCACTACTTTTGATATACAAATCTATATATTTCCTTTTTATGCTATGAAGAAAAGTTGGTTTTAAGAAGACATTGCTGTAAAAACATCTCCGTCGAACTGGTCCAATGTCTTTTACTCTGCATTTGTTTAGCTTCTGATAGTTAAGTGGGTCTGTGAGTGATACTAGGAGTCTCTGCAGCCATTTTATTTCCACCGTTGTTATGATTGTTCTGCTCCATCTATGTTGTATTAAATGTGTCATCCATTAGCCTTATAATGGAAGTTGAAGAAGTTATTATTGTTTAAACTGTTTCCTGGTTTAATAAAAATTAATTTTTATAGAATAGCCCTTTTGGATATGCAATGTACCTTCATGAAGCAAGGATGAAATTGACTGTTAGAATGCTATTTTCAGGGGGAAAAAAAATTATAAATGATATAAAACTGTCCTTGACCAAGTGTGCACATTTTCCTCTCTGCTCCAGATTTTGTGTCAGTTTGGAAATGTTTTTAAGCAAGGCATGTCTTAAATATTTGTGTTAAAGGCATTCTACTTTCTGATATTGCTTGGTTTGCTGGAATTCTTTCATGCATCTTTGTCCTACTTTTGTTGCACCTTGTGCAACTTCTAGCAATAGATATATCTCAATGTCATCATACTAGCTATCTAGCAGAAATTATGAAATGTTTTCATCACATTCTACATACTAGTAGAGTTTAGATACTGTTTTGACTCTGTTATATTCATGTGACCTTGTTCTAGAAGTTTTCGTTTCATGAACATACCAACATGTATACTTTTATTGGTGGAAGACCAATATGCATACTTATCTCAAGATTAGGTTGTATATACAAAGGAATGTATAGTTCCATCATGCCTACATTGGCTCTTAAATGTTTTGCTGGCTTTCTGTTTCGTTTATACATATTTAACCAGGAACTGCATATTTTTTGTCTGGATTAATGTTTGTTACATACTGTCCATTTATGTAATGCTGGGTGTTCTTATGCAAATAATGATAGAAACGCACAGTTGATTAATGCTAAGCCATCATGCTGATGTGCAAAATAACTTCCCTAGAGTGATTGTTTCACAGTTCCATTACCAACCCTAACATGTAAATAAATTTGATTCCATTGAACTAAATAATTCCACTTGTTGAAGACCATGCTTATCATAGGGATAATGATTTTTTTGTACAATGATTGCTAAATCTTTTAAACCCAAATATCAAGTAATGGCTTTTTTTTCATTGTAGAATTTTACGAATCTTTTCTTCTCATCCAAAGAGTCACTGGACTTTGAATATAGATAAAGCATATAATTTTTCTTTCTCGTTATATTTGACATTTTGTTGTGACATAAATCCAACTGGATTTCCAACCTATTAAAGATTTTCCATGGAAGCACACAAAAGCAGCACTTTACAAATAATAAAATTCTTTATGCATTTATTTCCAAATTCACTGCCTTATCTCCCTAAAAATTGTAAGTTCTAAGCACTTTCGGAATCAGATGACTCTAAATGACCATCAAACATAATTTTTATGACATACTCCTGTTAACAATGAAGGAATCAGGTGTTGTATGCTGTATCTCTTCTTGCAGGATACTCGTGATACCCTGTTTTTTTTTTTAAAAAAAAAAAAAAAAAAAAAATCCGAATCGTCGAGAAACTTCCCTCGTTGCCGACAGGTGTCTCAACCTCCTCCGTTGCCTCTCTTCTCCTCTTCTTAATGCCGCGTGTGCTCTTTCTCTTCTCTTGTCCTCACCAGCGACCTCCCTGTCTCTTCCCCCTCTCCTCTTCGGCTTCCTCCACCGACGTCCTTCGGAACCGTCGTTGCCGTCGCCGCTCTCCACCTATTCTCCAGACTGCCGCTGCCATCGACCGGCCACGCCTCTTCTCCGTCTCCCTTGCGTCCATGTCCAGCATCGTCGACCTCCTCCCTTCCCTCTCTCTGATTCTCTGTTTCTTCTTCATCAACCCGCCGGTCCCTCTTTCCTAGCTCGTCGTCGCCAGTTTCCTCCTTCGGCGACGAACTCCCTCGACCACCCACCTCCGTCGCCGAGTGCTGCCGCCGCCTTATCACTGCCTTCACCTCCTCCGTCGGCCTCGTCTCGCGTTCACCGTCTTCGTTTTCCTCCAACTGTCGATGCCGCCCTTGTTTCCGTCGCCCCTCCCTGCACGGTCGGCCGCCTTCCTCCGTTCTCCGTCGCCGCCGCGCCTCCTTCTTCCTCACCTCCACTCCTCGTCTCCATCTTCGCTCGTCATCACAGCCAGCGCCTCGACCACCGTGACCTCCCTCCCCTGCTCTCTCTCTCCTCTGTCTTTCGCTGCCGCCGCTACCGCCGACTGCCGCCTTTGTTGCCGAGCGCCGCCACGCCCTTTCCTCCTCGCTGTAGGCCGTCACCGCCTCCTTCCCTAGCCCTCTGCAATCCTCAAAGGTCTTCTGGTAAACGATCAACTGTATGGGTTCTGGTCGATGGGTTGGACAAGGCAATGTCTTCTCGGGCTATCGATGAAGGTGTTGGCTGGTGTGATTTGGTCATGGGTACCGGTTCACTCAAAGAGAAGACGCCAAGCCTTTTCTGTTTGGCTGAAAATGGGTTTGGGCTTCTTTTAAAAAAAAGGTGTTGGGCTGGATGAAATAATTTTTGGGCTTGGATTTTGAAATAATTAAACATGAACTAGCAAGGCATTTTTGTAAATATTATTTTTGTAAATATAATAAAATGATGAAAATTAATAGTATTAGAAAATAATTAAATCTAAATTAAGAACAGTTAAGTAAAAATTAGTCGTCATTGAATTAGAGGGGTAAAGTAGTCATTTTAGCTAAAGAAATAAAGTGATAAATTTTTTAATTATAAATTTTAATGAATTAATTATTTATTTATATTGAATTATAAGTAATTATTGACTACTGTTTTGCATTGAAAATTATTTAGAATAGTAATATAAGGTAAAAGTTTTATATTTTACTGTTATGTAATATGTTTTCATGATTTGTATGTCTGCATATATCATATTTTGTTATGATTTTCTCTATATGATTTGAATGTGATTTAAATGGAGCATTGTAGGTTATTGTGAATTTGTGTTTATATGGTAGTTTATTATTTTGATATAAATAGTTTTTTATTTTAATTTGAGATTAAGAGTTATGGGTATTTTGGATGTAGTGTGCTTTGGTATTTTAGAGGTGGTATGGTACTTTGAATACGATGTGGCTTGGTATTATAGGCTTAGTATTTTGGAGGTGGTATGGTGTGACTTGATTGAAGGATATGTGATGGAGCTATGATGGATATGGTATGGTGTGGCACGGTTGAAGAATATGGTATGCATGAAGGGTACTTTGATACATGATACTAGTTTTGATAATAAGAGTGGATACCATCATTCGCTTAGGCTAATGGCCCGGGGAAGAATATAAAGGTCGAGGAGGCCGAGTAGAATAAAGTCATAACAGCTAACCTGGCTGAGTTTATTACACTGGATACTAGTATATAAACCAATCTAAATGAGAGAAGTATCATTAGGTTAAGTTATTAAACATGTAATACTGCGCTTAAGTGTCAATATGTACTAACAGTACAGCCTTGTGACGCTTGCATGCTAAGGAAGTGACTCACTTAGTAATGTCTTTACGAGTAGTGTGATAAGGATTATAGAGGGAGGTTTAGGACGTATTTCTTACTAAGTAAGAGCGACTTGCTTAGTGATTTCTAGCATACGAGTGCATGAATGGTTTGTTTGTGGTTATGGTTATCTGGAGATTATGGTTGGTTTGGTTATAGTTGTGGTTATTATGTGGATGGTTTGGATGTGGCTGCGGTCATAAGGATGGATTGGATGTGGCTGTGGTCATATGGATAGTTTAGCTGTAGTTGCAGTCTCATGGATGGTTTGGATGTGGCTGTGGTCATATGAATAGTTTCGCTATGGTTATGGTTATGTGGATGGTTTGGATGTGACTGCGGTCACATGAATGGTTTAGAAGTGACCACGGTCACATGGATGGTTAGCTGTAGTCGTGGTTATATGGATGGTTTGAATGTGGTTACGGTCATATGAATGGTTTGGATATGGTTGTGGTTATTTAGATGTTGTGGTTATGTTGATGTTGTGATGTGGTTATTTTGTTTAGCGTGGTTATTTGGATTTTATGGGTTTGATTGTGAGTGTGGTTATCACATTGGTTGGTATTTATTTTGTTGTGTGAATTTCATTGGCTTTTCAGACGGTTATATATACATTATGATATCTTTTGTTCAAGCTTATTTTGGCTATACTAAATTATTTTATTGGCATATTCATAATGTTAATGATGGTGAGTATAGAAATTCTACTAGGCCTTTTAATTTATCCCATTCTTTCTTTTTTTTTTTTTTTTGCAGCAGATGAGATGAGGAGGATGTTTACTTGATAAATCAGAATTTTGGGGATGGTCTTTAGGAGTGAGGATAGTTAGAAGTCTCTCATTTTGTATTGATTAATTAAAAGGGGAGGTAAAGAATTAATAACTTGATATGAAAAGTGATATATTTGAATTTTAGTTTTCGTACTTGCATTTTGCATGTGTTAAGGTTTAGCGGGCCTTTCATGCTCTTCAGATTCGATTTAAGAGTATGCAGCCGTATCGCGAAGCTCTTAGACTGAATTTAGGATCGGAAGTCAAGGCAATACTACTTTTGATTATCAGCATGAGTTGCCTATTTACTTCCCAATACAATACCTTTTGTCCATAAAAGTTCTCATTATTTAAGATGGACTGATTTCATCAGATGACTGTAAATAAGCATCAAATGTAATTAAATCCTGCTGACATGCAAGGAATAATTAAGTCTATGCTATATTTCTCCTTCCAGGATACTGCTTTTGACCATTAGCATTAACAAGATAGGATCTCTTACTTGTGGTTTTTTTTTTTTCATATGGAGATGTCTTTGTGTCTTGATCATGTATTTTATTTATGTTTTTTTTTTTGCATAATCTCTAAGGCATGAAGGTGCAGTTTTCTAGGATTGCCATTTCTTTTCTTTTTTTTTACCTACATGGATTTAAGTTGTCTTTTGTTTTTGTGCCTTTTTTTTTCTATCCTATTGGTTTCTAGGGTCTTAGCATTGCAGTGATGTGTACTATAATGGTGATATAAAGGCAAGGAAGACTGCTCAACCAATGGAGTTTAAAGCTGATCAAATAGGTCTAAAGAGAAATGGGCAACTGAGAGAGCTATGAGTTTCTTTCAGAAGGAGATAGCAATCAGTAGACCAGTAAGGCCTTCTGCTTCACTATCACTTGAAGATCTAACAGATAGAGTGGTATTACTTCAATTCTACCCAATGCTATTTTGGGATCATGACACGCTGATAAAGATAGCTTTTTTTCATCTTCTTGATACTTAGTAGTTGCAACAACTTGATTAGGATATATTATATTATACAAGTCAAAAGTATTATCAGTATAACCTTTATTAAGAAGTTCTGCTGCTTAACATCTTGATTTGGATTTTTGTCCACTTGGATTTCAGCCTTGTTGCTCATTATTAACCCTGTTTAAAAAGTTTTGTTGCTAAAGCCTGATGATGCTACTTACAAGAATCTAATTTTTAGATTTGTGTAATAAAGTTTCATTGATTTGTAATTTAAGTTCCATTCATGAATCAGGTAAACTTGGTTTGTTTCAAGATCAAGATGGATAGTACTGTGTTTAGAATATAATACAAAGTATTATTATTTGATATGGATGAATTTAAACTAGTGAAAAAAATGAGAGGAAAGAAGTAACTGCATTGCAGAGAGATCAAATTTACTGTATAAATCTACGGATTAGCTTGATGGGTGCATGATTTGGCCATGCTTGTTAAACATATAGCAGGTGAGAATAGTCAAGTGATAGGCTTGAGACTGGGATATGAAATCAAAAGGCATTCTCAGTTAACTGGTCCCTTTGGCTAACCAATGATATAGTCAGGCAATTTTCAGCCTTTTTAATTGCTGGACACCAGACCACAGGCTGGCTGATTAGTGCATCCTGAAGCTTAGGCCACAGGATGGTGCTAGGTGGGAGTTCATTGAGTATCTTGGGCACTCTAATGCGCATGATCCTTTCTGGTTGGCACTAGAAATAGAGAGGTCAGCAATGGCAGAATGCTGATACTTGGAAATGGGTCTAATGAGTTATCTTATTAGGGCAGAGTTAAAACCAAAATGCACATCATATATGTTGCCACTTATGAATAAAGAAACCACACCAAATTTATTAAACTGTAATATTAGAAAATATATAAAGCATGCATATTTCACACATTCACTAATAATTTCAATATTCCTTTCTTTCATAGATTTATAAACTGTTATCTATTTTATGTTGTTTGGAGGATGTGTGGCTCAATTTTTATAAACTGTATCTAAATTGGATAATAAATTTTTAGAGGAGATTCTGCTGAAATTTTTTATAAATTTTGTTAACATTTTTTTAATTCTTATATGGGTTTTCTCTTTTTGCAGTTACTAAAAGTGGAGACTTTGACAAAAAAAAAAAAAAAAAAATCTTGATTCCACTATCCATTTAAATGAACGCATTAGACTCTTATTTTGGATTTAGTAATTTTTGATTTATATGAATATTTTGGTGGAAAATGTATGTCTTGATAAAATGAAGATATTTGTATTAGAATAATTGTATTTGAGTGAATGTTAATTATGAATTTATAAAGCTTTTAATGGATATTGGTGATTTATATATCCATGTTATAATGCCTTGTTTCATTTTTCTATTTATATGTGTGTGCTCCAAATAGAAATTCAGGGTACTTGACTTAAATAATGACAAAGAAAGTGATATTATTTAGTTTTAGCCAAATAATCAACAACGTTAAGATTCGACCGCTATTTATGGTTCCTTTAACTTATTAACAACAAATTAATCTATCATTAAAATTAATGTTAAATTTATTAATGGTAGCAGAAGTGTTTGTGAAAAATTATTAATGATGATGGTAGTGGCCAAGGAAGCACTCTTCATCCATGTAATTTTGTATCAATAGTGACGAAGTTTTGAATTTATTAACGATGGTCATTAATGGCTTCCCTTAGTTTTTGATGGTCAACAATGATGGTTTTTCCAATGTTATAAGTTGTAATTCGATCATTAATAGTGGAATTAATGACGAGATAAACAACAATCATTGTTAACTTTTAACTATGAACATAAGTATCCCGTCGTTAATTTTTTAACGATGAAGCTTAAGGGACAATGGTTTTTTTCCCATCATTAATTCTTATTAACAACAGGATATAAAGTTTTAATGATGAAATTTTCTTTCATTAAAAAGTATTTTTCTTGTAGTGTAAATCATGGTGCAAATAAGTATAACAATAAATTTTATATTTTATTATTATTTAGTGTTCTAAAATTCTACATATGCGATCCTAAATCCTAACAGATAATGCTTTCCTCGTATGTATGTACTTTACAACATAAGCTTTTATATTTATCTTTTCTAAAAAATACAAGCTTTAATATCCTTTGTCACGATGATGGAAAAGATCATGGGGTGACAGTCGCCCCATTTTATCTTTGGCTTAATTGATGTCCCACCTTTATGAAGACTGAATATTAATGTTTATGATGATGAGATAGGCATTGTAGTTAGAACAAATTAAAGTATGAGTAAAAGATTATCTGACATATATTTAAACTAAGTTGCATGTAAGAAGTATAAGTTAGAAAAAAAAATAATGAAAGATCAAAAAAAATAATGGAAGATCATCTACCATTCAATGTAAGAATGTCCAAAGAGAATATTTCATTTATAATTTTATTTTTCCTAAAGATATATTGTAAAACTTGATAGAAGAATAAGTGCACAAGACTTAAACCCCTTAAAAATGAATTAAATTAGGTTTTGAATCAAAAATTAATAAAATCTAATCATGAAAATCTAAAATCGGGAGTGAACGATCGATTGGACCTGAGAATGGTCGATTGAACTTGACCGCAGCAGATAGCTGCCTATCAGGCAACTCTCTATCTGGCCTTATGGTCGACTGCTGCAAATTAGAGCAGTCAATCAATCCTATCCTAAGCAGTCAACTATGTAAGGCTCAAGGCAACCTAAAATGGGAGATAAATTGAGTTGATTAAAAACTTAAACTCAACAGATTAAGTGTTTTAAAACATGTGAATAATTTGAAAACAAAGCATAAGCATCAAATATTTCAAACTAAACATAAATCCAAGGTAGACAATGTAAGGACAATAAGATGAAATTGCTAGTAAATAAAGAGTAAGAAAAATAAATAAATCACTATAGTTTTCATAATGGTTCAGCATCTCTTGACTACATCTACTATCTAAAACTTCTCCTTGGGATATTCACTATACCAATTCTCTTAATCGGGTGAGAATCAAACCTTTACTACCCTTTTTGCCGGGCTTATGAAGGACTCTTATAATCTTTTTTCAAGCTAAGGATGAACCCATTCTCTCATTTTCACAAGCTTAGGAGGAACCTAACTCTTTCAAGAAAAAGAGAAATGCAATCAACAACAGACCTCAAAAATATGAATATATCAATAAAGATTTAAACTTGAGAGAGAAAGAAGTATACACACTAGGCTTAAGCAACCCCTTTCCTAAAGATTTTTCAATGATTTCTAACTTATTTTTTCATATAACATTCTTACAAAAAAAGTAGATTTACAAATGTAGCACTAAATTTGGGAAGAAAGGGTATGAATATACTAAGCTCAAAACCCCTTTTTACAAGGATTTTCCAATGGATTTTACATCATTTTTTTAATCTAAGCCAGCTCACAAGTCTTCATTTTATAGGCATTCTAAAATATGGTCGTTGGGACTCAAGGACAGCTCCAACGGTCAAATAAAAATGTGACCATTGGACTGTCAAAGCCCCAATGATTGATCGTTGGCTTAGGATCGATCAACCACTAGCCTTAGGATGGTCGACCTCCCATTCTACAGTGGTCGATCATCAGGCTTGATAGAAATCTAATTTTGAGGGTTTTGTCTGCAACGATTTAACCCTTAAAACCAAGTTTTGCAATGTTCATTTTTAAAGGGTTTGAACCTTATGCATTTATTCTCCTACTAAGTTTTATAATGTGTCTTTAGAAAAAATAAAATTACAATATACAAACCATTGTCTTGAATACTCTTGAGTCAAATGGAACTTGATTTGTCGTTGTTCTCCTTCAACTTAGACTTCTTACATTATACTTAAGTTCCTTACAAATTGAATACATACTGAATAAAATTTTGCTTATGTCTTAATTTGTTTCGATCATGATATCTGTCTTATCATTACAAACTCAAGCATTGCATTAATCCTTCAATCAATATTTTATTATCATCAAAATATATATTATTGAATCTTTAGATTCAACAAACTTCTGGGCTCTGACAGTCTTAACGGTCATATTTTTATTTGACTGTTAGAGTTGCCCTTGAGCTGCAATGACCATATTTTGGAATGCCTATAAAATGAGGACATGATGTGAAATCCATTGAAAAATCTTTGTAAAAAAGGTTTTGAGCATAATATGTTCATACTCTTCCTTCTCAAGTTTAATACTATATTTATAAATCTACTTTCTTTATGAGAGTGCTCTTAGTGTTTATGTTCTTGAAGAAAGGTTTGAGTTCCTCTTTAACCTATATAAAAAGTGAGTGAGTTCATCCATTATGAACCGCCGTGTCAACACGACTCCTGTACCTTAGGGGGTGGCCTAGCATGGTTTGCCAGGTGGGCCGTACCATGCCTGGCATGGTTCGTCTTATGCCAAATTTAGATCGGTACGCTCTGTTTGACATTTCTGATTATAGTTTAGTTAATATTTTATTATTTTTAAAAAATCAATATTTCTAAATTTTGATTAATTTGTGGGAGTTTTACTAGGTTCTGAATTTTTGTAATCCCTAGCCAATATTTCTCAATGTAGACCTACGATTGGACAACTTGCCTCCAACCTCTTGCACTCCGACCGCCATAATTGTCCGGTCGAAATGGAGCCAGAATAGTTACGTAGAATATTTCCCTTTCTAAATCAGTCGAGTACAAGGCATAGATCCAAATTGCATGTCCTGGTTGGAACAACATAAAGTTGGCATCATCGTGCCAGGTTGTACCTTTTCCATGCAACCACTCCGTGTTCATGGATATCTGACCGAACTGATCCTAGTTCTACTGGGCAACTTAATTTACCTAGAAAATGAACTGCAGCTTTATGCCGTAAAGTTTTCGTTCTTTTTCCGATACCCTTACCCAGATGGTGAGCTCTTAATATCGTTATACCATTCCGGAGCCCATGTGATGGTAGGATTGAATAGGTGATACATAAATTAAGGCCAAAATCGTTATCAAAGAATATTCTTTTACTGGCAATCAGAACTGTTGTCAAAGAATAGGACTCTACCAACAATCAAAACCATTGTCCAAGGAGATATCACCGACAGTAGCAGCTGCTGCTAAATTTTTTTAAGTAGTAGCAGTCAACTACAGATAAAAATATCAAAAATTTAAATATAAATAATTATTATAAAAAAATAATTTTTTTTCGGTGTTTAAAACTACTAGGTAAAATTTTTACAGCAAAAATAAATGACTGCTAAATATTTATAAAAACTACTATTGAAAGTTTTCATTTCCTGGTGATTAAGAAATGCGTCCCTGTCTAGTTAGCAATGGGACTTTAGGTGGCACCTTAGCAGTAGTTAGAAAAATTACTTGGGAGAAGCACCCCTAATGATCCACGTTCATCCTTCTAACCAAGCCAAGCCTAACTTTCTGGGGTTTTTATAAAATTTTATTCTTCAGGTTTGGTTTATTTATAAGCCTCAAATTTGTTTGAGCTTGACTCTTTTCCTAAAACCCAATCTAACTTGCAAGCAGCTTATTTTATTATAATTTGGGAATAAAGTGATCTAGAAGATTTGGGCAATTAAAGATTTAACACTCATTATAAGATATTTCATTAATGTCTATTTTATTAAGATTAACTATATATTATGGGAACCTAGATAAGTTTAGAGATTTGTATACAAATTAAAAAAATCAATAATTAATAAATAAATAAGAAAAATTTTAGAGATTAATATGTTAAAAAACTCTTGTAGTTATTTTGAAGTTGCACAAATGAACACAACCATGACAATTGGATCTTCGGGTGAACTAGTTGTATGCTGACTTGGTTGCTGACATCTGTCACATACTAACAATTAGTATAATAAATGAGGGGTAGTTAATATTGTGCGTCAATTCAGGTGCTTCACACAAAATTATTATTTGTGGTCCAAGAAAAGCAAGCAAACCTCACCACCATGCTGCTTTATAACCCAAGTTATACTTGGATAAATATAGTATGCTTTAGGGGTAAGCCCCTACTAAATATACATCAAATGTTCAACTATAAATGTTCAGCCATTGCTTGTAGCTGATTTCATGTGAAAAATATAGAATAGGTTAAAAGATGGTGAGGAAAGCTAACGTTGGAGAACTAGGAAATAAGGAACAGAATTTCTCTATCTCTCAACCATCAGACTATTTATCAAGCTACATATTCATTCATGCTTTTTAATGTGTGTCAAAACTAGTTATTCTAATTTAAGGTTTTAACTCACCTTAGATCTCAGCCTACATCGAACCCTTTTGACTTGATTGAGAATAACCCTGTCAGCTTATACAATATCAATATGATATTTTCCAATCAAACATTTAATTCATTGTATATCCTCATAACATTGCTACGTAACATTTGCCTTTAGATAATCTGTTGTTCTACTGTCCAAAATAATCATAGTTGCAGCAAATAAGAGTCATGCTGCAGGCTCAAATATGGCACCGGCAAACAAGGTGTATCATGAATCAAAAGGGTCAGCGGCATTTAAGGACGCTATGTGGCTCATAAAGTACTAGAGCTCTTACGAACGTATAACAACAATAAAATCTTAATATCAGCTAGTTGAAGTCTAAACCCATAGCAACAAACGCTATACATCAGAAACCCTTATAGCATCGTGCACCTTTTATTGATCTCCACCATCAAACATCTACACCATTAATCAAAGATTTTTGAAGATAAATTTTGATGAATCCATCCATCAGGTTGCAGCTAAATTAGGTATGACGATCCGAGATCATTATGGTACTCTTTTCTCTGCAATATCTGTTCTTATTAATTCTACATCAGTATAAATTATGGAATTACATAAAGCATGGCATGGAGTTACGGTGGCCATTCAGCAATTCTAAAGATGCAAGCTTATTTTGGAGGATGATTAGGTTACAGTAATTTTTGATTGGATGAGAAATCATAGCGTCAACATTCGCTGTTACGAGATCTTTGCTGCCGTTCGTCATCAGTTTCTTAGCTGAAAATTCGTCCTGTGTTCAGGAAAGAAAATCAGGTGGTTAACTATTTAGTGTATTTGGCTGTTGAGGATGAGTACGGTGCAGCTGGTTTACTGATTTCCCTACTTACCTCTGTCATTTGGTGTGCGTAGGGGATGATTTTGTTGAGGACTTGATCCTTCTTTTTCTTTTATTTGGATCTTGTCTGTTTCTGTTATTGCTATAAAAAAAAAAAAAAAGAAAGAAAACCTACACGACAATCTATCCAACTGGACTCGACAATCTATCCAGCTGGACTCGATATCCTTGTTCGTTCCCTTCCATCATTCCCGTGATGGTTAGGTCAGCCAGCTACATCAAAGGCATCCTTTAAAAGCGAGGGTAGGGTGAAAGAGAAGAGATGTGGAACGGCAAATGGAGGGAAAGGGATGGAGAGCTCGTTCTCTTCTCTTGATTGCATTACTTTTTAGTAGCGCTGTGCTTTCTGCCTACTGTGCTGTGGCGGGTGCTGCTGTCTACCGAGGCTCCTCATGTAGCGGAACAGATATCAAATGCAAAGCACAGGAGGAGGAGGGGATGCAGTTTCAGTTTGGTTCAGAAATCGAAAGAGGATTTCTGGAGCCTCAAATGTCTTCAATTAACCCTCAACCATTATATAAAGACAGAACATTCTGCAATCCACCCAGAGGTCGCCCATATAGTAGCTGTGCTGGAAAGAGCGGGAATCCGCTCCACCGACCCTGCTACAAGGGCTACTACTGCCGCCATTGACCGCGTGGTTGCACTTGATTCATGTGCCTTCGATATTTCTTCGGTAGCAACGGTTATTATGTCAGCTCCGTGCTAGTCTCTGTTAATGATATCGGTGGCTCGATGTATAAGTGAGGCATGTATATGTTGTCTATTATCATCAATGTGAGAAAGGTGGTGTAAAAAAAAAAAAAAAATCCTTGGAGTCGAAGTCCATGGACCTTGCAATCCCTTCCGAATTCTGCAGTTGTCTGTGAAAACCAGTTAAGTAGAGAGACTTACATATTCCATAAGCAACTCAGATCGTTTCATTTATAAAGAAAACGTATCTCCTTGTACGTCCAAAGAGTGCGTAATAGAAAAGCAAGAGCTATGGAACGTCCACCAGGTGAACACTCTAGCGTCACCCTCCCCCGAGATCATTGTTTTCAAAACTATCATCGTCCATGCATATGAAGCAGAAACTGACATGATAGAGAACAATGCAACAATGACGTGACAATCTTTGTAAATTACTGACGCACGATGCCGTTGATTGTAACCGGTAGATTTTTTTTTTGCTGTTATTTATTATTTTCAACTTTCCAATCCTTATTTTCTTCTATCCTCCATGCAAAGCATCGATAATTTCTGTACTTTAAATTTAACAGCATTAATCTTGACCATCCAAGTATATTAAAACACTTCTATTTCAATTAAGATTTGGATCAGATCGGTTTTTAAATTGAGACTGACTCGACTCCATCGACACTGGTATTGTAACCTAAAAATTCCTCTTCCTTCCTTAAAACGGACTAAGAAAGGGGATGATGCTTAGATGAGCGTCCCACCATGAAAAACTGCAAAGAAAGCGGCGTTGGTTGTCTAGCCACTAGTATGGTTTCAATTCATATGAACCATTTATATTTTGAGCATACAACATTCTTGATGCCTATCTTCCTCAATAGCTAGGCCACCTTCAATCTCTAGAGTCCTATAATAACAGACCAGACTCCTGCCTCCTAAATCTCTTATCTTCTATATATACATCTATGCATACATATATAAGTTAAATTTCTTATCGTTAGGAACTGCTATGTTGTATTATAGTATAACAAAGTTCATCATATTTAAAAAGCAAAAAAGAGAATTTAGGGGATAGGTCAATTTATAACCATGTATAAAATCTTACAGCTATATATTAACTCTCTTGTTTTGGTTTGCGTATTTGCAATTTATACTCTTTAAATTTGTCAAGAAGTTTTCAAAAAATACAAAAAAAAAAAAATAGAAATATTTAAAATCTCACAATATTTTCTTTTTTAGGCGTGCATTTGCATGTACATTTTCACTAGTATTTGTAAATATATAAGTATTTTAACTATATTATATTATTTATAGTTTTGTTATTTTTTTAATTTATAATGATCAACTCTTCTAAGTCTTGTCTAATTTCTCAGAGTTCTACCAAGTTCTGAATTTTTTTAATCTCTAGCCAGTGCTTCTAAATGGTGTGGTCCAAGTGAGCCAGATGGAAAATAGTTATGTAGAATATTTCCCTTCTAATAACTCATGGTGCTAAAGCAGTCGAGTGCAATAATATCTCGTGCATATATCCAGATTGCATGTCCTCGTGAGCGCGGCTTAAATTTGGCATCATCGAACCACGTTGTAAGTTTTCCATGCAACCACGCCGTGGTCATGGCTTGAGATTGGACCACACCGCCAGGGTCCTAGTTCTGCGGGGCAACTTCACCTCAAAAATGAGCTACACCAATCCTATCATGCTTTATAACATAAAGCCTCTCGTTTTTTTTTTTTTTTTTTTTTTAATGTTCTATCGCAAGATGGTGAGTTCTAAGGTCATTGTTCTATTCCAGCGCCCATGTGATGGTAGCTCTGCCATCAATGTCAGAGGCATTCATTTGAATGCAAGATAAAAGGTTGCCTCTTTCAAGGTGAAGCCGTGAACGAGGTTAACTTAGGATGGAGAAGAAGAGGCTGAGAGTCCTTTGGCTCCTATCCATGGCATTCTTCTTTACTAACGCTCTGTTCTTAGCCCATCCGGCTACTGCGGCAGTTTTCCAAGACTCCACGTGCAAGAATACTGATGTCAAATGCCAACCAGAGGTGGGGTTCCTACTGGTTTCTGAGATCGATTGGGAGTTTCCTCCCATAGCGGCTTTCCTCGGCAAGAATTTCATTGACAAAAACAAACCATCTTTAAAGGGCAAATCATATTATAAGCACTATCTTGGGGTATTTGGTTCATAAATTAAAAGATTTTATCTTGATATCGTATTGCTAGGTATGTAATTCCGGAAATTCAAATGCTTAGATATAGGGAATACCATATTTGATTCGAACAATAACCTAAATATTTTGCATTGATATATTTAGTTGGTAAACCAAATTAACAGGAATTTAGATGAAAAATATATTAAAATTTAAAAAATGCTCTTATTTTCTAAATTAAAAAAAATCAAAGCAGAGTAATATTTTTAAATATAATAATTATATATTATATAAAATATATGCTTAACACATAATAATAGAACATATTATAAATATATAATAATATTATTATAATTATATATTGTATAAAAGCATATAATATTATATTTTAATATAAATCATTATTTATATTAAAATATAATATGCATAATATTATTATAAGTAAATAATTATTATAACTATTTAATGCAATTAAATATTACAAAATATTATTATTAATAATATTAATAATACTACATATAGTACAATAGTTAATATAAAATATATGTTATATTCATAATTTTTATCCTTAGGAATTCATTAATGTAAAAAGGAAAAAGTGGATATAGTTAAACCTACCAGTATTTATATTATACATTGTCCTAACATTTTCTACAAGTCTTTTAAAAAATTATAAATACTATTATGCATATGAAATTGTTAAATACATTTTATTTTAAATTTAAATTTTTAATATATTTTAAATGTCAATTAATCTTGTTTTTTAAGATAAATTTCATAGTTGGTAAAAAATTATTTTTTTGAGTTGACCGTAAGTTCTTTATCAGTTGATCTTAATGTAAGCATCCTTTACAACTCACATTTATCTAAATTTAGATAATTTAAACATAAAAAAGTAATGCATTATAAGCATTTATACATTTACTTGATATCTTTAACAATATTTTATTGTAAATATATTAAAATCTTAGCGTAAAAAGTACAGACATGTCTTTTCCTCATCCTTTATAATATAAATGCCCATTATTATGAAAGATAGCATTAAAATTGAATGGAATAAATACTCAATAAAACCAGATAAATCATCTGAAAGAGCCTACACTTAATGGCTAGGATTTAAGTAGACTACCGTATTTGATTTTTTTTTGAATTTTAAATTTTAATGAGCAATAAACTGAAGCTGTAATTGAGGAATTGGAATGTTTTGTAACTAATAAAAAGTGAGGTTCGTTTCTCCCATGGAAATAAAATGATATAACTTAGTAGGCTGAATTTTTAGAGGAGACACAAGAGATTTCTTAGGAAGATATTATTGCCCTTGCTTTCCCACAGCCACTTGATGAGGTTAAATATAGAGCCACTTATATTAGAGATAGAGTTGAGATGACGTAGTGAAAGGGGTGAGTGATGGTGCAGTGAGGGTAAATGATAGTGCATGAGGCGATGGAGGATGATAAGAGGACCAAGTGACAGTGCAAAGGGCAATGGAAGATAATAAGAGGGGTTGTGGATGCCAGTAGGAGGGGTGAGTTATACTGGGAGGGGTCATACATGATAGGAAGAACACGAATCCATGGAGTACCGTAAGAGGAATGATGGATAATCAAAGAGAAGAATGAAGAGAAGAGTAAAGAGAAGGGGCTTGTATTTGATCGTTATAGCCTTTCAAAGGACTAGGATTGTGAGATGAGAGTTATATTAATCTATTTAGAATTATATTAGTTGAGAAGAGATCGAAAGTTGAATAAATATTAAAATCTAGTCAAGATTTTAAAGTCCTAGTTTTAAATATTATAGTTTGGTCCACCAAAGGTTTAGTTAGCAATTTTTCCAATCTTATACCTTACTATGTATATTCAAACAAATATTAAGAGTCATATTGTTAAAATTAATCCTACAACAATGACATCCAACTCAAGGATGACAAATTAAATCTAAAAAACTATATTGAAAGGAAGAACAACTGCTTTATTAGGGAGGATGTACTATTTGATGACCTGGTTTGATATTCAAGTTCTCATTCTCTTGGGCTCAATTGAGTGCACCATCAACCCTTAAAAGATGTCCAGGTTCCTTAAAGCTCAAATGCAAAGGATTAAGGTTGGAATTTTGTGTTGGGCAAGATGGCGAAAAGAAGAATGTAGTGATTGGTTTTAATTTAAATCATGTTTTCCTTAATATAATTATAAATTCATTAAAAATCTTATTCCACATTAATAAGAGACAATTTGGTTATTTCTCTCAAGGTCTCATATGATGCATGGATGACAAGGCTAGCTTGGAACCCAAAGCTAATTTGATGGACTAGTTTAAGATTTTTTTTGAAGTGGAGAGTGGGTCAACTCGGATCTTTGGAATGGAAGGAAGGGAAGGTTAAAGGGTGGGGAAAGAAGGAAAGGAGAAGAAAGGGGAGAGAAGGGTTATTACCTCTTCTTATTTGGAAAAGAAGGAAGAAGAAAGAAGGCAAATTATATTCACCTTATTTGAATAAAGGAAGGGAAGAAAGGTGGAAAAAAAATTATGTTTATAAAATGACAAACATATTCTTTATCATAAGAGAAATCCAAATCAATTTGTAGGTACAAAATTAAAGAAATAGAGAAAAAAATTATAAATCCATTCTTCTCTTCTTTTTTATCCTTTAATTTAAAGAAAAAGAAATTTAAGCTTTTGAGGCGAAATGGTAGGGAATGAGTAACTCTCATTCTTCTCCTTCTTTCTTCTTCCTCCCTATCGAAGGTTTTTAATACTCTTTTTCTTTCTTTCTCTTTCCTCTTTCTCATTGATCTCTATCGAATAGACATATATCTATTGAGTTTTGAGTATATCTAAGCCCTAGTTTTGACACAAGAATGGCAAAACTTCATAGAAGGGTTGCTTGAAATGTGGGTGATTAACCAAAGAAAAAATAGACATGGCTTGCATTTGGAAATGGTCGTGAGGGCAGATGGAAACACGAGATGATCAATTGTCTAATCACCTATAGTTTGAAAAATCTTTTAAGGGGCCATTTGTTCTGCATAAATGAAGCTCTGCAATGGGAACAAAAATCATTAATTTAGATTTCACTATTTGTTTAGATGGAATAAGAATCCGATTTCAATTCTATCTGAAATCATAATCATATTTTAGAATGGATTAAAAATCCGGATTCTTGCACAAGATTATAATTCCCATTCTAGCATTGTAACTATTCTTATTCTTGTCGCGTGAAACCATTTTCATCATGTCCCATATTCTCACTTCTCACTCGGCCCTACTCTCTTCTTTCACTTGCAACCCCTTTAATCATACCATTATCATCATCAATCACAATCTCTTTCTCCTCCTCTTCCTCCACAATACGATAAAAGAGATCTGAGGGTGATTCTCTTGCGGGTATATATTATAATCACACATTAAAAAAAAAAACCCAGAAACTATTAGGGGTCTCTCTTTTTCTTTTTGGCACTCAAAGGCTGATTTATTATGATCTTTCTTTATAAAATAAATATTAAATTGAGTACATATATCAAAAAAATTTAAAAATAATTAAATCTTCAAGTTTTTTTGGATCATGAGAAAAATTGAAAATCTAGACTAATTTTGATTTCGATATTTAAAAGAATCAAACAACAACAATAGGATTCAATCTGATTTCGATTCTAATTTTTATATGAACAAAATAGACAGAAGGAATAAGTGATTCTGATTTCAATTCCAACAAAGTTTGATTCCGATTCTGGTTTTGATTTCGATTTCAATTCTAATATCGAACCAAATAAACCCTAATGTTCAACCATTGTTTGTAGGTGATCTCATGTGAAAAATAGAATAAGTTAAAGCATGGTGAGAAAACCAAATGTTGGACAACTTGAAAATAATGCACAGAATTTCTCAATCTTTCAACTGAGCATCGAACTCTTTATCCATGCTTTGTAATGTGTGAAACTAGTTATTCTATATCAGTACTCCGATATAAGAAATAGAAAATATCTATCTCTTTTATGCCGATTGAGAATAACTCTAACAGCTTATACAATATTAATATAATATTTTCGAATCAAATATTTAACTCATTAAATTAAACTTATTAAATAAATCTCAAGTTTCATATCTAATTATTATTAATTTTAGATTTATCATATCAAGTAAGATATTGATAGTTTGAATCTAAAACATCAACCAAGGCCTTAAAAAATTGCAAACCTTCCAAAATTTCTCCCCTTTCTATCTTTATCCATATAATATGCGACTCAATTCATCTGATCTGGATTATCATCAATTTTTCAAATTTTAAAATCACTGGTCAACAATTTCGCCACCGCCATGCTCGGCGCTTTGAATGTGATGGTAGCCGATCATCGCTGCAAGCAAAATTTATCCCCTCGTATTAACATTTTCAGGTAACGTTTCCCTTCAGATGATAACCAAAACAATCAAAGTGCAGTAAATAAGAGTCATGCTCCAGGGCTCAAATACGTCACCGGCAAAGAGATCGGCGGCATTTAAGGACGCGACATGACACGTAAATACTAAACCTCTCGTAACATGCACAACAACGACAATTACAACAGCAAAATCTTAAACTCCAACCAGCTGACAACGTAAGCCTCTCATAACATTTGGCCTCAAAATTTTTCTCTTTTCGTCCCGCGGTTCCCAAAGCATTGCGGCTTGCATGGTCCTGACGAACGCTATACAGCAGGAATTCTCGTAGCACCGTGCACCGAATTCCACCTTCGAACGTGTACACCGGAAGCCACATCGCAATCCATCCAGGTGGACTTGATGTCCTTGTTGATTCCCTTCCATCATCCCACGTGAAGGTTAGGCCAGCTAACCACATCAAAGGCATCCTTTTAAAGCGAGGGTCGGGTGAAAGAGGAGAGATACGGACCGGCAAATGGAGAGGAAGACATGGGGAACGCTTTCTATTCTCTTTGTTGCATTTCTTTTTAGTAGTGCTGTGCTTTCAGCTCACACGGCGGCGGCGGCGGCGGCGGCGGCGGCAGCGGCGGTGGTCTACCGTGACTCCTTATGTAACGGAACAGATATCACATGCAAAGTAGAGGAGGCGGAGATCGAGTTTCAATTTGGTTCAGAAATCGAAAGAGGATTTCTGGAGCCTCAAATGTCTTCTTCAATTGGCTATAAACCACTCGATGATGCAAACCGTCCAGCCTGCAAGACGCCCGGGGGTGGCGCATACACCAAAACAAGTTGCTTTGCAAAGTCTGGGAATCCACGATCCCCAGGCTGCAACAAGATCTCCCACTACCGCTGCCTTTGATTCATGTGCCATCAATATTTCTATCAATAGTAGTAGTTATTATGTCAGCTTGTGCCGGTCTTTGTTACGACTTACTAATAAATCAATAATCATGTAATGATGCCGGCGGCTAGATGTGTAAGTTAGGCATGTATATGTTCTTCATTATCATCAATGTGAGAAAGGTGGTGTGGGAAAAAAAAAAAAAAAAAACTTGGAGTCGAAGTGTGTAAACCCCCCCCGTTAGGTAATTTTTTATAATTTAAGCGGCATGGGTGCGCGACACGCGGCGCGTTGCATGCGCGCGCGCATGGGGGTGCAGGGGAGGGCTGAGCCCTCCCCTCACTAAAAGAAAAAGAAAATTTACAGGGGAGAGGACTGAAGCCCCTCCCCCTGTCTTCTTCCTCCCTCCTACTCATCGCGAGCTCCCGCCCTCCGCTCGTCCCCGCCACCTCACCGCCGTCCGGTAAGCCCCCCCCTTCACCGGCGAGGAGAGGGAGAGAGAGAGAGCGTGAGTAGTGGTATCAGAGCAAGGTTTGACATTAGGGTCAAAAACATGATTAACTTTAGGCCAAATATTGACATGACATCAGGAGGGTAATAACATTAGAAAAATCCAAGTGACTTGTTTAAATAAATACTTGAGATTTGATGATTTATTATGATATTGATTGGAATCTAACCATGGCAGATTTCATAATGCATCGTCGCACCAGTGATCAGCGACATGAGGGGCTCTCATGCTGGTGACCCTGACCAGCAGGGAGGCCCGGAAGCCTCACCAGATGCGGGTTCCGTTGCCCCAGTTGGCAACGACCCACAGCAGCTGCAGGCCGAGTTACTCCGGGCATTCTTGGGGGTGACTCAGGCGGTTCAGGCCATGCAGCAGCAGATTCAGCAGAATGCGCTTGCTATATCGGCTCTGCTATTCGCGGACTCCGTCCGCCCCTCCTACTCCTCGGACCCCGGCGGCCCGGCTCGATCGGTCTGCTCGGCCCGCTCCATCTCGGCCACGGCGGGGAGGGGTCGTAGCTTCTCCGAGTTTAAGAGCTTGGCCCCTCCTCCTTCTGCGGATCCACCGACCCACTTGATGCGGAGAGGTGGATAAGAGAGATTGAGAAGGCCTTTACGGCCCTTGGTAGCCGGAGGAGGAGCGGATCAGATTTGCCGCCTACCTCCTCCGGGGGAGGGAGGCATACGATTGGTGGGCGATGTTGGAGCGACACTGCGGAGGGCGGGCCATCTCTTGGGAACAGTTTAAGGAGGCCTTTTATTGCCAGTATTTTCCCAGGAGTGTTCAGAGACAGATGGAGTCTGAGTTTATGAGGTTAGAGCAGAGGAACCTTTCTGTGGCCCAGTATGAAGCCGAGTTTAGACGATTAGCCAGATTTGCCCCAGATTTTGTTATGACCGAGAGAGCCAAGATCACCAAATTCTACGAGGGACCGCACCCAAGGGCGAGCGGCGGTCAATGCATTTGAGCTCCCCACTTACGGTGAAGTGGTGAGCAAGGCTGCGGTCATTGAGGGACATGACTGCCATTCAGCAAATGAGAGAGCAGCAGATGAAGAGGAGAGGACCTCCTTTTGGCCAGTCTTCAGGGCAGGCTAAGAAGAAGAAGGGTTTCCTTCAGGCTCCCTCAGGACAGAAGGATAAGGAGACCCGTTGTCCTCATTGCGGGAAGGCTCATCAGGGCAAGCAGTGCCGCAGGCTGACTGGTGCCTGCTTTATTTGTGGGAAGATGGACCACAAAATGGCCACATGTCCCCTCCGAAAGGATCAGCAGCCCCCTCCAGATCAGGGGAAGAGCCAGCAGCAGCCCAGGACCCAAGGGAGGGTCTTTACCCTCACTCGGCGGGGCAGTTCTTGCCTATAACACCTTGTGGTGACGATTATGTACGTTAAATTAAATTATTTCTTTAAAAATTATTGCATTCATACAGTATAATGCATGGATTATGGTAGTAGATAGAGGAAAAACATATGATCTTGCATGACATCTAAGTTAAGTTAATCTTTATGACGGTATGTTTAAAGTAGGCAACACTTATGCTCAAACTTTAATTGATCCGGTGCCACACATTCATTTATATCGATAGTTTTCTTGCCAAGAATGCATCATTGACACCCGTTCCTCTAGAGCAAGAGTTGCATATTGCATTTCCTAATGGAAATGTCATAATGGTAGACTCAGTGTGTAAATCTTGCCTGATTGACTTGGAAGATAGGAGGTTGAACGGCGATGCGATAGTCCTCCCATCGAAATTCTTTGATGTAATCCTAGGGATGGATTGGTTGGCCTCCTATCATGCTTCTATTGGCTTGTTTCAGGAAAAGGGTAATCTTTAAAATTCCTAATCTTCCTGAATTCAGTTTTAGTGGGAGTCAGGAACATCTGGCTTCGGTATTAGTGTCAACTCTGCAAGCTGGAAAATACTTGAGAAAAAGTGGTCAGGGATTTCTTGCTATGGTTAGGGACCTTCAGCAGGATGAACATCAGTTGGAAGATATTCCAGTGGCTCGAGAGTTTCCCGATGTCTTTCCGGAGGAATTGACGAAATTACCCCCGGATCGTGAAGTCGAGTTCACTGTTGATTTAGCCCCTGGCACTGGACCTATATCCAAAGCTCCTTACCGTATGGCTCCAGCTGAGTTAAAAGAGTTAAAATGTCAGTTGCAGGAGCTTCTGGATCGAGGATTTATTAGACCTAGTGTCTCTCCTTGGGGTGCTCCAGTATTATTTGTTAAAAAGAATGATGGCAGTCTTTGGCTCTGCATTGATTACCGAGAAATTAATAAGGTAATAGTGCGGAACAAGTACCCTTTGCCGAGGATTGATGATCTATTTGATCAGCTTCAAGGAGCTCAGGTATTCTCAAAAATTGATCTTCGATCAGGGTACCATCAGCTCAAGATAAAGGCTGAGGATGTTTCTAAGACTGCATTCAGAACCAGGTACGGCCATTATGAGTTCTTGGTGATGCCGTTTGGGTTGACTAATGCCCCTGCAGCATTCATGGACTTGATGCACAGAATCTTCAAACCATACCTGGATCAGTTTATAGTGGTCTTTATTGATGATATCTTGATTTATTCTAAAAGTCATATGGAGCATGAAAACCACTTAAGGATTGTTCTGCAGACTCTTCGGGAAAAGAAACTTTATGCCAAGCTGCAGAAATGTGACTTCTGGATGAGCCAAATATCCTTCTTGGGTCATATCGTATCCAAAGACGGTATATCAGTAGACCCTAAGAAGATTGAGGCCGTCGTGAACTGGTGTCGGCCTTCCAATGTATCAGAAGTCAGAAGCTTCTTGGGGCTGGCTGGTTATTATCGTAGATTCGTGGAAGGCTTCTCTCGCATTGCTTTGCCTCTGACTCGCTTAACTCAAAAGCGAGCAAAGTTTGTTTGGTCAGAGGAGTGTGAGGAAAGTTTCCAGGAACTCAAGCAGCGCCTGGTGTCAGCCCCTATCCTTACTCTTCCATCTATATCTGGAGGATATATTTTATTCACTGACGCCTCTCGAAAGGGATTGGGAGGTGTTCTGATGCAGGAAGGGAAGGTGATAGCCTATGCCTCCAGGCAGCTGAAGCCTTATGAGCAGAACTATCCTACTCATGACCTGGAGTTAGCCGCCGTAATCTTTGCACCGAAAATTTGGCGGCATTATCTGTATGGGGAGACTTGTGATGTGTATACAGACCATCAAAGTCTAAAATACATTTTCACCCAGAAAGAGCTAAACTTGAGGCAGAGGAGGTGGCTGGAGCTATTAAAGGATTATGACCTGAACCTGCATTATCATCCAGGGAAGGCCAATGTGGTAGCTGATGCCTTAAGCAGGAAGTCCTCCTCAGAGTTAGCTTCCATAATTACTTCTCAGCCTCACATTCGTAGAGACCTTGAAAAATTGGAGGTTGGTTTGCGAGTACAGCGATCTGATGGGCTTCTTGCAACACTTGTACTTCAACCAACCCCGATTGACGTGAGTTAAGTCTTCCCAGAAAGAAGACTTGGAACTACAAAAGATAAAGGCAGCTGTGCAATCAGGGGTTCAGAATGAATTCAGAATAAATGAGGATGGATCCCTGAGATTTAATACTAGGCTCTGTGTGCCAAATGTGGAAGATCTAAGGGCTGAAATTTTGAGGGAGGCTCATTATTCTCCCTATCTTGTTCACCCGGAGGCACCAAAATGTACAGAGACCTACGAAAAAATTTCTAGTGGAAAGGAATGAAAAGAGAAATTGCTCAATATGTGGCCAAGTGCTTAGTGTGCCAACAAGTGAAGGCCGAACATCAAAGGCCTGCGGGACCTCTTCAGTCTCTAATGATCCCTCAGTGGAAATGGGAGAAGATCACCATGGATTTTGTGACTGGTTTACCCAAAACTCCCGAAGCAATGATGCGATCGGGTTATTATTGATAGATTGACCAAGTCAGCCCATTTTCTGCCATTCAGAGTTGGGGTCTCAAGTGAGAGATTGGCCACCATGTACATTGAGCAGATAGTGAGACTTCATGGTGTCCCCGAGTCGATTGTGTCAGATCGGGATACCAGGTTTGTGTCCCGCCTTTTGGAAGAGTCTTCATAGGGCTGCGGGGACCAAACTGAATTTCGGCATGACTTTTCACCCCCGGACGGATGGACAATGCGAGAGGACCATACAGATCTTAGAGGACATGTTGCGAGCCTGTGTAATGGACTTGGGTGGTGCTTGGGACAACCACCTACCTTTGGTGGAGTTTGCTTACAATAACAGTTACCAAGCCAGTATCAAAATGGCTCCATTTGAAGCTTTGTATGGTAGAAAATGCAGATCTCCCTTGTGTTGGAATGATGTGGGGGAAAGAAAATTGTTGGGCCACGAGTGATTCGGCGGACGGTAGAAAAAGTGCAGGCGATTAAGGAGAGACTCCGAGTAGCTCGGAGCCGACGGAAAAGTTATGCGATGTTAGAAGAAGGGAGGCTGGAATTTCGGGTTGGGGACCATGTCTTTTTAAGGGTTTCACCAACCAAAGATGTGATGAGGTTTGGGCTTAAAGGAAAATTGAGTCCACGATACGTTGGTCCATTTGAGATCTTGAGCGAGTGGGGGAAGTGGCTTATAGTCTCGCACTACCTCCGCACTCTCTCGGGGTACATAATGTATTCCATGTCTCTATGTTGAGGAAATACATTTCTGACCCCAGTCATGTCATAGAAGCGGAGCCCATTTTGCTAAAGAAGAATTTGACATACGAAGAGCATCCGATACGCATTGTGGACCATAAAGACCAAGTTCTGAGACGACGTAGCATTCCCTATGTTAAGGTTCAGTGGAGTAATCATTCTGAACGGGAGGCTACGTGGGAACTTGAAGAGGAGGTGAAAAAGAAATATCCTCATCTATTTGTATCTGAATAGATATTTGTATATAAGCACAAAAGTGTAATTACTGTTGTATTTTGATCAGAAAGATAGATAAATACAGTTAGTAATTTTTATTTCGGGCCTCAAAAATTTTATTCGTGTTGTACATTAATTTCGAGGCCGAAATTTTTATAAGGAGGGGAGGATGTAAACCCCCCCCGTTAGGCAATTTTTTATAATTTAAGCGGCGTGGGTGCGCGACACGCGGCGCGCGCGCCCACGCGCGCGCACATGGGGGTGCAGGGGAGGGCTCAGCCCTCCCCTCGCTAAAAGAAAAAGAAAATTTACAGGGGAGAGGACTGAAGCCCCTCCCCCTGTCTTCTTCCTCCCTCCTGCTCGTCGCGAGCTCCTGTCACTGTGTCGCCCTCCGCTCGTCCCCGCCACCTCGCCGCCGTCCGGTAAGCCCCCCCCCTTCACCGGCGAGGAGAGGGAGAGAGAGAGAGCGTGAGAGTGAGGGAGAGGGCCGCAGGAGGCCCTCCCCTGACGCGGGAGCCAAGCGGGCTCCCGCGCTTGGTTCGGGCCCGGCGGCGTGCCCGCCGGCTCGCCGGGCCCAGTCCTTGGGCGGTAGCCCCCACCGGCGCCGGGGCGGCGTCCAGTGGGGTCCGACCGACCAGGGGTGGCTGGCCGTGCCGCTAGCAAGGAAGAAGGGGGGGAGGGCCGTCCACGGCCCTCCCTTCACTGTGGGTTCGAGCCCGGCGGCGTGCCCGCGGGCCCGCCGGGCTCGAGCCTTGGTCGGCGACCCCCGCCGGCCGCCGGCAGCGTCCGGCGGGGTCCGCCGGCCGCCGGTGGCCGGCCGGGTCGCCGGCATGGCACGAAGCGAGGGAGAGGGCCGAATGGCCCTCCCTCGCCGCGGAGCCAAACCGGCTCCCGCGTTGGTCCGAGCCCGGCGGCGTGCCCGCCGGCTCGCCGGCCCGGCTCGGCGGTGGCCCTCACCGGCGCCGGGATGGCGTGCGGTGAGGTCCGGCCGGCCAACGGTGGGCCGGCCGTGCCGCCGCACAAGGACGAAAGAGGAGAAGAGAAGGAAGAAGAAGAAGAGAAAGAAGAGGAAAGAGAAGAGGAAGGGGCCGGCCGTCGGCGGCCAGCCGACCCCGGGGAGGGCCGGTGGGGGCCCCAGGCCCCCGGCCACCAGCCACCCCTGGTTCGGGTGAACCAGGGGTGAAGCGGTGGAAGAAAAAAAAAAAACCGGGGCGGGTCGGGTTCGGCCTGATCCGGTTAGCCCCTTTGGGCTGAATTTTCGGGCCCCAATTTGGGCTCGGCCCAATAAAAGAAAAATATGGTCGGGATCAGCGTTGATCCTAGTTTGTCGGGGAATTTTTATTTCTCCATTTGGGCTTCTATATTTGGAGATATTCAAGCCCCAAGTTGGGCCCAGGATTAGATTGGGTTAAGTATAGGAGTCAGTTTGACATCCAAAAATTGAAATTTAAAAATCTGAAAAATTATGTTGTAAGTACCCAGAGATCCCTACAGCTGATTTACGCTTTTGGATTAGCGTTGTGAGGTAAGTAAGCCAGTTATAATGATTTTTCTTAAATCATTATTAAATTATGCCATTATTGAAATAATGAATTGATTTATAGTATTATTTGAAAAATGATAGTTGTGGTACCACATTTTCGTAAATGAATATTTGACTTGATTATTGTTAATTTTGATGAATTAAATTGGCATTTGATACATACATCTGGTTATTACATGATTATGGAAAATTACCAAACTTTGGTAAAACATGAAAAGTAAATTGATACATGTTTGCTATTATGCAAATAAATGCTATTTGTGATTGTGATATTATATGTCGTCACGGTCCACGCTACATGTTACATGACTCTGGAACCCACCTCCACAGGGGGAATATGTGGAGAACACACATCCTAGGGATGTGCTGTGACAGGATATAGCATTAGATGCTAATTGACTCCGGCACCCTTCCTCCACTGAGGGCGTAAAGGGAGGTTACATCCTTGGGATGTTATTACGTGGACGTGGGACATTAGTATGAAATGAGATTTACAGTGATTTGAAATTGAAATGGTATTTTGAAATATTATTTCATATTAATTGCTTCCAATTTATTCGAATATGAGTTTTGTACAATTCTATAATATGACGAAATGTTTTTAAATTGGAAGCATGACATGTATTTGACTTGATAAAAAAATTCTTATTTGGCTATAATATGTAATAGTAGGCTTACTTACTGAGTGTAAACTCATTAAATCTTACAATGTTTTTCCAGAGCCACAGAATTATCAGGGGCAACAACAGGGGTAATTGGGGGTTTCTTGATGTAAATTGATTTTATTTTGTTATATGTAACCCCATTTGGAATAATTTTGGAACTTTGGTTTGTTGCCCAACATTACATAATTTGTATATGAAGGATTAAACTTTGTATATTATATAGTGGTTAACTCTCCTTGTTTATAATTGATATTGTATTGGATGCCTTGCATGCCTGGCATGCGGCGGGCTGTCACCCCTGGGCCACCACCAGCTGGGTCCGGGGCGTGACAAAGTGAATGAATCTTGCAATCCCTTCCGAATTCTGCAGTTGTTTGTGAAAACCAGGTAAGTAGAGAGACTTACATATTCCATATGCAACTCTATTGTTTTTAGAAGATTTCAAAGAATGGTACAGGAAATCGTTCCATTTATAAAGAAAACATATCTCTAAGTTGTATCTCAATCTGTATACCATTTTGTACGTCCAAAGAGTGCATAATAGAAAAGCAAGAGCTATGGAACGTCCCCCAGGTGAACACTCTAGTGTGACCCTCCACCGAAATCATTGTTTTCAAAACTATCATCATCCAAGCATATGAAGCAGAAACTCACATGTTAGAAAACAATGTAACTATAACGAGACAATCTTTGTAAATTACTGACCAATGATTCCATGTATTGTAACCGGTAGACTTTTTTTTTTTTGCTGTTATTTATTATTTTCAACTTTCCAATACTTATTTTCTTCTATTCTCTATACAAAGCATCAATAATTTCTGCACTTTGAATTTAACAGCGTTAATCTTAGCCATCTAACTACATTAAAACACTTCTATTTCAATCAAGATTTGGATCAGATCGGTTTTTAAACTGAGACCTGACTCAACCCCATCGAATCTGGTATTATAACCTAAAAATTCCTCCTCCTCCTTTCTTAAAACGGACTAAGAAAGGGGATGGTGCTTAGATGGGAGTCCCACCGTGAACAACTGCAAAGCAAGCAACGTTGGCTGTCTAGCCACTAGTACGGTTTTAATTCATATGAACCATTTATATTTTGAGCATACAACATTCTTGATGCTTGTCTTCCTCAGTAGTCAGGCCACCATCAATCTCTAGAGTCCCATAATAACAGCGCGACTCCTGCCTCCTAAATCTCTTATCTTCTATATATGCATCCATACATGCATATATAAGTTGAATTTCTTATCGTTAGGAATTACTATGCTGTATTATAGTATAACAAAGTTCATCATATTTAAAAAGCAAAAAAAGAAAATTTAGGGGATAGGTCAATTTATAACCATGTATAAAATCTTACAGCTATATATTAACTTTCTTGTTTTGGTTTGTGTATTTGCAATTTATATTCTCTAAATTTGTCAAGAAGTTTTCAAAAAATACAAAAAAATAGAAATATTTAAAATCTCACAATATTTTCTTTTCTAGGCGTACATTTGCATGTACATTTTCACTAGTATTTGTAAATATATAAGTTTTTTAACCATATTATATTATTTATAGTTTTGTTATGTTTTTAATTTATAATGATCAACTCTTCTAAGTCTTGTCTAAATTTCTCCGAGAGTTCTATCGAGTTCTGAATTTTTTAATCTCTAGCCAGTGTTACTAAATGGTCCGGCCCAAGTGAGCCAGATGGAAAATAGTTGTGCAGAATATTTCCCTTCTAATAACCCATGGTGCTAAAGCAGTCGAGTGCAATAATATCTCGTGCATATATCCAGATTGCATGTCCTCGTGAGCGCGGCTTAAATTTGGCATCATCGAACCACGTTGTAAGTTTTCCATGCAACCACGCCGTGGTCATGGCTTGAGATTGGACCACACCGCCAGGGTCCTAGTTCTGCGGGGCAACTTCACTTCAAAAATGAGCTACACCAATCCTATCATGCTTTATGCCATAAAGCCTCTCCATTTTTTTTTACGTTCTATCGCGAGATGGTGAGTTTTAAGGTCATTGTTCTATTCCAGCGCCCATGTGATTGTAGGTCTGCCATCAATGTCAGAGGCATTCATTTGAATGCAAGATAAAAGGTTGCCTCTTTCAAGGTGAAGCCGCGAACGAGGTTAGCTTAGGATAGAGAAGAAGAGGCTGAGAGTCCTTTGGCTCCTATCCATGGCATTCTTCTTTACTAACGCTCTGTTCTTGTCTAATTTCTCAGAGTTCTACCAAGTTCTGAATTTTTTAATCTCTAGCCAATGTTTCTAAATATGGACTTCTGATGGGATCAATGGTGCGGCCCAAATGAGCCGGATGGAAAATAGTTACATAGAATATTTCCCTTCTAATAACCCATAGTGCTAAAGCAGTCGAGTGCAATAATATCTCGTGCGTATATCCAGATTGCATGTCCTCGTGAGCACGGCGTAAATTTGGCATCATCGAACCACGTTGTAACTTTTCCATGCAACCACGCCGTGGTCATTGCATGATATGTTCTAGTTCTGCGGGGCAACTTCGTCTTAAAAATGAGCTACGCCAATCCTATCATGATTTATGCCATAAAAGCCACTCGTTTATTTTTTTTTTAACCCTTGATACTCGTATCGCCGAATGGTGAGTTCTAAAGTGATTGCTCTATTCCAGCACCCATGTGATGGTAGGTCTGCCATCAATATTAGAGGCATCCATTTAAATGCAAGATAAAAGATTGCTCGTGAGTTCTAAATGTTAGATAATAAACTTGATTTCTATAATGATATGGTATCCAACTAGTATCCTAGTTGGAGAGTCAAAGTCAAGTCAAGATTAAGAAGGTGAAAGGCAAGGGTCACAAGAGTCCTGAGTTGTAGAAGGTGAAGAGTCATAAGTTACAAAATGTAAGGAGTCATAAGTTATTAAAAATTGAAGAGTCATGAGTTAAGAATATAAAAGGTTAAGAGTTATAAGTTATATAAAGAAATTTCTAGAGTCATATTAAGTCTATAAAAGGGTTGTAAGCCTTCATTTGTAAGGCGTGAATTAAATGAAATTATTCTTCTTCCAAATTTATTCTTGAGAGTTCCTACCATCTTCTTCTTGAGTGCTCTTCCTTATCTTCTTTCTAACAAAGTGATATCATAGTTGGTTGATCCAATAGCCAACAATACGATGGCATTTTCAATTCCTCAAAGACAACTACGAAAATTGGTGCAACAAAATGAAGGCACTTCTTGGCTTGCAAGATGCATGGGAGATGGTTGAAAAAGGCTATGTGTAGCCTGAAAATGATGCGACTTTGACGGAGAATCAAAAGTAATCATTAAGGGAGTCAAGGAAAAAAAGGACAAGAAGGCTCTTTTCTTGATTTATCAATGGTTAGATAAAGCCACCTTTGAGATTGTTGAAGCTGCTACAACATCAAGATAAGCTTGAAAATTTCTTTAAAAGGCATACAAGGGTATTGATAAGGTAAAGAAAATTCGTCTTCAAAGCCTTAGAAGTAATTTTGAGTCTTTACAGATGAAAGATTTAGAATCTATTGCTGATTATTTTACAAGAGTTATGGTGATTGTTAATCAATTAAGGAGAAATGGTGAAATTCTAACCAATGTTCGAGTGGTAAAAAAGGTGTTGCGGTCTTTGGACCCAAAATTTGATTTTGTTGTTGTAGCCATAGAAGAATCCAAAGATTTGGAGGAAGTAATAATCGAAGAAATTATGGGCTCTTTGCATGTTCATAAGAGAAAACAAAAGAAAGGAAGAAAAGCCATTAGAGCAAGTTTTACAGACGAAGCTTACTACAAAAGAAGATTATGGGGAAACTCAAGATAGAGATCGAGGATGAGGTCGAGGCCGTGGCCGAGGACAGGGAAGAGGAAGAATTGATCGTGGCTCAATAAGCAATAAAGAGAAAGAACAAGGCTCAATTCCTATAAGAGGAAGAGGACGTGGTAGAAGAAGGTCATATGAAAGAAAATGATATGATAAATCTAATATTCAATGTTATAATTGCAAGAAGTTTGGGCATTACTCTTCAAATTGTTGGAATGCTGCTAATCAAGTTGATGCAAAGGTTAATTATGGTGAAAATGAAAATGAAAAAGAAGAGACATTTCTATTATTAGCATATAAAGGAGAACAAAGCAACAAAGAGGAAATATGGTTTCTTGATACTGGAGCAAGCAATCACATATGCGGCAAAAGGAGCTTATTTGTGGAACTTGATGAATTACTTAATGGTCAAGTTATTTTTGGAGATTCTTCCAAAATTTCGGTAAGAGTCAAAGGCACTATTTTAATTCATTTGAAGAATGGCACTCATACATTTATTTTCAATGTTTACTATATGTCAAATATGAAGAATAATATTTTGAGCTTAGGGCAACTTTTGAAAAAAGGTTATAATATTCAAATGCAAAATCGTATTCTTGCTATAAGAGATTCAAAAAATAAATTGATTGCAAATGTCAGAATGACAAAGAATAGAATGTTTCTTCTAAACATTCAAAGTGAAGTTGCTATGTCTTTGAAGGCATGTTTTAAAGATTCTTTATGGCTTCGGCATTTGAGATATGGTCATCTTAACTTTGGTACTTTAAAGCTTTTATATAAGCATTATTTGGTAAAGGGATTGCCATTTATAAAAGATCCAAAGTAGCTTTGTGAAGGTTGTCTTTTCGGCAAGCATCATAGAAGGAGCTTTCCAAATGAAGTAGCATATCGAGCATGGGAGCCACTAGAACTGGTGCACACAGATGTTTGTGGGCCAATTGTTCCTACCTCTTTCGGTGAGCACAGATATTTTCTCACTTTTACTGATGATTTCAGTAGAAAGATATAAATTTATTTTTTGAAAAAAAAAATCTGAAGCTTTTAGTACTTTCAAAAGATTCAAGATATATGTTGAGAAAGAAAGCAGTTATACTATTAAATCCTTGAGATTCGATAGAGGTGGAGAATTTACTTCTAAAGAATTTGAAGCTTATTGTGAAAAAAATGGAATTCGTAGACCTTTGACGGTTCCATACTCTCCGCAACAAAATAGAGTTGCAGAAAGAAGAAATAGAACTATTCTTGATATGGTGAAATGCATGTTGAAAAGCAAAGATATGCCAAAACAATTCTGGGCCGAAGCAGCAAATTGTGCGTTTACATCTTGAATAGATACCCCACAAAAGGCTTATGGAATATTACACCATAAGAAGCATGGTCTGGTAAGAAGCCTAATGTTTCTTATTTAAGAGTTTTTAGAAGTAGTGCTTATGCTTATTTACCAGAAGAAAAGAGAACTAAACTTGATGATAAAAGTATTAAATATGTTTTCATTGGTTATGATGCTCGCTCAAAGGGGTATAAATTATATAATCCATGTAATGGAAAAGTTGTTGTTAGTAGAGATGTTGAATTTGATGAAGAAGGCACATGGGATTGGAGTCTTCAAGAAGAAAAAAAGCAATCCAACACATTTATTGAAGAAGAAGAAGAAGAAGAGCAATCAAGTAATGAAGAGTTACAAGCACCTGCACCAACTTCATCTTCATCTTCATTCTCAGCAAACCAAGTTCAAGGCCAAAAAAAATGAGAAGACTAAGTGAAATATATGAGGTAATAAAGAATCAAAATAATCTAACTCTTGTTTGTCTTCTTGCTGATTGTGAGCCTATAGATTTTGAAGAAGCCATTAAAGATTACAAATAGAAGAAGGCTATGGATGAAGAAATCAAGGCTATAGAGAAAAATGATACATGGAAGTTAGTTACTTTACCAGACGGACAGAAGGCAATTGGAGTAAAATGGGTATACAAAATAAAGAAGAATGTACAAGGTGATATAGAGAAATACAAAGCAAAGTTGGTGGCTAAAGGATATAGTCAAAGGTTTGGTATTGATTATGAAGATGTATTTGCTCCTGTTGCTCGTATGGAAACAATTAGATTGATAATTTCTTTGGCAGCTCAGTTTAAATGGCAAATATTTCAAATGGATGTAAAATCAGCATTTTTGAATGGTTTTCTTGATGAAGAAATATATGTTGAACAACCACAAGGTTATATCAAAAAAGGAGAAGAAGAAAAAGTTCTCAAGCTAAATAAGGCTTTATATGGCTTAAAGCAAGCTCCAAGGGCGTGGAACCAAAGAATTGACTCTTACTTTCTTCAAAATAATTTTATGAAGTCTCCTTATGAACATGCTCTCTATAGTAAGGTGAACAAAAATGGAGATATATTTTTTGTTTGCTTGTATGTCGATGACTTGATCTTCACAAGAAGCAATCCAAGCATGTTTATGCAATTCAAGGAATCTATGATTCGGGAGTTTGAAATGACAGATAATGGCCTTATGTCCTATTTCCTTGGCATAGAAGTGAAGCAAACTGAAAAGGGCATTTTCATTTCACAAGAAGGATATGCAAAGGCAATATTAAAGAAGTTCAAGATGGAAGATTATAATCCAACAAACACTTCAGTGGAATGCGGCACAAAATTAACAAAGTATGGCGATACAGAAAAGATTGATTCTACTATGTTCAAGAGCCTAGTTGGAAGTCTTCGTTACTTGACATGCATAAGGCCGGATATATTATATGGAGTTGGACTTGTGAGTCATTATATGGAGGAGCCAAAATCATGTCACTTGAAGGCTGCTAAAAGAATCCTTCGGTACATCAAAGGTACTATTGGACAAGGCTTATTCTATTCTTTTTCTAAAGATTTTTGTCTTGTAGGTTATTCAGACAGCGATTGAGGAGGAGACTTGGATGATAAAAAAAGTACTTCATGCTATGTATTTTACTTAGGAGATACTGCATTCACATGATGTTCGAAGAAGCAGCCAATTGTTACTCTTTCTACATGTGAAGCTAAATATGTAGCTGCCTCCTCTGATGTTTGTCATGCAATTTGGCTAAGAAAGCTACTGAAGGAGATACAATTTCTACAAAAGCAACCTACAAAATTATTTATTGACAATAAATCTGCCATATCACTAGTCAAGAACCCCATCTATCATGAAAGAAGCAAGCACATTGATACTTGATATCATTTTATAAGAGAGCACATGATAAGGAGATTGAGCTTGTACATGTCAAATCTCAAGATCAGGTAGCAGATATATTCACCAAGCCTCTCAAAGTTAACATCTTTCAAAGATTAAAATTCAAGCTTAGAATAATTGATGGAGGAGAAGAATTAAGTTTAAAGGGGGGTGTTGGATAATAAACTTGATTTCTATGATGATGTGGCATCCAACTAGTATTCTAGTTGGAGAGTCAAAGTCAAGTCAAGATTAAGAAGATGAAAAGCCAAGGGTCACGAGAGTCATTATGAGTTGTAGAAGGTAAAGAGTCATAAGTTACAAAATGTGAGGAGCCATAAGTTATTAAAAATTGAAGAGTCATGAGTTATAGGTCATGAGTTAGAAATATAAAAGGTTAAGAGTTATGAGTTACATAAAGAAATTTTTAAGCCATATTAAATCTATAAAAGGGTTCTAAGCTTCATTTGTAAAGCGTGAGTTGAATAAAATTATTCTTCTTCCAAATTTATTCTTAAAAATTTCTATCCTCTTCTTCTTCTTGAATGCTCTTCCTTATCTTCTTTCTAACACTAAAGTCATTGTTCTATTCCAGCACCCATGGGATGGTAGGTCTGCCATCAAAATCAGAGGCATCCATTTAAATGCAAGATAAAAGGTTGCCTCTTTCAAGTTGAAGCCGTGAAGGAGGTTAACTTAGGATAGAGAAGAAAAGGCTGTCCTTTGGCTCCTGCTCATGGCATTCTGCTTTGCGTTCTTAACATGTCTGTAATACTATAAAATAATCCCATGGATCAGGAGACCTTCCTCTGATTCGCCGCTTCTTCTCTGCTTCGCCGAGGACCCAAGATTTGTCGTGAAAACAAAGCCGGCCGCGTTGCTCCACCTTCGCCTCCGCCTCCGATTAATGAATGCCGTGGTCAGGCAGGCGGCGATTAACCGTTCTACCAAGGCCCCGTTCGGGCCGGGCTAGCTTTGTGCCGGATACGGGCTGAAGTTTTTTGAACTTCGGACTGGATCTGAGCTCAAAGTTAATGCCCATATTAATTTTGGGCCGAAATCGAGTGGAGTTTGGCCCAACCTGGGTCAGGCCTGAACTCAGAACCTAATTCAGACCCATTATGAAGCTCAAATCAGGTTAGATTATGTTGGGTTGGCTGAATATTCAAATAGTTTTATTTTATATAAAATTGAATTCATCTATTTATTCCCTAAACAAACAACCATTTTATATATGCTTTAATTTAATCTAACCAAATAACTTATATGTCTTAGCAAATAAGTAAATAGTTTTATAAAATAAATTATTAAAATTGAGCTAAAATCGGGCCGGCCTGGTGCTTTATCCCAAATGAGCTAATTCGGCCCAATACGATTCAGGCCGGGCTTGAGCTTGAGTTCAGGTCGAGCTTAGGCCTGAGTTTGATCCAGCCTAAAACTTGGAAAAAAAAAATTTGAGTTGGGGTTGGGCAAGGGTTTGGCCTAACCTGATCTAGTCCACTTCCAGCCCTACCTAGGACTCGCGTCGGGATGCTTTTTTTTATTTCTTTGTACAACTGCTAGTTGATTTTACCAAGCATTTTTTTTTAAAATCTTCTTCTCCTTCTATTTTATTTTAATTTATTTCATTTCACCCCGTTAAAAGGTGATGTTTATGGCGCCATCAATAGGGTGAGCATGGATTGAGTTAGGTAGGTTAGAGACCAAAATCAAAAACCAACTGGCTACAAAATTTTGAATTCAAAACTGAACCAATCATATCTTGGAACTAACATAAAACCAATGCAATCAGATCAGATCAGTTCTTGATCAGTTTCAAGATAAAATCTTTTTTTTATTTTGCATTAGCTTCAAATTATTTTTATCGATTTTATCATTTTTAATATATTAAAGATTCTTTTCTTAGTTATAAAAGTTAAGTGAGAGACTAAGAGCTACCATAAAAATGCTAAAAAAAATTCATAATATTGATATTTTTTTTCTTTAAATAATACTATTCTAATATCTAATAGCTTTTTTTCTCCTTAGCTATGTTAACTAAAAAGAATGTATCAAATATTTATTGATTAATCTAGCATCAAATATTTTTTTGTATAAATGGTAAATAATTTGTGAGGTATATTTAATCTCTAATTTGATTATTAAGAGTATTTTATTTTTTTAAAAAAAATTCAAGGTTAGTTATCAATTAGAATTAAGAATTAATCTGATATGATTAATTTTAAAATTTTAGATCTAAAATTAAATCGATAAGCATTCAGAACCCAATCAATCTAATTCAATCAAATTAAATTGACATCCATTTTGAAATTATTCTAACCCATTGCTGATCCCTTCCCTTCACGAGAGGCGATGGTCCGCACGACCCAGAGGACTTGCACTCGAACCCCGTATCCTTTTTCCCTTCCATAGTTCGCTAGCTGTCACGCGGTGAAGCCTCTTGTTTGGTCGTGAATTTAGTTCGCTAGCTGTCATGAGGTGAAGCCTCTTTGTTTGGTCGTGAATTTTCCAGTTTCGTCCATCCGGTGACGAGCCAAATTCGCTTTGCTGTTCAGCTACCATCTTTTCTGTTCCCGTACTTGGACGCATGGTTGGCTGCCAGCTTATGGGGACCTTCGCTCTTCAGCGGTAGGTCCCCATGCGACGGGACTTATTCTCAGCATCCTGGTTGGCCCAAGCTAATTAGATTTAAGATTTTAATATGTTCTTTGGTCCATTGGGCTCGTATGCCAAAATTGATATATTAACCCTAATTTTACTAATTAAAACTCTAAAATATTATTTACATTGAATATTTATAATTTTGACTGTAATTTTGCATATTGTACTCTTTGAATTTTTTGATCTAGAATTTTTAAAATAATATTTACATGCTACCAGGTTTATTATTATATTTTGCATTTTTTTACATCTAATATGTTTTGGATATTGAAATATTTTTTTTTGTATTATTGATCCACGTGCAAAATAAATATATAATGATGCAAAATTGGAAGTATAAGCAAATTAGCATGTTGTAGCAACCTAACTTGAATTGAATTTTTTGAATGATTGGTATTTGTCTATCATGAGACCACTCATAATAAAATCTTAAAATAATAAATAAAAAGATATTGCAATGGCACTAAGAATCCATATGAATAGTGGTCATATCGTATCAATATATTATTATTTAATAAAATTTTTTGATATGATCAAAAATAAATTAAATATTATATCCTTAAAAGTTTAATATATCCTATCGGCATCAGTTTTTAAGAGTATATTATTTAATTACCTTATTTTGCGGAGTGCATGTGCGTATATTATGAAGCTTATTCAATATGTTTGAGAGTTTATTAGTTTGGCTAATTCTCAAATTTCTTCTATCCAAGTTCGAGACCCTAAAGTCGTCCTTGATATTCATAAGAAAGAATGAGATTTGAATCGAAATGTTTGCCATGGTTGCTGAAAAGAAAGAGATAATGAAAAAAAGGGAGCAAAAGAGATGATAAAAAAAGAAGCAAAAGTTGAAGTATTCATATAGTTACCTATAGTTCCAATTAGAGGTGAGCAACGAGTTAAGATAATCCAAGAATCGATACTAATTTAATTTGATAGGATTGAATTGGTTTGGTTTTGCATGCTCATAGGATCGGTTTTGGATCTTGAACCAAGAAACCGACCTGAACCTTATAAATAATTCTTATACACACACATTTCATAAAGATTTTGATTTAGTGCTGATATATATATTTGATGTGTGTTGAGAATTAATTTGATTTAGTTTGACATATATGTAAATACTTAAAATTTTTAATTTATATTCATGATTTTATAAGTATTTGTTATGATAGTTAAAAATATATATCTTTTGGAATGTTACTTATGATGTCGTGGTTATACTTATTAAAAGATGATAGATTAATTGTTTCAAATATATATCCTTTTTCTCTTCTATACCATTTAATGATTAGCAAAAGCAGGAAATTCCTTACATCAAGTTAATTTAGTTGCTTCTGCAGATTTTTTATGTAATTTATTACACATAATGTATATATCATCAAATATTTATCTAAAGAAAAGGAAAAAATTACATAATATTTATCAATGTTATGGATAAAGTCTATTATGAGAGATGAAAATATTCTAATAGAATTTATTTAATGATCATGAGGCATTCAATGTAAAAATCTATCAAATATTGTACGTCAAATTGATGAGGTTAAGGATTTTCTCAAGCCATTGGTAGAAAATTTGTTAAATTTGATAAAGCTAAAAAAGCTAATTAACTGAGATTGCTCAATTTCACTTATGATTGTGTTAGTGGAGTCCGTGTGCATATTATGAAGTTTACTGACTACTTTAGTAACCTGGATAATATAAAGCTGAATATGTTTGAGCGTTTATTAGTTTAGCTACTTCTAGAATTTCTTTTATCCTAGTTTGATACTCTAAAGACCTTCTATAATATTCAGAAGAAAGAATGAGATTTGAATCAAATGTTTTCCATGGTTGTTCAAATGAAAGAGATGATGAATAATAGGGAGCAAAATAGATGATGAAAAAAGGGAACAAAAGTTGAAGTATTTAGATAGTTACCTATAGTTTCAATTAGGGATGCACAATGAATTAGGATAACCCAAGAATCAATACTAACTTAATTTAATAGGATTGAGTTAGTTCGGTTCTAAGTGCTCATAAGGACCAATACTAACTCAATTTAATAGGATTGAGTTAGTTCGGTTCTAAGCGCTCATAAGGTTGGTTTTAAATCTAGAACCAAGAAACCGATCTGAAAAGGATCGGCTCCTAATGAATTCTTAGGAAGTGAATTAGAAACTTTGAAAATACCTTATAAGTCATTAAAGATATTTAGCGTTCATTCAATCAACAAATATTATATATATATTACATTTCATAGAGATTTTGATTTGATGCTAATATTTGTATATGATGTGTGTTGGAAATTAATCTAATTTAGTATTACATATGTGTAGATACTTAAAATTTTTAATTATATTCATAACTTTATAAGTATCTACTATGATTGTTAAAAATATATATCTTTTAGATTTTTACTTATGATGGCATATTTAGATTTGTTAGAAGATGATCGATTAATTGTTTCAAGTATATTTTAAATACATATCTTTTTTCTTTTCTATAGTCTTTAATGATTATAAAGCAAGAAGTTCCTTAAATCAAGTTAATTTGGTTGCTTTTGTAGACTTTTGATATAATTTATTAGATATACTGTATATATCATCAAATATTCATTCCAAAAAAAAAAAGAAAATCAAATAATATTTATCAATCATAATTAGACAGGAAAAAAATCTTTTTTTCTTAAACTTATGAATTTTAAAATAAATTCTAAAATTTTTCCTTTCTAAGCTTGTGAATTTTAAACCAAATTTTAACAGTTTTGATTTTAGGCTCAAGCTCCATTCAAAAAATGAAATTCGACTCCTAACCTAGTCTGAAGCTAATTTGGGCCACTTCCCGTCTTACCTCCATGTCTTTGAAAGAGAGGACAAGCCTCCAAAGGCATAAGCTAAGAGGTAGAGACACATCCAACATTGTATTCTCTTTATTTTATTTTATTCTCCTTTTGTGGTTGACATAAAAAGGTGCATCAATGCAAGTTCCTAACAAGCTGCCAATATGCCGTCACCACAAGAGCACGTATAGCCTATTTTATCTTGCAAAGAAGCTGAACCTGAAGCCTGTGCTTGTCGAGGGGTGACCAACGTAAAATGTTCGTTAAGCACGAGCAATAAAAAGAAACAATATTATTTTCTCTAGCAATTGTTCATCAAATAAAACAAAAACTTTTATATGATAGAGATTGGAATTTAAAACATTGTTTTGAATGATTAATTGAAGTAATAAACAAGTATCATCATTCCTTGTAATACCTCAAATTTAGTCCCATAATTGATAAAAAATAAAGTGTTATGTGCTTATAACTCAAGTCTACTTGCTATCCATTAATTTTTACTCGAGTTTTTGAGTCACGTAGTTTTGATTCACTAACGAAATTAATTGTGCAAGCAAGTAGGCATTATAAGGAGAAAAGATTGTGATAATATTATAAGGTATGGCAATCTTCCCCCCAAATTGAGTGACAAGATTGTGATATCCACTCCCACATTAGATAAGAAAGAAAGTGTTAAATTTCCAAATTTAGTTTGTAGCATGCAATATAAGGAGGAAGTATTGTGATTGGATCTCAAAAAAAAGTATTAAATTTATAAGGAGGGAAGATTATGATGCTTCAAATTTAGTCTCATATTGGATGGGAAAGAAAGTGTTATGTGCTTATAATTCAAGTCCACTTACTACCTATTAACTTTTACCAAAAAAGTGTTATGTGCTTATAACTCAAGTCCACTTACTACCTATTAACTTTTACTAAAATTTTTAGACCACGTAGTTTCAGTCCGCTAACAAAATTAATTGGATCAGGAGGTAAGCTTGAGACGTTACATTCCTATTACACTTCTATTACCATAACAAAACACAACAGATGTTTATATATATATATATATATATATATATATATATAAAATAAAATAGCATGCTTTTCATTGTAGCAAATGCATCACCATAAGATCCAGAATAAACATCGATTAAAACAAGAATAACAGTGAAAGAAAGGTATAAGAATTTGAGAAAGGAAAAATTTTATAGATTAAAAAGAATATCATAAGTCGGGAGCCCACCCTCGACTCTCACGCTCCAACGGTTGCCTCACCAACCGGAGGCCTCTCTTATGTCACTTCTTGAAGACATCTCAAATAATAATAATAATAATAATAATAATAATAATAATAAAATGTCACACATGAAAAAGGACCAAAATGGGATGCCTCACTTTCATGTGAACTTTCTCTCCCCTTTTTCAATGTCACCCGAACACCTCAAACTCCTATTGACTTAATAAATCTACGTGGCAAGTATGCACTCAATGGGACAACTAGAGATTTACTGAGCCAAGGCTTACTCTTAACTAACCTTATAATACTTGAAAAATAATAGCATATCCAATAAAAAAAAAAAATTAAAGTGCTTATAAATCATGTTCACTTACTATCAATTAACTTTCACTTAAGTTTTTAGGACAGTATAATTTCAGCTCGATACTAGATTAATTGGCCACCAATTGTCAAGTTTTGAAAAAGATATTAATGATGGCTTAAGGTTATGGAAGTGCAATAACCTTCAATACTCTCTCTCTATTTGCAAAATCCATGACCATAATACTAAGCTTGTTGATACCATAAAATGTCACAATAGTCATTACCATTATTTCACATGATCAGTGACATAAAGTGACTACCCGAACAAATAGTAAATAATGCAGCCTCTTTATTAGCTTGAACAATAACTCTTTCACGGGCTTGAACAATAACTCTTTCACAAGGCCATCCTTGATGTATGCACTAGGGTTGATAATATCCTTCAAAACTTTTCTTCAACATCGACTCCATAGTTACTATGTCAAGATTTCATCAAACATTTAGTTTATGGCATTAAGGCTGGTTTGGTTTTCGAGAATATATATTTTTTTATTTTTTATTTTTATTTTCTAAAAATTATTTTTATTTTCTATTTTATAATCTTAAAAAAATGCTTTGGTAAGTGAAAACAAAAATTATTTTCTATTTCTTATTTTTGTTATAAATAATATATTTCAAAAGGACAATTAAAAAAATTAAAGGGAATATATAACATTATAATATATTATATAGTACAAAATATGTAAAATGTAATATTATAATCTTATAATAAACTATTATTATATAATATATAATATATTATAAATTATAATGTTATACTATAATAACAATTAATGATAAAAGCATATATTATTAATATGATATTATTATATATTATATAATATTATAATTATATTATAATACAATATTATATATTTGTTATATAATTTATATAAATAATAATATAACATTAATTATATTAATATAATATAAAAAATATAATTAATATTAATATAATTATATTTTATTATTATTATTTATCATATATTAATAGTATATATTATTACTTTTCTAAAAAGTTGTCTTAGATTCTCAGAAAAAGTTACTTTTAAAAATAAAAAATAAAAATAGTATAATGAAACATATTTTTGTATGATAAATTTCATGTTTCTATTCTTAAAAATAAAAAATAAGAAATAAAAATGATACAAAAATCGGTTCTTTATTTTTTCTTTCTTATTTCTTTTGATGAAAAATAGTGAAAATATCTTTAAACTATTTTTAGTTTTCTATTCTTTTAAAGTTGTGTTTTCTAGAAAACTGTTTCTATTTTCATTCGCCAAACATATTTTTACAAATCTTTTCTGTTTTTTATGAAAATAAAAATAAAAAATAGGACTACTCTCATAAATCAAATACACCCTAAATATCTAATTTAGGCTATCAAATATCTAGCATTCATAGCTTGCAATTTTTTCCTAAATTGGTACTTGCGCTTGCAAATTTTAACAGCCACTCTTACATGTACTACAATCATGGACCCGTGTTTGATTACATCTCGTGCATATCCATGATCTCAAACCAATTTGGTATATGTACACTTACACAACCTTACCATTATGCTACATGCAAATTATCATCTTGCACCCATACCCATACAATCTACTTGTGCCCACAAAGTCTGATCATTGTGCCATATATGTAATTTGTTCTCCATAAGTGCAAAGCCATGAATCTACATACATCTATATGAGTAACTGGCTCAACCATACTCTCCATAATTAATTTGAGAAGTAGCTATCATATCAAATAAGAATAAGTTATTGAGGAAAAGAAGATGGCATTTAAGACAAAAGAAGAGCAATATGAGTGGCTTGTGATGCTCTTTCATATACAACAAGTGCATTTATACTTATCATGAACTGAATCTTGAAGCCATTCATATGCAAGTTTGACATTATCTATTTTGACTACATTAGTATTTATATATAGCTAAACATTGAAGGAAAATTTGGACCATATTTAACAAGCAATGAGAGCCTTGGGATAGAAGAAACTATTCATGAATATAAACGAGTGTAATTAGATATAGCATGAAGTCATGTATGTTGAGGGAATTAAAGTTGATCCATTCAAAATTAAAGTAATCATCAAGTAGCTAACTCCTACTAATATTCATGAAGTGAAAAGTTTCTATAAATTGGCCACCTTCTACCATTGGGTTATCAAAAAATTTAGCACCATGATGACTCCGTTAACTGAGTATATAAAGAAAGATGTCTTTAACTAGACCAGAACCATAGATGAAGCCTTTGAAGGGATCAAGTAATAGATTACTAAAGTACCAATCCTACAATTACTAGACTTTAAGAAAATGTTTGAGATTTGTTGTGATGACTCTTATGTTAGGATAGGAGTCCTTATTTAAATAGAGCATCTGTTGGCTTATTTAAATGAGAAGCTCAATAGTGCAAAACAAAAGATGTTCTACGTATAATGTTCAGTTTTGCATTGTGATCTAAGCCTATCTTATGCAGAAAGAGGGTGCTATCTCTTATAGAGGTGTGCATAGATCGAGTTGAATCTGTTTAGAGATATTTTTGAAATTAAAATGATTTGAATCGATTTCTTAAACCAAAACCAAAACCGAATTGATTGGACTATTAAACCAGACTGAAACGAATCAAAAAATTTGGTTTGGTTTCGGTTCAATTTATCAGCTTTCCTATACCTATTTTAGATGGCTATAAAATTAATTTTGATAATAAATTTTATAAAAAAAAAGTAATAAAAAAGGTACATCAGATACAGATTAATTAACAGATATTTATCGAGCAACATCATATATATCGCATGACAATATGTGCTACAAAACACAAAAACTGAATCAAAATGGTAAATACATTTAGTGAAATGAAGTTGTGCATCATGACTACCTAAATATAATGCAATTAGCAACCTTATTCCCACTGTTGACTTGTACTCAAGTATCGATGGGCTAACATCTTTCTAATGAAGTGAATGCTTAAAACTTATTAAAAGGCATATTCATGAATCTCAATTGATCAATTCCATTTTCAACAAGAGAGGTGAATGACAAGGGACATCAATATAAAGATACACCAGTAGCTAAGCATTGTAGGTATCATAATGGAAAGAAATGATATAAATGATAATAGATATAACTATTATTTCAAACTATAATAACAGGCCAGGGTTTTGAAGAAAACCTATTGTTGGATAGCTTGTATGGTTAAATGTTTCAGTTTGGTTAATACCACTGAAACCATCAAGAAGGTTATTGTAGAAGACGTCAGAATCATTGCCCAGTGGAGTCCTATCCCAGTCAAAGGCACCCTCTTATATTTTGTATGGGTTCTTTTTTTTTCTTTTTTTGTAATTTCCTTGGTAGGCTGCACAGCTACTGCTAGTACTGTGCCTGAAACTGTGTAAATAGACTCAAAGCCTTGAAAAATCAAAACATGATCACCCACTGTTCTAGAAGTGTCAACAAACACTATGTTAGTAGTTTTACTCTACACAAGATGGTTCATACCATCTTCTAGTATGCCTTCATGTCCTTGCATAAAGAGTGCAAACTATGAAAATCATGGTAATCTATCACAGCATGTTGTGGGATCACATGAGCTACACTTCGAAGTTTATTTTATTACTTAAATCCAGCAAAACTGTTTTACAACTCATTTTGCCATTCCTTTTAAGATTCAACTAAGTCAAATGCAAGAAACATTTATACCTAAAATCTCTTTTTGAATCTTCGATCAATCAAGAATGAATTCTAATGATCCAATATCATATAGAAATTTTACAGATGAAACCAAAGTATGAATGAAAGCTTTAAAGACCAAGAATAGCTAACCTACACAAATATTTCAAGCAGATACCTTGCAAGAATTTATAGACTTCATGAGCAAGCTTTTACACACCAAAGGAATAAAAAAATGAAAAGAAAAAATTAATACTATTCCACACATGGTACTAACTGCAACAAGGAGTTCAAAATTTAGTTTGAATAAAGCTAAATCCGATATTTGCAAGTCTAATACAAAATTTGATGGAGAAAATGCTGCCGATCCACCAACTACACAGACCAAAGCCACCATGACTTGTAAGGCCACTTCTCATGGGTACTACTTAGGCACAATATATACTCAAGGAGAGCCCAACACAGCAAGACAAGGCTTGAATTCAATAATGTCTCTGAGGTCTCAGGTGTTGTTATTGTGGATAGGAAGTCATACAAACATATAGTAAAAAATTACATAAGCAACCAGAACCTAAATAGTTGTCCTAGAAGATACAAATTGAGGGTCTACAAAACTCACATTACAAAATGTGATTAATATAGGAGTCTTCTCATGGTAAACATAAAATGGGGGAATAGTGTATGAAAGCTTACATTACAGAACAAACTTCATGTGCATAGCATGGCATCTTTATTTGCATAATTACACAAGCATACACTAATAGAAAAAAAAACTATTACTTGAGTTTTAATTATGTTTGATGATTCCAATAAGCACAACTGCACAAGTGTATGCAAACTTTATTTGCTCACAAATTATAAAATAATAAAATATGAGACATCCATACACAAAAGATGAACTTATTGGAATAGACAATAAATCATTGATCTTCTAAAAGTGTGGTTTTGTTGTCAAAGTTAAAAATTCCAAGATAAATAATAAATCAAATTAGATTTACATTGAATTGAATAATGAAAACATTAAGCTAATTGTAAGTAAAACTATAACATAATAAATTTATTAGTTATTGTCAGATTCAAGTTTTTCAAGATCATCCATATTTTCTTCAACATGAATTGGAAGCGTGGAAGCCTGTAGCCAATCTTATGCGCATATAAGAGCCTACACTAACTTAGGAGTTAAAGAACTTTGGAATGAGTTAAGTACATGGCCATTGGTATTAAATGCAGACTCTGAAGCAATGGTAGAAATAGGATTTCTTGCCACTTGAGAGAGAATGGGATATTTAGAGCAATTTATCTTCTACCATCTCAAAACTTCAAACTTTGCATCATCTTTTTCACAACCATCCTCTAAGTATCGATCCACTTCAGATTTATTATCCCCATCTTCTTCTATAGTTGTTTTTCAATTGAAACTTCATCAACAAATGAGGGGCTTGCTCCAGTTCATTAACCTCCATCTATCCTGAACTTTGAGCTTTGTTAGTAGATTGCAAATTCTCATACAAGCAAAGCAAAGTTTCCTTCACTTTTCTAGTCATTGCATGAGCCACATCAAATTCATAAACTCAGCTAAAAGAAACTTTAACATATTTCAATTTGTATTGAGGATTAAGAACAATAGCAACATATAATGACATTTTCATTTTCTCTACATCCCTCTAATGCTTACCAAAAAGTTAATAAACTTGGGTATGGATCATTACTTTTTGACCACTCAAGCAACAGGCATTGCATTCTAGTAATTTTAAGGAAATAGGAATTAGAAGTAACATATTAAGAACTAGAAAAATGTAGAGTAGCATCATAAAAAGTTTGCAAAAATTTCACCAATGCATGAGTATTTTCCCAATCCTCATCAATCAGTGGCACCATTTTCTTACTAAGTTCTCTCAAATATGCTAAATCTTGATCTTTGATCCTTTCCAAAGCTTTCTAAAATTTTATAGCTGCCTCTAACATCTTGTAAGTTGAATTCCGCTTAGTCACAACATCTAAACACAGGATACTTGTGATTTTCTCTTACTTCGCACATACTTTGAATTTTGCCAACCTAGTAGAAGAAACCTTCACATATCTCACAGCATCACAAATTCAAATAATTGAATCATTCCAATCCTTTAGACCATTAATAACAACAAGATTGAGAATATGTACGCAACATCTCATATGAAGAAAATCAGCATTTAACACACTTCCTTTTCAATTGTTAACTTTTTTCTTTAAGCATCCAATTGCAATATCATTAGAGCTTGCATTGTCAATTGTAATAGTGAAAATCTTCTCCATTTTCCAATCAAACAGGCAATTCTCAATTGTCTCACCAATAGCCTCACCTTTATGATTAGAAATTAGATAAAAATTTAAAATTCTTTTGTGCAACGTCCAATCACTGTCTATGAAATGTGCAATGAGACACAAATAATTAAGATTTTGCAGAGAAATTCATGCATCCATAGTGAGACAAATTCTTTGAGATGTCTATGTAAGAGATGTTTCATTTTCTCCTTTTTATCAAGATAAATTTCAATACAATCTCTTACCACAGCTGTACGTGAAGGAATATGGAACTTTGGTTGTAAAAGACTAATGAATTCACAAAAACCTTCATGTTCAACAAACTTAAAAGGTAACTCATCCATGATTACCATCCTAACGAGTTCCTTTCTACATACTTTTTGATCAAATTTTACTACCATAAGACTACTAATGCTATCTCTCTCTTGTCCAACTTGTTTAAAAGCTAAGGTCTTTTGTCTTTTATCCACATTATTATTTGAGTATTTTTTGCATCTTCCTAAATGACCCCTTGGGGTACTAGTACCATAAGAACCAAGGCAAGCATAATTTGCTCCATAATAATTTCATGTGACTCTCACTGTATCACATTCTTCATTTGCAACTTTAATAAAATGATCCCAAACATCTTATTTGTTTTTAGGGTCTCTCTTTGTCTTACCACCTGCTTTTGCTTTCCCTTTCAAAGTATCACCAATAGAAGGTTTGCCACTATCCACACATGTAGCTATAGTTTGATTAGTGGAAGTTGATGTTTCCATGTTATGAGCATTTGTCTCTCCTATTGTTGATACCTAAACAAAAAAATAAAAAAAGATATCAAATATCCATGCCATTATCAACTAATGTATATTACTAATTTACTATTTGTTATACATAAAAGCTTATCGAGCACGAAGACATAGATGTTGAATCCTCCATCATATAATTGGTGCTTAGAAAAGAAATAAGAACAATCCTAACAAAAAGAAAAGAAAAAAGTTAATGAAAATCTTGTTTCTATACTGAAGCTTAATTTCATCCACATGCATCATGTATTGGTTATTGTGGGGCATTGTCCATATATACATGTTGTATACTTCAAAAAACCTAAAGCTATACACTAGAATTTAACTAGACTCTATCTTGATAAATGATATCTCATTTGCTGCTTTCCATAACAAACTGCCCAGACAAAAGGTCTGAGCCGTATGATGAAGTCTCAATTGATCTTCCCTTCACTACCTGAGTTTGGTAGTGCATAGTATTTTGTTTTGCTGATTTGTGCGAGTGAGTAGTAAATAAAATGATAGTTTGCAAGAGTTTTTGTAGTGGGCTTGAGAAGACTAGCTTGTGCTTTAGAAAGAGTTTTATTGAGATGATGGTTTTGCCTATTCAGCAAAAAAGTGTACAAGTATGTTACAACTTTGTAAATTCTTGTTTGGACTTTGTAAAAGATTGTAGTAGGAAAGCTATTTCTTATTTAAACTTGTTTGAGAAGATATTGTAGGAAGCCTGGTAGCATAAAAGATCTGATATATTACATAAGGATGGCCTAGATTATATCTTTGTGTCAAAATTGCCCAAGAAGTTTGGATGATGATAGGATGAAACCAAGGGAATATCTATTAAGGCGGGCTGAATGGTCATGTTTTACCTTGCTTTGCTGAAATTTTGCATAAAACAAAAGGTTTCAGGTTATGGCTTTGTTAGGGTTTAATAACATATTTACTTTTTATGTTTTCTTAAAATTATAAATACATAGGTACATAATATAACAAACTAATTTTAGAAAAGAGACCCAAAACAAAACTTGGTTAGGCCTAAGAATCTAGGGGAACCCTTGCCTAGAGGGTTAAAATTGAATGCCTACAACTAAGTATAACCAGCTTGGTCCATTGGTATGCTTCAATTAAATATCAAATCACAAATTCAGAGCTTAAAGACAACTTGGAAAGCTAAAAATTTAGAAATTTGGTGAGAGAGGAGTGTGCCATATTTCCATAAAAAATTCATTTTTTGATAAATTAAATATTTATTTTTTAAAAAAGTAAAAGAGATGCCTTTTATATCATAAACTATGGGGTTGTTGTCTCAAAGCTAAAAGAAAATTATATAGAAATCAATATAAATATACATCAACTCGAGATATATTATCATTCCTATATCCTTCACTCATTCAATGTCGATTCTTTCTATGCTAGAAAGCACCTAAAGGCCTACTCCAAAATTTCTTTGAGAAAGGGATAATTGATGTGAGTTTTTCTTCCTATGCTCTATAAAATACAATTGCTTGTGGGTAAGTTTTAGGAAGATATCTAGCAACCTACGATCCTAATCGGAGGAAACAGGAAGAGATTCGGCAGTCAATGACCCTAATCGGAGCAAACAAAGAAGAAGATGAGGAACAAAGACCATTCTAGGTCCCTTGACATGGGGGATTGACCATTCTGGGTCATGGAGGAGCCATAGTGGAATAAGGACATAGGGAAGATGGACATATCCGAGGGGATTGAAATTTGGAGTGATCGATGAAAGAGGCAACGACGAATGGCAGTGACTAGCAGGAGGAGGGAGGTGATGATGGCTTTGACGACTATAAAAGAAGAGTGTGCAGTTCTTGAGAAGTGATAGATGAGACTCAAGAGAAAGGAATATTAAGTTTAGGGTATCGCTGAAAATATATAAATATATACTCTGATTTTGTTTTATTTATATTGGTTTTTAAAACCCCAAACTAAAACCAAATTAGCTTTTTTGGTTTTAGAAATTCTTAAATCGAGACTAAATCATTAGACCCCACCTCAAATAATAATAATAACAATAATAATAATAAATTCAAACCAAACCGAAATTACGAATCAGATTGGCTTTATAGCTTAGTCAATTTTTTTTGCCCACCCATTTTTATGCACAGTTGATAGTTGAACTTTTAGAAGATGTTGAGCTCTAAACACACTAAGAAGCCAATGCTCTAAATGGCAAAAGTAGAAAACAACGTAGCTAATGCCCTAAGTCAATGAGCTAACCTATTAGTGCAATGTTAGCCAACATTACAAGATTCGACCATCTCAAAGACTTGTATAAAGATGATCCTTATCTTGGAAAAATCTATAAGGCATTGAAAGATGAAGAAGGCTAGGATTACCTTAGATTTTTCCTTAAAAGGAGAGGAATCAACTTTGCATCCCAAAGAGTTCTATACATGATCAAATCATATAAGAGCTAGATATAAAAGTCTAGATGGGAACGTGATAAAATGCTCACACTATTGGAAGAATAATTTTTACGGCCAAGTATAGAGAAAGACATGGCTAGAGCAATCAAGTAGTGTCAAATATGTTAGTATAAAGTCTAAATTATCGATACTTAGGCTTTGCCAATCCCTAAATATCCTTAGAATGACCAAAAGCTACCAAAGACTAGAAGAGATACGATTCTATATTCATGGTGGCAGATTGACTTTCTAAAATGGCCCACTTTATCTTATGTAAGAGAGCTACTAATGCTTCTTATATTACTCACCTCTTCTACAAGAAGCAGCTCGTCTACATGAAGTATTCAAAAGCATAATATTTGATCAGATGTTACTTTATTAATTATTGTTGGAAAACTCTATGTACCAAGTTAAGCATTAAACTATAATTTTTAGGTGTCTTTTATCCACAAATTGATGGACAAATAATAGTAGTTAATAGAAGTTTTGGGAACTTACTACAAAACTTGTCATAGAAAACTTTGTTGTATGGGATTCCATTTTGTCCCAAACTATGTTTGCATATAATAGCAATAGCAACTGAATGACAAACATAACACCATTCAAAATCATGATAGGATTTGCACTGCATCAACTTAAATTTAATTTTCCTTGCATCACTTGTTTAGTCTTTCATTAGATATCTAGGCCCTTCAAGCATTACATCAAATGTCATGCTTCAATTTGATATATTTTAGTAATTTAAATTAGGTACAATTTGATTTATACATATTTTAAAATGTTTAGTCAAGATTAATAGTTTGAAATTATAATTTTTATGGTCCATGTTATATTTTTGTTCACTAATTTTATTGCTCTCATTTATTTTCTGTTAGTTTAATGAATAGGCAAGAGACTTCTAATATTAAAAAAAAAAACTTTCGAAGTATATTATATATCTTGGATGATGACCAACTATGCTAATTTTTAAATGCATTACATATTTTGTATTAAATATAATAAAATTTAGTGATTCAAACTAAGTCATCCAAATTGAAGAATGTTTTTTTTTATTGATCTATAGTACAAGAATGACCTAGAGACCAAAATTTATATAGTTTGATAGTCTCTAACCTTTACATCAAGTAGTACAAATATAAAAGGTATTAATGATACAAATGTGCTAAAATACATAATAGGCTATATTAGTAATGATGGGTGTAAATTTGGGTATAGTCCAAACAACTTGACACATGTATAGCTATGGTATATGGCACTTTTCTAAGCTATCGTAAATATTCTCTTCAGCTTGTAATGAATCAGGGTTGGTGATTGGCTAGAAAAGAATTCCAACTCATTTATAAGTAGTGACATTCTCTTTTAATTACTCTGAATCAATAAAAAAAGTCCTCCCTAGATATTAGTTTCTCACAATGTGAGACTCTCGCATCATCATCAAGGTAATTTCTTCTAGTGATATCTCATTTTAAGAGGTTAAAAAAAAAAAAAGACATTATTTCTCTCTAGTCTTCTCATAATCATCTCTATAATCCTCTCATAGTTTTTTTTAATATAAAAGTATAAATAAATGGGTGACTTATATAAATGTAGTTCATTGAATTTTGTTTCTATTTCCCTCTTTTTTGGTGTAGGGGGTTGGGATACTTAGTACCTAAAGAAAGTAGAATAAAAAAATCCTACATTATAAAAAAGATCTTCTAAGATATCTCATCACATTTTTACAGCCATTTAGAGAGATACATGACAATAGTAGATAGAAGGAAAACAAGATAAGAGGGCAAACAATTATGGTAAAGAATACTTATTTTATCTAGTTTTTTATTTATTTGATGTATCTAATACAAATAGTGGTGGGGTAAGGTTTTCATTCAATGAGGTACATGAGATTCTCATGTGATGGGAAAGTTATGTCTTTCAATTACCTTTTTATTAATTTATTATAACTAGAAGAAAGTGTTAGTAGCTCTAACTTAAGAATCAATTAAAATTCTTTTTCGATAGATTATTACTCCCCTTCCATTGAAAGCCAAAGAAAGCATTTATTATAACTAAAATAAGTTTGATGTAACGCAATACATCACATATAGAAATGTTTAGCCAATATGTGAGTGTAGGCCTAATATTCTTTTATGGTGCATAAATTAAAAAACCATTTTATTGATTATACTACTCAAATTGTATTATCTCTCACCTCAATGGAAGAAGAAAGTTTTAAGTATCAATGACCCTTATTTGAACCCTCATTTTGAACATTCTGATTGCACAAGTGTAAGTACTAATTTATCTAGTAGTGGGGTGAGTTAGTGGTGCAAGGCCTCCCCTATTTAAAACATAATATATGCATACATATATAAATATACATATTCATACAAATGTATTATGGGTTTAAAGTTTGAGCATAAGATCTTTTTTATAAGAAGGTTTATCTAATTGGAATCCAAATTGATCATTTTTTTTAAAAAAAAGGTTTTTTTGGGTTGATGTCTTACATGTAGATTGTTGCAAATTCTATCTCACTAATTTAACCGATTGTTTCATTTTTTCTAAACCTAATTGATGACAATCAATATCCTCTAGCTTTTAAGATGAGTTTTATTTTATTTTTTATAAATAAGACCATGGTCCAAAAATGAACTTCTCTTTTTCTTTTTCCAAGACACATATCTCTACTTATTTTAATTTGCTAATGTAATGAAATGTTCGCTATTAGAAATAACATGCTCAAAATGTGCCTAAAATGCTGCTGATATGAATTAAAGAAAAAAAAAACACTATTTATACGATCGGTGTGTGCTTGTCTAGTGAATGTAAATTTAATTTCACTAATTATTTGCTTTAAGTATGAGCAAATCTTATTTTTCTTGAATAGATAGGGTTGTGTACAATAATAGCTAGTTTTATTATAAGAATATCCTCATCTTTTCTCTAGTTTTTAATTAAAAAGTTATTTAATTATTTAAGGCACATTCAAAAAGGATTATTTTCAATTTTTTCAATTTTATCTAGAAAAGCTATTATCCTAAAACTAGATTTTGGGCTTTGTAATAATAATTTTGCAAATTTAGTTTGTTTATTTTCAAACATGAGCAATTAGCAATTACTAATAAGTTTCATTCTAAGGTTTTTTTTCCTTTTTTTTATTTATTTAAGTTGCTAACTTGATTCAGCTATAATATGGTCAAAACTAAGAGATTAGACTCTTAAGCATTAGCCAATGTTCATTAATATAGTTCGATACATGTCTTATTTTAAAATTTATCATATAAAACATTTATCTTCTTAAATGCATAAGCCAAGTAATATCTTTCTCTCTTTTTTTTTCTAATGTGCTGATGGTGGTTAGCCTTTTTGTACATAAAATTATCTTATTATTATCAATTTTTCGCTTCTATTACCTTCATTATTATTATTATTATTATTATTATTATTATTATTATTATTATTATTATTATTATAATATTTAACTCATAATTTTTTTATTTTTTATTCCTCCACAAAATAAGGTGAGAATCTTATGACACTTTTCTAATATAGAGAAGTATGCTACTTCGACGGCACAGAGTGTGAATCCCCTGTTTTTTCATCGCAATCCAGTGATTTCAGAGCCTTGGTAGCGAAGTCTTAACCAAGGTTCAGAGAAGCGACTCTGCCCTCCATAAATAATGTTCATTCTAAGCGGGATTTGGTTCAAACGGAGCAGGTGGCCTCCATTAAAAGAATATTCTCCGGTCTACTTCCTTCTCACCCTCCGCCGCCGCCGAAGTCTTCATCAACTCCTCTCTTCGCACCCGGACCCAAACGAGGAAGCGCAGATAGAACAATACATCGTCCCCGGAAAGAAAACCCTAGAAACCGATGGAAGGCGGCGGTGGCGGAGGAGGAGGAGGCGGCGGCAGCCCGGCTCCTTTCCTTCAGAAGACCTACGAGATGGTAGACGATTCCTCGACCGACGACATCGTCTCCTGGAGCCCCGCCAAGACCAGCTTCGTCGTCTGGAATCCCCTCGACTTCGCTGCCCGCCTCCTCCCCAGTTACTTCAAGCATAACAACTTCTCCAGCTTCATCCGACAGCTCAATACCTACGTGACTCTCAAAACCCTATCTCTCTATTCCTCCTCGATTCCAAGAATTTCGTATTAAGGTTCTTGTTCTTGTTTTTTTAGCTGGGATTTGATCTATAACTGAAGTCAAGTTTTGATCTTGATGGATAGGGCTTTCGGAAGATCGATCCGGAGCGGTGGGAGTTTGCGAACGAGGACTTCATCAAGGGGCAGAAGCATTTGCTCAAGAACATCCACCGCCGCAAGCCCATCCACAGCCACAGCCATCCCCCGGGCTCGCTCGCCGACTCGGATCGGGCGGCGCTGGAGGAGGAGATCGAGAGGCTCATGCGGGACAAGGCCGCCCTCCAGGCGGACCTGTGCCGGTTCAAGCAGCAGCAGTCCGGGACCAAGATTCAGCTCGACGACCTCGAGCGGCGGCTGGTTGAGATGGAGCAGCGGCAGTTCAAGATGATTACTTTCTTGCAGAGTGCCGTCCACAATCCCCGGTTCGTGGAGAATCTCGCAAAGATGGCGGCTTCGACGTCGTCGTCGGTGGTCTTTGAGGCGATTCATAAGAAGAGACGGCTGCCGGGGTCGGAGTATCTCCAAGAGGTCCCGGAGAGTAGCTTCTATGATAATCATAGCAGCACTTCGAAGCCTGACATCGGGCATGGATTCCACACGGATTTCTGTGATAAGCTGAAATTAGAGCTGTGCTCAGCTATTTCCGATGGTAATTTGGTCACTGTGGTCACTCAGAGTTCGAATGAAGATAATGGGATCCCACACATGAAGCAACCTGAGTGCGGCCTCATGAGGATGGAAAACCTTGCTTTGCCGCCACAGCCACTAGATCTTTCGGATACAGGAGCATCTATATGTCCGATGAAGAATTTATTGTTTCCAAGAGCAGTTGATGAAGGGGATGGGCACTTTCCATGCCATTTGAATCTCACTCTTGCTTCGTCTTCAATGCAAATGGACAGTAATCAGTATTCAGGTAGAACTTTGAACTCGGCCGATCATGAACTTGCCGGTGCCAGCCAGTTGAGGGCAGCTGACATGATTAGGGATGACAATGTTGATAAAGCTGTTGGGATCATCCAAAGTACTTCTGCTGATGCAAGAGCTACCGCTGTACAACAGGTCACCCCAAGTGGTCATCAAGAACCTGAGGCTCCTCAAGGAACAGGGAATGATGTGTTCTGGGAGCAATTCCTAACCGAGAGGCCATGCTCTTCAGACACTGAAGAGGCGAGCTCAGGTTCCAAGGCAAATCCTGGTGATGAGCAACAGGAAGATAGGAAGTCAGCCAATGAGAACATATGGAAAGACAGAAAAAATATGGAGCAGCTTACTCTCTGAATTGCTTATACAACAGTCTTTTCGTTGGTTTGGTGCCACAAGATACATGTAAGATTTCACAACCAACATCCTTGTAATATCTGCAGACATAAATGTTTCATCTAATATATGCTGAGCATGATCCACTGTTCTATACCTGTGTATGTTAATGCGACAGTGGATTAATGCTTGATGAGATGGTCTTTTATTCCAAATCGACAAATTTATTTATGTGTTGCTAAATGCTGCTATTCATCTTATTCCATTATATATATATATATATATAATTGACAAAGAACATTATGTAGAGTTGTAGACTAAAGTGACTGATTCAACTAGTTGAGTGAATGGCTAATGGATTTATTTTACATAATTTATACATGTTTGCTTTTATTTGACATGAACCTTAATTTTGTCTTTCCAGTGCGGTTGGATTTTTTTCATGGCCCAGCACTATACCTGGCATTTCTTGTTTCTCCAATAGCTTTCTGGAAAATATATGGAGTTCATATATTTGTGCAAACCAAGCTTATAAGTGAAAATTCTCTGCAAATATATTTTCTATGGTTAAGCTATGATCTCTGAACTGAAAAAGTTTTAATGTTCTCATGACTTTTGAGAATACTTCTAGAAACACTGGAGATAAAACAAGGTGCTGTGCCATAATCAAGTGAAGGGAGGAACATTTTACCATGTTGCCTGATAGAATAAAGATGGTTGCATCTGTAGTCATTAACTATTTAATGTGCTTTACATAAAGGAAAAAATGAATTTTGTAATTTTCTCTTTTCTCCCCTGTTTTAATCTTTTAGCCATATGCATCTCTTTGGCATCTTGTCCAGATTAAGCAGTTCCATTCGCATCTTTTCAGGTCTTGGGTGTCATTTGTTGTAGCATCACTAATAGAAGTCAATTTTCTGCATCACCATTTATGGTCTTCAACCACCATTTTTGATTGTCTTAATAAAATATACCGAGTTCATATTTTTGTGCAGACAGAGCTTTTAAGTGAAAATTCTCCACCAACATATTTTCTCTAGTTAAGCTATTTTCTCTAAACTGAAAAAATTTTAATGTTCTCGTGGCTCTTGAGAGTACTTCCAGAAACACTAGAGATAAAACAAGGTGATGTGTCATAATCAAGTGAAAGGAGGAACATTTTACCATGTCGCCCAAAAGAATAAAGATGGTTGCTTCTGTACTCATTAACTATTTAATGTGCTTTGGCATCTTGTCCAGATTAAGCAGTTCCAACTGCATCTTTTCTGAGGTCTTGGGTGTCATTTGTTGTGGTATCACTGATAGAAGTTGATGTTCTGTATCACCATTTATGGTCTTCAACGACCATTTTTTGACTGTCTTAATAAATGAACCTCTACTAGCTTGAAAGCTTACCAAAGTAATTTGAACGTTTTTGGTTAGTATTTTTCACCATCAGTAATATGGTCAAATGGTTATTCTAATTCGGTATTTTTTCCCTGATGGATCTATTGGATACTGTTTACTGGTGCTTCAGTGTTGTTTGTTGTCTAGATTTTTCTTATTACACCTACAGACATATGCAAGAATGCACAAATATGCACCACGTTCTTCTTCCAGGATATTGACAGATGCAACACATGTCAGTATAAAATTATAGAGTTTAACATGTGCCATGCATGTGATGCGGAAACGGACGGCACCCCAAGCAAAATCTTGACAGTGCCCTTGAGTGTTTGAGGTAATTTATAGAATAGATATAGATTGGGTTGACGAGGAGCATATTTAGGGACACATACTGTTGAGCTACAGATGCATGGGCTGGAATATATGGATGGGTATCATCTTCCATCATTTATATAATCAGATCAATATGCCCTTTATTTCGGTGGTGCACATGTTTCTCTTAGTGAAAACATTAATTGATAAGGATACATTAATCAAAATAAGAGTATTCATAAAATTGTGGAAAATAGAGAATACGAGCTCCACAGTATGAATTCTCTAGATAAAGGAATTATGAGAGTCCAGCACTCAGTCTTCACTAAAGGGAGTCCAGCATGTGAGCTTTCACTTTGTATTTAGTGTGCAAGTACATGCATATGCATTTAAGAACAAAATCTATAAAATCGAGGGTTGCATGTGTATATTACTTATTCAACATACGCAGATACATCCTTTTTGTCCTACTGCAGGATCTGTATATATCATCTGCAACATTGAAATGTATGCTGTCCACTTTCTTGATTGATGCACTTCCATCATATGTTATCATCCTTATAAATATAGTTTAGGGAGAGGTAGGCACTAGGAGATCATATCTATCTAGTGAGCTATTGTACTTATTACTCTCTTATAACTCTCTTTATGATCCATGAATTTTGTGCTACCATATTGCATAATGCAATCTGACCATAAATTAGCCAATCATCTATCCCATTTTCAGTTATATTTATAGAGGCTGTAGATATTTTCATTTGTATGAAGTCCCTAGTAACTGATATACATGGAGTAAGAGAGTGGATTCTCGGAATTTCCTATATCAAGAGGAAGACTTGTGGTTTTAGGAAGATGAGCAATCAATGACCACATACTAAGAGAGAAAGAGCAAGTGAAAAGAAACGAGAAGGGAACATAGAAGAGTTCATAAGGGAAATAAACTAGATGCTTTATTAAGAATATGGTAAGGATATTTAAACCACAATTAAAATCATATAATCCAAGAAAAAAAATCTTTGTTTCTAAGAGTTTGGTTAGAGATATTCCCAGAGAGGAAGGGAAGGGGGGGGGGGGGGGGGGTGGGTGGTTAAATATCTGATTTTACTCTTTTAAATAGTTATCATATAATTAACTAGTGTATAGGGCTTATTCTTTTGGAGGGCATTAAAGTTATTCAGAAATCTATATTTTCTAGGTAAGTATTGCTCAGACAACACTTTAATAGAAAAATAATTTATCTATGTATTTTTGTGCATTGAAAAGTGGTCCTCAATATTCATTACCTATGTTCTTTTACATTATATCTTTTTTGAGTAAGTTGCTGAGATTTATCTATCTTTAACATAACACCCTTTATGCTCCTAGGCCTACTTTGCATACCAAAGCAAAAACAAGTTCCCAAATCTCAACTAAAGAAAGATGAGGTTGAAAAAAAAAAAAGGAAAAAAGGACTCTCACTGCGGAGAGAAGAAGAGAGGAAAAAGGGAAAAAAAAAAAAAGTAGAGTGGCATCCAAGGTAGTTGGAGGTTGGGTGGGGGACAATGCTTGAGACCGTGTGAGGAGAGGCCGTGTGCTTGTCAAGGGTAGCGGAGGGCTAACAAAGGCCTAGTGAGGGGCAAATCCTGAAACTACACAACATCTCCCTTTGTGCTTCTTAGAGGTGCGTTGGAGGGCGGTTGGAGGGCGGTTGGGGCAAAGACCATCTTCTCGATTTTATTCTTCATCAAATGTGGCTAGAGGCCATGATGAAAGTGGAAAAAAAGAAATGAGGCTGAGAGAAGAAAAGAGAAAAAAATTAATAATTTAAAAAACTTGATAAGGGTGGAAGCTAGTGGGGGATGTGCATGAGATTACGTGTGGGGGGCACAGGCTATTTTTTGGACTCTATTCTTCATCAAAAGTTACTAGAGGTTACGATAAAAGAAAAAAATGCAAGGTTGATAGAGAAAAGAAAAATTTAATGATATAAAAAAAGATGAAGAAGACAGAGAGAAAAAAAAAAAAATTACTAGACTTATTCATATTCATCAATCTTTTAATCAAAAATTAGATGGAGATTGCAGCAATGCCACTTGAGTTAGGATTGTAAATAAACAGAGCAAGTGAGAATCATGAGAAGGCATAAAGATATTTCAATAATAAAAAAAGAGATATTTTACCTAGCTAATGGGAAACTAACATCCATTTCCCCAATGGGTAAGTCTTTCTTGCCATTTCATAGATAAATAAAGTTTATGGGAATTTGACCTACTCATCTGATTCTGTTGACCAAAGCAAGAGAAAATGGGCAAGTTGGTCAATGGAAAAGCCAACCAACTTTCCCATGGCACTTACCCATCGAAGAATGGAGCCATCATGCCAATTAATTACTTTTCTTCTTTGGGCAGAATTAATAGATTTGGCAACCCATGATGATCTAAAAGATGTTGAAAAAAAAAAGTAACAGTTATATTTTTTGTGCCATTTCAGCTTTGTTGTTGCACTTTCCTTTCTTTTCATTTGTTTTTATCATGAGTTATAAAAAGTAAATAACAAATAGATAGGGAGAGTATGAAGACACAAATTTGGGTAAGAAAACTATGAAACTTGAGTAAAACAGTTGGAAGACACAGGTAACATGAAAGAAATAAGATAACCAGTACACACACATATATTTGTATACAAACTAATGTAGGACCTACTGGAGATGATCTGCGATGCATGGAAGAACTTGAAGGGTTTGGAAAACTGGGCTATGGATAAAAAATCATCTTGCCGTCCCCATACAGTAACAAGATAGAAAAAATGTTTCTTTGGCAGTTACAAAATTTAACAATGGCCTACAATTTCTGTCTTAGGCTTTTAATGAGGTATAATAGCAAAATATGGCCTTGTAAAGTGATGTTAATATGTAGTAGTCCTATATCATAAATTCAAATGTCAGATTTTATATTTATGTATAAAATGATATTAAAATGATTTATAGAAAATTCTAAACATTGATAATATTAGCAAAGTTCAGAATTAGTAGAAGAGAGATCAAGAGGAAAGGAAGGGGATTTTGTGTGTGTTTAGAGGGAGAATGAGAGGGAGATCAAACCTAGCTTAAATGGTGGCCAGCCATTGGGCCCTATTTAAATTTTCTTTTTGACTTGTTTTATAAGTAAATTAGTTTTGTCAATAACCAAGTAACCAATTTCCATATGGACACCAAAAACTTACCTAAATGTCAAATTTGAAATCACATGTAACACTAGATAGAAAGACTCCAAAAACAGCAAAAATCAAATTATATTAATTTAATTGCTCATGCAATCGAAGCTGTACCTGAAGCAAGACTTTTTAGACCAATTCTACTTAAAGCAAAGACTTGAAGGCCTACTCTCAAAATAACTAAATAAGATTGTCGATATTACGAATCTGAGGTCAACTACTTTCTGATTTGCCATCACATGTATATGCATAAACCATTATGTAGATATATATGTACACAGATATGCAGATTAGGATCTCGCTGACCAGATTTGAAGTTCGATCTGCTGATCCGGTTTATTTTGGCTAGATAATAGAACTGGACATCATTAATCTAAGCCATTAGATGTGATTTGCTACCTCTAAGCTGCTTATAAATTAAAAATTATATGATTTGGAGACCCTTAGCCTCTATGTTAAGTGGCCAAAAATGAGGATTGTGTGGTGTTATGTAAACTATCTATTGTTACCATTGAGTGCATAGGTTAGAGTCTTCAAGTTACATGATTATTGGTTTGTATGCAGTTTAGTGATGGTAGAACATATCCAACAAATCAAATCATCAATCAAACCCATCATTCGGTCAAGACCGATCAGTTCTAACTTCCAATTCAGTCATTTGGAACCTAATCCACCTCTATACACATATATAATGTGTACATACACATATTTGTATATATTTTTAGGTATATACATACACATACATATATACATGTATCTATACGTTACGTAAGACAAACACATACACACACATATATTGCAAGATTTATGCACATATAGATATCATATACATTTGTATGCGTGTGTGTGCGCCTGCATGCATGCAGACACATTTAACTTATACATACATTTCTACATGTGTGTGGAACAACCACCATTTGTGACATTGCTCTGGACTATCTTGTTATAGCAAAGTTAATAGAAGCTACTATGGGAAATGCAAGCTAATTGACTGTCCTATCAAAAGTGTTCGCTGGATTTGAAATACCTTAATCTCTTAAACTACATTAAAATATTCCAAACTAGATGTCTGGCTGAAGCTAGATATCCAACCATCTTTCCCTTGTAAAAAGGTGGAAAAAGATGGGGGTGAGAGGGGGCTTATTGTCAACAGAGTCCAAAATGAAACCTAAAACATCATGAGAAAGGAACCCTACCTAAAAAGGGGATGCAGATGAAAGAGGCTCTGACCTTTAAATCCTTCTTTGAGATCATAAGATCAAAGCCATCCAAATTAGCACGCCATGCACATCACATGTTCAATGCAATGTTTAATTAATGATGTAGGTTATATTGACTATTGTAAGTAATATATATAGTCTAAGAAGAAATGAAACCTTATGACAAATTTGTGATCACCAAAAATATATTTGCTCAAAAAGATGATTACAATGAAGTATGTGGTTTGACTAAATTCATGGGTGTGGTCTGTGCGGATACGATGGGTGGTTATAAGTTCCATTCTTGGGAGAACTTGGCAAACAATATTAAAATTTGTTGTAATTTACAAGGACACACCTTAAAGCAATAATTTTACTTGCCTCTAAAATCTATACCATTTGTTTATTCATAGAGGGGAGAAGGGTATGCATACCTTCACTGTTGGGGCTAAAGGCTATCTACCAACACAATGGAGAGCTTAGATTTGGAGACAAGCTAGCTAGTGTAGTGCAACAGCTTGCTGGAGCAATTGATAATCTTTTTAGAGAAAAACTGATTTTGTTGAATCGGGTATATTGTTCGTCTCTTGCTGTTGCATTCAGGTTGAAACTGGAAGGAGATGCAAGAGCTGAAATTCAGGACCAAGGATTGGGGTAAAGAGATAATAGGGAGGTGAAGTCAGGAATTGATTTTCCTCCAATGGTGAGGAAGTTATACAACTAAAATAGGATCATAGTTTGCTTGCTTGTGAAGCATCTGGGATATAATTTGCTAAATGAATGGATTTGGAGATTTGAAATCAAACAGATTGAGAATGAGTGAAGCTACAAGATGGTGTCAAGACACTACAGTCTCCAGGAGTTGTAAAGATTTTGAAATGTAGATATTTAGTCCTAAAACTTGGTTTTGCAATAACTTCATCTTTGTAGGATAGTGTTTACCTGGATGCTTGTATCTAGCTTGAAGTTGGATACATATGTGAATGGATGCGCATCGTATACTTGGATACTACTGAAATTTTACATCTACAGCTTTTAGAGATTAGTGGAGAGCTAGACTTTTCCAACATTTTGTTCAACTGTGTATTTTGCTGTTAGAAGTGAGAATTTGTTCCTTTTAAATATTGAATATCAGATGTAAGTATTAAAATAAACTTGCAAAATGTTATTTTTCTCATATCCTTTAGCTATTTGGGAGTTTGGATGAGAAACATCTATATTGAAAGGCCTTGCAAACAATATCTTTTGATCTTTTTTATTATACAATATTTGAAGTGATAGATATATATTATTAGTTAGAATTATATCTTAACCTATGTAACCACATATCACCATTTTATCCTCTTATTAAGTAAGATTCTTAAATATGTGTCTGATTTGATCCTTGTGACTGTGTCCATACAACACTGTCGTAGGAATGTAGGATTTTGAGAATGTGAATGGTTTTTCAGTATAAGTCATATCTTCTTGATGTTTGCATTTGAAAATTTCTTTGGAATGTAATGAGTTGGGTGCTGTTTTTTAAATGGTCATTAAAAGATTGATTACTCTCACTAAACTTGATGTGGCTTGTTATCAAGGAACCTAGTTGAAAGTGGTAAACAAGAAAGTGTAGAATCATTTGTCGGTAGAATTTTAATATACAACTTCAAAATGTGTTAATTTTGGTGCAGCTAGCATGGTGAGAGATATTAAAGCTAGGATTAAGAATTATTTTAAGATGAGAATTCATAATTACGTAGGTTTTTTTGAGGATAATGCAAAAGAGGTAGGCCAAGGTTTTTCTTATTCATTAGTAAATTTTTCTTTTAAATAGCCAAATGAGATTAAGGAAGTTGTAGAAGAAACAAATCACTAAAATAGGATGATAAGGTGACAACTAATTATAAGGTTGGTCAAGAAACAATATAGGTAGAAAGATTGAAAAACTACAAAATTGCAAGAGCCCAACTTGAAGCAACAAATTTTCATCAAAAACGATCGAAAGGTTTCGAAGGCCTGTCCTTGGGAACTGAACAACAACAAGAATAAAGCCTTAATCTCAAACTAGTTGGAGTTAGCTACATGAATCATTTTTTTCATTCAGCTCTGTTCTGAGTTATATTTTTTGTAAGATACAAAAATTCTAAGTTTTTCTTTATCATTTTCTTCCATATATTTTCGATTTACTTTTACCTCTTTTTTTCTCTACATGTATCAAGTTATTCTTTCGCATAGGTGCATCTCTAGGTATATGTTGCACATGTTCAAATCATCTAAGTTGTTCTTCCTTTAATTTATCCTCGATTTGAGCTATCTCTACCTTTTTATGAATGGTTTCATTTCTTATTCTATCTTTTCTTATATTGCTACATATTCATCTTAATATTTTCATTTCCGCCACATTCATCTTATATAAGTGTACTTTTTTAACTGCTTAACATTCCGTGCCATAAAGCATAAATGGTCTTATGATCGTTCTATAAAATTTTTCCTTCAACTTAGCAGGTACTCTATAATCACATAATATTCCAATTGCACTTCTTCAGTTTATTCAACCTGTTTTAATTTTATGGATAATATCATCCTCAATCTCTTCTTCCTTATGAAGAATCGATCCTAAATACCAAAAATAATGATTTTTAGTAATTTTATGGTCCCCAATTTATACTCTACATTCATCGTCATTTCTAATTGTACTAAAATTGCATTCCATTAATTCTGTTTTTGTCCTACTTAATTTAAAACCTTTAGATTCTAATGCATTTCGCCATAATTCTAACTAACAATTAAATCCAGCCTTAGTTTCATTTAATAGTACTATATCATCTGCAAATAACATGCACTATGAAATATCATCCTGAATATGTCTAATAAGATTATTTATAACTAAAGCAAAAAGATAGGGATTAAAAGCAAATCTTTGATGTAAGTCTACTGTAATAGAAAATTCACTAGTATTACCATCAATAGTTCTTACACTGGTAATTGTCCCATCATACATATTTTTTATTATGTTAATATTACCTAATAGGTACTTCTTTTTTTTTCTAACACCCATCATAAGATTTTTTTAGGAATCTTATCATATACTTTCTCTAAATCAATAAAAACCATATGAAGATCTTGTTTCTTTGCTAATTTAGAAACTTGCATATCATGTTGATATTCTCTTAGGCTCTCATACCTCTCTCAGTTCAACCTTGCTGTCTCATATAGACATCATGATATCTTCAAGCATTTCTCATTCAAAATAATGTTACCTTTATAAATGATAATAGCATTCATATTGGAAGGAAAATATATGAAGGAGGTCCAAAGTCTTGCCTGTTTTCCTATAATGTTACTTCAGAACTATAAAGCGTTGGCATGAATATGGGATACAGATACAACATGATAGAGATATAATGATATTGGTAAACTTTAAAAATGTGGGATATGATACAACTATTTATACATTGGCTCATGCATACGTGCATACACAAATATATAATATACACACACATAAATATATAATATACACACACATGTACAAATGTATGCAGAACAAATATATTAAGTATATTGGGTTATCAAAATAACGTACCCTATGCTTTATATGATAGCATCACTTTTAAAAGCATGTTATTTAGTTATCATTTGAATCATGACCCCAATCCATCCTTCACATTTAAATATTCATATCATAGATTGAAAAATTGGCCATACATTATTAAATGATTAACATCAAATTAGAAAAGAAGGAAAGCGCCATCTCCCTCATTAAAGATATCGGGGAAGTATCTGGATTGTCTCCAAGAAGAATTATTGTTTAAAAAAAATTGAAAAAACTTTGTCAAGTGTCAAATATATATCCGACAAGTAACTTGAAGTATTTGTGGTTCCTATCTCCAAAAGGATGATAGATAATAAAATAGCAAGAATTGCTATCAAATTATAGGAATCCTTTAGTGGATCAAGAGGAAACTGCATATTTGCTAACTTTTTATATCAAGAGAAAGTTGCACATTTGCTTGTGTTAGCAAATATTAATGATGAAGCAAGGGTGTCATTTGTTCTGATTGTTGCAGACTTCTGTTCATGTTAACCTTTTATTCAACCATGGATTCCTTGTAAAGATTCACTTTGCAATGGACCTTTTAGAAAGATATCTAGCATCTAAGATAGCATTCATCCAATTTCATCAATTCTTCGTTCAGTCACTATTTCATCTGTCTTCAACTTTTGTTCAATTGCTTCAATTTGCTTTTTCTTGCCCTGTACACTGGATATGTGATTGGAGTTCTTTCATATCCTTGGATATAACTTGATGCAAAGATTTGATATGTGGGATCTGTATCAAATGAAAAGTTTCAAAGATTAGAATTTGTTTATCAGTCAGGTTCTGGTTTGCTAATAAAAGGTGATCAAGGTTTGCAGCACCGATATATACCACCACTTGCTAGGTGTACCAACCAATCCCAAATCAATACCTGATATGTAAGGTATACAAGTATCTGTATGCCTACTTGACCATGTACAGATGTACTGATACTATGCCAATATGGTACTGACATGGGTCCGGTACCGAGGCTGGGAATCTTGGAGATGATCTTTAGCTTTATGAAGGATAGGATTATCAGAGAATTTAATGCTTTACATTTTGAACACGATAACTGGAAAAAATATTATTTTCTGTAAAAGACTAGAATTCAGATATAGAAATCTAAACTCATATTTTGTTAAAATAAGATAAAAAAGATTTATAAGAGGAAAAATTAGAGGATTCATGCAAGAAAAAGCAGATCAACCCATTTGTTGATTAGGAAATAAGAAAATTATATTGCTGCTGTAACGCTAGAAAACCTTTTCAAATTATGTTCAGTTCCCGAAGAGCAAAGTTAAAATTTTTCAAATCACCTTCAGCCAATCAGATGTGATCCCTTTCTTGCATCATTTAAATTTTTAAAGACTTGATGGACCTTTAGCAGTAGACAGCAGATGCGTAGCATGTACATTTGTTGCTTCTTGCACTCTCAGATGCATGAAAATTGTGGAACAAAATTGGCTTTCACACTATTTCTGTGCATGGAGAGACCAAGTTGTGCTACAGGGCCGTGCATAGGCTTGGCAAGGAGTCTAGTTTTTTATTGGCTGGTTCATTTAGTTAACAGAGGATGAAGCTCCAATAATAAATGATAGAATTCATAAGGTTTCTATAAATTTATGAGCCATGAAGTAATTGGGACTTGCTATTGCTGAGCAGCAAATTGTTGAACATCTCTATATGAGCTTGTTCTCTTAGGACCAAAGATTTTGGTTGATCTATCCATCTTACAAGCCAATTAGTCAAACAAATACCTTTGCAGGGAATAAGTATGATCTTGAACTCTAGCTTTTAGGGTGTCAATCAACGGGCTCCAGGCTCCAGCCACTACGAGATATACGGGAGCAACTTTCCCATTGTGCCAAGGCCCACCCTCTAAACTCTAGCTTCTAAAGAATATAAAAATTTCCTCGATGATAATGTGCAACTTCTTAGGCTTAAAGTACTTCTCAATGGTATAGTCCCCTTCTTTGTTGTCAATACTTTTAGATCATATTTTATTGAACCCTCTTTTGCTTAGCAATGGAGTCCTAGCCATGTGCTCAACCAGCAGAATCCTGGTCATTAAAAATTCAGCCATTGGTTTCTAGCTCTATCAACCTGGCTGGTAAAATGTACCATAAACAGCATAACTCACATGTCAGAATATGTGAAATAATCTTATATATTGGAAAAAAACTTATCTTCTATTATTTTGCTGCAAAAGGCCACCTATTCATGACTTCCATATCACTTCTATATTGTTTCCATTTAATTCGAGTTTCATCATGAAAACACTTCTTTTAGAAAAATATACCTCTTATGATGGTCCTCCGCATCTAGAAAGATGATATATGAAAAAAGACATGCATGACATCTGCAAAGTTCAAGTGTGTGTCATGGCAAAAATTCTCTCAACTATTTTAGATGATAACCATTGAATCGAGTCAAAAAGTGACTTCCCAATGGGGGATATTGTGCATAAATGATAATGTACTGTGGATCATACTGAGTGAATCAGGTTCAAGCTAGTAATAGGCAGGAAGAGTTTTGCACGGCTGCACTCGAAGGATAAATAAAGCACTTGATGACAACATGCTGGCAAAAGTTTAGGGGAAAAATGGCCTAGGAGGTTAAATCAATTGGTTTAGACCTGAAAGGCAAGGCATGTCTACAAATTAGAAAATTGTGAATAATCTTTAGAATCTTGAAAGGGGTACTTAAGCGGAGTTTTGAATTTGCATAATTGAAATTTGGGGATTGTTTAGGATTGAAAAGGGATTCTGAAAAATAACATAGGAGGAAAACAAAAAGTTGTGCTTTTCGTTTGAAAGGTGGTTGAATATTTATATCTGGATGGAAGGAAGCAATATATGTTGCTTTTCATTTGAAAGGTGTTTGAATTTTTTTGTCTGGATGCTTGTATAATCCTTTACCATTAGTATTTCCAGTAATATTTTATTAATAAGGCATAGGTGCATTGTCAATTGATGAACCATAATACTGTCTCTTTATTTCTCTGAAGCTTCAGGAGAATGAACTTCTATACAAGGGATTAAACCTTAATATTTTATTCACCAGATTACAACAGAAACTGGATTGAGTTTGAAGAAGCTTACACTCCTCCCACTATATAAAAGTTCTTTTCTTTGAGGGTCTTGTGTTACTTGGATGTATTAATGTACCAGATAATAAGTATATAAATGCAAGACTTTCGGTGGTGTGGGCGGGGTTGCCTTGTTCTGCAATGAAACAACAGTAAGTGCTTCAATGTGGGTTGGTTTGGATGAAGACTAGAGTGGTTTATTCACCTGATTCTTTGGTAATAGCAGGGTTCCAAGCAGTGTGAGCACATCTCTTCCATATGTTGGGATTCAAATATGTTGGTTGCTGGAGTCTATTACTATTATAGATAGTGCTTTTGTTTGTCACTATTCCTTGTATATATCTTTAAGAATATAATCCACTTTTTTTTTTTTTCTTTTCTCCTTTTATTGTTTGTGCATGAATGACTATCAGAACTTGATCTCTTAGCATAGCTTAATGATTGGGGTCACAAAGTTGAGAAAGTTTTGCAACCTTACAGCTTGCCTCTGTATGACTGGGCAAGTCTACATAATATGGTCTCTGTTACTAAAGGCTTAAGAAGCTTCATTCAGGTTGAAAGGATGCAATGTTTAATGTCTGATAGATAGATCTAAACTTCAAATCAATCTTGATTTTTGCCCATCACATGAAACTTTGACCACCTTCAATTGGTTTTAGCAAGTTGGAGATTTTTCCCATTTTTCTGACCTCGATTTCTTTCTTTCTTTTCTTTCTTTTTGTTTTTTTTGTGGGTTGTGTGCACATCCACACATTCATGTGCATGTATGCTCATGAATGAGTGGCGAGTTGGGTGCAAGTACAAGGGAACAGGTTTTTAAAAAAATAATGAGAAGAAAATACTTGGGTGAGTGCAAGTTTAGGCAGTTATATTTGATTGGGAATAACTGTGAAACTGTACCAAAGAAAAGGATGAATGTCCATGATAAGCAGGTACCTAATGGACAGCGGATATCTCTTCTTTATGCACAATCATACATGTATGAATAAGGAAGCATGTCTAATCAAATATGACTGTCCTTGTGTGCTCACTTGCTCCTCTTTATACATCACAAATCAATTTTACTTGTTCTTTGCTACTAGTTGTTTTGAATTTTATGGAATCATGACTAAGAATTCTGAAAAGAAAACTCAGGTTCCATCTTTTTTGACTTGTTCTTTGGTTAATTGGGTCATACTTGTGATAATGGATTACTTAATGCAAATCTACTCTTTCTATATTTTATGCACAAAGTTTCCTAAACCTACTGCCTTTATTAAGGCATCAACTCCAAAAAGGAGTGCCAGCATAATTTTAGGTACAAGATTTGGTTGTTAGACAACAAAGAATTTTCATGCTGCCAGGCATCTGGACTCTGGAAGGACCCCTTTGATATTCTTTTTTAAATATATATATATATATATATAACATGTAATATGATGTCACAATTTCGTGAGTAAAACGTTGTTTATTTTGGTCCCTCTTATAGGTCCCTTGTTCTTTGCCTAGATGTATTTGTTAGCATATGTCACGCCAAAGTTTATATTTTGTGCCACCTTATTTTGTACCACCTTACGGTCATTGCAAGTTTGGTCTCTGAAGGTTCGTCAATATCTCAATGTTGTAATTCATATATATCTTTGTTTATCGACTCAATTGGGATTAGGCAGGGTGATTATGATAATAGTAAACTATGGTCTTTTTTTTCCTCTTCTAGATCATATGCATCAAACATTGAATCTTTCTTGCAGTCATTCAACAATTTTTCTCCATCATCACCACCTATACCCATCACATGCTCTACACTGTTTGCGTATGCTCTTTAGGATTTCTTTGAAACAAATATAATCCATTTCCTTCCATTTATCTCTTTGTCATTAACATGATCCTGGTTGTGTTGTATATTATGGATTTAGCCGCTTGACACCAATAATTCATCCTCCTTATTTCCTCTAGCATTGTAGTTCAAATCCTGAACTCAGTGATCCATCCTTCATCTGGCATGATCCTCCTATTAATACATAGACAAAGCCGCTGCCCTGGAAGCATGAATTTTAATTATCCTAATCCTCCTTTTAATCCTTACACAAAGCCACTACCCTGTAATCATGCATTTTAATTCTCTTTGCTGAATCAACCAGTTTCTCAGTATTGTAACCAGATCTTGTCAGTGGGATTTATTTTTCTTGCCCTGACTCCATTCCATGCAGGAACCCCCTTAAAGACCCCATAGGAGATGTTGGAAAATATATGGCAAGTATCTGTCCATTAGTTTCAGCCAGTTGGGAGTGTCTTATGATGTCATGGTAGAAAACAATACCCCACGCATTTGAAAGAAATATCTTCTGATATTGTTGTCTAACGTGGCTTTGTTTGACAAGGAAAGCATTGTTTTGCCCTTTGCACTGTACCTCGCTTTTGGTGAAACCAGGAAACTTCCTTGATTGGCAAAGGGGTAGGTTGTGTCCTTTGATTGTGCGTCAGCAAACTTTTCTCATCAGCCTATATTCAACCATCCAGGGTTAGCAAGATATTTTGCCGCATCTTTGAATTATTTTTTTCAAATTATTTTATACATACTATTTCATGATTTATAAAATATAAAAAATAATCATTAGAAATTATAAAAAATTATATCTAGGAAAAGTCTCTAGAATCAAAAGACATGAAAATTTAAAAAGGAATCTTGCAATAATAATATTTACTATATAAATTATTATAAGTTGAGATTAATTACATTTAAATATAGATAAGTCTTGAATTCGATTGTCCTTTTTATCATTAAATCCGTACGGATCTTAAAGCCACATCATCTTTTTTTTACTTTTAAGATATACGTAGATCTAAGAAAAGAGCGATCGATCTTGGACTTGGATAAGTAGTCAAATCTAGCTCAATTATTATATTTATAAAGTAACATTTAGTATAAATTTTAAATTACAATAAATATCACAAATGTTATGAATAGGAATTTGATGGGATATTATTTGTTATTATTTCACTGTTCTTTACTTATTAAATACATAAACATGCACACGCATGTGTGCATATATATATATATATATATATATGTATATAAAAAGAAAGAGAGAGAGATATTTAGCTACATTCGAATATAGCAAGTTTAGAATCCAATCACTTTCCTCATCTTTGAATACATATAGATTTTGGAATCATTTCATCTTTTTTTATTTTTTTTCATTTTTGAAATCCATAAACTATATAAATTTAAGGGTAGAAGAGATAATCAAATTTAGACTTAGCTACATTCGAATATAATCAAATCTACCACAACAATTGAGTGATGTTTCAAATTTTTAGGTATGGATTTATCAAAATTTAAATTTAATTTTGGAACCCAAACCCCATCTAATTATTTATTGAGTTTATCTTTCAAACCCAAATCTGGGTTGTTATTCCTAGAGTTCTCTCTGCTTGAGTATAACATCTATTCTGCTATTAAATTCAAACTATTTGAGCATCCCATCAATGAAGCTCCCATTGATTTGACTCCAAAATTTATTTGCTGATAACAAATCTACATGGGCTACTTCCATTCTACTTTTCCTCCCTCTTGGACTCTAATTATTTGAAACACATGACTACAAATGAAAAAGACAAATTGGCAACCTGACGCTGTGTTTGAATGATAGTTAAGAAGTAGAAAATATAAAATTATGGAGCTAACCAGCCAATACCACCCAAACAGTAATGAATATATATATATATTAGTAAAAAGGTTCTCAAGTAGTCATTAGGAGGGTGAAATAACTTTTATCACAAATGCTATCTCCTTCTTTCTACTTTTTCACTTCTCTTTCATAACTTTATTCTACCAATCAGTACCAACCAATAGTTAAAGTTGTTCAAGGGATGATTAATCATACAGCATCTAAACTTACTGTAAAAATGATGAAGAAAAAGATTTTGCACTTATTTCTTGATAAAAAGTGATTTCCAGATAAATGAAAATTTATATAAAAAATGAAATAAAAATTAAAAGATCATGGAAGCTAAAGAGTCCGAAGGTTCCATGCTCAAAATCCATGATAAAAAATCAGAGATCATAACCAACCATATTTTGTTAGAAGGAAAACTGCTCGAATTATTAACTGCTCAAATTACTTTTTTTTTTAAAAAAAAAAAAAGAAGAAACTTTAATTATCAACAGATCATAGCCATCCGTCGTTTCTCACGTGCATGGCACGTAATCAAGTTCTAGTTAACAGAACAATTGATCCTGAGCCATTCCCATCAAAGGGGGGCTGTAGTGGATAAAAAGGACTATCCTAGATCCTTTTTTTTAGGGAATGGGTCGACTTAAAGAACATGTAGTGTTTCAACCCTCATCAGCCACCCACTGCCATTCCGGTGTACCTCTCATTGCCTCAGTTTTCTTACTGCTCTGATGTCCTTGGGAGCAATGTATGCTTTTAGCTGGAAGGTAAGAGATTCTATTCCTCCCCATTTACCCCATCACCATGACTTAACCGTAAAGTTTTCACATCGCGCACAGGAAGCAGTCCAAGCTCAAGCCCAATAATGGCGACGTGATCTCAATAAAAGCTACGGCGCTTGTGGGCCCAGTGGTTGGTCTTTTTTCCACTAACCATCCAAAACCAAAGCAGGTGGAATCCATTAAAGGCCTTCCACCAAGAGAGAGAGAGAGAGAGAGAGAGAGATCCACAAGGAGGAAGAAGAAAGCAGGGAGAGAGATCTCCAGCAAGAGGAGATGATGGCAAGGCCTCCCATCAGTTCCATCCTGAAGAAGAGTTTGATTTCAGTGGCAATGCTGTTCCTCTTTGCCTCAAGGAAGAGCATTGGAGGGGAAGTGGTGGTGAAGATGGAATGCTCTGGGAAACTGGGGGACTGCCTTTGGGAGAAAGGAGAGGAGATGGAGATGGACTCAGAGACCAACAGAAGAGTTTTGTGGTCTGGCCACAAGATGTACATCAGCTATGAGGCTCTCAAGAGGAATGTTGTGCCTTGCTCCAAGCCTGGGGTTCCCTACTACAACTGCCGTGCCCTTCCCAAGGCCAGTCCCTACACTAGGGGCTGCGAAGCCATCTCTGAGTGCAGGGGAGGATAGATCCAATGATGCATTAGAGAAGATGAGAGGAAGTGGAATCCCTTGTGTTCTTCTGCTTTGGTTGGAATGCAATAAGCTAGTTATTATATTGTTTTAGGTTTTGTTTTGCAGGCATGATGTCAAGCATGAACTTTGTGATGTCTGGTTTTGGATTTCATTTTGGATGATGGATTCCAATCATGATCCGTTTCTGGCATGGTTTGAGTGGAGTGGAGCACAGCTGTTTGAAAAGAGAGATTCCCTGGGTCAGTGGTACAGTGCTGATCCAGCACACCACCATGCCAGTTGTGGCAGATCTCATATTTACGTACCCATAGGACAGGCATCCATCTAAGCATGTGAGCCTTCAACCCAGATGTTACATCTAGAGGCTAAATGCAATTAATATTCATTAAATTGTGTGGTCGCATCATTAGTTTGAACTTAAAACCTGGTTGTATTAATGACAAAATTCAGCTTTGTACGATTTGGATCCTCAAAACCCTTCTGATTCAAATCCAAATTATTCTAGTTTTTAACAGATTTCTGGATGTCCAACTGCAACTCTATGTTGGCTTAGTATTTGCTATATATTGGCAGAATCTGTAAGTCTACAGGGTTGGATCAGTATTCATTCATATCCATACAGTCATGCTTTGTCATGTGCACTATTCAGAATATTGTTGTTTTTGTGATCAAAAGGGGAAAAAAAATTGTTGTTTGAGGATCTTGACCTCAAGTTTTAGAGCCTTAGGTTCAGGGGTCCTAAATTTGGGACCAGATATAAATTATTCTTATCAATTGGTATTGGCATGGCTTAAAGTGTTAGTACAGTTTTAATTCAGGATGGACTAGGGTAGACGAAAGGCACATGGACCTAAGGGAAAAGACCATTAGAATTTCACAGGTTCCAGTGAAATTTTATTTATAATTAAAAAAGTCATTAAATTTATATATCTTTTTCTATTTATAAAACCATTAAGATAAAACTTAAATCAACTGCAACTTGTAAAACAGTTCTTGAGGCTCGACTAATACTATACCAAATAGGACTCTTAATTAAACCTCAAAAACATATCAAGATTTTTCTAAAATGACTCAAACTCAAGAATAATTGTATTTTGAAACTTCTAGCCAATTTTTATCTCTTATAATGACTAAACTAGCAAAGACTCATAATAGAAAATTTATTGGGATAGAAATTATCTTTGAAAGTATACTCCCATGTTCTAAATAGATATGTTCAATTAAAGTTAGGTAACTCAACAAAAAAAAAAAATCAAAAAATTAACGAAATCTTAGTTCGAATATGAAATTTATCTTGCATCATCAAGAATCATGTTTGAATTCTAGACTTAATTTGGGCTTGCCCTATCACACCCTATCAACACCCATAAGTGTTAAGCATGCAGTATTCTTACCACTCTCCTAGATACTAAATGCTTAAAGTTATCTTCACAAATTCACAACCCTGATGAGGATTGTTGTGTTTCTCTTAAATCCATTTCCAAAGATGGCATGAACTTTAATATAAAATATGTGTAGGTGAAAATTAGATGATAATATTTCTGAATTCAATTTGGAAACTAGCAATATAATTAGATGAATGAATATTTAATGATTCAAATGTTTTTCCTTGAGAGTACTATCTTGGGGGCATGTCAAGTGATTCTTCAAAAAAAAAAGTTCTTTTATAATCTATAAAGTAAAAACAATATGCTCTAAAAAAATATATATTGTTTAGTTATATCACTTCAAAGTACTTATTTAAGAAATAGGAGTAAAAAAATATTTATAGAAAAAAATTTAAAAAATAACTACTAGCTTCTTTGAGCCATTACTTTATGTATTTAAACTACAATAAGATGATTAAACACATATGATGTCTTATTATTAAATATATCCAAAAAAAATAAGAACTTAAATAAGATTTTTTTCAAAAAAATTGAAAATAAAAGCTAGCGCTTAAAATCTCTAAAGTTATATTTCACATGAGGACATTTGAAGGAGGAAATTTAGAGTTTCCCAAATTTTTACTAAATTCCATTGTTTGATATTATCAAAGAAGAGAGGGGGATATTTGACCCTTTTTTAGTTTATTAAAATTCTTTAAAAATGATGGTTTTGAAAACTTACATAAAAGGTGGGTTTTACTAAAAATCCATGTTGAAATTCCTCACCAAACCTATTTTATTCCAAAATTACCCTTTAGCTTAATTAAAAATCAAACCCATATCATAATATGAAAATCACGTTGTCTATTCTCTCTTACATTCACATTTTATAGCTAGGGTTTATCATTCTCATTTCTTCTCTCACCAAAGTTTTTTTTTTTTTTCTCATGCCACATTTTTTTGAATCTCTTAACTTTTTTTTTTCAATGATATAGTAATTTCTTCTTTTTGAATGTTATTTTTTAATTGGATCAAAATTATAATTGTGAGCTTTGGATATTAGGGATAAAATTGAAATTTTATTTGGAAATCCAAGGAATTTAAGTTATTTAACTAAGCTCCTAGGGAATTGGATAGCCATCCAAAAATTTAGATTGTATAGCAAACAAGAGAATCTTTCAATTTCATGATTTTTATATTTTTAGATTTTTTATCCCCTAAATTTGGATGATTCCATGGATTTCAGAAAATTCTCACTCCAACCATTGCCTAAACCACCAGCACCTCCTCCCAAATAAGAAATAAAAAGCAGCCAACATCGGCTTTATTGTACCACATCACTGCTGCTATATTGTATATTCCTGTCTTTATAATGTCTAAGAATAAGCATAATGCACATTAGTCACAAAATAAGGACCTATTAAGCATCAATACAATTTTTCTAGGTCATGCATGTAATAATGTGTAACTCATACAAAATCCATGATTCCTTTTCAAAAATTTCCCCCTCAGTCTTATATTTTTATCTAACCATGTATAAACTAAGGTAATCATTCAGGGCTTAGCTTAAACTCAGCCTACCAAAGCCTCAAAGCAAGCTTTGTTTGAAGCTAAATAGACCACTTCAAACCAAACTTAGAACTAGCAAAGAAGCTTGAAATTTTTTCTTAAAATCAACCCAACTCAACCAAGCTCAATTCAGCAGGACTTCAATATATCCAAAGGTCAGTTTGATTCATAGAAATAGCCCTCTCAAATTGAATAGAATGAAAATCCAGATTTTCCTGCAAGATTACAAATTTATTCCAACCACACAGCGAAAAAAAAAAAAAAAAAAAAGAAAATTTCTCACAACACCATTAACAGGTAGCACTGAGGCTATGGATTTTTTACCATCTTGAAAGTTATCCTCCCAGTCTGAATCTATAATCGAAAAGAAGAAATATATGTCAAGATGCATTAGAAGAGTCAGCATGAACATATATAGACAACTTCAAAATGTGATTTTGTTTTTGATTCATAACAGGTTCGATGATTCCACTACCAAAATATCAGGATGAAGTTGCCGCCAGTGATAATTGCCTTCTCATTGAGAGGCTTAGACACTCACGTTGGCCCAGTCTTGCGTAGGTTGCAATTGCATTCCGAACAGTGATAGCATTGGCATCTTAACCAAACCATACAATAGCAGTTCCCCCAACAAAGGAATTTGAATAAATCTTAAGATTACTTCAAACAATACCCTAACCCTCTCATTATCATTTGACCATGTTCCTAGCATATCCAGAATAAGAATCTGGCAGCACCAACCAGCAACTTTTGCATCAAAACATTGATAATTCGCATTCAAATTTCTATCTTCAACCTAACTTTAGACCCAAGAAAAAGTATAATCCGCCTGACTTTTGGGGTTCATAATCTTTCGCAATAACTAAGTAGGGCAGTGACAATAGCCAATCCCAGCCAACCAGCCCCCCTTAAACAATCAAGGTGTAAGACAAAGTTAGGTAAGCATAAAAATCAATCTTTTGACTTAGCAACTGCAAGACAGGACGTCGCTCTAACGGATAGAAATAAGAAATACCATTACAGCCAATGAATGTGAAGATGGGAAGGGAAGACGTTTCCGTGCAAATTGCGATCGACAAAGAGCCAAAACTTTTTTATGAAAAAAAAAAAAAAAAAATCTGGCCATGACACCACCGCTCGCAAAACAAGACTTCCTCATTCCTCTTCTCTGAATTCAGACGCAACCAAATTTATATACTTAAATAATAAACTCAGAAAGGAAAATGGGAGATAACGACAGCAGCAATAAAGAAAATAGCCATGGGACATCATCTTGACGAATTGTGGTGGCTGTTTTCTGCAGCTGCCATTGCTGCCTGTTGTCGTTTGTGCCATACTTTCTAGTACCTGTAGTGATCAGGCTTGTAGGGGCCCTCAATTGGAACGCTGATGTAGTCAGCCTGGGCCGGTGTGAGCTTGGTTAACTTGGCTCCGAGCTTACCGAGGTGGAGGGCTGCCACCTTCTCATCCAGATGCTTGGGCAACACATACACCTTCTTCTCATACTTGCCGCTTGCCCTCTCCTTCCACAGTTCCAGCTGAGCAATCACCTGCACAGATTTTTTGTTTTTCACAGCCAAGTTACAACCAATATTGCGATCAATAATTCAAGCTAAAGGTAAGAACTTGGGCGGTGAAAATTCTAATGCCAACTTCGTTGACAGACGACGACGACAACAACAATCGGAACATGCTACACAAAAGATACCAATCACACCAGAACTGTGAATCTCTGACTTGGGATATCATGATGATCATCATGGATATTACCTGGTTGGTGAAGGAGCAGGACATGACAAAGCTGGGATGCCCAGTGGCACAACCAAGATTCATCAGACGCCCCTCAGCAAGCACAATGATGCCGGATTTAGTGTCAGGGAATACCCAGCGATCAGTCTGGGGCTTGATGGTGATGCGCTTGACATCTGGGAATTTCTCCAGCCCAGGCATGTCAATCTCATTGTCAAAGTGGCCAATGTTGCAGGCAATTGCGTTGTTTTTCATCTTCCTCATGTGGTCAACCGTGATGATATCCTTGTTACCAGTTGTGGTCACAAAGATATCAGCCTCAGAGACCACATCCTCCAAGGTGAGGACAGGGATGCCCTCCATCAGGGCCTGAAGAGCACAGATGGGGTCAATCTCTGTGACAATCACCCGGGCTCCAGCTTGCTTCAAGGCAGCAGCACAGCCCTTGCCGACATCTCCGTACCCACAGACCACGGCGACCTTGCCGGCAATCATCACATCAGTGGCCCTCATGAGGCCATCAGGGAGAGAGTGGCGGCAACCGTACAGATTGTCAAACTATTTTTTCAAGCATGCACAAAAGGACCAACAGAAAAATATAAAAAGTCAGAGATCTGGAAATATAGATAAAATTGTTCAAAAATCTATATTACATGAGTTTAAAATTTGAGAAATACCAATCTAGATCTACAGATACAATAACATGATAAGGATCAAATTGACATTTAAAGGTAAAAGAATGCTGAGATTCCCAATTTTCTAGCTAAATTTATCAGATATGATATAAAGTTTCAATTTTGCCCCAGAAAGTCCATATAAATTTGAAGAACTAAACCATCAGCACTCTATTGGGCACTAAATATAAATATTCTGCAATCTAACAACATAATACTACAAGCTAAAGCCTGATTTATTTGAAAAGAAAAAGAATACCTAAGCCTATATTAGATATCAGGTAATCAAATCTAGGTCACTTCAAGACATAAAAACACCAACTTTAGTAATTAAATGTTCGTTTTAGGAATTAAATGTCAAAAAGGTCTACTCTTTTCAGCCAACGCCCAACTTTTAATCTACCAAATACTGTAGAACCCTGGGATTACCAGATCCGGATGTCTAAAGAATCTACTCACGAAATTAACAGAAGAACTGTTACTACACTGACCTAAGTCATGAATACAATAAATACAGTCCGATCTATCACCAGTAACCAAATCTAAACGATTTATTTGAAAGGAGAAAACAACTGCTAGCTAACTGACATAAACCGATGGAAGTAAAGCAGTAAACCCTAGATCTGAATCAGATAACACGATCGCTGGAGAAAATGACATCAGAGGAAGGAAAGAAATGGTAGATCCGGATGGATCGCAGTAGAAGTTGTTGTTTGTTCTTTACCTTGCTCTTGGTGACGGAGTCGTTGACGTTGATGGCCGGGAAAAGGAGGGCCCCACTGGCCTGCATCTGGTAAAGCCTCTTGACGCCGGTGGTAGTCTCCTCGGAGACGCCGACGAGCCTCTCCTTCATCTTGTGGTACTTCTTGGGATCCACCTTGAGGCCGTCACGGATGAGCCCCAGCACGATCTGGAACTCGGCGTTGTCGGTGGAGGCCGGATCGGGGAGCTTCCCCGTTTTCTCGTACTCCTCCTCGGCCTTGACACCCTCGTGGATGAGGAGGGTGGCGTCGCCCCCGTCGTCGACGATGAGGTCGGGGCCGCCGGCGGGGCCCCAGTCGAGACAGCGCTCGGTGCACCACCAGTACTCCTGGAGGGTTTCGCCCTTCCAGGCGAAGACAGCGGCGGAGTCGCGGGCGATGGCGGCCGCGGCGTGGTCCTGGGTGGAGAAGATGTTGCAGGAGCACCAGCGGACCTCGGCGCCGAGGGCGCTGAGGGTCTCGATGAGGACGGCCGTCTGGATGGTCATGTGGAGGGAGCCGGAGATGCAAGCGCCCTTCAGGGGCTGGGAGGGGCCGAATTCGGTTCGGCAGGCCATGAGGCCGGGCATCTCGACCTCGGCCAGCTCGATCTCGAGGCGACCGAAGTCGGCCTGGGAGAGGTCCTTCACCTTGTACTCGCGCCCGGAGGAGGTCTTCTCTACAAGGAGAGCCATGGCGAATAGAAAGGAGTGAGAGGGGGAAGAGAGGGAGCGGCGAGCGGCGCGACGGGGAAGTGACCGGAAACCGGGTTATTTATAAATGGAGGGGATGGAATGGACGGATGGGATGGGATGGGAAGTTGGGTTGGTTCTGGAGGATAATAATAGCCGCTCTATCATTCCGGTAAGTTTTTATTTACTTAGGTGGTCAGATATATTCCAAAGTTTAGGTTATTTACTTCTCCAATTCAATGCTTATTTTAATTACTAGGTTGAAAGAGAGATAAAATGGTATAACTAAATTTGACTTATGGTATAACTAAATTAGACCTTGTCACATGCATTGCCTGTGAATGAAGATATTTAATGTCTAAAATCCATCTATTTTAATTTTTCTGAATTTATATAAGAAGGATTTTTTTTTCTCTCTCTCTCTCTCTTTTTCATCTTGCCTCTGATTTTTTTATCACATGATCATATGTGAAATCTATTAAACATCTAAAGATGGATAAGATTTATAAGTTTGGTTATATTTTGAGATAATTGAATTCATATGTGTTGTTTTTTTTTTTTGGATAGATAGGGAAAGACGTGCCTTGATGAAAAAATTAACATGTACATGAAGTATAATCATCAACATGAATGAACATGCACATCCCATTATTCTCCAAAAAAAAACAAGACCATGGATGTCCCTCTAATAGTGCGAGCCATCTCTTTTAATCCATCTCTTATATTTTATTTGCAGAATATATAGAATTTGTTTGAAGTAATAACATGATCATATCATCTAGTAGCATTCTGCTCTGGATTATGAGTAATAATCAAAAATCAATTTATCATCTCGTTATAAACAAGCATCACTCTTTTGAAATATTTTATTGTTATGATCGTAACCCAGGGTGAGAATGGGTTAGAATAAACTAATACTAACCCATTATTTGATTCAAAATATTAATAGCACCAGTTCCACAAGCAATATTTAGAACTGAGAATTAATCATCTTCTATTTTGGTAGAATTAAAAAAAATAAATAAAGTATTCGTAAAAATCAAGCCTAAGACTTCAAATAAACTTTATGAATTATCTAACAAATCTATTAGAAGATTTAAAGTATCATACTAGTCAACAAAAAACTACATAAATTCATTTTATTAAATATAATTAAGATAAAAAATTTTAACCATTAAATATCATATATATATATATATATATATATATATATATATATATATATTAGATAAAAAAGATAAAAAATTAATTTTATCTTGTAACCAATGTAGAACTGAATTGATCTAATTGGGTCAGTTCTAAGTTGGTTGTAGCATATGAGTAATTCGGTTCTGAATCCAAAATTTTGAAATCGAATCTAATTGGATTGGTTCTAGATGATGACCCATACTCCTAATTGCCAAGCACGTCAAATTTCTATTTTCAAGTGGTAATAATATGGAATATATTGAAAGTCCAACCAATTATCATCAAGAGTTCTCTTTATACAACATAAGGATGATGTTGACATAAAATATCATAGGAATATTTACAAATATTGTTAATTTTTATTATTCAAATGACTAGATTGATATACTCTCATTTGTTAATTATTAAATACTATTCTTACAAACAAAGAGAGGAGATAGAAAGAGTTTAAATAAATTAGAAATATGCATCAAAAAAATTTAACATTTTTACCTTCAAATTTATCTTTAAAGAAATAGGATGATTAAATATTACAATTAGTAAAATGTTACGCCTTTCTTTTATAAAATAGCAAAGATGCCTAGTATTGAACAAACCTAATATATATGAGATAACAAAATAGGCCTATGAATATTATCTAGAATATTATCTAATGAATGTGCTGTGGCTGTTAGCTAATATAGTCCTAGTATTTTGCTCCATCAGTAACTCAATAAATTAATTATATTTTTATTAAATAAGAAGGTATATATAACCTTTTATGAATAGATAAGTTCAAGCTTTTCAGTGAAGATGATAATCTGGAGAACATAGAAGCTCAAGTAGTTTGCATTACATATAATAGTAGAGAATTTAGGGACTGTAAATAAGCTTATCTCATTAAAAAAAAAAAAAAAAAAAAAAAAAGCCCCAAAATTTAGCATGTGAACTCATGTTATGTTTCCACTTTTAAGAACAACTAAACTCAGATTTTGTTTAGCAATTTAGATTCTAGAGAGAGGCAAAATAATAATAAAAAAAAAGTTTATAACTGACCTCTTGATGTGATGGTATCAAAAGGTGGATAGATATTAATTTTAATTGTTGAGAATGTAATTCAATTGTCTTTGTTAATCAAACTGCTTAAGATATGTGCAATGACGGTGAATGATATAATTGAAAATTTTATTAACATTACATAGCTTAAATTAGGATTCATTGTTATTGCAAAATCCTGGATGAATATGTTGTGATGATAAAATATTCTGCCATCTCAAATTCAGTTTTTATGGTGCCAGCCAATGCTTGGAGAGAGTGCATATAGGCAACGAAAGGGTAAAGAATACGGTTTGGTAACAAATACATAGTAAAGTCTAAAAATCTTGGGTCTAATCCCGTAGTGCCACGTAGCTCTAAGTAAAAAAAATGAAAGATATTGCAATCATAAGGAAAACATCAAGATTTTAGTCATATGTATTTATTTTTAATTTCAATTGTAATAAATTGAATTTTAAAATTGCATACCAATGTAAAGAATTTTTTTTTAGACATGTGAGGTGTGTTAGACCGGTATTTCTTGATACTACTACCATGCTGCATATCCAAAGTTGAATTAGGATGTGATAATCCACTGCATACTTAAAAATTAAATTCTTAGCATACAAGGAAGGTATCTAATTTAAATGATACCATAAAATTTAAATAAATAGATTCAATATTCATTCAATAAAACTAGTCAAATTTCATATCAAAGTCAATAACAAAATCTAACAGATGAAACATTCTTAAATCAAATTAATTAATCATAAATAAGTAACTAAATCTTAGACCAGCTTTAAACTAAAATCTCACTTATTTTTCAATCTCTAAAAAAAAAAAAAAAAAAAAAAACTTTTATAAGCAAAGCACAGTAAGCAGCTCCTAATTATGTTTAGAGGGATCAAGTAAGCAAACCCAAGTAAATTAAAATACATAAATAATATTATAAATACTTAAACTAACTTTAGTATACCTGTTAAAAATTAAATTACTTGCAAAAAAATATATTATTCAAGCGTTGAATAAAAAATAATTCTTATTTCTTTTAACAAATAAAACTTTGCTTAATTTTCAAAGGATCTGATACTCCTTAGTCAATAACTATCACCACATATAATACAAACCTGATTGCAGAGCCTCATAACGAAAAATCATACTTAATCCTGTAGCGTAGGTCATAAAGTGAAAACCACATATATCTCCTATTGAAAAGGTCTTGGCATCACAAGCTTTTGTACAAACTTTAAGAGGGTAGGTTCACATATCACAAGCATAGTTTGACTAAGAGTCGTAATATATACATATTCAACTTACTTACTTTATATACATAAAATTTCATAATTTACTTACATATTTTTAAGTGTCAAATCAATGCACAACATATTTCTCATAAAACTTAGGATATGATCTAATCACATAAATTAATAAGTTTACTTGATTTAGATTTTCATATAAACAAATTATGCAAAAAAATTTATGGAATTGAAATCATATTCATGTCAATATACACTTATAACATATTTCAAATGAGAAATTAGGCAACAAAATTCCAAAACAATTTTGCATAATTTAGCAATTATGATAAAATTAGACATGTAAATTTCAAAATATAACAATACCTTATTCAAGTTATTAGATCCCATTTTTTCATGTATATAATTAAATAAAATACTTACACTATTGTAAAATATTTTAACATGCTATAAATGATTTAATAAAATATTCTAACTATGATAGGAGTTAGTTACCTCTTGAGATAAAATGACTAGGAATTATTATATTTAGTTATTGAAGCTGGTTGGGGTGGGTCCTTATTGCATAGGAGTAAAATTATTATATTTAGTTAGAGTATGAACTTGTTCAATTAGCAAAGAAACTAAAGGTTGAGTGCAGCCTACTTGAGTTTAATTCCAATCTGTAGAGTTTATAATCTCAATAAATTTCCATAGTTCTTATCCATCTTTCTCTATAAAAAAAAGAAAAAAAAAAAAAGAGAAAAATGTAGTTCAAGTCCCCTTATGCCTACCCCTATTAGCTTTTTAATCTAAGGCCTACAACAAGTTAATTGCAATCTTTATATTTTCATAAAATTTCAAGCCGAACTCCTTGGACAAGAAATGCTATACACAAACATTTATACACGATAATAATTCATTCTTCAAACCTAGCATATAAATTTTCAATTTTTCTTCTAGGTTACCACCCATACAAGGAGGTCACATCATACAATTGTTAAAATTAATTTACATGTTTCATCTTATGTTGCCTTTAGGTCGCATATCAAAAATCAGTCGCAGCATGACACAGTAGCCTAAAAAGGAGGGCAGATCCATTACTGTATTAGAGCTCCCCCAAGATGGTCCATGGACAAAGGAGCTTAAAAGAATGGACCAGGCCTATTTAAACCTTGATGCCTTATGAAACATGGATGATACCTCTGTCTCTCATGTTCTCTCACACAAGAAGCCACCAAGAGTATCACGGACAACCATCACTGGACTTTGACTCAATAACGTTTCACCCACCGGCAAACCTTGGATGGTGAGCCTTGGCAACATTATTTCATTGAAGACAAAGGTACTGATGGGGCCCGGGGGCCATTTATGCTGTCTGTCACACAAGATAAAATAATATGGTTAGTGGTAGTAAAGAAACCAGCAATGACCATGTACACCACCATAAAGAATATGGACATAAACAAATCATACAGTTGCATCATCAGAATTTATACCCTCATTAAAAAAAAAAAAAAAACAGAACACTCTTAAGGATTTGTTATGGACTCATGAAGAGTTTATGAAATCTAATCAGAATTTTATATTTGATAGCGAATTCCATGAATTATATATGTTCCCACTTGACAAGTAGATTCTTTTTGTACTGGAACTCCAAGGCCTTAACGAGAAAAAGCCAGACAAAGAGAGAGATTTTTAGGTCCAGAGTGGGGCTGGTGAAGCTGGCAAGAGAGCAGCACATCTGGGCTGCCGGATCCCACCCATGGAAAAAGTCTAGCGTAACGCTGCTAAAAACGTTCTCTCTATTCCAAACACCTTGTTGACGCAATTGTAGAGCTCCCACCAAACCTGCATTCTATTTCCAATTTCCTCCCGAATATATTCTTGTTTTTCATCAGTAGGTGGAGTAGGAGAAGAATCTCAAGAGGGAGTTAGAATACGTTGTTATCATGGTTGGTGTGGTCAAATTTTGTCCCCACAATGCCTATTCTCTCAACCACCACAACCGAGTTCGTAGGGTAAGAAGACACCTGCTCTCCTTTGATCCATGGTCATAAGAGAGTGACCTCCCTATCTCTTTTCACCTTCTCTCCCATGCTTTTATTTGAGATGATAGATTTATTGGATTTTTAGAATGGCAATTATGGTGGCTAGAATTTTTTTTTTTTTGCATTTGAGTAGAAAAACAAGGCATGATATAATCTAATGGCAATTATTAATGCTAAATTCTGACTGAGTATAGCAAATGAAAAATTTTTTTTTGCAAAGAAACTTTAAACTCAAATAAGAAATTAAGTCCTAAAGAAATTAAGATAAGGATAAAGATTGCCTGCAACCACTCTAAAAATAGTAAAAGGATCAAAGTTTCTTTCGGAGAGAGAATAAGAGATAAATTTTACTTTTATTAGCCTTTTTCAAACTCTTAGTGGCATATTCATGTTGATTACTTAAGCATATTAATTTGAAATTAGGACTTTCATTTATGATTTTTTTTATGAATCTTAAATATATTACTCTAAACTTATAGAATCGAATTCATGATTTTATTAACCAGTTATTTTTTTAAAGATCTTCATCATAATGGATGTGCATGTGGTGAACCTATCAAAAATCCTCAGTTTAAATAAAAAAAAAAAATACTAAATATCATCTACCAAGATTTTTTTTTTGTCATCCAATATATAAAAGTTGATGATTGGCATTACAGCAGACTAATATATTGATAGGTACATACATGACAATAGCATGACTCGATTAAATAAAAATGTTTTGCTGAAAAGTTACAATATAATTATCCTATGCTGTTACCTGAAATTGTTCCTCAAACTTTGATAAAACTACACTCCGACAAAATGGGAAGCAACGATGTTAATTAAAGGAGACTTCAATCGCTTTGATGAATTCGGTCGGAGCAAGGGGCGGAATTAAAGCCAACGTAAGTTGAGCAGATCCAGGGAGGGATTGGTCGCACCGACGCTGAGAGCGACGCTGGATCCGAGTACATTTAGAGGAACATGAGATCTATAGCACAGATCAAAAGGATCAAATAATAATAATAATAATAATAAGTCCGTTGAGGCTCCACCTCAAACACCAGGTTGGTGAGAGTTGGTGGACGTGCTAAAATCCCACTTTGAGACCCAAAGAATCACGGAAAGAAGCAGACGAGAGCTCGCCAAACGCACGCATTATGGCCTCGGCATGGTGGAGTAAACTATAGTCCGAGTGGCAGAACATGCCACACCTTATTATACCTAACATGCAATTCCTTGGGTCTTTGGAGAGTTGATTACTGAAAAGCGCTCCCTTTTTTGTCTTCTTTGAAATGAAAAGGTCCTCTTCCCTCACCAACTTTTATACGTTTTTCTTATTTGCTGGTACTTTGGAGGTGAGACATGGAGGACCACTTCCAATTGCTCCAAAGATGGATCTAGGATTTGTGACGTGTGACGACGTTTGTTACAGAGATGAAGCCATTTTACTAGCATTTATATTTCATAGCAACTTGAAAGAAAAAATATAGGGTTCAGCTCTAGTATTTTTTTTAATTATTTTTTAAGTCATAAAACTTTAATTTGGTTCGTTCAAAATCATCATTCAATGTTTTCGTACCTTTACTAATATTTTTATGCCCTTAAACTTTTACTATTTACAATACCATTTACATATAGCCAAAAGTCTGATAAAACAATTAAAAATAAATAGGTAGTGTGACATATCATTATCATAACAGACATGAATAATCGAAAAAATTGAGATCATCGATCGATAAAATATGGGCCAAACCAAGCGCAACCTAATTTATTTTTTCTATGATCTAGTAAATGCCAATCTAATGGGGGCCATGCCTTACTTGGCTCAACAAAATATAGTATAGTCAAGTTAGCCTGAGTCACAATCATAGTTACACATGTATTAACATTCTTCTTTTCTTTTCTCTTTAATATATTTTTATAACATTAGGAGAGGCTAATCTCCATGTTGCTTGCTCCATACTCATTCTACTAACTTCAAATAAAATTGAAAATGACAATTAGTTTGCCATACTTACCATTGCCACTTGTTGGTCTATAATCACATTTTTTAGGATAATATTTAGTTAGTTGTTAATTATCTATATGCATTGGAAGTCATTATGTACTTTATCAAGAGCTCTAAAGTCTTGCTTTTGTGCATTCCTTCGCCAACCCTAGAAAGATTCTCTTGACTTTCTCTCTTTAGCTTGGTGTTGCTTGTTAGCTTGTAAAGGAAGTCTTATTACCTTTAGGGGGCATTTGATATAGGGTAATTGATGCAAGCAGATCTACTAGGATATCAAATCTGATGAAAATAAGTGAAAGAAGGATAACTGTTGTCTCGCATCAGCTCCTTGAAGGTCTTCGATTCAGCATCTTCGACCACTCTGAGGAATTTATGGCTTTGCACCACTCAAGCAAAAAATAACTTTAAATTTGAAAAAGAGAAAAATTTTTATAACTCAATTCATTGTTTATTTATTCTTGTGTCTTCTGATATAGGTAGATATGATAGGGATACCAAATCTGATGCGAGCAAGCAGAAGGATGATAACTACTGGTCTCATACGAGCTCTTTGAGGGTCTTCGATTTAGCATTTTCGACAATCCTGAAGAATTTATGGCCTCACACGACTCAAAAAAGGAATTACTCCATGTTAAAAAAAGAGAAAAACTCTCATAACTAAATTCATTATTCATTTATTCTTATATTTTTGGGCTGTATCAATGATCCATCTAAGATCATCGATGATCTAGATGAAGGTGATTGGATCACTATGTTTGTTTGCACTTTAATGATCCTGTGTGGTGGTGGTTATAAATCACCTCATCTTTATAATCACTTCCTAACTCAGTAATCCCATACTCATGCATGATGTCAAGTATCTAAGATCATCTCTAGACAGTGATCTTGAATAAGGATTTAGGGACCAAAATAGCTATTCATCCATAAAAAAAATATTCAATATTATTTTTATATCAATATAATATAATATAATATTATTTATTCAGTCACCTTTTTCATTCTTTGATCTACATGAATTTCGAAATCATCTAACTTTTTCACTTTTTCTATCTTTAAGATTCGCGAACTATATGAATTAAAGGATAGATGAGATGATCGGATCTAAACTTAACTATATTTAAATGTAGTCAAGTCTACCTTATAGTATAATAATATAATTATAATATTATAATACTTATAATATAATACTATATAATAATATATTATTATAATGCTATATCATAATATAATATTTTAAAATAATATAAAATTTAATATAAATATTATAATAATAAATAATATGAAAAAATGATATTATTATGAAACTTGCAAAATATAGTAGGGGCAGTTATTTTTTAAGGTAATCAATCGAGGGTAATTTCAGTATTTTACAATCGATGATTTAGGATTTGTATGGTATACCAAATGCAATGACCTTATATTGTTGGGATCTTAATCACTGGCATATATCATACTAAGCATGGTGATCTTAGGTAGCTGACATCAAATCTTCCCAGAATAAGGATGACCGAGAATAAGGATGATCAACCAATGATCTAATATCATAGCGGTGATTGATTGTCAAATGCCTCTTAATTTATGCAACAATTAAATTTACAATTTATAACACCGTTGCTGTTCTTTTTTAAGGTTTTATTTTCTACTTTATCTCTAGCTTTGTATCTCCCCTCTTTATGAAAAGCCCTATATCTCCTCCATTTTCTTACTATTGATATGTGAAGCTTCAATCCTTTTTTTCTTTTTTTTTTCCTGAAAAAAAAAAAAAAAAAAAAAACTTGAATGTTAGATCTACATAGATTCTTCAAAGGGCCCTCAATATTCATGTTTATAGGATTACACGATAGTATCAATTTTACATTATTTTGCCTACATTCATTTTTAAATATTATTATCGATAATTCATGATAAATATACCAAGCATATCAACCAATAATTGAAGTAAAAATTTGCACATAAAGGTTAATGAGGGACTACTAAATTGTTTACACCATGATGAACCTTATCATTTTCACCAATTGTCCATATGTTCATGTTTTTTCTAAGTAAACTTTTATCTCATTGAAGTATACCTAGATATACTCAAAATCTAATCTTATTGCACATTCAAATAAGTCTTCCAAAGCCTTTCCTAGAACATTTATACTACTTAGCTTTTGTACAATTGGTGATGAGATAAATTATGTCTTATATAGGGGATCAGTGTTTTATATCCTTACTTTTTAACAAATATTATATTGGGTATGAAATTTGCTTAATGAACCCACCAAGTAATAATATTGTCAAGTAGCTAAGATTGCTAGATTAATTTTCGCACCTTAACCATTGTATGGTGATGGATGCTATGGTGGTTCATTTTCAATAGTTTTACTCATAGAGGGTCATTCCAAAAGCCCAATTTAGAGGAGCTCAAATAATCGGTATTTTATCAACGCAAAGAGCGAAGGCAACAATTCGAAGTTTATCATCATGCTTAAAAATGCATGCATTTTAACAACGTACCAAACTCATATTGCGTAGATATACGGTATTTGTATACAAATAAACTCCTTTCCGACGGAATAAAAGGAACCCTGCGACCTACCGCACCAACAACCCAGGCTCCCAGACGCCGTCATGTGGCTACAAGCTGCAACCTCCTCTATAAATTCCCTCCCGTTCTCCCACCATCGAATTCGCCTCCGCCCCCGACCCTCTTCCCCCTTAGTCTTCTGCAACCGGACGCCTCTTCCTTCCCGATCTCTTGTTCTCCGCTGCTCTCTCGCCACCGCCACCCCCACCGCCACCATGGAGTCCGTCGCCGCCTGGGGCCTCGCCCCTCTCGATGCCGTCGATCCGGAAATCCACGACCTGATCGAGCGCGAGAAGCACCGGCAGTGCCACGGCATCGAACTCATCGCCTCTGAGAACTTCACCTCCTTCGCCGTCATGGAGGCCCTCGGCAGCGCCCTCACCAACAAGTACTCCGAGGGCTTGCCCGGCAACCGCTACTACGGCGGCAACGAGTTCATCGATGAGATCGAGAACCTCTGCCGCTCCCGCGCCCTCGCCGCCTACCGCCTCGACCCCGCCCGCTGGGGCGTCAACGTCCAGCCCTACTCCGGCAGCCCCGCAAACTTCGCCGCCTACACCGGCCTCCTCAACCCCCACGACCGCATCATGGGCCTCGACCTCCCCTCCGGCGGCCACCTCACCCACGGCTACTACACGTCCGGCGGCAAGAAGATCTCAGCCACGTCCATCTACTTTGAGAGTTTGCCCTACAAGGTCAGCCCCGTCACCGGCTACATCGACTACGACAAGCTCGAGGAGAAGGCCCTCGACTTCCGCCCCAAGCTCATCATCTGCGGTGGTAGCGCCTACCCGAGGGACTGGAATTATGCCCGGTTACGATCCATTGCTGACAAGTGCGGCGCTCTCCTCCTCTGCGACATGGCTCACATTAGTGGCCTCGTTGCCGCTCAGGTATTTCTCAAAATTATATTTTGAGATTTGTTTTCCTTGGATTTCTAGTTCTGCTTCTTTGTTTCGTGTTGGTTAAGGTAGATCTCGATGCATGGTATGCGGATCAATGATATGCGGTTCTGATGGAAGTTGATGGGATTTGTTCGTTTGGTTGCAAGGACTTAGATTATAGATCCTGTGCGATTTTGTGATCTTCAATTAAATGTCTTTCTTGTTTCTGATCTTGTCTGTTTATTTGATGCAACCACTGTTTCTTTTTATTTGGTAGCAAGAGATCTGAATGTCCTGCTTTGTTTGTTTTAGTTGTTCTGTTAGCGTTTCACTATGAACTCAACTGATTCATGGAAATTTGAATCTTGCATGCTTACAGTGTAGATTCTGGAATTGATTGCATTTGATTAGTCCACTACAAGAATGGAAAATAGATTTGTGAATTTGCTAATTTTGTTGGGTCATATGGAGCACCTCTATCATAGATTTAAGAATGAGCTCTGAATATAATGATTCTAGATTTGTTTTTGTATAGTTCTCCGTTGATATTTACTAACAAAAAGGATAGTAAGTTCTTGCATTTTCAAAAATTTTAGATTCAAATGACTGTGCTTCATTGGAGTTGTGCTTACGAGAAAACAAACTGAGTAGTAAATTTCATGAATATTAAAGAACATGGCTTGTTTCTTCTCTGATCTCGTTGAGATCCATTTTCTATTTATGTAGTAATATGAGCTAATTTATCTGAATATCTTGATCCAGTATTTATTCTACTGAACCGTTTGATATATATTGACCTAATAAGAGCTTGAATTCTCATATTGCTGTGTTTAGATATCTGGATTTAGTTTCAGTTCTGTTTGTGAGAAAACAAATGCAGCGTTAAAGTCTGTATAATTTTTGGAGGTTCAAACACAATCCAGTTGGATTTTATTTCTGAGTTTGAATTTAGCAAATAAAGTGTTGCTTGCATGCTTGTCTACATATCAGAAAAACAAAAAATCCTATTGGATTTAATATATCTGTTGGTAAAGTAAGGCTCTTGTGATTTATTTTGTCGGGCTACAATTTTCTTGTTTAGTTTTGACTTGTTTGCTTCTGTCATGTATAGGAAGCCGCAGATCCATTCGAATTCTGCGATGTGGTGACGACCACAACTCACAAGAGTCTTAGGGGGCCAAGGTCCGGCATGATTTTCTACAGGAAGGGTCCTAAGCCTCCCAAGAAGGGCCAGCCAGAAGATGCTGCTTATGATTTTGAAGACAAAATCAACTTTGCAGTATTTCCATCTCTACAAGGTGGACCTCACAATCACCAGATTGCTGCTCTGGCTGTAGCCCTGAAACAGGCCATGTCACCTGGGTTCAAGGCCTATGCCAAGCAGGTCAAGGCCAACGCTGTTGCTCTTGGAAATTATCTGATGAGCAAGGGCTACAAGTTGGTTACTGATGGGACTGAGAACCACCTTGTCCTCTGGGATCTCCGACCTCTTGGCTTGACTGGTATGTATTAATATCTCCTTCTTGTGATTAGTTGTCTATTTGATGTCCATAAATTCATCTATTTCTCTCCATTGAACATTTGTAGGAAACAAGGTGGAGAAACTTTGTGACCTTTGTAACATTACAGTGAATAAAAATGCTGTGTTTGGAGACAGCAGTGCATTAGCTCCTGGTGGTGTTCGGATTGGTAAGAACTCTGTTACGCTCGCAGAATGACCCTTCTTAGTATAAGTTGTTTCCTTGTAGATGGTTACAAGTTTGTATGACCATGCATCAGCTTGTGATCTCTGGAATGATGTCTAGAGGATGTTCAGTTTTGACAAATTTTTATTAGCTTAAATGCATGAAAAGAGAATCCAACTGATTTGGCAAACCCAAGTACATAAACTGCATGTCTCTAAATTCTAGTAATTGTTTCGGTTGTGAAAACTACCATATCTTTATAAAAAAGATCAACAATAAAACGCTTGCAGATGAATGCTTAGACATGCTTTGTTAATGATACATTCCCACTTGATGTAGACAAGCATTAATATGAAAGCTTGTAAATATGGTATGCTCAAAATACATTCCCACTTGATGGGTCAGAGTACCTACCGACATCTCATGTAGGGCTTCATTGCAGAATCAAGGTCGTTGATATGTGCACTGTGGATATGTGGATATATGCTCAATATATTTCTCATCTGTACACACATGTAGATCTAGCATTCATCATAAAAGGCTATCAAGGGTAGAGTACAACAAGTTATTTGAACATCAAAAATAGATATGTGGATTTTCTTTGTACATCTGAAACCCTTCTTGTCATGTAAGTTATGGTTGGAAAATGAAAAGCAACCATGCATTCTTGCTTTATGCAAGAGTGGTTTGTATGGTCTGAACATCATCTGAAAAATTTGTATGAATCTTACTATATTTAAGTATGGTCATATGATCCTACAGTGGTACTTACAAATTAATGCAAGTCAATCCTTACTATTGTTTGTGTTGCAGGTACTCCTGCCATGACTTCAAGGGGTTTGGTCGAGAAGGACTTCGAGCAGATTGCAGAATTCCTTCACCAGGCAGTGACCATTTGCTTGAGCATTCAAAAAGAACACGGAAAGCTTCTGAAGGACTTCACCAAGGGTTTGGTTAACAACAAGGACATCGAGAACCTCAAGGCAGAGGTGGAGAAGTTTGCATCTGCATTTGACATGCCTGGTTTCCAAATGTCTGCCATGAAGTACAAGGACTAGGCCCAATATCGTGATTGGGGATGCACACTTTCTGACTCATTTTATTTCAAGAAAGCTGCTTTGAGTTTGCTTGTTTATCTAGATAGTTACTTCAGCTCTCTTCTTCTTCTTCTTCTTCTTCGTCACCATCCTTAGATATGCCATGGAAAGGTAACTTATTTGTTCAAATTCTGGAATGTATTCCATGCTCTCTCTAATGCCTGGTCTCATGAGTAATAATAATAAACTTGGAAAGTAATGGCTTTTTAAGGCAGAGCATGAGGTATTCTGTTGAAGAAAACATGCGGGATATGTTTTTGTTGAAATTGTTTATTGTAGGGGTGCCTGGAAATATCCATGCCTTAAGAGGAGCTACTGCTATTTCCATATATTTGATTTTGATCTATGGACGTTGATCAGTTTTCATGGTTCTTGTTGTGTGGGGTAACGTTTGCCATTTAGCCTCTGCTTCTTCTGCCGTTCGTCCTGGCTTGTTATACTAAAACTTTCAGTCTAAATTGTTTTAGATCTGAAAAAGTCCTTTACTTGTGGTGAATCAAATTATTTATCATTAATAAATTTCAAATAATAAAATCAGTAAATAGAGTTAAAAATAAGATGCAAGTTAGCCATGTCGTTATTTATTCTAAAACACTCTACATAACTGACAATTAAATCAATATGTAAATCAATATGTAGTATATAAATATTTTGAATAATCAAACAGAATGGTTATTTTATTAAAAATAATAAATATGGTGATAATTATTCTATTTTGATTTTCTATTCGATCATGTTATAGTTTCCTCATATTTAAATTTTTATATTCCTTTTATATCTCAATTTTTTTAAAAAAATGTAAGAAAAAAACTTATGATTCACGGTTAGATCCAATCTAGCTCTCTTTATCATTCATGACTCAACCTAATATCAATGTTATTATATAGAATTATTCAATTTCTCTTTTTTTTTTTAAAAAAAAAAAAGAATCATCTGGCTCGTTCAATTCCAGATAGCTGATCTTTTTCTGCTCGTTTGCACAAGAATTTGACGCTTGTTAAAAAACATATGATTTAAAACCTTTTATTTTTTAATTTAAAAAAGGAATAAATTTTGCAAGTTCCACAATGACCGCTCTCCTCCTTTCAATGTAAATTAAAATTCTATTAAAAAATTACTCAAAAAAATTTACAAGACTCATCTAGAAAGCATAGAGCGAAAAAGAGAAACAAAAAGAATATCGAATAACGCGAGGAAACACGAACAAAACAGAGAAGCATGGAGCTTTTTTTTTTTTTTTTCCTAAAGAAAAAAAAAAAAAGAGAGCCAATCTCTACTTTTTACAAGAAAGCCAATCCACTCTATGAAGGCCAACTCCAAGTGAAATCAAATCTGGCCTCTTGCACAATTGGCAACAGGTGATACCATCTGCGCCATGGTAAATTAATTAACTATATCTTTCCCATATGAATGCTTGATCCGAAAAGATGTAGTAAATTAAAAATATATTATTAAATTATATAAAATATTAAAAAAAACTTTGAATGATCTTAAAAAATGTGGTCATCTATGCCCGTTAGGAGGGGTTAATTTTTGACCAAAATTATTCATCCAACTTGGCCTGCGCAGAACCTACCTAACTTGATCTATTAGTTTCACGGATTAAGCTCCTAATATTCTAATAAGTTGGATTGAGTTTAGCTTAAAAACCCTAACCAACTTAACTTTGATCCAATCTGACTTGAACCCAACCTATCCAACCTGGACTTAGTGGATTCATGGATAAATGGCTTAAATGGTAGATTTGTGAGGTGAAGATGCACCATTACATGCAACATTTGTTTAGAGATTAGTAACTTATATTATTTTATTTACTTTGTTATGTCATGTAATTTAAAAAAAAAAAGGTCTGCTCATACAATAAGAAGCCCATGTTTAGGCCTTGTAATCTAGATTAATAGGTTGGATATGGATTCAATTTAGATCAAGCATTCTTGATCTATGAGCAGATCAAATTAGTTTGAGTCAAAGTCTTGATTGATCTTGATATATGGCCTGTTCCAACTTGGCTCTAGAATTTCACCCTCAATACTACTTCTTGTATGCATGTGATATAGATGTTCAATTCTAATCAATTGTATGCATGTGATATAGATGTTCAATTAATCAATTTAATATAAAATTTAAAACTATTATATAAAGATTTGGTAATTTTTAGAGAAGTTTTTTTTGTTAAGAGCATAACAATAGAGATCAAGTGGTATTAATGTCATAGAAAAAGTGAAATGAAAAATACAAATATTTGATGATATCTATCCATATCATTGTTTTTTATATCGAAATCTATCCAAATGTAAATACTAAATATTCAATTAGGATATATTTGAAACTTATGCTGGATTGAGGTGGAATTAGGTTAACTGGGATTTCAATCCTAAGCCCTCTCATGCTCCTTATTGGATTTGATAATCTATTATTTTTAAGCATATCAAATTAATATTTTAGTAGGATCCATGATATATAAATTTTTTTTTTAATATTGAATTAAATTTTCAATCCAATCTATGACCTTAATTTATATGCATTCATGTCCATAATTAATAAAAAAAAATTGAATATGATATAAAGAAACTAATATCCAATGTATATCCCAATATATATCAAGTTTCATTTGCAATCCTAATTTTTTTTAAAAAAGTGCTAATATTAATATGATTTAAATTTACTTTTAGGTATATAAAGTCTAATCACCTATCTTACATCCTTACTTATATTTATACAGATAAGTGAAAATACTTTGGGACACCACATCAAAGTTCATGAGGCTCAATTAACTCCTTGACCGCATCCCCATTTAAAATATAAATATAAATATAAATTCAAATATTCAATCAATAGATTTGTATTAATATTTATATTATTAATTTAAAGATAAATATAAATAGGGATATACTGAATTTCGATCCGCATCTGATCTCTTTCAGCGTCATGGCGAGCCACTTGGCGTTCTTATCCCAATGGGGAAAGAAGCGACGGAAGAAGGGGGCTCCCTTCTAGTTTCCCTCCCCCTTCTCCATCTGGAGTCGCTCGTAAGATTCCCCTCTAGGGTTTCTCCCCTGGAGTCATCTAGCGTTTTGGGCGCCCATGGACTGCTGCGCTCGCTTCAGGGCGGCCCCGCTCTCCAGCGCTTCGGCGTTGGTGGTGAGGGCGGAAGGTCGTCGTCGCCTTCTTTGTGAGAACGCTTGTGGAAAGATCGGATCTTGCGCCACTCTTCGCCTTGCCTTCGATTCCCAGGTGATTATTGTGATTCCATTTCTGATCTTTTAAGTTGGACGACTTTTATTCGTTTTTGTTGGATTTTTGGTGGATTAGTATAGAATTTATGGAATATAATTCGATGTATGACGTAAAATGTGCTTCTTTGTTGCTAAATTATCGCTCTTTAGATTAAAAAAGATCCACTTTTGGAAATATTTTTGTAAAATCTCCGATATACTTGATGTTCTTGTTGGTTTTGTCGAGCAAAAAGCTTGGTTTTTTCTTTCTTCCTCCTCATTGTTCCCTGTGCTTATTGACTATTTAATTAATTGTTTTCTTTGTATTGGAATTGTTTTGTAACTTAATAACAGGTTCTTGTGAGTTGATTTTGACTTGCTTGATGTAATCTAATATAATCATTATTCCTTGCTGTCGAATGATAGATGTCTGTATTTCTGTTTCTGTTGGGTTGACATTTCAGATAAAAATATTCAAAATATGACTTCTAGTTCAAAAATTCAGGATTTTTTATTTTATTATATTTTTTTTGAAGCCAGAAGCTAAACGGTAAACAAAGACTACAGCATCATTGATCCCTCTCAGAATCCTCATACGTCTTCTGCAGTAGTTCTAGAAGAAATGCTCTTTTCCACTGTGTCTACTCTTGGTGGGTTCTATGCTACCCGATCCATTTCCATGTTTTCTCCTGTAAGTGATGCTGCAGTTCCTAGTGGCCTTTCAGCATCCCCATTAATGAATTTCACCATTCACCAGGCATTGGACATCAATTTCGATTCATATTTGCTTCTGAGCAAATGTTAAGGTTTCCCACTTGTCATTATTGCACATCCATTTTGTCACCCATCTATGACCCAGCATTTTTAAAGAGAAGTTACTTGGTTACTGCAGGAAAGGTAGTTAAAAGGGATATTTAGGGGAATGTTGAGATCTTGAAATTAGAAAATTCTGTTTGCTGTATGTGTTTTAATGTTTTATGCTTTATGGTATCTTTTAACTCAGAATGCATACATGTTTGTTGTACCCTAAAATTTTCATGGACAGGCAAAAACACAATTTTTTTTGGTTTTGTACGATATATTTAAACATGACAGCAATTATCACTTCATCTCATATCTTGATGCTTTATGTTCCTCTAATGGAAAAGGATTTCCTTCGGTGCAGAGTAACTCTCTTCCTATTGGCTCCAAGATCTGAGAGTGGCACATGCACTGTTTTTAACATTTATTTACATTTTTCTTCTGATCAGTGCTTGCAACTTAAGTGCTTTTTATTTCCTCCATGATCTCTCTGAGGGAAGCCACGTTGTTTGTTTTTTTAATTATTCAGGGATTATCCAAATTCCGTCAAAACCATAGATGTGCCAGTCAAAGAACTCCAAGAGGCATTACACTTGCTAGTGCAAAGTCCAATGAATGTGAGTCAGGAAGTGTGAGTATGCCACTTGAGCCAGTTACACCAGAAGGAAGGTTCTTGTGTGGCATTTTAAAGAATCAACCTCATATTTTTCCAGTTGCTGCAGCAAGACAGCTGGAAGAATTGGCTAATGATAGGAATAGTGCGATTGTTCGCTGGGCACGTAGCATGGGTTCCGAGGAATCATATCTTTACAGGTCAGTACCACTTCCCTTTTTAAATAGCTAATATAATGGATGGCAAGGTTTGCTTTCTTGGTTCCGGCAGTGCACCATATTGGTGTTGGTATGCTGGTGTTGGTATGCTTGGTATGCGGGTCAGCTCAACATACGGAGACTTGGTACACATTGGTACTAAGTCTCGATTTAGCACCGGTACATTATGGTATAGTATACCCAATATGGGTGGTATGGTCTGGTACGACATACCCATGATAGATGGCATCTTCTTTCTGTTTGATGGCATTATCTTGTGGAAAATATTCCTTTGTTTAATCTTCTCTCCTCCTGCCACTTTTCCTTCTTTATTGATGTTCTGTTGAGTGCTTGTGCCATCATTGTATGAATCCTTTTGAATGGAATAGCTTACTTGGTTGTCATTGTTTTACAGCTATTTATTGTTCAACTTCCAGATGAATTTTAACAATTTCTTAATTCTGTTTGGTATTTCCTGTCTTGTGTACTTATATTCAGTACTGGATCAAATTTTCTGTCCTGGGCAGCCCTTTTTGTGATGGCACATAATGAAGCACAGACTTTAGTGCAATATGTTTAAATTTCTGTCACCAACATTTGATAATTCTGAAATTCATTGCATGCATAATAAGTTAAGATGACTTTATCAAATAAATCTCAACCCATCCATAATTTTAAATTTTCGAAAGTTTGTTAAAAATCTAATAGATCACATACATTTTAGCAAGTCCTTGACTTGTGTTATCATGGAATGGTTAAGCATGCACAAAGAAGTTATTTTATGCACAAAGAAGTTATTGTTTTTTCACTTAGCTTTATTAATAACTTTAAGAGTTGGCTACTTACCCCAAGATGCAAACAAAGAAGCTAATTTGTAGTTTCATAGTTGACCAAATCACCATGTAGGAATAATTGTGGAGTAAAAGAACCCCAAGGACACATGTTTTTCTTAAATCCACTGTGTCCACTCAATCTGGACCACTCAAGCTACATCCAGCAATTTAACCACTTAAAAAAACTTGAACTAGGCAAAGCAACCTAAACCAAAAGCTAGCTCATCTGGGCTCATCAAGCCTAAAATAAATTCACATAGGCCCTCAGAACTCAGTAGACCCACTTGCCTCCAATGAAAACAGGTACAACACACTTAGTTCTGGAATAGTAGAATACCTAAATGTCACCACAATAGTTCATGATATATGAGATCCATACCCACACAATTTCTTGACCTGCCATCTGTGTGTTATTGTTTCTTGTTTGTCCTGCTTATCATCATTATAGTCACTTCTTTTGCAGTTTATGTGATCATTCATTATAACAGTATCTAATAACCTCCATCACTAGACCAACTTACTCTATATGAGTTTAGCATCTAACAAACTATTAAGCATCAATAGACTTATCACGCTTAACCCTCCTATACATGTTTCATTTTGACCCTTCATTTGGATTCAACCCTCCATTTGTATGTAACCCTCATTGTACTATGTCTCATTTCCAACCTTCACAAATGCTCGAGAATCTGTCCTCATTTCTCTTTCCCACTCATCCAACATTCACAAGTACTCTTACAATTTTGTCCACCATTCTCTGCATCACAGCGCAGCACTTTCTAAAAGAAACCTAATTATGTTATGATAATAGGAATCACTTGTGTTATACTCATTATGCTATCAAAAATATCCAGTCTTCAATGTTTAAATCCTAGTAAGGGTTTCACCTACCCATTATTGCCTTATGTTTGTGATGTGTTGGGTAAAACTGTGGATCTCTAATCAGATCTCAGATAGCACTGAGGAATGCATCATAAGACTACTAGGCATTTGATTGGCAACTAGAGAAACAGAGTAGTTTAACTAGTTGACGCAAATTATGAATTCATTTTGTGGTGAGTTATAAGTTGGTTTGTAGTCCTAGGTTAATTAGGCATCAATTGGTAATGTTGGTCAGTCCAAGATTATCAGAATCCAAGACTTTGAGTTAATAAGTATGTCATAATTTAGGAGCCAAGATTAGATCCATTATATAATTTATACTAAATTATGTAATTTAGTATCTCATTGCAAATTTGCAATCTAAATCTCAAGGTCTGAGAATATGTGGAAAAATTTCAGTCACTCTTTTACCAATTATGGTGTCACGACAGGGAACTACTTTTCCAGTAATTTTTTTTTCTACCACTTATTTTCTTGATAAGCAATTCCACTCTAGATGTTGGCCCTTATATTTGTCATGAATGGGTAATATTTTCAAAAATTTTAAGAGAAAAGCATTCCAAGCAAGTACTAGGATGCTTGATTGGTCGGGGATCGAGACGGAATGGGATGCTGGGCATTTCGTTCCATGAAAAAATCGGGACACTTGTGCCTCACAAGTTTTAAAGCCTTGACTTCATTGTGAAATCCCTTACTTCTTGCTGTTGTTAAGACCTGGTCATGTTCTCTAGTCTTTTATAGCTTATTTAGTTGCATTATGGTTTGCAGGGCTGTATATGATTTATCCTATGGGCACCCTCCTTAAATGTTAAACTCAAGAAATTTCAAGGGCTTGAACTCATTGATTTGCATTTTAATTTTTATTTAAAACATGGTTCCTCTCTTGATTTCTTTGTGGTGGTTGATAATGTTACCTTTGATGTTCAAAGAAAAAGTTGATCATAGTCTTCATGAAATTGTTGAAAGCACTTCTCACCATGTTGATTATTTTAGCTAGCATAACTGATGCCTATTGGTGATGCTTGAAACTAGGAAAATCGCAGAAATGAAAGACCGCGAGTGTCAAATCGCAGTCGAGGAGGTCATGTACATTTTAATTGTTAACAAGTTTTCTGCTATCAAAGTTCCTATGGTTCCCAATTTATCCAAATCTATCAAATATGCAAGACTAGATATGTCATTATCAAAGGATGCAGAGTTAGAGTCCATCTACGATTCAGAGGTCGTAGAGATGGTAAGAGAGCATCTGTTCAATATTCTTGAATGGAAAGGGAAAATTAATCTCATGGGAAAATTGTCAATGATGCATATCAAGTGGGTACAACTTGAACGGATCTATGCAGCTTCCATAATGTATGGATATTTCATAAAATCTGTCAGTTTGAGGCATCAATTGGAGCTTAGCCTTGCTCGGACTGATGAAGATCCCCATCAGGGCCAATTGATGAATTCTGAGCTTTTCAAAACGGAGCAGGAGGAGAAATTGGTTGCTCTTGGCTGTTCTTTTGATATGGCATCTTCCTTGCATCCTCCTAATTATGATGGGAGAAGAGTCGAGAAGCTGAAGAGTTATATGATGGGGTTTGATACAGAGACGTTGCAAATATGTGCACAACTGCGATCTCAAGCAGCTGTTAATCTAATCGAAAAGCAGAGTTGCGCTCTGTTTGAAGACTGTCTGAAGAGCACACAAAAGAATGATGGGAATATTATTGTCACATATTCTGCATTTAAGAGGTTGGTGCTGGAAGCTGTTGCATTTGGCTCTTTCCTTTGGGATGTAGAAAGGTATGTTGACTCTATTTACATATTGAAAGCAGCTTAGAGTAGTAGTTGTTGGAAAGCTCGTGAAGAAGTTGTATACTCAGTTCCCTTCCTTTTTCCTCCTCTTTTTTTTTTTAAAAAAAAAAAAAAAAATTTTTGGTTAGGAAAACTGTTTTAACTTGTATTCAAATTTTTTTGTATGTTCCTCCTTTTTGACCTGAATGTATGTTCTTAGAAACAGTTTCTTGACACAAAATGGTTCTTAAAGCAGAGTTCTAGCAACAAGCCTACGAAGTTTGTTCCCATGTCTGAACACTTTCTGTTTGTTGTTAGCATTATGGCAGTCAAGCCTGCTACATTGATGCATACTGGACAACTGGATGTAATCATTGTGGATAGGGTTGAGTTAGTGGCTTAATTGGGTTTATCTTGGAGAGAAAAACAAGGAAGGTTGAATTGTTGCCTTTGCATTTGTAAGGATAAATCAAAGATGAAAGATGAGGTTCTCTTTGAAATGATTGAATTGTAGGATCTGGAGAAAAAATGATGGCACTTCATTGAAACATATTAAGAAGATGACATCAGTGCATGCAATGAAACAAGTAGGTTTGTCTCTGATCCATGTTTCCTTGATGCCAATGTAGTTTTTGATGATATTTTGTGAGAGAATTAAGCTGCAGGTTTCTTTATCTGACATACCAGACCACTGGACCACTGGCTGGTGAGTTGGCGTGTCGTGCTTCTGAAAACAATCCTATAAAACAATGCCTCAAATTGTTATCCTGCATGCTTATTATCTGAACGTGATTTAATATAATAATTGTTCCTTCTCAATTATGCCAAGTTTGACCGTGTAACCAATCCTTCATCTCAAATACGGAAAGGTTAATTAATTCTTATGATTTATGCTTCTTTTCATTCTTTCAAATATTTTCAGATCTCCACCCAGCAAAGCATTTCCAAGGCTTTACTACTTAAAATAATTAAAAATATAGATAACTTTTAACTTATTTTTTATATTATATGATGGTATTATAATATTCAAAGTAGTTTCATATCGGATGAAAAAAAAAAAAATTAAAGTGCTTGTAATTTAAGCTCATCTGCTATCAATTAACTTTCACTTAAGTTTTTAAAACCATATGATACCGATCCAAGTATGTAGAAGTTGGTAAGTAAAAGGAAAGACTATCTATGGATGGTTATAGTCTTGCTATGGTATGGAGCCATATGATTCGAATCGGCTAGCTTGTGATTTGAGGATATCCCTTCATCCTTCGTAAGGAAGAAAGATTTTAATATCTCTTCATCCTTCGTAAGGAAGAAAGATTTTAATACTCAAAAATAGTCTCATAATGGATGAAAAAGAAAGTTAAAGTATTTAACTTAAGATCTCCTGCTATTAATTAATTTGCACTGCTACGTGGTTTTGGCTCACTAGGGTTTTTAAGGCTACGTGGTTTTAACTCACTAATAGGTTCGTTGAACCAGTAGTGGGCTTGAAGCGGTATTAGAATTGTTCCAAGTATATGAAAGTTGATGGATAGAAGAAAAGTGTTATTCATGGAACGGTGATAGAGTTTCGTCATGGTGTAGTGCCATCCCTTATAAGATCAACAATCTGATCAGATTTTAGCTAGCTATATGAAAGTTGATGGGTAGAAGAAAAGTGCTATTTAAGTGCCATCCCTTATAAGATCAACCATCTGATCAGATTTTAGCTAGCTATATGAAAGTTGATGGGTAGAAGAAAAGTGCTATTTATGGGACGGTGGTAGAGTTTCGAGCCATTTCTGCAACAATTTAATCAATTTGATCAGCTAAACATCGCATTATAAGGGGAAGATTATAATACTCTAAAAATAGTCTCACATTGAATGAGAAAGAACAGTTTGAAATGGCTATAACTCAAGTTTATCTGCTATCAATTAACTTGCAATCAAGTTTTTAAGGCAATGTGGTTTAGCTTGCTAACAAGTTAATTGAGGCAGCAGAATATTACAAGTGAATTTTTAAGACCACGTGATTTTAACTCACTAATAGGTTCGTTGGATCAGTAGTGGGCTTAAAGCGTTATAAATGATATCAGAGTTGTTTCAAGTATATGAAAGTTGATGGATAGAAAGAAAGGGCTATTTATGGAACGATGGAAACCACTAATGGAACGATGGAAACCACTAATAGGTTCGTTGGATCAAATGATATCAGAGTTGTTTCAAGTATATGAAAGTTGATTGATAGAAAGAAAGGGCTATTTATGGAACGATGGAAACCACTAATAGGTTTGTTGGACCAATAGTGGGCTTAAAGCGGTATAAATGATATCAGAGTTGAAAACCAATAGTGGGCTTAAAGCGGTATAAATGATATCAGAGTTGTTTCAAGTATATGAAAGTTGATGGGTAGAAGGAAAGGGCTATTTATGGGATGGTGGTAGATAAATGATATCAGAGTTGTTCCAAGTATATGAAAGTTGATGGGTAGAAGGAAATGACTATTTATGGTATGGTGGTAGAGTTTTGTCATGGCGTAGAGCCACCCTTGCAGGATCAACAATCTGATCAGATTTTAGCTAGCTATATGAAAGTTGATGGGTAGAAGAAAAAGACTATTCATGGGACGGTGGTAGAGTTTCGTCATGGCGTAAAGCCATCCTTGCAGTAGCTAGATATTGTATTATAAGGGGGAGATTGTAATACTCTAAAAATAATCTCACATTGAATGAGAAAGAAAAGTTTGAAATGGCTATAGCTCAAATTTATCTGCTACCAATTAACTTGCAATCAAGTTTTTAAGGCATACTCGATTTCAGCTTGCTAACAAGTTAATTGGGGTAGCAGAGTATTACAAGTATTCCTTATAATTTAAAAATAAATAATTCATAAATATTTTCTATTTGTGCTGCAGCTAAACTAAATGTCAGTTTATATTTAATATAGATATTGGACAAGTTGATTGCCTTTTCTAAATCATATTTCTTGGGTGCATTAAAATGATGGGAACTTAATTAACTTGTTGTTGTTGTCTCATTGATGTTTTTTAAAAGGGAGCCCATTGCTTAGTGAGGGATCACACATCTTTACCTAGTCAGCCTTAGTCTAGCAATTGGAACCTAGAAGTCATTATTTTGAATCTTATGAAGGTGCTCTAGTCATTTTATATTATTGCAAGAACTTCATTCGGTGGCATTTGTCATGCAATGTGGCATTTGTCATGCAATGTGAATAATATGGGATCTCAACAGCTCATTTGAGTTGAGTCTTGTATCTGGGGTAGGCCTCACTACCCTTGTTTCCATCCTTTGCGTTTTCTTAATGAAAGCTCTGGAAAGCCTAAAGAAAGGAAGACCACCAGATCCTTCTTTATCCGAAATCATATTATAGAAGGCCTTGCGTGAGTGGTTGCACGGTTACATCGACTATTCTAACCATGAAATTTCAAGTCCATGGTATTTTCCTAGAAGTCGTCATCAACCATCCTACAGCCCTTTCATCCACAAATACCAAGTCATAGATTCCAAGAATCCTTTGTTTTTACTAGACAGAATATTTTCCAGGATGCTTCCAATAAGAGGAGACCTAGATTGATCTCAGCTTGGCCCAAAACCAACGGAAAATAAAATTTCCTTGGTGACCAAGGCAACACCAGCTTAAACTTTGGTTCAGTTATGGTGTAACCTAGCCCATCCTTGTCTTACTTGTACCTAAGCACCTAAAGCTGTCGCCAACCTGGAGATTGGACCGAATCTCACATGAATTGGTCTTCGGTGTTTGGTCCTCGGCAAGCCAATTAATCCAAGCTAGATTCAGTATTGCCCCGAGTAGTAACAACTCTCGGAGGCTTACATGGGTTGTATATAGGAAATAGGCATGCTTAATATTTTGGGTTCATTCCTAAGGTACATAATATTCTACTGCTCCTATGGAGCATTGTACCGCAATTCGCCGTCCAAGTCAACAACGTCGTAAACGTCCACTCAAACGTCGATCTTTCGATATACTTGCACGCTAGGTCTAGGTCAAGCTTATTTTTTTATTAGAAGAAACACCCTTCTCTCCTTTGCTTCGAAGCATTCTCCTCCCTCCTCAAAAGCACAAGAAGACCAGACCCAAAAAACACAACATGGCACTTGTCTTGCTGAGGCTGATATTTTGGTCCCTGAGTTCATTGGCAAACCTAGCAACCCTTGTTGTCTTCAGGGGAGCCGCCCTTCTTGTAGTTGCTCTAATCCGGCTTGTCAAAGCCCCTAGTGTAGCCCTCGATGGTGCACTCTATCAGGTTGCGAGTTTGTTCAGGGGGGTATTGGAGTATGTTTTGGAGCTCCTGAGGGATGCAGTTGTGGCTCTTCTCTCCAGCTGCTTCGAACTGCTTAGCAACACAGCAACGGGCTCTTTCCAACTCACCACCTCGGCGATCTCGGAGCTCTTGGAGAAGATGAAGACCGCGCTTGATGAATTGGCTGAGATTTTTCCGGAGATGCTCGAGAGTGCGTCGGAGATGGTAGTCAAGATTGTTCTTAACTTGTGGAACAACTACAAAGATGCGTTGGGATATATCACGAAGAATGCTTGATTCTCGTCGGAGGAAGAGCTGCATGGATTCTTAGCCTTGGGAAACAGTTTGGTTCCAAAGTTTGTTGCAGGCGTCTGAGAAACTGTGAGAACTGATGATATTATTATGATATTATTATGACTGCAGAGCTCAAATTTGTTATTGTGTTGGCACGCGGGCGTACGTTCTCTTTATTTCTCCCAGTATGCAACTTTCTTTCATTACTTTTCCTCTCTCTCTCTCTCTCTCTTATCAAAAAAAAAAGAAGGCTAATTTGCACTACCCCAGTAAAAAATTATTTTGGTTTAGATTTGGAGCTGATCGCACCACTATATTTACCAAGTTAAATTAGGACCGATTCAAGCGTACTTCTTGTTGGGTCTAAACATTCGAAAACACATCAGTATACAAAATTGTAAAATAAACATGTTTTCGCTACTGTAGCTGATCAGCATAAACGGCTTATAATTTTTAATTTTTCTTTTAAACTCTGGCTGGCACCAGGAATCTTGCCTCCACCCCCAACACCACAAACGCACCACCTTAAAAAAAAGGGTCCACTCCACCAAAATAAATAAATAAGTGTATATTTGTTTCTTGTAATTTTTTTTTTTAATACATTTATGTCTAGAAAATCAATGGTTTTGGCCAAGTTTCATTGCTTCCTGTTTTTCTGAAGACAATAGGGGTGGCCAGCTTAGCCATCATCGGAAAATTCTATCAATAGAATTTGGCATTTTTAGCCACAATATTGACCATCACTGGCTGTTGTTGCTTGAGGAATGAAATTTACTGTTGCTTGAGGAATGAAATAAACTGTAGAAATACATTGCAAAAATAAATGGCCTTTTTGTGCAATAATTCGTTGAAAGGATAAACTTTCTGATCCCTAAGGGTGCTCAATTTTAGCAACTCAGCAAAACGCGTGGAATTGCCAATCAAATTCAAGATATTTTTTTATAAAAGAAATCAATTTGTACCATATCATACTTGATACAAGAGAGGAGTTTTGGGTTCTATTTTGAATGGAAGCTTGCAGTATAACCTAAAATTCTTCTTAGAAGTGTATTGCTAAGCATAAATACTATTCTGTAACTCGATACAACTAAAGCGATGCTAAATTGGGCACGTCAAGCCCACTGAAAAAAAGGGGCAAAAATGCCCTCCTCAATAGCCAGAAATAACTAGTTTTTAGAGACATTTTCGTATAATTCCCAAAATATTCTTTATAACTACCAAAAATAGCTGGTTCTCAACATATTCTAGTCTTTTGGTTAAAAGGATCTATTTGTCCATCAAAACTACGATGGCTATCGAGATTCTATATCTCAAACTTTCATTGCTGCACTATTGAATCGTTGAAGCTAGTCCCTCTATGAATTGTTCTTCTTCTATTTAATGGTCAATAATGATGCAGAAGTCTTCCAATGCTTTTAACTACTGATAAAATAACCAACAAATAATTAACTAAGTTGTTTGAAAGAGTCAATGGAGGATGGCTTAAGGCTGAAATACTATGTCCGAGTGACTTTTTTTAAAGTAGACGGAAAAGCTCACATGATAGTATTTGTTGCTCTATGCAATAACATCAATACTTTGAAGGTTTCTAGATGGTCTATCAGCATGCTATTGTATTGTTCCAACTAAGGCATTTTGAATTCAGGGGTAGTAGCTCAGTTACAACCTCTTTAGTAAATAAAGGTTCAATAGAAAAGTTAAAAGTCATTTGATGCACTTGCCTCCTGAGTTTGAACTTGCTCTATCATGGCCCTAATCTTTTGATCCATTTTCTTAAATCAACAATTTATCATCTTTTGACTTGTTAAGGGTACTCTCGGGCTGATATGCTTGTCCGAGCTGAAAAAACAATCTTGAGGCTCCTCAATTTGGTTTAGTTGATGAATATCAGTTCTTTGGCGTGGGTGATCATCGAGTTGAGCATAAAGTTGGTTAGGGTCAACAGTCCGATATACCCTTTGATTTACTCTAGAATGATCTCTAGAACCAAACACTTGTAGGGCCAAGTTCTAGATTATGTTCATCATTAAGTCCATCCATTGAGACAGCGTGTTGAGTTGCTCTTGAATAGCCGGATGCATCAAATTAGGTATCAATAAAGTTAGAGGCAAGGTTAGAGTAGGATTGATCGATTCTCCTGTGGAATCTTAAAAGCCAACTAACCCATAGCTTCTAACCACCTAAAAGATGCTCGTCGCTTGATCACATCGCTTCAATAGCATGACTAGATGCTTTTATTTAATATTCTTACAGACAATACTAATCTATTGACATTAAAATCTAGCCTTTTCATATCAATTGAGGAGACACACTTAGCTCGTTTTGAATAGAGCATGTATGCCATTTAGCTCGATAATCTTTTGACACTCAAATTAGTCGAGCAATGGAAGGGGACTTCCTTGGTGAGGGCTCTAAATTCTAAGGGACAGTAAAGTCTTTTATCTGTGACGCCTGGGACTGCTTTTTGTAGGTGCCTAGAGGAGTTGTGTTGAAGCTTTTTGAGTGGCTCAGGGGCTCCTGGAGTAGCTCTAATGAAAAGATAAGCCATTCAACAATGAGAGGTTGACCATGAGGTGTCTGGTCATTGCAACTTGTCATCCATAGCGATTGAAACAGACTGTCATGTTGCTTTTATCCACGCATGTAGGCTCGGTCGAATCAGCCCACTTCAATTGCATTTTATTTAAATCATGGTTCCTCTCTTGATTTCTTTGTGGTGTCTGATAATGTTACCTTTGATATTCAAAGAAAAAGTTGATCATAGTCTTCATGAAATTGTTGAAAGCACTTCTCACCAAGTTGATGGTTTTAGCTAACATAACATATTTGATGCATATCGGTGATCCTTGAAACTAGGAAAATAGTAGAAATGAAAAAGATAGCGAGTGTCAAATTGCAGTTGAGGGGGTCATGTACGTGTTAATTGTTGACAAATTTTCTGCGATCAAAGTTCCTATGGTTCCCAACCTATCCAAATCTATCAAATATGCAAGACTATTTATGTCATCATCAAAGGATGCAGACTTAAAAGAGTCCATCTACGATTCAGAGGTCGCAGAGATGGTAAGAGAGCATCTGTTCAGTATTCTTGAATGGAAAGGGAAAATTAACCTCATGGAAAAATTTTCAATGATGCATATCAAGTGGGTACAGCTTGAACGGATCTATGCAGCTTCCATAATGTATGGATACTTCATAAAATCTGTCAGTTTGAAGCATCAATTGGAGCTTAGCCTTGCTCGGACTGATGAAGATCCCCATCAGGGCCAATTGATGAATTCTGAGCTTTTCAAAATGGAGCAGGAGGAGAAACTGGTTGCTCTTGGCTGTTTTTTTTTGATATGGCATCTTCCTTGCATCCCAATTATGATAGGAAAAGAGTTGAGAAGCTGAAGAGTTATATGATGGGGTTTGATACAGAGACCTTGCAAATATGTGCGCAACTGCGATCTCAAGAAGCTGTTAATCTAATCGAAAAGCAGAGTTGCGCTCTGTTTGAAGGCTGCCTGAAGAGCACACAAAAGAATAATGGGAACATTATCGTCGCATATTCCGCATATAAGATCTTGTTTATCAAATGGGGAACTGGTTTTCCGAAGGTGGCGATCTAAAAAGTTACTGCTTGGAAAGTTGATGCTCGAGAAATTTTTTTTTTTTTTTTATGCGTGCATTTTTAGTTGGATGTGAAAATGAAGTCTGAAAAATAAGTTTTTTTTAAATTAGTCATGTTTGGCTAGCATTCCTTTTTATTGGAAAGTAGATGATTATTTTCATATTTACCTCTTGATTGCACTATTAATCAACATTATCGAAGGATAAAAATGTGAAAGTATTTTTTTTTTTTTTTTATTACCGAATCATAAGAAGAGCCCTTTCCTATCTCAACGATAGGTTTGTAGTTTTTGTATGGTCATGGAAAAGACATTTTTTGAAAAAGATACTTTTTATTGATTGGTGTTGAAAATTTCAAGCGATTAAGAAGGGATGGCTGCTGTTCTTGAGAAAGACAATTTTTCATGGAATCAAATGTCCACCAAAAGCACTCTCCAATGGGAATCAAATGTCAGTCCAAGACGTTGGCGCTGGAAGCCATTCCATTTGGCTCTTCCCTTTGGGATGTAGAAAGGTATGTTGACTCTATTTACATATTGAAAACAGCATAGAGCAGTGGTTCTTGGTAAGTTGTATGGTGAGTCTCCTCCCTTTTTTTTTTTAATATATATATTTTTGGTTAGGAAAGTGTTTTAACTTGCAGTCGATTTTTTTTAATTTTTTTTTTTTTTTTAATGTTCCTCGATTTTGACCTGAACGTATATTCTTAGAAACAGTTTCTTGACACAAAATAATACCTAAAAGCAGAGCTTTATCACCAAGTCTCAGTGAAGTTTTTTCCCATGGCTGAGCACTTTTCTGCTTGTTGTTAGCATTATGGCAGTCAGACCTGCTACATTGAGGCTTACTTTTTGATGAAATTGGCAATTGGATGTAATCAATGTGAATAGGATTGAGTTGGTGGCTTAATTGGGTTTATCTTGGAAAAAAAAAGGAAGGTTGAATTGCTGCCTTTGCATTTGTAAGGATAAATAAAATATGAAAGATGTTGTTCTCTTTGATATGATTGAATTGTAGGAACTGGAGAAAAAAATGATGGCACTTCATTGAAACATGTTAACAAGAGGACATCAGTCCATGCAATGAAACAAGTGGGATTGTCTCTTATCCATGCCTACCTGACGCCACTGTAGATTTTAATGATATTTTATGAAAGGAATAAACTGCAGGTTTCTTGTCTGACAAACCTGACCACTGGCCGGTGAGTTGGCGTGTCATGCTTCTGAAAACAATCCCATAAAACAGAGGTTCAAATTGCCATCCTGCGTGCTTATAATCTAAAGGTGATTTAATATACTGTTGCTAAATAATCATTCCTTCTCCTCAATTATGCCAAGTTAGATCATGATGTATTTTAGTAACCGATCCTTCTCAAACAGAGAAACCTTAATTGATTCTTATGTTTTTTTTTTTTTTTTTTCGAGATGAGATGAAAACTAATAAGTATGCTTGTAATGCTTCAAATTCATCCGTTGGTCCAATTATCCATTAGTGGAATGAAATCACATAACCCATAAATAATTCATATGGAAGTTAATTGGTAGTATATGAACTTTAGTTATAAGCACATATGGGACTATTTTTGATGTGAAACTATTTTTGGAGTATTACAATCGTTCCTTCTTATAATGCGACGTTCTCATCATATGCCACAAATCATCCCTTTCCTTATGCTCACTAACTTCTGCACACTTAGATTGGCTTTGTTACTATTTGTAACATCTCAAGCCCACTTGCTGGTCCAATTAATCCCCTTTCCTTATGCTCATTAACTTCTGCACACTTAGATTGGTTTTGTTACTATTTGTAACATCTCAAGCCCACTTGCTGGTCCAATTAATCCGTTAGTAGAATTACTAGCTTAAAAACTTAAGTAGAAGTTAAGTGGTAGCAGATGAACTTAAGTTATAAGCACTGAAATTTTTTTTTTTTTCCTTCCGATGTGGAATTATTTTCGGGATATTACAATGCTTTTTTTTTTTTTTTGTTCTTTTGAATATTTTCAAAACTCCACCAAGCAAAGCATTTGTAGAACTTTACTGCTTAAAATAATTAAAAATATATAAATTATAACATATTTTCAATATTATATAACCTATTCCTAATAATTTTAAAATAAACAATTCATAAATATTTTCCATTATGCCACAATGAAACTAAATGCTAGTGTATATTTAATATAGATCCTTGTGATTTTGAAAAAAATAATATTTAAAATATTTTTTCAATTCGATATTTATACACCACTATATCATGAGGTAATTAGAGATGATCTTGAAGCAGACATTGCACAAGTTGATTGCCTTTTTTAAGTCATACTTCTTGGGTGCATTGAAATGGTGGGAACTTAGTTAACATGATGTCTCATTGATGGTTTTTAAAAGGGAGCCCATTACTTAGTGAGGGACCAGACGTCTGCAACTTGTCGCCTAACAATTGGAACCCAGTAGTCATTATTTTGAATCTTATGAAGGTGCGGTAGTACTTTTCTATTATTACAAGCACTTCACTGGTGGCGTTTGTGATACGGTGTGAATACTGTGGGGTCTTAACGGTTCATTATAGTGTAGGCCGCAACGCCTTTGTTTCCATCGTTTGTTGTAGATGAATACAAGAATAGCATCAGATCCTTCTACATCGGAAGTCATATAATACAAGAGCATAAGTTGTTGCAGGGTTACATCAAGTTTTCTAACTTTGAATTTTCTAGTCAGTATTATTTTCCTAAAAAAATCCTTCATTCAAAAAATTATTTATGAATCATAAACAATTTTCTTGATATATTAAATAAACACCAAGTCTCTTTCACACATTATGAAAATAATTAGTCATGGATTAGAAGATTTCTTTATTCTTACTAAATAAAAAAAAGATAAAATATACTTACACTGAACCCATCTAAGCTTTAAAAATTAATACTAAACCCATCTAAGATAAGCTCGATCCAAATCTACGGCGTCTTATTACCTATTTGAGGGTTCAAAAACACTTCAGCCCATCATTTTTCCTCTCAAGTCGAGAGCCTTTTTCTTTTTTTTTTTTATTACTTTTGAAGTGATTAATGAGGGATTTTTCACGTGACTTAATTAGTTTGATAGAATACTTTGTAATTTTTTATTTAAATTTAAAACATTTTGATAGATTTTTATAGAATACTCATATATTTTTATAAACAAAAATATCTTTATTTCATGGATATATTTAGATAATTTCAAATTTTAATAAAATTTTAAATTCAATTAAATGCTTAGTTCTTAAGCATCTTGTATCAAATGAACTATTAGATCTAATCAAACGCAACAAAATCGGATAGAGCTTGCCTCATACCTTATTGGGGTAAAATATATTTATCCTAAAAAATATTTTCAGGATGCTTTCATCAGCCTGCAAGCCTAGAAAAATTGGATTATATTTTAAGTGGGTAAAGAGTATTTATCCTTAAAAAGTATTTTCAGAATGTTCCCATCAACCGAGACGTAGATTACTCTTTGTTCAGTGCAAAACCAACGGGAAAATATAATTTCCTAACCAAGGCAACATCAGCTTACAAGCTCAGTTATGGTGCAACCTAGCCCATCCTAATCTAACTTGTACCGAAGCGCTTAAGCTATTACCAACCTCCTAATGATGCCGACCATGATGACCAAAGTCTCACATAAATTCATGTTGGGTGTTGATCAATATATTTTTGCTTAATCAAATAAAAAACCTGGATTAGATGTAAGGCCAAATCCAACATATGGAAAACAAGTCTAGCTAAAGAGGAAGCGAAGGTTCACATGGTGGAATTACTTAGGTCCAAATCTACAGTGCTGAGCTCATGATCAATCTCAACAATTTTCAACCCAAGTCTGACATGGAGGACCATTGTGAAACTAAGCATCTACTATGGTCAGTGCTGTTAGAAAAAGGAGTGCCCACGTAGGTTATATCTAGGAAATAAAATGCTTAATTAATGTTCTATTGCTGCTATGGAGCATTGTACCGCAGTTCTCCACCCAAGTCAACTATGTCACCATTACTCAAACGTGGATCTTTCCGCACGCTTGCACGCTAGAACTCGTTCAACCTTGTTTATTAGAAGAAACACCCTTCTCTCCTTAGCTTCCAAGCATCCTCCTCCCTCCTCAAAGGCACAACAACATGGCACTTCTCTTGCTAAGGCTGATATTTTCGGCCTTGAGTTCAGTGGCAAACCTAGCAACTTTGGTTGTCTTCAGGGGAGCAGCACTTCTTGTGGTTGCTCTACTCAAGCTTGTCAAAGTCCCTGGTGTAGCCATCCATGGTGCACTCGACCAGGCTGCCGAATTTTTCAAGAGCGGAGTGGTGTATGTTGTGGAGCTCTTCAGGGATGCAGTTGTGTCTCTTCTCTGCAGTTGTTTCGAGCTGCTTAGCAACACAGCAACGGGTTCCTTCCGACTCACCACCTCGGCGATCATGGAGCTCTTGCAGATGACGAAGGCCGGGCTTGAGGGATTGGCTCAGATTTTTCCGGAGATGGTCAAGGGTGTGTCGGAGATAGTAGGAAAGATTGTTCTTAATTTGTGGAACAGCTACAAAGATGCTTTGGAATATATCATGAAGAATGCTTGATTCTCCTCGAAGGAAAAGTTGCATAGATTCTTAGCTTTAGGAAACTGTTCGGTTCCAAAGTTTGGTGTGCAGATGTCTGAGAAACTCTGAGAACTGATGTTATTAAAAGCATTAATAGGTTTATAAAACTATGTGGTTCAAATTGCTTGTTGTTTTGGCATGCAGGCGTACGTTCTCCATATTTCTCCAAGTATGCAACTTTCTTTCACTTTTCTTTTCTTTTCCTTTTTTTTTTTTTTTGTAAAAAAAAAAAAAAAGGGAAGAAGGAGGGCTAAACTTTTGGTATTTACCTTATGGTATTTCAAATTGCTCTTGTTGGAGAAAACAGCAGTACCTCTGTAAAATTTGTTTTGGTTTAAGATTTGGAACCGAACGCAACAGTATAGTTACCAAGTTTTCAAGCGTCCTTCTTGTTGGGTCTAAACATTGAAACAAAAATCAGTATACAAAATTGTAAATTGAGTATAAGTTTTTGCTATTATAGCTGATCAGCATAAATGGCTTATAATTTTTAATTTTTCTTTTAAGCTCTGGTTGGCAGCTGCCATTTGTCTCCACCCCAACACCACAAACACACAACCTAAGAAGAGGCTCCACCCCACCAAAATAAATAAATAGGTGCGGTGCATATTTGTTTCTTATCAAATTATTTTTTTATATAGTTATGTCTAGAAAACTAATATTTCTCATAGATCTTGTCATCATCTTCGTTTTCTTCCATCCAATTTCTTGAAGAAAATAGTGGTGGTCGGCTCAGCCATCATCGGATAATTCTATCAGTAGAAGTTGGCATTGTTAGCCACAACGTTGACCACAACTAGGTATTGTTGCTTGAGGAATAACTGTAGACATACGTTGCAAAACTGAATGGCCTTTTGGTGCAATAATTCCAAGGCAAGATAAACTCTCTGATCCCTAAGGATGCCCAATTTTAGCAACTCAGCAGAAGGCATGGAACTGCCAATTGAATTCTTAAGATAATTTTTGTATAAAAGAAATCGATACGTACCATAGCATACTTGATACAAGAGAGGAGGTTTTGAGTTCTATTTTGCACAACAATTTCTGATATCCCTGTTTCATACTTCCTAAAACTTGATCTTTATATAAATTTGCTCCAGATATACAGTATCAAATCCACAATGTCGTCTTAAGAGGAAAAGAGATGTGACACTAACCTATTATGGAGTTTCGTAATCTATTTAATTCATCTACAACCTTAATCTAATATAAATGATATTTGTGAAAATAAATAAATAAATAAATATATATATATATATATATATATATATGATTAACACCATTCCAAAAGCATTGCCCACATTGAATTGATAAAACCAGACTAATTTTTGATATCTTTTAAAATTACTTTTAAATCAATATTATTTAAATACCAGTGTTATTTTTCAGAAGTTTTTGTCAACGTCCAGTCCAATTCCGGACGGTTCCCCAACTGAAACCTTTGCCTACCACGCTTGTACCCTTAAAACGTAAACGATAACTCAAAATACACAAAGAGACCTCTCGTATAAGGCTAGGATTTTATGAGAAGAAAACACCCATCTCTGTTTAAACCTTCCAAGCATCCTCCTCCCTCCTCAAAAGCATAACAACGCGAAAGAGAACATGGCATTAGTCTTGCTAATGCTGATATTTTGGGCCTTGAGTTCATCGGCAGAGCTAGCAACGTTTGCTATCTTGAGGGAAGAAGCCCATCTTATGGTTGCTCTGATCATAATTGCTCTGATACGAATTCTCAGAGTCATCCATGGTGCGATATTTTTCGAGGGTGGATTGGAGCTCCTGGAGACGATGAGGACGGCTCGGTCGAGGTTTTGCCGGAGGTTCTGGAGGGTCCATCTCCTGACGGCGAGGACAGGTTCTGGAGGGTCCATCGGAGATGGTAGGAAAGGTTGTCGTAAAGTTTCAAGCCCACGGTTCAATTTACTTTGTTAGGAGATCAGTATCAAATAATCAAAAAATTTGAATAAAAATTCATAGGTAATAAGTGAGCTTGAATTATAAGTATATATATATATATATATATATATATATATATATATATATATATATATATATATATATATATATATATATATATATATATATATATTATTTATTATAAAACTAAATTATTTTTAATTTATAAAATAATAATAGAAATACTTTGGATTATATCATGAAGAATGTCTAATTTTTCTAGTCAGAAGGGTTTCATAGTTTCTTAGCTTCAGGAGTTGATGAGATCTAGCATCAGATGTTTGCTTTAAAGTATGCAACATTATTTACTTTTTTTAAAAAATTTTATTATTATTATTATTATTATTATTATTATTATTATTATTGTTATTATTATTTGGGAGCAGTCGTAGATCTTCTTGGGCCATGCGTGTCCGCACCGAAACTCTCTTCAATTCCTACGTGTTTTCGGCAATAAGTTTTTAGGTAATTTTACGATGGTCAAAAATAAATAATCGCGTTAACAAGACTTGCGCTATGAAATCTTCTGATGGCTTTCGACTTAGATGAGGACTCCTTCCGATATGTCTTCTTCCATGAATGACTTGGTTAGTTTAAGAGTCGTTTTGATGGTTTTTTTCAAAAAAAAAAAAGAAAAAAAAAATCAAAGATATAAATCCCAATGCTTGACTAAATCTCTTAAAGTTTTAGTTCTCGTTAGTGTTGATGAGGAGTCCCATGCAACTGACAGGCCGAATCTAAAAATTAGCCTCTATCTAAAATAATAATAAAATAATAAACAACAACAATTTCACCTAGTTTAAAACTATGTGTGTATCAGAAAGGAGAAGAAAGAATTTGGACCCAATGGATATGTTTGAAATTGGCTTTTTAAGAGTAAGCTAAGTCTACTCAAAAATATAGGCTCGATGGTTGACTAGCTTAGCTTACACCATGAGCATTGGACCCATGCATACAGCCCAGCATTGGGCTCTAGTTTCCATGACCACTCTTTTAGATATTTAAATTATTCTATGGTATTGTTAATCTTTTTAAGATTAACAGTAGAGAATGAGAGCAAAAGGCTTCACTTAGAGTGGATTTTAATTTTTTTATTTCCTGTTTGTAGAATCACTTTTATATGATATTCAAAATTTGTTTCACCTTAAAAGGTCTAAAAAGCAATGCTAGACTCGCTTTAACTAAATTTTTAAGCAAGAAAAACTCTACTTGAGTTGGATTTTCTATGATTATATGCATTATAGGGTTACAATTTCCTAACCCTTATCTATTTAGTTTTGTTACAATAGTTTGCTTCTATTTTAGGTGATAAGAAATGCAATCTGATTTACATTTCTATGATTTAGTTGTTTGATAATTTACATTATTATTTTTATATTTTTTATTAATGGCAGACATGTGGATGTTATATTTTATAGTTTGGTTTCTATGAATGGAATATTTTGCACACTAATTCCAGCATAACAAATTACTGTAATTTAATTTCCAAGATATAAAATTTCTGTACACTGATTTCTGCATTATAAATTACAGCAAAATAAAACTTTTGCTTATTTGATTCCTATATAACAAATTTCTGTAACATAAATTCTGAAATAAAATTTTGCACACTAATTTCTGATATCTCTGTACTATACTTGACCTCTATAAAATTTATTTATTTTTATATTAGTTTCTAATTTTCCAAATACAGCGTTTATGTTAACTGGCTTCTTAATTAATAAAATTCTCTACATTAAACTCTGACTTTTTTATCTAATTTATGCATACTACAATTCAGTAACTCCAATTTATGGTGAATAATATTAGAAACATAAAATTCTGCATGGTTAGAAGAGCTGGGCCCTATTTAGCAGTGGAAGATGACTGCATGACAAAAATTAATAGAATTTTTCAAGTAATACTATTGGAAACTTTAGATTTTTCGTGATAATTTTTCAAGTTTCCATAATGCCAATGGGATTTTTAGTAACCAAGGTTTCTATAGGACGCTCATCTAATTTTCATTAGAAAATATTTATATCAATTAAAATCTAAATTAGTAAGTAATAATTTTCCTTTTCTGGAGCTTTCTATTTAATTTTTTTTTGATAGATATCCCTTATATCTAAAAAATTATAAATTGGTTGAATTACAAAATTTATTGATACGAAAGGATCTTATGGATTGTATGTTATATGTTTTAAAGTTCATTATTTTAGAATCTTTATGGTTACTGTACGTAAAAATATTAAAAATATTTTAAAAAGGAAAACTCTGAGCATATTGAAAAATCATGTATATATTTATTATTAAAAATTATTTCTTTAAAAAAAATATTTTGATATAGTGTTGGAATCATGAGTCTGGCCTACTAAATCTGGACTGCTGATAATGGTAATATATTGGTGTCTTAATCATTGTATAGCTAGTCTTGTTTTGAAGGATGAATATAGTTTTGAATCTATATCATGAAAATTAATTATGGTTCTGAACCTATACCATGGGGTTAAATGCGGATAATTTGCAAAATTATACTATAGTAAAGTTGAATTTTTGGAGAAGATCACTGGTTTTATAGAGAAATTATTTTATATTGTTTATCTATTCTCTCTCCTTTACAAAATGTGGTTTGTTAAAATATCTAGAATCTTTGATGATTTTCAAAACTCAGATTGTAACTACTTAATGGGAGCGTTGCTTAGTTACTTGTTTCTTATACATTACTAAGCCATGAAGCTTATTACTTTAATATTTCAATTTGATTGTATGCCTAGATGTAAAGCCTGATTCTTAAATAAGATTCATTTCTTTAATTATGTTGACTGCTTTGGATTAGGACTTGTTAGATCAAAATGAGTTGGAGGTTTAGTAAGCTCTAACTTTATATTACTGCCTACGTGTGTATTTATTAATATATCAAGGTTTATATTCAAAACCAAATAATAAGCCCCTTAGCATTCAAGATTTCTTACAGTGAAAGAAAAGGTGTTTTGAGGATGGTGAAAGATGCTTTCTGCCATCCAATCATATTTATCTCCAGCTGGTAATGCCTACCTTTCATTATATCAGATATTTATGTTGAATTGAAATGCAATTTTCTCTAGTTGATGATGTCTGTTGATGGGTCCATCTCTGTGATGCAATCTCTCTGTCTTAGCCTTATCGGCTCCAGAGCAGAGGTAGTAGTTCATCCTCAATAAATTCATAAGTAAATCAAACACCCTAAGAAAATTTCATTTTTTATTTTTTATGTAAATATCACTTTTTTTAATTCTTATTTTATAAGCAATAAGAGAATTGTAATGTGAGATTACTAATGAACAGCTGCCATGAGCCAACATGAAACTATGATTTTAACCATGATTGGCCTAGCAGTGGTAGAACCGGGTGAATCGGGCTTCTTCTTGTATGCAAATATATAAGGATCTTTTGGTTCAATGTTAACATTTGTTACAAGTGAAAGATACCTTCTTATATGAATACATTACATTTAAATTTAATCATCTTCTTCGCATTTGAATCCATGCAGTTCATAAAATCTAAAGATAAAAAAATAAAAAAAAAAAGATGGCTCCAAAATTTATGTGAATTTAAGAATGAAAAAAATGATTAAAATTTTAATTTAATTATATTTAAAAATAATAAAATTTATCTTATATTATAATATAATATATAAATAAATTTTTAAAAATATTATTGATATTGTATGTTTGATTACCTTCTGTTTTCATTGCATATCAGATCCAGTGTTCTCATCAACCGCGGTCCCCAGGGGGTATATCATCGTCGGAAATCACACGATTAACCAAACGACGCTAACTTGCGGTGCGTTGCACGGGAACGGATCCTCCCTGAACTTGCTCACCATGGCGTGGCTTTCCGTCACATGCTTGGTATGTGGGACCACAGACACGTGTATGTCTCCTCAATGTCTCGACCCAAAACCTCCCCAAGTTTCGCGAAGGCTTCGGACGATAATGCGTGGCCTGCCAAATCGACTCGTCTCCAATCATCCACCGTCGCAGCATTCACGGACGGTCAGTCATTCGACGAGAATCTGGAAGCGATCCAAAACGGCGGGCCGACAAAATGTTCGGCTCCCACGGTTAAATTTCGTGCCCCCCCGCCCCCCGGGTTTCGAACTCCCGTTTCTCGCATCCCTTCTCCCAACTGCCCCCATCGCAACCCTCTTGTTTTCCCTTGAGCTGCCATGGCCGGAAGAACTATGCACGCCGTCCGGTACAACGCCTATGGCGGCGGCGCGGCAGCCCTCAAGGTATAACTTCCTTCCCCTGTGATTCTCTCTTTCCTTATTTTTGTTCACTTTTGCACTCTATTACCTGTTTGGTTTTCAAGGGAAGCAGGGTTTGAGAAAAATACGAGCAACTGGGGAAGTCTTTAGTGGAGTTTATCAATTAAGTATTATAGGGGATTGACCAGGGCCTTGGACTTGATTGTTGCATCCCCTCGAGATAAGTGTTAAATTAAAATATATTGATTATTTTAACTAAAAGAATTTTTTTACTAGGTGTAAGATTCAGCCTCCTGTGTCACTTTTTTTCATAAATAATTTCGATAGATTTCTGTTGGTTTCTTGATTTGTGACCGATTGGATTGGACCTGGCATTCTTATGGTTTTAGAGATTTTTCGCTTGTGAGAACATCTATGGATTGCGTCAGGCAGTGTTATGGAGGTTTTCTATTAGATGTTGTCCGAGAGATGATTGCAGGTCATTGATGATCATGAAGTTCTTGTTTTTCTTTTGCTAATAAACTGCTTATGGTCTTAGTGCTACCACCTTTCCTGCACGGTCTTCAGGCAAGTCCTCTATACTTTCTCTTTCTTTTCTAGCTCGGTGGAGGAGGAGTTGTAACTCAATAGGTTACGTAGGATGGTACGTTGGTAGTTTAGGTAGGCCGGCCGAATCATAGCTCGGTCCGACCATACCTTTGCCTTCTTCTGCCGATTTCTCAGCGTCATGTCTTCCCTTCACCTCTTGGTTCCTCTCTATGTTTGCAGGCTCTTTGAGTGAGAGAGCCTTCCGTCCTAACTCTCGGATTAGGCAAACTTCATTCCAGGAAGTCTCTCCTCGTGGCTCCTACTGGGCTGAACCGCCTTGTCTTGTATGAGGACGCCTTAAAGGCCAGGTTCGAGTTATGGGTCCACTCATTTATCGGACTTTGTCAAAGACCGCCTTGTCTTGTATGAGGACGCCTTAAAGGCCAGGTTCGAGTTATGGGTCCACTCATTTATCGGACTTTGTCAAAGACCGCCTTGTCTTGTATGAGGACGCCTTAAAGGCCAGTTTCAAGTCATGGGTCCACTCATTTATTGGCCTAATTTTGTTCTTTATATGGTTTAACATCGGCCCATTCTTATCTCTAATTACTCGTCCTCCGTCTTTCCTCAAATCACTTCTCCGCTCTTTGGTTTAAAAAAATAGATAAATAATAATAATAAGCTTGACAGCCTAGTGACACTCCATTTTAATGCTATTGGATCAAACAATATTTAATATTATAATTCGATAAATGCATGCATAAAATCATATAAGTTTGGCATATATAGTAAAATCATAATATGTCATTATACTGAATACATTAATTAGCATGCCATATTTCTATCACAAAAATATAATTCATGTATTCCATAAGCCCAATGGAAAAAAATAAAAGATCAAATCCAAATTTAAATAGGATAATCAAATATTAAATCATCAATATTAAATCTTAATTCTCTTTCATTTAAGATTTCATCTCTCAACCCAAGGATTACAATTGCATTTAACCCTTATGACATATGCTCAAGACCGAATTTAGCCCCGTAGAGTAGGTCTAAGACAATATTTAACCCCTGCAAAGGACGTCTATATCGAATACTATTACTATAGTATAGCTTTTCTTTGTACTACATTTATAGTGTCACCATCATATCATATGTAATTTGGCATAGAGTCTATATATAAATACAAATATTCATCTATTCAAAATTTTTTTGAAATATTGAAATTTCATAAATATCTAGACATTTAAAAAATCAATTGAATTTCAAATATTCATAATTGATGATGCCAAAAAGTGTACAACCGTTTTTCAATAGTTTATTCTATAAAGACCACTTCTTGCTTGATTCAATAGTCATAAATCAATCATAGCATAAACTGACAAATAAAATCAGATATCCAAAATATCGAACATGATTAACACAATTTATGAATCTTGAAATAGGATCAAATATAGATAATTTATAAATCTAGAATATTCATACTTTCATGAGAAAAAAGTGAATCCTGTGTAAAATAACATACTATAAATATTTTCTGATGCAATAATTTTAAATTTGACAATAATTGGTAATGATGCATTTTCTTTAAAATAATGTTATTAATATATTATAAATAGGGAGTGCTACTTATCTCTTACTGGGATCCCTTGGAACTTAATAATTCAAAACTCATCCAGGGACAAATCCAAATAGTATTCCATCAAAACAACAACTCTAATACCCAAATTAAGAATCATCCAATTGTGCAAGAATCACTCAAATCTTAAAATTTGTCCACTAATTTTGGAAACCTATCTACACTCCAAATATATATGGTCCGTATAATTTTCTACCTACCTTTTAATAGGCCGTAGCCTAAAGTTTAGCTTATTGGGATTATTAATGGTCTAATGGTTTAAAAGACATGGTATCAAATCCAATGCTCTGCCACTCTAGAGCCTGGATCACCGAACCATTAGATCTCCTGAGATTGTGATTACTTTAATATATTAGTCCATGGAAATAGAACTTGCATCACATATCAATAAGAAAGTATGGTTATAACACACCATGTGTACTTAAATACATTCTACATTGCCCCATCAAAATATTATCTGACAGTATTTATTTAGTAAAGCTAGAGGTAACTTGTAAACAAATCATCAGCTACGGGACATAATTCATTAAGCAACCCATAAATATAATTCCTAATAAAGCATCAAACCATAATATAATCCCTAATCTAACCAAGAAAGATTTTTTTTTTTTTGGTTAAATAGAAGATCTTCTTCCTTTTTCTACTCATTCAAGAAGAGAGCCCAAAGCAATTAATTCCCTTCCTCAGTATTTAATAGAGAAACGAAATAAACTGATGGGAAGAAGTTTTTTCATTTTGTCATAACTTTGTAAGAAATTCTTTAGACAATGGCCCTCATGTTTATCAGCAACCTGTTTTGTGCTTTTGCAGTAACACATACCAGCTTTAATGCTCTTTACACTTGCTTTTAAGAATAGTGAATAAAAGATTAATTTTGAATGAGTATGTGGTAAACTAACTGTCATGCATAATCTATTATTGACTTAAATTTATCAGTAGAATGCCCCCTACAAAATGAGGCTTGCTTCATACTCTCTTTGGGGTTAAGCTACCAAATCGTACTAGATTTGCTTCCCTAATTCGATAAGAGACATTGATGCTGCCCTAGTCAGTACAATGTGTTAGTATGTTAACTTAAACAGAATGATCAAGAATAAGGATAGTTATCCATCCATATTTTACTGACTGAAGTAGTATCTTTAGCAATTTTGTATAACTAAAAACTATGTTTACTGTAGCATGTTGAGATTCCAGTCCCTTCACCAAAGAAGGATGAGGTCTTGATAAAAGTGGAAGCGGCAAGCATAAATCCAGTTGACTGGAAAATTCAACAAGGAATTCTTCGGCCATTTTTGCCACCCAAATTCCCATTCATTCCAGGTAAACATCAGATCACGTGAAAAAAAATGAAATTCTTGTTTATGGTTGTGCTTGTTATGAAAAAATGGTTAGTTCTCACTAAATTATACAAGCTATGAGCTTAATTTTCTTATGTGCTATTTCCTATCACTAGATCCATTGTCAAATGTATAGAAACATTTGACTAAAGATTTTGCCATTAGATTTTCTTATCAGTCATTCTTTTATTTGGTACAACCATGAAGCTAATAAGCTGTTATTGGAATTGTTAATATTGGCTATTTCTATGGTGGAATAGTGTTTTTAAAATTTATAGAGAAGTTACGTGACTTTCACTGTATAAAGGTGTCCAATGCTGGGTCGAAGATTTTTTTTTTTTTAATGCTGGTTTTTAAACACACCGATTGCCACATATCTTCGTTTCTGAACATATAGTCATTGTTGAACACTTAACACGGTGTAGGGTTCTCAAATCTTAACAACGGTTAGATTCTTTAAAACCTTTGTATACGTTTAGCCATGTTAATATTTGAGCAAATGAAATTTATATTAGTATTGAGATCAACAAGAAAAGAGCATGGTGTGTGTGAAATATGTTGGAAAGAATAATTAAGTTCTCTAGAAATTGCTAAAAATTTAAAATATAATGAACTAAAATTTAAGTGCAGAAATTTAAAACAAAGAAATTGAGAACCATGCTTGAACCGAGGCATGTTAGACACTGCCTTAAGGACTAGTTTTCACCTTTTTATGCAAGTTGTAGGTGATTTATTTCTAAGGTACAACGATTTAGCTCGATTCGAACTTCCTACCACGAGTACGATCGCGTAAAGGTGCAACCCAACAATTCCTTCAGATGCCCAAAGAAAAAATCAAAAATAATAAAATAATAAAATAATATTAAAAAAAAGGATGAGGGAGCTCTTTCTCTTAACAAGGCTTTTAAGATACAAGCTTTCTTCTCAACACAATTTCAGAAAGTATGGAGCCTTAGCACGATAGAAAAATCAATTCATGCTTTGATTGCCTACAACCTTGGATCTTTGAGCCTATTTATAAGCTCAGTCCAAGTAACCCCCAATGGCTTAGTTCTTTATAGCCTCAGTCCAAGTAACCCCCAATGGCTTAGTTCTTTATAGCCTTAAAGGCCCAATAGCCGTTATTCCCAAACCACATAGGAAAATAGTAAAAATTCAAATTATTTAGAGCATTTCTAAATGCTCATGAGCATTACTCACGTTCGCAGTGAACACGTGAGTGCTTGTGAGCAGAACACTCACATGTGCTCATAGCACACATGCGAGGGTTTATGAGTGGAACGCTCGCAAGTGCTCTTTTTTTAAAAAAAATTCAAAACCTTTTTTTTTTAAACCATAAAATAGTCAATATTCCCCAACAAAAGTTTTTAAATTAAAAAAAATTAGTAAAATCAATATAACATAAATTTTAGGGCATCTTATACTGTATAATAGGTGAGGTGTTTAATGGACTTAAATCCGACTCAGTGTTGATTGTATACATCTGAAGGAACCATAGTCGATTAAACCTTAAACTAAGTCTTTGACTAAGATTTTTACTAATCATACACAGTATGGATCAATTGAGTTTAAGAGATTAGTGCATATTAAAGGTTTTGCGCTTAGTAACTTGATTTTTCATAAGAATTTCTTAAGGTTAGCCCAAACCCTTAGTTATGGCTTAATATGACAATTCTCACATAGACGAATCCTCTAAAGGTATTTGCGACTAATACCCTACAGATAACCTGCCTTAGATCTATTAAAAGTATAACTCAACTTTATATAGTTTTATTTTATCGCTTTATAAGAGCACTCATCATAAAGATAGAAGGAGAAATTTCTTCAAAGATTATGCTCTAATACTATCATTCAACCAGCTTCATTTCTACCACATTAAATCTCTTTCATAGGATCTCCAATCATAGAGGTTAGGCATCCACTGCTGGTGACCAAATAATGGGCTTAAGTCTCATCCCCCTCAATGATTCTAGGATCCACTCCTACATAGTCCCTTGATTAATTGATCTGCCAAATTCTTTTCGGACTTGACAAGTTTCAAGAAGATAACATTATTTTTCTTATATTGTCTTATAAACTTATGACGAAGTCATATATGTCGATTTATCTTTTTATTAGTACTCTTTTGATTAGTCAGTTCGATTATGGCCTTATTATCACAATGGATTGATATGGCCGAAATTGGCTTAGATACCAAAGGTAGCTCTAATATTAGATTCTTAATCCACTCTCCCTCATTATAAGTGATATATACAGCTATCAACTTGGCCTCCATGGTGCTTCTAAAGATAATAGTTTGCTTACATGATCCCTAGGCAATAACAGCACTACGAAGAAGAAAGAGATATTCGGTGATCGATTTAAGATCAAGAGAATCAGTGATCCAATTAGCATCACTGTAATCCTCAACTATCTCAAGGTATTTAGTGAACATCAAAGAGTGATTAAGTATTCCCTTTAGATATTAGAACACTCTTTCTGAGGCTGTCCAATGAGATTGATCAGCATTTTTATTATATGTACTAAGTCTCCTTATAGCATATATAATATCAGGTCTTATCTTATTTACCACATAAAAGAGGGATCCTATGATTTGAGAATATTTTAACTGATCAACTGGGTCACCTAAATTTTTCTTTAGGAAAAAGCTAGGATCATATAAAGTAGATACTGATTTAAGATCAGAATAACCAAATTTCTTGATTATTTTTTCTATAGAGTGAGAAAGAGAGAGTGCTATCCCTTTATGGGATCTCATAAGCTTTATCCCTAGGATTATATCTGCTTCACCTAAATCTTTTATATCAAACTTAGATGAAAAAAAGAATTAATTTTTAAAATAATTTTAAGAGATATTTCAAAGATTAGGATATCATTGGCATATAAACAAAGGATTACACAATCATTGTTGATGATTTTAGAATAGACACAATTATCATGATTATTGATCTTGAATCCAAAGGATAGGATGATCTGATCAAATTTCTCATGCCATTGTTTTGGAGCCTGTTGAAGACTATATAGGGACTTAACAAGTTTATAAATCTTATTTTCTTGTTCCTTTGGAGTAAAACCTTCAGGCTGTTCCATATAGATCTCCTCCTCGAGATCTTCATTAAGGAACGCAGTCTTCACAACTATTTGATGAATGATCAACTTATAGATAGAAGCAATGGCAAGAAGAGATCCAAGGATTGTTATTTGTAGTCGTAGGAGAATAGGTATCATAAAAATTTAATCCTTTCTTTTGGTTACATCCTTTGGATACTAATCTAGCCTTATATTTTCTATTGAACCATTAGGTCTAAGTTTTTTCTTAAATACCTACTTACATCCTAAAGGTTTGCTACTAGGGGTAGATCAGATAAGATCCAAATTTGATTTTGTAGGATTGAATTATATTCAGAAAGAATGGCTTTTTTTCAAAAAGGGGCGTCGGGTGAAGACATCACCTTTAGAAAAGATGAAGGTTCGTCCTCGACTATGAAAGTAAAGAAACCTTCATCAAGGTCTTTTTCCTTCCTTGTCCTTGAACTTCTTTTAAGTTCAGAAGTCCACTTTCAAAGTTAGGTCATTTTCTTTTCCTCAACTCATTAGAGGATCTAGATTTAAAAGAATCAGGAACCAAGAGAGGATTAGAAGAGACTTGATTTGGAACTTAGTTCTTAAAAGAGAATATATTTTCAAAGTGGCATTTTCTGATTCGATAAGAGTATTATTTGAGATGTCATTTATTTCAAAATTTATCATAAGGAACCTATTGGTACTACTATCTAAGAAATAACCTATAAAGATAGCACCTACAATTTTAAATCTTATGTTTTTTTTCTTTGGGGTTCAGGTATACCTACCTTAATTAGGCACGCCATATTTTAACGTAATCTAGTCTGGGTGTTCTATCTCTCTAAAGCTCAAAAGATATTTTAGGGTTATCCTTAAAAGGTATCCCATTTAAGATATAGCAAGTAGCTAAAAAGGGCTTTCTCCACAAATTCTCAAGTACACTTGAACTGATTAACATTGAGTTAACCATATCCATTAAGGTATGGTTTTTTCGTTCAGCTACACCATTGGACTGAGAAGGGTAAGGTGGTATAACCTCATGAATAACCCCATATTCTTGGCAAAACAAGGTCATTTCTTTTGAGGTATATTCACTCTTCCAGTCTGGCCTAAGTCTCTTAAGGTTTTTCTTAGTTGGATTTTAGCTTCCACCTTATAAATCTTAAATTTATCTAAAACTTCATCTTTAGATTTAGTCAAATTTGTGTAATAATACTAGAAGTAGTCATTAATGAACATTACAAAGTAACAGCTTCCTTTTCGAGTAGGTAATTTGGTAAAGTCACACACATCACTATGGACTAAATCAAGAAGGGTTGATCTCCTATTTACTGATTTAAAAGGTTTTCTGGGGCTCTTGGCTTGAATACAAATCTCACACTTGATCTTTCTATCAATATGAGTTTTAGGGATTATATTAAGATTTGTTATGTGATGAATACAATTAAAATTCACATATCCAAGTCTACCATGCTAGGCATTTAAAGATTCAACATTGAAAATAAAAAAACTTTTATTAGATAACTTGAAAATTACATTCAGTTTGAAAAAACTTTCAGAAACAAAGCCTTTTTCAACAAACTCATTATTACGAATGATTACAATTTTATTTGATTCTAGAACAATTTTATATCTTCTAGATACAAGAAGAGATCCACTAATCAAATTTTTTGTAATACTAAGGATGAACAACACTTCGTAAAGGATCAGAGTCTTTTTAGAGGTTATCCTCAGGTCTACTCGACCTCTTCCAAGCACATGTGTCAAAGAATCATTCCCAAGTGTTACACCTCCTTCACTTGATTCCTGAAAGGTGGAGAATTAGGAGCAATTAAAATAGACATGAACATTAGCTCCTAAATCAAGCCACTAATCATAAGAAAATTGGGTTAGGTTAACTAAGGGTTTTGGATTAACCGACATGAAAGAAGGCTCGGCACCACTTTTGACCATGTTAACTTGAGGTTTGAATGATTTTCTCAGCGGTTTAGTCTTTTTGTGGTAGTAGTCCTTCGCCATATAATTAGACATTCTGCATATGAAATAGAATATCTCTTTATTATTTTTTGTTTTCTGGTTCGATCGGTTCTGATTTGATCAGTTTTGAGGAGGTTTGGATGATCGGTTGGGTCTAGATTGAAAATTCTTCTTTTTAAAGTTCTTTCCCCTATGTTTGAATTGAGTTGGGGTTGAACTTGACTCGGTAAAGTGATCTTAGGTCTAAAATGAGGCTTTTGCTTGAGCTTAAGCTGTGCTTTTGCTTGAGCTTAAGCTGTTATTCTTTCTCAATCTTAACAGAGTTAATTACTTTTGTTAGGGTTAAGTCACCTTGCTTGTGGCTTAGCTTTTGCGAAAAGGTTGACCAAGAAGATGGAAGGGCATCAACTAAGGCTTAAATCTTATAGGTTTCCAAAAATCTACAGTCAGTCAACTTAGTCTTTCTAAGAAAATCTTGAAATTCATGAATTTGAATACTAATGGGTTTGGAATCCATCATTATCTATTTTTAAAATTTTGAGATGGTGAACCGGTCTAGACTGGCATCATTCATCCCATACTCAACCTCAAGAGCATCCCATAGTCAGTGGACTACCTTTTATTGGTTACTTATAAAGGTCCATCCATATGTCTTAATAGGACCTATATCCTCAAGCAAGTTTTGCAAAAACCAAGTCCGACTATCCTTGCATTCCAACTCCACAATAGCATGTGCAAATGGGTACATCCTATTATTCCATCATAGCCGATAGCAACCAAAAGCTGATACTGCCCATGGCTCTTAAGATGATAGCCATCAATCCCAATCAACCCTTTGCAACCATATAAAAATCTATTCTTCATAGGCCCCAAACCGACATACATCCTTTGAAATTGTGGCTTTACTATTAGGGATGGCCTATCAACTTGGATAACTACATGGGTACCCTCATTTGTCTTCCTTAATTCTACACAATAATCCCATAGCTTGGAATACTACTCAGCCAAACTCCCTAATATCTACATAGCAATTTCATTTTGGGGACACTAACTGCATAATCATGCCAACTCTCTCCTTAATCTGTTCTATCTTCTAAGGAGTGGTCCTAAATTTATCCAAATATTTTCTGGTAATCCAATTGAAAGTCCCTAACTTGTTGGAGTGTGTTCTTATACAGCTATAAGTAGGAATTAGTGTTTTAAGCTGCAATGTATCTTGCACAATCACCCTAGAAACATAAGCCTTCCATTCACAGCCTTCTGCACACTCCGCTTAGACTTTCCATTTTCAATCTTTGTGAATCTTATCTGATGGCTACCAATAATAGCATATTCCCTAATTACATCCTTGAATTCCTCTGCATTACCAAATAGTATCCCAAATGTCAATTGCACCTTCCCCATATCAATTTCTAGCCTAAACTTAGGGAAATGAACAAGTCCTTCAACATCACGCTCTACATTAGAAGGAATAGGAGTGATGAGTTCCTTTGATATTGAGTCTTCTAATATATTGTCACCAACCTCGGGCCTAAACCCCTTCTCTATATTCATCTTATTTTTGCCCAATATTCTCATCATACATAACATTATCAAGATCATCACTCCCACCTAATTCATTCACATAATCATTCTCCCCTTCATCATTTACATCAGAACCATTCCTTGCGTCCCCTACATCATCTGCTTCATCAAAATCCTTCCGCATCCCTCCAATGTGAACATTTGGAGCTTTTGTACCCTCCTGCTCTACCTAATGAGATTTAATAGCTTCTGGACCCAAGCAGGAACAGCTCCTCAGGTACATCTACTAACACAGGCTTATACTAAAAACATTCTCCATATAAATGTCAACAGTGTTATAGTTAGAAGTTATCAAACATTTGACCATATCCAACACATCCTTGTCATTAGATAACAATTTCAATCATAAGGCAATGGTTTTCTTAGGAACCCTATAGTAAAATGCTACATAGTCCTTAATCCCCAACTCCTGTACCATTGCTTCAAACTCGAGTATAGATAGTCTTATCAATATCAACATTGTCATATATATTCTCCCTTCAACATAATTCTTGTATGGGTTATGAGTAAAGAACCCACCATGATGAAAGACAATAGATAAGTACAAAACCTCCATCTCTGCATCACAATAGTCAATTAATAGTTAATTAGTAGACAACTAATAGTCAACTAAGATTCAATAATCTAGTTATAATTCTCAAAATTTAGAACTAAGAATCAACTACCAGTTAACAATAGTCTGCTCCATAATGTCTTTAATGAGAGAGCACAATATCATTGACAATAAGTAGGCACCCAACACAAATTTAACTTTTATATGGTCATATGCAATTGAAACCTAGTCCTATTCTACAATTAGAACAATGGGAAGCCATAGGTCTACAACAATGGGGAATGATGAAATGCTTGCTGCAACCCATAGATCCATACCCCAGACTATAGGGACCACAAATCCATCGGACAACCCAAATTGAACACATCCATGACAAAAAAATCCCAAATCCCCAAAATCCAAAATCCAAAATCAAAAAAATGGAGGACCACAAATACATCAGTGGGAACCCAAACTAAACACATCCATGGATGAATAAAAAATCTCAAAACCTTAAAATCAGAAAGATTGAGGACCACTTTTCATTATCATGGATTTCTCTTGAAGGGATGAAGGTTCACATGCCCAATCGCATAAAACAAACCTCAAAACATTGGAAAAAATTACACAGGAAATCTCAAATCACATAAGAGTCACAAAATTTAACTATAGAAAGCAAGATAGAGAGAGATATGGACCTTTTAGTTGGTTAATAGAAAAATTAAATGCTTAGCCACTCCTTTCGGCAATGGGTGCCATGGAATATCCTAGGTTGGATGAGAAGCTGCTCTAAGGCTCCAACTGCTGACTCTAGGCGAATGCAGATGCAAACACGACTAGAAACGGACGATTGCGGTTGAGAGGCAACGAACGGTCATGGTCAGAGGCAAATTAGTTAGCACATGCAAGGCATGTGCTAACTAATTTTACGCAGTCCACCTCCGGATGGATGGAGGGTTTTACATGTTATACATTAAAATTTTTAGGATTCTTTTTGATATTTTACTAATTTCAAGGTTTAAAATGAAAATCCTGACAAACTATAGGGGCCAAATTGTAATTATCCCTTAGTTTTTTCAATATTTAGATGCTCAATATCATTGGCACAATACAATGATGTGACTTCAAAAGTAACCAAGTAAGTTGAATTTTAGTTTGTATATGTTTGCCATGTCTAGATCAAGATAGATTGTGAGAATTTTTTTTGTTCGTATGTAATATTTCCATATCATTGATTGTTTTGCTTCTTAATTTATGTTATAGCACACTAACTTTTTGGTATTGTCCATTCGTATCCACTTCATGCTTATGCTAGAGACTTTATAAAACATAAACATCACTTTTCCTTTGTTTTCAAACATCTTTTTCATTAGTGTGAATCTATAATATAATAAACATATTCTTAATTTTATATTGTTAAAATTAAGGATTCAATCTATTTAAGAGTTGCTAGCTTAACTATATTTGTCCAATATTGGGAACATTGGTGTGAATATTGATGATAAGGTTTGCCATATCGATTCATACTAATTGTACCATACTGTATTAGTAAGACATCGGTACGATACTGAGATTTGATTTGTTATAAACTAAACTAGCTTGAATTAAGTGGAATCATGTACTACTTAGAGACAACCCATACCAATCAATATTGAGCAGTAACATAATTGGGGATGAGAAAAAGTATGGGCATCCTATCTTGGTACAGAGTGTGTGCCATACTATTCTGGTTATATTATACCAAATCAATAATGTACTAGTACAATTCTTAATATTGGTTTGTGGACTTTAATTGATACTAAACTGGATACTAGTAGTAATTCTTAGGCACTACAATGCTGTAAACAAAAACTAACATTGATACTGCTGGTATTGATTCTAATCTAAACAACCAAAGAAGCGCCATATGCTAGGATAACAATAGTATTAGTACGAACTTGATTAATAGCATAGATGATTGCTATCGTTACCAAAATAAGGACGTAAGCGTTTATATCCTTGCCCTTACTAAAGAAAATATCCAAGCATCAACTGTGGTAACAAGAGCATTTACTTGTCATAGGGCCATTTTTTGTTGGCCAATGAGTGATTGATGCAGTGATTCCACCTAGTTGTCTGCCTGATGGCCGCAGGCGGATATATGCTGAGCATCACTGTTGTTGTATCTAGTGGAGCTCATGAATCATAATGGTTTTGCTACCTGAGGAGATATATATTGTTCGGTAGCTGTCTCTAGTTTTGTTGATTCTTCAATAAATGTTTTATGTTATTCTGAACTTTGACAGTACCAAACGTTTGAGCGTTTTCATTCCTTTGATTGTCTTTCTTTTTGTTCTTACATTTTGACACTAATGAAAAGACCTTTCGAATGGTGTATTGCTTAGCATATGGAACATTTTATAACACCAGAGCACATATAGAAGAGAGATGCGGGGCTGTCATTTTTTATTTTTTATTTTTTATGAGAACCTCATTTGAAGGTTGGATAGCTGGTTTATTGTCACTAGCCACATGACCTCCCTCTCTTACTATCGTGTGTGTGCTGGCCTCATGCAAAATAAATGGAACACCATTATCACCTAGCTTCCCTATTTTTGTGGATCCAAAAGCCCACCCATTCTTGGAAATGTTCGAATACTCAAGAAACTCCTTTCTTCTGGGGTCTGAGAAACAAAAAGGGGTGGGACACTTTTTTTTTGGCAAAGTAGAGAGGAAAAGTATGATGGAGAAGATGGGGTATGGATTTTGTCCTGTTCTTTGTTTGTCAGAACTGTATGAATTTCTAGTGACAGAGATAGCTGGCTTCACTTCTTCTTTTTTTTTATGGGTAGCATACTAAAAAGAAAACTGTTTTTTGTATAGAAATATCTGTTGTTTTAGAGTTACTGACTTGGTAAGCATCTGAATGAATGTATGGTGGTGGATAGTCATTTAGTAACCCAAAACTGGTTTGTTTCTTTTATGATAACCTTGCATTATTGATAATTTCTCTGATTTGTTTTTATAAAAGCTGAAGAGATACAAGCTAATTTGATGACTCTTGTTTGGTGAAACAGTATCTGATGTTGCAGGAGAGATTGTCGAGGTAGGTTCTGGAGTGAATTCCTTCAAAGCAGGTGACAAGGTTGTGTCCATGCTTTACATTAAGGTAAGTGCTTAGGCATTCTATTATATTTTATCATATGCTGCGATACTACGAAATAGATGAAAGAGACGATTTATGCATTGAATCCAGTCCTTGCCCTGCTGCCAAACTGGTTAGGAAACTGTGTTCAAGTCATCTTTTCAATTCAATTAGATCTTTTGATTACTGGGTCCTTGATCTGTCTTCGACTTCTCATTCTTCCTCTCCTAGGCCTATTTGGACCTACAGCTGTATACAGCTTTTGATGCAGATGGCCCTAACACATTTATCCTTTTTCTCAGTGGCCTGTTCTCTCTGAGCGTTGACCCAAACCTCTGCTAAACATATTTATTTTCCTTTCTGCCATATTTGCTGCTAACTTCCTGAATGTGTTCATTTAATTATCTAAGACTCTTCTTCTTGCTTTCCTTCTTATATTGCAATATTTTGAAACAGGCCGGAATGTTCCTGACGCTCAGATCTGTACAACATTTGCCGGTCTTAATTTTTGGTTTCCATTCTTTTTATGTGTGTTTTCTAGTGAGGATGCCAGCTGATTTATTATAGAGAAATAGTTAACAAGCAAAGAAAGAGGAAAGTGGCTAAACTTGGATTTATTTGTTGAGAGAATACAAACACAGATCTAGTCATCTTTCTCATCCTTAGATCCATACGGATGTTAAAGTAAAAGAGTCATTCGTTAACTATTGTTACGTCTATCTTATCTTCATAAATATGTCTAGTTTTTCGTAATACACTATGTGTAAAATAGTTTTTGTTACGTTGAAGAATAAGGATACGAGCATATCCCTATTCTTTTAACTAAAGATCAAGATATGAGCTATATCCTTAGTCTTGTACTCTCGTACTTCATAAAAATAATAGAAAATAGTGGTTAACGGATGTAGCCCAGTCTCTCTTACTCTCTCTCTTTTTATATGTATATATATAGTCCATTTTCGACAAATGGTGGTGGTTAATGGCCCATCCATTTAACCTTTCAGTTCTCAAGCTGAACATATCTAATGCTGTTTAATGCCTTTCCAATTGTGTTGTGCATGAATGACAGAATGGAGGTGGACTTGCTGAGTATGTCATTGCGCCTGCAAGCCAAACAGTCAAAAGGCCTCCTGAAGTATCAGCAGCTGAAGCTGCAGGCCTACCTATAGCTGGTGTCACTGCTCTCCAGGCACTAAAGATCATAGAGACCAAGTTTGATGGCACCGGCAAAGCTGCCAATGTCCTCATCACCGCTGCTTCTGGTGGCGTAGGGCTATATGCTGTTCAGCTTGCCAAGCTAGCAAACCACCATGTGACTGCTACCTGTGGGGCTCGGAACTTAGAACTTGTGAAGAGCTTAGGTGCGGATGAGGTTTTAGACTACAAGACCCCAGAAGGTGCGAGTTTGAAGAGCCCTTCTGGTCGGAAATATGAGTTGGTTGTAAACTGCACTGTTGGCATTAAGTGGTCTACCTTTGAGCCAAATCTAAGTGCTAATGGAAAGGTTGTAGATTTGACACCCGGCTTCGGGTCTTTAGTCATCTCTGCACTGAAGAAATTGACCTTTTCCAAGAAGCAGTTGGTGCCGCTGTTGGTGAAGCCCAGGAATGAGGACCTGAAATTTTTGGTTGAGCTGGTGAAGGAAGGTAAGCTTAAGACGGTGGTGGACTCAAGGCATCCGTTGAGCAAGGTAGAAGAGGCTTGGGCTAAGAGCATGGATGGTCATGCTACTGGGAAAATTATTGTTGAGATGCGAGCAAATGGTCGTGAACCTTGCACATATGTTGGCAACTTCCCAAAAAACTAGCAGTGCAAGCACCCTCTTCATGCAGTTCGGTGAGCACATGTGATGTGGTTTGTTATGTGCCTGCTTTGTAAAATAAATAACAAGCCTTGTCCTATCTATCAGTGGTCTGCTATTGGTTCTTGTGAGAGGACAATGATTCTCAATACTGAATAATTGTGATGCATCTTAATCTAGGGACTTTGATTGCCTATATTTGTGGATACAGTTTTATTTAAAAGTGCTGCATCTGTATTTATAAGTGTTTCTTTGGCTTGCTTGTATCTAAAACTATTAATTGTAATTTCTGTATTTGGTTACTTAAAATGGAGAGGATGTGGTCATTGTTTGTTCTTTTCTTCACAATAGGCTGCATACTATCTTTTTTTCAATTCTGGGAATTGAGAAGAATACTACTAAAAGTAGAAGAATATGAGGTTAAAATAAATTTCTACACATTTATTTAATTGCTTGCTACCCACTATTTATATGCATTGTAACATTAACTGCAAAGGAAGAAAGTGGGAAACCTACGATCATGGGAACATAAGAACATGGAATTTGTTCAGCAGAAAACAGAGAGAAAAAGATACCTTGACTTTGACTTGGTTAGCAAAAAAAGAACATGCGTTGGTGCCTCCACATTTTTTGCATCATGCTCAACAACCTCTCTTGATACAAAATCACATACACTAAGAAATTTTCTGAGATGCAAGAATTTTTAAGAGAAGAGTGCCTTCATCAGAACATTAGCAAGTTGATCACTTGTTAAACAATTTTTTATCTTGATCAATCCTTCAGATACCATATCTCATAAAAATTGATAGTGGATGTCTATATGCTTTGTTCGGCCATGATGACAAGAATTTTTTGTCTCATTAAGATAGCTTCTATATTATCACAAAAGATCTTTGTAACATTCAGCTAAGGTTGATAAAGATTTTTCAGTATACTGTCATATCTAAATTGCTTAATGAGCTGCTGAAGCAGTTGCAACATATTCAGCCTCTGATGATGATAATGCAACTATTATTTGCTTCTTTGATGAGTAATTGCTCCGGATCTAGGGGAAAAAGAAATCCCATGGTGCTCTTTCAATCATCCAAAGAATCTGCCCAATCGCTGTCACGAAAACTAAACAATTTTAAGTTAGAAACATGAGAATACAAACACCATAGTTGCTTGTTTCTCAAACATAGTGCATAATCTTTTTTGCTATACCAAGATGTTGCTTAGTAGACTTGTGCATGGACCTTGACACTATACTGACAGCAAACATAATGTCATGCAGAGTATGTATCAAATACATTAGTCTTCCAACTAAACTTAGAAAAAAGCTTGCATCTGCCCAACCAGTACCATTTTCAAGTGTTAACTTTTCATTTATATTCATGGGTATCTCAACTTTTTTTATAGTTAGCCATTCTAAATTTTTCTAGAAAATCAAGAGCATACTTCTCTTGTGAAACAAAAATCCCTTTTGCTGTTTGCTTGACTTCTAAACTAAGAAAATAATGGAAGGCTCTCAAGTCTAACATCTCAAATTCGAATATCATTTTCTCTCTAAATTCATTAATAAGAGATGAAGGAAGCTAGTATATATACTATAATCGACATATAAATATACAATAAGCATTTGAACCTTACCATCTACCTTATAATATGGGCTTGCTTGAATTTCTTTAAAATCCATCTGCACAAAAATAGGAGTCAATTTTACTATGCTAACCTTTTGGAGCTTGTTTCAAACCATAAAGAGCTTTTTTAAGCTTGTAGACCTTCCCTTCTTTTCTTTGTGGTTGCTTAACACACATATCTTAAAAAATGCAGACTTAATATCAAACCAATATACTATCTAATTATAATGTGCAGCAATTGCCAAAACAATTCGAATAGTTTATATTCTAGCCACAGAAGAGAAGGTTTAAAATTAGCCTATACCTTGCTGTTGTACATACCCTTTTGCAATGAGTCTTGTCTTATATTTTTGCACACTTCCATTAGCATTATACTTGGTTCAAAAAACCCATTTCAACCTAATAATTTTGTTTCCTTTAGGTAAGTCGGTCAACTTCCAAGTATGGTTTATTTTAATTATTGAAATTTCTTCCTTCACAGATTGCTTCCATTCTTCCTTTGTGTTAACTTCTTCAAAGCTTAAGGGTTCTACAGCAATGAGAGTAAAATTGCATGAATTATATATATCTAGTAATGATCTTACCTTCCTTGGCAGAGTTTCACTTAAGAAACTAGATTCTTAAGATGTACTTGACCCCTCACTTAATGAACTGCTGCTTTGAGAGCTTGGAGATATTTGCTAATTCTCCATTTCGGTGGATTGAGATAAAACTAATTCCATAATAAGTTTTGCCTATTCAACTTCATTCCAATTCAACCAACATCCTCATCAAATATAACATCTCTACTAATATGCAACTGCTTAATGGCAGGATTATAAATTCGATAACTTTTAATTTCATCACTGTACCCAATGAAAATACATTTTACACTTTTACCATCTAACTTTTGATATCTTTCCAAATTAACATAAATATATGCAATGCAACCAAATACTCTTAAATTATTTACCTTTAGTTCAAGCCACACCAAGCTTCATGTAGATTACAATCCTAAACTGCTTTTAGGAGAAATGTTGAAAAGATGGACAGCTGTGCCACTACTTCAACCCAAAAGGAGTTCAGAAGACTCTTTGCCTTTTAGCATACTTATGGCCATTTCAATAATTGTCTTTTTTTCTCTATGTTACACCAATTAGCTATGGAGTATAACTTGCAATGAGCAGTCCTTGAATATCATTCAGCTAACAAAACTCAACAAATTCATTAGAACAAAATTCTGCTCCTCTATTAGTCCATAAAATGTGAATAGGTTAACTACATTGCTTCTCAACATGAGCTTTACAAATTAAAAACTAAGAAAAGCTTCAGATTTCTGTTTTAAAAAATATACCCAACACTTTCTATTGAAATCATCAATTAACAAAAGAAAGTGCTGACTATTATTCAATGATGGTATTTGCATTGGACCACATATATTAGCATGTATATACTGCAATGGCTTCTTTGCTTTTTGTGACTTTCTTATAAGAAAAGATGTTTAACTGAAGGCTGCCCCATCACCATTTGCTTCTTATGTAGAAACTTCAATCCATGAAAGTTCAAATGCTCGTACCATTTATACCACAACCATGAATCAATTTTCACATAGTAACAAAAGCATAATCTATTATAGAAATTTCAAGGGCAAACATCTTATTTGCAATCATACAGACTTCAATAAGAGGCATATCAAGATTTGCATTGCTAATAACACACTTATCATCGTGAAACAAGACTAAATACCCTTTTTTAATCAACTGCCTAACACTAATTAGATTATGCTTTAAACCAAGAATATGTAAGACATTACGAATCAACTTCTCTTTCCTAGACTTACTTTTGATCTTATTCATTCCTTTGCCTTTAACTTGAAATTATTTATTATTGCCAAGACAAGCCTGCAACTTCACAAAATAATTAATATTTTGAAGAATTTCCTTCACACCTATCATATGATTACTGCCGCCACTATTTAGAAACTAAATATCAATATTGTTTTATTCTCCATTTAAACAAGTAAGAAATAAATTATTTTCTTCTCTCTTTTTCTAAACAAAATTTGCTTTATATTTTGCTTTGTCCCAACAAATTTTTTCTATATGTCAATATCTTTTACAAAAATGGCATTGTATATTAGCATAACAATTACATCCTTTCTTGCTATGGAAGCCATATTAATTTGCATCGGGTCTTTCTTGACCATGCCTTAGCCCCTTCCACAATCTTAATCATCATATCCACCTTTACCATGACCTTTACCAGTTCCATGCTCAATTTTATCTGAGATATCAAACTTTGCTTGAAAAGCTTGTTTAATGATCTTTTCCAGCAATCTATTAAATCTCTGTTCATGTACTTGCATGAAATCCATTAGCTCATTAAGAGAATATGTACTCAAATTTTTAAACTCTTGTATGGCTGTAACAATATGATCAAACTTAGATGGTAACTCCTTAAAATCTTCGCAACAACCTTCTGATTAGATAAATCTTCTCCAGGAGCTTGAATTTGATTGACAATAACCATAACTCTAGAGAAAAACTCTTGTACAAACTCGAATTTTTTTAGAAAAAGAGTTTCAAAGTCATGATGAAGACTTTGAAGTTTTACTGTGATCACCTTATCCGATCCCTGATATTCATTCTTCAAAATGGTCCATGTTTCCTTGGATTGGTAACCACTGCTATCTTAGGAAATATGGACTCATGAAACGCTTATTGCAGTATAAGCAATGCTTTTAAATCTTTCTTTTAGGTCTCCTTCAATTCATTTTTTTATTGGATAAAGAGTCTAGTACCTCCATCACCTGGATCTACATAATCATTCTCAACAAGATCCCATAAATCTTGAGATAGGAAAAAGTCTTTATCTTAATCTTCCAAAACTCATAACATTCACCATTAAAAATAGGAATCAAAAAGGTTTAGACCATTACCATTAGCTATTGTAATATTTGACTCTTTTAGAAATTTTACTAAACAATTGTTGGGCATAATTATCCTTGTAATAAACTATTAAGTGCAACATCAAACTATCTTCTACAATTGTAGAGGAACTCCAGCCAACCTCACTTCTTGAACCACAAATAGAACCTGGCTCTGATACCAAGATATTGTATGTTATTCTCTTCACAATAAGCTGCGTGTTATCCTTTTTCACTGCCGGAAATAAGGAAGGATACTACTTAAAAACAGAGAAATATAATGCTGAAATGAACTTCTCCATACTTATTTAATTGTTTGCTACACTTTATTTATAGGCAAACATTAACTGCAAAGGAAGAGGGGAATCCATGACAACAATATGGGATCGTGGGAACATGAGAGCATGGAATTTGTTCAGCAGAAAACAAGAAGAAAAGGACACATGGACTTGACTTGGGCAGCAAAAGAGAACATGGATTGGTGCCTTCACATTTTTTTGCACATTTTTTTTGCATCACGTTCAATAATTATACTAACGTTGGCAAGTTAAGATTACCTATACTAATTTTATTGTATCATATTATCAGATAATATAATTATTATATTATCTTGCACCATAATATAATAGTGACAAAAAATACCTATATCTGTCAGGAAGTTGGATGTGACATCTCAGGTTTAGATGCAGGCAACCAGATGGCCTCTTGGTTCCTGAAGGAGAGGAATAGTGTGACTTGTTGCGACTATGGTGCTTGGTATTTGGGTTTTTTTAACATATGGAAGATATGAATTTTGCTGTCAATGCTTCATCAATGAGTTGGAAGATTATTCTTTGATGATCACTTTTTTGTAAAGAAATTTGTGCATATAGACCAGAGATCTTGCTGATGAAGGAGATGCACTATTAAAGTTGCATCGTTGTTTTACAATTGATCTCTGTTGACAGTTCAAACAATCTCTAACAAGACACCTAAAATAAAACTAAAGGTTCAAGAGCACAACTCATTGCAAGTGGACTCTTCAATAAGTTATTCAACATATAATCTCCCACAATTCAATTCCACAAGTCCCATGAGCTTCACAAAGTTCTACTTTTGAAAATTTGCTTTAACTTCAATGACTAAAAGTAATTTTTGCTGGACTACTACATTGCCACATCTGCATCTGAAGGTATATTTCAACATATTCTTAACGATAAATTTAATTATATCATATATCTTATTCTTAAGTATATCATTTATGTATCACTTAACAAAATGATGATGATGATGATGATATTAAATATCAAACTTTGAAAGTGATGTAAGAGGGATGATTAGATATTGAGGATTCTCAGATTAAAACAAGAAATTGAGATGACAGTTTAAGGTTGTTAGAAAGAAACAGAGATAGATGTGTTAGAGAAACAGAAATGCAGGTTAAGATAGAGACTAAGAGAAATTTCAGAACAATAAGAGATTTTTATCATATGTGGATTTGAATGTAGGAGAGATGATATATCATATTTACCTTCCTGAAAATACCCATGCTAATATTTTGTGGATTTTTATAAATTAGGCATCAGTCCTACCACCTGAACAGCATTCCATCAGCTTTTCAAATAGAACTGGTGCTTCCTGGCATCATTTCTGTAGTTACTGATGCAATGAAACACAAAAAATACATCACATAACTATTATTTGGATCGATGGTGCTGCTTCTCACAATAAGTATAAAATATATTATAGAACTATTATTCGAATTGCCATTTCTGCTTCTCAAAAAGTATTATAGCCTCATCTTGATTAATAGAAACAAGAAAAAAAATTCCCAATATCCAACCAAAATACCAATGACTTGAAGAATTTGAGCTGTCAGTTTGATTTTGGTTAAACCATCATTTACATTCTCAACTTCTTACGTTCTTTAAGAAAAAGTTGTTGGGCTGGTGCTTCCATCCAGGATCACAGCAAAGTACTTATGAGAGAAGCAACTAAGATAACCTCAAACCCAGTCCTTTTGACTAGCTTACTTTAAATTAAGATACCATTTGACTGAGTTGAGTTAAAAAAATTATAATAAAATAATATAATTAAAATTTTCGAGTTGGGTCCCACTATTTGTCATCTTATCATCACATAGCGGATCGAGAGTTATATATTTTCAGTCATATTTTATTATCAATAATTTTGCATTCATTAATATTTACTTATTCATAACATAAAATTCTTATAATAACAATAATTCTTTAGTATTTGTAATAAATAGCTATGCAAAAATAATTGTATAACAGTAGATATTAAAACATTAATAGCGCATAAGAAAATAAAAGAGTAATATTTAATCAGTAATTTATAAATTCTTGAATAGATATTTATAATTAAGCAATTTACATAAATCTTTTAATTTATAATTAGCTTACTTACTTGATCCAGATTTATAATAAACATGCTATGTAGAATTTAAATCTTTAATAACATTTCAAAAATAATTGCAAAATCTCATTATTTCAAATCAACTAATTATATAAAAGTTCAGCAATTATTTTAATTTGAATAATCATTCATTAACTATAAAATAAATTTTTGCTAATCCTGTAATATTATAAAAATCTCAATTTATAGTCAAGTTATTTACCAAAGTTTAAAATCCTTTTAACAATTATGGATAATTCATAAAATACTCAAACTTATAATTAGGTTACTTACCTCTCTAGATAAAATTAGTAGAAACTAATCCTTAATTGCTTATGCTCAAGAGCTCTATCAACCTTTTTGATCTTCTTGATCAAAAATCTTCTTCATCCTTTTAGACTATTGATTTATTATCAAAAGATCTCAATTGAGCCCTATTTGTAACCTAGAAGATTACGTTATCTAAAATAAGAAATCATATTTAAATAGTATATATTCAATTATTTTAATATCTAATATGGAATTTTTCATAAAACTAAAATTTTGAATTACTTTGATTAATAACCAGCACTTTGTATAGGTAAATCAAAATAGAAGCCTATAGATAAAATGGAGAGTGCTTAAGCATGTGCATTAATTGGATTTATGCTTTTACTGTTATATTTTAACTTATGTATGTAATTTACCTTTGTGGAGAGAGAAGAGCATGAAGAGAAGTATAATTGTCGAAGAATAGTGTACGATCATATTGACGCTTTGGGGTAGCTTGAGGGTGTATAGTAGCGGATGAAGTTTGTTAACTATTACTAGCTCTCATATTGGAATCTTTAAATTGGCCAACTCAAAGAAGCTTATGTTGAAATGCTTTGTAGGCAAAGCATTTTCATACATCATTACTCTCCATATATCTTAAAATATGGATAGGCTAACCCCTTAGTATTTTTCATAGTTTTTAAGAATAGATCAAATTAAACCATTTGATTTGTTATCCAAGAATTAATCTAGTAGTTGCATTCTCTAAAAGTCTATTCTTTTTTTGTTTGAAATTTTGTTACTAACTATTTTGCATGATATATAAATGGTGGGCCATGTCATCCTTCACTATTGAGAATAGCTCAGTATAGAGCTTAGTCTCAGTGCCATATGATACCGATATGAGAATATTTTGCCCTCTCTCTTGGAAGACTTTTTTCTAGCCAAGGTATACACCAAGGCCTTCCTAATATGAAGGCCAAAGTTAATTCCACTCTTCTGACTTATATTGCTTACAATATCTAATTAATGAGGAATGATAGAATCTTTATTGAAATTTTTGAAACCCTAAGATTACTCCTGTGATAACCTCTCTCCATTTTTTTCTTTTTTTTGTAAGTGTCTCAATTATGCCTTTGATAGAAAGAAAATCTGTGGTTCCTATTATGCAATTAATGCATGATCCCATACCATTGCCTTCTCTTGAGAACCTCCATCGCCTTTTTCTCTGAAGGTGAATTTTGATGGCAATATTTCAAAAGATCCTATGGATGAGAATCTTATGTCATTCGTGATTTGAGTGCGAATCTCTTTTGTTTCATGTCATCATCTCTATTATAGAATGGAGAAGGCTAATTTATGCCATTACTAAGCTCCAAGCTTCTGATATTTTATTGAAAGGTGATTCAAAAATAGTTGTAAGTGGATCTTTAATCTAATGTATACAGTGCTAGCAGCTCGATTTCTACATTAAGATGTTTGTAAATTAGCTTTTTTTATTTCTTTCAAGGCTTTTTATGCATTCATAGAGACCAGTGGTGTGGTAGATTGGGCAGCTATTCATATTGCTCATTAGTCAATAAAATTTTTCTAGCTCATCTTTACTTTCTAAGGTTCTACGTAATTTTTTTAATTTCTGGTTTTATGGGGATATCTGTAGTAGAGTAGATTGGTGGTATTTTTTTTTCAAAAAAATGGATGTGTCATTATAAAGCAGGTATAGATCATTTAAAATTGATCATTCATAATGTTGTCGAGCTTGTAAATATAGCCAAATCCAAATCAACAAGTAAAATACTCTTGTGATGCTAGGATTTCTTTTAAAAAAAATCATAGAAAAGAAATCCTAAAGAATATTAAAGAGTGTACATTCAACTATTGCAGCAAAAATTTTTTAAATAGAAGTAAAATTTTTGAATTCCAACATTCAATCCACTTGACAAATGAGTAATATTTGGACAGTGAGTAAAGTCTCTCCGAGAGCAAGTTAAATTGTGAATTTAGAAAAGTTAAAATCAAAAATTATAAATATAATGCGATAGCAGATATATTTCACCTAACATTGAAGAATAAGTATTAAAACTGGCAGTGCGCATAAGAAATATATAAAGAGAAAAATAGGCTGCCTAAAACTGTATTCATAATTATTAAAATATTATTAAAGCATTCTTGAACTACTTGTCTCTTTCACCATTCCCTAATAATAGAAAATTGTAATTGTAAACTACCATAACAAAAAAACATGACCGAACTGTGTCGTGTCAGTCAGACACTCGCAGAAAAAAAATAAAATATTTTAAAATGTTATTAATTAGCAGTTATCTAATCATGTTAAAAAATCCAAAAATTCAGACTAAAAATATGAGTTAGCGTAACCTGGACCTAACGTATAACTAATTTTTCCTAATAATTGAAACTCATAGGGCAAGCCCCATAATAAAGTCCAATCTCTAACTTATGAAAACGAGTTTTTTTACAAAGCCTAACATACCCTCTCCGTGTGCCTGAGTGTATTCTTTCCTTTCTCTTAATATAATTCTTTTTACTTATCAATGGTTCTGCATAGTGGTAGTTTATAGATGTCCTCGTTCGAGATAGCTTCTTATTTTGAATGCCGAAGTTGTGGATGTCAATACTTAATAGTGGATTTCTGATAGATATTTTCCCGCAAGGAGTACTTGGACATCCTAGCACCCACAAGATGCCCTTCGTCGTTTGTGGTTGGTTGTCACCTTACCATCAATACAAAGGTGTGAAAACGACTTTTTTAAAAACCTAACATACCCTCTCCTTGTGCCTGAGTGTATTCTTTGTTAGAAATTTATGAAATTTCTTTTGATAAAAATCATCATCCAAACAACAGGATTATTTATATTGGATCACCAAGATAAAATTAAATATATATAAGCAGAAGCGTACCTGAGTCCATATCGATTGATCACCCTTTAAAGTTGAACGGTTGGCCTTCTAGATCAACATGTTCACTTTAGAGAAAGTCCTTTAGTTTCTCTCAATATTTTCTCTCTGATAATGGGATGTCAAAAAGAATGTCGCTATTCATGCGATCTGTGAATCATGACCACTATATATAGAGAAAACCTAATTTTATTTCTATTTTAGCTCATCATAAAAATAAAAATAATTTCTTGAGTCTCTACACATTAAAGGCCCACACCCTATCAGATACATTAAAGTCTAAATTATTGAATACTTAATCGATCACTTTTAATTGGGCTTAAATTTATTTGACAGCCCGCAATACATAATTATTCACATATAAGCTCAACGTTGGATTAATAATCCAACATTCTTTCCTTCCTCTTAACGTAATTCCTTTTACTTATCAATAATGGTGGTAGTTTATAGATGCCCACGTTCGAGATAGCTGCTTATTTTGAATGCCGAAGTTGTGAATGTCAATATTCAATGGTGGATTTCTGATAGATATTTTCCCGCAAGGAGCACTTGGACATCCTAGCACCCACAAGGTGCCCTTCCTTTTTGTGGTTTGGTTGTCGCATGTCCATCAATTCAAAGGTGGGGACACAATTGAGAGCCAGCCTTGCATCCGGAACCAGGCCTTGGTTGATGTAATGTACAACAAACTTGATGTAGACAAAAAGTAATGCTAATAATTGAAACCCATAAGCAATCATGCACCCGTAATAGAGTTCAACTTACTAACATAAATGGAATAAGAGAAACACTACTACCTTCTGGACATTCGCACCTTATTTTAAAATCGAAAATCGTAAACGTTAATGTTTATATAATGGGTTCATCAACGGTACTTTTATACTCATTGGCATGGCAGTCAGGTTACGTCTCCGTCACGATAAATTTAGGAGACTCAAGGGATGTTAGATAGACATTTAGGAGCCAGCTTTAATTCCTGCAAAGCAAATATAGTCTCAACTGGGCCAAAGAGATGGCTTTTTTTTTTTTTCTTAAGTTTATGCACACACAACTTAGGACCATACAGGATGTTAGAAACGTTGTATTAACTTATAGAGGTTGGGTACGTTCATGGAATTTATTGAGATCAACGGGATTTGGATTGGACTGATGCATGCAAAGAGGACCTCATCCAGTGGACTCTAAAACGGTTCAATCTGGATGGTATCACTGGGAGAAGAGCTAGGCGATTATACATATTAAAGCAAATTGCCACTGCCGCTACGTAACTTTACTGGTGCTGATCATGTTCTACAATCTGGTGCTTGCGGAATGGATGAACTGCATGGAGACCCCAGCTGATACCCGCTTAAGTGGTGCACTGCAACAATGCCTAATTGCCAGATAGGATTAGTAATATACACAGTGAATGATGCTGTGTTCTATGAAGGTGGAGATGGCATTGGCTGTTTCTTTGATAGCTGACAAAATTAGGTGCTGCTTATGTAAGCAATGCAGAATGCGTGGCAGCAGAATTTGATAATATCAAAGTGATAATATTTTTTTAATAAGGAACGACAAAATAGCCTTGCATCACATTTTGTTTTTCTGGTTTTCATGCTTAGTTATCATACGACAATGATTAAGCTGTTAAGGAGGACATAAAAAGGTGATGATAATTGATATCACCTAGAAATTTATGATACAATGAACATTGGCCACAAAGTTTCTGAGGAGTTGGCGTAGCTAACATCTGTCACCCGTTTTCATGTGCAACCTACCACTCTCCTCGTCTACTTATAAAATGTTGCGACACCTGCTTTACATCTTCCATAAATGTTTACAGAAACCATTGCATCCCAACAGCCATGGAAAGCACTACAACCAACAGCCCCATCCATGTGCTGGTCTTTCCCTGGCCAGCCTTTGGCCACATCAGCCCCTTCCTCCAACTAGCCCGCAAGCTCTCCACCACCGGCGCCGCCGCCATCCGGATCAGCTTCCTCTCCATCGCCGGCAACATTCCCCGCATCACCACCCTCCTTCCCTCCGACCATTCCATCGCTATCATCCCTCTCCACCTCCCTCGGGTCCCCGGACTCCCTGCGGACGCCGCGAGCACCGCCGACATAACCCCTGCTGCTGCCGAGCTTCTCAAGCTCGCTGTCGACCTCAGCAAACCGCAGGTAGAGTCCCTCCTTCGCCATCTCCGGCCACACTTCATCGTCTTCGACTTTGGCATGCAGTGGCTCCCCTCCCTTGCCCACTCCTTCGGCATCAAGACCCTATTCTTCTCAATCTTCACCGCCATCTGCACTGCGTACAATACCGTCCCCTCCCGCCGCCTCCATGGCCCCAACCCCTCCATCGACGACCTGAAGAACCCTCCCGACGGCTTCCCGTCCACCTCCTCGGTGACCGCCATCCCTACGTACCAAGCTGCCGACTTCCTCTACATTTTCAAGAGCTTTGACGATGGCCCGTGTGTTTACGATCGTGTAGTCGCCTGCTTCGAGGGCTGCACCGCCGTCGTCGCCAAAACGTGCATGGAGATCGAAGGGCAGTACATCGCCTACCTCGAGTCCCAGTTCCAGAAGCCATTCCTCCTTGCCGGTCCAGTTGTACCGGAGCCACCCTCGGGGGAGCTGGACCAACGGTGGGCAAAATGGCTGGATGGGTTCCCAGAGGAATCCGTCGTGTTTAGCTCCTTCGGGAGCGAGACGATCTTAACCGATGAGGGAGTTCAGGAGTTGCTTTTGGGGCTCGAGATGACCGGGCTGCCATTCTTTGTGGTGTTGAACTTTCCTAACAATAGCGAAGGAAGAGAAGAGGAGGAGCTGAGGCGGAAGCTGCCGGAGGGGTTCGTGGAGAGGGTAAAACGGAGAGGAGTGCTGCATAGTGGGTGGGTGCAACAGCAACATATTTTAAGGCACAAGAGTGTCGGGTGCTTCCTGTGTCACGCCGGGCTGAGCTCGGTGATAGAGGGGGTGGTGGCCGGGTGCCAGCTGGTGATGTTGCCACAGAAGGGCGACCAGTTCTTGAACGCAGCGTTGTTTGCCAGAGATCTAGGGATAGGTGTGGAGGTGGAGAGAAGAGAGGAGGACGGGGTGTTTGGAAGGGAGGGAGTGTGCAAGGCTGTGAAGAAGGTGATGACGGAGGCTGGAGAGGAGACTGGAAGGAGAGTGAGAGAGAACCATAGGAAATGGAAGGAGTTCTTGATGAACAAGGAGCTGGAGGAGAAATTTTTGGAGGACATTGTGGAAAAGTTGAAGGAATTGGCTATCGCGTAGGCTTGCGTTACAGTTACGTGGCTCACGAGGCATGCCGGAAAGGAGGCGGGCAGTGGCGTTAATTTAATCTGGCATGCACGGTCAGCTGAATAAACATGGTGTTGCGTTATTTTCTCGGTACTTGTGAGGTTTTATGTGAAAGATTATCTTAGCTTTATTGCATATCCTATACATTCATTTATAAATATTTATCAATCTTTAATATAATATTATAAAATTATACAATCTATTTAAAAAAATAATATAGTAATACCATAAAAAGTTTGTTACATCTTTCTTTGTGGTGCATAAAAGATATACAATAATATTATCAAAAAAATGAATCCATCGATATAAAAAAATATTATAGAAAATGCCTGGATGATTTGAAGAAATAATTACGGTAAGGCATCCGCAATATTTCCTTCTATATCTTAAGATTTATTCAATCTACTTTAATACTCTTCTCAAGTGAAGAAGATGACAAAATTGATTTTTGCGTAAAGGTTTGGTGAACAAATATGCAACTTATTGAGTGGTGGAAACATGAACGCTATGAATCAAACATTGTTGTAGTTTATCATGAACAAAATGGCAGCCAATTTTAATATGCTTTATTCGTTCATGAAAAATAAGATTTGTAACTATATGAAGAACGGCTTGATTATCACAATATAGGAAAACTGGAGTGTATGGATGAATACCGAGATCATAGAGTAAGGATTAAAGCCATACAATCATAACAAGCTACAACCATAGCTTAATATTCCGATTCTGCAGAAGAATAGGAGACAATATTTTGTTTCTTGGATTTCCAAGAAATAGGTAACAAGCCAAGTAGAACACAAAAGCTAGTAAGTGAACGGTGAGAGTCTGGACAACTTGCCTAATCTGAGTTACAGAAAACTTAAAGTTTCAAATTAGAAGAAGAATACTCTGCTCAAGATAAGACTTGAGATAACAAACAAATCGAAAAGTAGCTTCAAGGTGTGGTTTTCATGGCTTACTCATAAATTGGCTAAGGATGTGAGTAGAATAAGCATTGTCCGGCCTGATGATTGTCGAATGCATAAGTCATCCAATCAAATGCCTATAGGTAGATGGATCAAACAAAAGTTCTTCTTCATATGTTGAAAGTTTAGTATGCTGTTCTGTGAAAACATAAAGAGGGCGAGTACCTAATAAGTCAGTCTCAGATAAAAACTCAAGAGTGTGCTTACGCAAAGACAAATATGTACCATGCTTAGAGCATGCAACTTTCAATCCAAGAAAATATTTCAAAGAACAAAGATCCTTAAGGTGGAACCGGCAACAAAGGGTATTCTTCAAAGACTCAATTTCATCAGGATTGGTCCCAATAACAATAATGTCATCAACATATATTAGAATTACAATAAAATTCTTGGACGATGATTTTGTGAAAAGAGAATAATCCGTTCGGGATTGAGTAAAACCAGCAGCTAAAAGAGCTTACGAGAATTTGGAAAACCATTGCCGTGATGCTTGCTTTAATCCACACAAGGATTTATGAAGCTTGTAGACTGAAAGCTCCCCCTTACTAGAAGTTAGGTGTAAGAGCTTAGGAGAATTTGGAAAACCATTGCCGTGATGCTTGCTTTAACCCACACAAGGATTTATGAAGCTTGTAGACTGAAAGCTCCCCCTTACTAGAAGTTAGGTGTAAGAGACATATATACTTCTTCAACAAGATCTCCATGAAGAAAAGTATTTTTAACATCCAATTGATACAAGGACTAATTCAAGGCAAAAGCAACAGCTAAAAGACAACAGATTGTAGCTATCTTAGTAACAAGAGCAAAAGTCTCATAAAAATTAATTCCTTTTTGTTGGGTATATCCTTTAGCTACAAGCCATGCATTATAACATTCTAGAGAACCATTAGACTTGTATTTCACCTTGAAAACCCATTTATAGTCGATGGGTGATTTGTTAGGTGGAAGATCCATGGTGGTCCAAGTATGGTTTTGTTCAAGAGCTTTCAATTCAACATTAATAGCATCTCCCAACTTTTGGTTCTTAACAACTTCTAAATAAATTTTGGGTTCAATAATAGAAGTGATGTTATAAACAAAAAAGTTATATGATGGAGATAATTTTTGATGTGAAAGAAAATAAGAAATATGATATTGAGTACCTGAGCATATAGAAGACAATAGAAATAACTGAGTGTGATTATTGGAGTAATAAAAATCCTACAACTAAGCTGGAGGATGGCGAGAACGCTCAGAATGTGTTGGAGGACTAGGGATAGAAGAAGATTATATTGGGAAAGTATCCGACTCAATTGAAGGGACATTGGTTTTGGTTAATGAGTTATTTTGAGTAGTTAAAAATTGATCTAAGTGAAGTCAAACATTATTAGGAATTTCAGTAGAAGGAGAAGAATTGGACAAAGAAAATTCTGGTGGAGTGGATTTAGGTATGGGCAATAAAAGAACAAAAGATGGAAGTATGAAAGAAGTCATGTGTTGAAAGGGAAATATGGTTTCATAGAAAATAACATAATACTGATAGGTTTTTGAATTATATAATCTATATCTCTTTTGTCCTATAAGATAGTCAACAAAAATGCATTGTCTAGCTCGTGGCCCAAATTTATTCCATGAAAAATGTAAAGTTGTGACATAACAAAAACAATGAAAAATTTTGAGGTAACCATATAAGGGTGGTTTTTGAAAAAGAATTTCATATGGAGTTTTATTTTGAAGTTCATATATTGAAAGTATGTTTGTAAGATAAGTGGCTATAAGAACACAATCTCTCCAAAAAGAGAGAGAAAGATTTGCTTGAAAGCGTAAGGCCCTACCAACTTCTAATATGTGCCCTTATTTTCGTTCACCATCCCATTTTGTTGGAGAGTTCCGACACAACTGTATTAATAAAAAACTCCATGTTCACTAAAAAAAAACTAATTTTTGTAGAGAAAAATTCTAAGCCATTATCAGTACGAAGTGCTTTAATTATGCAGTTGAATTGTGTTTTGACATATGCAAAAAATTATTTAAGAAAAAAAGGTACTTCAAACTAATACTGCATAAGAAAAATTTATGTGCTTCTTGCAAAAGCATCAACAATGGTAAAGAAACATGCTCTTAAATGAGTACGAGTAGAGTAACTCCCTAAACATCATACAATGAATCAAATCAAAATGTGCATGAGTAGATATGGTACTTAATTGAAAGGGCAAACATTTTTGTTTAGCAATATGAACAATATGACGGCTTAGAAATTGAGAAACTAAAATTTTATTATTCAATTTTGATAATAAAGATAATCTAGAAAAGAAACATGCCCTAAATGATAGTTCTATAAATCAACTGATAAATATGAGACAGAGAAAGCCATCCTTGGAGACCCTCTAGGATAGAGGTAATAAAGCCCATTATGTTTCTCAGCCACTTCAATCATCTTTATCTGCGACAGGTCCTAAAAAAGATAAAAATCCATGTAGAGAACAACAAAGATGAAAATTGAGAAGTTAGTTTATTAATGGAAAAAAGGTTATAACCAAAAGAAGGGATACAAAGAATATTCTCTAATAACAAAGTAAGTGTTGAGTAAATAGAACTTATATGAGAAACTTTGACAAAAGAACCATCTTAAATTTTTACAAAAGAAAGATGTGATGCAATAGAATATGAATAAAACAATGAAATGTTATAAATAATATTATCATATACACCTATATCAATAATCTAAATAGAAGGAATTTTACAACTAGTAACAGGCAAAATTGGCTTGAGATGACTGGGTATTTGGTAAAAGACTAAGCAATTGTTGGATTTAATCAGCTATTAAGGAGGCCACATTAAAGGAAGCCAATGTTTTTTATTCACCAGATTGTTCCACCCACTTGTTTCCTGAATTTGATGTTATTTTAGGACCTTGATAAAGATAATGTCATGGTGAATATCCATGCAACTTGTAACATTTGTCCTTAATATGCCCCACCAATTTGTAGTTATCGCAAATGGGTCTATTTTTTTGATTAGATTTAGAGGGACTCGAATTTGAATATTATGACCGACTATTGTTGGAATGAAAAACCGCAAAGGCACTCCTATCAGTGTTGAGGTTGGACATGGTTGATTCCTGACATTGCTTCTCTTCTTGGAGTAAGAGAGAATAACCTGATTAACACTGAAGAGAGGATCCATGAGCAAAATTTGTCTTCAAATATGACTATAAGATTCATTAAGTCCCATAAGAAATTTGGTTAATTTTTCTTCCTATTGATAATCCTACAAGCTTTGGAGGACCCACATCTATAAGGTGGTAAGGCCAGAAAGGTATGGAGCTCATCCCACAAAGATTTCAACATGGTATAGTAAGCACTAATGGTAGCAATTTTTTGCATCATCAAGGCGATAACATGATGAAGTTTATAAATACGTGGAGCATTTTGATTGTACATACCTTTCTCGTAAATCTTTCATATGTTAGATGCCAAAGATTCGAACATGATACTGGAAGCAATTTCTTTGGATACAGCATTAAGAAGCCATGACTTGACGATATCATTGCAACATATCCAAAAAGGATAAAGAGAAGAAAAAATATCTAGCAGCTTCAAAGAACCATTGACAAATCCTGATTTATTTTTGGTACTCAAGGTAGTCATGGCCTAACACTAAGAGGGATAATTATCTCTGATCAACACTAAGGAAACAAGGGGTGTTTCTGGATTATCAGAGTGATGAAGAAAATATAGACTGATGGGATCTAAAATTGATGAAGTAGATGGATTTTGAAGATCTGTTTGAATTTCAATCGATATTCTCAAATCGTTAAGGCTCAAATAACTAAAGAAGAGATAAAAAAAAAAAAGAACAAAATCATACTTACTCTGATATCATGTGAAGTTTAAGAAGAAGAAAATTGTCATGGCTTCATTAAATATGCTATACATTTACATGCAAGTATTAGCCAATCCTAAATACAATATCATGGGATTGCACAATTTACTAAGAAAGAAAAAATACACAATATATTATGAAGAGATTGCTAAACACAAAGGGCTCGTTTGGTTCACGGTAAAAGAGATCGCGGATTTCTGTTTCCTGCCAATTAGAATGTTTGGTTCGCGCTTTTAGGGCCTATTCATGGGAATACTCTGTTTCCACGTGATTTAAATTCTTGCAAAAATCCTATCGGTATCATGAGATTTACTTTTCCACCGTAACGTGTTTCTTTTTTCTTTTTAACTACCCTTCTTTCCCGTTGTATACCATTTTTTCCAAATCATCGGGCGAGAGAAGGAAAGAAGAAACGTGAGATAAAAATTAGTTGAGATCTTTTCTACATATTGATGCTTGTTGTTGTATCAATTTTGTTTTTGATCCTAGATTTTTCTCTTTTTTTTTTTTTGCTGTTGTGTTTTTTTAGGCATGTTTTTTTAGAGAGTTGCAGAATTTTAGTATCTTGATTTCTTGATCATTTTTTATAACCTCATATAAAAGTTAAAAAAATTAAATGGTATAAAAAAGTTTTAAGAACTAAAGGGTATACCTGATATTCTACAGAACTTTCCTGAGAAAGAAACTGTTCAACTAAACGTGGTAGTTTCATTCTTTTCCAGAAAAATGCTGTTTCCCATGGTCAAGCAAACGCGATAGTTTAGACATTATATACCTGAGAATCTAATTTTTAGACATTTTATTCCTTTCTAGAAGTTACTTCCTGTAAATCAAACGAGCCTAAAGATATATAATATATCATGAAAAGATTGAACCTATTGATATGAAAAAATATGATAAAGATTGTTTGGATGATATGAGAAAGTAACTTGCAGTAAGATAGTCACAATATTTTTTTATATATTTTAAAATTTATATAATTTATTTTAATATTATTTGAGCATCATGAAGGAGTAAGTCGTGGATTTTCTTATCCAAATTTTCTAGTTTTATGATAACATTTTTTTAATGAAACTCGGGCTGTGTCTGGTGCAGGCGTTGAATGATCGATCAGCAGCTGTTGAGAACTGAGTGCAGGTATTGAATGCTATAAAATAGGTGTTGGTCCGAACAGCTGCCAACTACTCCAAACCTAAGCTTAATATAATTTTAGGACGAAACTTAAATACGGTCCTATTCAACGGCCCGATTTGTGTCTATCCAACTTTTTTATACTTCATTCTCTTCTTTCCATGTCCATCGCAATATATAACGCAAAAGAGTTAAACATAACTCCTGGTTTTTGGAAGAAAAATTTCCAGATATGCTGTAAAGAATCAAGTGCACAGAAACTATAATGTCTGAAATAATTTCACACCTGAGAAGACCCTCCGCATGGGAAGAAAATGCGATCCGAAGCCTTTAACAGCAGGCAGAAAGTCGAATAGCCTGCCAAGATAACGTTGGGAGTCTATTATGCCATGACTTTCAAAAGGAAAGAAGCGCTCTTAGCTAGCACTGAATCTTCCAAATTTTTGGAGCCTCTGAGCAGGATTGACCATCCTTCTCCTCCTATAACACTTCATAAATATCCTCTATCTTTACTTTAGATTTATATCCTTTATCTTAAAGATGTGTTTATAATTTCATCTACCAGTAGGGATGAAAAAATCTTGCTCAACATCTTTTGATTCCAATTTACAGATGGTGTGATTAAATTATTGGCCTTTGATGAAGCATAAGTAGTATCAATATCATAAGTCAAAGGGTGTCTATTCAGTAAAGGGAATGCAAACCACGGCTAAGAATCAATATCAACTATACCCCTCTTTCCTACGGACCAAATAAGATTATGAGATAGCTTTCCATAAGATAGAAGATCTTTTAGGGGGTGCGTAACTCCTCCAATCAACGTGAAATTTACACTATGCATGTAGAATACTTGCACAAAGACAACATGGATGAAGTAAAAGCTCCCCAATTTTAATCCAACAAGAGTTTAAAGAGAACGACCTTTCTTTTTTTTTTTTTTCCGTTCAATGGTCAATGCTTACATTTCCAGGTGTATTTCTGCAGTAGGATTTTATGATGCAGTCATGGATGGGCATGCGAAGGATCAAACTTGGTGGGTAAGCAGAGTGCGCACAACATTCTACGGAGGAGGAGAATAGATAAAAAGAAAGAAAGAGAGAGCATGGGTATGAATGCGTACCAATCAATTATAATAGTTTGATATGAAATAGAGAATAAAATAAAACTCCAAACAAAATGATACGAGCAATACAATTATAATTTATGATTCACTGGTTGTGAGAAGATAAAAAGTCACCGTATCAAAAGAAAAAAAAGTAAAAAAAGATTAAAAGAAAAAGAAATCTAATATAAGGTTTTAAATTAAATGTAGACTGTTATTGATTATGTACTTTTATATTTTATAAAAAAATAAATTAAATATAATTCAGATTAAATGACTGATATAAGCTTCAATAAAATGTATGATTCGTAAAGTATTAAGTTAGATTCATTTTAATTTGATTATATATATATATATATATATATGATATGGAGGTGTAGGGTTTGTTCATTTGGTTCCTTAATGAGAGGGTTCACTAACTATTTTATTTTATGATTCGATCTTTACTTTTATTCTAATTCAATTCTAACTTTAATTAGTCTTTTATGTAAAGAGAGTTAGAGGTTAGCCAAGTCTATTAAATAACAATATAAAATGAAATAAGAGAGAGAGAGAGAGAAGAAATCGATACTTTTGCATAAATTAAAGATGATATAAATAGATATGGCTATATATTTTTTTCTTATATGTAGTATAAAAGCACATATATGTGAAATTTTTTATTGTTTCGTTATGTTTTTTTTGTTTATTAAGGTTTTATATTGTAACTGATTCTGATTTTTTTTATTGATTGTGCCTGTCCTAAAGAGATAGTTTTATTTTTTTAAAATCCTTTAGACCTATTTAAATATTTAATATGATTAAATAAAATAAATAAATAAATAAAATATTTCTGCTCTCGGTCTGAGGCCTTTCTCTCTCTATTTTTCTGATCTCTATCCTAACTTTTATGCCGATCCAGCGTGGATATGGCCATGGCTGCTGGCTATGTTTATTGAGTTTCGAGGAGAGATCTCGAGATCTCATCTGAGAACAATTTGACAGCCATGCGGATCTATTCTGGGTTAAATCTCAGGTCAATCCGTGCTTTATGGGATGAGGCCAAACGCATTGGCTCCATTCACATCCCTTGCGATCACGTGCCCCAACAGCCGTGGTATCACCCATCCACGAACCCAACCACCAGACCTTCCTTTCCACGCTGCTCTTCTCCTTGCGTCCGACCTCCCTATTTTTCCGCGGCGCCACCCGTTAGTCCACGGTATCCTCTCCGCCTACTCCCGTCGCACCGCTCCAAGGTAGTTCCGTCAAAGGAGGGCCACGGCGTACGGCGCGGGATGCAGTGCGTCACGGCTGCACGAGGCCTTGGGAAATGGCCAGATACCCAAGGTCATGTGGCGGATAATATTAGTAATGAGATTTCAAACACCTTGCACCCTGGGCAAGATAAGCTGGTTGGAAGCTGTGGCTTTGTTATTGAAGCAGGTGGATGATCTGTATGCTTTCTAGAGACTCCACTGCACACGCTTGTCGGTGCTAGGCTCTTTGATTATTATGTGTACTAGTTGTTGGGAGGCCGATGCTACATGTGCTTCATTTCACGGGATGCCACACAAAAAATTCGATTAGTGGGAACATGATGATTGATGGTCACGTCGAACATGAAAAGGTTGATACCGCATTGGACTTGTTTGAATGTGATTATCGATGGACTCGCAGAATGCGTCCGGATTGAATTTGCAAAGCAGTTGGAGGGCTAGATCGTCAAGAAAATTACCTCCTGTACATCAGCACGAGCTAAGTGGCAGAGGCCAACAGAAAAATCAGACTCCTTCTCAAATAGTTAAATTTGTTAAATAATCTATCATTTGATTTTTCTCTTTGAACGCATGATGAATTTGAATATAAGGAATTGAGGTTAAGATAGATCTCGTATTATATAGGATGTGGTCCTAATCAATCAACGCTTTAAACATATGAACTCACATGATCTAAAAATTCGAATGAAAGTTAATGAATAGCAAGTGAATTTGAGTTATAAGCACATAACACTTTCTTTTCCATACAAATAAAAATAAATTTGGGGTATCACAATCTTTCCTTCTTATAATGCAACATCCTCGTCGCATGCCACAAGTTAGCTAGAATCTACTCTCAAGTCGAATCGTTAGTGCTGCAAGGATGGCTCCACACCATAGCGGGACTTTACCTATTAACTTCCACTTGAGTTTTTGAGCTACATGATTTTAATCCATTAACGGAGTTAATTGGGCTAGCAAGGCTTGAAGCGAAAGTTGGTGAGCATGAGGAAAAGGTTATTCATAGGATGCTCGTAGAATTTCGCCATGATGTGGAGCTATTCTTGCAGTATCAATGACCCGACTCAAAGCATCAATGATCCGATTCGGTGTAAATTTTGATTAGCTTGTGGCATATGATGATGACGTTATATTATAAGAAAGAAAGATTATAATATCTCAAATTTAGTTACACAAAGAAATATGTCATATGCTTATAATTTAAGTCCACTTGTCATCCATTAACTTTCATTTGAGTTTTTGGATTGGTCCGCTAAGAAGTTAATTACGCCAATAGGTGAGCCCAATTAATTGGATCAATTGGTGGACTTGGGGCGTTATAAAAATCATCCTCTAAATGAGCTTACAAGTTTGAAATCCGTTCTCCGTTGGATTATGATGGCCAGTCCTAGAGCCATTCGATTGGTCCCGCGTTCGGGTTTGATTACCTTGGAATCCACCTTGTTTCTTTCCCGAATGCCTCCTTTTCTTGGCCTTTACATGGACCCCCAAGCTTTTTTAAGCCAAATTCAAACGAGATAGATTTCATCCTAAAAGAGCAGGTGGTGGGAACCAATGTTGGCGGGCAAAAATGGGAACAATGTTCAGTGGGCCAAGAGTGTTTCAGCCTGAAGGAAACTCATGGAAAGGAATGATTACCTCATTGTTACCTCTACCTTTTTTTGGAGAAGCTAAGTGGTAATACCTAAATCTATGCATGTTCAAGACATAGATGTGATTCAAACACATCAAGTAAGGCCAGCACTGCAATTAAATAACTTCATGATCCTGCTTATCCCAAGCATCTGCTGATGAGTTGATTGATAGAGGGCTCAACAATGGCAATTGTGAGTATATAGTAGGCGTGTTATGGGGTTCATCTTGAACAATCTTAATCATCCTGGTGCTATCCATCCAGACACATTTCCATCCAGATCGACTCTGAGTCAGGATATGCATCTTACTATTTTAATGTTATTGATGATGGGGATCATCCATTCCTGGTTTCCATGGGTGAAGGACAACTATTGGTTGAAGGCCAGTTTATAGCCACACCAATTTGGACCAAGCCTAGTTTCAGACTATAACGTGCTCATGGCTTTATTAGGCTAAGTCATGCTTTGGATTTAAATCATTAGGCAAGAGCTTTGGGCATGGTTTTGCCTCAGCTATATTACTGGTCCAAGTCATGACCCAAACTTGGTGTGCGGAGGAATGCGGTCCGTAAAAAATTTTGGATTATGTTTGGTGCTGCAAATGTTATGCAATATTTTTTATTCATAATTATGTGTTTGATCATTTATTGTGCATATTCTATGTTTTGATTATGCATTATTATTTATTAATCACCTGTTTCTTAGAATTTATATGCATATTCTAAAATTTTATTTGACTGTAACTTATCTTGTATTCTGAGAGTTTAAATGGAGCATATGCTTTGTTTGCTTAAACTTATAATTTATATAATTTATAATTTATATACCTTTCAAAGAGAAATTGTTACATTATTTCTGATTTAATAAGTTTTTCTTTTAGAATTTAATCCTTATTATTCAGAATTTAAAAATATCGGTCTGTGTTAGGCTTGTACATTAAATCAAATGAAAAAAAAAAAAAAAGTACAAAATCCTATGGGATAATTTTAGTCCCACACCAGAAAGAGAGTTTCTTTCTCTTGCATTATCTGCATTCCACCCAAGACTACCTTAGGTTAGGCCTCGGTGGGTGGTATGGCTAACTGCGTGCCTCAATTCATCAGGCCAATCACTTCTTTCCCTAATTTTATTTTTTCCTTGTATATTATTAATAAGTAACTAGAAGCGAAAATCATCTAAATTTTTTTTATCACATATTTTGTTAGCAATTATTCCTATTACTTACCCAATAGTTTTAAATTGCCAAGTTTCTGGTCAGAACAGTCATCGTCTGTTGAAAAGCCTCCCAACAAGCAGCGCTACTGGCAACCAACATTCGTTTAGACTTGCTTGAGCAACTGCCACTTATTTGCGAACTGCACTTATCTTTATGTATGTAAATTGGATATCCGTTAGAATTATTCAATGCCAAAGAAAAGCCAAATTCACTGAGGCAGCTTTGAATAAGCTTCTATTTTTCCAATTTCTGAAGCACTGTGTACAGTAGCAGGCTAGCAACAGACAAGTAGCATTTGTTGACTAATATCATGGATCCCCAGCACCATTAGGCATGGATCAAATTGCTGTAACCTTGTATTGTTTTTTTATGGATTTTTATAAAAGAGATATTGCCATAAACACAACTCCTCGAGTACATACATCCTTGCACATACGTAATCAGCGGCTCCAGAAGTGGCAAGTTTCATTTGCTCCACGAAACATATTTACAAGTTTTGAGAAAAACGCACAGCACATCAAAGAGCTCTCAGCAACCATTCATCTGGTTCAACAGTATCCTGATATGCTCACCGCTTCCTTGCGCAAGCCTTCATCGATTCTATAGCTGCGCTGCCGAAATAAGAAAATAAAACACTTTTTAGGTAGAAACCATTAGGAAAGAATTGAAGCCGGGCTAACCCAGTTATAAGTGATGTTTCTGGCACTGTATGACTGGGTTAGATCATAACTTCACAAAGGAGAAGAGATGGTAAAAACAATAAGAAGGTTACTTTAATGAATGCTCAAACTCTTTCCTTCCAGGTTCTAGTTCTAAGGCATCCAAGAAAGCGTATGCTGCTCTTTTATACTCCTGTAGTTAATAGATGGTCAATGCAAGGAAAAAGAGAAACAATTGGACGGAAACAGCTTCATGTGCAACCAAAGAATTGGCAGCATCTGACTTCCACTTACTTTTAGTAAGTACAAAGCCGAACCTTCCCCGTAGCATGGCCATGGCTGCCCAGGTTTCAGCATTCTACAAATACTAGCATCCATCAATGCCCTCTCGCCCACTGCCAACGGATGCCAACAGCAACTTCTGCCGTAATATATCGCAGCATCAAAAGGATCCAATAGCATTGCCTTCATTCATGCATCATAATTTGAATTAGTATGCCAATAAAAAAGGAGCTTTTGCCTCAGTTGCAGCTTATGAATATAAGTATGTTTTGGCATAATGTAAAAGAAGGAAATTTTTGATAGGCTAACAGTCTACTTGTTTTTGTGGGAGCAGGTTTGAATGCTAGCTGTGAATTTGATGCAACAATAAGCATGATAAACTACCTACTGAATCTACAAAAAAAAATTACACATAAAACGTGGTAGAAACATGGTATAATCTGAATCAAAACATACAAAAATCTAAAATTTCTTGATGTAAGAGTTCTGATAGAATATTCTCAATTCAGACCTAGGAAAAGACTCCAAATTATTCAATCATAATTATAAGTAAATGCACATACATGCTAGATGTTCAGCTTGATCTAAATCATCCAAGTAAAATATGACAAGATTGATAAATGAGATATTCAATTTGCAGCAGCGCCCTGTGGTATGATACTCATCATGCACCTTCAAGGGAGCACATATTGCACTGTATAGGGCATTTTTTTTGTATCATCAGCCCCACCCACCCCTTATGCAGAGATGCTGTATTTATTCCACTAATACTAAATGCAAGGGATTGGGCTACCTCTTCTGTGCAAGGGGTCTTTTGTGCAAGCATGACCTCGGCCACACTTTGAGATTAGGGCATGCTTTTATATCAACCCCATGAATCCCCCATGCAGACATGCACTATCTATGCTACCCGTATTAAAAGCAAGTTATCAGGTTAGCTCTTTTGTGCCAAAGATTATTGGGGTCATTTGCGCATGCTTGACCACTCAATCACACTTTGAGATATGTGAACATGCATAATCACTCATGATCACGTAGCTCAAAGCTTGTCTAGGGCATCATTGGTGGTCATGCAGGAGCAAAAGACAGTTGTGAGATTATCATGTTTATTTAAGTGACGAAGTAAAAAATTCTATACACTTAGATGAGATTGATGAATCCATTAACTTTAAAAATGCAATAAGCTCACACAAATGTAATAAATGGCTAAAGGTTATGAGTCAAGAAATTAAATCAATAAATAATAATAATAATAATAATCATGCATGTGAACAATGTTTATTTTTTTTAAAAAAAAAAAGAGAAAGGGAAAAAAAGGGGTAAGATGTGCCGATGGCATTTTGGATGTCTTTTTTGGGGCGGGCGGGGGGGAAATCCGAGACTTTGCTAGAAGATTGGATAGTGATCTTAGATATGATCTAGCTTCAAATTCAGGTGATGAATTCTGGCATTGTGTTTTTCAACTTTACCAGTTCGGATAGTTAATTTTGCCTCTCATTTTCTTAAATCTAGCATACTCACTTGATGAGGTTTTTTTTTTTTTATTATTTGCTGAAATCCCCTCGATAGGTGATAGTATTGATATGTGGTGATCTCTATCTTTGCAAGAAAGACATTGTATATTCCCATTATTTTCAAAATAGTGGAAGTTTTGCCTAAGCTCTGTCATGTGGCTTTTATCCTCCACATTGGAGGGATTTGATGTTAAAAATAGAAGTTTCGCCAAAAATTAGGTCCCATGGTTTTTATCCTCCATATTGGAGGGATTCCACATTAAAATTTTACACCACTCTTGTGGGTTGTTAAATTATTCTTTATCATTGATTATTGGTGTTATGGCTTGATTGTTAGTGTTTGGTTTTCAAAATTCTGACACCCTATTTGATTCACACAGAGGGAAAAATATTTATTTTGCTGTAGAAGATCTTTCCCAATTAATATTTCCCTATAATGGTATAGTCAAGCAGTTGGCCTCCAAAATTCTAAAGCCTATGTTGAACCAGAGAAAACTCCTGATGACCAGCCATTTAAGTGGAGTGCCAAATCACTGATCCATGGTTTTGATGTTAGATGACTAATGTGTGGCATTGCATATTAAGTGACATGAACAATTTTTAAGTCATGGATTATCAACATTCCAAGATATGAGAACCAAGATCATCCACAAATTAACTGACCTGATTTATGTATTGTCACCAAAATAACAGTGTCAATAGGTAAGTGTCACTCTTTCCAATAAAGATGCTAGAAAAAAAACCAAACAGAAAATGAACTTGCAATACTTGTAGTCTTGTACCGAAAAGTGGTCAAAAATTTTTTAAAACAAATTTGGGAACCAAGGTATTTAATAAATTATTTTTAAAAAAAAACACCTATAGGCTGCCACAAACTTTCTCTAAACACATTCTCAGCAACATGTAGATATCCTGTATTTTCTTCTTCATAGTCAATTTTGCATTTATCTCAAAATTCTCATTTGTTTTCTTCTACCAGTTTTATTGTGCAAGAATTTAAATATTTTCATGGATTAATAATATAGAGCAAAAAAGAGGCCTAGAACCACTCACGCAACGTTCTAAAACCAGCACTAAACTATAAACTAAAGTTGTCAGTCTTGGGTCGAGGGACCATTCCAGTAGCTTCAGTCTTGGCAGGAGGTACCATTCCAGTAGCTTCAGTCTTTGTATGAGGGACCATTCCAGTAGCTTATTATCCATATGGAACAGGTCAGTACTGTACATCCCTACACCAAGCAGCAAAATAACTGCACCACATGACAATATAATGTCATATCGAGCCTCTGAACTACGCCATCATGGTACTAGGTCAGCATGCTACACTCCATTAGAGACTTCACTAAATCTCAGCCAAATCAATGAAAAGATAAAACACAAAGGCAAATCGAGAACAACTATAGGGAGGAGGAAAAAATGCCAAACGGTTTTCCTTTATTTTAAACTAAATATATAAGTGGAACATGACTTCAGAACTATACATGCAATCTCACAAATTGTCACATCAACAAAAAAAAATGCTCGAGTATCAAAAGCTGTTATGAGCTGGGGAGTTACCATAGTGTAAAAAATTATTGCTGAAAAATAATCCCCTTCATTAAATGCTTGTTCTCCACATTTTTTGTAATCTGAGAGTTTATTTTCATCTTGACATTTACCCTATTCATTAAGTAAACTTGAGTCGGTAAATGAGATAAAAGATATCATATAACAACTAGTCACCACAATCAGATAAAAGAATGATCCATCAAATATGCAGCACTTTACAAGTAGTTCTTGAGATAATCTAGAAATTGACAAGGAAAAATGTTAAAATAAAATGGAACTATGCGAAGAAAACTAGAATGATTAGAAGAAATCCAACAAACTGTCCAATGAATTAAAAAATAAAAAGCAATAAATAACATATTGCACAGAATCAACCAAAACTTCTCAAATCCAACAACTGCAACCATCTTTCATCACATCTAGAAATATAATGTTGAAACCCTTGCTTTGGGAGATTTCTAGGAAACCAGCTACTAGATGTGATTCACCAAAATGCATTCATGTCTTTAAAAATTTATACCATCGTATGTAAGGTTTTAAATCTTATAGGACGGGGGCCATCCCAATTTTTCCACGGAATGGGACGTATTACCATCCCACCCGTCCTGACATTTTGGATGGGCATTGTCCCCAAGACACACTAATTGGGATGCTGGGATATTGGGATAATGGCAAGATGGTACCATCACTTGGGCCAGTAATCTATCCTAATGTCCCATGAAGATGTTCCGCCCAGATTTGAAACTATGATCATATGTACCAATATGTGAAATTGATATTTGCAATCAATATCATAGAGCAAGGTTCTGCACAACTTTGTTGTAACTACACAGCTAAAAATAAGCAATTTTGACAAAATTATTAATTGTATTGCATTGATTCTGTCAATATTTATAGTAGTTAATCTAGCCAAGGACTTTAGAATCTAAGTTTTGAATAGCATCTCTTCATCATTGTTAGCAAGTTAATTGAGGAAGCATAAATTGCATTCATTCAAATAGAAATTAATAGCTACATTTGAAACTTCATCGTATATAAAATCATTGAGTCACAAACAAGTTGTCATCTAGAGTTTTATTTAGTACTGTTCCTGAGTGAGATACCCCATTGGATTTTCACAAGCTATTATGTTGAGCACTTGTTATTTCTGCTGCTATGTATCTAGGTAATATTAGTTGAGAATGTATAGATGGACATATTTTTACATCAGTTAAATTACAGAACATCCGATCCTCTCAAATCCCAAGTCTATTGATGTAAGCATTCAAATAGTATAGAACAAGATCTATTATACTGATATGTGCCACCCTGTATCAACTATAGGTACAGTATGATACCAAGGTTTGATTCAATATGAACCAAACTGGTCTGAACTAAGTAGAATCACCTCATGCTACCTAAAACTGACTCATACACCATCAGATTTCAGGCAGTACAATGATTAGGAGTGAGAAAAATTATTGGGACCCCTGGGGGAGGGGGCTACATGTAAGAAACAAGAAAGCCAAAATGAGAAACTGCACACCTGTTGTTCAGGAACTTTTGATCTTAGATCAGTAATAATTCCATCAACGCTCCACTCTGGCACACTTGAAATGGGTGATGTTGAAGGAAAAAGAATTTCAACATCATGCCGTTTACCAAATACTGCAGCAAGTTCAATTGGCTTCAGTCCACCCTGAAATTAACAGAGAAAACTAATGAGAGATAGAGATGAGTTTCATAATGCATGCAACATCATATTCTCTGTACAGCACAACAATGTGTCTCAGCATGCTAGTATTCTGCAGGTATTCAAGCACCAGGGTGTTGCAGGAGCACAAGGGAGGAGGGAAGTCAAAGTGTAGTTTCCATTGGCCATAAAATTCCAGGATTCTTGCAATAGCCCCCACAAAAAAAAAAAAAAAAAAAAAGTCTCACATTGAATGGGAAAGAAAAGTTTGAAGTATTTATAACACAAGTTTACCTACTACCAATTAACTTGCACTCGAGTTTTTAAGGCCATGTAGTTTCGACCCACTAACAGAGGGCTATATCAGAGCCAATTCGAGTATATAGAAGTTGGTTGGCATAAGGAAAGGGCTACCATAGGATGGTGGAAGAGTTCAGTCATGGCGTGGAGCCATCCTTGCAGCACCAATGACTTGGCTCGGGATATATTTTAATTAGCTTGTGGCGTGCGACGAAAGCGTCGCATTATAAGAGGGAAGATTGTAATATCCCCAAAAAAAAAGTCTAACATCGGATGGAAAAGAAAAGTTTGAAGTACTTATAACTTAAATTCTCCTGTTACTAATTAACTTGCATTCGAATTTTTAGGGCCACGTGATTTTGATCCACTAACAAGTTAATTGGGCTAGCAAGTGGTCTTGGGGCATTACAATTCTGATCATAATGACTCCCAAGAACTAAAGCACACTGTTCTTGGCTATCAAGTTTCTAATGATAATGATATTGATAGTCTCCGTCAATATCATTATATCAATACTTACCAATACTGTCAAAAGCACACTGTTCTTGGCTCTCAAGTTTTCCATAGCGAATCCATAATTACCATTACCTTTTACACCACGTTATCATTTGATGCATGTGACATCTATTTGTTGTGTAAACACTATTTGCACTACTAAGTTCAAGAGATGACAATATCAGAAGAGAAAGTTCCTGGATGCATTGTTATTTGTTAAAGTTCATAGGATGGATTTTGTTTAGGATCAACCAGAGATGACAATATCAGAAGAGAAAGTTCCTGCATGCATTGTTATTTGCTAAAGTTCATAGGATGGACTTTGTTTAGGATCAACCAAAGAGAAAGCATGACATCAAAGCTGAGGCATGGCTGGCGCACTAGCACTCCTCAAGTCAATTGATATATTGTATTATCAATGTTAGGTTCACATGTTTGGTTTCTGTGGTTTCTGCTAAACTGACATGCAAGGCAAAATAATAATATTCATAATCACAGCCCATATTGGAAAAGTTCAAGAGCATGTACGGTAAAGAATTTTAGAGAACCAAAAGCAGGAGAGGAAAAAATAAACAGGGCAAAGACATGAGAACTTACTGTACTACGGATATTTGGGTCAGCCCCAGCTTTCAGCAACAATTCAATAATCTCAGTCAAGCCGCCATGAGCTGCCAACCCTAAGGAAGTTACTCCATGGGAATTATTATCATTCACATCAGCACCAGCCTACATGAAAAGAAATACCTAATAAATTGTTTAGAAGAATTCATCACATGGCAGAAGTAAAACATCTGTTTGCTCTGTCTGACAAACTCTGTTTTTTGTAGTGCTACCACATGTAATTTGTTTGGGAAATTTAACGAGCAAAGATATTACGCCATCAATTCTTTTACAGCACTTCTCGAAGATATCTATTAGAAAGCAGGCTGCTGGCAGGCCAAAGGTCTGAAATTCTCCAATTTCATTTACGATAAGGAGGCATTTGATTTGTGAAATCTTTCAAGATTTTCAGCAATGTTTTAGTGGCAATGTCACATTACTACATTTGGTTCGATATATCCAAGAAAGTTCATAGGCATTTAAGATAGATTTGAGAATCAAATTACCACAAAATGTGATAATCTAATTCTCACCAAAGGGTTAAATAATCTCAGAGCCAGTAGGTATGAATCTTCATCCTTTTTTTTTTTTTTCAAGATTTTTCCTCAAAATAAAGCATCATTCAGGAAAGAGGGAGAGACCATTTAATATAATATATTATATTAAAATTTTAATTAATCTTTTATTACATATTAATATAAATAAAAAAATTATTATGTTAAATTATATATAATAACTCATTAGTTCAATGTAATTATATTTATATATTTATTATAATAATTATAGTATTTTTATAATAATATACTAATAAAATTTAATATTGTATAATATAATATAATATTAAATCTATCATATAATTAATATAATTTAATAATATTATTAAATAATTATTATTGAAATAATATTACATTATTATTTTATATTTTATTTATTTTATAATATAAGAATAGTATATATTATGAATATAATATATATTATATATTATAAATATATTAATATTTTTGTTAATAGAATAAATATATAGTTATTATTACGATAATATTATATATTCATTATGATACTATAATGTATTATCATTATTATCAATAATATTTTGTAATGTTTAATTTTATTAAATAGTTATAATAATTATTTTCTTCTAATAATATTATGTATATTATATTTATAAATATTTAATTTTTATAATATATTTTAAATAATTATTTATATTAAAATATAATATAATATAATATATAATTATAATAATTATATCATATATTTATAATATATTCTATTACTATGCGTTAATTATATATTTTATATTGTATTATTGTATAAAAATAATATAATTAATTATTATATATTTTATATAATATATAATTATTATATTTGAAAATATTACTTTGCTTTGATTTCTTTTTAGTTTGGAGAATAAAGGCATTTTTGAAATTTTAACGTGCTTTCCGCCTAAATTCGTAGTAATCTGGCTTATCAATTAAACATGGGTATCTTACATACTCAAACTTTTAAATTTCAAGAATCGCATGCTTAATAATGTGGTGCCAGAATGAAATCTTGCAATTTATGAGCCAAATGCCCCCTAAAGATCTTAAGAATAGCAGATCGTCTTATAAATTCCTTCATTTGCTGAAGTTCTTTGTGGTCATCCAACTGAATGGTCATCTAGATGATGAAAGATCCTGGCCTATTTTTGTATAACCATCTTTCTGCTGTTTAGATAGATATCGTCAGAGCTAAATGGATCAGCATAGAACTCTCATTCCTCTAAATCGCAGACATTTTCTTACAATGGCTTTACTATCAATCAGAAGAAAAGGAAGTGAACATAATATTGGACATCTACAACCAAAAGGAATTACTTTGCAAATTCCAAAACATGGTATCTGATTACAACATATCATTCAGATTTGCCTATATAAATTTTGCTGGATTTATCATCTGTCACAACTTGTCAAGTGTGCAAGCCAGTCTAGCAAGAAGTTCCATAGAACCAAAACAAACAGTGATCCCAATCAATAGTAGATGATTTTTCAATTATACTTCAGGTCGAAACCCAGCAAATGTGCTCATTACGAGATATTAAAGCATTCAGGGCGAACAAACTTCTTTACCATAATAAGTTTCTCCACGCATTGCAGTGAGCCAACAAGAACAGACATCATCAACGGTGTAAAGCCATTGGGCGAAACCTTCTTGGGCTGGTAGAAGCAACTTGAAGTAAATAAATTGACAAATACCTTCAACAAAACTAAAATATAAAAAAGAATTTCTGCTGTAGAAATAACGTTTGAGGTATGATAACTACAACATGCTTGATATATCAGGTCTTTCCACATAACTAGTTACATATCTTATGGCTAAAATAGGCAAGATGGTAACTGTTATAAGCCCCAAAGAGAATTTAACACATAGGATAAAAGATACCATATCCACTCTGAAGGGCTTACCAGAGCTTCCTTCCATCTATCCAAGTTTGAGGACTAATGCCATTTGTGCTACTTTGACTATGTGTCAGATGAAGCAATATTGCCCCCACATTCTATCAGCAACTTGCAATACTGTACATTTCTTGTGGTTCATGCTAATCCAAGATTTTTCTAAAAAAAAATTATTTGGGTGCAGAAAAGTTATTGTTAGCAACTTCTTTGGCTGCAGAAAAGTTATTATTAGTTAGCAGACTTGTCAATGTTGGTATGCTAGTTTTTCCCACCATCTCATTTTTACTTGAAAATTTGCTCAAGAAAGAGGATTATGCCATTAATAACTTGGAGATTTAACCTAGTTGGATAGTCAGCATGACCCTTGTTCTTGAACTGTTTGCACCACATATAAACCAATTATCAGCCAAGATACTTGATCAAATGATGAGTTAGCCAAAATTAAGTCAATTGATTAAATGATAATTATGGAAAAGATGCATGGAAGCACTAAAGCTGGAAAATTATAGCTCACACAAGCAAAGTTGCAAAAGGAAAGTTATACACAGGAACAGCTACCAAACAAAATTAAATGACTACCAGGAGCCTACCATATTTTCTGTTAGTCACCTCAGGAGAGTCTTGTTATACCATATTCTGTGCAATCCCAATTAGCGAAATACTTGGCCAGTTGACCCTACCCTTTTCTATCTGTGATAAAGCCTTCAGAATGCTTTGACTTATTTAATTCTTATAAAAGAGGTCCTACCTAAAAGTACCAATTTATGTAAAACTCCAGAAATCCGATACCATCAGTGCAGAGATCTATAAAAAGAGTAGAATAATGAATAAGGCAAAGGAAGAAGAATAAATTGAAAGAGGCAAATGATGCCTCATCTAGTCATTTTAGTGAAAAATCCGATGCTTTGTTTATTTTTTTAAAAAAAATACAAGAAGATTAGTTGTACCTTTACTAATGGATCATTCTCATTACATTGATCTGAAAATAAGAAAGAAAAATAAAGAAGAATAAGAAATCAAAAATCTTGAGTTGAATTATTAAAATCATCTGCCACCAGTTGATTTAATAAATCTATCCTACTAAACTTGTATGGGATTCATTGGAGGAATTGCTCAAATATCCAATCAAAACATGGATCTAATTTTATTCCATGGGCCAAATCAAGAAATCCATGTTAAAGCTACAGCCAGCATAGTTGTCTGTTGTATCAGACCCAAAACAAGTTCCAAATATGTGCAAATATAATAACTCCCACATATCTCTTCCATACAAGCTCAAATTTTAATGACCTTTCATGAGACACCAGAAAGCTTATAAGTAAGCTTTTCAATGATTTGAACAACTTGGCCATAAAAAATACTTGCTTTTCTTAGGATGTCACTCTTCTAGTATGTCAACTTTCTTGCTGTATAGAGCTTTAACAGATAAAAGGTATGAAACTTGCTTCCAGATTCAGATGTTGTGTGTGTTCATCCATGTTGACCTGCATGCAGGACCACACTCATCTGCAAAATGACTAAAAATAATTTTGCCACAGACCTTCAAGTTAACATACTTTCATCTTTAATGTCTAAATAGTATAACTTGCAAGCAATTGGATGGGGCCTTGATTTTCATATTCAATTTGAAGACGACAACACTGCCATCAATTACAGGACAATGATGACCACAAAAGTACATGACACCTAAAATGCTCTTCTTGGACAGTCAATTAGTTTCTGTAGCTAAATGAGTGTTATCTCCAAATAACAATCCATTTTCCTTCATCCTCCTCAATTCTGATGCACTTTACCAACCTTCTCAGACTATAGCTTCAAGCTTGCTTCAGGACTAGGAGTGCATGCGTAAAAGTCAAAAGCCACCCCTGTGATGAAGAAGATTTTTTCTAAATTTGTAAGAGGATGAAGTTTTACAGCATTAAATTGCATTTTTAAGGAAAGAGTGGTGATGGACAATAAGAGATGGTGACAGAAAATCCATGAAAAGCTGATGGCAGAGTGAGAAAATTTTGCAATGTAAGTTATTTCATGTAGTTTGTTTGAATACTCCTTTTCAAAGTTCGCAATCTCAGCATCGGACCACTGGTACTATGCTGGTACAGTGTTAATATGCCCAGTACAGGGTTGGTTCAGAATGCCAAGATTTGGCATGCCTCAAATACCAAGTACCAGCTTAGTACAAGTACAAGGCAATACATACTAGTGTGGAAAACCATACAGCTTTTTGTACCTTTTCATGCAATGTCTCAAAACATTACAACATAAATAGCCTGCCGAAACATCAAACCTAAAGAGCATGCTAAGCTTACATGTGAATAATTATCAATTTGCACTAAAAAGCTAGTGCACTTGCACCCCCTAACTAACAAAAATGGCATACAATATATTTTCACAAATGCATGCATATATCTATGCAGATATACAAAACGTTTTCATGATAAAACATGCCATATAGACCAATCCAACCGTACACTAGTGATGAGAACTGATTGAAATCCTGTGCTCTTTGGGATGCAACCCCTCATTCATTCCATAACTCTACTAACATGGATAACCCTTAGTTATACAAGCAATATGCTGCCTATAAGCATATTAAATTAGAAGATTCAAAATATTGATAGTAATATGATATATGTAATAAGAAAAACAATTTTGACCTGAATAATATATGGAAAGGAACCCCAAAGACATATTGATGATAATCAAATATAGAACATTACATTTGCTTTGTGCTCCAACAAAATGTTTGTAGTAGATACTTGTCCACAACCAGCAGCCACATGCAATGGAGTTAATCCATAACAGTCTTCTATGTCCACATATATTTGTCTTGAGAGAAGTAAACGCAGGAAGTTACAATATCCTAAAATATACAAAAATTAATTAAAAAAAAAACAAAGGGAGAAATGCCTTAATATGATCCATCACCAAAGGCATAAATTTATACATAAAGTAGAGCATAAGTTTATCTTCACTCTGATAGTGAAGTTCAGTTTATATAAAGTATCTTATATATTTTCCTGGAAGTTTTAAATTTGTAATAGCCAACTTAAATATGATGACAATGATTGAATCATGTGGACAACGGACCTAGCAAACATTGCTGAGCTCACATAAATAAAACTCAAAGTGTATGGAACTTGATGTGATAAGCACTCACAAAATGGCCACCGCAGATTTCAGAACCAGGAGACAACCAATAGTCATATGCACATATTACACAGTGATATGGAGAATATTAGAATCCAGCATACAAAATTATGTCTAGTTTTTATTTTTATTAGCAAAACTATAAGTTCCTAGAAAGCCATACGGTAGAAATCTGAAAAAAAAAGCTAGGTTAAGTAGAGATTAATCATTCTAGCAGATATTATGTTCTAATAATAATACAATTGAGAATCAATTTTCTTTGACCTTAACTGCGGCAACTAGGTAGAAATGGGCGTACCAACAAAGCCTCATTGTAAATACCAAGCTGCACTTTTACTTGGAATAAGAGAACATAGAAAAATAAAAATGGACTTCGCATGATCAAAGAAATTTAAAAAGTTAAACAATAGATGGATATGGTATAATAAAATCTATCACTACATGCAACATACATATCAAAACTCTAAGGAAAATAATCTCAGTTGACTGACATGATGTTGTTAGTTATTGGAAGTTTTCAATTAGATGGTATGATTTAGTTTTATGAGTACTTCTCTCAGCACTAGACCTCATATTGGCACCATACTAGTACAATGTCGGTGCACATAGTACGTAGATCGGTTTGGCATACTGAAACTCGGTACGTTGGTATGAACCAGTACCAAATCTCAGTTTGGCACCGGTATGGTACAGTACACAAGATATGGGGTGGTAAGCATCGATACAGCATGCCATGATCACAAACCTTGACCCGAGTTGCCAACTTAAGATAATATTATCAGGTTTTGATAAGGTATCATCAAGTTTGGTGCATAAATAAATTGGCCCAACTTAGCAGTTCATTAAATGGGCAGGTTTTAAATTTATAGGCTTGACCTGCTAGATATGAATTGGCCCGTTTAATGAGTAGGTCAGCTGAACATAGTTATAATCCGAACTTGAATGTGATTCAATACAAACATGCTTAACTGTGTATGGATGCTATTATATATGAAGATTGCATTTTTGGAATATCATGTGGGGCAATAGATTGCATGGATGTTAAATCAATGGGGCTGACATTGGTCAATAGGCTAATCGGGTAAATAGCAGATAAAGTGTGCCAGCTTTGGTTTAAGTGGGTCAGTGTAGGTTAACAGGTTAACCATGACATCTCTAACCCAATCTGGCCTGATTTGTACTTCTATCAATGCAGGAATCTTTCTAGTTTGTAAAAATATAAAAAAAAGGTCCCCTCCATTTTCCATTTTTCTTAAGGTTTTGGCATTCCAATTATAGAAGAATATGTTTCCACAAGTCAAATATTATATGCCATATATGTTATTTAACTTGAAGAACTACAAATAACCCTTAGAATGTGAATATAATATTATATTAACTGCTAAATAGCAAACTTCAAATGCTTAATGAACTTATAACACCTCAAGCCCATCTACTGGCTCAATTAACATGTTAAAGGATCGAGTCCACATGGCCTTAAAAACTTGAGTGCAAGTTAATTGGTAGCAAGTGAACTTGAGTTAAAGCTCTTCAAATTTTTTTTCCATTTGATATGTGGCTATTACAGAGTATTGCAATCTTTTTCCTTTATCAAGTAACGTTCTCATTGCACACTACAAGCGAGCCAGTATCTGGATACCTCTAGTGGGGTCATTGGTGCTGCAGAGGTGGCTCGACACCATGACGACACTTTTTCTACCATCGTCCCATGGATAACCCTTTCTTTCTATCTAAAAACTTCTGCACACATAGATTGGTTTTGACACCATTTGTAATGCTTCAAGTCCATCTATTGGCCAAATTAACCTATGAGTGGGCCGGATCCACATGTCCTTAAAAACTCAAGTGCAAGTTAATTGATAGCAGATGAAATTGAGTTATAAACTTTTCAAACTTTTTTTTCCATTTGATATGGGATTATTTTTGGGTATTACATAACTACTATGACCTTTGCAAGGAAATACCATAAAATGCTTAACTATCTAACATTAAATCTTCAATTTTTTCCAGTTTGTTTCAAGCATGAGGCTTTTAGTTTTTCTCTCTTACAATTTTCATTTTCTTTTTTGAATTGAGCTTATTTTTTGAGGCCTAACACATGTAATGAACATCCATTGCACATATAATACTAAATCTTTGGTCATGGCTGCTGCTTATGATAGTTTGATGTGTTTTTCAAAATTAAAATTAAACTGCTAAATAAATGGCATTTGCATAAAAGTCTCAAACAAAGATCAAATAAATACGTATATATTCCTGTTAACATATAGCTTTAGATATCCAGACATTAAACATGCGCTTATATGTATATGTTGTATGTTGTAAGTATGCATGTACATTGATGTGTCCTTGCATTTTCATATTTAACTCCAAAAAAGAAATTGCTAATAAAATTTGAATTTGGTGATCATCACTTTAATTTCTGCTATAGATCCTAAGATGAAGAGCCATACTAATCAGAGTACATGAATTAAACTTATCCACCTGCTTGTTCTTTCATCAGTTTGCCTTAGTTGTATAATTAATCAGACCAGATTATCGATGGCAAATGAAACAGATGTAGTCACATAATTGAAAGATACTCACTGAATCTCCAGCACTCATATGCTAGTAAATGCATGTCCGAAATATGTGCATAAAACTTTCTTTACCTTTCTGCTTGATTCTGCTGGTGTTTCTCTGTCCTATCCTTTTACATTCCCAATTTCCTCACTGTTTCAACTCTTCATCCCCCATCCTTTATTTACATAATTTTCTTATCCCATATCAATGCAGAATATTTGTTGCTGAACTATGAGAACCAAGATTAAAGATGCATGATTCAGATTTGACATCTTTATACCTTTAAGGAGTAGACAGTCTATCTTCTGCACCATTGTATAAGAATTTCAGTCATAGACTGCATATGCAATATAAGTTTATTTATTAAATGGATATCATCTCTATACCATATTCAATAATAAGTTGTTGTTACCAGTTTCTACCAAAGCCACAGGTTCTTGTATCTGTGGCAAACCATTTGTCCGTGCCCTTCACCAAACATTTCATTGAAAGAACAAGATCTTAGAGTAGGTCCTAGCCTTAAAATGGCATCAACTAACTAAGCTCAACCACCAAACATATCTTACTCCACTAATCATTCTATCTAAGATAAAATCTTTCCTGGAATCCTAGATGTGAAGCCCATATAGCAAATAAATGCAAAATCGCAGTCTTAGGCAGGTCAATGTAAAAGATCATTAAAAGGAAAAGAAGAGAAAATAGCAGGTTGACATGAAAGCTACAATTACAAGAAAATCAAGATGCAATACTACTGTTTCTGGGACAATAACAACACTGCGAAAACAGCAGGCCAAAACAGATCCTGGGGTATTGGCACGCACGAAACAAAGCCCCTTGCTGAACAGAATTCATCAATGATTATATGATTGCACAATTAGAATCATTACCACCATTATTATACATTGCAAGACCACTGATAATTTAAGTGATGAATGCAATTAAGATTACACTAGAAAACAAATTCAAGAGATGGACGAAAATTGCCAACAATCAACTATCTTAAGTGATCACTACAACTCATGTTCACCAAAATATGGACAGAAATAAATTGAAGAAAGTAAGCATATGATGCATATGAAAATAAAATCCACAAAATAAAATGCCCCCATTAATATCTATTTCACCTAGAACAGGGAAAAAATTGAAGAACCTTTGCCCGCGGCTTGATACAGGGGAGTTCTCCCTGATTTGTTCCCTTTAGCAGGATCAGCTCCACGATGAAAAAGATACGTGGCGGTGTCAAGCTTTCCATGAAACGTTGCCAAGTAAATTGGAGTTTCAACTGAAAAAAGAAAATATGGATGGTTGATAAAGAAAGCAAGGTTCAGACAAGCGAATTCTTGAGCACGCAAAAATTCTCATCATGATAATGAACAATCAAGAATACAAAATTTTCAGCTCAAGAAGAAGAAAACATTGTCCGTCGGAGAGAGAGTTAATGCCAAGGCCGATCTCCTCAACCAAATACTTGCACACTTCCGTCCGCCCGTCGATGGCAGCTAAATGTAAAGCTCCGCGACCGTTTTCCTTCACAGCTTCGATGGTCTCGGCTAAACCCCTTCCATCGTCGAGCATTCTTGCCGCCTCTGCATCGAAAAAAAAAAAAAAAAAAAAAAAGAGAGAGAGAGAGAGAGAGAGGGAGATCAAAATATCGAACTTTGACCGAAAGAAAAAACCCTTCACAGGTCGGAGAGTACGATAGAGGCCAGTGAGATCTCCATGGGAAGCAGCTTGGAGGAGTATTCTGGGCCAGTCTGGAGCTGGAAATAAGAAGAGAGATCAAGAAACGGGGTCGGAAGAGATCAAAGAGGAGGAAGAGGAGAGGGGGAGGAGGAGATGGGAGCTAGAGTTTGTACGGCAGGAGGAGATTGGAGTGGGCCGAAGGGGTTCGTCTTTCGATTTGCCCCTTCTTCGTTTCTTGGCTTTTGGTGCCATGAGGCAACGAGAAATGATAAGGTGACGGGAGACGAGGAAAGGGGGGCTAATTTATAGTAAGGTGGTACTGTAGATGGCGCGGAGGGAGATTTGATGCGGTCCGTCCGATCATGTTTCCCGCTCAGAACATGCGATATGAGTGGAAGTCACGCTTTGCCGTCACCCGCGCCAAGTCGTTAGAGTCCAGTTCAATCCAGCACACACAGCCGCCTGGGAATGGCGACAAAATTTAAAGGCTAAAGGATACTTCTACTCCTCCAAACTTACATTGCTCCTCGTCCTTAATATTGGAACAGTTTAGCTCTTTATATTTTAAATATATTATATTCTTTACATTCTATTATTGCATCGATTTAATTAAAATTAACAGCACAACTGATATGCCAATTTATCAAATAATTCATATATTCATATTGAAATGCGACATCTAAAATATGAAGATTAGGTTGGAATAACTGAAGATTTTAAATACAAAATAAAATTTTGAGTAAAAGTTTGAGAGTCAAAACATTTTTTTTTTATAATTTAAAATAAGAAAGGATATATCATGGAACTCGTTCATTTCTATTATTTGGTTTTATTAGTATCCTCTTAGGTTCAAGGTTGGGATAGAATCTATAAAGAATTTGATCGTGATTAAATATACTTTAGGATATCATGCACTACAAGTGACCCTCTTGGTCATGACCAATGTGTCATGTACAAATGATCTTGGCTAATTGGATTTCTCCAATCCAATCATGGACCAGAGAGAATCCTGACTCTATTTTATCCAATCTTGATAATTAAGAATCATTAATTAATATAAGGATGGTTAATGATTTAAATTAAAGGGTAATTTAAGTCCACATCACCAACTCAACTTGTGACTGACCTAGTTTAAGCAAGTTCAAGTCTGGCAAACAGTTCTAGGTCATCAATAATTCAACCGGACCTAAACTCTTTATTAGACAAGTTGGATTCAAATTTAAAATACCAATCTATTTAGTTAATTTTGATCTGTTTGATAGTTCAATCAGATGATGTGGCCAACCTATTTAACTCGTTTAAGATCGGCGGCTTAATTTATTTAAAATCCATTTAACCTGTTTAAGACTTGCTTAATCCATTTAAAAATCGTTCATCCTGTTTTGACTTTACATTAAATAGGTAATGCGGGTTAGTTTATCAAGTTCAGGTTTATATATATATATATATATATTTATATTTGACCCCATCGTGCACATATGTACAAGCTGGCCTGGCAATGTGGAATGCTAGTGGGTTGGGCTGGGCTGGACTCTCTTTGAGTGCCACCCAATAGGGGTTTGGATCCATATTTTTTATCCAAATCTTACCATCCACCAACATGGTCAAGTTTCGTTCTTGGTATTTAAAATGTCGAAAAGCCCATCAAATCTGTCAATCAAGTTTGGATCAAAGTTTAGGTTAGGATCCGAAATAGATAACATGTAACAAGTCTTTAATTGGCAGGAGCAGAGAGTAAGAGACGCTGACGCATGCCGACTACTTGGACCAGTGTACATGCCTATCGCTTGGACCAGCAAACTTGGATTCACGTCTCAACTCGAGACAAGGATTTGCAGTTCAGACCTTCAGACTATTAACAGGCCAAGTGATCGTTGGTCTTGAGAAAAGAGATCCCTCAGAAACCTTGTTCAACAACGACAAGATTAGCGCATCTTTTTTTTTTTTTTATTCGGAAAATAACTCCAGTAGCAGCACTACAACCAGACAATATTCTCCAACAGGCACTGCAACACACCGTCGTGGGTTACTGCCTTTTACCCACCGCTACAGTGACTCGATTCTTCTTTTAAGCACCCCTTTATGTTTGACGTTTCTCAGTATCTTTCTTTTTGTTCTTAACAACTGCTCTGGAAGAACCATGTCAAAGGTGGACACCGCCAAGCATACAGGTGCTCCACATATTCACAATGCAAACAAAGTTAACCAACAAGCATGAAACGAAGTATAAGTGAATCATAATGGCCTCTTTCCCTTTCCTTTTTTTCCCTCTATTGTACATTTCTTGTTATAAGAAAATTTACATGACACAAATCAAAATTGTGCGGTACTGCAGCAAATACAATCTCTTAAGATCACAAACTATATGACTCAGCATAGGGGCAAGCTCTGCCAACTTCTCTCTTACCATGTTATGGACTTTGGATATCCAGGGAACTCAGAATTGTGTACATCATCATCTAAATGGCTCCAATTAGGTACAGATGGAGAACCTGTAAAAGCCGTGCTGCATACTATGCACCAACCTACTGTTTGGAAGAACACAATGAATAGTAACAGACATCATTCATAGCAGCCCATTAAAAGGACATGCTACCATGTTTTACTCACTGCGACGGGTCCGAGCTCAAATCCGAGCTCAAACCCGAAAGAAGGGGAACACAGTCAATAGATTGCAGCAAGAAAAACACTCCCATTAGTTTCATGATGTCACAGCTTCCACAGGCCTCATGAATTGGCATTGCCGGGTGGTACGAAGATATGTCTAATATCAGTAAGGAATGACATAAGGCAGAGCAAAAACATCTGCTGACTTGATTTGCTGTCCCTCAGCCCACACCTGGGGTGTCTCTTCAGCCTCAAACATTGCCTTAGAATTTAGCCGGAGGGGATCACTGCTAAACAGCCAGTCCTGGTCATCATATTCAGGCCATTCCTCCATTTTTGGAACAAAGCATATTTGTCTAAGAAACTTGGTATCAGGGTGAGGTGGTTTTACATAAGCTTTTCCGTTCTGACTAGTTTCTACAGAAACCGAAGGCCTCAAGTCAACTGTAGAAGGTGGAGGTCCTACAACACCATTTATCTTATGTTCCTTGGTGTCTAGAACACTTTCAGCATTGATGTTATTTGTGCTTCCATGCTTAACGGAAGAATAACCTGCAGCAACATGGCATGACTCCAATGTTCTTTTATTCTCGACATGCCAATGGGAGGAAGGCACTGGTCTTGGAAGCTTATTAGGCAGCCCATCAATATCTGTATCCACATGACAAATGAAAAAACATAAAACAGCAAGCACTGCAAGTTGAAATTTCAACTTAACAAAAAATTCCAAATGATTTCTATAGAATTAATAGAGAGCATGAATACAGCTCAACGATCAAATACTTACCATGCAAAAACCCATTTATCTCCAAGTCTTTCCTCTTCTTGATAGTGTCATCAGTACCAGTACACTTTTCAGTGTCCTTCTCAGGGACTGAGGGTTTGATGATTAGATTGCCTATCTGATCCTTTTTTCCGCTGTCTTTGGTATTATTATGTTCTTTATGTTTGTTTTCAGCTTTCTCCCATTTTTTCTCTCTGTTTTTTTCCTTATCTTTATGTCTGTCTTTGTCCTTCGCTTTGTGTCTCTTCTCCCAATCTTTATCCTTGTGCTTGTCTCCCTTTGCAACATTAGCTTTCCTGCCTGTTGCCTTCTCTTTCCCTACAATCTTTTTGCGTGCCTCATCTTTTGCCTTCTCCTTACCTTCAATTTTTTTGTCTGCATCCTTCTCAACTGGTTGGCTCGTCCCATTATCTCTTCTTTGCTCTTTACACAAGAGGTTTGCAACCATTTCATGCCTGTCTTTCACCTTCTCCTTTGCTTCCACAACTTTTTCTGCATCATTCTCCACTTCTTGGCTCATCCCATCACTCCTCTGCTCTTTACTAATGAGGTTTGCATGCATTTCACACCTACCTTTCGCCTTTTCCTTCCTTTCAATCTTTCTGTCTGGATCCAGCTCCATTGGTTGGCCCCCAGAATAATTTCTTCTTGGCTCTTTAGCAGTGAGGTCTGCAGCCATTTCATTTCTATTACCTCTTTCCTTCTCCAAGCCAATTGGAGCACCAAAGCCCTCAATCCCGTTTGGAATTGAACCAGCAAAGTTATCAAGCAATCTGTCTGCTGCTCCTTCATCTTTGACCCTCCTGTCAAATTCCTCTATAAATTTAGAATTCTTAACTTCATCCACCTTCAGGCTGCCATCCCCAAGCTTCTCTTCATTGTGACCTTTGGTCCGTTCTTCAATTTTGATATCATCTGCTGCTGCAGTCTTCCCCTTATCTATATCTTTATCCCTTTTCTTCTCCTTATGCTTTTCCTTACGATCCTTCTCTTTATGCTTATCTCTGCTTCTGTCCTTGTCCTTTCTTTCTTTACCTTCTCTCTTTTCTTTGTCCCTCTTCTCCTTCTTATGCTTCTTCTCTTTGCGCTTCTCCTGGAAAATTAGATTCAACTCAGTTAATTAAAATTTCACCAGAGAGGAAACTATACGCACCACTTTCAAACAAATTAAGACCCTCTCTAAAATATGAAGCTCAAGGAGTACACTGAAACAGTTACACTGCACAAACAAGAATTAATCCTGGAGCAGCTCAAAATTTTGAGAGGAAGCAACTATTATACTGCCAACAGTAGAATCACAATAATTGCAAAAATTGACATGTACTAAAACTACAAATAATTAATCCACAAGGTTAATAATGCTCTAACTGAAGGAAAGAAATCAAGAAAGAATACCTAAAAGAATAGCCATAACGTAAAACCAACAAGACTAGTCCAGATATGCTTGCAGAATCAAAACGTATGTTTGGTTTGAGTTTTTTAAGATCAAAACAACAGAGTCACTGCAAAACATCTCACTGTAAATGTTAGTGCATCATGCCTAGAAGTTATGTAAATCAACGCATTACTCAAACAACAGGATTTCATTAAGAGTAGATATAGTCTGCAAGAGTAACTACATATTCTTTGAAAGCATAGCAAACCTCCAGTTTCCTGCTGCCAACAAAGAAAAACTAGATTCATCTGGAGACTCGTGATGACAAAAGACCCATGGCCCGATTATCACAGATTCCTTATTCTATCCTGCATCTGTAATTGCGCAATTCCTTGAGGTATACAAAGAATTAGTGGACTTCCATTGAAAATTTTGATCCTTGATTCCTGAATACAAGTTGATAAATGTTGATGCATATCATTTATGTAAAAGACAAACAGACCATGTGAATTAATGCACACTATGAACTCCTTAAATATATAAACAGACATGGACCATCTGCATCTGGAACTGGAGCTGTCTGATGCACATTATGGTATGTCATGCACATTGAATGAGTATTTTTTTGTAAGTATTTTACCAATGGAAACCTAAAGGCTCACGTTAAGCATCCATGTTCTCTCAAGGATCTTGCTTCTTGGAAAATCTAGAACAATAAAGAAGTTCCTAGTACATATCAAATAAAACGAAGTAGAGACTGTGTCAAATAAAACCTAGTAGTCCTCCATCTAGACATCAATTGGATCATTACAAAGCCATCCAAATAATGACCAAAGAAGAGGGTAGAAAATATTATTTCACTAATGAGTAGCTATCTTTATTTTGCATATTCATTGAAAAATTTCTTTCTTTCTCAGTTAATATGGACCAAGTTTTGTCATAGTAGACACAAGACACTTCCCATGTGGAGATCATCCAAGCACAACTATGGTACCCAAAACCTTGATGGGGATTTTACTTATGACTAGAAAGTGGTAATATAGGGCAGCCACTGCGAAAGCACCTTGCATAGTTCCAAAACATGCCCACAATACTCTACAGAAACTTTGGGAAGGATCACCAAAAGCTATCACCACACATCCTATTTATGAAACAAGCTAAAATGTCAAGGTACTTAGGTTCAAATAGGTCTAAGGAGATGTAGTTAAGCATGGTGCTGGAACATCAATTTTTCGGAAACTCCTTCCCATGGAGGATGCAGTCATACATTTGTCACAAAATGCTTTTTATGTAAACAAGAGATTGATGGTGGTGCACTGGAACAAGTAATCATGTGCTCTGTCAACTCATTTGATAGTCTCATTACTAATGAACAAAGAATACCCTCAATTGTTAAAGCCTCCAAAAGCATTTGAGAACCTCACAACTTCAGCTTGGAAAACCAGCCTAACTGATTTATCAAAAGATGATGTCTTCCGTATGGAATTGACCCCCAAGAGTCCTTGCTAATTTGGAGCCAGTCATGAGAAATGGCCCATCTTATAAAATATAAGCTTGCAGGGAAACTTAGCTACATCACCACTTGGACACATGATAGTGAGCACCTCAAATCTACAATGACCCCTTGATGGTACCTGGGAAGACAAAAGGCCTTGCTGATCTTCCAACATAGTGCATAAATTGACAAGCTACCACAAGGGTGTGACAAGAAATAATGAATAATTCAGCATGCTATCCTGTATGTATGTTAGAAAGAGAGAAGCAAAAAAATAATAAATAAATATAATTAAAAAGACACTTTCCTGACTTATATCAAGAGGTTTTTTTTAACAGCATCCTGGTGAGCCTCTCCCACCCTTTCTGGGAAAGAAGTCCAGGAAGAGCAAGGTAAATGGTAAACCTTATCGATCTCTTTATTTCCGGGTATTTCTGTTTTCCAAGATGACCTACCATCAACATTGTCAAGCACCATCAAAGCTAATAGGAGGGGAATGAGGAAGGGAGAGGTTCAAAAAGCCTAGGATGGTAACCAAGCACCAGGCACTATTGGGTTTGATTTTCAACTTTAATGCTTTTAAACAGCCAAGTGCCACTTTAGATTGTACATCCATTCAGGCCTATTTGATCCATGCCTAAACTGATCTCCCACTAAATATGCTTATAAAAAAGATTTTCTAGCATGGTCCATATTAAATGTTTTTTCTTATGAAAAAGTCAAAAGGACAAAAGAGATTAATATGCAGCACCGAAAATAAATAATTACCCTTCCTTTTATTCCTATGCAACTTAAACTACAATATTAACAACAACAACAAAGCCTTAATCCCAAACTAGTTAGGATCGGCTACATAAATCCTTTTTCTCCATTCAGTTCTATTCTAAGTCATAGTTTTTATAAGGTGCAAAAATCTAATTCTTTTTTTATCACTTCCTTTCATGTGATTTTCGATCTACCTCTACCTTTTTTTCCTCTATATGTATCAAGTTACTCCTCTGCACATGTGCATCTCTAGGTTTACGTTGCACATGTTCAAACTATTTAAGTCGTTCTTCCCTTAAATTGGAAATACTTCTACCTTTTTACGAATGGTTTCATTTCTTATTCTATCTTTTCTTGTATTACCACACATCCATCTTATCATTCTCATTTGCGCCACATTCATCTTATGCACGTATATTTTTTTAACTGTCATAAAGCATAGATGATCTTATGGCTATCCTATAAAACTTTTCCTTCAACTTGACAGGTACTCTACAATCGCATAATATTCTAATTGCACTTTCTATTTTATCCAATCTACTTTAATCCCATGGACATCATCCTCAATCTCTCCTTCCTTATAACTAATCAATTCTAAATACTGAAAATAATTATTTTTAGTAACTTCATATCCTTAATTTGTACTCTACATTCATCTTCATTTCTAATTGTACTAAAATTGCATTTCATATATTTTGTCTTTGGCCTACTTAACCTAAAACTTTTAAATTTTAATGCATTTCGCCATATTTCTAACTTACGATTAACTTCAGCCTTAGTTTCATCTACTAGTAATATATCATTTGCAAATAACATGCACCATGAAATATCATCCTGAATATATCCAGTAAGCTCATCTATAACTAAAGCAAAAAGATAGGAATTAAGAGCAGATCCCTAATGTAAGCCTACTTTAATAGATAATTCGCTAATATTACCATCAATAATTCTTACACCAGTAACTGCCTTATCATACATATATTTTATTATGTTAATATACCTAACAGATACTTCTTTCTTTTCTAACACCCACCATAAGATTTTTTTAGGGACCCTATCGTATGTTTTCTCTAAAACAATAAAAATTATATGAAGATCTTATTTCTTTTTTCTATATATCTCCATTAACCTCCTAAGAAGAAAAATAGTTTTTATAGTCGATCTTCCTTGCATAAAACCAAACTGATTTTCTGATGTTTTTATAATACATATCAGCTTATGTTCAATCACTCTCTCCCAAAGTTTCATAGTATGACTCATGAATTTGATACCATGATAATTAAAGCAGTATTGAATATCTCCTTTATTCTTATAAATTGGTACTATAATGCTCTTCTTCAATTCATTAAGCATCTTTTTAGTTTCTAAAATCCTATTAAATAAATTTATAGCAAATTTATTGCCCACTTTACTTCAATATTACCTAAACATTTTCAAACTTTTATAGAAATCTTATCAGATCCCACAGTTTTTCTTACTTTTATTTTTTTATAGCCTCATTTACTTCAGATGTCCTAATTCTACGAGTATATACCATAACTTTATCCTCAATGAAGCTCATAGGGCATCTTAAATTATCTACAAGATTTTCATTTAATAATTTATTAAAATAGCTTCTTCATCTTTCTTTGATCTCTTTCTTCTTAATCAAAACTTTTTAATTATCATCTTTAATGCATTTAACCTGAAACAAATCTCTAGTTTTCTATTTCTTATTCTTACAATTCTATATATGTTTTTCTCTCCATCTTTAATTTTTAGCTTATGATATAATTTCTCATATGCCTTACACTTAGCCTCCCATACTATCCTTTTAACTTCTTTCTTAAGCATCTTATAGTTTTCATATGCTACTTTATTCTTACATTTAGGTAGTTTTCTTTAACATTCTCTTTTAACTTTAACTATTAATTAAACTTTCTCATTCCACCACCAAGTTTTCTTATTATATGATCCTTTTCTTTTGACTCTTCTAATACCTCTATAACTACTTTTCTAATACTATCAACCATCTCTTCTCATATGGTATTAATCTCTTCATATATACTCCATTTTTCTTACTTCATCACTCTATCTTTAAAAGTTATTAGTTTCTCTCCTTTTAAATTCCACCATCTAATCATTGGATTCTTATACCTTGCACTCTTTCTCCTTCATTTTTGAATACATACATTCATAACTATTAATCTATGTTGTGTAGTTAAGATCCTCACTCAGTATAACCTTACAATCTTTACAAAACACTCGATCAATCTTTCTAATAAGAAAGAAATCTATTTGACTAGCATTATATTCACTTTTAAAAGTTATCAAATAAGAGTCCTCTTTTTAAAATATGCATTGAATAATAGTAAATCATATGCTATCACAAACTCTAAAATGGCATTTTTCTCGTTATTTTTATCTTCAAATGCATAACCATATACTCTTTCAAAACCTATATTATACTTTCCTACATGTCCGCATAAATATCCTCCAATAAATATTTTTTCTTCAGTAGGAATCTCTTAAATTAGTCCATCAATATCCTTCCAAAAACTTTGCTTTGTCTCACTATCTAAACCTACTTGAGGAGCATAAGTACTAATAATATTTATCAACTCCTCATCTATCACTAATTTAATTAAAATTATTTTATATCCTATCCTCTTAATGTCTACACCTTTATCTTTTAGGCTTTTATCTACAATAATTCCTATTCCATTTTTATTTCCATCTTTGCCTATATGCCAAAGTTTAAAACTATCAATCTCTTTTGCTTTTTCACCTATCCACTTGGTCTCCTACAAGCAAGCTACTTTAATTCTCCTTCTGATCATTATATCTATTAGTTCCATTAACTTTCCTATTAATGACCTTATATTATAAGTTGCTAAACATATTTTATTTTATTTTTATTTTTATTTTTACTTTTTTGGACTAACTTCCTTACCCATTCCTGTCAATGAAGGTGTGGGAACCCTTGCTTATTTTTCATCATATCCAGGCGCCGATGTGACGCGTCACATTCGAGGACCGCCCTAACTATCCTTGCCATTTCCACTACATCTAGAGTCCGATACGGCGTGTCGCTTTTGGGGAACACCCTATCTTTATTGATTTTCTTTATTGAATTCATGTTCATAGGGTGTGACTATAATTTTGCACTAGTTGTCAACCTACCGCACCCCTCCTTTGTTCGAGCTTGGGACCGGCTATATATAAAAGACTCATGCATAGGCAGAGTTATGCAACTTAAACTATAAAGAGGCAAATATGTAGTCAAAACTGCCACATTAAATGCAAAACAAACTTTACAACTTCAAGAATGCATGCATGCATGTGCACATATGTATGTAAGCATGCATGGCAGGATCCTGGATGGATATGTACATGTGTGTATACAGGCAAGATCTATGCATATACAAATATGCCTGTAAATGATAGAAAAACTTTTCTAGGGCAGAAAGTGCTAAGAAAATTGTTAAGAAGATTCTAGCAAGTGCAGAGAGATGTTTTTTGGGATGTATTAGTGATTAATTTTGAATCTTCTCAACATGTCTAGCTTACCAGGCTTAAGCTCAGATCATGCTTTGGCTTATTCTAAGCAACCAAGAGCGCTTGGGGACACACAATGGATATTTTAATGTGAGGCTTAGGCAGACTCTGGCTAAGTCTAAGCTCAACTCTTTGACATAGTTAGTTTTTACTGAAAATTCATTCTGTCTAATCCCAGCCCTTGCTTGTAATAAGAACCAGCTTACACCAAATTACTAAGACAATAATTTTTCTGTGCAGCTAAAATTGTATGAGTAAAATTTTCAGAAAAATGTATGAATATTTTCTTGATTCAGTAAATCTTTCTTGAATCTACCGCCACAATATAAAAATCCCCCAATCTACGCTATGCACAGAGTTAACAAATTTTATGTCTTAATTTTTAAGAATAATATATTGCTTATATCATACTCCTCCAAAAGTTTACTTTGTTAATGTCAAACTTCTTCAAATAAATCACTGGATGCATCAGGGGACTCCTGAAGTTCCCAATTTCCCTTTAACACCTAATCCAAAATATTCTTCTCTTACATAGGATGCCCAACTTCCATTGTCATTAGCTCAGAGTCACCTTTGTCATCTTTGGGTTTTAATAGCCGAAGCCACCAACCGTCTTTTAAATTTTAGACTTTCAAAATATCTTAAAAGCAACAGCCTGTTGATGTCTGAAAATATTAATATCATGAATTTTAGCCTCATACCCCTATAAACTTGCAAGGGCTCAACAATGTAATCTATCCAACCCCCTTTACTTAGGCTGACTGAAACCATGAGATTGCAAAGAACAAATATTTTTACTGCAATTTCAATGACTGCACACACCATGAGAGTAGACACCTTAAACCACCTAATCAACCACCAGACCTGTTAACAAACTATTTTCATAATTCAAGCATCCAGCCTGCTAACTTATTCCTTGAGTATTTCATGATCCAAATTTAATTTCACATGTTCAATTATTCCATCTCCTTAACATAAGATAGCAAGTGGCCCCTTGCCTTATGTAGACTATTCATCAAAGTGGTGAACACCTCAAAATGGTAATCTAAGTTGTCTCAAAGCATCTTACTAAGGCCAATGAAGGAAGAGGACCTCCTTGCCTCAACACCCCACTACCAAAGCCTCATTCAATTAATCCATTAATAACAATGAAAACATGAGGCGCACAGCCGCAACCAATTTCCCTGTTACCTGGACACTTCAAAATCTGCAAGTTTTATTGGCCATGTCTGGACGCTCGGATACCTGAACACTCCATGGCACTCCTTGACCCTTCAAATCAGTGAACTATGATGACATCATGGTTACATATCAACTTTTGGCACATATACCTAGAAGTTTTCTAATCTAATATAAAATTAAGAAAAAGATTTATGAATTTCTACAAATTTACAAATCAATTGATCCAGCAAATTATACAGTCTATACATATTTCTATATATATTTAAGGACACATCTCTCCAACAAATTAAACATTCTATACATATTTCTGTATACATTAAAGGATGCATCTCTGTAATATCAGCATGTCTCCATATCTGATCTGTTGAAAGATCCTGTATCCGACAATTCAGGACCCTTGGATGCTTGACACCCATTGGTAATCATTGGCAATCATCTTTTCTGAAGAAAACAATAAACATCCAAATACCACCTTATTAGAAATCCATCTCCAATGAAATGAAAAGGAGTACATCACAAGTCTTCTTCTATATTCAAAAAGGGGATCATGCCCTATACGAAGTTTGAACTTTCAATGCATTCCTTAGCTTCTAAGTGGGTGAAATATGGCCTTGTTGATTTATCCATATCAATAATCATAATCATCAAGCTCTATCCCAACTACATTTTGGTTAGCATAACCATAACTACAACATGAGCTCACGTGCACAGCACATACATCAAGCCTTATCCAATTAAATTCAGAAACATTTTGGTCAAAGCCTTTCTCACCAACTTATTCAAAATTCCTTAAATAAACATGCATACTCTCTGACTTGCTTAATATGGTAATGAGTTCATCCTCTTTCACAAAAGTGGTTGCTCCTTGAATAGCAGGCATCGAATCATGTAATATTAATTGGATAGATGATACTTTGGCATGTATCTAGCTTATTGTCTACTGACATGCTTAAAGAGATATACAATATCAATTAACTTCAAATAAACAAACAACATTAATAGTATCATCAAGGTTCGCCATCTCGGCACCGGACCCCCATATCGGTACTACACTGATACAGTGTCTATATGCCCAATATGTAGGTTGATTCAGAGTACCAAGACTTGGTACCAGTACCAAGTCTCCATTTGGTACCAGTACAATATGCCTAATACAGGGTAGTACGCAACAGTATGGCATGCCATATTAACATGGCCTGGAAGAAAATTGCCAAAATATAAACAATAGAAAGAAACCTATCTCTCCAAGAAACAAACATGATGTGAAGTTAAGAGGACAAAGAAGGAATCGCTTTTGGCAGGCAGAACACCTTAAAAATTGTTTTGTTATGGCCAACTTATTGCAAAGTACATAAAAAGGCCATTAACAGCAAAGTACATAAAAAGGCCATTAACAGACCACACAGTTAATCATACTTATTGCTCACATGGAAGCAACTAAAAGGACAAAAATAGCTTCAGACAATTTGGTACCTAAGAATATCAAAAATATTCTAGTATGGTATTATTTTAAGAACATAACTTTTCAGTCAGTCATGGGTAGTTACTGTATGCTGCCAATTCTTATTCTGAAGAGCAAGATACTTTGGTAACACAATATCTACAATAATTGAAACTTTAATAGGAATAGACAATATGACCTTAAAAAATTATCAACCAACTCATTTATCATCAATTATAAACCAGGATACAGTATCCAAAAATAGCAGATGTATAAATAACTACAAACAGGGCAAGCATATTTTCATGGATCAAGACAACTGAAAATTAATTCACTTTGGAAACATATCTAATTTTGCAGCTCATATCAAGGCAGTATCATGTCACTCAGGTATGGTCATGGTAAAGGGGTTGATGTACCATTATATTGTGCAAGCCAATCTTTGCAGCACTCATCAACAGCATGGATTGGCACAGACCACTACAGATCCTCAAAGACCCATTTTCCTCTACAAGCCCTTGCATGTGACTGACACAGCACAAGACGAGTGACCTGGCTGTGGTATATTATACTTTAACCCCAGTTCAATCCCACTTAGGTAGAAAATAAATTAAGGTACAGACACAATTTTATTTGCTTAGCTTTATGTCAATTCAAGACCAACACATTCTCAAATAAATGGATCAGATTTAAGTCACATCCAGTGTTTTTATGTATTAGAATCAACCAATACGAAAACGTGAAGTGCTTAGCCAAGCAACTGAATAATCCAAATGCCACATAAAGTTGTCTGGTACAGCTTATGGGCAAACCCTTTATGACCTAATTATGGAAGTTGAAATTTTCAAGAACATATTTCAAATATGCAAACAATCTAAGAAACAAACCTCTATTATGTCAAGGGAAATGAGTTCATCTACAACATAAATAGAGAATGTAGTGCCAATTCAATGCCCTTGAAACTATCTGGGCATATTAAGAACTAACAATTTAGCTCAAACTTTAATAGTACACTGAACTGATTGTAATAGCAAATTCTCATGCAGCTTGAAATCAACTTGAGATGTGGCTTAATAAAGGTTTCATCGACTAACAAAGCAGCTGAATTTCAGCTTGAACTTAAGGTCGGCATATAAAAAAGCAAAGCTTGAGATTTGCTTAACTCACTAATATTCTACTTGATTGGGTGTGAGAATAATTAAACGCATTAAAAATCAATACATATATAAGTTTAGATATTCATCATTTACAAAAATCAAGTATCTTGACTAGTTATGTGTTAATGAGTTATATGTAATTAGAGCCCTTAGATTTCATTTAAATGACCAGTAAGCATATTCATCGCTATACATATGTTGGGGTCCCTCACTTGGGCTCCACAACAATGGGTTCAACAACCTCCAACCTCATAAAATCTGGTTCAGAAATTTGATAAAACACCTGGAGTGTGCCCAGAATTTGTTCCCTTTGTGAGTGAAGATTCAGTCCTTCGATCCTTGCCACTGTTACAAATGTTCTTGCCCACCTTCCCAAGCTTTTTCCTGAAGAAAAGGTACCCCAAGAGCCTCCAACCGCTGTTCCAAAGCCCCCTTCACTCAAACCGCCCCACACCTTGGGCGTTCCACCCTTGGTTCCTTGCACACTTCATACAGATTTGAGAGGATTTCCACATCAAGATCAAGCACAAAATGAGATCTAACATGAACAAACCAGATTTGACCACAATGAAGAACACTACTCCAATAACCAACAAATCCCACCTATTACAAGCCTCCAAAATAAAGAAAAATACAGCAGTAAAGAAAAATGATAGATAGAAGAGATCTCCCCACTACAGCCCGTGGTTTGATCTCTCTAGCTAAGGAATAAACCTACCCCCTTGCCAGCCCAAGTAGACACTGTATTGCTACGCCGCTACCGATCTCAAGTTTGCCGATGAAGACAAACTCTAGTCGCCATAAGCACTCTCCAAGAGCTCCCAAAATATCCAAGATAAAACCCTCTTGCTCATCCACACATCCTTTTTATATGGACTCCCACAATGACCCAAATACCTACGACCCAACAAAACCATACAAACATAACAAAAGACCCATACCAACATGACAAAAGACAAGATAAGTTAATACGAAAGACATCATAAGGATCAACTAGTAGCATCAAGTGGGTCCAATGTACTTCCTCATGCTTTGTCCCGAATTCGTGCGCTCCTACGCCTTGGTGCTTCACCATTCCCTCCCCCTTCGAGAACTCCCTTGTCCTCAAGGAATAGGTTCGGAAATTGTTTGGCCACATCCTCATAGTCTTCCCATGTCGCTTCCTCCACCGGTAGCCCTTTCCAATGAATCAACACTTGCCACACATCATCACTTCCCTTGCCTTCTTATGCTTCCGATAACGAAGAACCACTTCGGGCTTTAGTAATATTGTTCCTTCCTCATCAAAAGAAGGCAGCTCTTCAACAACATACTCCGGTTCTCCCATCATTTTCTTCAATGCAGTCACATGAAACACAGGATGAAGGAGAGAAGATTCAGGCAATTTTAACTTATATGCTATCTCTCCAACGCGCTTGACACCTTAAAAGGCCCATAGTAACGCTGTGAAAGCTTGACATTAAATCTCTTCTTGAGTGATTTTTGCCTATATGGTTGTAACTTGAGATATACAGTCCCCGGGTTCAAAGCTTACATCCCTCCTGCCTTGGTCATAATACTTTTTCATTCTATCTTGCGCCTTCATGAGTGCCTTCTTCACATTAGTAATTCTTCACATTAGTAAGAACTTCATCTCTTGTTCTCAACTCCTCCACCTCATCATTCTTGGCTCTTCCCTTTTCATAACTATTCAACATGGGAGGTGACCTTCCATATGTTACCTCGAATGGGCTTGTGTTGATGGAAGAATGATATGTGGTGTTGTACCAATATTCAACCCATGGCAGGTATTCTTTCCATCTTGATTATTCATCATGACAATAGCACCTAAGATATTGCTCCAATGTTCGGTTCACCACCTCCATTTGCCCATCCGTTTGGGGGTGATAGGATAAACTAGCTTTTAGCTTACTACCTTGCAAAGTAAAGAGTTCTTGCCAAAAAGAACTCATGAATAATGCTCCCCGATCCGTCACAATACTTCGTGGTATTCCATGCAACTTTACCACATTTTCAATAAAAATTTTTGCTACACTACTAGCGGTGAAAGGATGCCGAAGAGGTATAAAATGCGCACCTTTACTCAATCTATCCACAACAACCAAAATGGCTTCATGTCCTCTACTCGTCGGTAGTCCTTCCACAAAGTCCATGGAGAGATCTTCCCAAATCCTTGCCGGTATTGGTAATGGTTGTAGCAAACCCATTGGAACCCTTTGATCATATTTAACTTTTTGGCATATGTCACATTTGGCCATCATTTCCTTCACCTCCTTCTTTAAGCCCTCACAATAGAACAAATGTTTCACCTTAAGATATGTTCTCAACCATCCGGAGTCTCCCCCTTCTTTACTATGGTGGAAATGAGTCAATATCTCCTCCCGTAGCCCTGGTACACATGGAACATAAATACAATCATCATAGTACAGCAATCCACTCCTCATTTTATAGCCCTCAACTCCCATCTCTTTTTTCTCAAGCTTTTCACAAATCTCCAATGACCTCTTGTCAAGTTGCACCGCTTCACGCACCTTGTCCCAAACCTCCCATTCAAGACCACTAAGAGCATGCAAACTTGCTTCATTTTCGGTATAAACCGTCCACAACATAGAGCTCCCTTCCTTCTGGATAAAGCATCGGCCACCTTGTTTTCCTTCCCGATCGGTAGACTATGTCATACTCAAAACCCAACAACTTTACCATGAATTTTTCTTTGCTCGGTGTGACAATTTTCTACTCTAAAAGATGCCTCGAAAGGTTGTTGATCCGTCGCGATTGTGAATCGCCTACCCAAAAGATATGGTCTCCAAACTTTGTTGCATGTATTACCGCTAACATCTCACGGGCATATGTACTCCAAGTTTTCTTCATAGGACCCAACGCTTTGGAAAGGAAAGCTAATGGTCTTCTTTCTTGCACTAACACCGCTCCAATTCCTTCCCCACTAGCATCGGTACACACTTCGAAAGGCTTCTCAAAATTTGGTAGTGCCAAAACCGGAGTTTGAGTCATAGCCCGCTTCAAGTCTTCAAATGCTTGTTTCGCCTCATCACTCCATACAAAACTATCTTTTCCCAACATGGATGTTAAAGGTTTAGCAATCAGCCCATAGTTCTTCACAAACCTTCTATAGTAGCCGGTGAGTCCCAAAAATCCCCTCAATGCAGTGATATTGGAAGGTAGTGGCCAATCCACCATAGTTTCTATCTTCTTGTTATCAACCTTCACCCCATTTCCAGAAATGATATGTCCAAGATACTCTAACTCTTCTTGAACAAACTCACATTTTGCCAACTTGATGAAGAAATGGTGCTCCTCCAACAACCTAAGCACCGTCTCTAAATGACCGACATATTCTTCCATAGACTTGGAGTATATAAGAATGTCATCAAAAAATACTAGCACAAATTTGCGCAAGAAAGACTTGAATGCCTCATTCATAGCGGCTTGAAATGTGGAGGGGGCGTTGCACAACCCAAATGGCATGACAAGGTATTCATAGTGTCCCAAGTGTGTCCTGAAAGCCGTTTTGTGCACATCATCTTTCTTCATTCTGATTTGATGGTACCCCGCTCTCAAATCTAATTTGGTGAAGACCACCGCACCATGTAACTCATCCAACATCTCATCCACCGTGGGAATGGGAAAACGGTCCTTCACTGTAGCTTCATTTAGGGTCCTGTAGTCGGTGCAAAACCTCCATGAACCATCCTTCTTCCTTACCAACAACACCGGTGAAGAGAAGGGACTAGTACTGGGTCGAATCAACCCTTGGTTCAGCATTTCTTCCACTTGCCGCTCTATTTCTCATTTCTGAAAATGGGCATAACGATAAGGGGGAACATTCACCGGTCTTGCCTCATCCCGTAGAACAATTCGGTGATCAAAGGACCTACTTGGTAGCAACCCATTTAGTAGCTCTAAAACATTTTTGTGCTCTTCAATCACATGCCTTATTGAAGTAGGTAGTTGCTGCAATTTTTCTGCTTCACCCTCTTCACCTTGCTTCCCATCATCCCGTGCTTGATTGGTATTTGCTAGTACAATGGCAAAACAACATGCACCACTCCGGTATAATTTTTTCATCATATTTGCTTCACATTGCTGAATTTCTTTGGAGATTAGTGCTTTCCAAACCCTCTTTTTGCCACCAAATTTGAATTCCATTGTCATAGACCCATAGTCGGTCAACACCCTTCCAACACTCTTCAACCAAGCACTTCCAAGTACTACATCTAAGCCCACAATAGTGATGACATGCAGATCTGTAACAATCTTAACACCTTGAACATTGATCTTCACATCCCGCACCACCTCATCACATTTCAGCTTTTCTCCATTAGCAACCTTTACCTCAAATGGTTCAACCGCTACTCTCCGGAGTCCAATCCTCTTGATAATGTTAGCATTAACAAAGTTATGGGATGACCCACTATCCACCAACAAAGTCACTTCATGTTTTTCAATCCACGCCATAAGCCGCATAGTGGATGGTGCTTTTACCTCCGACATAGCATGAAGGCACAACTCCGCTTCCTCTCCCTCCAATGCCACTCCATGGCCCACTTCATCATCGGATTCACCATTGAAATTTTCAGCACCTTCATCATCGCTATCATCCATAATCATGAACACTTGGCCCGTTTTGCACTTATGTTCCTTACTCCACTTTTCTCCACACTTGAAACACAACTCCTTTATACGTTCTTGTACCTCATCTTTGGATAATTTTGTTACCTCCTTTTTGCCTTTGATGGGTTCTTTCAAAATTTCTTTTCCTTTCCATGGTGCTTTGGATGACTTTCCAACTTGCCCATCCTTACCTTGACGTTTTTCAGCATAGTAGCTATCTTCCAAAATTTTCGCCATCTTCATTGCCTCTTGTAGGTGCCTTAGTTGTTTCAATTTAAGTTCCCTAGCCAACCATGGTTTCAGTCCTTCAAGAAAAGCCCCCATAAGTGCCTCCTCCGACCAACCCCTCACCAACGTTTGGAGCCGTCTAAACTCTTCAATGTAACTTTGCACCTTCCCTTCTTGTTTCAGTTTGGCTAATTGCCCATGGTGATTTACCACCGGGGATGGTCCCCATTGTTCCATGAATTCATGTTCAAAGGCCGTCCAACCAAGTCTCCTTTCTTCTTATTCAAATCTGAATTTAAGCCACCGCCACCATTTACTAGCCTTTCCATCCATGAAGAAACAAGCCACATCTACCCTCTCATCTCTGGGCACCTCATTCACATGAAAATAGTGTTGGGCTTTGCCCAACCACTCATGAGGATCTCCACCATCAAAGCGAGGAAAATCAATCTTTGGTTTTCTTGGTTTCTGATCATGGTAACTCCCCTCCCTTCTATCGTGTCCATCTCTATCCCCACGCCATCCATGTCTCCTTCGTGGCCCATAGTGATGCCCATGACCAATGGCCCTCCTCCTACGCAATGGCCGCCCATCATTAGAAGCCTCGCTGTCCTCTTCCTGGAAGTCCCAATCATTCTGCCCACGCCTATGGTAAGAATCCCGTGAATAGGCTGAATTATCAAGCCATCTCTCTACTGCAATTCCTCTGCCTTCAACTCTGCCTCCCCGCCTCCTTTCTTTCCATTCCGGCTCCTCCTCATGCCTTGATCTTTCCGAATCAGAGTCACCGTGAGATTGAGAGCAAATATCAACCAAAATATCTAGCCATCTATTTACTCACCCATCTTTTGATTAGACAAAAGGAGGGAAAAGGAAAATATACTGGAAGCCAGTATTGTTTCTTGACTCTAGCAAAAAGTTGGGGAACACTAATTTATGACCTCAAAAAACAAAATTCACTCAAGATAAAAGAAAATTAAGTTTGTATGCCAAATATATACCAAAACTCGATGTTCTAGAAAATTGATGCTGAATCTCATAGTTACCGCTAAACTAAGCAACCCAAAATTTTTCTTCAAAAAGTTAATAGGTAGATACATAAATCAGGAAAGTTTCACAGACTGGGTGCAACTGCAGCATCATATCTACAGAAAAATTATGTAACGAAGTTGTTCCTGCTTGAAATCCTCTTACCATTTCAAACAGCTTCTCATTCTAGTAGCAATGCTAAAATCGAATAACAAATTCAAGATTAGGTAGAAAATGCATCACATCTCAATAAGAAAAAAGAAAAATGTTTATCTTTTAGCAGAGAAGAGAGTGAAAAGATAATACCTGGCAGCAGAAAATAACAATATGTTTAACAGGACAACATTATTCATCAATCCAAACTGACTTCTCATTCTAGTGAATATAGCAAAGAATTAGAAATTGTAGCATACAATATGCATCACAACTCATAAAACAAAGAAACACACGTGCATGTTCACATTTATGAACCAGCTGAGGAGAGCCTCCAATGATATAGCTAGGCAGCATAATGTAAAGTATATTCAATCTGACAACATGAATTTTCAATACATGGACCTCGATCAACAACTATATCATATAAATGACCCAAACTGTGGCATCCTTTGCTAACATATGTTAAGAAAACGGGGCAACAAAGGCTAAGAATATCAAGTTAATTTATAAACCTGCATAGTTTCCTCTATCCAGTGATTTCTTCACTATTTTTTTTTTTTTAATTTTTTGCTTGAACTATCAAGAGATAGCTTCTTAGAAATCATTCATCATAACAATATCAGTGTTTCTTGTTAAACCACTAAAGAATTTCACTCACAAGCCACTTGTGAATGTGATATCCAATAAGGCCAAACCAATATAAATTGGATTTGCTAACTTGATTATATGTAAAATTAATGCACCCCCTAAAGGAACCAGTAATTGAGAATCAAAAAGTTCACTCTTCTACATATCTGAGAAAGGAACTAGGATTTCTCACTAGCCGATGAGATGTGATGCCAGTTTTCATGACCATGGTAGGCCATATCAATTAGTAAACACATTATGAACATCATGTAAACAAAATGATTCATATTCAGCAGGATGAAATAACTACAACCACAACCAACAAGGTGTTTCAGAAAGCCATATCAGCTCACACTGTCGTATCAAGAGGCAAGTCACCTATCATATTAATCATCTTCAGATTCTTATTTACAACATCAATCCAGGTCAGAGAAAAGTTTGCCCATTCAATTTTATGACCCTTAAACCCAGATAAAAACCACTGCTCACCAAACTTTTTTAAAAAAAACATTCTGAAATTTGATAGGTGATTATGGAGATTATCATCAAGAATAGGCATATGCTAGTGATAAATGATGATAAGTGACAGCTGGGGTTTTTAAGGTTCCTAAAAATAAATAAAACTCCAAAAATGGTAGGGATATTGAAAACTATCTGCAGAAGACACCATGAATACAAGGAAAGTATTAAATTCACAAATTTGAGCACTGGTAAAGGATACAGTAAGAGAAGATTTAAGTCCACTGGAATGAGATGAGTACTGTTGCTTCTGTACCATTCCAACAGGAAACCGGTACTCAAGACAGCTTCGAGACACCAGTTCTTTTGAATTAGGACATCCCAGTTTATCCTGCTGCATCCCGATAAGTCCCATGTTGGGACACACTGGGGTGGACCAGAACACATTTTTTTTCTTCTTTTCTTCTTGTTGTTATAGGCTATTTCACCATGTCCTGGTCCATGCCACGTTATCCTGGTACAATACTGTCCCAAAACCAAACCAGGATAGGACCTGGTACCAAGACTTAATCCATTTGAATAGGAACTGCTTTGACAAAAGAAGCTATTATGGAATTTTTCTGAAAAAAATGATTAGCTCTTTTCTCTTTCATTAAAGCTCTATAATTACCGATGAGAAAGAATTTCTTAATCTTGCTCATTAAACTCTATTACCCATTACTAAGAATATCCTAATCCATTTAACTTTTCTTGTACTGCCTACAAGATGTATCACATCTATTTTCAGTGAATATGCAAGGTAACTCTGTAAAATCAGTGCTCTTAAAGGTAAATATGCTCCCAGAATGTACTGTATTTTGGACTGAAATTTCTCCAGAGAAGCAAATGCATAAATGGAAAATGGACATGAATATAAGCACAGTGCTAAACTAATTTAATCAGACTATTTGTCTCTCTAATCTGCTACACTATTTGACATCTCCAAAATAATTGCTGATGGAAGTGCTTGAAAATCTAAGCTTTGTGAAGATTGATGGATAATGATAATAAACAAAACTAAAGGCAAACTTAAAGAGAGGCCCAATTCATGAGGCTCCCACATTGTGGGATCTGGGGAGGGTCAAATATTCGCAGCTTTACCCCCATGTGCGGAGAGGTTGGTTCTGTGCACCTAAATTTGGAAAACCTAAAGATGGGGAATCTTGAACACATTGACAGCCAAAGTTATTGATTCCAATTCAGTGACCACAAAATCAACTTGGCAACAGCTAGGAAACCAAGAGTGAGTTGACAGTGAACTTATTGATTCCAAATTAGTGAAAGCAAAATCAACAAAATTAGGCAGATGAACATGATAAACCATGACTAACTCAATAATATTGACAAACCATGAGGTTAGCTGACAAGCAGAAGAGTGCATCCAGATTTACAATCCATTATAACTTCATGACAACAAAGACTTGGTTGAGAGGTTTAACAGCTACTGCATATCCTACAAAGGCTTTGGTAAAGAAGTTCCTTTACATCTTTGAGAATGGAATTTTACAGCTTCAGCAATAGTGTAATGCGCACCAATAATCCACATACTTCTCAGAGAAAATATTCCCATAAGTAAATAGAATATGACATTATTGTTAACTTCTTCATCTTTTCTCTCATCCTTGAGTGTGTATGCTTAAGTTTTGAGATTTGGCTTAACAGAATATTGGCTGCCCACATCTTGGCAAAGCAGAATGTTGCATCATCAGAGATGTAACAAAAGTGAAGACAAATGGATTTTGCATCTAACCAACACGAGGCATGAAAGTTTCAACAATTAACAGGAAGCAGTATTATCATGGAAATAATACCACTACCTTACATTTCTTTGCATGTGCATGTTTTCTAGGTTTTCTAGTACAAAAATATATAAGGCACAGATTCAAACACACATCATAATTAACAATTGCAAATTAAAGAAAGATGAGATGAGATGAGATGAGGCATGAAGACATCAAAAATTAGGAAATGTTATTCAACAGGGTAGATGTTAAGTCTCATAAGGATATGGCACTGAAAGACAACATGTGGGGTTCACATGAATTAATCAAATATGGAAGCTTACAAAGGACTTGCAACTAAAATTGCCTGTAATCAATCAAAGAAAAGTAGGACAAATTCTAAATGCTCAGCATCTTGGTCGTTAATCAACCTGCGAAGCTGTGTCTGTTAACCACACAAGTAGAACTTGAAATATATGCAGACCAGCAAAACATGTGATCAAATGTATCAAAATCGCATACTGTAATTGATGGAATGATTTATTGAAGTTCCTCATTATCAAGCTTTCTGAGCTCAACCTTGTTATGTCCTTTATAGTCACAAAAAAAAAAAAAAAAATCTAATAATCTAACATTGTATGTAATTAAGATTTGTAATTAGCATAAATTGATAATGCATCTTTACTGCATCAAATTTAACTATTATACTATTATAACTACCTTTAATGAATAATTAACAATCAATAGTAACTATTCAAGAGAAGACTAAAGAAATGATGAGAACATATAATAAAGGATGAACCTTTGCTAGTAAATCTATGTCCTCCCTCCCTGGCTTCTTTTCATATCCAGGCGGTGGAAAAGGAAAGCAGCGAGACATTGCACGACAATCCCAGAACTTCTAATTGTCCTAGCTTCTGATACAGCTGTTCCAGTAAGGGAATGGACGGCCAACCATGCTCCTGTCCATGCACCATAGCCCCACACTCATTTCGGGCTTCAAAACTGCTCTATTTCCATGTGCCACAGCTTAATGCCCTAATCAACCAAAGGAGAACTGAAAACCTCCAAGCTGAGTAAACACTGGCCAGGCTTTGCTGCAGGTGGCAAGCAATAAACGAGCCCCACAACTATTCTCCAGATCAAATCAAAGTCTCAAGAAGTTCATGCACCGTCTTGCACAAAATTCAGCACGCCGGGCTCACAACCCAGGATGCCCAACAGCAGTCAGCTAAAATCCTTCGAAGTCGTGAACACCAACCAATAAATGGACTCCAAAGCAAATTCTGAAGAAAACTACCAACTATAAAGTCCCTGCTCTCGAGATATCTGAGTGTAGTTTTGCAAAGAAATCCAGCACTCGGCTTCCACCACCAAACGACCAATAAATGCTCGAAGAAGCTCAGTCGCAGTGATACCGATAGCAGAAGTACCAGAATTGAAGTAACAACCAGCAGAATTTTAACGTGCAATCTTCTTCCATGGCCAGGAAAACCACTAGCATCTCACATCACACGATCAAAAGGACCAAACAACCCATCTCAATGAAGAAGAAGAAGAAACAACCAGGCAAACTGAAAACCTGGGCCACCAGAAAGATCCACTCCGAGATGGCTCATTATCCAATCTCCAAGCCTGATCACCCAATCCAGGCACTGAACCCTCGTGCTGGTGGCGATCAAATAGGCCAAACCCTAGAGGAAGAGACCAAAATCGAGCAACCGAGCAAGTAGAGAAACCCTAGAGGGGAGATTGGGGGAAGGGTAGAAAACGGGAGGGTTTTTATTTTGGGGGAGGGGGAATGGAGGGGAGGGATCGAGGGATTAAATGAGGAGATCACCGAGGTTCCGAAATGAGAAGAGGAGTGAATAAAGGAAACGAAATCTCTCTCTCTCTCTTTCTGGCTTAAGGTGTTGTTCTGTTTTGGGTTCCTGGAGACTTCGGGAAGGGAGGGAATTTCCTTCCGTCCTTCGCTCTTTCCTCTGATGAACCCCGAGGAGAGGAGAAAGCGTTGTTAGAGGTCCAGGGAAGGGGCATTTATAGAGAGAGAGAGAGAAGCGAAGGAGCGAGAAATTCTATATTTTATTTAGAAGATGCCAATACGGCGATGGTGCGGCAAAACCATGATGAGCGGAAGAAATCCGTTCGATTGCGTTGTGTGCGGGAATAAAGGCCTTACTTCAAGGGCAAATCTACTCTTTTATCTTTTCATTGAAATATTTGTTTCCAAATGAATAGATTAGAGGGGAATAAATATGATTCTCGTTCCTTCTTTTCTAACCTGGATGGGAGCGAGGCCGCCGAAACGTGGACTTATTCCAAGGTATCCCTACTTTATTCCCGCAGACAGCGGCTGGTGGTGAAACAGTAGGAAGGGAAACAAAGGAGACTGCAGGAACACGTTTCCTAAATTAGCGCTCAAAACCGAGAGGGGAAACGAAGGAAATGCTTGAGAGGACCGGGTTCCCCTGGTTGGAAAGGTGAGGTCAGACCACAAACCCATGTGAGAGGGCCTGAGGGGTGCCTCTTTCCTTTTTTTTTATTTTCATTATTTTATTACTATTATTTTCTCACCGCTTGGATGGTAGGTAGCTCACAAGAAAACAAGAGGAATGGATCTTAGATATGCAATGCACTGTATGCATACTGGATATAGTTTTTATCTATATCCCTCTTCTATCATCTTAATCTCCATAGAAATATATATCATTTATCTCTCTCACGATCTCATTCTTCAAAGAAATATATAATGATAATAGAAAGAAAAATAAAAAAACACAGATAGGAACAGAGTAGTATAGCAGGCACATAGCACACCTGAGTTCCATCCAAATAAGAATAGAAGTAGAAGAAAAAGGAGGCTATTTTGCCATCTCCTTTGTTGAAAGATGACTGGTCAAGCTATGTGGGGCCAAGTTCTTTTTACCTTGCTTGGATGTGAAATGGCTGAACGGGAATGGCACGCATGGATGCATCTCATGAGGTGGCTGGCTTAAGCTTGTGGATTTTGGAGTTATTTTGCATCATATGGAGAGAGTGATGCGTGCAAGCTAAGTTCCATTGCATGTCTTCTACTTTTAGTGAAAACGTGGCACTTGATGAACTATATGATTGTGTCACAAATGTGGCATTGAGGATGACAATAATTGTTTACAAATCTTGATTTTGGATTGAGAAGAATAAAAAAAAAAGGATGCCAAAGAAAGGAAATGCATTGAATGAGGACCTAAAGAAAAAAGAAAATATTGAAGCTTTTGCATGCATGGATTTAAGAACTGGTATGGTTGTCTCATGGTTAGCAACATATATGATGGTAGTATGCAATTCATGACAAAAAATTCCATTTCAGCATAGCAACATTCAAACGACTGGCACATGCCCCACTTGATGTAACCTTTTATTCAAGTCTCAATTTAGATATTGCTTTTGATGTGACACATAAATGATAGAAAGTCTTATATTTAGAGGTGAATTATGGTGATCCATGTGTCATTAGATTCTGATGTGCATCATTAATATTCAAACTTTACTATATGTGTAGCCTTTCAAATAGACATTAAGCACATAATATTGCATGCTTAATATGATAAGGTGGCTTATTTAAGAGGATAAGAAAGATGACAAGGTATGATGTGAGCCTTACGGTCCAATACATATCTCACGCTACATGTTGCTAAAGCTAGATTTGAGCTAAATATAAGACTAAACTACTAATGTAAATAATAATAATAATAATAATAAAGAAAAAGGTAAAATATGATCGAAAAAATGTTGATCTTATCGATGGCAGGTAACATTCATTTCTTGCCATTCTAATGTTTCCTTTGTGTTGCATTAAAAATCTTGAAATGTATGTTATCTTTTAACAATTAAGATTTTATTAATCATCGCCTCTACAAGAGAGTAACCATTGATGACACACCATTGTGTTAATTGATGACTTCTTAAAATATTTTGCTATGACTAGAGTAAACTAGTCACTTGAGTATGACTAAACTAGACGGGGAGAAGGTATAATATTTGGTTAATAGTGAAGTAGCTCAAGCATCTAAATTTGATAATTTTTCTTTGTTTTTCTTATTTAAAATATAAATAAAATTATATGTCTTTTGTATCTATTTTTTTTTTTTTTTCACATGAGCTAGATAGCACTAGCTTAACCTACCTAATGGAACATAAGACTACCTAAAAAATAATCTTAAATTATAAGCAAAATCAAACTAAACCTATAAATAAGAAAGTGGAAATAAATTTTAAAATCTAAATGTAAAGGAAATTAAAGAACTTAACTAAGACTCCATCAATTGGTGCTATTGTAATATGCCAAGATCTTCACTCGCTTAGCGCTTGCATAGAGCCTATGACACAAGAAAAGTAAACACAAATTAATATGTACCCGAGAAAAAGCAAACTTTATTATTATAAAAATAGGAAAGCAAACTTTATTATTATAAAAATAGGAAGTACATGGAGGGTATTTACACACTTTAAGACCCCTCACATTGATAGGAGTCAAGATAAATGCCTATAGAAAGATTCAAAAATGAAGTCTCAAGATCACTAGAAGAGGTATTGTCACTGTATAAGAGTGCTTTTAGAAGTTAAAAAAATGGATGGCAAAATTATTGCTATGCGATTTGATCTAACATACTACCTATCATTAAATACTTTTGGCTTCAGCATAAACTTGACTCGTGATAACTTAAAACCTTTAAAACTCAATTTTGATCTTACGATCAAAATAAATTGGATGATGTACTAATTCTCTAAAAATTGAACAATTCAATCCTTATTGTCGAATTCCTAATTGTGAATTATTTTAACATTATTTTAATACTTTGCTCTAGTTGTTAGGCTCGTTCTAGCTCCAATTGAGGCAATTCAAGTAGAATTGAAAATTTTCATGATGTCAAATATCATGAAAGGGTTTGAGCTCAAAATTATATATATCTTAATTGGGATAAAGTCATCTTTAGAACAGATGTATATTAGATTATATGTAACATTAAATTTTATAAAATATTAAATGTTTGTGATGCTTGTGTGTGAGGTATCACCTTATAATTCTCTCTTATCTAGTTTATCGGTTGTTCAAGGTCACCAACAATCATGTAACCATGAGGGGTGTAGTTTTGGCTTCCATTATTTTCCCTTCTTAATTGATAAAAATAAGAGGATTCGATTTTAATACCTTCATCTTGTACTTGACCCCAATAATATTTTATGATCATTAGCCTCAATTTTTAATGTTTTGTTATTTTTCTGATTAGATGGTCGATACTATTATTTATGTACATTTAAAAACTTAATGATTTTTTATTTGTTATCATTCTTTCTTCTTTATTCAATAGGATAGCTCTATATAAAGTACAAATATACATTGGATGAAAGTAAGTTTTGATTATTTCATATAGATTGAATTCTAATAAAATAGATTTCAAAAGTTTTATGTCATACCTCAATCCTACCTAAAGAAAGAAACATCCTTCAAATAAAGAAAGAAACATGCTTCAAAAGTTTTATGTCATATCTCAATTCCACCTAAAGAAAGAAACATCCTCCAAATAAAGAAAACTAACCATCTCAACTTTCTAAAAGAAATTTATGAAAATGAAAGCCATTTAATATTTAATTATATTTTATATAGCTAATTGCTTGACTTTGTTTATTAAGAAGAATTCTCCTATCAATCATTGCATGCAATTCTTTTTACCTTACGTTATTGGTGTCTATTGTTATCTATCAACATAAGAGTTTGATACAAGTATCAAATTAGCTTTCTATTTTTACAAATATTAAATCCAAGAACTTGGTTATGATAATCATTTATTTAGGTGCATATCTTTTATTTTTTGAATGATGGGATTTATCTCATCCCCACCTAAGAATAGGCAGGACTTAAACTTAGCATGATAATATTAACATCCAATGATTTTAGAATTAGTTGGCACCTACAGTTATATTTATATCTCTAGCTATATTCATATTTAAAATAAAATGTCGCATGGTTGGCCAAAGCATAACCAATATGTTATATAGTGTTTTCTTTTGAATTAATGTTTATATAGTTTTCATCAAATTATTCTTCAATTTAAAAAGCTTCTAACATAAAAGGTTAAAGAATCTTTCAATGATGTATGAAACAAAAAAAGTAAAAAGTACCATCTAACTCTCAAAAAGAGTAGTCATTAAGGAATGAGATGTGGTGTAGTTAAGTGTAGGCATGGATCGAGGGCAGTCATAGGTCGATCCGAGCTTGGTTTTGACAATTTCAAGGACTAAGCTAAGGTTTTTAACTCATAGCATTGGGTCGAGCCCGGCTTGATGACTCAGCTGCCTTTTTTTGTCCTCAGCTTGACCTAGTTTATGCCCATGCCTAACCACCACCTAAGGAGTTAGTGGATGTGGTACCCGAGGAGGCACTGATATCAAACAATCAGGAGGTGGAGGATCTCTAGCTGAAATCTTTAATGGAGGAGAAGCTTTGATCTTTGTTTTCCTCTTGCACCACTTTAGCCATCATCAAGGCCTTCAACTGTGTCACCAACTTCTGTTTCCTCTTTGATTGTGCCCACAAGCACAACTTTGACCTCTTCCTTTGCCTTACAAAGGAGAAGGCCGTGCTACAGCCAAAGCACTAATGGAGACATTCTAGAATGTCTACATCACATACCATCTCATCCATTTATACTAAAAATATGTTAATTTTTATTCCTTTTATGTGAACCAAATAGAAACAATAAGAATTAGAATATTATTTTCATTCCAATTTTTACGTAAATAAAACATGGGTACAAGAATCAGAATAAGATACCCATTCACTTGGGAATAGAATTTGATTCCCATTTGATCTCATACCTATGAATCAAACGTGCCCTAAGAATCATCCTTCTCATAGCTAAAAACCTAGTATAGAAGGGGTAAATGAAGAATCTACTATAATGAACATCCATGAGCATGGGAAACAATTATCTATGAAGATATACATGCATGGAACAAAAGATTGAAGTATTGGAGAATGTATTTCTGCTACTCAAACCACCAATAGTAGAATATAAACAACTAGTATGTCATGCTTGTTAGGGTCATCTTTTTCTTCGATAAATTTTATTTTAGTTAGCTTATAGTGTTAAACAAAATGTTGTGCAAACTTCATAATGTATATTAATAACCATTAAAGAGAACTTTCTCTTCATTATTCAATGTATATTTGTTGCAGATAAACAAGCGTATGGCATTGTCTAAAGAAGTTTTCATACAATTCCATGAACCAACAACATATTACACTAAACAAATACTAATGAAGTGAAAACATAGATATCATATGCATGAGAAACATACTAAGTATAAGGCCATTATTTGACAACTTTTGATATTATTGAAAGAATTATTATTAATATTACCAATACTACTAATCTTTCCTTTGCTATTATCCATAAAAGTCATATGTCCTCTAATTTGATTTGCCTTTGTGTTTTTAATACCCAACCCTTTTTGGGTTCAATCGGGTCCTCCTTGTTGGCTCATGGGCTATGCTAGCACGACGGCCTATGATAGGCTGAGCTGACACGATATGTGGGCTAGCATAGCTCAGGCATGAAAATTAGCCCGACTCGGCCCATAGTATACTTAGCACGGCACGATCTGTGACAGGCTAAGCTGGCACGACATGTGATGGGCCCGGTTTAGCCCATTGTGCCATTTTCCCAGAAAGCCCCATGAACAACCATAAATAGCTATTTTGGGTGGTATTTTGGTCCATTTTCTTAGAAAAGGATTGTTTTGCCCTTTTTGACTATCAAAAATGGCTAATTTTTAAGGGTATTTTCATCTATTACTTAAAAAAAATCTATTTGTCCTTCTTAACAGCCATAAATAATTAGTTTTCAAGGTTATTTGGGACATTTAAAGGAACTCTAACCCCTATAAATAGCCTCAATCTTTTTCTCTTACTCCACACCAAATCCAAAGGTTTTTTAAGCTTTCTTAAGCCCTCCTAATCTTCCTACAAGCTTTTCTAATTTCCCTGCAAGCTTTGCTAATCTCTTTAGTTTCTACAATGTTTTGTGCTGGTGGTTCTTGCACACCCATAAGATCTTTGGGCTTGATACAGATATGAAAGAGTTCCCTTATTATAGGGTCGGTCTTAGTATACTACAGTTACAAACTGTAACCAATGTCCCCAACTACAATACTACCACTCGTGCTTATACTTCAAGTATCAAAAGTAAGGCTAGATCCAGGACCTTTTATATTTGGAGGCATCTTATCATAAAGGAGATCGCTAGCAATGGGATTTGAGCTATATGTATTATTTGCAAAAAAGACTACAATTGTGACACTTTAGAGGGAGCTGACCACCTAACCCGGCATTAGAAGAAGCATGAAAATGCTAATGATTCCTTGCAAGCTCATAAACTCATTATGATATTATTATTATATTTTAAATAATTATTATAATTATTAAATTATAATCTTAATTATATTTAAGTTTTTGTTAATTAAATATAATCATTATTTAATAAATTATGAATATTAATTATAATTTAATATAATTATATTAAAATATAATTACATATAATTAATATGATTAAATGTGATTTGAGAGCATAAGTAATACAACAATTCTCAAATCCTCATCTCCAACTAATTATTAAATAGAAATAATTTTAGAAAAGAAAACATTGAATTGAATTTTCATTTGTTTCCAACATAAAAAAAATTCTTTTACAAATAAATTTCACCGCAAAATTCATTTCATTATGAATGAATTCAGCAGTCATTTGTGTTCTGAATGAAGCTTTAAAAGGATGCATGCTTTGTTTTGTTAACACATTTCTTTCTTTTCTTCTTCTATTATTTTCCTCTTTTTTCCAATATTAAGAATCTTTTTTATATTTTGTGGCTGAAAATACCAAAACTGGACTAGAAATTTGATCCCATCATGGCCACAGAGTAAAGATTATTTTTAAACAGTCATGGAGATTTGAATGTTCAAAATATTATATTTATGAACAATAGAACCATTAAATAACAGCCATTATTCCTGTTACATAATGGCTATTTTAGTGGGGAAAAAAAATAAAAAATGGCCACTATTTAGATACCTATCATGCACGCATTAACACTTATCCATTCCTCCCCATTATAAGGCATTTCGATCTGCTCCAAATCGGACCCCAAGACCTCATTGGCTGGATGAATGGCTTTGAGTTTGTTATCCTGTTTCTTTTCTTGGTTCGGTTTCTCTCTTGTAATTTTAAGTATAGAACTTCAATTGAAAACCATAACTCCAGAACTCAGCTCTTCTCTCTGTCGGATAAATCTTTTAGAACACCGAGTAAAGTTGCTGGAAACAGTGATGATATTATTAGCAAGTACAACAGAGTCAGAAGTTGGAAAAATGATTGTTAGGAAATTGGTATAGGGTATAACTACATTTTCCACATGGTTGAGCCACCAATGCGTATATTGACACTTGTTTTGGTATTAATACCTGTAGAGCTCTTCTGAACATTTTTTTTCTGAGGATTACAAATTTGAAGAAAGAGTATGATATATAAAATATATATCTTCATTTATTTCGGTATGTACTCTGACCTGTCAGACTACTAAAACATATATATAAAAATATTAACTAAGCAACAACAGTACCGTGGTAAAGAGGAGTTGATCTTCTCTTAGTTTTTATATGGATTTATAATCAAGTGCATTATAAAATAATTTCTGTATGGTCTAGTTATATTCATTTAGTTTAAGATGTGCGCAGATTTATGAACAATATTCGGTTGGACTATCGATCTCTACTACTACAGTTTTATAGGAAACATATTACCATTAATTATCTGTAAAATATACCAAGAAAATGCAGAAAAAAGCACAACCACGCACATCCAAACTTAGCAGTTGAGTTAACAAAATTTACATATTGAAATTTAGCATCCCACACCACTGACTCCGGTAACTGTATCCAATATAAGCATCACAGCTGAGGACAGAAGTGCCTCAGAAGTGGTGGCAGAGGTCATGTGATTTATATGTTAGCATGCAGTATCAACATACAAGCATAGAAAACAAAGAGAATAATGCATTCTGTTCATTAACCAAAGACGAAGGTGCAATTTTATGTCTGATGGTTATTGCGCTATACCATGGCTACAACCAAAGATTGAGATGATTAAAGGAAAGAGGTCCCCAATACCACCAAAGTTCTAAAATTCAGAAATGGCAGACTTAAAAACCACGCAGAGACATTCGTTAACAGATTTTGCAGGTTTTCATCAAAGTTTAACCATCAGAATAGATATTACTCCCTAATAATGAATAAAAAGATTGTAATTCTCTTTCATATAAATTTCAACAATTATTTTGAAAGAGGACAAAAAAGAAAAAAGTATAAGGAATATTGAAACAAACTCAGACCTCACGATCTGTAAGCATAACATCAGCAGAATTGCACGAGGAGTGAAAAAATTACTTCCTGTAACCTAAACAAAAAATGAATATTTTAACTAAAATGACTAAACATGTCCTGCAACCAACTGAAATAAATAATGTATACATAACACTCATGTTTGTATATATGTATGTATAAATAAGCACAAAGTACATGAACCTACCTATAAAGGGAACGTGTAAGAAGGGTTGTTAGAATTGAAAAGTACCGTACATAGAAGTCATCATCTGACTGTAAAGGAAGTCAACAATAAAGGAAATGGATGTAAATGTTAAATAGAAAAAGCACAAGAATTAACTGAAATTTTGAGGGTGGGGGAGGAAATACTAACCAGAAAAGTAAGGAGAAGAACTGCTCCATGATTCTTGCAAAACCAGGTCAGAGTACATGGAAGTTGGATGAACCTCATTTTTTGGTTCATTTGCTGTACCTATTGGAGTCAAAGCACTTACAAAAGAGTTTCTATGGCACCTTGAGCCATTTCAACATCATCATGTTCTTCATTTAGAACATTCAGAAGCATCAGAAATCCTGTTTTTGAAAGATACATCCATCAAATCATATGCAGAACTGAAATTATGAACTGATCATTGTACTCCTGGTTCACCTCAAACACAGAACATCAACCAGACCAACCATAAAAAAATGTCTAAACTAGCAAATAATCAAGATGGAGTATTACAAAAACTCCTACCAAAGTCAATGCTCTGATTTTTTGGATACCCCAAGGAGATTCATCTACTTAAATTTTGGGTGAACTCTAATCATCCAATTTATTGGACATTTGGCCAAGATTTGTAATGTCAATTAATTGCTGGTTGACTGGCCCGTAAAACTTTTATCTTCAGAGGGGAAATGCTCATACTACAAGCACTATAGAGGCAAAACTCATGGCCCATCAATCATGAGAAGCAGTTGCAAAAGTGCAAACATGAAGTTTAACATAGGCACATGGCCAAGAACATTCACCAAACAATAAATAGTAAATAAAGATGCAACAATTCAAAACACCATGTCTATTCATTATTTTCATCTGGGATTCCCAATGGAGTGCAAAAGGAATGACCAAAGCTTACACAGCAACAAATTGAATCATAGCTCTTTATATTAGTTGGTAGCCTATTAATCTAACCTAAACTAGAACTCCTGATTGCTCCCTGATTTGCCAATATATTCTCCTAAGGAAATAGGAAACTCCAGCAGGCACCGATCATAGCTGAGAACTGATAGATAGCCAAAAATTGCTTCTTCTGTCAATCCATCTGGCTACTCAATGGAGCATCCTCATCTCCATTATCTAACTCCTGTTCTACTCCTTTGACCTGCCAACAGAAGCACCCATATGTCATGTTAGAAAAAGAAGAAGTTGTTGCTGTAGGTACATCAAGTGAGCCGATGGAAGTAATGTGTGCCATCAATAGACTGCTGTAAGAAATGCACAACTGAGTCTGAGAAAAAACAGTATAGAATGTGTCAGATTAAACTCTCCCCCGCCCCCCCTCCTCTCCCATCATTTTTTTTTTTTTTTTCCCCGGTCTACTCAAAACATGTTTGTTCTTAGATTAGATTGAACACATTGGATCTAAGTAAGAGATTTTTGCAGGTGAAAAAAAAAACCTTAAGACAGTCCCTCTTCATTAAACCCAAACTCATTGGTAAGGGACAACTAAAAGATAACTATATTATTTGATCCTTGCAGCTTTAATATTCAAGTAAAAGACAACTCTATTATTGCAGCAAATCTTATTGTTAGCATTGACCAGTGATATGATAACTCTCTTGTTAAATGACATGTCTGATAGAGATTTTACCTTTTTTGGTAAAATTAGATTCCAGCCAAATTTATTTTCTAAGTGTTCAGACTGAAAATGAGTAAGGTATGGTTATTAAGCTGGGATATCAAACTATGTTCGACCTCAACTCAGGTACCTTACAATGCATGGTCTGAGATCAACAACTAATGTTAACAGCAGAGAAACAATTTGAATGTTACCTCAGGAACATAATGCATGAGCATGTTTTCGATGCCGGATTTCAAGGTGACAGATGAGCTTGGGCAGCCGCTACAAGCTCCTTGCATCTTTAGTTTAACAATACCAGTATCACTGAAGCAACCATAGAGCAATGGGGTGTTTATAAGTTCAGAATCATCTCCAATACTGACTGCACATGAGATTAACTAGGTATTCAGCTTTGTGTGTGTGCACATGTGTGAGAGAGAGAGAGTGAGAGAGTTACGGATCAAATCCACGGTATTCAATGTCTCCACCATCATCTTGCACAGCAGGCCTGATCCGGGTTTCTAACAATTCTTTGATCATTGCAACAATTTCAGAATCATCCTACAATGTGACAAGTCCATGGCCTTCTCAGTTTTTAAAACAAACATGGACAAAATCAATAGCAGAAAAAATGCACCAGAAACCCAATAAAAAGCTGACTTGCACGCACTAGAGCTTCTCTTCTCTGCATCAATATCACAACTAAAATTTTAAAGAGTAGCACATACATAGAAAATTTTGTCAATGCTACACTAATTAATTTTTTATGCATTTATAATAATTACATGTCTGAAAGATAGTTTTGAGTTAGGATCATCCTTAACTAGCTTAACCACGTTCTGTTAATCTATATAGGTGTTCCATTTGTCGCTTTTTTGGACTATTTTAAACTAAGTTATGCGAACCAAATTGAACCATTTGCAAATAGTGCAACATATAATTTGAGTCAAGCTCTCTAGGCGTATAGTGCTTGGGCATCCAGCCATCAATCAGAAATGATATTCCCAAATAGCATAGACTAGTGTTATGTTAGTAGCAGTCATTGTATGATTCAGCACTTACTTTCTAATATATTTATTTTGAACAGTATATCTAGCACTAACTTTTTATCAATTTATTAAACACTTGTTACAGAAAAACTCAATAGTAGTGACACGTGACTCCACCATGGGAATTGAGAATCATCATACAAATGATATGCTAATGCTAACGAAGTGACTAGCTACCAAAATTAAGGCCACCCAACACAATTCAGTTCATAATCATACCAATGCAGTATAAAAGCACCCTCTAAAGGATTTGATACTCGCAACTTCACTTTTTTAAACACCCTATAATATCAATACATTATACAGTTGTTAATAACAGTGCTTTAACAATGTAAATGATTATTTTCAACCAGAGAAAATCTAAGGTATTTTGATATTTTAAGTTCCATGACTTACAAATATTTTCAGCATTTTGCAGATTGAAAAAAATTATTTCATTCTAGGCCTTAAAAAGACAACATAATCCTTTTACTTTTATATGTAGCATGTAATTGTTAAGAATCATGATAACAAAAGCCACAGAGCAATGATTCTTGATATAACAAATCATTTTGCCAAATATAAGTAATTCTCTTCAAGGAACCAGTTCTTGAAGGACCAGCATTGAACACTGGTGTGAAACCTGCAACTTGTGCCCTTTTAACAGAATCAAGTTTTCAATATGAATACAAACCAGTCAAGTAGACCTTGCTTTCACAAAGAATGTTTGCAATTATTGATGATTTGCATTTGTTTTGCCATGAAGTAATTGCCTAGAAGCTACACAAGACACTTAATACAATATGACCTAATTGACATTTGATTTCTTCTCTATTGATTTTCCATTCTATAAGATACAAAATTGCACATCAGAACTAAATTTCACGAATTGTGTTAATTTTTGAAGTTCAAAATATGATAAAATACCACATAAGAGCATGCTAAATTTGTTGTGTTCCTTCATATAGATCTAAACTGATTACACATTCTAATCCCTTTTACTTTCTCTGATAAGCACATTCTAGAATCAGAGTTTCTTCCTTTTTTTGGTTAGAATATTTCTATTTTACTTAGTTCTTTAAGAAAAAAGTTGGGAGTACTACAAGCAGTATGAAATCTACAAAACGAAAAATCATTTTTCCAGCCAAATTGCATTAAAGCTTTGGTTTGCAGTGTACAGTTCTAGCAGTTGCAGGAGCATTCCAAAACCCAATAACTTAACATAATAAAGTGATAGGCATGCCTTATGCAGACATATGTTCCACATGATAATGTCTAAAGTTTAAACTCTTCAAGGCATCAACAGATCCTAAGAATGAATATCCTGATTCCTGATGAAAGGGAAGCCATTAACCAGTTGTTGCACGAAAGAACTCAAGCTTCTAGTTACATATTTGACATGTGACTCACGCATGTCAGAGCCATATTATTTTTATCCAAATTATTAAAAATGTTCTGAATTGACTCATGGATTTTCATAGAAACTTTTCTATGTTTGTTGTCTAGATTCTAATTTTTATTTTCACTATTTTATGGCAAATATGACAGCTAATTCACTATCATAAGAGAACATGCCCATAGACCCCTGCATATTAAAACAAAATATGATATGCCAAATCCAGTATAAACCAAATTCAAGTCATTCTTATGCTTCCACTTTTCAATGAGGAAGTCCTATCAACCAATGGTCTCACTATCATGTCCAAAAGACAATATCTTAGCACAGGATACACACACTGTGCCCTACCTGCTTCTCTGAGACTAAGCCACGCACATGCGTGCGCGCGGGCGCGCGCGCGCACACACACACACACACACACACACACAGAGAGAGAGAGAGAGAGAGAGAGAGAGCAAAAAATATTTCCTGTTTTGCATGAGCTATAAGCTGATGTTCAGAAAGCTCAAAACTTGAGGCATCTCAGTTTGAGTGCCAGAAAGACCAGATGATTATGAAATGTACATTTAATGCCGAAACTGAAATAGTGGTTGCGACATAAGATTTGATAAAGCTTGCTCTTATTGGCATTTAGCACCTGTAGGAACAGATATTTCTGTATAATTCATCACCTAAAATGAAAGAAATGGAAAAGGCAGAAGGTTTTTTGAGGTAATATCTCTCCATAACTGGACTTGGGGGAGAAAGAAGATAATAGAGAAACATAATTGTGATAATACTTGAAGCTATTGTCTATCTAATCAAGAAATCTAACATCCCGATTGAGTGACTATAATTGGCACCACACGACAAGCATAAGAAGGATACCTCGTGAATTGCTGTGTCCATAGAAGCTGCAACATTGGAATCCAGAAAAAGTGGTTTTCCAGATGAATAGAAGTCCATAATTGCAGCAAAAATTTCAGGTTTCAGAAAATCCCAGGAAGCTTCCTCTGATTTTGTAATTGTTACAAAATCTGACCCAAAGAATACCCTTGTAATTCCTGGATCAATAGCAAATAAAGATTAATCTCAACTTATCCAATCAAAATATTTTCACCCCTTATTTATTGGAGAAGCAATAAAGAAAACATATATAACAGACATCAACATACCGTCCAGAAATGATAGGCATCCCTTGTACCAATATGGGATGCATAGATTAGTTAGGCAAACAGACTCTAAAGTTTGCAAGGATGAGTCACTTTTCTGGTGCTAAATTACACCAAGGCTTGGAGTTACAGGACAATTGTTCTTATGGTTGAGAAAGGAATCTAAATTTCATTCACTCAATACATCAAGGTGACAGATGCCCCTTGTGTGGAATTAATTTTACATGAGAATGTATAACCTCTTCGAGCATGAAAAGTGCAAAACTTGTCAAATAAATCAAGGGGCATAAATCATGCATATACCAGGGGGAATAAAACATTATCTAATTGTTTCACAACAAGAGATAAATAGGGGTTAAGTGGGAACATAAAACTAGAGTTTAGCCCAAAGTCCCCAATTCCAAGTGTCTGGGAACATGTCAGCCAGGAAGTGGTGACTTTAAATCTGAACCCGTCCGAGCTAACATGACTTCAATGCTGAAGATAGTGAAGGCAACTTTGATGCATGATGCGACTTATTTACCAATCCCATGCACTTCTTAAGATCAGCTAGTATGATCATCACACCTCCTCAAGACCATCATAAAAACCTCTCTCTCCATCTGTCCTCTCCCTCCATCTAAGCTTTCTGCTTGACCACAGCTTGCCCCTTCTCCATGTGCCCTTCCACAGTTCCTTCTTCATTCTTACATCTCCCACATCTCTTCCACTCTCCCTACAAAATTCATCCACTCTCCTCCCCTCCTCCATCAACACAACCACCCTTCTCTTTCCTTCCCCATTTGTCCTCCTCACTTCACCTGAGATCCTCTCTTCTTGCTACCCTTCTGAATTAAAATCTTCCAAGATATTCTCCAGACGATGCTGTGTCTGAGGAATCCATCGAAGCCCAGATGCACTAGACTTTTTCACCCATTCTTTTTTTTTTTTTAATTGATCTAGAATTCCTTGTGCAAGTCTCATGCCAAACTCATGATCCAAGTGCTAAACATACTAATATAGATCCTAACCCATCATGATCAGATCTATTCTTTTCTCAAGACATTTTCTAAAGTCTTTCTATTTCTATCAGATAAAACGGTACAAAAAAAAAATCTTTGCATGATAAAACAACAATGCCTTAATTTCAAACTAGTTGGAGTCCGCTATATGAATCCTTTTTCTTCATTCAGCTCGGTTTTGAGTCTTTTTTTTTTACATGAAACTTTGCCTATGTATGAAGTTTTTATACATGGCCAGTTCCAAGCTTGAATAAAGCAAGAGGGTTGTAGTAGGTTAACGATCAGCATAAAACTATAGTTACACCCTATGAATATGAATCCTTGCATGATATCTATCTCAATTTTAGAGATGGAAAAAATCTTTCTTTCTTCCTTTTTCTCTATTATTTTTCCATGCAATTCATTTTGAAAGGTCAATAATTGCCCTGTTGTTCATTTTAATCATAAAGTAGGATGATTTTGCTAGTTCATGGCCAAAACATCTGGCTTTATTTGGAAGATCAATACCATAACACGACCAAAATATAGACTTTTGATTTGAGATCATAAAAAATGATCTTCTGAATAAAATATATTATTATTTATTCTAGAACTTACTTCATTTGTATTATGTATTGTTTCATAAAAAATGATAAATTACTTTAGCTAATATTAGAAGGGTGTAAATCACAAAACACATTTTGATGGAAAATTAAGAAAAAAAGTACCTTCTGAGGGGTATAAATATGTAAATCCCTTGTGTTTATAATTAAGGGTAAGCATGAGTCGTGTTGGGCCAGCTCTAGGTAGGAACCTAGAACCAACCCAATTAGGATCGGTTCTAAGATTTTGGACCTAAAACCGATCCGATAATATCTTGAAACCAACCCAATCAGATCAATTCGGTTCAGGATCGGTTCCATCCTTCGAACCATTTTTTTGTTCTTTTTTTTGTTTGACATATTTTTGGTATCTAATGGCTAGAATTTTTTTCCTTAGTTATGTTCAATAGAAAGGATATACATAGTATTTGTTGACTAATTTAATACTTAAAGTTTTTTTAAGTAGAGATAGTAGACAACTTATGAAGTATGCTTGATGTCTTGACTTAAAAAAAAAAAAGAGGATTATCGGTCTTGCATTAGAACCAAGGAATCAAGAATTAGAACCGAGAACCAACCCGATGGGAGTTGATTCCAAAATTTGAATCTAAAATCAACTTTATTAATACTCAAAACCGAACTAACTTGATCCTATCAAACTGGGTTGGTATCCATTTTCGGATTACCCTAACCCATTGCTCACCCTTATTTACACCCATATAAAAAAATTTGTGCTTGCAGGCAAACTTCATGATTTAACAAATGGGACCATTTTATCTGTAGTATTTCTTTCACATTTGGAATCTTGCATCTGCCTTCTATGTGCATATGAGAATGAATTCAAAACTTAGCAAATGCTTGGACTCTGACATAGTATCTTTGCTTTCATTGTGGCATGTGTAATTGTCTTCATCCAAATGCTACAAAGATGATAGCCAGTCCCACCTGAGCCATCAACATGTCGGGACTTACATAAGAAGCTCCTTGTGTTTTGAACGTTAAATGAGAGTAGGGATAGATGTATTGAGTCTATTGACTGCATGCGTATGGACAGGCCTGCCTTTTTATATGAGCTGCAATGCTCAGAAAGGAAAATCATGGTGACACAGTTCATGTGCCCATTGAGTTTATTTATTATGGTGAAACCAAAAGCCATTATTTCAATCTTATGATAGGAGTTATCTGTAGCATCTTGGGTAAGAATATCACACAAACTAGTCCTGCAATGCCAACCAAAATTTGTCCCATCCTCCCTATTACCCATATTTAAAAGTGAGATGTCCTATCAACTTTTATTTTTTATTTATATTAGTTGACTTCTCATTTAGAGGATTGAAGGTGTAAAATGAGCTAGAAATCATGTAGGACTGCAACAGTAAAGATCACTTATATTGATCTCAACCAATATTTTAGCTTCTTCTTGTGATTGGAAGAAGCCACTTCAAACTGTATTGGCAACCATCAAATTAGATGGTAAAATCTTTATATGAAATGACAGGTTGGAAAGGCTCAACCAATAACCATATGATAATAAAGGATGCACTAACGCAAATTCATGAGCCACCCTACAATGCATCATAGTCAGTTAAGGTATTGCCATAGATTCATACCCCCACCTCGGGGGTAAAAAATCACAACTGACATTGCCCCAAAGCAGTACTTGGAGAGGAGCTCATTACTGTGCCTGGTTTCATTTCCCTTTGTTGAGCTATGCAGTATTATCTAAAAGAGCATAAGGATGTACACTTTAAGACAATGAGCATGAAGAATGCACACGTTAGGACAATGAGTTGTTTAATGCATGTCACACTTCTTTATGCTTGAAGGTTGAGTTGAGTGTGCCTTTCACATAGTGAAGAACAGTTTTTTGTATTATCATCCTTTCTTCCTCTAGACCTCTACCCCATCCAAGTTGACTTGGCGCTGGCTTGTTTTTCTCTCTACAATAATGTGCTAATTGTTGATTCTAATAATCCATTTGTGAATTGGAAAGTGGTGTTTGGGAATGATCAACCTTAAATATTACAGTCAGAACCAGGAACAGAAAGCAGCATGAGAAGAACAATAAATGAATAGAGTAAGGACCGAGGTATTATATATACTAGCCCATGCAATACAGCACATATAAGGCAGAATATGTTCAAGCATGAATCACAATAGAAAGGTTGTGCCAACCATGACAAACACTGTGGCACGAAGCACCGTACTATAACCCTTGATGTGGACGTGGACTTGCAGAATAAAATCTCTAAGCAACTGTGGCTGGATTATAGTAGAGTTGCCTACCATTGTCAATCTCATTAATGTATGATATGACTACTATCTTTGCAACAGTAGTTTTAAAAATATGTAAGTTCAAAAGATCTCTACTGTGTTTTACACAATTTATGACTGTTTATTTCTCATTTATGATATATAATAAAAAGTGTTTGCAACTTTGCATCATAATATGATTGTCATTTTTGTCCCTCAAATGTGTTATTGGCCATTGTTTGTTGTCATGTAATCCAGAAATATCATTATATTATATGCTCTGTATATTTATTTGAATAAGATAATAAGCATGGAGAACATAGTGAGACACACATTGGGATTTCACAAAGCCAATCACAAAGGAGTGGAAGAAGGAAATGACTGCTTCCTCATTCCCATGCTAGTCAAGAAGGCCTTCAAGGAACAAGCCTCTACAGCAGCCACTACAGCTATAAATGAGAGATTAAAGGTAATTAACTAACAACATCACGATGGAATTCACCTTAGTACTTGGGATCAGAAGATTTCTGAGTCTTTACTAGTATCAACAAACTTCTGATGGGAGCTTCGCAAACACCGCTGGAGACTACTTGTAGCCTGAATGGAGTCAGAGTCTTTGTCCAAGTCTTTGTTATTTCTTTATCTACAGTTTTCTCACCAATTGATTAAGTTACAAAATCCATGCTAGTGTAACATAATCTATATATAACTTTGCATGCCATATAGTCTGTTTTGATATCCTCTTTGAGGTGTCATCTTACATAAAGCAACTCACGTTCATGCCTAGAGGTGTGTCTATGTTGGGTATACCCAAATCTAACATGAAATTGACTCATTTTATAGAAGATCTGGATTCTAATCAATATTTGTGGATCAGGTTGTCTCCTAAGCCTAGATCGTGACTCAATTTATAGAAGATCTGGATTCAAACCAATATTTGTGGATCAGGTTGTCCCCCAAGCCTAGATCGAATTTCCATATAAGATCAACTGCCTCCTATAACAAAATCCAATGTTAATAACCCAACCTGACTTCACAAAAATTAGTTGAAAATGTCAATTCTAATTGTCATGATTCAAATCTGACCCATTTTGAAGGCAAACCCATTGAATAGATGCTTCAATATAGGTTTATCAAACCTAGACACTCAAGGTTCGTCGTCTCAATACCAGACCTCATACTAGTACCACAAATGCCAACTACACAAGTTAGCTCAGCATACCGAGACTCAGTATGCAATGGTATAGTACACCCAATACAGCACACCGTACAAGCACTAATCCTATTCTAGTTGGCTATAGGTCCTGCAAGAATTGAGCCCAAGTTCCATTTGCATTAAATTGAAGTCATTTAAACAACACATATCTAAATAACAGGGTTACACTTATCTGTTAAGAAGATGAGTGATACAAGACAACCCCAAGGAAACCTACTCTGCAATACCAAGTATAAATAATGAAATCTTTAACTCTACAATGATGCAAAACACCTATCCTAATCAAAATGTTAGCAATTTTATAATCTGATGTCGGACGCTAATATGCTCAGGAAGTCAATCAAAACAACCTAGGTGCACGAAATGCTGCCATGCTAATGTTTTGATGGGGGAAAAAGGTCAGATGATAGCTTGCATCCAAATTAAGGGGAAAAAAAAATTCCGCAAGCAATGTATCAAAGGTTACCAAATGGTAGTCAAGGGATTAGTGATAATGGTGCTGTAATAATTTATTACATAAAGAAACCTGCACCCCACCCAATATAATCCCCTGAACTTCTCAATCATAAAATCCAGTGCCTGACTCCAATACTCAATCCCTACCCCAATCTCATTGTTAATCAGATATAGAAATTTTCTAAATTCAAAAAAAAATTGTGAAGATAAATTGAAAAAAGAATTAAATTGTTGGAGCCTATGATATTTGGTTACTTGCACTCCCTATTTTATCCTTCTCTTTCTCTCTTCATGGATCCTATTTCCTTCATGTATGAAAAATGTTCTGGTAAGGCCTAGAAGCCTTGGGTACAAGCTTGCATTTCAGAGATAAAAGAGGAGATGAGAAGGACAAGAAAACACTTATGAAGAGGAGCCTAGAACTCCATAGAATACTTTGCAAAACAAGTTTAATTTCTACTTCTAAGTTATCTAACATAAGATTAAAACTCCTCATTAATTTATCTGACTTTAGAATTCACCGTCTCAGTACTGAGGGGCATATCGAACACCATGTTGGTATGTCCGATACACTCGGTATGGGGGCAAATCAATCCCATACTGGTACTAGCACCGGTACAGCACCGTTATGGTATGGGACACCTAATATGGTAGCATATTGACTGGTATGTTATACCATACTCTCGGTACGCCCTCTATACCAGCACTGGCGCTGGTACAACACCGTTACGGTATGGTACATTTAGTACGGTAGCATAAACCTAGTTTGGTCTCACTAACTATCTTTGATAGCAATTGCATTCCAGGGTTCATACAGGAATTATAATTAATGCTCAATTACCTCTCTGCAATCTATGTGTACCACCTTGATAATTTTGAGGGAGTGCTTGATCATAATATTTGGTTACAAGTCCACTCTATCCTGAACTCCTTTTTCCAATATGTGGTAAGGCTAGAAATCGCGCTTTTAGCTTTTACTTCACATGCATACATAAACGAATCAGTCCCCAGCTGCCAACCAGAAACAAATTTTAGTGCAGTTCCCTCAGGCGGCTTCTTATTGGTTGCAATTTTCTATTGATAACGCAGTGGCATGCTCCCATCACTGCTGAATTCACAGAATTTCATGCCAAAAGTTATCTTTGATGTTCTTATTGAGGCAAACTGTATAAATGTTTTTGGAGCTAGAACATCCTTTCAGTTCATTCTATACATATTGCAGATATACCAAAAATCAACAAAACATATCTGATCTATGTTGCTGACATCAGTTAATCAGAACAATATATACATGTAGAGATATGAGAGAGTAGTTTTGAGTAAGGATCATGCCATTCACAAAAGGAAACATGAATAGGCAAGACATGCAATAACCTGAAAAAATACGTATAGTCAAGGGACTAGACAAGCACAAGGCCAGATTATACAATTGGAATTTGGAATGATAAAATGATAAAAAATGACTATAAGAATCGAAGGACTTGGATAAGATAGAATAGGTGTGAAAACATGAACAGTGAAAAAATAACAGCAAAGTTGTAACCTTAAGGATGCATTTGGTATGGGGTTAAAAAAAATGGGGGGAAAAGGGTGTAAAAGTTTTCCTGTTAACCATGTTCGATTGTGTTTGTGAATGAAGGATGAAATATTACAGATGTAAGTACTAACTGTGTTTAGAATAGGATTAATGTAAAAGAGATAAAAATATCATTAATATTTTGTTAATGTTTTAATGTAAAAGAGATGAGATGGGAAAGAATGGTGAGATTATTTAATATTTTGTTAATCCCTGTGTTTCAGCTCCTTTTTACCCCCTGAATATTTTTTGCCTTTGACCTTATTAACCTATTCTTTCCTAGGTTAACAGTTTTTCTTTTTCCTTTTTTTCTTTTTTTTTTTGGCTTGGGGGGGGGTGGTTTGGGATCATCCCCTTAAAAAAAAATTAACACCATACGAAACACCCTCTAAGAATAAAAAGTCCACAAAGTAATTGATCTTTGGAAAGAATTCAAAGAAAATTAAATGGATTAACCAAGAATGACTGATCTTCAAATAGGAACAAGAAGAATGGCCAGATTACAAAGTAAATGCACTCCATCATGTTTGATAGAAGCACTGATTGAAAAACAAAGTATGAAAAAGAAGAAGCATACCATCAATCCCAAATAATGATTTAGCTAGTGGTGAATTCATTGCTACACGAGCATTTGGAAAGTCAGCACTTCCAACTTCCATAACAGGCTTCCCAGGATAAAACATGAGAGACATTGGATTTGGTGTTGATTGTGTTTGAATAAACATGCTCCTCTTCTGCCCTGCATAAGCAATCATCAGAATAAAATCAGTCAACTATATGTTTATTTCAAATATACCATGTATTCAGAAAAAGATACAGTATTTCAGCTTCATAAACATAATAAATTCTACAAAATTACAAATATGACTCTAACAAGGGGGTCAGCTTAATGCTATGCAATGAATATACACATAATGCATTAGAATTTAAAAAATACAAGCTTTTTGGATGTCAATGGAGAATGAATATACAGGCATGTTTGTGAGCAAACAAAAAACACAAACTTGTAATTTATTTCCCATTCGAGACCTCCAAGAATAATAGAAAATTTGGCAAGTGATGTTTTTGACTGCATTTTCTTTTTGTTTCAATGGGAGAAACGGGTTGAGAAGATCCATAAGGATCCTCCCAATTTCCTGAGCTGTTTTGCTGGCTCATTCAATCAGGGAGAGATACAAGAGTTACTATATCAACTAGAATCTTAATATGAAATGACAGAACTATTCAAATAAATCAGGTCAAGTGTGAATTTGTTCTTGTCCTTTAAGTTAGTTAAGCAACACAGCCATGCTCCTCGCAAGAACTTACAGTAGTCCAGGTGTTGAAAGGGGATGAATAGAGGTAGAAGACTATTTAGCAAGTTTCATTTTGCAAGCTCACAGATGTTCCTCCAATATCATATGCAAGCCTAAGTCTTGGAAGAGAGCAAGAGAGTTTAGGATGCCATTTTATGGGTGTCACTTCTCAAGAGGTCATGACAAAATTACCTTTGTTTGCTGTTCTGGAGGAACTAAGAACGCTTGGTTTGTGCTCTTTATTTGTTGATGTTTATATTTCATAAAAGACATAACTATACCTTTCCATGCCTAAGCCAATTCTTCTTCCTTTTTCACTATAATTCCTTCTAACAGGAAAAGGAAAGGGGTAAAGCATAATCACTAGAAGCATTGAACTGCATAAACATGAAGCACAATTGATGTGATGGGAATAATCGACAAAACACATTCTTTTCAATGGAAGACTAAATTAATTTGTTATCATAACACTCTAGGGTTATAATTTTAGATGCAAAGAGAAAAATGGAAGCAAATTATCGGATCCAAAATATAGGTATAATTGACGTCCAATATCTTGAGTAAACAATACATTAATACAAAGAAAAAGTAAAGAAAGAAAACCCTCCAAGCAAGTCAAGAGAGTAAACAATAACAAACAACTTAAATATTAGCCAACCATCCAAATATAAAGCACACCGATGCTAGTCATGGCTCAATAAGTAATTTGTTTAAGGCAGTGGAACAGTCCAGCAGATCTTGAGTCTTTGAAGGACGTGGTTACATTAAAAGTAAAGAACTACTTTAAATGTACACAATGCCCCCGAAATGCTCCAATATCTTTTGAAAATCCTATGGATAAGATGAAAAAAGTACTTCAAGTTTTATGTCTGGGCTCAATAAACATCAAATTAAAGGGGCACCCTGCTAGGTGCATCCATTGAGGCATTTGTCGAAGCAATGAAGAGCGAAAATTTCAATTCAAGGTTAGCTTGCTATGATCGCACTTTGATTTCCAGACTCTATAGGATAAGAACAAGGCAGACCACTTCCTAGGAAGACAAGAGTGCATGCCAATAAAATTTCAATTCAAGGTTAGCTTGCTATGATCGCACTTTGATTTCCAGACTCTATAGGATAAGAACAAGGCAGACCACTTCCTAGGAAGACAAGAGTGCATGCCAATAAAATTTCTGACACATTATTACTGACATAAAAGCATACAATAGCTATCTCAGATGAACTGAACGAAAAGTTTCGAGCCTGACCCTTGTTTTGCATCCATGAGGACATATTTTTACCATAAATAATGCAAATTAAACTCAGCCTTCGCACTCGATCTTCATTGTAGCATAAAACATGCACTCTTTTGTTATATGTTCAATCATTCAATAAGTAAAACACATAATTGGATTGATTGCCCAAAACCTTAACGAAAAATTGGGTTTTTTTTTTTTTTTTTCAATACAAGAAACAATGAAGAAATCCAGCTCTTCAAGCAGCAGGGAGCGTGACAAACAAAAAGGACAGGGGAGTATGCGAGCGCACCTCCAAAATTGATCCATGGAGTCGAATTGGGACGCTTCCATGGATTGAGAGGAGCGAACGACGAGGGGTTTCGAGGAGGGAGAGGGGCCGATGAGGAAAAGAAGTCGCGAGCGGAGCAGAGAAGAGATCTTGGTTTGGTTCTTGAGCTCCAATCATGGAGAAATCTTCTTGCTAGCAGCCTTCCGGACTCCCTCATCATCTTCTAGCTTCTTCCTGCTGCTTGATTCGTTGTTCTCTCCGAGTTTTGCTTCCCACCTGAGAGAATTTTCCGAAAGCCTCGGACTAACGCGAACGAGCGAGCCGACTATGTGCCTGGTGGCCGGGCCTTCGATATTCCGAAGCCCGGCCGCCCGGATCCGGGCCTCAAATCAGTGCAATCACGAACCCAACCGGGCGGGCCTAAGCTGGACTAACCCGACCCGATCCGACCGGACCGCCTGGGCGGCTGGGGGAAGAAAGGCGGCGGTGGCCGGGTGGTTGGGGGAGAGAGAGAGAGAGGGGCGACGAGGAGGAGGAGCGGTGGATAATATGGAAATATGATGAAGGAAAATAAATAAGAAAATTAAAATCTTATAGCACTAATCAAACAATAATAGAATGAGGAGAAATATATAATAGAAGGAAAAACGAATCACTTGCAAAATATAAATAAACAAACAAAATAAAAATAAAAATAGAAAGAGAAAGAGAAATTTCAATTAAAAACCAAATAATGAAAAAGAATAAACTAAAAATTTAAAATAAAAAATTGAATAAAATATAAAGAAAACTGAGGCAAATATGCAAACATAAAAAGTTAGAAATCATTTAAATTAACTAAAATTAGAGAATAACTTAAATAAAGTACATGAAAGAAGCTAAAATTGAATTTATTTTTTATTAAATTTACATGTTTACAAGGTAAATAATAAATTCAAAAATAAATAATGTAAACATAAAATGAAATAAATTAGAAAAAATCATGTAGGATAAAATAAAATAAAAATAATAGAATATGTAACAAAAGATTTAAAATGGGCAATGAAAAAAAAAGGCACAATATAAGAATTTAAACATAAACTTAAGAGTATATTCATAAAAATAAAATTAAAATATAATCAAATCCTAAAATAAGAAATTGTTATAAGGCAAATTAAATGCAATGTGAAAATAATAAAGTAGAAATAAAATTAAGCTAATGATATAAAGAAAAATAAAAATCATAAATAAATTTAAAGATAGATTAATTAAATAAAAAATAAAGTTTAAATATTAAAATCAAAGAACATGTCCAAAGTTGTGAAGGGTTTGAGAGAAAGATTAGTAGCGATGGATGAAGGTGAAGTGGGGCATGATGTGTGGGAGAAGCGTGTGAGAGAGTGTCTTAGCGAGGGTGTGGGGAGCTAAGTAAATTATATAAAAAATTATTGCATTATAACTTGGTTGTCATAGGTTCAAAACATTTGATACTATCAAATATTGTTAATAATTAATCAAGCAATAATTCTCATAAAATGCTACTAAATATTGTGAATTAAAAATGAGTCATTAGTCATTTCCCATTAATATCTATTAATGTTCAAAATTGACCTCCGATGTCTTTGATGTTTCACTAAGGAGGCAACTTGAAGAAAGGAATAAAAATACGAACAATCTCTATACCAAAATTGATCAAATGACTAAATGCATAATCACCATACAAGAATCTATGGTGAATCATATTATGACAAATGCTCTACTAGGGGTGCAACTACCATCACAAGGTATAGCCTAAGCAGCAAGTGCCCCATCTATGATAACCTCAGCACCACCATAGAGAGATCAAGAAGAAAATTCCTTTGCATCCCAATGGACAGCCCCAGATCAACAAAATTCACAACCTCTCACTAAGGAATAAATCCATGAGATGGTGGCCAATTAGATTAAATAGTCCATCATCCCAAAAGAAACTCTACGAAAGGCTAGAGGACGGTCCTATTTCAGAGAGTTTGAAGTGATATGATACCCAAAAGGCTATGCGATACCTAAATTCTAGATTTTTAATGGCATTCACAATTCAGATCAATACTTAGCTTACATTGTAGCCACTTATATTAATACAGAGGGCAACAACACTCTGCTTCTTCAATAGTTTCCTCAAAGTTTGCTTATTCGATAGTTATTTTTGAGTAGTACTTTTATTTGGAAAATAACTCCATTAAGAGCTGAGCATAAATAGAGGAAGCTCTTTGGGCTAAATTTACGTCCATCAGTGATAAAATTACCAAAATTGGCCTTCACCTGAGTTATAAGAATGTCGCTTCTCTCCCTCCTCTCTACTCTGCTTCTTTAATACCTTTGCAAACATTAGATTTTTTTAAATTTTTTTTTAATACTTAAAATTTCTACATCTTATAAAAAAATATGCCTTAGAATAAAGCTGAATGGAAAAAAATAATTCATGTAGCCAATCCCAACTAGTTTAGGATTAAGGCTTTGTTGTTGTTATTATTGTTGTTGTTATTTTTTCTTTTTTGGTAATATGAACCAAAATAAGAGCTCTAATTAAATAGGCTAAATATGGGAGTTAAAAAGGAGGTCAAAAAAGAAATCTCTAACTTTGGTGGTTGTACCAAATAATTTAGTATTGAATCTTGCTTTTATCAAGGTTCAAGAGGTTATAGGAATTTGGGGAAGCATTACCTGTTTTATAGTCTATTTCTTTATGAGATTTGTTGTCTTTTACTCTTTGAAAGTCCAAATGTCAATATAGAAACAAATAGCCATTTATGATTAACTCATATTGATTTACCTATGGTTTACAAGCTTGTCATGTTCAAAGTGTAGTTTATTGGTAGCGTGTTTGCCCTCCTATTTTAGTTGTAAAGAATATTTGTATATTTCCCTTGTTAGTTCTTGGATTATTGGGGAATTCAAGTTTATCCTCCAGGTAGGCCTAGTTTTGGACATCCGTGGCAACTGGAAGAGCAAGGTTGGTATTGTCATGCCCTCGACCCAAGGCTCGAGACACAGAATTAGATAATCCATCACATACATATGAGATTAAATTCCATAGCATGCAAGGTATCAATTTCAAACCAAATTCAAATAAACATTATAATGATGGTCTATATTTCAAACCAAATTCAAATAAACATTATAATTTAGCTAATGATAGTCTATGTCACAATTAACCAAATCCAAATAATATGTCAATGGCTGTATTAATAAAATTCCATAAAGTTTCTAATATTCAAAATTGAATAACTGAAAGTGCTTTGAATCATAAATTAAATCAGCTCATCTAAAGCAAATCTTAAACTAAGATCATAGACCTTCCCATATCTTGATCTCTAAAACAAAAATGAAAGAAAATAATTATGAGTTGAAGCTTAGTAGGTAACAATAACCATAATTAAAAAGATTAAGAAAGTACAATAAATTAATTTAAAATATTTTCATATATCATTTGAAAATCCATTTGTAACATAATAATATTTTAAATAAAAATTTTCATAAATAATTCCAAAATATTTGGAATATTCATATAGTTTCAAATAATTTAAATATTTTTCAAAAGCCAACATTTTATAGGTTTTAAGTGAAAACATCTCTTATATTGTTATAACAAATAAGGGATTACTTAGCATTAATAAAAACTTTGAATTAAATTTCAAAAACTTCTAAGACTATGGCCCCATAATTCTTGTGGTACGCTAAAAAATAAAACCATATATAACTCTAGTGATGTGGGCTAGAAATTAGATGCTGCATATATATTTTACAAAATAGGTCTTAGTATCAGAAGCCTTTGTATAAGCCTCGAAAGGTCAAATCCATAAAATAGAGAAGAGAGACCACAGCTTGATTGAGAATTCATAGCAATACATGTACACATCATATCTTATTTAATATACAAATAATTTGCAATTTAACTATTCAAATATTTTTAAGTCATAAATTTAGAGTAAATCATGGCATAATTTAACAATTATTTCAGAAATATTTATGGATATAAAATTTTCAAATTTAGCAGAGCCACATAAGTAATGTATACACAAAAGACTTACTTGATCCAATTTTTTTTAGATAAATAAGTTATGAAAACAAATTTACAAAATTTTTAAATTATCCTTTGTATCATAAACATTTAATTAAATATATTTAATAGCTACAACATATATATATAATTTTCAAATCAAATGTTAAGTACTTTCAAATCATAAAATTTTAAAATAAATTTTTAGCATAATTTAGCAGATATAACAAATCCAAACATATAAATTTTCAAATATGATCGTATTTGTGTAAATATGTTTAATCCAAATTTTTATATAAATAGGCATATAGAATATTTTATAAAATTTTAAAATCCTTTAATGAAGTCATAGACAAATCTAAAAATATTCTAATTAGGATAAGGTTATTTACCTTTAATAAGCCATTCCACAAATCTAATCACTTAGAGCAATCCCGTAAACCAAATAGCCCATATATAAATACATCAATTACGAAAATAATTTCTAAAATTCCTCAATCGAATAACTTGCTTACTTTCCTATTTCCTTATTTAAGGGATTTTGATCACCATCATTACTATTTTAAATCTTAATCTAATTCTTCAAAGGTCTAATTATAATCAGTTCTCCATATTATAAAACTAAATTAAGAAGGTTTGGACCTTATCATAAATTATCGGCAGTAGAAATTTTATTGCAGACTAATTTTCTTTGTGCTCCAATTGTTGACCACTTACTTAGATCAAACCAAAACAAATTAAAATAATATAATCTAGAATAGTCATTCAAATCACATTGTTAGGACCCTCACCCTCACCATGCATAATGCAAGACTAGGTCAAGATCCATAGACTAAACAAATGAAGGAGAGAGAAAATAAAAGAATAAATTGAAATAAAAGAAATAGAATTAAATAAGAGATAGGAAAAGAGAAGAAAAGGAGGAAGAGGCGGACGAGAGAGTAGGAGGGGAACATCCCTCCCTCCAGCCGACTTGAGATGGTGCTTAACTGGTTTGGCGAGGCTACAACAACAACAACAACAGCAACTAAAACTATAGCAAAAGGTGAAGCCAAGTAGTGCTCGAGCGAGTGGTCGACGAAGAGATCCACAGCCATGATGACTTCCCAGCGATCGGCTAAATCGAGGAGAATGAGGCTTAGATATGCCTCATCTCTTGGTTCTTAAAAGAGTCTGGCAGGGAGATGGCTTTCTTTTCCTCACAGGACTCGACCCCAGCGTCAAGTTTCTATGACCAACCAAGCTCACTGAGTTGATTTGGTATCAACTCGGTTGAGCCAGCTGTTTTCTCTCTGTCTCTCTTTTTTTTTTTCTAATTTTTTTTTTTTTTTTTTAAATTTAGATTGGTCAAATAGAAGAGACCTATTGCCATGCTCGCTGGCCGGAGGACCGGGCCTCACAGCTATATCCTTTCATAAACTATATACTGTCTCTGGACTAGCAGATTGTTTTTGGCACCGTCCATGTGGTGAAGCCTTTCGGAGTGCAGTGTACCATGGTAACCCTGATCTCTGTCAGCTATCAGAGCGCTGATGATGTGCAACGCATTATGATCCTGATTGATTAGAAGGCCATCATGATCATAAATGAAGGCATGTGGGGCCATCAAGTAATGCATTTAAAAGAACCTGTAACCCCTGCCCATAGAATCTCTTAACCTTGCGAGATGAGATCATGAGATCATATTCCCTTCCAAAGCTTTTTCCCTGAAAACTTTTACATCCAATAAACAAACACAACCATCTGAAGTTAGATTTCGTCTTTTTCGGAAGCAAAAGAACAGTTTCTGAGATCTCCCTGTACTTCACCTTTCTTCCATCGCTGCCAAATCTAGCAATGTCTCTCTTTCCCTGTCCCCACCTAAAGTGACTGCATTATTCTATCCCATCCTTGTTACGATGCCACAACCGTGCCTCCCGTGGAGACATAAATCTAATGGAAGTCAAAAAAGAAAGTGGATGCAGACATGGAGAACAAAGGCAACAAGAGGATAAGTGGCAAGCAGAGAAAGGCTTTTGACTAGTTGCCTCTACGGAAGTGGGTGAGCTATTCCCTCGAGTGTGGGCACTCAATTGCAGCTTGGCCATTATGGTCCGAAGCCATGCAAGATCTCTTGGTAGGGGGAAGCAAGAAGACTGCATTCATTGAAATCCTAAACTCCTTGCAGTAATAGTTGTAGGTCATGAGCACAACCATCCATCCATATGGGGACAGCAAGCATTACCACAGCCGGTCAGCAAATTATGTTCTAAAGAGCAATGGAGGAGACCATTACCATCATTTGGTAAGACTTGCCATCATTTTATCACAGGTTGACAGCAGTAATGTTATCATTGTTTGGTTGGAGGACAAAAGAAAATCTGCCTCAAAACATTATATATTTACTTCCTCCTCCAACCCTTATTAATGAACCATTTTACCAACAGCAAAATGGAAAAGACTCTCTGTGGCCCCATGGGAACCTTTGGATATAAGCCAAAGGCTCAAGGATTAGATAACAAGATGCTAGGCCGAAATCTACAGCACACAACAAACTTTAAAAAGGACTCATGGTTGGGGAGACCTGTCATGGCTCATGTACATCCTCTTCTATCCTTCTATCCATGGGCAGAAATAATTGATATGAGAAAGGGGCAATGACAACAATAAAGAAAGGGCCGAATGAATTATACTTCTCGTGAGGTCCACTAGATAGGGCCAAAGACTCACTAAACTTAAATTCCACGGAAAAAGGGCCTTCTTTCTTGTCTCATGGAGCCCTGCCATGAATCCTACAGGCCAATAATCTTCACCATTAAAAAAATTTCATGCTGATGAATATATCCTACATATTGTCCCATAAATAAGTGCCACAAAAGAGTTTTAGATAATATTTAATAAATGAAAATGGTGGTGATAGAAGTTTCAAAACCAGAAAGCCATCAGCAAAAAAGAGGAGCAGAGAGATGGGGCCAAAGACTCATTAAACTTAGATTCCATGAAAAAAGGGCCTTCTCTTTTGCCTCATGGAGCCCTGCCATGAATCCTACAGCCCAATAATCTTAACCATTAAAAAAATTCCATGCTAATGAATATATCCTACATATTGTCCCATAAATAAGTGCCACAAAAGAGTTTTTGATAATATTTAAAAAATGGAAATGGTGGTGATAGAAGTTTCAAAACCAGAAAGCCATCGGCAAAAGGAGGAGCAGAGAGTCGTGATATGATGGGTAGAGGAGTCCAAAGGTCAAGCCAGCTCCCATCATTGCGAATCTTGGGCCGACCGAGCACATCATTATTTGAAGGGATGAGAGAGATTCCATCATCACGTGACGCCATACCCATATCCACCTCCATCTCATGATGCATCATCTCTCTCTCTCTCTCTCTCTCCCTACAAGCCGCCTTCCCTCCTCTCCTTTGGAGAGAGATGCCTCTACACCTACAGCACTCTCTGCTTTCCCTCCTATATATACCCCCTCACCAGCGCTGGAAAGGCCAGAGTTTCACTCACTTCCTCTTCTGGTGTTTTCCATCTTCTATAACCATCCATTACTCGCTTGCAAGGAAGACCATCACCCAGAAGGTAACTAGATTTGGAGAAAAGTGCAAAGAGCAAAGACTCACCCGAGCCTCTTCAACCCTTTTCTCCTTAAAATTTTAATTGATTCATGTCTTATTTGATGGTCCAATACTAGTTTGTGCTAAATAAAGGGTGGTTTGTTTCTCCTTAAATTTCCTTTGTTAGTAGGGGAGTCACTTGGAGCCTCTGATTTACATTGAAGGTGATGATAGTTTGTGGCTTTTGCTTACCACCTTCCCTGTGAACTTGAGATCTTAGTTGTGTAAGATTGATCTGCAATGGTTGCATGCCTCTTTGGCTTCATACCTTTTTAGTCCTACCAAATTGTTTCGTAAGGTAACGACTTGTATATCCTATAGATCTCCTTGCACTGTAGCCTTTTACCTTGCCCCAAGGAAAGAACATTCAGTAGAGCCGCTCTTTTTGGAACTTTCATTCTATAAAGCTATTCTTTTTATAAAGGTTTTATATATATGTCGACTGGATTATTGATTTGGTCTCTCTCGTGTTTGTTAAATACCCTGCAAAGTGTATTCTTATGATTTTTTTTCTTTATTATTTTTGGCCTGCCATGCACTATTTGTTCAAGAGAAGAAACTAGGAATTTTCCTATTTGCTATTTACCTCCGGAACTGTGTTGTTTCCTCTTCTTATTTGATGATAGCGATCCTCACTCAGGGTACCATTTCTGGCAGTGATCCATGGAAAGGCTCAACTCCAAGCTTTACCTGCAGAACTGCTACATAATCCAAGAGAATGAAAGGCTCCGGAAGAAAGCTCAGCTCCTCAACCAGGAGAACCAGGCCCTGCTATCTGAGCTGAAGAAGAAGCTCTCCAAATCTAATCCCAACACCAGTGGCATCCCTGACCTCAACGTCAACCCCACTGCCAACACCACTCCTACTAGCAGCAAGCCCTGATCTTATCTCAATGACCTGCAAGGCTTTTTGGATCTTCTCGTCTTGTAATCTTTGTTTCCTAGCTGCATCTCTTTAGCTTGCAGGGTACTGAAATTACATAGAACTCTTCTTCATCTTTTCTAGCAATGAAGTCGATATGCTGAATGTTTAATAGCTTGCCTTCCTCCCAGCAAGAAATGTTTTCATAGGACAGAGCTATCGATTGAGCCATAATGCTAAATTAATATGCGCTTGGCTTGTCTAGTTGGCCAAATTGGTCTAAATTGCTAGATTTTGTTCAAGTTGCTTCTGAGAGCACAAGACAAATGATGCTTGCTAATGCCAGCAATTCACACTTCCAGGGGTGTGGACCAGTAGAAATATTGCTGTCTAAACGTAACAGGATAGGGAAGAAGAATGAATAGGTACAAGTTGCACTCCTAGTGCATCTAAGACCACAACAATAGGCTAGAAATCAAATCGCTTTCATCTCGGATATATCCATAAGGAAATGGGCCAAATTAACTGAGATCGCTGAAAGTTTTTAAACACCGAACCAAAATGGTTGTGAAGTCGTAGCAGAGTAGACAGGGCTTTGTGGAACGGTACCCACTGTGTCCATACTAAAATACCTGAACTATAAGTATAAAATTCGACAACAAACGGATTTTTGGACATTAATTGGGTACTGGTGTATACAAACATGATTTTGCACTCGCTAACTATGGTCAGATGATAGTCTAATGCCAGTTTTTACTCATGGCTGTAGCCACTTTCTTGTAGCTAGAGAGTAGGGAGGGGATAGCGGCTGGGGTTGACCTTCTTGAGCTTTGGGATCGAAGGATGGAGAGGAGGTGGGCTGTGGCGAGGTTGGCGGGTCATTGAAGGAGGCTAAGATGGGTGGATGGGTGGTAGAGGCAGGGGAGCCGAGGCTGGGGATGGCCATTGCATGAGCTTAGTACTCTGTTAAGCGATATCACAGCATTATAATCTTGGAGCTTACTTAGTGTTATATGGAGAACTGTGTTTTGTTTCCTCTGCTTAGAGAACCTAAACCACATATATAGGTGTATAACAACTAATGGTGTGCAATTTGATGATTCATTAGCTATGTTTCAATGATTAATATTTTTTTAATGCATTTACTTGGATTAACTATTGACTACATGCCATACTAGTCCAGTTACAAAGTAATATTTAGTCTTTTTGATCCTGCATAAATATCCAAATTCTTTGCTTTCATATACTCTTTTGTTCAAGTTTTAGCATCCTCACTAGGCTAACGGTTCATGTCTAAGTTTACATTCAAATTTTAGCTAGAAAGCCTTAATCCTATATAAGTACTCGGGATCTCTACAGTTTATAATCAATGTGGAACAAAGTATTCATCAGCATATAAGCTCTCACGCCACCATTACCATTACGTAGTCTAGATTGGTTTGTTAGGTGGAATTTTAATTGCCTAGAATTCCTTTCATTTTTCTTTTAGAATATTAGTTTCCAAGGATTTCTTTTGATGGTAGAGCTGATGTGCAGGAAACTAAACTGTGCTATCTTTGTCTCTGCAGTTTATGGTCCTAATGATAGAGCATTGAAGGCCAATTTTTTCCAAAAGTTGAAAGAGATTAGAGATGATTTTTCAAGGTTGTGGATTATTAGAGGAGACTTTAATTTAACTAAAAATCTTAGTGACTAGAGAGGGAATCCTCAACCTATTTTAGATAATTTATTATTCCATAATTTTATTGCTGATCTTAGATTGATGGATCTTGATTTGAAAGGGAGAAATTTTACTTGGAGTTACTACAGAGACAAGGCATTCTTGGCTCGATTGGATAGATTTCTTATTTTGTCTAAATGGGAGAATGTCTTTTCTGTTTTCATTTAGAAAGGTTTGGTGAACTCTACTTTAGACCATTGTCCTATAAGATTTAAATGTGAGATGAAATTCTTTGTTTGCAAACTCTTTAGATTTGAAAAGTGGTGGGTTAAAGAGCATGACTTGTTGGATGTTGTTATGAACCATTGGAAATTGATTAGAGGCACCTTCAATCCGACCGCTTTGGGTGTCCTACCTTAAGAATATAACCTTAAGAACATAAGAACTTTTCTTAAGAGATGGTCTACTAGAAAGAGGTCAATTGATAAGGTATTCAAGGAGAAACTTTTACATGACATCGATCTTGTTAACAACAAAGAGGAGAAAGTTGATTTGTTACCACTAGAATTTATCATAAGAAGAGTGCTTCAAAAGTCTTTAAAAGATATTTATGATAAGAAGAGCTTTTTTGGCAACAAAGATTTAGAGTTACTTGTCTTAAGGAAGGAGACCAAAATACCTTCTTTTTCCATAAGATAACAAGCAACAGAAAGCGTAGAAACTTGATTTGATCCTTAATAAGTAATCAGAAAGACATTTCTTCAGCCGTTCACTCTCACTTCAACGGTAACTTTGGTTCCTCTTATTTTTCGATCATTTCTATCAATTGAGAGATGTTGTATGGTGTGCCACGGATTGATTTACTTGAGCTTTATGCTGAATTCTCTTTGGAGGAGATTAGATCTACCATCTTTGCTCTCGCAAGGGATAAGGCCCTAGGTCCAGATGGTTTTCCTCTATTATTCTTTCAGAGGTCTTGAGAGTTGGTCAAGGATGACATTATGGTGATGCTGGAAGGCTCTCTAGAGCTGAGTAGATTGAATTACTTCTTTGTATTTCTTATTCCTAAGAAGGATGGAGAATTATTTGTGAAAGATCTACGACCTATCAGTTTGCTTAATAGCTCATATAAGATCATCGCTAAAATTCTAGCAGTTAGATTGAGAATGTTTCTTCCTCTGCTTATTCAAGACTCTCAATCCATCTTTATTAAAGGAAGATCCATTATTTAAAACTTCTTAAGTGCTCCTAAAGTGATAGCTTATTGTAGAAGATCTAAAGCCCAAGGAGTTCTCTGCAAGTTAGACTTTGAGAAAGCATTTGACAAGGTAAATCGACATTTCCTTCTTAATTTTCTTGAGGCTAGAGGTTTTCCTTCCAAATGGATTAATTGGATTCATCATATACTTTCATCAGCTATTGCAGCTCTCCTTGTTAATGGTATGCCAGGTAGATGGATTCATTATAAACATAGTCTTAGGTAGGGGGACCCCCTCTCTCCATCCTTATTCATTCTTATTACCAATGTCTTATCAAGGCTTCTCCAGCAAGTGAGCAATTCCATGTTGGCTAAAGGCATTGGAGATGAGCAGTGCATATCTAATCTCAGGAGTCTTCAATTTGCAAATGAAATGGTTATTTTAAGTGCAGTAGATTGATAATCTTTAGTGGCCATTAAAGCTATTCTCTTTACTTTTCAAAATGTCTCTGAGCTAAAAGTTAACTTTTACAAGAGTCACTTGATCTACATGAATGTAGATGTGGGTGAAGCGGAGGCTCTAGCTAATCTTCTGAACTACAAATTAGGAGCCTTCCCTTCCATCTATCTTGGGCCTCCTTTGTGTGATAAGAAACTTCCAAAACACTTTTGGCTGCTTTTGTTGGAGCATATGGAGTCTTGTTTGGCATTTTAGAAAGGTAAGTTCCTTTCAATTAGAGAGAGATTGACTTTGATTAATGATGTTTTTTCTATCCTTCCATTCTATTATATGTCCTTGTTTAGGCTCCCTAGGTGGGTCATCCACAGGATTGAGCAGTTTAGAAAAGTATTTTTATGGAAAGGATCAGATAAGATCAAGGGGTTCAATTATTTGATGAATTGAGATTGTGTATGCAAGGATCAAAAAGAAGGATATGGAATCAAAAACATTGTCAACCTTAATTCATCTCCCTTGGCTAAATGGGCTTAGAAGTTCATCAGTGGCCAGAATCCACCTGGAAGAAGCAAATTAGTATGTTGTACTAGGCAAAGAGGAAAATGGGTATGCGAGTTCAGCGTCAGTCGGTTCATCTCTCCCCTATTTGAAAAGATATTAGTAAAAATTTAAAGGCCTTTTGGAATTGTTAAGCTTTTAAGTTAGGAAATAGTAAGAACAGCAGGTCTTGAGAATATTCTTGGTTTCGAGTGATGCTGCTAGCTCTTCTCTTTGATGATGATTATTTGCGATGTGTGAGATGCAACTATTCTGTAACATTCCAATGGAACTGACGCCTTCATAAGTTGTGCATTAAGACCCAATGCCAACTCACAAGAGAAGAGTCCAACCAACTTGGATCCCCCAATCCTATTAGTCCCTCTAGAGTCGTTGACACTCTAGTATGAAAACTTACTTGGAATGGAGCTTTCTTGGTGAACTCTTTTATAGATTTTTAAATTGTGGGGGCTTGCTTTCACCTTTCTTCAAGAAGATTTGGAAAGTAGCCTTTCCTTTAAAAGTTAAGATTTTCTTATGGCTCACTAGTTGGAATAGGCTTAGGGAGATTTTGGTAAAAAGGGACGGCCTAGGGCTTTGGGTGCCCTCCTCGTGGAACCTCCTTAAAAACTATAACCATCTCTTTTTATCTTGTCCATTTGCAAAAACATATTTGGCAACCCATCAAGTCTTGTCTTAAAATTTGGGAGTTGACCATCAAACCTTCAACAATTTTGGAAGTTGTGGAGGAAGAGGAACATCCCAGTTAAATTCAGAAATGGATGGGATCAGTTAGCGGCGGCCATTTACAAAGAAATGCCAGGATCTTCAAATTCAAAAGAGCATCTTCCTCCTCTGTTCTATTAAAGGCTATCTAGTTATTTCTTTCTTGGTCTTAGCTTTGTAAGTCAGCTTCGGCTAAACAGAGCAACCGGTTTATTTCTTCTACGTAGCCTTTGTGTTGAGTGGCTCGATCTACGTGCGTGGAAGTTAGCTGTACCTGGTTTTCAGCAGATGTTTCTGATACGTTAATGCCCTCCAGCATCAACTGGACGATTGCTCAGCGGTTTCCAAAGCATTTTTCTTCTAATATTCGCATCTTGTCCTTTACTTGCGCATTCACTGAGGATAGCCGACAGCAATCCGCTTAGGCTCAACTGTAGCAAATAAAAGAGTACTCTTGTGGAAGTGGCAAATGGTGGAATGCTGGTTATTAGAGTAGTAGCCTTCTGGTTCATCGACGGGCTCATCTAGAGCGCCAAATCTACTACTAAATCTTCTGAGTGTGGAGCTGCTCAGATTTGTATTTTTGGCACTATCTCCTCTCTTTTCTTTTTCTGTTACTGCTTGCTCCTCACTGACTTTGTAATTGATTTCTTCTATAAGTTTTTTAATAAATCTGGGGGAAGATCTTCTACCTCCAATTATCCATCAAAAAAAAAAAAAAAAGGTACCAAATTATCAACATACAACTACTTGTATAGCACATTGTATAAGATCCTTTCTGTACACAACTCAGCAACTGGTCTCTCCTTGTTGGCAGCCCAATTCGCCACCCAGTTTGCTTCCCCTTCGGTGGTATTATTCTCTTCACCAAAAATCTAACATCAGGATCTGCAGTCATGTATAAGAGTCAGTACATCTCCAGGAGCCTTTCCTTGAGATTGCCCATTGGATTAATGTTCGAACTCGCCGCGAGCGAGAGCACTCGAACGATGGAAACCAGAACGCAGCATTTATCCAACTCGAGTCAGAATCCTGGTTCCCCAAAACGACCAGAAGAATAAGATGGGCCTCGGATTTAGTATCCGTAGTCAAATGAACTTTTATTGGTCGAACTCCGATATACATTAGTTAGATTTACAATCTAATCCCTTTGTAGCGACGAATTTTCGTTGTATCCCAGTTGGATTGCACTCAAAAATCATAAACAATTATCTCAACTATCAGATGATCCTCACGCGTTGGAGGGGGCACTCAGGAACCACCACCAACTGACAGGAACACTGGCTTTGGTGTTACTATGACGACCTCTCGAGTTGAATCCAGAAGGACCTTTCCCTCGAGATTGTCTTCCGCTGCGGCATGATGAGACAAAAGACCTACGTCATAAGATCTGGATCAGGCCTTCAGGTCAATGAGCAGTTCTCTTATAAAACAAATGGACTTAAAAGCCTGCCAACCAGAGCGAGCGAGAGAGAGAGAGAGAGAGAGAGAGAGAGTCCGAGAGAAGGGTCCACGCTAATATCAAAGAGACGTGACTCATGATCCATCCATACGGGGAAGCCTGACGATGATGCATCTCACCACATCAAGCATGATAGCTTGCAGTCCGGTAGAGCCGTCACAGGCCCATTTTTCCTAGCAATGTTATAATTAATAAAAAATTAATAGCGCGAGTAGACTCAAGAAAGTTGTTTTATTCAGCCATCAGGGCAGGCTTCCTGAAAGATGTTAAAAAATTAGCTTTCTATTACTATTTTATTACATTTTTTTTATTTATTTATTTATTCCTTCATTCCCCCTTAGTTTAGAGGTGTCAAGTGAATGACTCATCACACGCCCTGTCCGGCATGGAGTGGACCGTGCCTACCTAGGTGCTGCTGAACCGATCATGCGTTGTGTCGACACAATAGCTTATGACGGGTCAGCTTGGCATGGCTCAAACATGAGAAAATAACCTGCTTAGACTTTTGCATGCCGATCCATAGCACAAGCTCGTGATAGATCGGCTCAATAGTTAAAAATAGGTAGTTTGAAAGATATTTTAATATATTATTTAAGAAAAAAATATTTTTATCTTTTTTAATTATCAAAAATGGTTAGTTTTTAAGATTATTTTTATTTATTATTTAGAAAAATCTATTTTTCCTTCTCAACAATTATAAACTGTGAATTTTCAAAGTTATTTGGGATATTTTAAGGTTTTTCAACTCCTATATATACCCCCAACTCCTCTCTCTCACCCCACACCAAATTCTAAACTTTTCTAAGCTCTCTAAAGCTCTTTTAAACCTTTCTAATGTTTCTATAAATCGTCCTAATCCTCCTAAGCTCTCTTAATCTCTATACAAGCTATCTCAATCTCTCTCATAAACTTTTCTAATTTCTCTATAATCTTTCGTAATCTCTCTATCTTTATAATGTCTGGTGTCGATAGTTCTTCCCTATCCTGTGAGATCCTCGGGCTTGACACTAACATAGAGGACTTTTCTTTTTATAGGGTCGATTTTGGCACACCATAGTCATAGATTGAAATTAGCGTTCCTGACCCTAGTAGCGCCACCGATGCCACTTCGAGCATCAGGTCTAAGGCTGGACTCAGTTCCTCTAGAGTTCGGTACCATTTCACTGACGAAGAGATCATCAACAATGGAATCCAAGCTATACCTAAAATATGCAGGAGGAATTACAACTTTGATACTTCAATGAGAATCAAACACTTGGCTCAGTAGAAAGACTACAATTATGATACTTCAAGGGGAACCATTCACCTAGCCAAACACCGAAAGAAGAATAAAAATGTTAATGATTCGACCCAGACCTAAATAAAATTTGGTGTAAGAGGTGAATTATCAATTTTTTTTAATTCTCAGGAGATAATTATAAAAGAATTAGCAAAATTAACAGTAGGTATTAAAATGCCTTTTTTAGGCTAAAAATATATATTTTAAAAATTACCTAAAATCCACCTTAACATATAATAAAATTTCTCAAAATGCTGCTTAAATTTTTTTTTTTATAATTTTTAAATATAAATAAAATTTAATTTCATATTTTTCAAATTTTAATAGTAGAATAACACTTACCCCTGATATCTAGACTAGTAGTTTTGACTTATTTTGTATTTATATTACTATGTATTTATTGATTATTATTAGGTTACATAAAAATCAATTATTATTTTTAAATTTTTTGAATATCTATACCATTCCACCAACATCTCTAAATGAATCATGTATATAATATGTGAATACTGCATGGATAAAATTTTTTGAATTAGTTTATATAATACTGCTAATAATAATATTGTTATTGATTTACTCAAATAGAACTTACATTCCATCTTAGTTAGAAAATTATTTTATATAAGATGTGCATGTTACACCTTAAGTTTAAATATACAAGATAGTTTAACTATTATAAACCACATGTAAGTAAAATTAAAGTTGCTATTAAATATATAGCATCTTCAAGAGCTAGAAAATATGATTTTAAAAATTTGCATATAACCCATAGTAAAAAATTAAAATAATTTTTATTAGATGTCAAACATAGATGAAATTCTGCATATTTAATATTACAAATATATTTTGAATATTAAGATATTACTACTAGTTTTTATAATATTTACTTCCCTAATGAATCAATATTAGATTTTTTAGAATATTTTTATGAAGCTAATATTATTTTATTTGGTACTTGTTATCCTATCCATCCCTTAGTTTTGTAACAAATTTTTAATATTACTAGCTATTTTTCACTTTACAAGAATGCAGAAGATTTTAAAAATATAATTGCACTAATGGAACTAAAATTTAATAAATATTGAAAAGATTTTTTTTTTAATATATAGTTTAGCTTAAACTATAGATCTTAGATTTAAATTAGATGGTATATTTAGAATACTAGAAGAAATTTATAATGATACCATACATGATATTGGTAAAATTAAAGATAAAATTAATAATTTATTAAATAAAATATTTATATTATATGGTTAAAAATATAATAAAGGTAAAAGCCATCTACTTTAGGACTAGCCTTAGATGGTGGTAGTAGTGGAAGTAGTAATATTAATAAAATATGAAATATTCTTGTTAAAGGTGGAGCTATGTTTATTGGTGGAGGATCCTCTGGGGCATGCCCTCAAAAATTTTAGAAGTATTGTGAGGTATTTTTATTGGAAGGGGAGGCAAGGTAGTGAAATAAAATTAACTATAAGGATAGTGAGCAAAAGTTTTTTTATTTTCTTAAAGCTACCTCCCAAGAAAAATTTAAGTACTGTAATATATAATAGAAATGATATGATAAAGTCAAACTTACATTAGTTACAAGAAAGAAGTAGTTTCAAAAAGTTTTTTACCAATTTTCTATTTTCTTTATAATTTTTTTATACCTACATTATTTGATAAGCCAAAAAATTTTAGTATAACTCGCCTCCCAAGAAAAAATTCGTGGCTCCACTACTTATTCTTATTAAGAAGAAACCAAAATGTGTAAATTCATTGTCCAATGAATTATTTTTTATTTAAGTAATGATTTTATAATTTTTTTAATTTAGAAAGAATTAGATAATTTTAATATTTTGGCCTGATGGCGAATATGTGAGAATAATTATCCTGTGTTTGCTACCATGGCTCATGATTTACTAACCCCTTCAGTATTTACAATAGCATCGAAATGTACTTTCATTGTAGAAGGTTGCGTATTTGATGGCAGGAGGAGCTGATTAAAGCTTGGCATAGTGGAGATACTAGTTTACCTAAAAGATTGGCATGACATGGATGATAGAATATATAGTCAGATGAAAGATGAAGATGAAGAGTCCCTTCTGAACAAATAGAAGAGTAGAAGATAAAAAATAAAAGATAATATAACCCATCATAGTCCAAAAGGCCAAATAAGAGGAGTGATCATAATGGGTCGCATCAATAGTAAGTCCCAAAAAAGATATGCATATTTAATTTATTTTATTTAATTTTTATAAAATTAGCTTTAAAATAAAAAAAGAATAAAAATAAAAAATGTTTGGCAAGTTAGCAGTTGGCCCATCGAGTCCGAGAATTTGAAGCCCAAGATGTGTCAGACAAAAGGTGAAGAAGAAGACTCCCCTTTGAATGACAAAGAAGAAGATGATCAGGCAACACCATGGTAGGACGATATAACCGTGATGACAAGCCACTTACCCACTTACGAATATAGCTATATATATATTTAATTTATTTTATTTAATAGATTAATTTCACTTAGTTCCCCTTAATTATGGGTTTTTTGCATATTCATTCCTAAACTAAAAAAATTGTAATCAACCCCCTAATTTTGATTTAAGTTGCAATTAGTCCCAGCCATATAAATTGGGCATTAAAAGAAATGGAAAAGTGGTTATGTGACTCTCATGTGACCACTAGTGATGCCAAATTTTTATAATAAATAATGTGGTGAAGAGTAATAACACCCATCCTTTAACGAAAATGGTCTAGATTAAAGGGTACAATCATCCTTTTCTTTTCTAGATATTCAAATGGTGTATGTAGTGGTCACGTAATAGTCACTTATCCACTTCTCTATTACTTTAACCCCAGATTTAAATAGCTAGGACTAATTGCAGCTGAATTGAAATTAGGGGATTGATTGCAAATTTTTTTAGTTTAGAAAGGAATGTACAAATATCCTATAGTTAAGAAGGGTTAAGTTAAATTAACCCTTATTAAATTTTTGCAAGATTAGACGAAGCAACCCATCATAGTCCTAAAAGCCAAATGAGAGGAGTGACCATGATGGATCCCACCAATAGTAAGTCCCCAAAAAGATATGTATACTTAATTTATTTTATTTAGTTTCTCTAAAATTAGATTTAAAATAAAAAAGAATACAAATTAAAAATTGTCTGGCAAGTTAGCGGATGGCTTGCTGGGCCCGACAATCTGAGGCTTGGGATATTAGACGAAAGGTGAAGATGAAGACTCCCCTTCAAATGACTAGAAGAATAAGAAGAGAACCAAGCAACACCATGGTAAGATGATACAACCGTGGCGGTAAGCCACTTACCCACTCATGAACAAAGGTATATATATTTGATTTTTACAAGATTAGTATGAAATATCAAATAAAATTGCATGGCTTATAGTGTTGATATAAAAAATATTTAAAAAAAATAGGGGGATCATGTCAGTGGGTTGCCCCGGCTGACGGGCTAGGCATGGCACAGCATGGCCCACCTACCATGTTGGCTGTGCCAAGCCCCTCAGAATTGGTGTGTTGTGTCAAGATGACCTGTAACAAGAGCTATATCGGATTGACATGGTATGATAGTCCCTGAGCTGCCCTCTTCACTAGCCATGCCAGTCCAGCATGATTCATTTGGCACCTCTACCTTAGTTCTTTTTATATATAGCAAATCATTTTTTTATATTAGTGCATCTTTGGATATATATTGTGCACGTTCAAATTATTAAAGTTATCATTTTCTCAATTTATTCTCAATTATTTCATCTTGATTTCTTATAAATAATTTTATTTTTTATTATATATAATTTTATCTTAAGATTCTCAATTTAACTATATTCATCTTAAACACAATAGTGGAAAGAGAATAGAAATATTTAACATAGAGCTTTATGATCATGATTCAAAAGTTTTAGGAGAAGAATCATGTTATAATATTCCTAACTATGCAAGAAAATTTTCAATACTTAGGCAGATTAAAACAAAGAATGCAAACGATCAAAAGGATTTTATTATATGCATAGTCAGAATTGTGTATATTGCAGAAACATAAATTCTTATACCTCAAATACCACCATGTCTCACTTGATATTCTAATATTAAACAAATAACTATTCTAACTCAAAGTCCATGGCAATGGTCTCCAAACTCTCTCACCTCCATTTTCCCAGTTGGTCATGTCCATCGAGTCACTCTTTGTCAAGCCCCCAACTTTTTACCTCAAGCCAAGTATGTGGCAATCACTGTGCACCCATAAAAGGTTATTTAGAATGAACATTCTTATACAAATTTTTGAATAAATTAGTTGACATCTGAAATTTTTATATTTAAAGTACAGCAAATTATTTTCAAAAATTTCATTTGCATCCAATTTTGGGAATATAAGATTAATAGAAAGAGCAATATTAATCTTTAATTTTGAAGAATGTTTGATTCTCATGAAAATTTAACCCCTTACTTCAAAAAGCCCTTAAGAGAGACCTTACGCATATGATAGAATTTTCTCATAATATTATCTAAGCAGCAAAATAGAATCTAATTAATTCATCAATTATGTTCAAAATAATATCTAAAATCTATATTACATATCGATTGCTCCAAAACTAAATATAACATGGGAAAAAAATTAAAACCCTAAGTCTTGATGCTAGTTCTCCTCACATGGCTATGCACTCCCCTATCAATGTCCTTATATATCTATTGATTAGAATCTGAAAGGCAAAAAATAATAGAATAAGGAGCACAATAGCTCAGGAAACAATGCTCATCCTAATTAGATAACTCTTATAGTAAATTAATAGCAAACATATCAACTATCATATTTGATATGAAAAGAGGAGAAGTTCAAATTTTTTTTCAAATATTCAATTTAATTTATTCATAAACAATAAATTCAATGCATCATAAAACATCTCAACTAGTTTAACTATGCCCAAAATCTTAGCATCAATGTACAATCCCCATTGGAAGTGCATCCGATCAGTATATAATCCTTAGTGAAAGGGCTTCGAATATAAATAGTTGGTTTTCAAAATCTGTAATAAAATATAGCCGATCATAAATTTATAATTTGTAGCATGCATACAAAAAAGTCCATCAATCAATCATGATATTAATATATATCAGTATATATATATATATATGTGTGTGTGTATATAGACGCATACACACAAAATACCTAAATAGGTAGGTTACCACTTACCTCTCAATTACTACTAATTTTAATTTCAATTAACTCAACAAATTCCCTTCAAAATCCATCACATAATTTAAATTTAATTAGCTTTAATTATTTCTCAAATATATTTCTTAAATCTTTGGTTTCCTTAAATCAAATAGGACTGCCTAGCCTATGAAATTCTCTTAAGAATAGAGACAATGATATTGAAAAGAGACATTTCTAACTAATGAGGTTTAACAATACCCGGACAGCCTGAAGTGAATACCAGCATGTTTGGACCTCTTTCTTGAGGTCAACCTTAGATAAGGTATTGAGCCCTAATATGGGACCTAGAATTAGGATCCTAACCATGGTAGGAGAGAGAAACTAAGGAAAATAGAGATAAGAGGATGAGAGAGAGTAGGGGTGGATGAGAGAGAAGGTGGGGAAAGAAAGAAAAGAATGAAAACAAGGGATGATTTTTCCCTTCAAGTTTCAAATAGATGTTTCCCTCCCTTGGATTGGCAATCCCAACTCTGGTTGAACATGAGAGAGAGAGAGAGAGAGAGAGAGAGAGAGAGAGGTGATGAGGGACCCTACAAATGATGAGGTTTGGTGCTCGATCATGATGACAATTGCCATCTATGAATTCAAAATAGAAAATAGAGGATGAAGCTAAATAGGGAAAATGATCCTAATTTCAGACAGAACACAATCGACCTTATAAAGGTTGGTTGGCGACTCTTGTGATTAGCCTCTTGTGTCATAGTTTGGTTCGACTACTCTAATGAGGGAGGCCGCAATTTAGTTGCTATTCATCACTAGAATGAGGGAAAAGGGCTTAACCCCTTCGTGTCTTCTCCTATCATAGCTAGGTTTGGCTACTGCAGCATAGGAGGCCGTAGCTTAGTCCCTATTCTCTGGTAGATAGAACAGGGGAACAAGGCTCAACCCCTTCCTTAACATTAACAGCCATCAACAGTCCTCTAATAGCTCGCTGAAGCAAGGAAGAAAAAAAGAAGAGAAAAAAAAAAAAAGGAGAAGGGGCCGGGCCATACGTACTTCCATAACCTTCTCCAATGTTTGTGGCTTCAAAAGCTTCCCTCATCAGTTTTTGATTGCTTATTGATGGAGCAAGGCCTAAGGGGTGGATTTATCAAGGAGCCCTGGATCCTCCACCTCACCTCGAATCCTACTTTGATTAGGGGTCATGAGACCCCAACTCTGATTGGGAGTCCACCACCTCGTTCAAAGATGAGTTCCTGGTTTGTGTTCAAATGGGTCTCAACCTACTTCCGTTCTAGCTTGGTGAAATGGACTAGGCCCATGCCTAACCTAAACCCTATTGTTAAATGAATTGAGGGCCACTCAAGATCAGGCCGTCTTACTTCCATTTTGGCCAACCGCAGAGGCTGGGCTTCAGACTCTCAATGTATCACGGGGGCCCCTCTTCCATCCTTCCCTTGTCCACCGATTCCATCCACATTCCACTTGCTCTATAACCATATGATTTGGTTGCCGACATCACCATCACATTGACGTTCTTTTCCTTCTAAAAAACAAAGCTGCCGAAGCCCATAGAGCACGTTGACGGTGGGGGCCAACGTCGAGACGTCGGCAATAGTGGTGAGGCCTGTGACACTGGAGGCGACACTAGAGGTAGACATCAGCAGTTGGTGTGGTGCCCATATGTGTTGGAGGTGATAGGGGCCTACTAGAGGAGATGGAGATGTGGGCAGTTCAATCTTTGGATATTTTTCTAGGGAGGTAAAAAGCCTGGATAGGATTTGGGTCTACAAAGAAAATGAGGGTAGAGGATGAGAGGTGGCCATGGTTGGGAAAGTCGACGCGGTGATGGAGGAAGTGGGGATCAGATGTTTGGGGATGGGTCATGCGGAAAAGATAGACAAATCAATACAAATAATATAGTGCAAACTAAATTCTAAGGCTATCTTGCATATTTTAAGTCTTCTAGATCTAACTAAATAAACAATTCAATTCAAAAATAAAAGGGCATATGTTAGGGTGCTATTTGACTATAACATCTGAAAAAATAGATAAAAACTGTTGTCGTCTCTGCTTTGAAATTAAATAAGATTCTGACAAAAACTCTAGAATCCCATGGGTGAGCATGGGTATGGGATAAAATTGTGAGGCGCCTAGCCTATGAGGCCCAACCTAATATAGAGCCAGGTCAATACAACTAGCTTCATCTACTTAGCTGGTCTATATTATAAAAAGAAGGACATATAGGCTTGAGTTGACTTCGAGTCGACCCAGTGCCCAATTTGCTAAGTCAACTCAGGCGAGTTGGTCGAGGACTCGTGTTCGAAGAGGACACGGAGTCCTCGTTCTTGACTCCAGCAAGGGGTTAATAGTCCTCGTGGGAAAGAGGATAATGTGTTACTTTGTGCTTTTAACCATCAGTATAATGTATGGTGATGTTTTGTGCTTGCAAGATAATGTGTTTGCAGTCGAGCTTTTACTCAAGGGGCTGAAGGTGCCTCTCTAAATTACTTCGAGGAACTGATATACTTGCTGCTGCTTGGCCCTGGGTGCCATCTTGTTCTGCTGCTTTTCTAGCCTTATGGCTGGGCTTAGCAGACGGTCTAGCACTGTGAAGAGGATAATCCAGCTCCACTTTTCGCGATTGCCAACCTTCTCCAACTCTGGCCATTCGAGTCTTTGAGATGGGATCATTGATGATGTTTTCTTTGCTGAGGATATGTTATGATGTAATGATAGTTTAGGGTTCTCTATAATTTTCACCTGATATGGTTGTATGTTGAGTACTTGAAGACGGCCAGTTTTGGATGTTGGTGCTGCTCTTCATCCACTGACATTGGTGGTGAGAGAGTGATTCAAAGAAGAGGCAGTTTATGCATTGGAATGCAGCAGTATCGTGTTTTGTTATAGAACGTGTTGGTGGTGCAAGGTGTGGGCTTTCAGTAGTCTGGGTTGTTTTTGTTCTGGGCTAGGCTTTGGTGCATTGGAACGTTTGATGGGTGGTTTGCCTTCTGTGGACTGCTATTTGCCTGTGCTTCTGGTGTTTTGCTTGTGCTTTCATGGGCCACAGAGGTTGGTCGTTGTTCAAATAATTAAAAAAAAAAAGTATTCCTTTGTTTGCTATGCTTTATTTTTTTTGGTAAATCAATAATATTTATTACACTATCAAACATGAATATTAATTTTTATTGATGATAATGGAAGCCAACTAGTTTAATCAGCAAAGTCGTTGATAAAATCGTGAGAGATCGGATCCCTACCTACCCTTGAGCTACACCCAACAAGGTGACAACTTCGTTGCAGAAAAAGGAAACTTCATGGCTGACCAACATATGTGTTGCCTAGTTAACATATTTTTAAGCCCTTGAATTAATTGCATAATTTCTATACAGGTTTTGTTAGTATTGAAATAATAGTTGAAGTGTAGAGAAGGAGGCACCACTCTCTTTTATGCATATGCACTCATTAGTATTGGTACAAAACTAATAAAACCTACCGTATAAGTAACAAATAGGCCTATTGAATTTTTCAACTAAAAAAGATGTTATTTTTGCAAATATAAAACTTAGTGTCCTATTCTTATTTCCGTTGTAACAAATCTGATGATCATAACAATAAAAGATCCTTAAATTGCATGGCTTAATCACCTATTTGTAAGTGTTTGAGTTCTGAATTTCTTTTATTGCCTATTGAATGCTTTTATTCAAAATAATTTATGGTAAGAAATGTTGGAAGGTGCATCCAACTAGTTGAAAATTAAAACTTTGTTATTGTTTGTTATTGTTGATGTTAAAATGCATATTGTTTTCTCTAAGACTAATATTTATATTTTTTTAAAGTAAAAGAGATGCTTCAAAAATGATAAGAATAAGCTATACCCCTAACATCCACATCCAAAATAGAAAATAAATCAACTTAAAAAGTATCACCCCAGTATAGGCTTTGAGAAAGAGTCTCCTCTTTACTAGTAAGAAAGTCTCCAGCTTGGTTTGCTTCCCTGAAAACATGATTTATGATAATAGAAAATTTGCATGGATAGAGTATTTTCTTTATATTGCATAGCAATGGATGAAAACATTAAGAAGTATTTTTTATCCCCCCAATGATAGTGGGAATCATTTTCAATAGTAAAACCTTGAGCAAAAGAGATGGAGATGACCTTTTTTATCCCATACCATGAAGTTGTTAAAACTACCTGAGGAATAAAAGTAGTCATAAAAGGAATAGCTTTCGCAATAATGAATCAACTAAACTTATCATATAGAATATAACCAACTCCTATTGAATCCATCAGAATAGGACTATCAAAATTCAATTTAAATTATTTAAGTTGTGAGGGACACCAAGAAATATAAATATCGTTTGATATTCCTTTAGAAGCAAGAGTAGAGCATCCCCAAATGCTAGGATTTCTATCTATGCATAGGTTCTAGTTCTAAAAAATTCATAGGTAGGCATTCAACTTGAATCAACATACTTCTTGCATGCTTACTTTATGTTAAAAAATCTTTTCATTTCTATTTCCTAATATGCATCATAAAGTATGGATCACAATAGATTTACCAAGCTTCTGATCAACTAAAATAGAAAGATTACATACAAAATTGAACTTAGCTTCTATAGAAACCAAATGAGGGTAGAACTGATTACCTAAAAGTTTAGAAATCATTCTTGATGTAGGGCATGTTAAGAAGAGATGTTCAACCTTTTCATTAAGATGACACCTAATGCAAATAGAGGATAAATAATATAACCGACTGGTAAGAAAAGAAGCTATCAAAAATCCACTCTAAATTATCCTCCATATGAAGAACAATACTTTTTGAGTGGCATTTAACTTTTAGACTTTCATAGCTAACTTAGAAGCTTGGTTCGGATGATAGCAAAATCTAGAGCGATACAACTTCTTAAGCACTACTGCTCCATGATAACCTTTTTTTCCAAATTAGAACATCAGTCTGGTCACCACCCCATGTCGAGATCTAAGAAATGTGATTAGAGAGCAAGGAAAGAAAAATATAAGAGATGAGATTCATACTCCAGCCATCTTTTGGACTAAATAAAGCATCTACTATAGAATTTGACCTCATAAAAGAAGCATTGAAATAAGGTAACTTTGCTATCAACCTTGTCAAGGAGAGAGGGCCACCATGATTTCATAAGGAGAATACCCAAACCTTGACTCTATTTAGGTTGACAGATAGCATACTAGGAAATTGTGTGAATAACCCTACTACCATAATCATGGTTCTAAAAGAAATTTTGAATTGTTCTATTAAACTAGGTTAAGAAAGATGATAGAATAGTAAAATTTGAAACAGTATAAACAGGCATAGAGCATAAGATAAACTTGATCAGTATATGTTTACTAGTAAAAAAAAGGATATTTTACTTTCATGAATCTAATCTAGTCATAATCTTATCTTTGATGGGTTGAAAGTCCTACACTTTCAGTCGCCCTAGCTTCATAGAAAGTCCTAGATAGGATCCTAACTCATTTACTCTTCATATCCCGAAGATCGTTACCGAATGTTCTACCAACTCATATCTAATCCTCAAGCCGAAGAGAATCATGGATTTCTTCACATTAACACTTTGACAAGATTGGCTATAATAACCTCTGATTACCATGAAGAATATTAACTTTCAGATTTTGAGTAAGCATCTTAGCATAAAGGATAATCAGATAAAGAGATAGAGAACATCCTTGACCAAGGCCCATGTTTGTGTGAAAGAACTTCATGGGTGAACTAGTAACCAAGATAGAGGAATTTAGAGACCAAATAATTTTCACTAGATTATTTTGTATAGAAATCTAAAGGGTCAAAGAATATTTATGAAATATTCTTAGTCTACCTTGTCATAATTCCTTTCCATATTGAGTTTAATTGCCATGAATGGTTTAGTAGAAGATACCTTATGAAGAAAATGTAAACTTCCTGACTAATAATGGTATTACCTATGTACCTATCCTTCCTATGAAGGTAGCTTGCTCAAAGATACATTTGTAAATCACCATTTTAATTAAGAGTAATGATCTTGGTTACTAGCTTATAAATTATGTTGTATAGGTTTATAAATTATGTTGCATAGGCTTATCAATCTATAATGAAGTCCAATATAGGGTTACTCTTTGGTATTAAAGAAATAAAAGTAGCCTTTCATGAGTTTGGCATCTTCCCTTTCTTGAAGAACTCCTGGATAGCCTTGCATATATTTAAACTAATGATCCTTCAGTAGTATTTGAAAAGCCCTGAAGTGAAACCATCTAAACCAAGAGCTTTGTTTGATTCTGTAGTTTTCAAATCTTGAACTATTTCATCTCTTGAATCAAATATTACATGCCATTTGTCTGTAAAATAGAAAGATTAGTATGAGATTGGAGAGAATTTCTTGGAGACCATTGACACCATTTATTTTGGAAAAAAGTTTTGAATTCCACCTTAATTTGATCATCAGAATCAACTATATCTCTAAATATTGTTTGAATTTGAATGCTTCGATTACTCCTCCTAATCACTATACTTTTGTGAAAATAAAGGAGTGTTTTGATCCCTTCCTACCATTGTAATTTAGACTTTTGTCTCTATATGATAACCTGGTGTCTTAAGAATTTGTGGTGCTTAAAGAGTTTTACCTTTATTGCAACTCTTGCAAGGATAATCCAGTTTTCTCATCATTCAATTTCTTGAAAGCTTCAATTTTCTATTCCAGAATATTGATTCGGTACAGAATATTCCCCATAGAGGTCTTACTCCAAACTTTTGATGTTTCTTTGGTGAATTTTAACTTCTTGGATCATAGGAGAACCTGAAGTATTCATATGCCAAGCCTCGATGATCACATCCTAAGTTCATCATTGCCACACCGAAGGTTTTCAAATCTAAAAGTCTTTGGCTTATATCTTTCCCTTTCAAGATTAAGGAGAAAGGGACAATGATCCGACCTTATCCAGCACAGATGCTTAACTGAAGCTTCAGAAAATAATTGAACCATGATTCAGAAGTGAAGACCTTGTCTAAGTGTTCCCAAATTCAAGCATCTCTAGTTTTGTTGTTATGTGAATTTGGAACCGCTAATACCCAGGCATAATAGTGAAGTAGCTTAGAGGAAATCTCTGAACTCCTCACTCTCTTAGTTATATGAAAAAGCTTAGCCTTACTTTTTATCTTCCTAAAATAGGATGCATTTAAAGTCCCCTACAATCAACATAGGCACCCCTAGGCTAAGACATGCTATAGTTCATACTAGAGAGACTTCCTTATCATCCCATAAGTATTGGTGTAAACAACTAACAATATCCATAAAAATATTCAATACATACACTAGTTGAAAACATAGGCAAAGACCACTTGAACCACCTTCTTTTGCCAAAAAGTAATGATACCTCTAGATAAGACTCGAGAATTAATTACTTTAAGGTTCGAAGATAGTCTCAATTTCCTTTGATACTTTAAGATAGCTAAATTAGATAATCTTGTTTCAAGAAGAACACAAATATTCACTTTATGCAAAGAAATCATGCATTTACAATTTGTCATGAGAGTTGATTTTTCAGTACTCTGATAATTTTAAATTATTATATCTATAGAAATGGAGGATAGGTTCTTTTCTTAATGAAGCAAACTATTGTTATTCTAAAGATTAAGCTTGTTGAAAGACTTATGGCTTCCAATTGGATAGGTGGCTAGCATTGGGCCTAAACTTTGATGGGCCAGTCTAGATTGTGGTACTTTTCTCCTATGCTTCAATCTAGAAGCTTCTAAAGAGGGCTCTATTCCTTTTCCTTCAGTTGACCCAATCCCATCTTGATTGAGGCATTCATTCACACCTCCTTTTTCATCACTTGGCCAAAAATCAGGAGCTTTCGATGCAATAGAGTTGCCTGCCTGCTACAATGGAGCATCTCTGCCTTCTTTAGTTGCTAAAGTCCTCCTTTATGACCCGCATGCTAAGCCTCTGAAGGCCAATGTCTTCATCCCCAAATTGGTAAGTATCCTCCCCTAGTGCCTTCTTTGTTGCCTTCTCCACCAACACTGCAAGGGGTGCTTCTATGGCCGATGATGGTGGGGATGAGAGGCCCACAGTTTCATGCATTGGCTACTTCCCTTTGCTTGAGGTATTCTGAGCTTCCATCAGATAGGTTTATAGCTTATCCTTTAATTTCTATTGTGAAGAAGTAATTTAGGACTTTATTTGTGAAGGGTTAGGATGTTTATTGCTAAGTAGCCAGTTTTTGGGCACTAAGCAAGCAAAAAAGGATCCTTTCCTACTAATTCTTCTCCTTAGTTTAGTTGCCCATGCCCTAGGTGTTTGGAGGCCAAAGAGGTGCAAGCAAGATGGGCTCAGCCTTTGCTTGATGGGCTTTTGAAAGGTGCTATGATCAGGCTTGATACTTATGAGGCTGGTTTCATTCTAGAATTTTGATTCTAAGCTTGATCCATTGGATGCTGAGTCTGATGAAATCGAACTTGATGATGCTTTCCTTCCTTATTTGCTTTTTATGATACATTTGCTAGCTAACCTGAGTTTTTGCTCAATACTAGTTGTTTGGAACATGATGGAATCCATTATGATTTCTAATTCATTGATAGACCCCCCATAATTGGGATCCTCCACCATAACAAAAGGCTGATTAGATTCTTCTATATCATCCATGCCAGATGACAACTGAAATTTGGATCCCAATGAAAGTTTGATAGCCTCTCATTAGTTAATAGATTTTGCTTCCCACTTTCGTCCAGAGCAATGAGATTACTACCCTTTATTATTCCATTTAGCCAGGCTAGAGGAAAGGACTCATGCCTCACCGAGTGGATCCATTGCTGCCTTTGTAATTTGGTTGCTACAATTTTGGGTTTGACTAATTTGACTCGATGACTTGGTCTCCATTATCATTCTTCTTGATTGCGAAACTTCACTGTTGTCTGTAGACATCAACCTATACATCCATTTGCTTTCTGATTTAGGTAGGGTTTTTGTAGGGACATTTGTAATGTTAAACCTGCTCCATAGATGCAATTTTACCAGTTTTTACAGCAAAACCACATTTTATTGCTCCATGGCTGATCCTTTCATGAGCAAAGCAGAAAAAGGGAATACCATCATTTGTGAATGCTTGACAAACAAGTTCTTCGCCATCATCCCTTGTTAGGTCCACACTAGGTATTAGGGGCTCCTCTAGATTAACCACGATACAAATCCTAGTAAAGTTTCGAAGCTTCAAGTTTTTCGTCAAGTTATCAAGCCACAAAGGTTTACCCCTCCACTGAAGCAATTTCTAGAATTCTTATCTTTGGCCATGACTTTATGGGTAGTTCTTCTATCCTCATCCACATCACAGAACTAGCGATTGGGCTTTTTGATGCTTTAAAATTTAGTCTCTATGGTTCCAAAGGAAGCATTTAGTCTCCAACCATACAAAGCCCTTTGGTGGTAACTTAATCCAGATTCTTCTTGTATTTAAAGTGAGACGAAATGATCAACACTAATTGAAAACACCTTAAAGTCATCAATAAGATGCCATTTTATCTTGGCGTTACATTACCAGAAATACAATTCCTGAATTTTAATGCCTAGGCATGTAGGATACCTACATTTGATTTGTGTAATAATCTAAGCATAGATTACTAGGTATATTGCATTGGCATGTTTGGTTGATAGAATAGATTATCAAGAATTTAGGCGGAAAGCATGTTAAAATTTCAAAAATGCCTCATTTTTTCAACTTGAAAAGAAACCAAAATAGATTAATATTTTTAAATATAATAATTATCTATTTTATAAAATATATAACAATTAATTATATTATTTTTACATAAAATAATATAAATTATTATTAATAATATTCATAAAATATATAATTAACACACAATAATAGAATATATTATAAATATATAACATAATTATTATAATTATATATTATGTAAAAAACATATGATATTATATTTTAATATACATAATATTATTATAAGTAAATAATTAATATAACTATTTAATATAATTAAATATTACAAAAAATTATAATAATATTAGTAATATTACACAACATAATAATTAACATATAATATCATCATAATAATAACTATATATTTATTGTATTAACAAAAATATTAATATATTAATAATATAAAATATATATTATATTCATAATATATACTATTTTATTATATTATAAAATAAATATAATATAAAATAATAATGTAATATAATGAAAATAATAATAATTTAATAATATTATTAAATTATATTAATTATATGATAAATAAAAATAATAATGTAGTAATCATTAAATATTACAAAATATTATTATTATTAATACGATATAGTATAATAAGTAATATATAATATTATTACAATAATAATAATTTAATGATATTATTAAATTATGTTAATTACATGATAAATTTAATGTTATATTATAAAATATTAAATTTTATAAATATATTAGTATAAAAATGCTATAATTATTATAATAATAGATATATAAATATAATTATATCAAAATAATTAATTATTATATATAATTTAATATAATACTTTTTTTTATTATTTATATTAATATGCAATAAAATTAATTAAAATTTTAATATAATATATTATATTAATGGGCTCTTCTTTTTTCATAAGAATGTTTTGTTTTGAGAGATAATTTAAAAAAAAAAGTAAGATAGAAATTTTTACATGCCAGCAATTTGAGATCAAATTTCTTGGTGCTCTAAAATAATATGAAATACCTATCAACTTTTCTGAATATATTGAATCAAACATGGCAATACGATATTGCCACCAAAAAATTGCTGAGATGCTTGAAAGATTTTACGAATCAAACGCTCCTTCAATGTTTTCGCAAGAAAGACAAGGCCAAGCCATCTTTCCAAAGTCCTACAGATTAAGGCAAGCTTTCATTCTATTCTTGCCTCCTCTACTTCAGAGCAGGAGAATTTGATTTTCCCATTGAAATGTTTTTGTAAGATGTCTACCTCCTTTTCAGAGACTTTGTTCATCAATGGCGTCCTCATTAAGAACTTTGTTACTTCTGCGTAGGAATGGATTTTGCCTTCATCTTGCTTAATCTTTTCTGCCTTCTGAACATGTTCAAGGTCTGACGAAGCAAAATTTTGGAGTTGATCCAGCACCCGCTGATCTTTACCTTGTTGGCAAATCACCACCCTTTTCCGTCTCCTGCTAGTTAATGTAAACTTTGTTCAATTCTTTTTTTCTTTCAGCCTCCCGTGACTCTAGCGGTTCATCCTCCCATGGCACTTGATCCCTTTTTCGACGGTGGAAAGAATGCGTAACCGAATAATTGGCCTTCCCACCTTTTTTTTTTTTTTGTACCTCTAAGTGCATGACCATCGCGTGGGGACTCCTTATTGGAGAAGTCATCATGCCCTCAATTGTTCGCATGTATTTAATGGCCAAGAAAAGTCCTCCAGCCGACTTACAAGGGAGGACTGGCGTGATTTATGAGAGCTACGGCATGTGCCACATGAGAATGACTACTTCTATATATATATATATATATATGAAGTACTTTATCCTTACCACAGACTTATTCTATTCACTAAATCATACCGACTTTTGATTTTGATAGGATTTCGTTACTCTCCCTCACTCATCAAAATAATCAATTATAATGGCATTTTTGCAATTGAAATAAAAAAACACAACGAACGAACATTTTATTATTCAAGAAACACCAAGAATTAAGAATTAATCCTTACCACATTCTCCCTTCTTCTTCTTCTTCTTCTTCTTCTTCTTCTTCTTCCCTCTTTCTCCTCTCTATCTCTATCTCTATCTCTATCTCTATCTCGCCTACGCCAATCCCCGCTGGCATTAGTAGCAATAGCAGCACTTCCCTCAGCCTCCACTGGTCCGCTGGCCTGGATCATGGAGGCTATATTCTTTATGCATAGAATGGACCAATATGCAGTAGAAAACCTATCACAATGAGGTAATAGATATATGATTTGTCAATAATAGGTAAGATTTGTTGATAATAGATATCTTTTGTCAATGTAGCTCAAGTACAAGCTAGTTAAATGCAAAATATAAAGCTTCAACCAACGGCAAGCTAGGAGTGCATTTAATTTTTGAAGGCAGTTCCACTCTTCATTTTTTATTTTTATAAAAAATAAAAATTACTTATAAAGGCTCTTTTCATAAATGAAAATAAAAATAATTTTCTATAAAACACAACCCTAAAAGGATAAAAAATTAAAAATAGCTTCAAGATATTTTTAATTTTTTTCATTAAAAGAAAGAAGAAAGAAGAAAATAGAAAATAAAAGATAGAGAAATTGAAAAACCACAAAATAGAAGTTAACAGTGTTTTCTTTATTTATTTTTAGTTACCTTTATAATTTTTTTTTTGTTTTTATTTACCAAATATATTTTTAGGTATCAAAAAATATAAAACAAAAATTATTTTTTAAAAATAAAAATAAAAAATAAAAATAAAAAACAGCCTAAACCATCTCAATTCAAAATGCTATCAACCGCGATGCTAAAAGCTTTAGGCCAGCGCAAAACTTCATCCGGTGCAAATAGATATAACTTTGCATCACAATTGCAAAAGTTTGGCAAATTTGGCACCATGAAGTGTGCACCATAGCATGAGAAGAATATTTTGTAGGTCATCATTATTGTAATTATACATCATGAGAAATTTGACATATGATACATCTACATCATGAGAAATTTGGCCTGATACGTCTTGTGCCAAGGCTTTCCATGTAACCAAGACTTTAGCATTGGGTTGAGATTCTAGATACAACCAAGAATCACGCAGCCTTCCTTGTAATGGTTTCCATTTACAAACATGTACATCTCTCTGAGATTAAGGAAAGCTAGTTTTGCTAGTTCCTTTGATTAATTATTAAGAGACACTTCTTGATTAGACATGGTAGGTAAAGCACAATTATTCAACATAGATTAGTGACAGGCCTGGCCAAAGATCCACGTTATTAGGTCATTGATCTGACAGCCAAATTTGCATTAAAAATATATTTAAAAAATTAAGTACGCATGACTATTGATTTTTTTACTTTAAATAATACATGTATAAGTCAAATGAGTTGATAGAAGATAATCTTGAATTATTTAATTTGCTTGAAAATTATAATTTTAAAAACATAAATTGAGTGTATATATTATTTTCTCTAAAAGAAAAAATAATTTATTATAATTTATGCAAATATTTTAAAATATCTTTCTAGAATGGGGAATAAGTATGAGCAACTCTAATAAGCAATCATGGCAGCTTTTGCTGTACTAATAGTATGCTAGACTTCACAAGTTTGAATCTCATTTAAAGTGGTATATTTGTATATTTTATAAACTCAGTTCAGTTTAAACTATAGTTATTAGAACTAGATCGAATATCAATTTGGTCGAGGAATTAGGTCAGTAGTTCATTAGTCCAACAGTGAGTCAATGTTCGAACTATCTGAATAACTAAAACATAATTAAAATAAAAATATAATCCATAATCATAAATAAGAATAGTTTTTGTTGACAAAATTTAACTAATTGGATAACTTTAAAATTTATATCTTTAAAATTAAGTTACTTAAACTATAATAGAATATAATATTTAGATTAAGACTTGAAATTAATTTCATTTCTTTAAAAGAATATTTGAAATCCTTTAGATTAAAAAAGAGAGAATCAAGATTCAATATTTAAATTATAACAGTTAAAAGGTAATCATATAGCCAGTTACTAGGATTAATAAGAAAACAATCCGATTCATCTGATTTTTTACCGAGCCAATTATTAAACTGACTAATTAAATAATCAAATGGGTTAGGAACTTGCTCATCAGTTGGGGTAGTCGGTTCGATCTGAGTTTATAAGTATGATTTAAATTCACTTATGCCACTTCTAAAAAGCAGCCTTGTTGGTAGTTTTTGATCAGTTCGGTAACATTTTTGGTTTTATTTGAAACCAAGACTGGTCAACAGTTTTGTTCATTAGTTTTCTCATCCTACTAGCCTATCCCATCTTGGTTTAGTAACTATGATGTTAGCGATAATTAGTTAAGATTAACTAAATTATATTGCTATGTCCATCGAGTTATGAATTTAACCAAGTACTTTTTTTATAAAAGAATACAAATTTAACTAAGTTATCCAAGAGTGATAAATAATGAGGGTGCCAAATTCAATGGGTTCGTTATATAAGAGGGGTCAAAATGTTAATTTTATATTGAATCTAATAAAATATTATTTGTGGGATTAATGGCATACTTAATTTTAAGATATTAGATAGGTATGATGCTCACATTAAGCCGAAATACGAGCAAAATCCAATTGGCACATACTTAACTTAGCCAAAGCTCATATGATAAACTCAAAGTTTTCAAAACCTTAAAGGCTTACCATCTTTAGAAAAGAATGAGGTCAACTAACACAAGAATATTTAAAGAAAAAGCTTCAACATGTAATTTTTATATTCCTAAGGATAATCGATATAAAACTTGATGAAATAGCTAGGTAATGCACAAGCTCAAGATATATTAAAAATTAATTAGATAAAATTTTTAGATCAAATTTAAAGTGAAAATCATGTTAAAAATTCCAAACAAAACTTGGAATAGTCAATCAATATGGAGCCAAGTTAATCGGCCAAGGCCCTTGTTAACTAAACTCAGTGGTCTGGTGGACCTCTCATGGGGGCAGGTAGACCAACTAGTCTTGGGTTTTGAGACCGCTACGAGCAGTTGACCAACTAAAGTGGCTAGTTGACTGATTATTTTAGAGAGCATTGTGGCTCTCAAGTTGTTAATCGGCCTCTAAGAATGGCAATGGAGCAAGGTGTAGTGAGGATGGGGAGCCATTCCCCATTCCCATCTATGCTAATGTGGACAAGGACTTTCCTATCTCCATCTCCGTAAGAATCTTCATCCCCACCTACTTCATTTTTAATAAATTCTTTATTTTCATTCTCGTGGAGATCTCTGTTCTGCTAGAGACCTCATCCCCATCTGCCCTTTTTTGATATTAAAATATTTATCTTTTTAATTTTGATTCTTACTCACTACATTTTAAAATAAAAATAAAGTATTGAGTTTCTTATAACAAATAAAATTGATTTAAATAAATTTATCATAATTACAAATTTCATGAATTAATTCATAAGAAATATATTAAATCATAATCTCAAATAGCATAACAACATATTGTGATGGTGATTTATTTTACAAGAAACAAATACATTGAACCATAAGTCTTAATAAATATAAAGAAAGTGAGTGTATATAGTCTTAAGATATTTCAAAGTTATATATGGAGCTACATTTAGGATATTAAAATAATATAATAATGTTTAAGTAATATAAAATATATAAAAATTTTGTGGGGTGAGGAATAGGGATCCCATAGAATGGGGAGTACCCTCTCCATCCCCACTCCATCCTCATCTATGAGGATAGAATTTTCTTCATCTCCATCCTCATTCTCATGGGGAGAAAAATTTCTCTATCCTCATCCCATTCAGAGTGGATCCCTATGAGTATCGAGAAAAATGAAGAAAATTATTATCCCTACTAGCCACCCCTCATAGTTGATCAGTTTGGTGCCTAACAGCACCAATGCGAATTTAGTCGATTGTTAGGAGGCCTTTTGGAGTCTCAATGGTAAGATTTTTGGGATTTTTATAAATTTCATGCTTTGCAGCATGGTTTAGCATAAAAATTTTGGTTAAAAATTATGGAGAAAATAATGTTTTTGAGCTTTAATTGCATAACTTTTCTTCCCAACTTTAGAGCTTCATTTGAAAATTTTTATTCTTTGAGAGTGGTTCTTGTTTGTTGAAATCTCTAAGTAGGGATGGCAACGCGGTGGGATGGGCGGGGCCGGCGATCCTAATCCCTATCTCCATCCCCATTAAAGAAGATAATTCCCATCCTAGCCCCATCTCCATAAATGAAAATCTTTTTCATCCTCATCTTTGCCTCGTGGAGAAACATAAATTTTCGTCCCTACTTCATCTCCACCCCGCCTCTCTCCTAGTAACATATTTGAATTTTTAATAAAAATCATGAAAGTAATTTTGTAGATATAAAAATATATGAAGGCATTATATGAAGCCAGTGGGGCGGGAATGAGGTGGGTCGGGATGGGGCAGAGCAGAGATTTACTTATCCCCATCCTTACTAATGGAGATAAAAATAATCACTGTATCCATCCTCGTTCCTGCAAAAGGAGGAGATTCTCTACTCTAAAGGGGTGGGACGAGGGGTAGGTTCTCTCATTATGGGTTAAAATTGTCATCCGTATCTCTAAGTTGTTGATTGAGCTTGGTGTAAAGTTTGTAAAGGTTTTCCTTTAGTCTGATGAAATGAAGCAGTATAAGAGTTTAATCTTCATCCATTGGAAGAAGAATGAGACAACGAATACTTAAGAAGGAGTCTTGAAGAGTAAATGTAAGCAAGAAATACCAAATCACTATAAAATCTTTATGCCTCATTTACTCGTTTGCTCATTTGTTTACTTGATATAACTTTCAATTATTATTATATTATCTCTTGCATAGTCTTAAATTTGATACATTTATTGTTTTAGTTTTGCTTAAATTTTAGTTTTAACTTTAGAAATTCAATTCACCTCTGGGTTGCTTTTGGGTTAAGAAAAAATTATTAATGCATCAAGTTTCAATGAAGTTTCAGGGTCCTAAATATTATTTTGAACAAACAAGGACAAAATTGGTATCATAAGTTGGAAAAAAAAAAAAAAAATCACGGCACCACTATATTCCTGGCAATAATATTTCTAGGAGAGATTGGAAAATGAAGAGTGCAAGCCCTCTAAACGGTATGTATGTATATATATATGCATTTAATTATGTGAGTATTGTGCTGCCATTTTCCATTCTTTGTTTTATTGTCATTTTAATAATAAGACCTTAGTCTAGTTTTGCTTATTGTTTGGCCTTTTTTTTTTTTTAAATTCACAGTTATATCCGACACAGTGATAATAGTTTTTTAAACAAATGTGAACATATTAGAAAAAAAATAGGAATGATCATGAAATCGAGGAATAGAAAAAAAGTGTTAAGTCAACAAGACCTAAATGTTTTGAAAAATACATTCAAGGACCGGAATTTTGTCCTGCCATTTTCCCATGGTACATTGAATGTTGCAAAACTAATGTGTTTCACTTTTCTTGTGGTAATGTGCTTCCCTAACTGCAATTTTGTCCTCTAGAATGAGTTCAAGAATATCAACGTGGTCTTTTAGCCATTAGTGGACCCCCAGCTCACGGTGCCAAATAGCCATTATTGGACCCCTAGCTCACGGTACCAAACTTCATGCATCGTTCTTCCTCAACATGCCACCTTTTTCCACCAATTATTGCCAAGATAGCCTCATCTACGTTGTTCCCCGTTGTGTTGGCTTGGCCAGGTGATATGGCTTGGTGGGAGAAGCTCTCTACAAGGAACTTGTTGGGGGCTTGAGAAGGAGAAGGCCAGGCTTGGTTAGAAGCGGCTGACTACGTACCAATGGGAAAGAGGCAGACTTTTTTCCCTTCTTGTCTCCCCCGACAAAACTTAGTGGTGGTCTCATCCCCCCACAAACCCACCCATTAATTTTCTACCGATCAACCCTCCCTTTTGATTTCCCTAGCTTCCAACTTTCACATATTGCTGCAGGTTTTCCCACACCTTTTTCACCTGGTCAAACGCATCCCCAACCTTCAGCAATAGCAAGCCACGTCCTTCATTCATCCTCTCTCTCTCTCTCTCGTACACACATTCATTCACTCACACACAGGTATTTACTCTTTGCAAGGCAAAATTCCAAAGTTGGAAACAACTCATGAAATGTCGACGCGTAGATTTCATGCGATGCACGCCGTGGACTTTTGAGCATGCATGGTGGACCCAATGAATCATACCATACAAAGCCAAAATGTCATGATTCATAAGGGCTGCTAGACTGTTGGATTTGCTTTAGTGGCATAGATTACAAGAACCTATAATTATAGGCACCTGCATGTGTACATGGTATAAGTCTCATCAACTTATTTCCCAACCACTTACCTGTTCCTTACTGTATCTCTATCCTGGGCGAGGTCGAGATACTGCCTAAATTGCACTACAATGCACCATCCTATATATTTTTTTATGAATTGATTTCTTAAATTTTAATAAACATGGATATCACCCATTGAATCCAGTAGATACTTAGAAGAATTTACAAGGGGTATAAATAACATGTATTCTTGCTACCTACGTCGCATGTAATCCACGTTTGTTTTTATTTTGATGACAATGTCTCAGAAGAGAGGTGCAAGACTAGACGCATGGCATGCGATGCACGCCACTGAAGACTCCAAAACATAGCAAGTGGAATCAATGAATTGAAGCACATAGCGAATCAGTCAGCATATTATTGCAATTCACAAAAAGCCCTTGGAATTGCCTCAACAATCACTTGGCAAGGATCATGAAGACCTGCAGTCAAAGGCACCTTCAAAGGTAATTAAAGCACATCGACTTATTTAACGCCACATCTCTCTCTCTCTCGCTTTCGCTCTCGCTCTCGGACCTGAGTGTGTGTACACAAAAAAAGCTAGTGGTGGATCAGTTAGGTGCCTTTGGGCCTCAAAGTTGGACTTGGAAAAGCTCACATGACCTAGACCGCAAAAGGAAAGGAGGACTAATGGGTTTTTAATCATTGCAGCCATTCTTTATGCTTGGTACACTTAATCTGGGCATTAAAGTCTACTTTGTATCTAACAACACGTATTTTTCATGTTCTTGATGCATTACCGTACTTGCATAAATCTACTCATGCCTGAACTTAAGCCCAAGAAATGATTTACGTGGGAATAATAGAAATATAAAAAGGGTACAACAATTACTGCATAAAATTACTCTTGCACTCAACATAATGAAAAAAGAAAAAGTTTAATAATTGTGATTACCCATACAGTCTGTGAAGTTGGGAAATTTTCTCCCATACAAAGATTACAGATGAGTTCTTTGGCTACCAAGATGGTGTTTTATGGCACTCTATAACCTTGAAACAGAAGAAAATTCAGCTACTTCACAGTCTTTCCAAAGGCAATCCCTCCTTATTTGCTGCATAAACTAACCACGCCACTTGTAAATATACTAGTACTCGTCATCTTTCTCGTGCTCCACAACAAACTACTCCCTTCTTGTGTCTTCTAAAGCAAAGACACCCCAAGAGTTTTTTGTAACTGAGCACAAGTTTAGATAAGCCTGATATCTTGGAACTTCATGTCAATTTAATGCAGTGGAATGATATTTTCCTGCGTCCACTTCATTGTCGAACCTTATGATGCATTCCTTCTCTACATCAGGAATAGTTGGTGGAAGGTACTGAGAATGACCCTTTCCAAATGACCTTATATGATCATTGAGCGATCTTTTGTGTTTGAAATCAGAACCACAGGTGCAGAACCACAGCTTCCCACAGTTCTTCTCATGGGTCCTCCAATCTCCTCTCACAGCAAATGGCTTGCTGCACTTCCTACACTTGAAGGGCTTCAGTCCATGCTTCCTCTTGTAGTGAGTCTGAAGGGTCCTGAAGTCCTTCAATGGCTTCGCTCGGGGATGATTGATGTTGTTCTTGCACCCTTGAGCACAGCAGTAACAAGGGAGTTTGAGCATTGCCATGGGCTGTGTGCCTTTAAGAGAATCTGGTCCCTTTCTATACTCTGATCCATGCCCCCACATATGCATCTATAACAATAAACATCACAAGCTAGTTGCAATTAAATAAGAGATAGTGGTAGTTACATATTAAGCTAATAATAACTAACAGATCACAGGATAAATGGAGAAGAATAAAGTAGGATAGTCCCATGATTAGTGGAACATTAATGATCACAATGATTATTATACAATTTTGCTAGATCAATTTTTTTCATTGGCTACGCGTTCATAAGGTCCCCGAGGATCGAATACTAGGCTAATCTGAATGTTAAAACAAGATGAAAGAAATGACTGAAGTAACAAAAAAAATGCATAATTTTAAATTTCTCTCAGATATTTCTTTTGTACTAAGTTCATGGTGCTTATAATAGAACACTCATGAAAACAGAAATGAATGAAAGAGAAAATTTAGTCCAGCCTGAAAATATCACCTGCATAGGTGATCAAAAGTAAAAACAAAGAGAAACAATCACAAGTGTATGATTTGGTGACCATGCATGACTATAATTAAAATTATATTTTTCTTCGCCTCAATCTCCAGAATTTGGATCATACGCTTAGCATCACAAAGGGTTGGTGTCACTTGAAAGAAGAAATAAATTTATTCTCAGTTCTTTCCTAATTCTCAAAAAAATTGATATAAAAACTATAATGAATCATTGAGACAATTATGTGAATCTTGCATGCAAGATCGTCCATAAGAAAAAGAAAAACATATAAGAGAATTAAAGTTTCATATCTGGACAATAGAATAATGAGTCATCATTTTTGAAGAGAAGAATAATTAGTTTTCTTTATATTCATGTTTGGAGGAATAACGTTGTATGCACTCAGATACCATCATTAGAAAATAAAAGGAAGAAGGAAGCAAATCTAAAGCACAAATATATTCCAACGAGCTGTTGAGAGAGGCTAACCTGCATATTATTGTACCTACTGAAGCTCTTGTTGCACACAGTGCAAGAGAACTGGACTGGCCCTATGAGGATCTGAGCTGGCGTGGGGATCCAAAACCTTTTCTCATTGTCTGGATCGCATTCCTCTGAGATCTCCATCTCCTCCTCCTCCTCCTCTTCTTCTTTCTTGCAGTTCAAAGGTTTGATCCCTCCATCAACCTCTCCTGATGCACCTGGCAGTCCAATACTCAAAGCCACAGTGACCTTCTCTTCATTGATTTCCTCCACAATAGAGGCCTCTTCTTCCTCAATGGACTTTTTAGGCTCTTCAAGCCGACTCAAAAGGGGCAAGCATTCTGGTGCTAGTGGAGAGGATGAGGAGGAGGAAGATGGCTGGAGCCATCCAAACAAAGGAGGAGATTGGAAGCAGAGACTCAAACCTTCATCCATGGAGTATTTCCTTTGGCCCATGTTACCGAAAGCCTCTTCTTCCAAGTCTCCTTAGCGGTGGGGTGGAGGATGGAAGTCCAGGTACTCTTTATGTCAAGGCATGCAGGTACTGGCTGGAAGAAGAGGGGTGGGGAGGGGAAAGAATAGAGGTGGCTTGGTCTTTCTTCAAGCATTTGAGGGAGTCGTTGCTGCGTTTTTTCCCCTTCTTGCGCTAGAATTTCACATGAGCACGTGTGCAGCGCCCGCTTAGTGTTGGTTCTGTGGGAATACAAAGTGGGGTTAGGTGGGACTTAGAAGAGTTATGCTTGATGGGACTGTTTATATGGTAGACCTCAACATACCTGGGATAATATCTTTCAGTGCGCTGCTGGATCCGCGACAGTTGAAGGCATTTTGGATCTGTTGACTCTTTCAAACTCTTCATGCTTCACCTTAATAAAACTAGTATTTATTCATGCAAATGCTTTTATAAAAAACGAGGAAGCTATTTAGAACTAATAATCTCATCACTATAAGGTTGTTTAGAAAAACAAAGAAGTTGTATCAAAAATACCTTTAAAATGAACAATTTCTAACTATAAAATTATTGGGTATTCTATTACGGATCTAAATACAAATTTAAACTAATAAGAGATATCCAAAAAATCAAATATAAACTTGATTACTTGTAATTAATATTTCTTTTTTATTAAATATACCTTTCTTACATTTTTTTTAACTTTTAATAAGGAGTAGCGGGTTGGCCATGGTGAGATTTGGTTGAAACTAGCCTAGCTTGACTAACTTGACCTAATTTTTATTAGACTTGGTCTAAAATTTTCAGCTCTATAAGCTGAGGTAGGTCTAGATTTTTAGTGATAGTTTAAAATCAAACAGATCTTTAGCTTGGCACTTTTTAATTTGGCCCGTGCGTATCTAGACATGATCTCACAACGTGTAGCTAGAGAACAGTCGATGTTTACTTCCTTTTAAACGGATATAAAGTATAGCATAGGGCTTGTTCACTAGTGCCATTTGGTTTTCTAAGCTTTTTTGAGGGCCTTGGATATTAGCATGGTCGGTCAGAACCAGCAGGCCAAGAAATATTTAGGAGATAATTTGTCCATTCGCCCAACCCATTAGTAATAACTTTTGCGCAAACTTGTCATTTAGTGGAGGATTATATCATCATGGCTAAGAAAACAAAGACTTGAGTTATAGATATTATATATTTGCTCGTGTGGTGTACCTAAGCATGTGAGAGGTCATTAGAGGAGATGTCACGAATGGAGATGGTGCTCTCGCCTGCTCTTTATTTTAATAACCGCACGAATGTATATAGAAGTTGAGCATCCTTCATCTTTTTCTTTCTTTCTTTAGATATTTAACTCTAAAAGCAGGGCTTTTGCGTCAAGTGATTGAGTAAAAGTCAAAAAGTTGAGAAGAAAAGGAGTGTCATTTTAGGCACAGGTTTGCAACCAATATTTTTGACCTAGTTTGAGTAGTAGTTAATAGATGAGATGAGGCATTTATTCCTTCTTATCTTAAAAAAAAAAAAGGAAAAAGGTAAAACTACTGATTTGCAGTAATTTAGTCAAACTAGAGATGAATCGAGCATCAAGTGTTCCTTAAATACCATTGAGCTATTGAATTACTTGTAAGTAACAAATGGGTTTGTTTGACCTAGTCTTGATCTAATTAGAACCAACTTGATCAACATTTGAATTCCCATAGCTTGGGTCATATTCAAAATTAAATTTGAGTCAAATCTACGTCAAGTTTAACTTTTATACTTTTCAACTTGATTTGATCTAATCATGTAAAACGACACATTTTCTTAATGTAAATCAAATGCATCAACCCAAGATCCAAGCAACACTAATTAAAATAAGCAATAATAGTGAAAGAAAAAAATACTAAAGAGTAAAAAATATATTAAAAATAATAACAAGTTAAGAACTTATTCTTAACTCACCCTCTTAATTTTTTTCACACCCTTATGATAATGCCCCAAGCCTATGTATACCTGGCAAAACTAGAACATATCTTCAAGACTCTTTATCTATCTCTCTTCAAGCTCTCTCATTGATAATACATATGATAGGAGCTACATATGCTTATTCATAGAAGAGATTAACTTGGTCCTATAAAGATTAGAATTCATATCCCACAAGAATTAAAATCTAATCTTTACTACTAAAGAACAAGACTATTAGGATTAAAGCTAATCCTTATTGTTAAAGAGTTAGTTTGTTAAAATAAAAAACTAATTTTTAACTTTTAGGGAGTTCATAATAACTTTCAACAAACCCAACCCATTCGAATTTAGCTACTTTAGATCGACTGGCTTGAACGTGATATAACTTAACCCATAAACCCACATCATATAAATTTCTCTCTTTTATTCTAAATATTTTTTTAATTTATTGAATGATCACTTATTTAAACTGATATCTCCTTTTTCAACTCAACATCCACATCTTCTCTCATCTATTTTTCCTTAAATATATTTAAAGATTCATATTTCATTGCTTTGTTATGATAAATTCTTATATTATGCCTTCAAATATAGAGTGATTAATTACTTCAATGAAAATAAAGGTTTTGAAATAGAAATTCTAAGCTTAAGTTAGTTTTTTAGTTTTATTTAAAACTTTTAGTGACTCTATATTTAACTATCAATTATTATATTTTAGTCAAAAAAAAACTAGATAATTGACTTAAATTGTAAACTTCATCTAACTAGTCCTAACCTAAACTCAAGACATTTTATGTTAAATGTGGGTCATGGTTATCCCAGAAACGATTCAAAATGGTTTGTTGAATCTAAAATCCTACTCATAAATCTTATCTAATCCAAACCGATTAGCTAGTAGGTTGAGCATGAGTCCAAAATCATCATACATTTTTTACTATACTTTATTTGATTATTGGATTGCCTGCTTGCAGGCTTGGGTAACTTATTTCTTCTGGAAGCTATAGTTTAAATCTCCACCTGTACCTTCAGTATGTGGTTGTGCATGCTTTCCATACTTGGGTCAACAGACTTCCAATAGTGTGCTTTAGGTGGAAATAAGAAAAAGGATACTGTTAGGCTATGGTATAATTATTACTAAAGAGTTTTGGTCGAGTCAAGTGATTCGGACTAAGTTCTAATTTGAGTAACCCATCGAGTCAGCAGGGTCAAGAACAATCCAAAATATGGGTTCTACTCAATCCAAACCTTCCACCAATTTGGCTCAAAAACAAAACTGATGACTAAAGTTGACTTAATTAAGTTTCAAGTCGAATTGATGACGCTGTAGATTATGTTTTTGTTACAATATGGTACTAAAAGCTGCTATTTAGCATGGAAAACAATTTGTCCTCTTTAATCTTTACTTTCTTTCCTTTTTTTTTTTTGGCTTCCTATAACATCTACTTTGGGAGTGAATCTGGCTCTGATTTTCTTTTGTTGATTGCTGGAGACTCAAATTCTATTTAGATCTATTTTGTTGTTTTGGTAATTACGTATCAATATTTTGAGGGTAGGCCTTAATGCAATACTAAGGTTGCTTTATTATGAATTAAATATCATATATCTCAAACACAAAACAAATTCTGCATGTGCAAGGATAAGGCTAAGCTTGCAAATAAGATGGGTCGATCCGTAACTCGATTCAGTTTCAATTTGATTATATCCAAATCCGTATTTAATGACCATGGATTGAATTGGGTTTAAAAAGTGGACTCAATCTAAATTTTGGATGAGGTTCTAGTTGTATATTTCTTGATTCAATCCATGAACCATTTCAACGCGTATGTCTTGGATTTAATTTGGGTTGATATGAATTGACTCGATTCGATCTGACTCAAAAACTTCATTTATATAAATATTATATTTCTTCACTTTAATTATTTTTATCAATTTATTAAATAAACTCTCATTTAAATTAATTCTCTTTTTCATCTTAACAACTAGATCTCCTCTTATTAATTTTTACTTAATTATATTTAAATATTTATATTTCATTATTTATTTTAAGGATTCTTATTTACAATATCATTAATTATATCAATAAATATTTTAAAAATTATAATTTTAAACTTAAGGATGATAATTTACTTGGATAGAGTTAAAAGTTTTTGAATGAAAAATTAACTTTAAGTTAGCTCATTTTAATCTTATCTAAATTTTTTGATAGATTTATATTTGATTATTGATTACTAGATTTCAACTATAAAATAATAGTTAGATGCTTGGCTCAAACATAAAAATGATTCAATCAATCCCATTCTAAGTGAAAATATTTGGGTTCAATTTAGGTCATAGTTGACCATGAACTGGCCCAAATGACTCATTGGGTCCAATATTTTTTCCATGAATTCAATCTGATCCAAACTGATTAGTAAATGAATTGGATACAGGTCAAAATTTATGATTTGAATATGAAACTAGATCGAATAAGAATCAAGCATGACCCAACATGGTCCAATCTATTTGTAACCCTTGGTAAGGCTATGTTGTGCATACATCTAAATCTCTCCACTCTATAATGGTGGAATCCTCAACTACACTTAAGATAATCTCTACTAAGATCTTATCCTATTTAGATTTGAACAATTAAAGTTCCACATTAATTATCTAAGCAGTTAGATGCAATCTACTACTTCAAAGTATTTATACATAAAAAATAATGTGATTTGAAGAACTCATATATTAAAAGTCAAAAAAAAAGGGTATTATTTTGTGTTATTAAAGAGAACATACATAGGGATTTAATAGATTCGGCCACTGGGCTACGTCCTTAGGTGAAGAAGAACAGGGAAATTCTACTATGAAGAAAAAATTGAAATTACAAGGATACTTTTCTTGCTAAAAACTCTCTCTTACAAAAACTCTAGACCTACTTACTCTTAACATAATCTTTTTCGATTTTCTCAATAATGCTTTGGGTTTTTAAGTTACTCTAAAGATTTGAGCTATATGTGCTTATATAGAAAAGAGATTTACAACATATTGTATAGATTAGGACTCATATTTTTCACATATATGAAAATATGTCTTTATTGAACTTGTGAATTTTAAGACAAATTGCAATAGATATGTTGAAAGGGTATAGTGGACAGCTACATTTCTAGGAGATTAGGCTTCATTAAAAGGAGCTAAGAGGAGACAAATCGGATCCTCATTTTTTACTTATATTTTTCCCTAATTTTTTTGTGGACCCTATTGTGATGTTGCTAGTAGATTTCCAATCAGATCGGAGATCTCCCTATTGAGTTATTTGAGTGCTTGATCTAAAGAAGAAGACCTGGAATAAGTTTAGAATAAGATTGGAATAATTTTGGAATAGATGGAATAACTATTCCAAGTAGGTTATTCTAGTCAGGCAGAATATATAGCTATAACTAAGGCCGTTAGAAAAGATATCTAGTTGAGAGACTTATTTGGTGGATTAGTTCAAGTGTAGAAATAGCTGTTGTCCATCTTGATAATTAGAATGCTATCCATTTATCGAAGGATCATATATCTTATGAGAGGATAAAGTATATTGATATGAAGTACCATTTCGTTCAAGATGTCATAGGTTAGGATGATATTGTTGTGAGGAAGATCGATATCAAAGACAACATAGCAAATATGTTGATTAAGCCTCTTTTGATAGCCAAGTTCAAGCATTGTTTGTACTTGATTGATGTATGTAGCACTTGAGATGTACTTTTCCAAGTATGTAGAGAAGATGGAGGAGAGAGATTATAACTATTTTTATCTTTCAACATTGTTTGGGAATTTAAGCCAAAGTGGAGATTTATTACAGTTTTTCTTAAAATTTACAACCTCAATACGGACTTATTTCCATATATGTAAAAAATATAAGTCCTAATCTGTGTAGTGTATATCCTTCTTTTATATAAGCACATGTAGCCTTGCTTTTAGGATAATCTAAAAACCTATAAAGTTATTAAGAAAATCAAAAAAGAACTCTGTTGGATGTAAGTGGGTCTAGAGTTTTGTGAGAGAAAATCTTTGGTAAGGAAACTATCCTTATAATTTCATTTATTATTTTATAGTGAAATACCTCTGCTCTCCTTCATTAGTGGGTGCAGGCCAGTGGTTGAACTATATTAAATCCATATATGCACTCTTTTAATTGTATTTTTTCTTTTCTTTATCATTGATCTCTCGTCTCCTACTTGCAACAAGTGGCATTAGAGCTTACCGTGGGCACAAGAATATCAATCATATCCACTGATTTTGATGATTCTAAGATCCATCATATGATTGCTTCCATTTTGCCCTAAAATATAGGAATGACAAAATTTTATTAATCTTGATGGCTCTAGAATATCATACTACTGTTGGTAACCTAGATTGTTCCTACTATCAACAAAAACAATGTGATCATTCTCAATGTTACCAAAATTGCTTAAAAATGATAAAAGATTGTAGTGCTGAATTACACAATATTATGAGTAGTGATCAATAAACTCACACTAAGAAGCATAAATTGTAGAGAAATAATAATACATATCTAGTTTCAATGATGATTGAATCAAATATACATATCCCTTATGTATATCATTAAAAGTATTACACCTTGAAAAATAAGATAGGCCAATGAATTCACTCGAAACCTAAAGAAAAATAAAATCATATAATTATGGAATGATATCAAAAAAAAAAAAAAAGACAAGTGATGCAATTGATAATATTATCTTTAATAATTAGGAAAAAAATCTAAAACTTATATATAACATTCCATGTTGAATAAATAAGTCATCTAAAATATTATAAAGAGATTGAGATAATTATACCAATTTCCAATTATATCATATCCACAATATAAATAGAAGACTTTTACTAAAACATATTATAGATTTGCACATTTACAAACACGAGCATGGACAGCTCATCATGCAAACTTGTATGCGTTATGATAGGAAGACGTGCAAGAAAGCTATGATGACACTTTTTATGATAGTGGAAGTTTTGATACCATACTTGTTGTGATAATGGAAGCACTGATGCAACTTGGTATGACAAAGGTATGTAAGACAAAAGATTAATAAGGATGGCAGGAGATTAAAAGCAAGTAAGAGAGCAAATGCCCAAGAATTTACGCGGTTCAGCCATTGTCTTGCATCCATGTGTGAACGAGAGTAAAAAATTTTACCGTAAAAAAGGATAGGAGATTATAAAGATTGTTTCTTACAAAACATTGAAATTATTAGGATCTCTTCCTTATCAAAGATTCTCTCTCTCAAGTCCTTAAACCTGTATACAATCAACAGAATCCTCTCTTAAACTCTGACAATAACTTTTTGAGTTACTTAGAATGCCCTATAGCCGAGGGCCCTAGGACTTGGGCCTCATCTTGAAAGCCAGAATTATTCATTTTTATATAGAGAAAAAATATATATAGTGTACTATAAGGATTATAAGATTAGAGTCCATATATATGGAAATATGCTCTGCTTTACCTTCTGAATTTGAAATGTTCCTCGATAAATCTAAAATTGTGCAGTTCTTGAGCCAGTGCATAAAAAGTTCTACCGGTCCTCACCCACCTAAGAGCAACTAGCGATTTAAATCGAGAACCTCGTGGACCCTCTGTAATGGTACGTCCTACAAAGAGATTGATATTGGTAGAGATCAAGGAGGAGTGGTCCCAAACCCAGCCCTCTTTTCAACTCATCACCATCAGAATGATACAGAATGATAGCTATGCATAAATTAACTTCCATGTTATGCATCAATGTCAGAAACAATATGAAATCCATATGGCAATTTGTTATAATATGTTATCTGAACACTGTATATACCAATAGATACCTAACAAAGAGAACAAGACAATCATACCTATTTGAATGCCTAACAAGTAATATCTATTCAAATAAATTGAAATCAGCTGAACTAAAAGGAACAGGAACCTAAATATATAATCATGGGATACATATGCGAATACACATGTCATGGATCACTTGATACAAATAAACATGATATATTATGGCATCATATGCACCATGGTAAATATGTATCAAAATTCACTCTATTATGACATTGCTCCAAATGGCTATCGAGATACTTAAGATCGTAAACAGATTTGGGCTTCGAATCTGCAGATTTACAGACAAATCCAATTTCTTGACTCTGTGCTTGCTACAAAAAATTGAGAGCATCAAAAATGAAAAGGAGAAAAAAAGAGCAAAACAACCTTGAATATTATACTAGCCAGGCAAGAGGCTAGCTTAAAAAGATGGCCAGGCCAATAGTATTAGTGAGTTAACATGGCTGCTTCAATTACCTCAAAGAAGAAGAAGAAGAAGAAGAAGAAGAAGAAGAAGCATGGTTGCTTCAGAGACTGGATCCTCTTTGGATGGATCAGAGTGGACTGTATCCAATTTCTCGTGAGCCACAAACGTTGGGTTTCAGCTAGATTAGACTGGGTTCAGCATTTCTCTTGAGCTAGATGGAGCCATCTTTGGCTGGGTATAGAGGAGACTTTTCAGCCATAGGCTAGAAAAAACCAGTGCTGTCTTCGGTCAGAGAGATGAATAAGTCTGGTTGAGAACAAAAATATAGGTCTGATTCATGGGTCAAGATCAACTAATCAACATCAGTCTCCGAACAGTATGTCTAAAGAAACATCTCAACCAACGAATCAGACCGGCACTAGACTAGCTTTGAGTCTAATGTCAAAAGCAACTTTATAGTTAATCAACTACTAAGCCCAAAAACTAGTTTTTCTTCCTTTGCTTTAGTTTTTCTCCTTTTTTTTTTTTTTTTTTTAATCTTTTGAGAAAGGTTATTCTCTACCCTCTGTCCTATATCCATTCAATTCCTTCTAGGCCGGAGCCCAGCTTCCGGCCAAACTGAGCTACTTTTTAAGGCATGTTCCGATCGCCCTTAGGATTGAACTGGGCTGGCTTCCCAAACCCATGGGAGGCCTTGGGTTTCTCAATCCCAGCTGTTTCGGCATAAGAAACCAATAATAATAAGGCTTAGTATAATAAAAGTTCAAAGCAAGGACTCCTTGTGAAATCAAACTCTGGGCTGCCGAAGTGGCAGGGGTCATACCATCTGACCCAAATTTGTAAACTGTGGTTGGGCAAACAAAACTAAAATCCAGGCCCAAGTAGTTTTTTTGGTCTGGCCCAAATTCGTAATCCTACTTTATAACCTTTGGGTGGGGTGTCCAATTCAAAGTCTTCGGCTTGAGCACACATACACATACATCTCCTTTTGATTGTTATCCGAACTTGTTTTTGTGGATTAATGAATGCTTGATGAAAAATTGAGACACATACCAAAGGATGATGATCATGTATGTGACCAACATATATCAACATGAATGTGACCAAGGTTGCAATTGTGTCATGATTGTGCATAATGCATGACGATTTTGGTGATATGCTGAGATATTTGGGGTAAGATCCGTCAAATTTGGGTATATGAGAAAATTATCAATAGATTTTTCATACATCATTTAAAATCTTTATTTTAACAAATTAAATGGGACTAGATGAAATAAACAAATGGTAAATAAATCCAATTTTTTATTGTAAGCTTGATTCAATGAAAAGCAAATTACACATTAATATGCAATTAGTTTCCTTTTTTTTTTTTTTGCTTCTATTTAGACTCTATTTTGATACTTAGGAAATTTTCTTAAAAATAAAAACCTTTTAAAATAGAGTGATGCATTGTGCTAATACTCTAGACAAATTTTACTCTACTATTTTAAATTTTTTGCTATCTGGGTAATAAAAAAAAATGTCTAGTAGTACTTTTGGTCTCTTCTCATTCCTCTGTTCCTCCCTCGTTCTAAGCTAGTTCAAATCATCCACCATGAGAAGCACCAACATTATTAATATTGTCCACCCATTTTTATGGCTGCTGTACTGTAACTGCCACCACTATTTTATCATTTACAATTATCATCACAACCATGGTTACTATGACTATTATATTACTAGCACTACCACTGTTAAGGTAGCCACTATTGTCATGCCATCATTACTATTAGCTATCACAATGACCATCACCACCACCACCAACTATGATCGTGAACACCACCACCATCATCATGATAGCTGTTGTTGCTGCCATATTCTCCACCAATTGTCACCATGACCACCACTAATACCTCTCATCAGGACTATCACTATGATCTCCTCCCATCTGTTGTCACATCTATCATCTATTGAATAGTTGAAGTTAATTTTACCATTTAATAGCAAATTTGAATTATTCGTAGAGTCATCGTATCATTTTTTCAAGTGGTAGTCAAAAGAGTCATTCCTGAATTGAATCTTTGGCCCATTGTAATAGTCTCGTATTCTTATATTTTGTAAGGAGTGATTTAAAAAAAAAATTCTTACATCAATTATAAATACATGATATACATCTTTTCATGTATTGAAGCCTATTGTTGGTTAAGTTCATAAATGTCTCTTGAAATTTCAAGTAGTCATGACTTTTAGATTCCTACATTGTCACCCTTAGAGTCTTAAACTATATTTCTTGGACTATAGGGATGTATTTATATAAAGAATATTTGAAGGGTCATACTATATCTATATGAATTCTTGTAATTTGTCACTTTATATACTACCAAGAATTGAATGAAAAATATTAGTAAATTTTCTTTATTATCCTATCCTCTTTTACTCTCCACCTCAATATTATATAATCTTTGAATTCTATTGTACTTTCATTGCCTTTAATATAGTGGTACTAGAGTAGAAGTTGACCATGCAAATAGAAATCTTCCAATCGCTTATCTCATCAATAACTTTGAGAATTTGTACATCCAAATAAAGGCTTTGATTGGCTTATAAGATGCTTGAGTGGCGGTGGAGAAAAGTTTTATGGAGCTTCAAGATGAAACGACTCTAATGATAAATCAAATGGAAGCTCTAAGAGACTCAAGGAGAAAGAACAAGAAGACTCTTTATCTCATCTATCAATGTTTAAATGAAGCCGCATTCCAAAAATTGCTGCTGCTGCTACTACTACTAAGCAAATATGGAAGATATTCTCTCAATACTATTCAACACTCTCCCTCCCTCTCTTAATTTTCTTTTAGTTATCATTCTAAGAAGAGTCCTAAGTTTGTAGAAAAGATTCATCTAGAGAGGTTTGGTAAAAATATCAGCAATTTGATCATTAGACTTGACATATGCAGATTTAATCTCTTTTGCTTTTATATATTCTCAAACAAAATGGAAGGGAACATTAATATGCTTGTTTCTTTTGTGATGGACTAATCAAATTCTTAGTTAAATCAATAGCAAACTTGTTATCAATACAAATCTTAATAGCTTTATTTTGTGATCGAATCTTTTAAGCAGCCTCTTTAGCTAAATAGTATATGAAATACAAGATATAATGTTGCTACATGCTTGACTTCACAAGTAGAGATTAACAATCAATAACTTCTTAAAAAACCATGTGAATGTCATAACTTCTATGTAAGAACAAAATCTTGTAGTCCTCCTATAATCCAAGTCTCTTGCTCATTCACTATCTATGTACATAATTATTAAGGTGAAAGCTATTAGAAGATGAATAAAATAAACCGTGACTAATTATAATTTGGATGCACCATAGGATTCTTTTTAGTAGCTTTCTATTAATGGGAAGATTTTAGCTCTTGTATATAGCGATTCACTAGCTCAACTCCAAAATAAATATCCACCCTTATGCATGTCAAGTATCTTAAGCTTTTAATTAGGCTCTTGTAGAGAGTAGAGTCCACTATTGATCCTTTAACATATTTAGATAATTTGATGCCATAATCAACCAGTGTATTAATTGGCTTGCAACCTTCCATCTTGGTTTTGTCAAAATCTCCTTTGCATAAGCCTCTTAAGAGATGAAAATGCCTTCTTTTCTTTATTGCACTTTTAAGTCAAGGAAATAAGACATGATGCTAATGCCCATCATCTCAAACTCCTAGAACATAGCTTGCTCAAACTCTTCAAATGTTTTTAGATGATTTCCTATAGATACAAGTCATCTATATATAAGTAGAGCCATCTATACATAGGTAGACAAGTAATATATCTCCAAATTTGTTAGTTTTCATATATAGAGCATGCCCATGAAGACATTTAGGCATAGCCATTTTTCTTGAAGTAAATAACAATCAGACAGAGCCATTTTTCTTGAAGTAAGTAAAAATTCTACAATTTCATACTCTAAATGTTTGTTTCAAATCATATAATCTTCTTCAACTTCAAGGCTGCCTTCATGTCTTTTTTTAAATACTATATAAGTTGTCCAACATACATCTCTTTACCAAGATGCCTATTCAAAAATGTTGATTTGACATCTACTTTAAATTCATTTAAAGAATTTGCTAATTATTTTGAACAACTAAAAAAATGATCAATCTTATAGTTTTCATTCAAATAATGGGAGCAAATACCTTATTACGATCAATGTTGGCTTTTTGTTTGTGACCTTTCATCACTAATCTTGCCTTTTGCTTCTCCACTTCAACTTTTGTATTTTTCTTTCTTATGAAATCCTACTTCACACCAATTGTCTTTGAGCCTTTTAGAAGAGTAGATAACTTTCATGTGTTGCTCTTCTTTATTGCTTTGACTTCTTCATCCATGGAAGCTTTTCTTTTTTTGTTTTATATTTCTTCAAACTCTAAAGGCTCATAATCAGAAAGCATGCATACGAGTTATTATATACTTTTTCATCTTCTTTGATCTCCTCCACATTGATGTGCCAATTCCAACTATCTTCTGCATTAAACTCTATATCACCAATCATATGAAATTTAAAAGTATTTGGATTAAGCAACTTGTAAGCTTTGGATCTAACGCTACCCAATTAAGATATACTTCGCACTCTTATTATCAAGCTTGGTTCTCCTTTAGTCCAATACATATGCGATTATGGTTCCAAACTCCTTCAAATATGAGACATTTGGTTTCCTTTTAATTCATTCTTCTTATGTACTCTTCTTCTCTAAACTTCTTACAGGTCATCTATTCAATAGGTAGAAAGCATAATCCATCACCTTAGCCTATGATTCTTTTGGTAAATAATTATATTATTTTTGTCTTGATGATACTATTTTGTTGGGCAGAATAGGAAGCTGTCAAGGGATGTCAAAGGTCATATTCTTTACAAAAATCTTCAAAGGCTTTAGATGTGAACTCACCATTTTGTTCCAATATCATAGCTTTAATAGAGTAACCATTTTAATTCTTTGTATATGCTTTAAACTTCGTAAAAGTACTAAACACCAAAGAGTTTTTCTTTAATAGGTAAACCTATATCTTTCTAGTACAATCAACAATAAAGGTAGGGAAATAAGCGCTCACCAGAAAAACAGAAGGCATGATAGGCTCACATGCATCAATATAAATAAGCACAAGCTCAAGTAGCCTTTTTGCCCAAAAGAAGCTTCTTTTGAAAAGCTTCTTTTAAGGACCCATCAGGGACGCATCCTTCACAAAATTGCTTCCAATGATCAATATGACGCAAGACTTTTACCATCTTTTTACGTATGTATTTATTGTGGTCTTATTTGGGTTAAGCTCATAAGTATCTTTGGAGTTTCAAGTGGTTATAACCTTTTAAGTTTTTTTAGCATCTTGTACTATGTCCCTTGAGTTATAGTAATGCAATATAAAAGGTATTTGAAGGGTTATTGTGCATTTATATAAACACTTGTGATCACTCATCTTATATGTTGGACACTGATTAGGCCTAATTATGCACCTATGATGGGCATGGCAAATTAAGCTCAAGCTTAAAGCTCATGTACATAAAGATAAGGATAAATCTTTCTCTATTCGTTGATTCAAAATTTAATTTATTCAAATTTAATTTCAATTTGAATTATCAGATAGATGGGATATAGATAAGAGTTTATCTTGAACTCTTTCCTTTTTTATAAGAGAATGAGTTAGATAAGTTATTGCATAGCCAAGAAAAAGGTACTCTAAAATAAAACATGTGTTCTGCTCTTTCCCTCTCTCTCTTATCCGTTACTAAAGAAGAGAGAAGCTTTTGTACTGTTGTTAGTGTGAGTAGTCCTCATCTTTGTAGGAGCAAGTTTTATTTTTTTTTTTTTGGAAATACATGAAATATCTAGTAGCATCCTGGAGATCTTATGTGAAAGCTTCAAGGAGGTATTCTTTATTTAATTTTATAATATTCTAAAAAATATTGAATAATATTTACATTAGTACCAGAGCTATCATGGATATATTTGTGGCTAACATGTCCATCTTCTGTGAAAAATATGAAAGCTTAGATGATATGTTTTAATGGTGTTTTATGGTATTTTTTTTAGACAAGCACATTATTACACAATTTTTTTGCACAATATGTAGCCTATGGATGAATATATGAAAATTTTTGGCTTAATATGTTGTGCATGTTGGGAGAAGAAGCATTTTTTTCAGAACCATGAAGTTTACAAAAATCACTATAGTTAAAATGGAATGATGGTTGACATTTCTTTTTGTGAGAACACTTTTCAAATGAAACTATCTACACAATCTACAAGACTCTAAATATAGTTTTGTATATGTTTCTTTATATATATATATATATATATATATATATATATATATAGGTAGACTTGACTACATTCGAATATAGATAAGTCTAAACTAGTCACCTTTTCCACCCTCACATCTATACAGTTTACGAATCCCAAAGATGCAAAAAGTAAAATAGTAGGGTGGCTTTAAGATCTATGTGGATCCAAAGATAGAGAAAATGACTAGATTCTTGATATAGCCAAGTCTACCTTTATACATACATACATATATATATATATATATATAGAGAGAGAGAGAGAGAGAGTGAAAAGTGTATTTATTTTAGGATGATGTTTTGAGCCTTTGTGTGACAATATAAAAGAAAAGGAGCATCTTCGTCCCCTTTCTTCTGGTGCACCCCACTTGGTCTTGTGATGGGATTTGAAGTTTGTTTTGAAAGAGACCAGAGGCCCAAAGGTTCTTGATACAAGTCTAACAAAAGGAGGGGACTACTTTGGATTACGAATAAGTCTAATCCAGGCGTAATTGCACTAATTTCTCCATGTAAACCATGCGAGATAGCAAGAAGTAGTAACCACCGCAGATCTTGTTGCTCACATCGGATGTTACCGTCGAAGTACTCTCCAAAAGAGAGTAGTTTTGTTTGAGTATGCCGTAGACGGCATTATCCATAAGGTTACTTTCATTACTTCTTGGGCTCACCGTCTTGCTCGAAGCCTTAGTTGCTACGATCAGAATTTACTTTAATTCTCAAATTGGTTCATGGTGGCAGTATCCTGACTCAGTTGATTAAACTTTTGAGTCGCCAATCCGGAGTTTGGCAACGATTCTATAGTCTCATCCTATACTCGCTTTTCACCATTAGAAAATAGAGACTCATTCGCACACGTACAGACGCGTGCTTTGGTGCTTGGGCCAGTGGGAGGTTATTCTACGTTCTTGTAGGGATGGGCAACTTAGCGGTCTGGTGTGTGGTTTTCCATATTTCAATTCAAAATAATTTATATTTAATATCTTGTTAGCCCATTTTTTTTTAAAAAAAAAAATCCAACAATTGTGTAAATTGCCTATTTCTCGTAAATAATAAATTTAGGCATTTTGAATTTTTCTTTTTTCTTTTTAGTACTTGTGATGTATTAATTATATGAGGTTGTTTTAGTTGATTAAAGCATTAAATTACATGATTATTGTTTATTTTAGCATGTTTAATTGCAGAAGTTTGGAGCATGCTATTATTTTGGAATTTGAAAATTAAGAACATGCCTAGGAATGTTGTGTTTGAGTGGGAGATTTTGATTGAGTATAACTTATGTAGTTACTCATGAAATAAAACTTTTGTGCACAAATTATATTAGATAATGATGATACTCACTTGTGCATAAGAGATTAAGAGCATAGCGGATTTTTGATTTTATGACTTGTGTATTGTTTTCATTATTTGATATAAATTAATGCTGCAAAATTGTCTTGCATGGCTAATTATTAATATCAAAAATTATATATTCTCTTGATGTAGTTTACTATGACTGCTAAGAATATTGTAACCGATTTGAACCTAGGAGAGAAATTGGATGGTGAATATCTCCTAGATGAGCAAGGAGTCTTGAAGACTCTTGACTAGACCATGGATGAGCCCGAAGAAGAGAATATAGCTCAACATCACTGAGATCTTAAGGTCTACCAAAATTAGCATGAGAAAAATCATTATGCATGCTTTATCATGCTGAGTATGTACAATGACTTAATTGGCGAGTTTGAGCAGTATCGGATAGCTCATGCTATGTGAGAAGCCCTTAGAGTGAGATATGGTATTGCACTCTAGTTAAGCTTCACAAGTAGAACATGAGATTTAATTTTTATGAAAAGAAGCCTCATCATAGCATGAAGCAACATATGAGGATCATGTCAGCTATGATACGTAAGCTTAAGGCTACAGGATTATCTTGACAGTTGAGCAGCAAGTCCAGGATATTATCTGCTCTCTTCCAAACTCTTAGGAGCTCATGAAGGCAAATATGACACATAATAAGAGTGTTAAAACCTTTAAGGACATCTCATGTCATTTGGAGCTAGAAGATGAGCATCCGAGGGTTGCCAAATCTAGTTTGGCTGCCAATGTTACTGAGGATGGTTCACTTAAAGGCATTCAAGCCTAAGCGCAAGAGAGGTGGAAGCACTCCTAGTAAGGATGCTAATGACAGACCTATGCCAAGACAAAATTTGCCAAGCATAAGAGAGGTAAGTGTGGTGGCAAAAAGAATAAAGCCAAGATGAAATGTTATAACTGTAGCAAGCTGGGACACTTTGCTCAAGAATGCACTGAAGTGAAGTAGGTATTCCCTAACTCAAAATCTCGCTTTGATTGTTTTGTATTAAGTCAAAACTTAGTTGCTTATTCATTTTCCCTATGGACTATGGATTCAGGGTTAACAAAACAAGTAGTGAGACTAGAGTTGGGTTTATAGACTATCATCAGATACCAGTTGGAAGCAGACATACTCGCATGGCAAATGATTCAACCATGCAAGTGCTTGGGATTGGTACTTCAAGATGAACATGCAAGGTGGTCACACCTCGTACCTCCATGACATACTTCATGCTCCAGAGATCTAGCAAAACATGTTTTCAGTTATAATAATGTTAGGTCTTAGATTTAGACTTGAATTTGAGGATCAAACTATTAGGATTTATTTGGGAACCATTTATTATGGTTTTGGATATATTCTAGATGGTTTAATGGTTTTGGACATTGATTTTTCTAACTATAATAATATCGATGATTCAATTTCTTTAATTTCTTCAAAAGATAATGTTTGCATTAATTTTGTGACATGGTATGCTAGATAAGGATAAATCTTTCTCCATTCATTGATTCAAAATTTAATTTATTCAAACTAAATTTTATTTTGAATCATCAGATAGATAAGATAAAGATAAGAATCTATCTTGGACTCTTCTCTTTTATATAAGAGAATGAGTTAGACGAGTCATTGCGTAACCAAGGAAAAGGCACTCTAAAATAGAACGTTCGTGTTCTATTCTTTCCTTCCCTCTCTTCTCTCTTGCTGAAAAAGAGAAAAGCTTTTGTATCGTGGTTAGTGTGGGTGGTGTTCGGTCTTCGTAGCAACACTCGACCACAATTTTTTTTTTTTTTTTTTTTGTTGAGGTATGTAAAATATCTAGTAACACCTTGAAGATCTTGTGTGAAAGCTTCAAGGAGGGATTCTCTATTTAATGTCATAATATTCTGAAAAATATCGAATAATGTTTACATTATGAAAGCTTCAAGGAGGGATTCTCTATTTAATGTCATAATATTCTGAAAAATATCGAATAATGTTTACATTATGAAAGCTTCAAGGAGGGATTCTCTATTTAATTTCATAATATTCTGAAAAATATCGAATAATGTTTACATTATGTGTGGCCAAGGGTTGACTCACAAAATATTAGCGAATATTCTTTGCTATCATTTTTATTCTTCACCTTGATGTTATATAAAGTATCTTTGAGCTTTAAAATATGTTTGAGATCAACTTAGAGGTGTCAAACGGGCTAGCCTGGCCTGCTACAGTGGCCGGCCTATGGGCTGGTGTCCTGTACCAGCACGGTATAGTTTTTCTATAGTGGGTTGTGCGACACTGCTCGCCACATCGGGGGCACAACCCATAGGCCCAACCCAAGGTGGGTCATACCAGCTTGCATGCTGATCCATGTGTCAGTCTATATAATTTTTTTAATATTATTTTTTAAAAAAATTATATTGGTACTTTTTTTATGGGTGGGTAAATGGCTTGTTGTCACAATCACATTATTTTATTATTCTCTTACTTGGTCTTTTCTTTATTTTCTAGCTATTCAAAGAAAAGTCTTTCATTTTCTAATCTTCATCTTTATCTTGTATCTGACACAACTATGCTTTTAGGTTATCCGACCCAATGAGCCAACCTACCAAGCAAACTTTTATTTATTACTATTTTTATAATTTTAAAATTAATTTTAAATAAATTAAATAAAATAAATTAGATGTACTCATCTTTGTAGGGGCTTACTGTTGGCACAACCCTTCATGATCATTCGTCTCATCTAGCTTCTAGGATTGAGATGAGTTACATCATTTTTCATATTTAGTCTTTTACTACTCCACTCATTATTGTTTAAAAAGGACTCTTCATCATCATTCTTCAAACCTTATATCCTTTCTTTTGTATCATACTAGTCCTTGAGGCAAACCAACATCTCCACTGTATCGGGCTTCAATCGGCTTCTATTCTTGTCAAGTACCTGTCTTTCTGTACTAAAAGCAGACTGGCAAACCAACATCTCCACTGTATCGGGCTTCAATCGGCTTCTATTCTTGTCAAGTACCTATCTTTCTGTACTAAAAGCAAACTCCAATGCTACTGTGGACACCAGAGGGGTTAGTAACTAATGAGTCATGATGGAGAGCACAGGATAATTATTTTCTTGTGCTCTCTATTAAGCTAAAATATCAAAATTATCTATTTTTTTCTAAGCTAGAAAGTTCATAAAATTATTACTCAAATAAACATTTAATTTAATAGATAAAGATGATGAAGTGGTGTTTTTTTTAATAAAAACCAAACACCCATAGTATCTAGGGTAGGTCTTGAAGTAGAGAATGCTTTACCTTTATTATATTTTTGATCATATAATATAAATTTTTTAATAAAAAATTAATTTCTTCTTTAAATCTATTTAGATTTACTTCATAATTCATACTTTTAAAAATTACTTTTAATATTATATATAAACAACCTAGTTTAACTCTATGATCCATAACTAAAACTAAACAATGAAAATATAAAATTTCTTCATAATATTTATTAAATTTTATTTTCATCAATAAAATTATATTTTTAAAACTTTCATTTTCCCTATATTCTAAAAAATAATTAGTAATATTATATATTAGTTGCAAAACAAGGGGAGAGGTAGGATAATAAGTATTAGATAAAATATTATTACCTTCATAAAAATATTGTAAAAATTGCATAATAACACCAGAATTATGCCAATAATAATCTAATAAATGTTCATCAGGAAATTTATTATTATAAAATATAGTAATAATATCTTTATATTTAAAACATGATTGTAGCATTAAATATATAAATTTCATCTATATTTTAGATTTAATAAAAATTGTTTACATTTTAATCCATGGGTCGTATATAAAGATTTAAATTCTTGTTTTCTAACTCTTAAGGATTGTATATATTTAATAGCATTTCTAACTTCATGATTCAATAACTTTTAAAGCATCTTATATAATCAAATTTATAATATAGGATGCACATCTAATATGAAATAATTTTCTATCTAAGATGGGATGCAGATGTAGTTTGAGTAATTCAACAGCAACATTATTATTAGATACAATATCTAAGCTAATAAAAAAAAATTATTATGTACGTAGTACTCACCACTTGCATGATATGAGCATGAATGATGGTGACAATATGTGGATGTTCAATTAACTTAAAATTAAGACTTTTTTTTTATATTACTGAGTTGTAATCAATAAAATGCATAGTAATATAAATATAAGATAATTCAACAACACTTGTTCAAATATGAGATGTAAGTACTATCCTACCATCAAAATTTTTAAAATATAAAATTATATTTTCTATATAACCATGTAATTGTTTAAAACAATTAGATTTAACAGTATTTCATAATTTTTTTATATGCAGGATTTAAAGCATTTTTTATCTATCTTTCAAATCTTGAACTTTTGGTAAATGTAAAAGGTAATTCACTATCTATAATAAATTTTGATAATTCCTTCCTGTATAATTCTTAAGAATAAGAAAATCTTTCTAACTCACCTCTTTGGCTAATTTTGATTTGAGATTGGGCGGCATCAATTGTTGCACTTTTATGTTTTTTCCAATGTTAGGTTAGGTGATTGGTTCCCCCAAAAGTATCATAGTTGTAGTTTTTCTTACAGAATTTACGGACTACATGAAGCCTGTTGTCGACTATATTCTTGATGTCGAAGTATAGCCAGACTTCAAAAGTCCTAAGTTTAGCTCTAGACTTGGTGGACATTGATGTGGCACCAATGACAGCGGTGGGCTCAGGAACATTAGGTTCAATCTGTGATTGATGTATCCATTTACTCCATCATATCAATGTCAAACTTGAACTCTTGACCACAGAATTGGAGAGAGCTACCAGCACGAGACATCATCGATTGTAGAGGATAGTGAATAAGAAAAGTGACAAGAGAAAGATAGCTAATTAAAAATTAGAGAGAAATTAAGACAATTTATAAGAATTAAGAAGGCTTGTAGGAAGATAAGATGGGTTTAGGAGAGCTTTGGAGAGTTTAGGAGAGTTTTAGAAAGCTTTAGAGAGCTTATGGTTTGGCATGAAGTAAGGAAAAAGGGTTGGGGCCTATTTATAGAGGCTGAAGGGCTTTCAAATGATGCAAATAATCTTGAAAACTAAATATTTATGGCCGTTAAGAAGGGCAAATAGGTCTTCTTGATAAAAAAAAACTAGAATACCCTTAAAACTTAGCTATTTATAGTAGTTATAAAGGGTATTTTAGGAACTAGACAAAAATGCTCTTCAAAACAAGCCTTTTTTGATTGTTGGAAGGGCATTTTCATTCTTTCCTGCCAGGTCAGATGTGCCCACATGCCAAGCCTGAGTTGCCTAATGAGCCAGCTCATTAGTACCGATTCAGCCCATTTGATACCTTTGGATCTTTGTTACCTTCGTCTCTAACATTGCTTGCCATCGCAACGTTCACTATCGTTGACTATTATCAAGACCATCAGTACTATCATTATGACTAAAATCGATTAGTACTATCATCATGGCTACTGCAATCACTACTCCATCACTATCACAATCACTGCACCATCATCACCATCATAATTGCTGTATCACCATCATTGTCTCTACCACAATCTCCATAGTAATAAAGGTGATGGGGGAAGAGGATAGAGTGGGACCTGAAACGGGTCGCCACAGTGGTGGAGGTTATCAGAAGAGGTCGGGGTCGTTCACGATGCTTTAGAGGTTATCGGAAGTTGCAGGGCCAGCGGCCGCCGTGCCTTCAAATTCCTTGACGGTAGATGCTATGGAACAAAGAGGAGCAGAGGGCACCAGATCAGCGTGGGGGGCATCGGGTTGGTCCCATGAATAGAATATTTTCAAAATATGCTCATTAAAGTGGCGTCTGAAAGCACCCTGCTATCGGGTTATATTCTTGAATATTCCCATGCCATAAAAATTCTATCCAAACACCCACTTTCAAATAATTTATACTGGATAATAACATATCAAAGTATCAAGAAATACTCTCGTATTTAAACTTTCTTTTATTCTCGGCAGAATAATGGCTTAGAATGTGAAGCCAGGCCACGAAATTGCAACAGTTCTTCTACAAATTCATAAACGTCTTTCGATGTGGACATGCTGGTGAAGAGGCCAAGTCGTCATTGGTTGAAGAGGAAAAATTGTCCATAATTCACTTATCCCGCATAATACGTCATACCACGTGAATGATGACACGAAAGAAGTGTCGTCTTACAGAGCGTGCAAGCAAGTATAAGCCAAGACATATCATATGCACATATCATATGCATCGAACACCTATTATTTGAACATATACATCCAACACACACAACGCAGGGAGTGGTTACAATATGTTTTGCATGAAGACATCCGTATTGGACTCAAACATCCTTAACATGCCGTGGCTATTCATTAGAAGTTACGTATTCAAAATGGGGATTTTCAGGACCAATGGGGAAGAAAAAGAAAGGTAAATGGCAGGATACATCTTTGCTTCAGGCTTCTGACAAAGGAGGAAGTCCGTTTCATGCCCCTTGATCACATTCCAAAAATCAAGTTTTGTCACACTTTTAAATTTCACAGATATATGATTTTAAAAGTTAAACATTTTAAATTCATGAATAATCTGCTTAATTATTGATTTTGTAAAAAAAAGATCAGATTTTTTTTAATTGTTTGTAGAACAATAAATATTTAGGGATTTCTAGATAATTTTAATGGAGGATGGGATGCAGTGCCCTGAATAAATATTTATCATACATAAGAAATATCTATATCTGGAGTTCAATAAATGTGCTCAAGGATTTTAAATGTGTATATTATTCATCTCATACTTTTTATCACTAGGGATAAACCTTTAACCATGTACCTAAAAACAATTCTTCACTTTGAAAATCAATAATGAAGTAAAATTTTATGCAAAACTCACAAAAGGTTATTCAGTTGATTGTTAGTTGAAATAATTATTGAGCAAAGACATGTTGGTAAAAAATAAAAAAAATCAATAAACTTGCCAGCACATTGAATTTTTGATCTATGATTTCAAGAAACTTTTATATTCTATAGTATTAATCCAACAGACACAAAACAATCATTAAAAGAATGCACAGGGTCAAAATGGTGATGTGCAACCAGCTAGGAATGCATGACATTGGAACTGGATGAGAACAAAATGGTGATGCACAAATTTAGGAAAGCACCATGCTTTATCCTCATGAGAGCGGTAGAAACTAGATCCTAAAACAAGCACACGCAGTCAACAACTTCTGCGCACCCACTAATCTCATTTGACCTCTTAGCAAAGGATGATAAAAGCTGTGATACTTTTCTTGTTGTTATCTCCACATTGTATTATTAGTTGGAAGCAAAAATGTCAAGGTACCTGAAAAACGAGATTTGAACTAAACTAAAAATTGATGATGCAGCCATGCAGGATATTTATCAAACTGACATTTGACAACTGAGAGTGTCTAAGGATCCAACCAGAATCCTTTTTGTTTGTCCAGGTGCATCAGAGAATAGAAAAAAGAGTGCAAAAAAAAAAAAAAAAGTGATGATATGGATCACAAACATGCATTTATCAGTGCCAGAATGCTTTGGAATGCAGATCGAAGCCATTAAGGGATGATTGAGAAGCGTTTGAATCCATGGTGAAGTAGGAAATTATGCATAAATTGAAGTTCTGAATGATTACACCCATTCTGGAAATATCAGCAATGCATTTGACAGCCACAATTCACAAATGACATGCTTGCTGAGCTGCAACCCAATGGTAGATCTTCGACTTGCAAGTTTGATAGTCAAAGAGTGACAACAAATATGAAACAAATTGCTTAAACCTAGTTTAAGCAGATAATTTTAAGAGTTGCTGTTGATTACTTTGTGAACAAGGTGATCTAGATTTGCATAGATCTTCGGAACATTATATGACAAACAATGCCAAGGAACATAACACTAAAATAATACTTGCAAATAAATGTTACATGGTACATTCTGAAAGCAATGTAGCAGAAAAGCCTTTTAACTTGAAGATGACAGAGCATGATAATGCGTACATGAGTAAGATGGATGGCTGTGATATTAAAACTAAAATGTCTGAAAAAATCCATAAGATGATGAATGCACCCACTTTTGGTTGCTACTCCTATTTCGGCTGAATAAAGAGAGTAGGAAAAGAGCTGAGCCAAACAATGCATTAGAAAAGATATATGTCATACATACTCATCTAGGAAGATGGTTGAGTGTCCCATCATTCCAGCAGAAATCCATTGAGATTGTCCTTTAAGCTGAGAGAAGTATTTACATTGGAGGATGAAAGTCAAATTAACAGGTCCGTGCTGGTAGCATAACTCATTCGGTACACCAATTTTCAGAATGACCATAACTCAAGGAAGAGTGGGTTGATTAAAATGAAAAGCTTTCTTTCTGCTCTCTCCTCTGAATCCACAGAAGAAACATGACATTATTTCAATAGGCTTGTCAAGTGACTCCAGTGGGAGGGCGTAGGCTGATAACTCGGTGTTGATGGTGACACAGATGCCTTGTTTGGCATAGTGAATAACCACAGAAGTCGAATTTCAAAAGGAAAATAGAATGGGTAGAAGATGTAAACATATTTTTATAACGGCCCTACTCAAATAGATGATTCATCTCTTTTCCTGCGCATTCGGGCTCCCCAAGATAGGTTCTCCTCTGCATCCTTGTTCATGCTCCTTCTCCTTAACTCTGCAATCTGATCTTGCCAACGGTTTCTCCAACCAGATCTCTCATCCAATTCCTAATCAGAAACCAACAACAACAACTCAGCACACAGACAACTATGTACATCAAGAAAAAAGAAATGGTGAAGAGAAAAACCTATCTGATTAACATGGTGATAAAGGATAAGCTGGTTAATTTTCTTCAATATCAACAACAAAAGAAATTGTTAAATTAACAATAGAGCAACACAAACACAAGAAGAAAACAAATGTCCTAGATAAGGCAATATCATTACAATAGATCAAAACATTTGAATCTCTAAATGTCGAAGTGAATGTTGTTGGACTCAGAGAGACAAAAGCGTATTAGATGGAGGGCAAGCACTAATAATAGAGTAATGGGCAACTAAATGAAATGGTAGAGCCACATAGTATCCATACAGTAAGGGGAACAGAGTTCCATCAAAAAATAGGAAGGGGAAGAAAAGAATCAAACGAAACTACAGATGTCTGAGGATCTGAGAATGTTTTGATTAATAGCTTTATGATTATGTCAAGATACCATGCAAAAGTAGAAACTCGGTTCAAAAGAATAAAAACTTGAAACCAAACTAATCCTTAAATGATCAGTTAAGGAAGCAAAACTCCTGAAATACAGAGAAAATAAAGATAGTCAGCCACAAAGAACTATTCCATTTGGTTCAACCAAATCCACTTCAATTTGTATACCGCAAGAAGCTAAAAACTCTATGAACGAATAAAAGTAGAACAGATAATTCCTGAAATCGATTTTTTGACTGATAAAGTAAATATTAATTCATATATGAATAACCAAAGAAATCTGTACTCTTGCACATACAGCCAAGCGAAAAGGGTCCCAGAATCTTGGAACTTGCATATTTGAATAAAAATTTATTAAAAAAAAAATCCATACGGCCAGATTAAATAATAAAGACTTTAAAACAGGAGAAAATTTTCCATCAATTTAAGTGAAATCAAGAAAATTCTGTCTCAAGTTGGTAAAAACATAACCTATTAAAGATGAAGAGCACCGCCACTGAATTAGATAATTCTAAAAGTCTGAAATATTATAAAAAATACTGATCATAGAAACTCTGATAGGCACAAAATATTAGCCAACAAATAGAAGCCATGCCTAGCAACCACATATATTTGCATAGTCAACAATTATCTTTTCAAGAAATGTCAGACCTTTTGCCACCCCAAATTTCTCAGCACTCAAATAAAAGGTAAGAAGAGAAAAAGGTTTTGTAAATGCACAATATAGGATAAAGCCACCTTGTGGACAGCCATATAGAGGTTTTTATTCCAGGAACCTGACCCATCTATTTTTGTTGCCTATGTAAAGCCATTCCATCAAGCTCACACATGTTGCATTCCAGGAATAACTGATGCATCGGATGATGTCATATATGAGAAGATGGGGTGTATTCGAAAGCAACACAGGAACTTACCTTGTATGTATAGTGTTTCTTCTTTTTTTTTTTAAAAAAAAAAAAATTGTTTATGTAGTAAATCACACCTGAACTTAAAAGGATCTGAAATCATACATACAACAAAAATCAAAATCATGGAAACCCATATGGTTCTTGACTCAGATAAAACTTAAATCCATAACTGGGTCAAATATTGTCTTTAAACTACAAGTATTTTTTCCAATTAGTTTTGCTGAAACGGCGAAAATTTTCTACAGGACCTGAAAAAACCAGATTTCTTCAACCCAGATTAATTAAGAACAGGTTGGAGAAAGAAAAGATTATATATATGAAAGGATTCCTGTAAAACCATCATAACATACCCCAGAGTTAGAAATACTCAGGTCCTACCAGAAACATATACCTGAGCTTCTCTTAACGCCCATCTTTTAATCTTTTGAAGAAAACAACAACAAAGCTTTAATCCCAAACCCTTGGAGAAAACATCAAAACCAATAAATACATACTAAATTAAGAAGAAAGGAAATCAGATAAGAGACCTATCTGCAAAATTATCCGACAAACTTAACAGTACGGATACTACAAGCTCCATAAAAACCAAGATCTAAAATATAATAATAAGCTTTCCCAAAACAGCAGGGCTATTCCTTGACCCAGAGTACGGATTATAAATAACAAAAATCCAAAATTGCATTAAATTCTACGTATTGCATGCCAAATTTAACTCTAGCAAATGCAAATAAGATATTCGAATCCTTGCAAACTCGATCACAATGGATAAAATTACACAGATAGAGAAACTTAGATGCTAAACTTGAAAACTGTTTCAGATATCACCGATCGAAAAGATACCAAATTTTACCAATTGGTCATCACAAGCATTAAGTTTTCATCGGATCAACCTAACCCCAAGAAAAATTAAAACTCTTGAATTCGCCTAGGAATTGAGGTAGAGAAACAAATTCACCTCATCAAATCGCCTCCTGGTGGAGAAGGCGAGGTGCAATCCCCGAGCTAAATCGCGGTCGTACAGCGCCCTTAGCCCAGGGTCGGAGAGGGTCTCGTAGGCCTCCTGGACTTCGATGAAGCGCCGGGTGTACTCATCCGTCCGGTCAGGCGGCGAGACGTCGGGGTGGTACTTCCTCGCGAGCTGCTTGTAGGCCTTCTTGATCTCGTCGTCGCTCCCCCCTTCCGAGATCCCGAGCAGCTCGTAGAAGCTCGCCTTCGCCCCCACGAATCCGCCCTTCTCCACGGCCGCTTGGGTCGTAAAGGAGGAGGACAGCCTCGCCGCAAAGCTCCCCTCCCTCCTCCTCGGGGCCACTCGCCACGGCCCGCCGCCACCGCCGGCGCCGGTTCCGATAGCGGGGAGATGGGGACGGAGGTCGGTGCGGTATGGACGGAGGGCTTGGTTGCCGCTCTCGGGAACTACGCCGAATCTCATCTCTTTCTTTGGTTTTCTTTTTTTTTTTTTTTTTTTTTTCCTCCTCTCGATCCTTCTTTTCTCTTTGGTATCGTGGTTGTGGAGAGAGCGGTGAGGCGGACAGCCGGGAACCACCGCAGAGGGAAATAAAGAAGGCTGCGGGCTGAGGTGCGGGACACCGAGACAGCGGGAAATAAATAATATTTTAGGGGAGGTGGGCATGTGGGCGCGGGTCCCCTTGACGATATCAACGATATCCTAACCCGGGTTTGTGGGGATTTCGTAATTTTTTATAACAGGATAACATTAATTTTTTAATATGTATGACGCGCTGTGGATGGCCGTAAAGTGTACTCCATAGATTTAATCAAGAATAGAAGGGAAGGAGGGAGGAAAAAAAAAAAAAAAAAAAATCCTTTAAACCACCCATAAGACCATTTCAAACAGTGGCGAACATTGGATTATTTTAATAAATTTATATATATATATATATAACTTAAAAAAATATCATAAAATATGAAAATAAAAGAAGTGAACTTCGCATGTATGAAATGTAATTATTGAAATCAGATTTCATTGCATTTAAATGTATGATGTAAGAACTAAATCCACACCAAGTCATTTATTACGTGAAGCCATCTCTGCCTTCCTAAAGAAATAATATCGTAAAACAGTTAGATTACCTCCTTTTCAGACAAAATGGTTTTACTCTTAGTTGCTATGGTATTTCTTTTGAAAGTACTATTAGAAATTTTTTCATTGTGTAGGTTAATATAATCATTTTTTTACTTAAAATTTGAATTAATTAAATGCCAGACCAATGCAGTAATTTATGAAGCTCATTATGGCTAGTAATGACTATTTATATTCTTGAACTATTAGATGCACCTTGCACCGGTAACTAATATTTGGAAGACGCGGTCAAAAATAGAATAAAAAGTTAACATACAATATATCTTGTAAACAAGTTTAGCAAAATAGTTGTTGCATCCGTATCTTGTGTTTGGAGTTGATCACCAATTGTTAAGGTGAGAACGTGATGCATCAAATATCACCATGAGACCTTGAAGAAATTCTAAGATCTTTGATTGAAAGTTCAAAAATCAAGTTAAATTTACTACTTGAATAAGAAAAATGTCACCATATTAATGATCCCCGTGAATTTTTAAATCTATTAGAAGAAGGACCCATAAAATGGGAAAATTCTAAGCTCATTATCATATTGATAAAGACATTTTGAGGTGATGATAAATATTATAAACATGGCTGATACATCTATGACTCGATCGATTGACTAAAGGAACAAAGGTGTTCGACATTAGATTCAAGTCTAAATCAATTTTAGAAAATTGCAACAGATGATTCTAGATATTTAATTAAATAAGACTAATATTAATGAAATATATGTAGAATTAAAAGGGCTCAGTATTAAGATGAGTTAGAGTTTTCTACATCAAGATAAGTTAAAAAACTTATCAACCATATATTATAGGAAATACTCTTATTTTTCCTTTATTTGAAGCATCATATAACTATAAATAAGTTTTACTTAAAAGGAGCAAAGGAATATGCTATTGGATTCAAATCTAAGTGAAGATTGCTACATATTAGCAAATAATTTTAGAGATTTAATTAAATAAGACTAGTATGAATAAAATCTAAGCAAATTTGAAAGTATTTGATATCAAGATGAGTTTGAGGTTGATATGAAGATGATTTAGATATCTTATCCTACTTACCTCCTGGCGAGTCATAGAACTTATCCAAAGGCATATTCTAGAAATATTCTCATTCTTTTCCTTATTTATAAAAACAAATGTAGACACATTTTTGTGAACATTCAAAAGGGTCCTACAATAAGATTGATTAAAGAAGTAAAGGGCTTCAGCATCAAATTCAAGTCCAGAATCAATCGTAGAAAATCATAGCAGATTAGAAAATAATGTAACTAAATAATGCCTATTATAAAAAAAGATAGGCAGATTTAGATGGGCCTAATATCAGGATGAGTTCAAGATTGACATTAAGAATCAAGATGAGTAAGAGATCTTATTCCATCGATGTCACAATGAGTCAAAAATCCTACCAAAAGGCATATTACAGGAAATACTCTTTTTTCTTTATTTCTAAGAAACAAATATAAACATATTTATTAAAATGTTTGAAAGGTCTTATAACTAAAATAAGGTCGACCAAAGGAGTAAAGGGTTTTGACATTGGATTCAAGTCTAAATGAAGACTGCTATAGGTTAAGAAATAATCTTAGAGATCTAATTAAACAAGGCCAATATTAATAAAATATAAATAGATTTGAAAGGATCTAATATTAAAACTAAGTTTGAGATTAATGTCAAGATAAGCCAAGGATCTTATCAGAAGATATATTGTATAATTTTTTTTTTTTCATTTATAAGAAATAAATATGGACACATTTATGTGAATGTTCAGATAGTCCTATAATTATAAATAACTTTTGACCAAACAAGCAGAGTAATTTGACATTGAATTCGAGTCTATGTCAATTCCACAAACTATCATAGATTATTTTCTAATCCTAAAGATCTAATTAAAGTAAGGTTGATTTAATAGATTTTGCAGATTTAGAACGACTCAATATCAAGATGAGTCCATAATTATCATCAAGATGAGTTAGAGATCATATCCCATCAATATCAAGATAAGTCACAATTCTTATTAAGAGGCATGTTATAGAAAATATTTCTTTTCCTATTTTTAAGTAACAAATGTAGACACTTTTATGGGAATGTTCAATGTTCTCATAACTATAAATAGGTGAGAGTTCTTAGTTATTGTAAAAGATATATTGAACTAAATAAAATTTCTAGTTCTATCCCCACCCAAACTTAATTTATCCTAAACCATAAATATAAAGCTTATTTTTCTTCACTCCAATTACCTTTATAAATTCATTGAATAAGCTCTAATTCAAACTAATTCTTTTTTTTATCTTAACAACTAGTTCTTCTCCCATCTTTTTTTCACTAATTATATCTAAATAATTATATTTTATTATTTATTTTGATGAATTTTTATTTATAATATCTTTAAGTATATCAATAAATATTTTAAATATCATAATTTATAAATTTAAGATAATTATTTACTTGGTTATTATTAAGAGTGTTTGAATAAAATTTTAAGTTTCAATTGATTTTTTTGATTATATTTAAATTTTTTAATAGATCTATATTTGATTATCAGTTACTAGATTTTAGTTATAAAAAAATAATTAGATGATTAACTTAAATTCAAACATGATTCTTAATCCTATCCTATACCTTAATATTTTGGGTTGGACTCAAATGGACCTGAAAAACTTATTGGGTCTAAAATTCTTTTCATAGATCTGATTCGATACGATTTATAAATGAATTAGGTTTAAGTCGAAAAACAAGACCTGAATATAAAATCTGATCAAATCGGGATCAAGCATGACCCAACCTGATCCAATCTGTTTGCAACCCTAACCAATATCTTGGCCAAAACTCAAAACTCTGCCTACTCTTACTACACTGCCAATACTAATTACATCATATGTTGCTTTAAGTTCTTGAAGTCACACTCTAGACAAAATAATTAATATATTCTCCTCCCACCATTGCTTCTATAATATATGGAGTTGTAACAAATATGATATTACGGGGCATATAGAATAAACATGAAAAGAATATGCTTTAGATGATAAAGAGCTTTTAGCCAAGCATACAAAGAAAATGTTAAACCATATATACATGTTAATCACTCCTTGCCCTTGAAAATCGCAGGCCCCATATGAATCAAATGTCCAACTAACATTAAGAAATATATTATTTCTTTCTTTCTTTTTTCAATAAATTGGATACACTATGCTACTCTAATTTAAATACATTCCAAAGAGTCAAAAAACAAAAAAACAAAAAAATGTCTTGAAGCAGAGGAGACACTCCTTAAATGGAATCCTAAATAATGTGATCATTATAGTGAGCAACAAAGGAAGTTATCCAATAAGCCACACTATTAGACTCTATAACTAGGAGCCACCTTAGAAGAAGCTAAAAGTCTCTACAATCCTCTAAACATCCAAGATAAGAATCTAAGTATTGCAGATGGGAGTCACTGTCAAGAAAATATATTATTTATAGTCCATAATATCTTTTGCTCACATGCACATAGGCACTTAATATTTTGCAATATAGAAACACTTAAATAATTTAATAAAATTTTCCATTTTGCTGCCATTTTAACAAACTAATAGAACTAATTTGTTAAAATTGGATGTTAGAGGCTAATAGAAACATCATCATAGAGGTAGTAAATTGGTTGTAACTAAATTGATTATGACATCTTTATCTCATGGCACTTAGGGTCGTGTTTGCTTGTGGCAAAGCAAATCAACTTAAAAATGAATTTGATCTACTACCAATATTTGGCTCCTTAGCTATGAAAGCGAAAGTTAAAAGTCATTTTACTTATAAAATTACTTTCATTCAAAATAACTAGAGAGGTAAAATAACTTTGAATCATTTATATTAGGAGACCACTTAAAAGTGGACAGAATGAGAGAAAAGGGAGTCTTTCACTTTATCCTCATTTTTTATTTTATTTCAACTATAATCATAGGTTTAATAGTAAAAAATAATATTAATGATATCAACAATCAAGGGTGGAGCCAGGATTTTCATGTAGAAGGGACAAATCTAATAACCTTGCCATATTTATTCCACTTTAAATTATAATAAATTATAAAAATAAATGGTAATTTTATAAAATAATAAGAAAACTAATGATCATTTAAGCTTGGACTCTTTAGACAATAATCAAATTATTTACTTTTTTGCAATCAAAAATCAAAAGCATATCATGATAGAAGCTATGCAACAGAAAAATATCACTGATTAAAAAAAAGAAAAAAACAACCGTCCATTTTTATACCCTTGATTACTAGGATGATTTGTAGGAGAAAATAGTGGTGAGATTGTTTCTCATAAGAGATTGTATCTATTAGGCATGTGTCAATGGAAGACAATTGGGTTTAGCTGGGATAAATTTTTATAGATTTTTAAAAACAATCAGACTTTAATTCCATCCGTTTATGAATTTTATTCAATGCCTTCAGCTTCTCATGCTATCCTCTTTAGTCTTTGGATTTTTCTTTATTTATAGCACCATGCGAATGCAACCAAAAGTGTCATAGAATTTATTAAATAGTTGATACAAACCAAGAAAGGCGGTCTAAAGGTGTTTTGAATTGAAGAACAAAAAGAAGTTTGTCCCAAACATTGCTGGTTCCAATCCAAGATGGACTCTCAAAAATAAGAGCTCCATTCCAAAATATGAATAATCCAACTCTCAACCATACGATCTCTCAAAACTGTTATCTGACTAATGGATTGTTAATGTTCAGGTTGAGATTTTTCTAACCCAATCCAACTCAACCCTATGACATCTAAATTCTGGTCAGATTGAATTAAGTTGGATTTTGACATATTAATTAATGAATAAAATCAGATTGAATAAGAGTTTTAAAATAGGAAAAATGTTTGAGATGTCTTCATGAATTTGAGTGATACACTTACATATGCTTTAATAAAGTTAAAAACACAATTACATAGGCATATAAGTAACTAATATGAAGTATAAACATAAATTATTTATTTATTATTTATATATTGGGTCATGTCAAGTTTAAGTTGGATTAGTTTAGGTTAGGATTAGGTTTGCATTGAGTTGAAAGACTACTCTAATTAAATTCTATTTGAAGGAAAATAAAGATTTTTGAGTCCAAGCTGAATTTAAGTATATAAACACCTTAGCCTAACCCTACCCAGTGAATGAGCTGTGTAGGTGAGCATGAGTTGATCTTAACCAAGTTACACACCCCTTAAAGGGGTTTCGCACACGAACTTGGCTTCACCTACCACCACCACCACCATCACTAATAATAATAATAATAATAAAAATAATAATTTAAATATTTATAATGGTAATCATATTATTTAGTATTTTAATATTAAAGTAATGAAGAATAAAATAATGTTATTTTACTTAATAAATATATTATTTTATATTTTATGTTATTTCTTAATGAAAATATCTCATGATGGCATCTTCATCATTCATTTTCTAGATAGACTAAATAATAAAATTTTACTTAAAAATTCATTTTGTTATGAATCATTTTTCACAAAATGAGCACTTCCATCTTAAACCACTTTCTTCCAATCAAACGTCTTTAAATGCTTATCACATATCCCTTTACTATTTTAATAGGGCAGCAAACCAAGACTAGCAAAGCATATTTAGAGGCTGAACAAATTAATATAGCTATACAAATAATTTACACTAGGATGGTTCCTTATTTAATTTATATTTTTGTAAAAGCTCAGGATATCATCCAAAAAGACTAGCCAAAAAATTATTATTTAAGCCTTTTGATTCTATATAAATACCTATGATCTTTCTATTATATAGATGATATTGAACTAAATACTTGTCAATATGAATTTTTACATATTCTCTCTCATTAAAATCTTAGCGTCCTTGGCGGGTCCATATCCATATCTATATTTAGATTCAATCATATAAATATAAAATCTATCTACGATGTCTCCTAATCCACATATATTATACTTTGAATTCATCCTCATACTATTTGTAGTAACTCATAAGTTTAAATAATAATTTTAATTATTTTATATGTGTATGAGAGAGAGAGAGAGAGAGAGAGAGAGAGAGAGGAGGGGGGGGGGGGGGGTGTGGGTTGTTATAATTTTAGTTCCACTTGCAGTCAGCCTACTTCGTCAGCTTGTAGGCTTTAGTTGCACTCAATTTTGGAGATGAGTAAAGATGAGTAGCCTCGAAGCCTTCTGAGACGACTGGCTAAGAAACACTTATCGTCGTCGTCATCCAACCAAACAGGCCAAGGATATCTGCTTTTTTTTTATAAATTTTTGGGTAAGATAGGGTATCAACTTCACTGTCCCTAATCCTCAAAGGCAGGTCTCCATCACTATCCTCTCACGCCTATTTTGAACTTTTATATGCTCATATCACTAATATTTGTGTAGTATCTTTTTTCTTTAAAAGACAAAACTTCTTTAGTGGCAAACTTTTTCTTAGTCCTCATCCTTTCTTTCATACGGTAGTGAAGTGAAGTTTCTCTCTCTCTCTCTCTCCCTCTCTCTCTATCCTGGCGAATCAATCAAGGTTCGTTTCCTTTGAAAAAAAGGCCATCACTTCTAGAAGATCTCCTCTCTCTCTCTCTCTCTCTCTCTCTCTCTCTCTCTCTCTCTATCCAGGCGAATCAATAAGGTTCGTTTCCTTAGAAAAAAAATGGCATCACTTCCAGAAGATGTCCTCCCACTGATGAGGCTCCAAAATCCACTTCTTATCCAAAAAGTAGCACACACTCTCAGACATGCATGCAGAGAGGCAAGGTCTTTTCAAAAATTAGTGCTCATCATCGACCAGTCAGATTGCAGTCCAGCTAAGTGGCCCTCAGAATTCTAAGCTTAATTGGTTTCATCATTTAAGTTTGGACCTTTATTTGCGAAGAGAAGAAATGCAAGTGCATCCTCATCATCATCAACTCAACATGTTTTCAAAAAATATTTAAGTACTTTTACTAAACAACAGGAAGTGCCCATCAACGATGAATTGGAGTCTGACCTTCAGTGATGCCAACAAGAGCGTATAAATGAATCAAACAACAGTGAGTCAAATCTAGCTCAACCCTAGCTCATTTTATAATTGAGTGAGCTCATTTTATTTTTTTGTCCTTTCTTTCTAGTAAGACCTCATCAATTCATTTTAAGAATGCTTAGAGGACAAAAGATAAGCTCATTCTAACCAATAAAATCTAGTTTTCAAAACAACTGCAATTTGATTGAACCTTGAATTCTAAAATGTTTGAATTCCTTTTGCTATTACTAAGCTTCTAATAGAATTGTATCCTAGCCAATTCTAAAGTCTTTTAAAAAATATTTTCTATTTTATAATATCATTTAGTTTTCATCAATTATATAAATTTACAATATATATTTAATGTTAGTAATATAAATAAAATATAATATATATAGAGAGCTCAACTTAGTTACATTTAAGTAGATCTTTACTTGGATTTGGTCAAATTTAAATTAGACAATGAGAATCTCATATTAATTATCTGAACATAAAAAATCATATGATTTCGAGAGCTTGAGCCTTTGCATCACGTGGTAAAAAATACATGTGTTGTATATAAACTATCCAATTTTCCAACCATATAATACCTGGCTAGCATTTCCAAATCATATGACTTTTTGATGTTTAAATGTTTCAAAAGTAATAGATTGCAGTAAATAACTTGAATAATTGATATGAGACCCTATTATTCTACTCAAATTTGATTGGATTTAAATAGAAATCCACTTGATTTAGCCAAGTCAAATGTGCCTTCTCTTTCTTTATAAATATGCTTTATAAGTCAAATTCAAGAAAGTTATGCCTAGGGGAAATACATTTACATGAATGGGATTGGAGCCAAATACAAGCTAGCTTATGAATGGCTAAACAAGAATTCTATCTTGATTGTTTTAAACATTTACATCAATCAATGATGTTGTATGATTCTGAAAATAGGGGAAATACATTGCCATCATCTTTATCAAGCGAAATAGACCATGCTAGGATTTAAATTTGTGAGATGGTGGATATCATGTCCTCGCTTTATTCTTATTTGCAGTATAGGATAAATCTTGAGATTCACGCAACATTCCATCCCAACTTAAATAGAGAGAGAGAGAGAGAAGTGATCAATGATGCAAATATGCACCATTGTATTCTCGTCATCAACAAGCCAAACAGACCATTGCTACCTATTTACTTCTCAACATCCCATCTCTTTCCCCACCTCCTCACTTCTCTTTTAAATTTGTTCTACTTCTGAAGTTCCGTTTGAGTCTGCATCCAAAGGCCAGCCTCATGAAATGTATCGCAGCAATCAACTTGACCTTTAAGGTCTCCCTCACGCAATAAACTAAGTTTTTTGGTATCATCTTTTATTAGAAAAATGTCATGACTTCTAGAAAGGAATGTCCATTGATTGATCTGTAGAACGTGACCATCTACCCTACCAAACCTTGACAACAAAACTTCTTTTTGTGTGGGCACCTTGACAGCAAACTTCTTTTTGTGGTGGGCGACAACAAGGACCTTAGCTGCCAGAGTTTTGTCAGTGTTTTGAGAGAGGGAAATCCATCGTTAACCTCCATTGCACCATCAATAAAAAGTTAGATAATGAGCATAGAATTTAAAGTAGATTTATGTCGCATCATGCATCTTTTTTTATCTTTTATTTCTAATAAAATGATGCAAAAGGCTCTTACATCTTTCTGTTGATGAGATGTAATTTTTTTTTTGAAAAAAAGATGATTATAATAATGAAATGAATGATTGATGATGACCTACTCGGTATTACTTTATCTCAAAGTCATCCTACCTTCTCCTTATCATCTTATTGAATTTGGAGCACCCTAATGAATCTACTGCAGTAATCTTCCATGAAAATTACTAAAGCCTTTCATGTCTAAATCAAAGTATCATCTTCTGGAAATGTAATGCCTTAATATTTTGAAGAGAATGTGCTATGTTTTCAAGAAAAGAATAGAAGAATATTTTAAAATAGTCACATATTGAATAAAAATAAAAAATAAAAAATAAGAAGCTTGTAACTTAAGTTGTTTTGCTGTTAATTAATTTAAACTTTTTTTTTTTTTAACCATATAGACTCGGTCTGATAATAAGTTAATTAGATTAATGGGTAGAAAAGTTCTTTCTATCAATTAACTTGAGTTTTTTTTTAGGTCCCATGGACTCATGAGTCCGTTACAAAGAGCCTGGTCTTCATAGTAACGCCATTGGTTGAGACTTGAGAAAGGGCACATTCCCTTGACCCTATCACAAAACCTTCTGACAGACCTGAGAAGCTTTGAAGTAAAATCAACGGTCACAGTAGACCAACAATGTTTTTAAATTAGCTGAGCTAAAGTTAAAGAAGTCGTTTTCAACTGCATCATCCTTTAGCCGTTTTAATAATCTAGGTTTGTAATGGGAAGTGCCATGCTTCAAGGGAGGGCCTCTTGCTAATGGAAAGTATAAAGACTTGGCAATCAAGTCTTGCCAAAGTAGTGCTCTCCTTAAGGTTGCTCGTTTCTCTATTATTATCACTTGCACGTGTGACTCACGTGACAAATTGGTAGGGGTAGGTGATCATTTAACAATTAGATAGAAGTGGAGTCTTCTTAAAGGCAAAGTCATGCTACCAAATCTTTCCATTATAATAGGAGAATATTTTTTTTCTGAAGATAGAATAAATCATGCACTTACAAAGATCGTACCTTTTGCATCTGCTTCCGTAAGAGAACATAAGATAGAGGAAAAATTATTGCACCAAAATTTACTTGAAGATAAAGAAGTAGTATATTTTGCTAGAAAAAACTGTAGGGTAGTTGGCCTCTCTAAGCGCATGCCCACAATAAAAGTAAGAAATCATAGGGAGTATGGAGAGGATATCCTGCAATTTTTTTGTGCATATTCTCTTAATTGCTAATAATCCTTGTTACTACTGTGGCTGAGTCACCTTCTAAGATAATACCAGCAAGGTGTTTTAAAAATATAAAAATAAGATTCAACCTAGCCCTCGGTCTAAGCCGTGTTGCTATGACTTCAATAGAAAAAACAGAAGTTTTTGGAAAAAGAACATCTCTAGCTAAAAGAGGTCTCCTGAGCTATGCTGAATAAGAAAATTAGCTTTAGCATTAGTTGTGTGTATCGAACCATCAAATTAATCTTGAGAAATCCTTATCGAGGGGGTAACCAAGAGGCAGGTTGTTGAATATGTGGTGAGAAATGCCCAAAACTATGATCACCCCATATCTCACAGAGAAATTCTTGATGGTATGCAAATACTTCATAAATAAGTAATAAACTTGTGTATAGATTTTTTTGAGAACAAACTGCAAATCTTGAAAGAGGAAGTCATTCCTTCCTTTCCATATCAGCTACAATAGATAAATTAAGAAAGATTATAGAAATAGTTAATTATTCAAACCTGGTGTCTCAAGAAGCACAACATAAACCCATTGTAAAGCATTAATATGATTCAATAGTGAAAGTCCATCCCATATCTGCTTGGATAGAGGGCATGCAAAGAAAAGATGATCTAGGTTTTCAATATCAACATGACATCTATGGCATATGGGATCTAAAGATCTTATTCTACTGGCCAATATAGAGGAGGAAGGGAGAGCCCTGTAAGCAAGTGTCCATAAAAAAATTAATAAAGCTCTATTGGTGGTTGAAAGCTTCCATAACTTAGAGAAGAATGCATATGAGGCCTCCTCATTGATGATAGTGAAGGATTGATACACTTTTTTGACTTTGACTTGTTGTGAAAAACTGGGTCTCTAGCATAGAATATCTAAGTGAACACCTCCTGTAGTTAGAGTAGCATAAATTTCTTGAACAATGCTCTGAAGGAAACAATTATTGAGTAAGTCCAAGTTCCATTCACCCTCAGAAAATTAAAGCTTGTTAACAGTAGATAATTGAGTTACTAAGTCTATGTCATATTCAATTAACCTCCTATTCAAAGGAATATATGAGAACTATGGTTCAATAGAAATATTAGTAGAACTTTCATTCCTAATAGACTAGATAAAGTTTTCAGTAATGCTAATGAAGGCCTAACAAAGGGCTTTCCAAATAGGAGAAGAGTCTTTGGGTGGCTTATACAGGACCTGCCAAAATAAAATTTACATTTGGCACTAATAAATCTTGGCAAAAGGCTAGCCTAGCTGCCACCTTACTCAACATTACCATCCACCACTCATGAGAGTTAGGAATTCTTAGACCATTTTCTTTCTTTTTCTTACATATTTTCTCCTAAGCAATAGTATGTACGGATTGGCCTTCTTGATTATAACCCTAAAGAAAATCTCTAATAGCCTTATCAAATCATTCCTTGATGCTCCTTGGGATCACCTCATGTGCAATAATATGGATGAGAATTGAACATAAGACTGAACAATTAAGGAGTGTCTTCCTACCAGAGATAAAGCTTTCTCTTTCGAGGCATACAATTTTGCTACAATCTTTTCTTTCAATTTTTGGATATCCATTGTTTTCAACCTAGCTCCTCTAATTGGCACCTCCAAGTAATGACCAATTTCATCTACTCTTTTAATGCCTTATGTAGCAGATAACTTAGTAGCTAGATTATTATGATTTTTTAGGCTGAAAAGGACTATTGATTTATTCAAATTAGCTACCTGCCCAAACAAATTGCAATAATTTTGTATAACTTCCTTAGAGATAGATATAATTTGATAGTTGAGTTTTCAAAAATAGAAGATAATCATCTGCAAACAGGTGTTAATATATGGGCCCCCTCTTCTTAGACAGAAACCCCAAATAAGCTTTCTGTCAATAGCCTATTATAATCCTTGGGACATTATTTTAGAGTAAAAAATAAAGAAGCATGGTGATAGAGGACAACCATGGCGTAAACCCATCCAAGAGGTAAAAGGGAGGTAGGGGAGCCATTGACTAATACCACAAAACATGAAGATTGAATGCATCCTTTAATCCATCTGATCATTTGTTGTAGAAAGTCAAGATGTTACAAGACTACTGATAAATAACCCTAATCCACTTAATCATAAGTCCGTTCTATGTCCAATCTGATGACCATAAAAGGGTTATTTGGTAAAGCTTGCTGAAGTATATAAAGAATTTTCTGGGAAATAATAATATTGTTTGATATACTCCTACCAAAGAGGAAGGCAACCTACTCTTCAGATATCAACTTTGGTATAACTTTCTTGAGTCTTAATGTTAGAATTTTTGCAACAATTTTGTACATTGTATTGCACAAACTGATAAGCTTAAACTGTCTGCATGAGGTTGGATTCTGATACTTGATAATCAATAAAATGAAAGTGGATTTCCATGTTTGAGACATCATACCAGATGCAAAAAAAAAAAAAAAAGTTTTATAGTATTACAGACATTTGAGGCAATTAGATCCCAATATTGTTGGAAGAAATCAGATGAAAATCCATCAAGTCTTGAAGCTTTATTTAGCTCCAAAGTAAATAAAGTAGTCTTTATCTCTTAATTAGAGATAGCTCCAATTAAAATATATTGGTCAGCCTCATTTAGAATGCATCTAGGAATAGATAAGTTTAGGCTAACACATCTATTCTGTTGAGACTATTTATTTTGAAAATAATACAGGAAAGCTTGTTTAATCTCCTCCTTTGAGTCAATCATCAACTCATTGTTATTTGTAAGAGAAGTAATCCGATTTCTTCTTCTCCTAATGATAGTAGATTTGTGAAAGAAAAATGTGTTCTGATTACTTTTGCAAGGTCACTGAATCTTTGACTTCTGGCACCAAAGGATCTCTTAGATGCATAGCCATTTATTGTACTCCTTTCTATAGCCTTGCTAAATACTCAAGATCAACGTCTGGAAGACCTCCCATCAATTCTTTCTCATGAAGAGATGTAATACCTTTCTCTAGTTGTGCCAATTTACTGTTTATGTCACCCATCTTTTCTGTATTCTAGTATTTCAGGGTTCACTTTATTGTTTTGAGTTTATTTATTAGCCTATCCATAGCATTGTGCCCCTTGCCGTAAGCCATGCCTAAGAGATTACTTTAAAAGAATCATCCAACTGGTACCAGAAGTTCTCAAATCTAAAAGATTTAGAACGTCCTTAGGATCCTAAATTATATATATGTATAATGGTTTCTAAAAGATTGTTTATGTTTTATCTCAAATCATACATGTATACACATACACACACACATATATATACCTGAATCCGAAATCATTTTTATCAAATATTCAGGAAGCATGTTCCAAAATTCAAACATGAAGCCTACTCCAACATCAGCATCACTGATCAGAATTGCTAGAATGGGATGCTAGGAAAGCACCTTCAGGATTTAAGCATAGAATTCCTTACAGAATTAACACTTACAATTTTAACCACTAGTGTCCAATGTAGTGAGAGCTCAGAAGATTCAAAAATAGAATCTCCTTCAAAATTAATGGCGGATTCATCAACAGTTAGACTAGAGCTTAATTTGCCTTTAAAACATCTCTATCTTATTCCTTTTTGAGACATACCTCACCATTGAGTTTGCTAGCTAAGCACTCTCAACTTCTATTATGAACTTGTATTGCTTTTGTTACCAATTTGACGGGAGAACCGAATACAAAAGGCATTTGGCTTAGTGTTTGACATGTTAAAGCGACTTGTCCATCCCCTTGAACATGACGGTTGTGGTAAAATTTGGGCAAGATAGGTAGTATTTTTCTTGTTGCTTGCTAGACACCATTGCTTGCATTGTACCTGTGGTCATTCAATTGCCCCTTAATGCAAACATTGGGTTGAATTGGAAGGATGAGGTTTGAGGTAGGATGGACCAAAGTTCAAGCTAGATTGGTTTGATTCAAATGAATTAGGATTCAAGTCAAGCGTCTAAGTTGAGCGAACTAGGATTCAAGCCAGGTATTCATGTTAAATAGACTAGGGTTCATGTCAGATGAGCTGAGGTTCAAAGTCTGATGAATTAAGGTTTACTTCTACTTACAAGAAAGTTATTTTCTTTCTAGTTGGGGTTATCTTCAATCATCTCGAAAAATAGTGTTAGGATATATCCTTAAAACAACAAGCAAGATCAAGTTCCTCCATGTAGTAGCATAGCAATATGAAACCACGTCAATCCTTGAGATGATAAGCATGACACTGTTGAACCCATAATCGAAAAATACTGTCAAGCCTACAAATCAATTGGACTCTTGAGAATTTGTTTCTTCAAAACACTTGCACAAATTATAAATATATTATGTAAAACAAACTACTATCAAAATACTTTTGATAAACCATCAGTGGATTTATTTTTGTCTGGTTAACCTATGTCCCAATAAGTTTCTCTATTGATATGGGTAGCCAATTTCTTGTTGAATATCTTGCATAACCTTTGACATAAATCTTGTATGCATGATTTGTCATTTTAGACAAACTTATAACTTAGTTCAAGCAATTCATCACTCTTAATAATGTAGTTTTAGTTAGATAGTTTCTTAAACTAGCTAGATAATATAATATATAGCATCTAAATATTGATATAAAACCTCTACTCAAATAACTGAGAAAGGACTCCTACCATCTTATAATCATCATCAGCTATTGACGGTCGTATAAATAAAGTTTCCTATGAATAATCAACCAGTCGACCAAGTTTCCCACATTATTTCTATAGATCTGATTTATCCAATACCAAATAGATATCACACATTTCATTAAGTTACCTATAAATAATATAAATAAATCTACTAAATTTTATTAATGTTTCAAAGATATATCTATAAAACATGACTTCGTTAAGGTGACAGTTTTCTTAGTCTCAATGTGGGGTTATAGCAGTAATTCAGGAAATACTTGAATGATCCGACCTATGCTCTATATACACACACAAATATATGTTTGTGTGTGTGAATATATTGTTCTCATCATTAAATTTGCATGGATCTAAAAGTCAAAAAAAAAAAAAAAAAAAAAAAAAAACACTTAGCTATCATTAAGTGTTTTTTTTTAAAAAAAAATTCTACATAATAGAAAGAAATTGACAACAAACAAATACAAATATTAGAAAATAAAAAATAACTCTTTCAAGGAAATAGTAAATACTTCTCCTACCAAATAAATACTAATATATTCATGATTAGTTTGAATGGATAAACATCTAGTTTATGGTAGTAAACTGAAATAATATAAAAATGAATAGAAACTATTAAGTCAGAAGAAACGAAATATATAGAGACTGAACACGTGGATTGACATCCTGTCTCCACAAATGGTCCTTATGTTTATACTAGTTTCTATTTATTTATGGTCATCACTCCTTGAAACGCGTCATATATCTCATAGTTTCTAATTATTTCTTTAAAATTTACTACCACAAATTAGGTATAAGTGTTTACCATCATCTTTTTTTTAAAAAAAAAGTTAGCATTTATTTTTATTATATTTGTATTTATAAATTATTCATTTCTATTTACTATATCAGAATTTTATTTTTTTAATCAGTTAATGGTAGTTGGCGGATGATTTTTTTTGACTTTAAAATTTATGTACATTTAATAATAAGACAGCAACGGAAATTGGGGTTGGCTACGTTTGGATGCCACCAAATCTCTGGAAATTATTTTTGATGTGGCAAAACGTTGGGATTATTACATCCAAAAGTTTTAGCGGAGCCCTTCGGCACAGGGAAGAGATCTCTTGCTATTGCCATTGGACCGGATGCGGTTCCACCGATGCCCGTCCACAGATTTTTTGTCCTAGTTCAAAATCAAAAGTACTCGGAATTTTGTCACAAAGTTCCAAAATTTGGCCCACTTCAACCATCAGTTTGGTAGATGTCAGGTTTGGTAGATATCACTTGAATTTAATCAAATGAGTGAAAAGAGGCTTAACATGATTTAAATTGTAGGTTTGTTATCAGGTCATAGTACTAACACTATGCCTCGAGCTTTTACAGTCTCACAATGCTCTATTTTACAAGTTTGCCAAAAATTTTATAAAGTCGACACAAATAATATAATAGATAGCTATTGCAAATTAATCTATAAATGCCTAGATCATTTTTTTTCTCTTTTATAAGTCACACTGATCCCCAACAATATGCATTTGATTGACACAATATTTGTGAGCAAACAATTCTAAGACAAAATTTTATTGTGGGACTGCCCAATTGAAGACTCAGAGTAATCTTGAATTATAGATCAAAATCAAATCAAAACACAAAATCCCTTGCAATCTAATATTCAATTGATTGGTAGGAGGGGAAGGGTTTTGAGCCAACCTAAGTTAGGTTTTATTTAATTCAAAACATGAACTTGGTTAGGGAGAGAAGAGAGAAATTCGGCCTTCAAAAATATTAGAATAATTATTTTTATCTAAAATAAAAATAAAATAAAAGTTTATTTTTTAAGGTTAAGCTTTTGTTATTGCTGTTGCTATTACTATTATGCATATTACACATATAGTACGATGAGTCAAACTGGCCTATTGTCATATGTAAAATTAGGCTAAGATTAATCATTATAATGCATGTAGCATAGCGATTGAAATGTACATGTTACAACATGCTTAATAATCCTTGATCAAAGGTCAGTCTATCTTCTTCCCTTCAACCATGAATTGGATGTATAATTATGATTTCATAGCTGAGAGAAAAAGGAAAATCTAAATTCTACATAGCGAGACTCTAATTATATATTATATTAAAAATTTCTACATAGGCCATCAAAGCTGATGGGCTTTAATAAAAAAAAATTATTTTCTTGAAATATATCTATTTTATTAGATAAACTTTGTAACTAAGCTCTAAATTGAGCTGTTGCTCGATCAAATCAAAGCTAACAAATATTTCAAAGATGAGTTATGTAAATGCAATGATACAAAGTTCCAGTAAGAAGGATGAGCAGTATCAAGCAATTAGGTAAGTTAGACTATGGAACGGACGGTTAAGAGTGACATTAAACAAGCTTGAAACTATTTTATAGTCAAATGAAAAAAAAATGACACAAATTTTTAAAATAAGGACCATGCTGCTAGTAAGATAGACCATGGGATGAACGGCTAAAAATGATATTAAACAAGCTTGAAACTATTTTATAGTCAAAAAAAAAAAGGGAGATAAAGATGCAAATTATTAAAAAACAATGTGAAAATTTGTGCTTTCACGGTCAAATTCAATATATATATATATATATATATATATATATATATATATATTCCAGCAGCCTTCATATTAATTGTTTATGCAAGTTACATGACCTTGCCATTAAAATGATGATGCCTAATATATCCTATTATTATTTTTTTATTTCACTAATTATTTTCCGAGCAGATGAAGCTCAAGAGATCACAATTATATTAATGTAAAATTTCATGTGCACCATTTAGTTGCACCACAAGGTTCTCGCACTAAATGGTGGGAGGAAACTGCCATTATCCTTTAATGCTGATAAGATTCGCTTGGGCTTTATCATCATGTGTCATCATGGCACCATACCCGGCATGAATGCAGACCTTTTTTTTTGAAAGCAACTAGCACCAAGAGAGGTGACCTCACAAAAAAGATCAAATCATTATAGCAATTGAGGATGGGTCCAAGGAGGTCAATTGTGCATCAATTGGGGGGCCAACAAGATTAGAGAGTTTCTATGGTACGAAGGACTTGACATGCACGTTGAAACCAAAATTTAAGGGCATAAATTTTTAGATCAAGTTGGGTTACAATACGTTTATGAAGTCTTTGCATCAAAGATCCTTTTCTCTGACCCATGGTATTAGCTCCCCCAACCCTCCAAGCTATAGAAATATTGGCATTGATGGCTATTATATGGTGAGGAAATCGGATGCAGGATGTATAGTTGGAGAGCAGTGGCTCAAATTCGAAGGAAAGTTGAGTTAGATGTATGAAGGAGGAAATTGCTGAGGATAACTAGTAAAGTCCAAGCTAATATGGGATAAATTGTCGAAGAGTAGAGGATTGATAATATCTAGATCTAAAACTAATGGATTAAGCTTTTAACTTGAGTTCAGTTCCAATATGTACATCAAGTTCTTTCATGAGAACTTTACATTCCTCAACGCCCATGTATTTTACCATCAGCCACTAAACTTTCACATTTTTGGAGTGCAAAAAATAGAGCACTCAATATAAGAAATAGGATTTAAATATTATGGTTCGCTTGGCATGTCTTGAAAGATCCTTCTAATCTTCTAGTCACTGCCAAACAGCTAGGTAAGAAAGCAGAGGAATGGGTCATCCCCTGTTACTAATTAGAGTAGAAATAAAGAAATTCCTGTTACATGCCAAAAGGTTGGAGAGAGAATTCCAAATTGCATGACATCAACAGAATTTTAAAAGATACTTCCGCTTATAACAATTAAGGAGTAAATTTGAAACTTTGCTAGTCATGTCTCTAGAGTGACTAAATGCTTCCTAACCTTCTTGCACCACAGCAGCCCCCCTGCCAGGCAGCAGGCTCCCAGATTACAACTGTATGCGGTTGCTGTCCCACCATCATATAATCAACAACTCCCATTATTCCCAAGGGAACCATTTTTGGGCAAAAATTCCTTATGATAAAAGTCTCTGATTTCCTGGTCGAGGAACCACCAACATTTAGAATTAGATGAGTCTAATACTCGGAAAATGACATATCCAAGACTCAAACCCAGAAGCTCTCCCATTTGGAAGGAGGGTTGCAGCTGCTAAGCCACAGCTCCTCTCATTCCGCCTTCATTATGGTTGGGCAGCAAAAGCATAAAACATCATTCAACTAGTAAGATGGAACCCAAATTATCAAACAGAATATCATGAAAACTGCTTCCTGATAGCAAAAGCTGACAATCATATTTGCGCAGCAATATCACAGTAACAAATACATTCATGAAAAGCCAATATATACATTATAAAACACAGCAGAAATTCTCAATTTTGTTTCCCTACCAATGCTAGAACTAGACAGGTACCATGACCAGTCTTTGCTGACAAGCAATAACTACTACTATTGACACATTCCAAATCTTACTGTGTTGGTCCAGGCAATGGGATAAACTGTTGGTCTATCAGCCCTAATGAAAATAGGCTGAACGACCAGCATCCTTGGCAGAAATTCTCTGAGATGGATCAAGTGTGAGCAACTTCTCCAGTAACTCAAATGCACGTTAGTCAACATGATGGAAAACCTCCCGCAGATGATTTGCCATTGGCTCCATTGGCTTATAATCTTCATATCTGGGAAGCTTAGAAACACCAGGCCAGTTGACCTCATCCGGGGTTCCACACAGCTCAAATATTTTGTTTAGTTGGTCTCTCTCATTTTCTCCAGGAAAGAGCGGTTTACCTTTTATCGAGGAGTAGTTCAGCAAAAATACAACCAGCTGACCATACATCAATAGCTGGACCGAATTTTTCAGCCCCAAGCAGCAGCTCTGGAGTTCTGTTGCCAATAAATATATGATTGAAATACAATCTTAGATGAGTACATGGTACCAGCATCAACAATTTATCCTTCGAATAAGTTGAAGTATATCAAACTTACCTGTACCGCAAAGTGAATTCAGAATTTGTGACATCTCCATTTGTAACTGTGTGGATCAATTTTACAGAGCCAAAAGTGGCAAGCTTTAGATGTCGGCCTCCATATAAAATATTAGACCTTTTAAACATAGAGAAACAAACCAGCATGAGCATGAAATAACAAAAATAACAATAATAACAACAGCAACAGCAATAATTCAATCAATATACAATGCAAACCTTTGATGTCACCATGAAGTATGCCATTCAAGTGATAATAGGCAAGCCCACCAAGCAGATCCCCCACCAAAATCTGATAGGGTGAAGGATCAGTGAAAGGAAACTATGGTATACACATTTATTCTATAGAAACAATGGATTAGTCTGAGGACCATACGAAGTCATCATACCTCGGTATGGCTATTTGTAGTTCACCTGTAAGGACAATCCAAATATTCAGACAGATCAGAATCAATGTATTTGAAAACCATGTACAAGCTCCCGTTACTTTTCACAATCTACGTTCCAAAACAAATCCTATCATCAGGGTAACTGCCCTCATATAAAAAGACACTGAAGCAAAAGACAAAGTGATGGAAAAAACAATGTATTAACATAATATACAAAATTTAAGGCTTTTAATTTGAGAAAGTTAGCTTTTGCTGGCTTGAAACTAAAGACATTTCCATCAAAATTCCATTGTTTTGGTTAGTTCAACTAACATGGACCAAGAATAAAGAAAATCAAAGCTACCTCATAAGAAAACTAAGAAAGATAAAATAATGACTGAAAAACCACAACATACAAGCAATAAAGGAATAAGGATATGAATAGTCCCGTACCATCCTATGACTATATACTATGTTCTAAAATGAGAAATCTCTTTATCCATGAAGTATTAAAATTAGGTACATGGCATCACTATCTTCATAGAGGTGCATATTTGTCTCCCAATTTATCAGGATCTTCTAAAAACTAACATTTATAGCTGCTCAAACATATAAATAAGAATCCTAACATGCATGTCTAAATAAGGTTTTAAATTTCATAAGATGGGGTTCTCCTGGATTTTTCATAAAATGGGATGCACCACCGTCCCACTCCATCTTGATCGACACTTACGACAGATGGTGTCTCAAGATGTGCTGATTGCGACACTGAGATGATGGCGCAACTATCCCATCCCAACACTTAGGACAACAACCCATCTTGGCATCCCACGATATGTCCCGCCAAGACCTAAAACAAGAGGGAGTGAAAAAACTAGTTAGCAATGCAAAATCTTGCAAGACAATATAATGGCTTGAAAACCACCATCAATGTTAGCTAAGAAGATATTTTCAGTTACTCGAATCATTGAGAAAATCTTAGTTGCAACCAAAACCATGTGTACCAATGTTTGGCTCCTTGAATCATGAAAAGAAAATATGCTTTAAATATTTTAATATAGCAGTTGCATGTTAAATATTCTAATATAGTAGTTTTCTTTAATTGCCACTGTGATTTGTTATAACACTGGTAATTTAGTCATGGTGTACACATGTTTAGTCATCACCCTTATTCAATAATAGATGAGGAGCATCAGGTCAGATAAGTGACTGAATAGTCATCTCCATTCTCTTTTCCTTTGGCTCTTCTTATACCCTGCCCTTTCAAGTACCTTCTTCTTGTCCCCTAATAAAAGATCAACCAAATTTCTACAATTAAAAGGGATAACAGCAGCAAAGAACAGGACAGCAGGTTTTTGCCTCTATGGATTGAATATAGACCTAATAACATTATATTCAATAAGATTGAATAGGTCTGGAAACAAATTATAGGAGTGCTCAAGATTTTAGAGGCCATATTTGGATTCTTCGATTCGGCCTCAAATACCTCCACTTGACACTTAAATAAAGATATTGGTAATGCCACTTGAATACAGCTCTGAGAGAAGAAATTTTAAATAATGAAAGGATTCAATGCTTGGGCACGCATTCACACCATTCACATGAGCCCACATCCGTGTGACTAGAAGAGAACTAGCCTATGCAAATCTATTAGAGAAGCCTCAAAGCATCCCACCAAATACACTTGGCACTGTAAAAATGAAGCTACCAACCATAGAGAACAAAACTAATAGACTTCCCAGTTGCTTAAGATGCTGGACAACATACCTAGCTTTCCTTGCCCGCGTATTCCAGAACCTGCATAGCACATGCATTCAAACAAAATTTTATCAACTCCATATAAAATATAAAAAGCTTATAATGAGGACCTATGTTGCAAAATTTTGTGAGGAACCTGAGGAGGTAGCTATCTCTTTCAGGTTAACAACATTAACATGATGCAGTGTTTTGAAGTTTGCAATATCATGCATTAGTGTAATAGGGAACTGCAAAAGCAATATCATCAGCCACAAGCCACATGAAATAGAAATAGAAATATAAGCCCGCCATCTCATAAACATTCAAGGCAAGCTTCTCATCTAAATGAGATTGAGAAACAAAAACACATACCCCTTCATCCTTGTTGTCAAATATGACTTGCTTCAAGGCCACTGTTTTGTGGGTCCTCCAATCCAAGGCCATATACATCTGCCTGCAGTTCCCAAAACACAAGTTTAATCATTGGACTCTTCCATATTGATCCAATACGCCAGCACCAGAACACTATGGTATACAGAACTGTAAGTTACCGAATTCATAATAAAAACCATAATCACCAAACCACATCACAATCATCCATAAAAAAAATATCTAAAGCTCTGCCATTTTTCACGTATGCTTCAAATGATTTTTGGCATTTAACAAACCAGCATATAAATCATCCAGAATGTAAAATAAAAATATTCAAATAGTAATACAACAAGAAAATGAACTAAAACATGGATAGAAAAAAGTAAAAATTCCAGAATATGTCCAAAAAATAAAATTGATGAACAAAACAATCTAAGTTTTAAAAAAATAAATTACAAACAATGCCATTTTTTGTCCGTGTTCCATTAGTAAAAAAGGGTCAAACTTCACTTATTACCGGTGTTCCATTAAAGGCTTGAAATCTAAGTTCCATCAAAGGCATCAAATAAAAGTCTTGTTAGGAGTAGATTCATGAATGTTGATTTCATGTCTCCTTATATAATGCTTATTGCATAATGGGTTATTGGTTTTTTTTTAAGGAAAAAAAAAAACTTGACCCACATAATTCAACCTAAATTTATGAATAATAAAGGAACCAACAAGTGCACATGGTAAATTCTTTGAGGACGACATGGGTTCGAGTCCTATCCTCACCTGAATTTTGATCCAGATTTCTCCAATAACACTATACCATCAAGTCATCATGCTTTTTAATGAGAGAGAGTTCCAAACAGGAGGGAAAATCTTCTTCTCTAAACTTCATCCCACCTAATTCAATTTTTGCATTCCTGTATTCCAACTTGAAGTAGTTTAGGTCTTTACTGTGGTGCTTGATTTATCCAACTTAGTTCGAATGTTAGTGAGAAAGGATAGAAGAAAGAGAAAACAAGATATGAAGTAGTGGCAGCTAAACCACTATTGTTGTTGTCGTTGTCCTCATCAACCAAACCAAGAGCTTGTATGGTATTGCTCTCCCTCATTTCTCAAAATCAAGCAACTTGAGAAAGACAATGTTGTTGTTGTTGTTGTTTTTATTTCTTTAAAGCCTTTAACATACATCCAAACACAAAGAGCTAGTACAGCATTCTCACACTCCCTTCTTTCTCAAAATCATGCAAATTGAGCAAGGTTTCTAACTAAAACTCTATGCATTAGTTTCAAAGTTGAGTTATACATTTTTTATTTTGCCAGTGTATGGTACTTATAGGATTAGGTATTGTAGTGTCATAGATTGATGAGACATATTATATGTGCTTTGTATGTAGATGTGAAAATGGACCAAATAATATCCATGCAGAATCATTTTTATGTTCGAATCTATCTGGATATGGGTACAAATTGCAGCATCCAACTAATATCCATATTAATAACTATCAAAGAAAAGGAGATCAGAATATGACAGGCAACTATCTTATCCATATTTGAATATCCAATTATTTGTATCCAAATTTCTAGATATGGATGCAAGTTTTAGCTTCTTCTTAATATCCATATCAATAATTATCATGACAACTATCTATTTCATGTTCTATTTATTTCATATTCAAAAATCTGACTATGTCCATAATCTTATTTAGTTTTATATGGCTACTGCTAGAAATGGGATCGGACAGTGTCAGGTTCCTATTGAGATCTAGGCTTGGCTTGATAATATTCTGATCAAGCTTTGACCTAGAATCCAAGGCTCAATTAAATTGTAGGCTAGACTTGAGCCTAAAAACTTGGATTGAGTCCAGCCTTATAACCTAGCTTTGGGCCCCAAGCCCAAGCATGATGGCCCAACTCAAACACCTCATATATAAGAGCAGCTTGGGCTTTTTTTTCTAGCCTTCATCCTCTATCATGCCCTCAACCTGCTCACTTGGTCCTTCCTCCACCAATGCCTCCCCCTCCACTTTCTTGACCTCACTAATGCCGACCTCATACCCCTCATGATCAGTATCATCCTCACCTGCAGCTTGTGTCCATCTATATGGATCTGATGTGAAAGCTTTCAATATGGAGTATTGATTCCTCCCAATAGACTTAATCGACCCTAGCTCAAGACCCTTGCTCATAATTGTCCAAGGCTTTGGAAACTCTCCCTCATGGCTACTTTTCTCGAAGGTCAACCTCATAGCCATTACTGGTGAGTGCTTTGATCTCCCCAGTCTCCCCATCCACCACATCTCCCTCACTGGAGCTCCACCAATGCATTGATCCCCCCCTTCACCCCCCTCATTCAAAATCCTCCATTTGCCACTCCACCCTTCACTATCCTCCCTTTTCCTCATCCTCATCCTCTCCTACAAGATAAGAACAATTGAGCTCAGGCATGTTTGGATTCAGATCAAGCTTGGTTTAAGCTTAGGTCAGGTTCGAGATGAACTAAGGGGGAAAAAAAAAAATTCAGGCCTAGGCCTAATTGAAGCCTGAATTCTTTTCCGGCTGAGCTCGAGCACTAGGAAGACCTTGTCATATATAATTAGCTCCCATGAACTTTCAATATGAACATGTTTTTAAATTAATTTATTTTCCATACACCAAGATCTTCATTTTGGCAATTCATAAAGTTTAACCATCCAATTTCAATTTCTATCTGTATTTATATCCATACTATCAAAATCCAACTTGTGAATATCCATGCATTTAAAACAAACACTATGAATTTCAGCTACCGATTGATATCCGCATCAAAAAATACCCACATACAACCAACTGAATGTATGAAAATCTTTCTGCAAACATAGTTATCTAAATTTCACATACATAGTTATCTAAATTTCACATATCAGAACTAAATCATAGATCATTACTAATCCGAATCCGAATCATATCAACATCTCCCCGACTAAAATTATCAGTTTTGTGATTCTATTCGTGAGATTAGGACGTCGTGCCTTATTTTTGTAAATCTAAGCTAAATTAGTTCTTAGAAAATTTCTCACACAAAGAATACAGAAAAAAAAAAAAAAAAAGAAAGGACAGGAAGAGGGTCACCCACCCATCCCCGACGGGACGCCTTAGACGGAAAGAATCGATGCTGCGAAGGCCCCCGCCGTTCGGAGGCGCCTCCTGGTTGATTTGCCCGAGTTCAGCGACGGAAGCCGAGGGAATGGAGCCACGGGCAAATCCTTTCGTTTCCTCCACGGTGGACTTGAATATATCGGACGCACGGTAGTTCGGCGCGAGTAGGCCCCCGATTCCTAATAGAATCACGTTTCCGCGATCCGACGGCCCCTTTTAATCGACCCGTTTCTCAAATACAGTTGGAATATAGTTTGGCAATAGCTTTGTATTGGGTGCGATCTCCTGAACCGAAGAGGTTTGGAAGCCGGCCTTCTAACTTCCGAAGTCGCTGAAATACTTTGAAGCTCCTTAGCGTGAACGGGAGTCCATATATATATATATATATATATATCCATCTAATTCATGTTATACGCACCGTGGTTATGAGAAATAAGCTACTCAATGGCATGATTAATCAATTGTTTAGCTGTGATTAATCCATTATTTCAGATTTTATTAAAATATTTCTCTATATAATATTTCATAACCATCACTTTATCAAGTTATTACAGACATGCATATTTAACTAGTTTTGTATCATGTTTTATTTGCAAGTCATTTTTGAGCTAAGTTGAACTCTAATAAGCCAAACTTAGGATCTCTCTTCGTTGCATCTGGAGAGAGATTCTTTGTATTTTCATCTTTGCTTATATTATAGTTTGTTTCTACTTAAAAGATATCCTAATCTCTGTGATTGACTATATAAAGCTTAATAGAGGTTTTGCTTTATCCAACTGAAATCTAATATTAGCTAGGATTGGATTATTTTAAGATTCTAACCTTGAAGGGATCATCAAATAGATGTTAATATTTGTTACGAATACCAAAATGTAGTTATAAAATAATAAATAATATTTTATTAATATTTTATAAATAAAAGCTTTATCATTCAAGGCTTTGTAGAAAAAAAAAAAAGAAGCTCTATTACCTATATTGTTACCTGTTTTGGAATGTCAAATAAATCCTTACTCTATATTACACAATCCACTCCTTTACCTTTTGTGAGACAAAAACTTTCAATTTAAATTCCAAGCCTATACCACTAGCTCGAATGTTTTCATCTTAATCGGACTAAAAGGAAAAAAAATAATAAAAATAATAAAAACTTAAAAATTAAAAAAAAAACTTAAAAATAATAAAAAAATTTGAGCATGATACTTTACAAATTTCAAATTGATTGGGCTCTTACCCCCTTTTCCTACTCCTATCAAAATATTTCTTTTTAAAAATAAAAAATTTTTGAGAGAGAAAAGACTATAAAAATTGAGAAAATTTATCATAAAAAATGAAAAATTCAAGATAGGCTCCTTTCTAAATGTATGTCTCAATAGAATGGGAAATAAAGTTAAAAAAATAAGAAATTTTTGAGAGAGAAAAACTACAAAATATGAGAAATCATTGAAAAGTTTGATAATGTTTCTTAAAAAAATTGGTAGTACTCATATTGAAGGCAAAAAGGGTCAAAATTTGGAGGTTTAACACTATCCATTACACAAGAAGGTTCCTTGAGCCAAAACCAAAACCCCTCCCCTTCTCTTTCTTGAATTATGTTCTTTTTATCTTTTTCTTCGATTTTGGAACTAGTCACATAGATTGACAAAAACACATGATGATCTAAAGTTTGCATGGAATTTAATTGTATAGGCAACCTAAGATCTTCCATTATATATTTGGGTCAAGAATCTAGTACATATTCTCGTATCAAAACTTTTATGGGTTCATGATTCATAGTGTTAGAGGTATGTTTTTTTTAAAAAAAAAATTCTTAATTTCTCTATATTAATTATAAGTGTTTGGCATGTGGTGATCTTTTTCTTCTCTTTGGAACTAGTTGCATAAGTTGACAAAAGAATAATTAAATTATTCTATCCAAAGTTTTCATGCAATATAATTATATGAGTAATATAAGATATCGAATCTATATCTAGTGGAAAATCTATAAAGCCAGTACATATTCTTGCATTAAAAAAAAAATTTATATGTAGGCAATGATTTATACTATTAGAAGTATTAGTTTTTATTTTATTTTTATAAATTTATTTTAAGTGTTTGGCATGTGGCAATTTTTTTGATCAAGGGAGTTGATATAAGGATCCATAAATAAGCATCAAAAGGTAACTTAGAGTCCATCATGCACTATAGCTACATTGATATAATAAAAAAGAAAAAAATAATTCTCTCTCATTAAGAACTAATTATTGACTTTTCCTGGTTTTGGAAGATCTTCAAATATTAACAAGCAATAGTTTCAAAGCTATGGAGAAGCCTCTCAAGTAGAGCTAGGCATGGGCCAGACAACTTGTGAGTCAACCCAAGCCTAGCCCTAAAAATTTTAGGGTTGAGTCAAACCTATTTTCCCTATGCTGGGCCAAGATTCGAACAGAGGTTTGTGGGATAAAAATAACTTGATGGGTAGAGTAGCAATGCCCGACTTGATCACTTGACTAAAGAACCATCGACAACTTTGCTGAAAATAACTCAGATCAGCTCTGAGTCCGATTGATGTTGCTTGACTCAATCATCCGAAGGATAAGTTAGTTGAAGCCATGAAAAGCATCTCAAAAACTAAGCTGGTCGAAAGCCGACCAAAGCCTAGTTAAGAGATGCCCCTTAATGCGCATAAGTCATAGGTCTCAACTTGAGAAACATCAATTTTAGGAGTAATTTTTAATTGCTCCTCAAATCGACTTAGATCGATATGAAGGTTACAAGTCTCTAGTTATAACCTAAGAGACTTATCCCTAGGAGGTGATCCCTGATCACCTCTATTGCCAACTTAGATCGGTAGAGCTTCCCCCAGTCCCAAGCACTGACTTGAAAAATATGGGACAAAGCTCCTATGTACAAAGGACAATGATCTACTAAGAAGACCAAAAGCTTTTTAATGACCTGAAAATTCAAGACCATAGATCATCAAACTAACCTTTGCCAGAGGATGACTAAAGTACTTTAGTGTTTTTGGAGGAAAATTTGAGGATGACTAAAGTACTTTAATGTTTTTGGAGGAAAATTTTCTAGTCACGAAGAAAGAAGGAAAGAAGAGAAAAGCAGAAAGACTTAGAAAAAAATTTAACTATAAGTTGATTATAAAATTCGACTTAGAAACGATTACAAAATTGGATAAAGCTAATTACAGAAGAAAAAAGAAAAATTATAATTCTTCAAAGTTATTGGACAAGGCCTTTAAAATTACCAATCATCATACGGAGATTTCCCACAAGTCAGAGGCCCTTGAACACATAGAATGAAAAAGGTAACCATCAGCATAGGAGAGGAAACCACCAGCATATCAGTATACATCCACTATTCGTCATAATGTACCTTTTGGATAGAAGGTGTACTTCCCAACATAGTGGATATGCAACCCTACTAGTCATTCTCCCCATGCTCGCCCTTTGAGAAATGAGCCTTAACATGTTCAATAGTTGGTTAGCCCTCCTCCTCAGTTGCTATTGAAACGTTCTTTGTGACTTCACCCTTAGTAGAACTCGAGTTTCCTACCATCTTGTCAATGTTACAACAACTCAAGTCAATGTTTGAATAGAATGCCTTAACTTGTTTCTGGCTTCAAACCTGACGATGGAGGAATCGATAGAGTAGTTTATCCACTCGCACTCATATTTCACAAATTTCTTGAACTAGATCATAGCTTGAGCAAAGGCTTGGGATAGCTCCTCTTTTAATCCATCCCTTTCCCTTCATAGGTTGGCAAGCTCTTACTGCTTCTCACCCAATGCCTGAGCCCGTTCCTTGATCTACTACTCTAGTACCCTGGCCTACCATTATAACTTATCTATCCACTACTGCAGCTCAAGTTGCCAACTAGCTTTAGTGACCAATTTGTCCTCCATAACCCTCTCTCGCTCTAGACTAGGTAGTAGCTTGATCACTCTTTTTTTAACCTGATCCGCTCCTTATCTACTACAATGCAGAGCTGTTGAACCTTAGTGTTTTGCTGGCTCAAACACTTTGTCACCATATAAAAATAATGCATTCTATGCAAGGAAAATCAAAACAAGTTAGTTTGAGATGAGTTAAGAAACTTACACCAAAAAAAGATAGAAATCAGACTACACTCACCTCCATGGAGAGCTAGACAAAGTCAAAAATATGATTGATATCCAACCTTACTAAGAATGTCACCACATCCATAGGCATACAGATGCCATACAAAAGACAAAAGCCAATCTACCCCTTCCTCACAGAGTTAGTCTAGTGAACATTCAATCTAGTAGCATGTTGTGCAGACCACAAGATCAGGGAGACCGACTAGTCCGAGCTTTGGAGAATCTGAGATCCTAAGCTAGTAGAAGGAGACCTTACCACCTCTACTACCTTTACCCTAGCAACAAAATAGACTTTAGGGCCTACTGACCGAGTAGGAGTCGACTGGTCAATAGTTGGCTAGGTGGTGACCTTAGCCTACACATCATCTTCCTCTTCCTCTTACTCTAGGTCAAATCAACAGGAGAAGTGCCTCAATAGGTGAACCCCTTGAAGCTAGGTGCTTGGAGGGAATGGATTTCTTTGTGGAAGCTGAATTCTTTGATGGAGCTGGCGAACTCCTTCGAGCCAACTTCTGAAAGATGATGAACCTCCAAGGGCTGACCTTTTTCTATTGATTGCCTACTTCAAGCCTTCAACATCCATCATATCTGCAAGAGAATAGCTCAAAGTAAAAAAGAGATGTGCAATATCAACAAAAGTTGAAATTAGGTCAACTTTGATTAGAGCTGCTTCAATTAATAATTCAGAGATTTTGAGAGCTAAAACCTCCTCTTCCTTTGGTCAAAGGTTAGGTATACAATTCAGCTTCTTACTCTATTGCTTTTAGCTCATTTCAAATGATCAAAAGCCGTCACTTAGAAAAACAAAAAAGAACTTATTCTCTCATGTATGGATAGAAGATGGACTACTAGGAAAAAAGCCTCACACCCTTCTAAGCATAGAAGATAGCAGTTGGGTGTTCCTTAACAGTGAAAAGGTTATAAAAAATTCTTAAGAAGTAAACCTAAGTCGACCATAAAGCCTATAACAAGTATCCACGAGTTTAAGACTAACCTGGTCAAAGCTATACGATATAAGGTAAGGAGATCAACTATGAAGTGGTGGATGGATAAATAAGTCCTACCTTCAGAGTATCCTCATATAAGTAGAACCAACCTACTAGATGGTCGGAGGTTTTATTCTTTCAATATAAGATAGTTACTTAGAAAGATTTCGGGATGAAGAATGATCGACATATCCTTGCCAGATTATTTTCGCCGAGCAGACTCCATTCCTCAACTACAAGAGCAGGAATCTCCTTTGTAGAAGAGCATGAAGAAGAAGACATCCTATGATGATCTCTCTAAGGAATCGACCTAAAGAAAAAGTTTAAGGCTTTCCTAACCTAAAGGAGCTCGAGGAAGAATGTCAAGTGAACCAAGACAAGACCAAAAACTGATCAATGCAAATTCTTAAGAATGGAGCAAATAAGCTCTTCTTTCACCATATAGACTACAAGGAGAGGAAAAGCATAGGAAACAAGCTATTTGCAACTTTTCCATGATCATTAATAATAGCATAGGATGTGAAGAGCCACTGCATGGCAATCATCCATAAGTTGAGTTGGTAGTGGTGCACTACATGATCGGATCGAAGCATTAATGAGTGCATCAACTTTTGAGGAAACATTTCGTATAGCAACACAACATGCATTAAATTCTAAAGAGATGCATCACAGCATATGTTCTTGCATCAAAATTTGTAACAATACATTTCGGTGAAATTTCCATTAACCAACACATGAGAGTCGTTGAGCTCTATTTAAATTGACCTGCATTAGAAACAAATTAATTACCATAATCAAGTAAAACAAGCCCAAAGATAAGCTGACCACAGTCCAACTAAGTTACTATTATAATTTGAGGATGGACTTAAGCTCAATCCTCAAAAGTAGAAGGCAAGTGATGTAGTAAGAACTAACCTGACATACTAACATTATATGAACTGAGTTGTCAGACTAACATAACAATCTCATATAGCGGACAATCAGAGGGTGGCATGATATAACTGACCAAACCGGTATAAGCTGAGCTATCAGGCTAACCTAACAAATGACCAAAAGTTTGCATCATATAGCCAACCTAATCGATACATGTGTCCTCCTAAGAAGATAAATTTTGATCAAGAGAGATTTCCACTAATGCTACTAATCAATTCAAAGAATCTTTCCTTAAGGTGCAAATTAATTTGGATGAAAGTTTACCATCCTCCTTAAAAGAAACTTTGCATCACAATCTGATAGTGACTCCACCAAAGGTGCCATCTTATTTGAAAATCTTGGCTCATCTAAGCTATCCACCAATGAATGGCTCAATCTAAGAGACACTCTTCTAAACACTTATAACAACAACCCTAAACCTCTTAAGTAAACAAGTTCAACTCCAACCCTAAGCTCTTACACCTAAAGTGTCGACCTAAGAAATTATGGACATTTTTTTTTGTGCTTGGGCTAACTATTCTTTCTTTCTCTTATAGGCACTGACAAGATTGAAAAGCATGATTTATTGTCTGGGTTATCACATCTTCCCACAACTGACGTGCGATATAGATGGTGACCGTAATGGGTTATCAATTTCAAACATCAACACTACCCATAAAACTTTATCAATTTTTCATAAAAACTTTAACATAGATATAAATGGCAAGCATAATGGTAGTGATGTTAGTGTAATATAGGGTTGCAAACAAAAAAATTAGGTTGGACCAAATCGTGCTTAATTCCAATCCAACTCAATTTTATTATTAGATCATAATTTTAAATCTGAATTTAATTTGTATGCTTATTGGATTGAACCGAATCAAATTCATAGAAAAAATTTTAAACCCGACTGACTATTTAGGTTGGATTTAGATTATATTAAAATATTTGGATTCAACTCAAGATCAGATCGAGCCATGTTTACATTTAAATCAAGAATCTAATTATTATTTTATAGCTAAAATCTTATAATTAATAATTAAATATAGAGCTATTAAAAAATTTAAATAAAATTAAGAAAAGATAAATTAAGTTTATAAATTATGATTTTTAAAATATATATTTTGATATATATAGAAGGCATTATAAATAAGAATTTATCAAAAAATAAATAATAAAATATGAATATTTAAATACAAATAGATGAGAGAAGTTCTGGTTACAAAGATGAAAAGAGAGAATTATATTAAATAAAAATTTATTCAATGAATTGACAGAATAATTGAATGAAAATAGATTTTATATAATTAAGATTAACGAGTTGAACCGATTATCCATTTTTTATTAACCCAAATTAAACTCCACTCAAATGATACGTGAGTTGGATGCAATCACAAGTTGAATAAAAAGACGAGATTCAAATTCAAAATTTAAAACGGATCTTTCATTTTTCCAAATCTGACCAAACCAGCAGGTCCAACCCATTTGCAACTTTGGCCTTGGCAGCAGCAAAGTGGTAAACAGGCGAAAGAGAGAGGTGAGGGCACCAATAGTAATCGGGTTGAGAGATGGAGGACGTGAAAGAGGCCGTACAAATATATCTTTCATTTTGCAAGAAACAATTCAAGCATTCTCTTTAAACTTGTCGGGTCTTGCATGACAAAGTATGCAAGATATGCAATTCATCACAAGCTTAAATAACCTCTTTAAGCTGGAGCTACCATGATAGATCATCTGGACACGGCAAATTAAGGTTCCAATCTGCTAGACCATCCCCCTTACAGGGACTTTGTAACACAAATCTCACGGAGAACTAATTAGCCAGACCTTAGTGTTGCGCTTCGTCCTGGCAGCTTGTTAGCCGACAGTTGAAAGAGGAGCAGCAGAACCGTGAACCATGCTACTAAGAAATTTTTTCAGGAAAATTTCAGTAACCACTTCATATGGAACAAAATTTTCAGCTTTAGGTGCAGGTTTAGTGGATCCTCTTCCAATCCAACAGCTGTTTGGCCAGGTGACAATCAAGCTTATCTGAATTCCTATATAAAGCTTATAACTACAACATGAATCCCACCAAAGGAAGTGCAAAATCTAGTCACCTTTGAAAATCACATAAAATTAAATGCCAATATGCAAGACCCGACAGCCATGAAATTCATCAGGAAATGCTCCCAACATTGTATAGAAAATTTTTATCGTCACTGTGAGGTGTTCTGGTATCAGAACAAGATAATCCTCTCTTCTACTTTGTCCAAGCATTACTCCGTCCCCAGTCACATATTTCCCCTCATCCCAATGCAAGTTGCTAAGATGAATCCAATCATATAAAGTTTCTGACAAGTTTCCAAACTCTGGCTCCCCAAATTTACAGGGCGATTAAATGCAAATTTAAATCCATGCCTAATAAGACAAACCTAGGGCAGATAGATCTAACTAAAAATTACCAGATTACTGATCCATTCAGAATAAATACTCATAGAAATAGAATATACTATAACACAATGATTAGCAGTTTCAAACCGCAATCAATAACACAAATATAGCCTACATAAAATTAAAAAAAAAAAATCTGGGAGAGTCAAAGAAGAAAAAACAAGCAGCTAAAAAATCATGCCTTAAGTGTTTTAATGATAAAGATAATGCAACTGGAGACCAATGGTAGATTTCTTGCTCAGCAGTAATTCAGGAAATTGCTATACTCAAAAAAGAAATGAATAAGATTCAATAAAATTGTTGATATTAACAAAATTAAGTCATTTAGAAAAGAGAGAGAGACCACATCACTGCATGAAAAAGCAAAAAGCAGGGTGTGGTAGCAATAAAGAAAGACGACATCATCGGAAGAAACATCAAACATCAGGATTAAATCTATAGTTCTTGGCCAGTTTAGCTGTTTTGTCACACCTGGAGAATAAATACTCGAGCATAAGAATTTATTTTTGGTTAAATAAAATTCATTCACCAGGTCAAAAGTTCCCGCTTCTCTAATGAATTTTCTCTATAACTGAAATTATTTTGACTGCTCAGTGCTACACATCCAAGATGTCAACCAATAGCTACACAAGGTCACCATGCATGTAGGAGTCATGGATGCTGTCCATGGGTAATTACGGATCATGGACAACCAGATATTGTGAATGGGAATAGACCCATTGGTTCCCAGAGGATTTGGTTAACCTATTAAGAATATTTGGCAATGTACCGCTATAATAATCATAATCATAATCATCATCTAGCTTTTACCAAATATTTGGGGTTGGCATGTACTAGGATGCATGTAGTAAACAAGCCATTGATGGCATATTCAAGGAGAGATTTACAAATAACACATTAGATCATGATTTGGCAGAATGTTCTGGCCTATCATGGTCAACAAGGGAGCTGATTCATATTTTTAACACACTTCACAATGAATGCCCCATCTTTAAAATCTGACATTATTAAGACACGCAAAAGAACATAACCAGCAAAAAATGATGGTTAACAGAAATAATATAAGAAAACTACTACTGCTACCAATCAAACACTAATTGTCACTGGGCAGCTACCTGCATGCTAACGATATGCTCAATCCTACCCACCCATGAGATGGACTTATGCAAACAAATGAAAAAAATAGCCTGAGTAAGAGGCATTGCTTTTGGACCCATGCAGCACATATCAAGGAATGTTTGACCGTCGAGCAAGTTTTACGCACTATCTGGAGAAGAATTGTCAACATATCTGCATACCTCTATCCAAGTGAAGCAGATCCTAGTTTAAAAGGAAAAAAAAAAAAGTAAAAAGGGAAAAAAAAAGACAAGGAAAAACAAAAATTGTTAAGGCCATGATTCATAACACAGTTTTGTGTGTAATCAAATGAATGGCTTACTAAGAGCAACGAAATTCACTTCTATTATTAAGCAGCTTTGTTCTGCTTCAAAGATCCTCATCTTCACTGAAAAGTCTGAAACACAACATTTACTCTGCTGTCGAACAGAAATTTTCATTACTATAATTACTATAATTATTAATATTATCTACTATAAGTTCTACAGTTTTCATAAGAATTGAACACGTTGAGGTTGAACAGAAAAACATGTAACATAGTAGCTAGCAAACAATTTAACTGCAATCCGAATATACAAAGCCCCAGTTTTCAAAATTTTTAATGACAAAAGAAAACTTTATGTGAAAAAAATAAGTGATGCATATATCAAATATATTACGACTACCTCTGGAGAAAACAGAGACTAATGAGGTAAAATAAAATGGATTCAACCAATCTGATCAGGATGGCATGGTGAGCCCACAGTTTTAAGTTTAAACCAGCAGGGCTGTGCATCTATAAATCTAAGCATGCAACTTAGCTAACCAGAACCATAAAACACAAGAAGAGGAAGGAGACAAAATAGATCACGTTTAAATAGATGAGATGGCAAGCTTTCCAAATAGGGGAAAGCTCATCAGATTTCCAGGAAAAAATTCTGGAAAAACTTCCAAGCCAACAATCATCGAGCTTTATCCGCATACCTTTCCTGTATTAGAGGCAAAACTTAGACAACTTGCTCTGAGAAATGCTCCCATGGTAAAATCCACTTTTAACACCTGCACACGTTTTTGATATCACAGGAACCATTATACTGGTGCAGCTATATGAGAAGATTAGCACAAACTTTAGGATGGCTTATAATGAAGCCAACCTTCTATCCAGCCAACCAACAATATATGAAGCAAAATGAGGGGGTCAGAAAGGAGGCTTATCATATGAAGTTACATAGCTTATCTTGAAATACAAATCGAGCAGTCCAAGCAGATGTTATGCCGAACCTCAAGGATGTGATTGCTCAGACAACCGACAATTAATTCATCCTGATCACTTAATAGAACTCTTAATACAGCAGCCTGTTACCCAGAAATAAAAAAGGGGGGAACAAAAGAAAAGAAAGGGAAAAAAAAGGAGAAACTGGAATCACCACATATAGAAGTGTGAAGACACTCAATAAAAACAGTGAAAAAAAAAATCCCTGCAAATTCAACAAATATTACAATGGACTATGCCAAAAAGTGATGCACCTTAAAAGCAATGCTTCATCCATCCACCGCATAACATTCAATAAGCCTACAGCAGATAATCCCTGCATTTTTCCAAATATTAAACTGCTAGCCCCTGATGTCAAAATCTTTTAAGGCTTCAGACTTTGGATACAGAAAAAGAAATAAGTGGGGAATGAACTGTTTGACAACAAGTGCCTTTGAAACTAAAAACAAACTTCACTACCTAATAAAGGAATATAACCAGAACATTTTCACCAACCACATTATGCCAATTATAATGTAACATGCACTGGAACACATTCAATACAGTCATTCAATTATATAAAACCATTACTGCAGACAGGAAACAAGCATATCTTGATTGCACTTCAACTGGCTCCAATATGCTCCAAGAAACGTTCCAGGTCCTGGCTGACCTGCAAGGACAAACACGTGCAGATTGAAGCACTAAACATTGCATCAATATCAGCTTACCAGGAGAATAATTCTTAATGGAATAAAAAACTTTGCTTCTAAAGTTGAATGCTTCATCCTTTAGATTTCCTATATTAGATTTTGGTGCATCATGGTGAGCTGTCTTGTGGCAACTTGAGCTTTTCTTCCACAGCACATCCTCAACCCCTGCAAACAAAACACTGGATCAGAAAGGAACTAGCTATGGACAATCATCTGCATCTATAGAGATCCAAAACTCAGGTTCATACAGTGATCTTGAATTTGTTGGAGAATCCAATGAAGGAGAATGAGCAGTCATCTCAGTCAAGGATTTGGGAATATCATCAGCATAAGCTCCATCCACATGACAAGAGCCCTGCACAACAGAATTGTCGTGAGCAACAAACTTTGAGAAGTACCCAGCATATTCATTTTTCTGAGTCTCATAGTCTGCAAATTTATGCTCCATATTGACAGGAACAACCTTTGGTAGCAAATTTTCTTCTGAGTCTGCTGAATCATGATTGATATACTCCTGATCGACAAAGTCTGCAAACTTATTTGAACCCACATTTGAATGTTCCGGACTTATTCTGTATGCTTTCAATCCTGACACGTAGGCAGCAAGGTCATCTTTTCTCGATCCTGCAAGTTCATAGTTAATGCTATCCATTTTCTTGATGTTCAGATCCATTTTCCCAGTATCACTTTCAGGGTATGTTGATCCATTACCATTATCATCATGGTACTTGTTCATCAGATCAGCTGCTTCTAGCGGACAATGTCTTTTATTCCCAATGGAATCATAACTTTCCAACTTTCCTGACTCCACCTCCAAGTTTTTTATTTCGCTGTTATATCTTGTACCTATTACAAGTTTTCCATTCTCCTCCGATGGTGGGATTTTCTCATGAGTCTTCAAATTATCAACACTACAATCTTCCTTCAGTCCATTAAAACTAGCATTGGCATGACCTTGTTTGTTGTTTGCACAGTCACTGCTCTCCAGATGCCTATTATCACGTTCCAACAATTTTTCTCCCATAGGATCCTCGGTTTCTTTATGCACTCCACCCTCAGTTGAATAAGGCTTCAGCTCTGGAGAATCTTCAATGTTTTCCGGCTTTTTATCCAAAGTTCCAGACTCTCTGATGACATCATATTTTTCCCAAGACTTTTCATGCTTGTCTTTTGGTTTCTCCAGTTTGTGCTTATCTACTTTATCAACTTGATCCTCTAATTCTTTCTCTACTCCACCCTCAGTCAAATAAGGCTTCAGATCTGGAGAATCCTCAATGTTTTCTGGCCTTCTATGCGAAGTTCTAGACTCTTTGATGGCATCATATTTTTCCCGAGGTTTTTCATACTTGTCTTTTGGTTTCTCCAGTTTGTGCTTATCTACTTTATCCCTGGGGGATTTTTCTCCCAACTTTCGTGAACTTCTGTGAGATCTTGAACTTGAATGATGTGATGGACGGTCATCCCTGGCATATTTAGATTCTCCAGTTGAAGATTCCCTACGCCTAGAAGCAGATTCACTTCTGCCATGTTTCTTATAACTTGTTCTCAATTTCTCATGCTTGCTGAAATCTTGATTTTCAACATGATTATCATCATTATCATTCATGGATCTTCTATGAGATTTTGATGTTGTAGAACCAAACCTCTTAACTTCATTCACCTTAAAGTCTTCTGTGATGAGATTTAGATCCTTAATCATAGCATCAGTTTTCTCAGAACTTTCATCATCCAGTTTAGACTTTTTATGTTTGCCAATGCCCTTCTCCTTCTTCAAGGCTCCATCCTCATTTAATGAAGAACTCCTCTTATGACTGACTGCAGAAGAATCAGTATTAACTTCCTTTGCTTCCCCCGTATCTTTTGCATCTTTACGAGCGATATTACTTCCATCAGATCTTTTACTATCCTCCTTCCGCTTTTCAGATCTTTTTGTATCTTCTTTTTCGTAATGGTGCCTTTTCTCTGCTGATCTGGATCTGGAGTGCCTACCGTGGCGAGAGGACAGATGGTCACGTCGACAAGATGATCTGTTTCCTCCATGACGACTTGGAGACCTTGAACCACCTCGAGATGATCTCTTTGTTCTGGGACTTAAACTTTCTCTATGATGCTTTGGTGATGCCGAACTAGCTCGAGATGATTTTCTCAATCTAGGACTCGAGCTCCTACTCCGGTGTCTTCTTGAATGAGAGGACCTACTTCGGTGTCTTCTTGAATGAGAGGAATGATGATCACGAGGTCTTTCTTGCCTTCCACTCCTGCTATAGCTGTCCCGATCATCTCTGTATGATCTTTCAGAGCCATGATTTGAATGGCGTGATCTTATTGGAGATCTTGACCTTTGATCTCGAGAATATCTAATTGGCGAGAAAGAATGAGACCGCCTGCTTCTACGATACTTAATAGGTGACTTTGACCGAGACTTGGATTTTTGGCGAGAGGATGATGGTGACCTATTTAAAATCCCAAAAAAATAATCATCAAACATCAAAAGACAATGATTAGGGTAAATAGAGACACCAATGTGGATGATACACCAAATCAACAAGACTTCTGATTAAAAACTTGAATAAAAATAAGAATGGTCGTGATGACAATGATAAACAAAGTAAACAATTGGTCAATATGCTCATACTACTACTGACACTGAACTTGACTCTCAAATGAAATCATAGGCCACTATTTTCCTGACAAACACAAATGAGCTATGAAGCATGGATATTGGCATGAGATATGGATATGATACAATACAGATAAATGGTATGACAAGGCTAGAAGACATCAAGGGGTAAACACACGCAGCACGCACGCACGCATATGCATGCATAAAATACAAATATACATGAACACATACATATACATAAATGTATGCATGCATGTGTAAGCACCCATAGAGCATGGTAGGCTATCAAAATAATAATTCCTTAGCATCTTGACAGAATTAACTCTTACAAGCTTATCATCTAGCCATTATTCAGTAGACCATAATCCATACTTCGCATTTTAAAATTTATATCATACACTGCAAAATTGACCCTCCCCATCATTCTTGGAGGTATTGGGAAATATCTAAAGTATATTCCGCAAGTATCTGATGTGTTTTTTGATTTTGAAAAGTAGGTTACTTGACACAAGTATCAAACATATATCTGAGAAGTATCCAATAAGTATTAGCATCTGATACAGATATAATATAGACACAACATGTGATTAGGCATATCCATGCTTCCTCACAAATGAGACTATATAAATCATCAAAAATCAGTGTTCAGTTCCATGACCAAGCAAAAAATTGTCTGTATCTCATTTGAACAAGAGAACCATTCCCCACAATCTCATGGTGAGGTATGTCATAACAAAACAAGAAGCAATTTATATTACCTGGATTGTCTGTTATTTTCCTTATCCTCGTCGCCTAAACCTTCAGCTTTCAATTTTTTGCTTATTTCAGCAGCTCTGGCCGAAGCCATCTCTGTTGCAGATTTCATAGTTGCTGCTCGAGCAGCAGCCTGCTGAGAGGCCATTGCTTGTTGCATCATCAAGGCCTGTTGAAATTGCATCTGTTGCATAGCAACAGCTTGCTGCATCATCAAAGGTAATGAAGGGTTGACAACAGCAGATTTGGGAGGTAGGGACTTTGCCATTTCAACATTCAATGGACGGCCACCAACATCCATGTTGTTCAGTGCCAAAGCCGCAGTTGCTTCTTCTGGCTTAGAGTATTCTATATAAGCAAAATGTTTTGAATCTGTGATGGTACAATCAACAACAGTACCACAATAACCAAATAGTTGTTTAAGTTGATCCACAGTAAGAAGGGGGCTGAGATTGCTGACTTGCAGGGTTTTCTTCAGAGTATCAGCCTTCACAGCCTTGTCAGGTGAGCCTGTGTCATATATAAAAATTACTGACGGAACTCGACTAAAGATATGAACTTCCCATGCAAATTATCTAGCAAGAACAAGCAAGTTAGATTTCCATGGCACTATTTCTCACTCCGACAACAAGACATGTTAACCATTTCATGTGCATAATAAATCAGATGAAATGTTCTTGACACAAGACTGAAGGCCTGCTCCAATAAGCATGTGAAACAAGCAGCATCAGGCATCTGTCTATTTTAGTCAGATGAAAGACCAAGACAATCAGGATCCTGTTAGGTATCCATATTGACCATCCAGCACAAGTACAAACACATTAGATAGAAACACATAAAAAATTAGCCTCTTTACAGAGGCCATGTTTTTTAGGTGATGATGAGGATAACTCTAGTATCTCCAACAACACTAACACATAAATGCTCATACGGCTATTGGAACTTCTAAACTTCCATAGGCATATTTGATTGACTTGTCATTAAAAGAGTATTTATATTTCACCAGCAACAAAGTTACGCCATCTCAATCATTCAACATGTTAAGATACTCAACTAGAAAGAGAGCAAATATGAAGACACAAAAGAAGGTAACTCTTCAACACTGAAACCAATATTTCAATTCCTAAGGATGATGTGTCTACTTTTATGGTGATCTGCTTAAAATAAATTATACAGTAGATTATCCATTCCATGTTATCTAAAGATTGTTCACATTTGTAGATGCTCGTCAATTTTTCATAGGATATCACATTATGTGCCACAGGACCTTCCCTATTAAAACAAGGTTTCATCATGCCGAACTCCATTTCTCATATTTCATTAGAAAGGCAAAAATAAAGTTGGGATAAAGATAAGATTTGCCCAACCAACTTCAAATTAAAGAAACAAAAAGAAATCCACCCAACAAACTAGAAAAACTTTACCATTTTCATATCACAAAGAAACAATAAAAAAAAAGGAACACCACACAAAGTAGAAAATTTTACCATCAAACCATCTTTGATATGAAGAGGAAATGTACTCACTTCATATAATAAGAAACCACACCCTTAAACCCTAGATCTAAGTCACAACTCAGCCCCTAATGCCTTAGATCTCAATTAAGATAATTTCTTGGCAATCATGTTATTGGAAGCAACTGTAAGCAACAACCTGGAAGGACCCATTGTAAAATCTCCAATAATAGATAGTGTAAGAATACATGTTTACATGTCTCTCCACAGGCAATAAGATAAAGTCAATTTACAAAATCAAAATTTGTTGATTAAAGATTCATGCAAATTAAGCTTCAATAATAATCAAAATTAAATTCTTGCAGGAAAAAGCTAATGCACATTAGAATTTGACCAATCAGAGGCTGGCACAGCACACATATTTGTGACATGCTGATACTTGGCACACATCAGCATGCAAATATATGCAAGAACATAAATAGATTCATAAGAAGCATGGCTGGATATACTATCTAACTAATTTTAGAAAAAATTGATTTTAAATGTTTCATACCGGCAACAACACATGATTTAAATAAATAAACAAAACATAGAAATTCATAATCTTAAAGTGTCCTACAAACTTGTCCTGATTGTAATTTAATATAAGCATTATATAGCTTCAAACAAATTTTCATATAGAATAAGATTCCAAAATTACTTCAAACAGTAATCAGAAAAAAAAAAACTCAAAATTCTAGATAAAAATTACAGGAAGACATGTAACTGTTTTTTTACAGTCTAACAGCGCATTTTAATTATTTTATACATATTTTTTGGCACTACTGGAAGGTAATAAAGTTTAGTGTACTGGGTACTTTAATGCTACTTGATGTTTAACAATTGGTCCAAGAGAACAATGACTCTCTCTCTCTCTCTCCCTCTCTCTCTCTCTCTCTCATATTTTGGGGGGTGGCTATCATGTCCAACAGTGTTTTGAAATGACATCAGGCACAATTGCACCCCCAAATGCAGATGCAGCCTCTTGACCATACTGTGTTGAGGTTGGACCATATAAAATTATCAGATGCTTAGGTTGAAGTGACTTGCGTATACAACCTAGGCACATATATAGATTGTGGTGACATGGGATGATAATAAGTCACTACAAAGAAGAAGATTGACTATCATTGTCTTTTTGACAAATGCGTAGCTGAAATTTGAGCATCAAGCATAGGAAACACTGTTATTTTTTAAGGTTAACATGTATTCTATACTCAAATAAGTTCATAGATGAGTGTTAACATGTATGCATGAATCTTTTATTTTTAAAACTTAACTTCATTTATTTCAGGATTTTAACCAAGATTTTAAAACTTATGAAATAGAAGTATCCCAGTTTCTCCATGGAATAAGGCATCCCATTGTCTCGTCTCATCCCGATAGCCATCCTAATATAACATCATGGTGGATACCACTGTCTCTCTCCCCCCTTCTTCTTGCCTTTATTTCTTTTCTTTACTTCATTTATTTCTCTTTTCTTTCTTTCCTTTCTTTTCTTTCGTTTCCTTTGTTTCCCTTCTTCCTTCTTTCCTTCCTTTATTTCCCTTGTCCCTTTCTTTCCATCCTTTTTTACATCTTTCTTTTCTTTATTTCTTTTTCTTCTCCCTCTCTTTCTTTCCTTTCTCTTCTCGTTTCCTTTCTTTCTTTTTTCCTTTCCTTTCCTTTCTTTATTTCCTTTCCTGTTTCTTCTTCTTTTCCTACGTGAATGGATTTCAAAGTTCCACCCTTGTCCCAAGCCCATTCTCTCACAAGAGCAGGACAGGATGACTGGGACACCCCTCCATCCCACTGGGACTTAAAACCTTGCCTTCAACATTATTTTTTCTAAATTTATGATTTCTATTTATGTTTAATGTTTATACATTATAAAAAGGGCCGTGAACTATCTATCATTTTACCAAATTCCTATTTGACTCCACTAATTGTGTTGAAACCGACTTTTCCCTTGAACTCAACTTCTTCCACACCATCTCTCCTAAAAGCACCTCTTAGTCATGTCTTCTCCTTGGTCTCCATCTAATATATAATAAATCTAACTCTTGGTATCTCTCACATGTGTGCTCAATGGGTCCCAACTTGGGATTCTTGTTTTTCTACTCATCTTCTCATGATCTCTCTCCCTTTCTTATGTCATCAAAGCCCATGACAGCCCCCCCCCCCCCGCCTCTTGCTTGCATGCACAACATGAGAAGCACCCCTTTCCTATGTTGGACCCATCACCAAAAACCACCCACCCTTCTTTGGTTGTGATTTGAGAGAGAGAGAGAGAGAGAGAGAGAGAAGGGCACTGGAGCAGAGACCATGTTGCCTTTGTATGTTAGAGAAAGAACAAAAGGGCCTCCTAGTGGGGTTAGTGGGTGGGGCACATGTGGTTCATGAGAGGGGCAACCAGATTGGAGGTGGCCCACATGGCATGTGAGACAAAGGGCAGCATACCAGACTAGCAAAATTGGTTTGTAGGGTGAGCACGAGAGATTTGGAAGGAATAGATACATTCATATATCAGGAACGAAATAATAGGACTTTAAGAGAAGAGTTGGGAATTATCTAAATTGTGATCTAATTAGGATTTACCAATTTTGCTAGAGATTGTTATGAAAATTTTAAATTTGAGCAAAAAAAGGGCACAAACAGCGAACACAAATTCCACCCTGCAGGCTTTCATTGTCACAACCACATAAAAATTGACAGTTTTGAAATTGAGGTCCTCTAGATTCTATCTGCCATTTTTAATGCCAAAGCATGCTCCCACTTTTCCTAAAATATGTGAATTATTCCACCTAATAATTCTAGCTGATTTAATATATGTTAATTTGGAAGGTTTTTTCCAAATCAAATGAAATGATTCTGGCTGTTAAAGAAAATATGCCCTTCTCTCAAACTCTTTAAGGAAGAACAACACCACCCACCTAAAACTCCTTCCTGAAAAAAGGTCCAACCAGATTAGATGCTAATCAATATGGAAAAGTGGTTCTCCAAATCAAACCCTACCAATAAACATTCCACTCTAATCAAATGCTAATAATAAATATGGCAGAGTAATACTACAGGCCACAAGCATGGTACCAAAATAAGGAGCTTCGTAACTGAGAATCAATCAGATGCTAATATATATGAATAAACTTTTCCAAATAAAATCCAACCAATAAACAATTATGCCCAATTAGATGCTAATGAATATGGGAAGATCTCTTTTTTCAAATCAAACTATTTTTTGGTAAACAAATCCTGTTAGTTGAGATTCACTATTTAAGGTTGGTTTCGAAAAGATATACATCCTTCTTATTTCAGACCATCCACACTGACTCTCCTCTCTTAGCTCTACTGTGCATTGTGCATGCCTGGCATACCAAATGCATTAATGCCTGCATAACAAACACCATCACTACTTTTCAAAACTTTGTATTCCACAAGACCTTCACTCCATGTAAGAACAATATATATCACTAGGAGTGGATTGAACCATTTAGAGTAGGACTACAACCTGCTTAGAATGGTCAGGCACATGCTTAAAAATGGGAAAGCAGAGAAGATTGTATACTACATATTATATAATATCTAGTATCATTGCATATCTAGTGATATACATTAATGCATGCCAATGCAATATTAGAATGAACCAAAACACAAGTATAGAGGCACACAACCACTATAACATGCCTATGACCTCCCAGCAAGATATATATCATAGATACAGATAACACCAATGGACAGTTTACCAAACCCTGCTCCTAAAGTAATGAAGTTCATAATAGACATACTTTCCATTAGAAGGGCCTCCTTTCTTTAAGAAAAATTCAATAAGGATACATAGGGAGATGAAGCACTCTCATATTCCACCCATCTTTTTGGAATTGGGAACTCAAAAATCCACTCTTTTTCTTAGGAAAAAGTTTAGCAAGAGTCCACATATTAGAACTCCAACTATCATATGCTTGTCTATTCTTAGGTTTTTAAGGGCAATTTTACTGATGTAATTTTAGCTGTCTTGAAAATAGAGTTTACAGCTTTTTCACTCTACCTTTTCTTGCACATGTCTGAATTACTTCTCACAGACTAATCTGTTAAAATAAGGATTCATTTTCTAGCAAATTTCTTTATATGTATTTACAAGTTATTTTACTCAGGTCTGAAGGTGATTTGTCTTAAAATACTGAAAATCAAGATCCCTACAACATGAAGATTTCCCTCCTAAAATTGTAAGACATGAAAAAATGATCTAAAGTAGCCTATATTTGTCACGAGGTTTAAAGTGACCTAATATGATAATAGCTTTGCATAATTACTAGAAAAGCAAGAATTATCAAGGGATATAACTGTCAGCAAAATGGTTGGCAATGGTGGAAAAATACAGCTGCATATACATAGAAAGACAGATCAATGCATACATACATACATACATAAATTCAAAACGTACATACATAAATTCAAAACATCTAAAACTACACGCACATATGCACATCCACATTTTTATGATCATAAACTATCAAAGGTCTATGATCTATGTAACTGTTCATTTAGCCAATCAATATATATGTCATTGAATATATGTGATCAAGAGAATGAGACATCAATTTTGGCTACTGATGTGAACAAAGAAGGACAAGTGATAGAGTGCATTTGTGATCTAACCTATCGTCAGTTCTTAAAAAATCAAACTGCTCAATTGTCCGATCTAGACACAAAAAAACACTAAATAAAGAAGAGTAGAGCACCTTTCAGACAAGATCTGAAACAGAAGTGAAAAAACAGTGAGAATAAAGAGTGAAAGAAAGAGAAGAAATGAGAGGAAAACGAAGGATAAAGATGCAGAAGAAATAACCATGTCGACATCTAATTCTATTCTAGTAATGCTATGGGGAGCTGGTTTCATGCACAAGAGTTCTCTATACCACATGGCACAAGGAGATTGTTGAAACTTGCAGTTATTGCCAAAAACACAGTGGGTGGTTGAGTATTAAATTCTTGAATCAGCATTAGTGGGCCTGAGGAACTTAATACTCATTACAATAACAAGAGAAGATAAGCAAGATCAGCAACCAAACTAAAACTTCATATATGTATATGTTTGTATATATGCATATATAGATTTGGAACCTGACTGATTGGATTCCTCTGAGATCTAAGAAAAAGTTATCTATTACATCAACAAACACCATGCCAATAATTCAGCACTTTGGAGCCTTCTTATGCCCAAACATGTCTTGTTTTCCCAACATTGAACTCTAATATCTAGGCTGCATCAACCATGATCAAAAGTTGTTCAAAATGCTAGCATAGCTTAGTTCAAGGTTTTAAATCCTATCCAAGTAGGCATCTTAGTTTTCTAATAGAATAGGATGCACTAACATCCCATCCCATCTCAACACTTGGGATAAGAAATGTCACAAGACACGCCGATTGGGACACTAGGACGATGTCAGAATGATCCCATCCCAACATTTAAGACTGTATTCCATCCTGACATCCCACAGAATGTCCTACAAGGATTTAAAATCACAGCTTAGTCAACATGGATCAAAGTAATTTTTTTCATTCAATTAAATAACAAGCTTGCATAGATATGAATAATAGTAAGCAAAGTGCTGATTTGGTCAATTTAATAATTGCATGGGATGCATGATTAAGAATTAACAAGAATTTAAGCACTATGTTTATGAATGAAACAAGTCAGCTAGCTTTAGAAAATCAACTCAATCCTGTGTTTTAGGGGAAAAGGGCTTTTCTGACTCAATCTTCTTTTTCTATATTGGTGACCTTATTGAGAATATTAAAGAATGTGACAACTTAAATTAAGAGGATGAGCCTCAGCACAATGATATGGTTGCTTCATTGTGACCTGCACATTCCAAGTCTAAAACACAAAAACATTCTTTCTGCATGAAAGGATATGGTAGCTTACATGTTGTGAATTGACACTCACCAGACCCTGTGGTGGCAAGAGCCTCATGCACTGAACAATCCTTTTTTTTATCATCTCTTAGGTTATACAGACTAATAATATGATTATATCTAATGGTTTGTCCCTTATGTACGATTTCAGCAAGTCAAATAATGATTAATTGTAGCTAGTGAAAGTTTAAAAGATAAACCTAAATCAATTCTATAACACATTCCAAGTTTTCAAACAATGCACGAGCGCCAAAACCAAGTTACAGATACATAAATGATGCCATAAAATAATGACAAACCAAACAGGATATTCTTGAATTGAAATAACAAAAATTATAACATGACTTCTTTTAGTTAATTGACCCATTTAACACTATATATCATGTAAGCTAATGAACTACTTTACTAAGTTGATATATACAACAACAACAACAAAACCTTGATCCCAAACTAATTGAAGTTGGCTATATGAATCCTTTTCCTCATTCAGTTTGGTTTTGAGTTATACTTTTTTGTAAGATGCAAAGATTTTAAGTCTTTCTTTATCACTTCCTTCCATATAATTTTCGATCTACCTTTACCTCTTTTTTCTTCTACATACATCAAGTCACATCTTATCTCTAGGTCTACGTTACACATGTGTAAGTCATTTAAGTCATTCTTCCCTTAATTTATCTTCAATTGGAGCTACCTTTATCTTTTTATGAATTGCTTCATTTCTTATCCTATCTTTTCTTGTATTACTACATTTATCTCAACATTCTCATTTCCACTACATTCATCTTATATACGTATATTTTTCTAACTGTCCAACATTATGTGCCATAAAGTATAACTGGTCTTATGGCTGTTCTATAAAATTTTTTCTTCAACTTGACAGATACTCTATAATCACATAATATTGCAATTGCAGTTCTCCATTTCATCCAACTTGCTTTAATCTCATTGACAGCATCATCCTCAACCTCTCCTTCTTTATAAATAATCAATCCTAAATATTAAAAATGATCATTTTTAGTAATTTCATGTTTCGCAATTTTTTCTCTATATTCATCTTCATTTTTAATTGTACTAAAATTACATTTCATGCATTATGTCTTTATCCTATTTAATATAAAATATTTAAAATCTAATACATTTTGTCATATTTCTAACTTACGATTAACTTCAGCCTTAATTTCATCCACTAGTACTATATAATCTGCAAATAACATGCAGCATGTAATATTATCTTGAATATGTCTAATAAGCTCATTTATAACTAAAACAAAAAGGATGAACAATAAGAGTAGATCCCTAATGTAAACTTACTGTAATAAAAAATTCATTAGTATAATCACTAATATTTCTTACAATACTAACTGCTCTATCATATATATCTTTTATTATGTTAATATACCTAACGAAAGCTCCTTTCTTTTCTAACACTCATTATAAAATTTTTTTAGAGCCCTAATCATATGCTTCATAAGGTGTGATTGTAGTTTTACACTAACCGTCAATCTATCATAATCCTCCTCCTTTATTCGGACTTGAGACCAACTATGTATAAAAACTTTTTACATAGACGGAGTTTAACTTGATACATCCAGTGACAAAAATATTCACTATTTCATACATGAAATGCAGATGCCTATTTGAGACAAATGCAAGCTACATTGACAAGCAATAGAGGAGGTAATAAAACAACTTAGTACTGGCGCATATCTACACAAGTAATAAATATATTGCACATAAAAATTGGAAAATTGAAAAATTATCTACATTGCAGAACATGGGATGCTAGCGTAGAATGCAAACCAGGTGTATCTCCGGACGACTGGGCTTGCATTTGGGCAGCATGTGCCTGAAGGGCCTTTGCAGCAACAATTGCTTGAGCAGCAGCCATTGCAGCTGCTGAAGGGGCCATTGGTGCTTGACTTAAGGTCCCCATCGTAGTTGTCGCAGCTAGTGCTGACATTAACAAATTTTGAGGTGGGTGGTTGAACTTGCAATCAGTCTTACTGCACCGCCCATTCAAGTACTCCCGACAGATCTCCCCCAGTGAAGCTCCCATTCCTTGCAATGCCACTCCACCGGAAGAACCCGGGACGACAGCAGGGATCATCCCAAGAAGCCCCGGAAATGCCCCAGATACCGCCCCCGAGTAATTTGGCATGTTGGGCATCGTCTGGTTGACCATATTGGGGAACAGGCTCACCGCGGCTGGCATGCTCGTGGTCCCTATGGTCGTGCCGGCGCTGAAGAACACCGGGAACGGGCTCCCCATGATTGGCTTCCCGTTGCACTCAACATAGACCATGTAGTTCCCGCGCTTGGGCACGACGTAGGTCACTGTATACGTCCCGTCCCCTTGATCCTTAACGATTCCCTCCTGATCGGACCCGCCGACTCCGACGCCAGGAGAGATCTTCACCTTGAGCTGGGCGCCCCCAGAAGAGATCTTCCGGCCGTCGGAGTCCTTGGTGACGACGGTGAAGGTGGAGGGGGCGCAGGCGGTGCCTCCGGCGATGCCAGCGCCGGCAGCGGAGCACTTGGAGGGGTCGACGGGGCCGAGGGGCTTGCTTGCGAGGTCCTCGCGCTCTTCCCCGTCGCTGTCGGTGGAGTCGTCCTTCTCCGTGGGCTTCTCAACGTCCTTAAAGGTGGCCTCGAAGGCAGCCTTGGCAGCAGCGGCCTTCTCGGCCTCGCTCTTGAGCTTGGCCTCCTCCGCTTGCTTCATCCATATGGTTTTCGCTGCCGCAGCACCCCGATCCGCCATGGATCGGCCCTTCCGATCAAAACCCTACGGAAAAAACAAAAAAAGGAGGAGGGGGGGGGGGGGGGGGGGGGGCGCGCGTAGTTCAGCAAGAAATCGATCGAAAGGAGGGCCCTTTCGCCCTCTATGCGATTTCGATCCGGTCGCCCTTCCTCTAGGTTTACATAAAGAAGTTGAGACCGCCTGAATCGAAATAAGGGCAAACTAGGGTTTCACGTCGGCTGATTGCGAATGGTGAGAGAAAGTGGAGAGGGGACGGGAGAAGAATAGGGAGGAGACGAACCTGGGAGGGGCGGAGGGTTTTGGAGTTGTTCCGTCCGGCGCTGTGGATTAGGGAAGGAGAACGGGTGGTAGTGGCGACGGCGATGGAAAATTAATAGGCGAACCGCAGGTGAGATTAACTCGGAAGCTATGTCCGAAAGGGGTTTCCTTTTTCTTTTTTTTTTATTTCTTATCAAGCGGGTAAGAACCACGGGCCTCTCCGTATTTTCAGGTTGTGATTCGTGAAAATCATTGGATGGACCATAGTGGACACACCTTGGGCCCAAATTATTTATGTTGTTAACTTAACATAGTAATGACTTGGTTGGGTCCTATTAGACTATTTATTAGTGGGTTGGGTTAAATCTATTAGGCTAAAAATCTTTTTATCAATCTAACGAATAGTTGAAATAAATTATATTATTAAAGGCGATAACAATAATAACATAGTCTTAATCTCAAATTAATTAAAATTGATCATATAAATCTTTTTTTTTCATTCAGCTCTATTTTGAGTCATATTTTTTTTGTAAGATATAAAAATTCTAAGTTTTTCTTTATTAATCTCTCTTGTATAATTTTTGATCTACATATATTAGATCACTCTTTTTCACAAGTGTATTTTTAGATTTACGTTACATATGTTCAGACCATTTAAGTCGTCGTTCCCTTGTTTATCCTCGATTGAAACTAACTCTACCTTTTTATTAATGATTTCATTTCTTATCATATTTTTTCTAATATTGTCATACATCCATCTTAACATTCTCATTTATATCACATTCTTCTTTTCTACATATGTTTTTCTAACAATCCAACATTCCATAGTATAAAGCATAGCTAGTCCTATGGTTATTTTATAAAACTTTTCCTTCAACTTGGCAAATACTTTACGATCATATAATATTTTAGTTGCACTTTTTCATTTTATCCAATATACTTTAGTCCTATATGCAACATCATCCTTAATTTTTTCTTTCTTATAAATAATCCATTCTAAATACCAAACATGATTATTTTTAACAACTTCATGGTCCCTATTTTTACTCTATATTTATCTCAATTTTTAATTATACTGAAATAACATTCAATATATTCTATCTTTATCATACTTAACTTAAAACCTTTAAATTCTAATGCATTTCACTATAATTTTAACTTATAATTAACTCCAACTTTAGTTTCATCTGTTAATATTATATCATCTCCAAATAGCATACATTATAGAATATTATCATGAATATGTCTAGTAAATACATCTATAACTAAAGCAAAATGATAGGGATTAAGAGTAGATCCTTGATGTAAACCTACTATAATAGAAAATTTGCTAATATTATCACCAGTAATTCTTATACTAGTAACTGCTCCATTATACATATATTTTATTATGTTCATATATCTAATAGAAGCTCCTTTCTTTTTAGCACCTACCATAAATTTTTTTTAAAGACTATATCATATGTTTTTTCTAAATCAATAAAAATCATATAAAGATCTTGTTTCTTATTTTTATACTTCTTCATTAAGCTCTTAAGAAGAAAAATAGCTTCTATAGTCAATCAAACTTTTTAACATAAAACAAAATTGATTCTCTGATATTTTTGTAGTACATCTCGATATATATTTAATTAATCTCTTCTAAAGTTTCATAATATGACTCATAAGCTTGATATCTCAATAATTAGAACAGTTTTGAATATGTCGTTTATTCTTATAAATTGGTACTATAATCCTCTTCCTTTATTTTTTAAGTATCTTTTAAGTTTCTAAAATCTTATTAAGTAAATCCATCACTTAAACATTTCTAAACATCTATAGAAATCTTATTAGGTCCCACGGCTTTTTATACTTTCATCTTTTTTATAATCTCTTTTACGTCAAATATCCTAATTTTATGAGTATACATTATAATTTTATCCTCAATGGAGCTAGTAAGGCATCTTAAATTATTTATGTAATTTTTATTTAATAATTTATTAAAATAGCTTCTCCATCTTTTTTTATCTTTTCTCTTTAATTAAAACTTTTTGATCATTATCTTTAATATATTTAACCTAAAATATATCTCTAGTTTTTTTTGTCTCTTACTCTTGCAATTCTACATATATCTTTTTTTTCATCTTTAGTTTCTAACTTATGATATAATCCCTCATATGTCTTACATCTAGCCTTCCGTACTATCTTTTTAACTTTTCTCTTAACCATCTTGTAGTTTTTAAATGCTTCTCTATCCTTACATCTAGATAGTTTTCTATGGCACTCTTTTTTAGTTATGTCCTCATTAAAGAAGAATTCCTAATTGGAAGTAGAATGTTTCCATTTTTTTGGATTCATTTTTGCATTAATTGTTGGTCCCAATAATTGGCCAGCAGCTATTTCACTCAAAGGTACCCTAATAGCTAATCCAAACAAGGCTTGAATCGATAATCCCTTTTACCTTTTGATGCCTCCACACTCTTTCTCAATCTTACTTCTTTCAGGCTTTCGTCAAAGGGGTATATTAATAAGGAAACTTTATAATATTGAAGCAATATGAGCTTGTCTACCTATACACTCAAGTTTTTGAAATAGACTTTATTAGACCTATGATAAATCATAACTTATTAGATAAAAGTTTAATTACTATTAAAAGAGATTAACAATTAGTCGATCTAGATAATCTTTTTATAGATTCAGTTGCCAATTTCTCTTATACATTTTTTTAAGCAACATGTCAAAAAAAAAATGCTTGAAAAGTGATAATTCTTAAGACCTAATATTATCTAATCCTTTTCAACACCTAACATATTCTAGCATACCCTACCCTTTCTAGGCCTAATTAATCCAAAATGTCTTAATTTCTATTTTTGCCATATTTTTGGATGAATTTCTAGAATTATTCCTTATTTAGGCTATTAGATCCTATTATTTTTTATCCAAATCAAACATTAGCTTCTACGAATAACCACCAAGTAGCCTTTGAGCTATGCACCTCATCATTTTATCATATACTAAAAACATAGTTGCTAAAATTTGACCTATCATGTATTTGTATTACATTTTTTCATCATTGCATCATTCCTCAAATTTATCCTTATTAAGACTTCTAGCTTCATTGCTCACTATCTATCTTATTCTCACCCTCAAATTTATTAAGATCCCTCCAGCTATGAAATAACCTATGGTTTTGCCACATCAATTTTATCTTATAATAATTGCTTTCTCTTATCTTAGGATCTTAGCCATATATCATTCTAACCCCAAACCCTTAAAATATTTTTAAATGGCACACATATATACCTATAACCATATGGATCCTCCTCTCCCTTTTTTTCATGCCACAGGTCATAGAATGCACACTCCATTCTAAGCTTTTATCTTTGCAACTTTTCCTCCATAATAATCTAACCATCTTTATAAGTCAAGATCAACTAAATGCATTGGCCTAATTACGTATTTTGTGTTTGGCCTCCTTAAATTGCCATCTTAAAAATAAATACTTCTTAAGCCCTCACCATAGCTCTAGGGCTTAGGCTTAATTGCATTAATACCTCATTCTCTATCCTAAATATATTACTAACTTTATTTTTACCCTCATTAGAGGTGACAATGGAGATGGGGAAAGCCGATCCAATGAGAAACCACCCTTGTGGGGAAAGATTTGGAGGGATTAAATGGAGATGGAGATGATGATGGAAGAACTTTAAAAAATATATTGGGTTTAGAAATGAGGATAGGAACTAGGGTCTTCATCACCAAGCCCATCCTTACAACCTGATTATTTTTTCTGTAATATATTATGTTGATAGACATGTTTATAATGGGACAAACTTAAGTTTTCTCTTATTAGGTGTTGTTTTTAAGAATATTTCTTTATATAATATTGCTAAATATATTTGTAATAAGATAAATGATATGTTGGTTTCATATATTTACTTTAGGTTTATCGTATTTGATTATATATATAATAACAAGTGCAATTATATAAATTTAGGCTTCCTATTGTACTTTAAATGTAGGGTTTAAATTATTTGAACCTTTTAATGTATTCTAAATGCTTATTGATTTATAATAGGTTTGGACTTCAAATATTTTTTTTAAAAAAAAATAGAATTGGGTTCAAAATTAGTCAATTCTAAGAAAAAGGAGGGATTGGGGATTCTTTATGGAGTATGGGGAACCACAGGGTGAGGATGAGGGAAAATTCATTCTAATTTGGCGATGGGAATAAGAATGAGGAGCAGAGGTAGGGGCAAGAGCAGAGACAGAGATGAAAAATATACCTTTCTCTCCAAATCTGTCGCATTGCCGTCCTCAACCCTCACTCATTTTAGTTTTTTTATTAAGAAAAAATATACATCTCCTTTCTCTACTTAATCCTAGCCATCCATTCGAGGGCCACTTATTAATCCTTATGAAATTTTCTCTACTAGTTTAATTATTCAATCTCATACCCTCTCTCCTTGTCCTAAATGTCAAGAATGCTATTAAACTTTTGGTTGTAGCTATTGATCCCTCTCCTCTTTATTCATAAATAGGGCATACTCTTCATGAAAAGGAAAGGAAATTAGATAGACTTGGGAGATTATACAAAATTGAGAGTCTAATTTTATGGCTCTTCTCTTCCTTCTCCTCTTTTTCTTTCTCCAACCCTTCTTTATTTTAAGAAAACCTTAGATCTAGGCATTAGGCACATTTACAAACCACTAAAAAAACTTAGAAGACATGTCCTATCCTCTTAATTAAAAGCCTCTCTTATGGTCTATTTAGATCTTTGGAGAGAAATGAAAGAGATGGTGAAAGGAGGAGAGGTAAGGGAAGAAAAAAAGGGTTGTTACCCTCCCCTTGTTTGGGAAGAAGGAAAAGAGAAAGGAGAATAATATAAGGTCAAAAATTATAAATTGTTCTCCCCTCACTCTTTAAAACCACCCCCCCACCCCCAAAAAAAAAAAAAATTTGGGGGGTAAAGAAATATAAGCTTTTAATGTAGAATTTCTTCTTTTACCTCCCTTTCAAATAAGAGTTTTTATTACATTTCTCCTTTCTTCTCCTTTTCTCCATCTCGTTCTCCTCCATTCAAACAAACTCTTAGGGCTTATTTAGGAAGAGATGAATGAGGGGTAATAAAAAGAAAGAGAAGAAACATAACCTCTAAGTTTGTTTGGAAGTTTTTAATGAGAGGAAGGAGAAGGAGAATGGAGGAAAATAATTACCCTCCATTCTCCTTGTAAAGAGTAAAAATTGTTACCTCTAATTTAAGGGGTAATGATGGGGAAGAAAAAGAGGTGTAAGAGCTTTTCCCTTACTCTTAAAATAATTAACTCAATTCCACTCTCCTTCACCTTCTAACCAAACTAGGAGAGGGTAGCTACCCTTTTTTCCCCTCCCATCTTTCTATTAAAAAAAGAAAAATATAATTTGAAATATAAGCATGTTTAGTATAATCAATTATTTTTTACAAAATAAAGATAGCAAATAGTGGAGATAGTTATGATTGTAATGGTAGTAAAGCAGTAGTCATGTTGATGAGAAGTCTGGCAAGTAATGTAGGGGAAGTAGCAATAATAATAAAGGAGGTATGTAAAGGCATGGCGGTGATAGTAACAATGGCTATGCTTAGAGTATCAATAGAGTAAAAGATGCAATAATGATGGTGGTGGAGTAATGAAGGTGCCATTAATGTGATTGAGGCAGTGATGATGATAGTAATGATCACATGGAGATAGTAATAAGAGTAGAAGAGATAATGTAGTGACAATGGTTGGTGATAGTTAATGGCTATAGTGGTGATAGTAAAAAATCTTAAGTACCTTATTTTTATAAATGTTGAAAATAAATATCTTTTACTTTCATTTATCTATAAATAATAAAAATAACTTTTAAAACTAAAAAATAAAAATAATAGTATTAAACATATTTTTATCTTGGTTCCTATAATTTTATTTTTTAAAAATAAGAAATAACAAAAAATATGGTGACAAATAGGACTCTAGTTTTTCTACTTTACAGAAAGAAGATGGTCTTATCAAGACACTCAAACTGCTACAATATTAAGAAACTTGATATCTATGATTTAGATGCATAGATGCATTTAAATGTACTTCCACTTTGATATCATGTAAAGCTAGTGATAATAACAGATGTTTAGGCCCCAAAAAAGGGAAGTAAAGAAAATATTAAAACAAGTTTTATAGGAGAGATTTGAAAGAGTTACCATGTCACATTTAGGAATCACTTAGACTAATGATTTAATAGAGACTACTATTGAATAACCATGATATAGTGAAGTTTGTTATTAATAATCTATTATTAGTGGATTTTCTCCCTTAACCTCTCCTAAAGGTTCCAACTTAACTTAGTAAAAACAATCTTTTGATGATTGTATGGAGACCTAAGTTCAAATCCTACCTCCATATAGAAATAGAGAGAGAGAGAGAGAGAGAGAGAGAGAGAGAGAGAGAGTAGAAAAATGAATTCAACTCTTTCCCTAATTATGGCTATTATAACACTTCTTGAATGGAATTGATTTTTATGCTTTAAACAAATGAGAAGGGTTGCGATAGAGGGTTATTTTCAAGTAAACACATGGTGTTTTAAAATTGGTGGAGAGAGGGGTGGCAAATCTTTTCAGCGGGACATGAATAGGTGACATAGACTTAAGAGTATAATAGCAAATATATCAACTCAAACTCGACTTGTTAATTAATTATTTCAAAAATTTAGATCCGAATGTAACTTATGTATTATATGGGTTACACAACATGAGCTACTTTCAACTCATATAATCTAAAATTAGATTTTACTCCATCTAACCCATGCAACCTGTGTTTTAAGTTTTATTTGATCGAATGCTGGAATACCCAAAACATTCTCCACTTCTTGTTTGTTTTTCTTATTTTATATATTGAATAAAAATATTTAAGTAATTTCCTAACATAAATTAAATAGATCTTATAGGTCATGCTTAGGTTTGTCGGTTGTATTACACGAGTTGACCCATTTAACAATCATATCAATTATGAGTCAATTTTAGATTAGCGGGTCAATCTGATACATGACTTGTTTATTAACCATATTTAAATAGGTCAACTTAATTTTGACCTAAACCCATTTATGGTCAACCAAAATTATCCAACTCTATGTTGAGTTTGAATCATGTTCATAGCTCATATTTCACAATTGACACCCTTAGGTAGACGTGGCACCATAAGAATGAATCAAAGTTTCTTATCTTGTAGTTGAATATTTGAAGTTTCTTAATATGATAATATAATAAATGTAGAGGGGGTATTAGAGATATATAGGTTGGCATAGGTAGCTAGATTAACAAGGTTGAGAAAAGATTCAAAGATTTTTAATTATGAGTAAGATAATTAGTTGATTTGTCATATCAAATATGGTTGCACTTGTTAATTTGATAATAATTTCAACATTTAGTAAAAGGAGAATATTAGGAAATAATTATAAATGAGAATAGAATAAGAAATGCAATCCACTAACCCTTATAGATATTAAAAGATAAAAAACACTTAACAACCTATTTCTCAATATATCATTGTCTAACCCTTCTATCAAAAAATAGATCTTAATCATAATGTTACAATGAGAGGGCTTTGGAGCCTTACCAATTTCAACTTGCTATAATGTTAACAAATTATGTAGCTCTCCTTAAGAGAATCCAATATTTTTGATCCACTTGACTAGCCAAGTAGTTTATCATTATTCTTTACTAAGTTTTATTTTATGGATAATTACCCTTACCGACCTAAGGTATGGTCCGATTTCACTTAATTTGCCAATAATTTAAAAAGCAATATTTAACCCACCTGAAGTAAGATCCATTTGAGTCTGTTAGATCTCATTGCCTATTTGAGGCTTCAAAATATAACAGTATGGCCTATGTCTTCTATTTTTTCCTCAAATTCAAAAAACAAAAACCTCTTAAGTCAAGAAAGAGCCATGTTTGCCCACTTTTGAAGCAATTTTCCTTCTTATTTTTAGAAAACAAGGATCCTTTCGCCATACTTGATAGATCTAGTAGGGTACCTTGCAATTTTTATTTGAATTTGAAATATTTTGATAGATTTTCATGGATTATTCATAATTTTTTATGGACTGAGATACTATAAATGAACATTGAGTATGTCATCAAGCATATCTTTATTCCACATATATATTTTGATAATTTTAAGGTTTAATAAAATTTAAAATTTAAATAGAACACTTATCTTGAATCAAAGAGCAAATTTCTAAACTGTAAACCCAATGTCGATCGATTTGGTGAAAATGGATTTCAAATAATGCAAGAATCCGATGGTTTTTCAAGAAAATCTAAGTAAAATTGATTTTCGAATCCTCTTCTTCGCCTCTTTCCTTATGTTCTCTTCTTTTTCTCCTTTTTTTCCTAAGCATTCCATGTCAAATGAATCATCAAGTTGGTAACGAAACTTAACATACTCAAACGAAGCTTATCTCAAGTGGATTGAGTGCTACTTTTTAAACCATAGGTGATTTAAACTAAATTAGGTTACACCTTAGGTCGGTAAAGTGTTATTATCCCTTTATTTTAATAAATATGTTGATTATTATGAGATTTTTATATAGTTATCTGTAACTGTCAGCTAAAATAATATCATAGGACCATGCTATCATGCATAAACTATGCTTTATGTTTAAGTTAATATATACCTATTGATTTAAGATGGTTTCTTTGAGATTAAAGTAGGAGTAGCATCAAATTATAACCTACCCTGCATTATATGGATGATAATTATATGAAGACATATTATTAAAGACAATTATAAGGGGTAACCAAATCGAAAACACATAAACATGTTGCTTAAATTAATAGAGTTAACATTGGATCTTAATAGAAAAGTTGCATAAACATCACATTTGTGTAGTGTAGTGATGTAGGCACCTCCTAGAATTTTTTTAAAGAGAGCTCTTTATAAATAATTGTTGTTATAATATTATAATAACTTTCACAATAGTTTCAAGGGGTGTTAGGGGGCGCGGCGCGCGCGCGCGCACACACACACATATATATATATTAACAATGGTTACCTAGATAATGGTTAATATCTAATAATTTTTTATGTCAGAATGGCTAATATCGAACAAAACAATGGCCAATATCTATCATTTATATTGTTTACTAAATAATATTGTATTTTAAGTTCAAGTCTTTGCATCAATTAAAAAAAATCGATAATAAGTAACTTGGACAAAGGATACACTAATTTCTTCTAATTAATTGTTATTTATCATTTTAATGATAAATGATGACCTATATAACTATTATTGTTATTTGAATCTAAATAATCATTGTCTTGAAAATTCTATACAAATTATTTATATCACACATGCTAATGTATTTGTGATTGTTTAAGGTGATTTTAGTTGCCATCCCAAAGTGTGAGCAAGCAACAGTGATGAGGGACACATCACCTTTAAAATAATATCAAAATAGATTGACTCAAGTGCCAACTTAAAGCTTACAAGTCTAATTAGATGACCAAAAGATCAACTAGAACCTAATTTGTATATTTAGATCAAGATAAAAGAAATAATTAAAGCCATGAGCTAGACATTGGGGGCAATTTTCAAGGCTCGTACTAGATCCAACACTTTGGTTCAGCTATTCAGCTTGACTTTCAATAACCTAGTTGTATGTTAAGTTGAGTTTAATAAAAATTCAGTCGTGAAGTATAAAGCTTACCTTGCATCATTGGGAATATGATTATGTTAACCTTCAATAAACTAAAGAGAGGAAGCATCTAAGTAATAGTAACAACATTACTTAAAGAATTACAACTCATGCATGGCTACCTCAATTCCTTACATATAAAATAATAGTACAAACTCCTACTGAAGCAATTGAAAATTCATCTAGAGGGACTAAGCAATGGAGTAATTTCCTCCATTTAGCATAGAGAAGCCTACTAGAAAAATCTCGTATAATAAATCCATAAATTGCTTCATTTCTTTTCATAGATCTATCAAAATCAAATTTTAACATAGCAAGGAGAAGGGGCCTCTCAAGTGATAAATAATACCATTACTTAAAAGAATAACAACTCATATCAAGACTGCTCCAATCTCTTACAACTGTTGTGATGATCTGATCCTGAGTATGTATAGAAAAAAAGAAAGAAAGAAAGAAAAAAACATCCTTAAAATAAAATGTCTCTACCCCATTATCTCCTTGATTAGCCATTTTGGTTGATTCAATAGCGAAATGGTTGAGATAGGAGTAGAATTTGTGCAATGTCATAAGAGGCATTAGACTCTCTAGCTCCATCTCCTTAAACCTTAATAAATCCATTAAGGCAAGGTTTCGGTGATTGATAATTACCACTATATCTATGGTTACTGTCTCTATCATTCTCCCTTTTGTTTCCTATTAAGCACTGCTGATGGTGAAGATGGTAGAGTAGATGCTAGCAGAGATGGCATCAACAAAGGCTAGCCATTGGAGGTCCTTCTTTCTTCTTTTCAGCTTGAGTTCAGATCTTGGATTGGCTTGCACTTTTCTTTATTCTTCTAGTTTTCCTTAAAGTTCTAACATTCTTAATTTTTCTTTTTAAAAGCACCTAAAGGAGTCATTGGGTTACATCTTCATCCGATCGTACTTGTAGTAGGAGGATCGGATTGAGCCAAATCATTGTATCTTGAGGACAAATTACCTATAATCTGTACGAAAAGATAAAAATTAATCCTTAAGATAGTGTCTAACATGCCTTGATTTAGGATTGTTCTCTATTATTATTTTTAATGTTCATTATCTCTATTTATTATTATTATTATTATTTGTGAAAGATTTCTAGCAATTTTTGGGCTCTGCATCAAACATTGTTCACTGTTATGCATACAATTCAAGAAAATTTCTAAGAGCAGCATTGTCTCCTAATCCTATGAATTCTACCATATTTGTGTCCCCTAATCCTATAAATTCTACCATATTTGTGACTTGTTGCATGAAATTGAACAAAGTATTGGAATTTAGTGGAACTAATAACAAGAAAAATGCTATGCCCTACCTCTCATGAGATAGCAAAGATAGATTGGATAACATAGATTTGAAATCATTGAAGATTTTTATGCCTTGTAACCTAAATTTGATTAAAAATTTGGATATCAAGGCAACCAAATATAGTAAGAGGACTAATATTTTGTTAACCTTGTCTTTAGTCAAGTCCTCTAAAGTTAATTCATTATTATGGTTAAACGATATCTTTTGCTGGTGGGGTTGATTTGCACTAAGCAATCCCAAATAGTTTGCACATCAGTGGTTCAATCCATAAATCCTTCTACGGTTATTTTACAATTTCCCTAGAATTCCACTTCCAACCTCATTTTTTTTCCAAAAGCATTGTAGACAATCTCAAAAGGACAAATGAGCTCCTGGGTTAAGAAGTTCAGAAACTGCACATTCAAATTGAAAAAATCGAGACAACACTATGATCTTTAAGAATTTGAGTTGCAAAAATCGATAAAAAAAGCTCAGGTAGCCATGGCACTGGCTACAAAGCAATCTGCAGAATCCAAAGCTGCAAAGGAAGTTATAAAATTACTAATAGCTCAGCTTAAAGATATGACAGAGGGATTGCCTCTAGGGGTCTACTAAAATGAGATACAACCCATATATCTACCAAATGTCATTGAGCCATGTGCTAGTCACTACTCTAGCCTTAATAGGGAACATCAGTCGGAAAGTAATGAAATCAATGGTCCAAACATGATGACTATCCTCTGGTACTATAAATGGAATTTTAGATCAAAATCTTCCACCAAGGGACATCATGTAGTTAATAAAACAAGCACACAATTTCAAAATCATAGGGTTGTAAATTTGAATGAAGCACATTTGAATACATAACAGTGTGATAATGAAGAAGAAAGAAAGCCTAAAGTCTAGCCTTCCCCATTTTTGTTGACTAAGGTAAGATCATATCTTATTTCTTTTTATTATTAAATTTAAGGATATATAGCTTAGACTAGAGTCAAAATAAATCTAGCAATAAATCAAATATTATTTAATCAAGGGTGTTAGATACAATACATTACATTGATTAGTAATAATAATGAGATCTGATAGGCATACTTCTAGGGGTGGAGTTGATTTTCTAGTTAAGATAGCTTTTGATTGAGACAAAAATCCTCGTGCATAATTGTATGAGTGTATATTGGAATGGTCACATACGATGCATGTGTAAATTTATTATCATGCATATTATAATGGTATGAATATATATGTTGTGATATTGCATGGATTAATGATATGATGTTGATCACATATTAAAATGGTCATGATAGAAAATGTTTAAATTATGTAAGAGTATAAATTATACATGCATGCCTTAGGCCTGATATGACTTATGATGTGGATTATTATAAAGTTGAATGTTGAATTACAAGCTCACATAATTAAAAACAAAATTTCAATTCATAAATATCTAGAATATGTAATGAAATGAATAATGATTAGTCATAAGATTTAGTTGCCATCGCAAGCTGAAGAACAGCTCGATTTGTTTACTATCGCGGGCTGAAACATAGCTTGATTTTATTTATCATTGTGGGTTGGAGTACGGCTACATATGGTTGCTATCACAGGCTAGAGTGCAACTATATATGGCCGCTACTTTGGGCTGAAGCGTGGCTATATTTGATTACCTGCCATGAGTTGAAACATGGCCTTAACTAGTCCAGTGCCTATTCGAATACAAAATTATAAAACTGAGTAAACTATTATTCAATAACTTGATGAAATTGATCATTGATATATGATGAGGATTATCAAAATTAAAAGCATATTATTCATTAAATTTTTAATAAAATAAATTTAATTTTTTATGTAGAATAATTATTTGCAAAACTGAATTACTTATAATTATTACTCTTAAAAAAAATTATTATAAGTTGTTGTTGCTTTATTGAGGTGATGTATTTACAAGAGTGACATGATATATACAGTAATGCAATGTAAAAAGGATATTTTATTTTTTATGCACTATAAATACTTCTAATTAATTAATTAGAAATTTTTATGGTATAACTAAACTAATAAATTAATAATTTTTAGGTTCCAAAACTACATCATGGTTAAGCATAAGACTATTGTTTCATTTTTCAAACAGAAAGCTACTAATAAACATAAAAATAATACAAGTTCAACATCATCGACACATAAGGAACATAATTCTAGGTCCTTGGGAATTGAACTTGAGCATTATCCTTCTAAGCATTGAAGAATTAAATCAATAGAAGTTGACATTGCTTCTCTAAAACATGATCCAGGACTACATCCTCAAGTATGGGAATATCCTGTTAACTTGAAAGATGAAATAAGAAGAGCTTATTTAAAAATAGGGCCTTATCAATTTTATCTCAAAAACTATCCCTTTTCTGGTCATGACAAACATCCCCATCGATTTCAATATTCTTGGTTTAATTGTGTTCTTGCTTGGTTAGAGTATTTCCTCTCAAAAGATGCTACATATTGCTTAGTATGCTATCTTTTTAGCCAAAAACCAAGTGGATGTCTTGGGTTAGATGTATTTATAGCACAAGAAATTTAGAAACTAAAAAAAAAGATATGCTTCTCATAATCACGTTGGCGAGGATCCTTGTTCACCACATAACAATACCGTAAGAAATTGTAAGATCTTCTTAATCAATCTAGGCATATTAATAATATTATAAATGTGCAAAGTTCAAAGCAAGCTTTGAAAAATTGATTGCATCTCAAGGCCTCTATTGGTACTGTTGGAAGGCTAACATTTCAAGCATGTGCTTTTAAAGGTCATGATGAGACAGAAGATTCAAAAAAAATCAAGATAATTTTCTTGAGATGATGAAACTTTCGGCAGCATATAATAATAAAATTGCTAAAGTTATCTTAGAAATATTCCATGTAATGCAAAGTACACTTCACATAAAATTCAAAATGAGATTTTACATATTCTCTCAAGTAGAATTTGAAACCACATTCGTGAGGAAATTGAAGATTCTAAATTTTGTATCATTGTTGATGAGGCCTATAATGAATCTAAAAGAAAGTAAATGGCTCTTGTTTTGAGATTTGTTGACAAAGATAGTTTTATTTGAGGTTTTTTTTTTTTTGGATTTAGTGCATGCTAAAGATATTGCAATAATAAAGAATTATGTACTATTCTTTCTCGGCATACTTTTAATATTTAAAATATTCACGGACAAAACTATGATGGTGCTAGTAATATATAAGAAGAGTGGAATAGGTTGCAAGCATTATTTCTTAATAATTGTTCGTATGCGTATTATGTACATTATTTTGCTCATCGGATACAACTTGCACTTGCTATTGTTTTTAGACAAGTTAATCCCATGCATCATTTTTTTTCAAACTTAAGTTTCGTTATCAATATTATTGGTGCTTTTAGCAAATGTCATGATGAATTACAAGCAATCAAAGCAGTTGAAATTGCACATTTGCTACCTATTGGAGAACTTGAAACTGGTAAAGGAGCCACTAAAATTGGCACTTTGAGATGAGCTAAAGATAAAACATTGAGGTTCTTACTTTAACTCTTTTCGTAGCTTAATTAGAATGTTTGATATAACTTATATGGTTCTTCAAAATATTACTGATGATCAACCTTCCTTCTCTCAACATGAAGATGTTGATGCTGCTTTGAATGTCATGACCTCATTTGAGTTGTGTTTATTCTACATTTGATGAAAGAAATTATGGGAATTACAGATGCTTTGTTGCAAGCCTTGCAGTAAAGGTCCCAAGATATTGTCAATGCTATACATGCAGTTTCAACTAGCAAAGCAATCATTCAGCAATTGAAAGAAGATGGTCGAAAAAGTTTACTGGAAAAAAAGTGAAGCTATTTTGTGAGCAACATCACATAATTATGCTTGATATGATTCCCCCTTATAATGGACGATCTTGCCACCAACATGATCAAATTACAGTGGAGCATTATTTTTAGTGGAAATATTTCTTGTTACAACTGATAAACTATTATAAGAGCTGAATAATAGATTTAGTGAGCAAGCAATGGAGCTTCTGACTCTTAGCTTAGCTTTAATTCCAAGGAATAGCTATAGAGCTTTCAATATTGATCATATTCGCTATTTGTAGATAAATATTATCCTAGGATTTTATACAGTAGGAGAAGATAAGTTTAACATTTCAATTACAACATTTTATTCTAGATCTACCTAAGCATCTAAATTTAAAAGATCTTTCTACTGTTTCTGAATTATGCAGAAGATTAGTGGAAACAAAAAAGTTTAAGGTTTGTTACTTGATAGATTGATTCGTCTCATTTTAACTCTCTCAATTTCCATAGTTTCTACAAAACAGACCTTTTCAATAATAAAGATAGTAATAAGATGGAAGATGAGTTTCTTGTAGATAATTTAGTTGTTTATATCAAAAGGAAAATTGCTAAGAGGTTCGGCTCAAATTTATTTATTGATGATTTTAAGTCCTTGAAAGAATATAGAGTTGCACTTTAGTTACTTATGCAATTATCTATGATTTATTATCCTTTTTGACAATTCTATCACAAATCCACTTTAATTGTTGAACATATGATTTAATATTTGATGATAAATCCTTTTAAGTTATATGATTTTTTTTTTTTATCTACAAAAATATATTTATGTGTGATATATAATTTTAAATATACACTACTACTTTTAGTCCCCCCTTCTCTCAAAAAATGTTCCAACACCTGCCACTATATATATTTAGAGTAGTTAAAGATGTTATGATTTGATCATATAAATACTACCAAAAATTTCTTGCAAAGGACTTTACACACCTCAATCGATCCCACTTGTCTCTTATCTTATATTTAATTAACTTATCTTAACCTTAAAATTAGATACAACTTAGCTACTATCAATCTGTCCCTTATCGCTTATTTTTTAATCAATGATATTGTACCAGTGAAAGTTCTTGAAGCTCAAAGCAGCAAAATTCTTAGATGGCATTTGATTCGTGGTAATATAATATTATAAGAAATATTATATTTTTAGTAATCTTACATTTGGTAATTAAATTTATAGAAATAGAAGATTATCGCATTTAGTTCATAATAATAATAAAGTACAGTAATCAGTTTATCATGTTTTTAAATTTTATTGTAAATCTTTTTTATCATTTAAGTATATCTCTCTTCTTTTAGAATATGAAATGTTCTTATAAAAATAAATATTCTTTTTAAACTAATTAATTAAATTTAGCATTAATATCAAATATTATATTAAACATTTAATGTTAAAAATAAATATAATACTAAATATTTAATTAGTATCTAGTGTAAATTAAATATACAATCAGATTAAGTATTATTAAATATTTATATGAAAGTTAAAATTATAATTTAAGATTACTAAACTTTGATAATTTCAGATACTCTCGTAATATTAGATTATCGAAAATCAGATATTATCATTGCCAGTAATTTGTATGGTACCCTTAAATTATCAAAATAGATTAGAACCAAACGATCCCTTTTATTTATTCATCTTTTTCCTGTCATACCAACGGCATGTTTGTATGGCAAACTAGCTCGATCACAAGAAAATGTCCTACTACACCAGGCTCTATCTCTTCTACCTCATTCAACTCTTCCATGCATCCTTGACGCGTCTAGTTGGATGTGAAGAAAAAAGAGGGGCAAAAAGAAAAGCAACCATATTCACATGAACGACTACTCCTCTCGTGACCAAAGTCCACTGGTCATAAAGGTATTATATACACCTTATTTCACCTTACATCTTCTAACATGAGACAAAATATAAATGAGCAATTCAGAGTAGAATATTTTAATTAATCAAATATCATCTAACAAATGTTTCTTTCTTTTTTTCTTTCCCCCCGAGATGAACCTATCTTTCTGATGAATTTGGCTATCCTTGTGTTATTTGCTTTTAGGCAAATAATGACTGTTATAATTATTATAACGTGAAAAAGTTTTAATGGTTCGACAAATAACGTAATAATAATGATATTTAAAACTTTCCAGCCGAGGAGAGAGCTTGTACGCTCGGCAACGGTATGGGTCCGAGCCTTTTAGAAATCCTTGGCTTCGTGACCGGGAACGAGCATCCGGAACCGCCGGATGCCTCGACTCCTTTTAACTATGAAAAAATCTATCAAAATCTTTTTGTATGGAAGCTGAATCATGCCTTTCTTTATTTTTCCGGTGAGCGTGTTTAAAACCACCGCAATGCATTAACTCCTCTTGACAAAATAAAAACGGAAAGAAAAAAAAAATCATTCTTTTCGTCTTCATTCTTTTCTCTCTGGGTTTTGGGCGAGGCGATGGGGAGCCGGAGAGGGACGAGAGGTCCGGTGAACGTGCTGTTCGGATGGGTCCGGCGGCAGTCGGTGCGGGTGAAGGTGTTTCTCGGGGCGGTGGCTGCCATCCTAGCCGTGGTGGCCTTGAAACACCTCGTCGAAGATAGCAACTATTTCTTCGTCATCAGCGAGGCCGTCCACGCCGCCGGCATCATGGTCCTCATCTACAAGCTCACCCAAAAAAAAAGCTGCGCTGGTATCCACCTCTTCTCTCTCTTTCGGTTCCTTATTTGCTAAAAGAATTTCTTAACCAAAAAAAAAAAAAAACAAAGGAAAGAAGAATTTTTTGGTATGGTACTTGTAGAGAGTGATTCTGGTTTTAGTCTGTGTGAAAATGGAAGCTTTTGTTTGAATTGGGCTTTTTGGAAAAGCGGAGGATCGTGTTGAATTTGGTTCTCTATTTGCACGAAAAAATTGTTCTTATAAGCTGGTATATAAATTAGCAGCATGTGGTATCTGCTTTGTGAATTCTAATGCACATGCTGATGTGTTTCATTACAAAAAAAAGGAACAATTTTAGGCTGATTTTGCCATTGCTCTTGTTATAGATTGTGATCCTAGGTTTGAATTATGAGAAGGTAATTTTTTTTTTTTTTTTTCCTTGAAAACCTTAGGATCCCTTTGTTTTTTGTTGGGTTAAAATAGATATATTTAAACATATCTAGTATAAAAACATCCAATAGAGTTATAATAAAGAATGTAAAAATTACATCGAAGGAAATGGCAAGAAATCTTATGACTCAAAATCGAACTGAATGGAGAAAAATGATTTATGTATAGGCTTTATTGTTGTTGTTGTTGTCATGTAGAGTCGGAGTAGAAAATATTACGAAGCTGCATAGGAATTGAGGTTAGAGAATTCTAGAACACTATTGGAGTGGTGTGCCACACATAAGAGGCTATCCAATCAGCTGCACCATTAGCCTCATGTTGAACATGGGATGTTCCAAAAGAATCAAGTGTCTAGATGATCCTCCATGTATTGGAAAGCAAAAGATGAGCACTTGTCAATTGGTTCCTTGATTTGGCAAGTCAGTTAACCACAGTTGAATTTGGTTCTCTGTTTGGCCTTTAAGGGCATTGGTCTCCATGTTTTGGTACATGCATAGTTGTTGAGGACTTGGACATGCAGACGCTCTCTAAATCTTCTTTTCCTTTTCTCTTTTTGGTTCTCTTTTCTGTTAGTTTTGCATAGATCTGGAATTAGAAACTTGTATAGTGTATAGGTTGAAGGCCTGATTGTTTATGACAAATTGCAAAACCCTGCTTATTGTTCAATTTGATAATAATTTCATGTTGTCATAGGAAGATACTTTCAGTAAAAGAGCCACTTATTTGGTTCTGCATTGAACTTTGGGAAAAAGGAGGGGCTGTGTAAGTAGGTGTTTATTTCCAAGGAAGTTGCTTGTAGCCCATATTTGCGATTTAAGGTAGGATCTTTCTAAATGGGGTGAGGAAGCAGCATGCTCTGCTGGCCAGCAAGAATAATAAGTTTCTGCCGGTGGTGGTTGTCGGCCAACCAACCTCCTGCTGTATGCTGGACGCCTCAAGATACATGTTGGCTGCAGCTGATGGTCAGCTGAGACCTTGAGGTGGGTTGGATGATAGATGTGGCTGGTGGAAACTTTTATTCTTACTGGAAAGCTGCTTCCATAAGCTATTTACTAAACTTTCAAACCTACCAGACTCAATATTCATGATTGGATTCTGTTAATTGAGAGTAAAAAGGAACTTTAGCTGGTTGGATGGTGTAAGACTTGAATCTCAGGCACGAGCATCGTACTTTGGTCTTACCAAAAGCTTTTCTCTCATGAACCTATTATTTATTTCTTAATTGATGAGACAGATCCATAAATTGATGAGATGGTGCATAGGATATGAACCTTTTAGGCAACTTGGGTATTAAGAATAAGAATATGAATTTATTATCCAAGGCTGTGGAGAAGGGTAAACAAGGATAATGATTTAAGGAGACAATTCAAAGCAAATGCCATTAAAGAGTTGCACTAATTCTTCATATTTAACCTAATGCTCTTATATTACCAGATATGCTAATGATAAAAATCATCTGTCTTCCATGAATGGCATTGGCTTGTAGATGGGTAATGGAATTGCAACAAGGTTTTGGCTTACATTTTTGGTGCAGTCAGCAGACCATGGAAGTTATAATTTTGAGGATGGCAGAAACTGCTTTTATATAAGAAAGACTGCATGTCCCCGTAAGTTCCCTTTACTGATGGAAGAAGGTTTTATACGTAGGTTTAGAAAAAACTCAATAGTAGGCAAGTTGAAGAGTCAGCTAAAATGCTCGATCAATTAAAATGATAAGAGCATGGTGGGGCTTGTGTACATGTTTGATTTTGGAGATGGAGCAAATAACAATCTCTACATTTTATTTTATTTTATTTTTGGTTTTGATAAGCATCCAGGCTGCAAGGTTTCCTCTAGGGCCAGGCATCCAGCACTTTTCTTATCAAGATAAACATTTTGGTTAGCAAGGCTCCCTTTAGATCTAGATTTTTAGTGTGATTCTAGTAAATGATAAGTCTTGGACAGTTAACTTCAGAAATATAGGAATGGATGATTTTTTGAATGAGCATTTTTCATTAGAAGGCTTAGATAGTGTAAATCTTTTGTTTCTGAATTGTAAACTTATCTTTCTCTGTGACCATTTTCTAGATGGTTGATGTCAGATTGATAGTCGGTTGTAAGAGTTTCTCAATTATCGCATGGAGCCTTCTCCAGTTGGAGATGTGCTTCATGAGTAACTTCACATTTGTTGGAAAACACTTGGATGGCTATGATGAATTAGGTTTGCATGTGTCAATCACTGTTATGGTTATTTTTTGAAATGAGGATAAGCAAAGGGATTGATAGACCGCAATTGGGTGGCGAAGGGATTGATAGACTGCTATTGGGTGTTTATCATATATTATTTTGAATAGTGTAATCTTGAGTGATTTAGATTCCAAAAACTGTGCACAGAAAAGCTGAAGGTAAAACGGTGCGGATTCCAAAGGTGATTTTGTTGTCATGAAACAAAAATAATGGTGTATGCTAACAATTTAGGCAGTCACGTCAACTTAAGTGTTTCAGACTTAATACATTGTGGCAAATATTCCTGATTCACATATAAAATCTGCTGACATGCATAGCAATGTGAGCTAGAGAGAATGGATCATTGATGAACCCTTTTTGACTTTGGCAGAAAATTGCTAAATTCTATAAGAATCGGGCAAAGAAAGATGACCTGTTGATTTTACATCATATGTTATACCTGCAAATTGTCATTTGAAAGAATGAATGTAGTTTTTCATTTAATTTTGTACAGTCTTCTTATGATACAATTGTTTTTTATCATTCAAACGTTCCATATTATTGACACTCTTTTTTCTTGTCCTTAGGTCTCTCATTGAAATCGCAAGAGTTAACTGCAACATTCGTAGCTGTACGTCTGTATGTCTCTTTGTTTGGCGACAAGGATATTCATGTAGTTCTTGATTTTGCAACACTTGTCTCAACTCTTTGGGTTATTTATATGATGCGATTCAAACTGAAGTCAAGCTTCAATAAAGAACTAGACACTATGCCAAGATATTACATGGTAATAAACTCGACTGCCATCAACATTTATGTGTTTTCCAGGATGGGATTTAATCATTCTGTCTGTTTAATCCCTATCCGCTTTACCTTTTCAGATCTCAATTTTGCTAAATCTTCTTTTAGTGAACTACATTGCAATCGATTTCTTTTCACATATGGTATTTTCATGCATTTATTTCAAGATAAATATCTAACTCCTAATTAGGAGAGGCAATGGGTCCGATTCAGGTCAGATCATGGTATATCCATACAAAATTTGGACGACATTCCTAAGATTTAAACCCAGATTAAGATTTATTAATAAATGGGTTTTGGGTAGTTTCTGGGTGTTGTTCTGACTCTTTTGGGCTTATTCGTGTTGCTCTACTTGGAAGCTTATGAGATGAATGAAACAGCGGTGGCCAAAATCATTAACATATTTTTTTTATGACTTGCTTTATAACCTGTCATCATCAGTACACCATTAAGATATACTTCAGAGCAATGCTATGGAATGTCCTTCTGACAATTTAAAACCATCCATGGGATCTATGCTTTAAGTTCAGTGTGCTCATATAAGAACAGACCATCAGGGCAACATGAGTATGTAAACATGTATAAAGGCCTCTTTGAAATATCTTGATGAGAGAGTGCTCACAGAACAGATAAATGCTATGACAAGAAAGTTAGTTTTCAAAAATCTACAACTTAAACTGAGGATTAGTTGCTGCAATTATATTTACCATCAATGTCAAGCGATGACCTCAGGATCTTCTCACAATTAGTTGGTCTTTCGGGTTTTCAGATATGGATCTGCCTAAATTTGGAACTAGATCTATAATAGCTGTTGGAACTAACACATTTTATGGGGGTAAGGCTATAATGGGGTTAGGTCAACCCATGACCTGCACTAGCCCCAACCCAATTGGACCCAATCCAATCCATATTTGAAGATATATGGGTTGGTTTGATCCAATCCAATCCACATTTCAAAAATTGCACCCGATCTAAATTTCAGGCCTAATTCGATTCTTACATTTTTCAACTTAACTTGATCTGTATATCATCTAAGTCTAATTTATATCAATAAAAATAGACTAGACCTGATTGGAATATGATCCGTCTCAACTTATAAACCTGTGTTATACAAATCTCGTTTTTCTTCAATTATATTTACCAATTCATTGAATGAACTCTAATTTACACTAATTCCTCTTTTTATCTTAATAACTACATCTCCTATTATTTATTTTCGTTTAATTATATTTAAATATTCATATTTCACTATTTATTTTGGTGGATTCTTATTTATAATGCCTTCAAGTATATCTGTATATATTTTAAAATCATAATTTATAAACTTAAGAATGATTAATTATTTGGATGAAATTACAAGTCTAAACGAAGTTTTTTAGTTTATATTATTTTTTCTAGTTTTATTTAAATTTTTTTAGTGATTCTATATCTATTTGTCAATTATTAGATTTTAGCTACAAAATAATAGCATGCAAACCCAAAACCCAAATATTTTGGATTGGGTTTGGATCATACTTGACTTCGAAGTATCTTGAATGACCTATAAGGTCTAAAATTCTTTCCATTGACCTAATCTGACCCAATCTGAATGGTAAATGGATTAGTTCTGAACTCAAAATCAAGATCTGAATCTAAATACGAGTCGGGCCGGGGTCAGTCGTAACCTGGTCCGACCCAATCTGTTTGTAGCCCTAAATAGGGGAGATCATATTTTGGATCTAAAACTTGCAATTGTACTTTGGGTTAGTGGTCTATTAATTTCTGCTCTTATTTCTATTTGTTGGTTCATTTTTTATCTATTCATCAATGTACATTGGGTGCTAATATTTTTCATATATTATATGCTTACTTTATAAAACAATTAAGTGTTATAACAAATGTATCATCATTATTTGCTTATTGGTATAAATTAGTGTGGTCAGATGGTATCTGACATGTTTCTGCCCCTGCTGCTCAAATTCTTTCACAAGGATGGGAAGTGACATTATTTTAAATATTTCTGCAGTTTAATATCTTTATTGTATTGTAATTCAATGGTTGTATAAAATGATCTTGGTTGACGAAGATTGTGCTTGCTCGGTGGTGACACTTTTGAATGTCAGTTAGACATTAAATAATACAAGATTGCATATTATTGCATTTTCTCTAATTAAAGCTTCCTTCTATTCAGGTCTCTCATTTATGATGAAAAATTTAAGTACTTTAGAAGCCAGAATGAATATCATTTCTTCACTTCTACATCAATAATATATTTTGTGCAGGTGGTTCCTTCTGCTATTCTAGCATTTGTCATCCGTCCTCATCTTGGTTTATTTCCATGGAGTGGAATTCTTTGGGCTTTCTGTGTGTACGTGGAATCTATATCAGTGCTTCCTCAGCTCAGACTAATGCAAAATGCTAAGGTGCAAGGGGGCACATTAGGCCTTTTCTTCGTTATCTGTATTTTTTACCCAATCACCTGTAATAATTTTTGTCATTTGACTTTGCAGATGGTTGAACCCTTTACAGCGCATTATGTATTTGCTTTGGGTGTTTCAAGATTACTAGGCTGTGCTAGTTGGATAATTAAGGTGACTTGTTTTGAACTTTCAGTGCATTGCTTTTCAATTTAGTATCAAATCCATAAGCAACAGCCACCCACATTTAAATATTTCAGGGAAGTACTGTAGATTAAATCACTCCGGTTTCTTTTTTTTTTTCAAAAAGAAAAACCTTTTCAAGTCGAGAAGTTTACTGCTATTTTCAAGTTTGCAAATATGCTGTAGGTTTTTTGCTTAGAATCAAAGTTTAGACTGGGTTATGCTGCAAGGCTTGTCTTTATTATTTTTCAGTTGTGTTCCAGGTTTTTTCTTCCACAAAAAGAAAGATCTAATTTATATTAACTACTCTGAAAATTTTTGGTGGTGTCAGTTGGAATGAATGTCATACCCCTGACCTGAAGGTGAAAGCCAGGAATGTGGTAACTGCAAAACATCAATAGTGCTTAACGCCATAGGCATATGAGTCTCCAGTCCATAAATCAGTCTTCCACTAGAATAATCCAGATATCAATTCTAATATAACAGGTGGTGATGTAAACTGAGATCAGTCTAAAAGTCCTCCAAACAGTAATATAATTAAAAATCATAACCAATGCCTTATATATCCAGAACATGATCTAAACACAAAGTCGAGACTGACATAATAGCTACAAACTTCAGTTGACAATGTTTCCCCCAATCAATTAGTTCTGCCTGCCATCTATCTTCAAAATCGGTTACCTATCCTAAAAGCAGGAAGGGAAAATTCATTTCCTGGTTCCTCATCCTACCTCTCATCCCAGCACCTTTTTCCATCTAGCTGAGATGGGGAGTCATTATTTTTTAAAAATTGTTATCATCTGGGAGCTGTGATGTAGTTGGTTATGTCTAGGGTTTAGGGTGCAGGCAATGGCAGGTTTTTGAGGGAAATATATATTATACAATATTAAGAAAAATATTCTATGGCAATTTATTTCATAATGGAAATTGGTTGAAAGGTACATGTATTACTATACTATCCTATATACAGTACTATACATTGTATTATATAATATACTATGATATAATATTATATCATACTATATTTTTTTATGATGAATTAACAAGAGTACTTTTGTCTTTGTGGAATTTTTGAAAAGGGTGGCTTAGCGCACAAAGCTCTTGCCATTGCGGCATTTGGGGATGGTTAGACTTATGCAGCCGTATGCCCTTATCCTCAGGCAAATTTTGTCATTCGTGAGCTTAATTATCTGAAATAGATGTTGTTGTAGGAGTGACATAGCATGATAAATGGAATTGTTAACTAAATTTCAAGAATGAGAGCACATAGGTATGCAGATTCTAGAAGATTTTGTGGTCATTGTGTACCCTCTTAGAAAATTCCTATGAAGATGTTAAATTGATCTTATTAGATTGAGAAGACATTGTTAATGCCACAATCCGAGCTCGTCCTATGCTGCACATGGACAAAACAGTTCAGGTTGCCCAGAGAATGGCAGGCTTAATGGGATTGAAATTAGGTGGCCCGAGTCCTGACTAGGGCAGTTTATGTTCTGCACAATCTGTGTATTTCTTTGATCTTCAAATCCAATTTGTTCAGCTGATCTGCCCCTAGACTTCTGAAAGCAACCACATACTTTGGTTCTGGCTGTATTCAATACTTCCCTTTTGTTTGTTTCTTTTAAAGATTTTGGGCCTTGTTAAGGCTTGTTTTATTTAACTTATTAAGATTCTTAAAGCAACAACATATTTTCAAACTAGAGAGAGAGAGAGAGAGAGAGAGAGAGGATTTACCAAAAACAGAAGTTTATTTATGGTTTACATAAACAGAAATATTTTGATAGCCAAATTGCATCCCATAAATTAAATCTGCTTATAGGATTGCAGCCAAATTGATCTCTTCCTCTCAATCAATTCTTTTAATAAGTCACATGGCCAGATATTTGTACTGTACTTAGCAATTGGTATCCTAATCTAAGCAATACAATAAAGCAAAAATAGGCATGCTTATTAAAAAATTATTCTTAATTGTGCAGTTAATTGAGACTCGTGGAGCCATTCTATCCATTAGGGGAGTTGGCTTCCTCTGGTATCCTGCATTGTTCGTCGCTGAAATGGTTCAAACATTCATCTTGGCTGACTTCTGTTACTATTATGTCAAAAAGTATGTTCTCTGTGACTCCTGGGCTTTTGTAACACATCTCAAGCCATCATTGCTTTGATTAACAACTTGCTGCATGAGCTAACTAATTATACCTTCTATTGTTTCGCAGCTCTATGTTGGGCCATCTGCTGCCACGGATGACTTTAGCTGTATAGCCTGAAACCAGAAACTAGCTTATATGATGCCCGACAATTATCATGGATAGGCAGTCATTTGTTCATCGCCATTAGGATCATGTCTTTCGATCATACTCTGAAAAATTTCTTGCATTTACTTTACATAATTTTATAGGGTTGTTTCTGTAGTATAACTGCAATGTGTTTTGCCTTTGGGACATTGTAAGAGGAACCTAATGCTGTTAGACATGGAAGTGGTACCAGCATAATTGAAGCAAATTTGATTAGTTTTGGAACAACCCTGCATACTGATGGCTCATTCACAGATTAACAAAGGCTGATCTAATCTCCAGATCCCATCCAAATTTCTAAGACCATTGAAAGATTTACCTGGATGGTGTTTCTCTCTTCTATAAATGATTGTCACAGATAGATCAGAGAATAGGCTTATTTTCTTCAGTTAGAAGAAGAGTGGAAACTTGCTCAGGAGATTAAGATAAAGTAGGGTTTGCAAGAAGAGCTATGCCATCAAGTTGTTTGTTAATTTAGTTGGAGTTCCACTTCCTAGTATATTCATTTTATTTAGTATAAGGTTAATTATCTTTCATAGCCATCCAAATGTCCTCATCGGTGAACCCCTCTTCAAGCATGTTTTGCTCTTCCTTAGTCAACCTCTTAGTACTGCATGAAGGTATGGTGGAGCACAACTATAAGAGGGTGCCCATCTACAAACAAAGTAGTCCAGAAGCACATTCTTGATATCAGAATCAGAATCCACTACTTCGTCATCCATAGCTTCAATCTGCCTGATTTTATTCCTTTATCTTCGAATAATGATAGAGTTATGAAAAAATCTATTATTCTAATTTTTCGACCCAAGCCAAGGATCCCTGCCTCCAAAAAAAATGTTATGAATAGTCAAGAGTCTATGGTAAATACGGATATGTTGTCTCAACTTACCTAAATCATCAGAAGTCGAGCTTCTTGAGGTATCCTCTAGATATTATGATTAAGCTATCTCAGCCTCCATAAAGTTTAATTACTCAAAAATGTCACCAATGCTATCCTTATCCCAAGCTCTAAGAGCAAACTTAATTTCCTTTAACTTCTTAACCAAACTTGTAGTTGGGAAAGCAATCACTACTGAATTCTAAGTATATTTCACAATAGAATGGGATGCTGAGTAGTACAACCATCAGTTTTCAAATCTAAAAGGTATAGGGCCAAATCTCCCTTTTTCTAGAGAAAGAAGTAGCGGACAATGATCAAACCCCACTCTTGATAGATGACGAACTGATGCCTCTGAAAATCTCTGAAGCCAACTGTTACAAGCCATAATTCTATCCAGTCTTTCCCACACTCTAGCTTCCCTATCCCTATTATTACATCAAGTAAACCTAGATCCAGAAAAACCAAGGTCTATTAGTCCACCATGCTGGAGGAACTCCTAAAACTCCTTGCTCTCCCAACTTCCACAAATGGCAGGCCACCCTGTTTCTCACCTTGGGAAATAATGCAGTTAAAATTTTCAGCTATCACCATAGGTCTGTTCAAGGCAACCACATTGCTTGACTCATTCTATAATAGCCTTCGATTTAATCCATTGGTACTTGCATAGACAACAGCAAGAATCTATGGTTTCCTACTACTATCATTATAAGAAATAACTCCATGGAAACATTAGGTAGAGATATTAACAAAATCAAAATGTTATAGTCCTTTCTTCCATGGTAAAATCAAACCACCCGAAAGACTAGTAGAATCAATATATTTTGAATTCCAAGAGGACCCCATTTTTTTTAACACCTTTAAAACTGAGTTCCTAGCTAGCTAGGTCTTTAACAATGCACAAATATCCATAGGATAATGAGACAGTAAATGTCTAAGGTTAAGTAAAAGGGAGGTTTGTTTGCCCCCTACAATTCCAAATTAAGCACTGCAGGACAATGAAAAAGGTAGAGTTGCTACCTTAGTAGCCATCACATCATTTAAGCTAGTTACTTCCACCAAACCAGGTCCCCGCACCACATTTAGTCCTTTAAAAGAACCTAACATGCCTGGTTTACTGGATGCGGCACTCGACCTCTATTTTGCCTCTACACCCTTCATGAAGCTTCCATCGAAGCATTTCCCACCACCTTTCTCCTCATCTGCCATAATATCGGTCATTCATGCTTACCCTTCTTAAGTTGATGATTCAGCTTAACATACTATTGCAAAAGAGGCATCAGAACCCGACCTTCTGCCTTATCTTGGCCACTTAATTCTTCAACCTCCATTACAGCCATAACATCCTCATTCAAGTCCCCCAGTTTGATTCAAAAGGATACCAAATCTGGAAGGCTACCTTATGAATCCCTCATGATTTGGATTCCCTTCAATCTGACCGGCATCCTTAGGACTTTGAATTTTAAAACTCCACCACCATTGCCTCCAGAATCGACTCCACGTCTCATCCAACTTCACCTTCAATTACACCCTCAAGCATTGGAATCGCCTGGCTAGGATGGCTCCCAACACCTTTGGTGGGTGAAGGATTCCAGGTTGACTGGCTTGGTCCTCTCCTCTCCTCTACTCTTTATCTAGGGTTTGGAGCAACCAGCCATGGCCCATGCAACCAGTTATCCTTCATTTTCTTGGAACATGATGAGTGGGTAGCACTGCTAAGACCCCTAGAGGAATGACTGTAGGCACCTTCACTGATTCCAAACCCCTCTGATTCAATGATTGATGCAACTTTAGGAGCAACCTCAAATGTATATTCTACTAGACAATGTTCAACCCAGCCATATGCATAGCAGAATATTAGAATCCTTTCATATGTAAACTCCTGCCATATTGGTTCCATATCCTCTCCATCAAATAAGTCTGCCCCCAAAATAAGAGGATCAACAATATTCACCAGGATACAAACTCTTGTAAAGTTCCGAAGATTGATATTGTCTATCCAATTATCTAACCAAAGAGATTTTTTTGCCACCAAAGCAATTTGTAGAATATTCTCCTTAGACCACCATTCCATCTTAATCCATATTGCTGCCTTAGAAATAAAAGTTATAAAGGCCTTAAAGTTTAGCCTCCAAAGGTTCTAAAGCAAGAATATGCCTCACTGTCCATGGCCCCTTAGTAAAAATTTTGATGAAACCACTTTATTCTGGAAACAAAAAGCATAGCGATCCGACCCAATAAGAAACACCTCAAACTCACTTGTCAACCTGCATCGATTCTTGAGAGTGCTAGCAGTATACTCCAAACTGAATCGTTTTCCAATGATTCGGCCTATGACAGCCAGTTTGCATTTGAACCTATCCTCCTGCAAGTCCCTGTCTTCAAAATACACTGTCGTCTTGAAACGAGACTAAGCTTTTCAATCTCAACCTCAGTTACTTTGACATAACTGCGATGATCAAGAAGTCTTCATGGCCTGTGTCTCAGGTTGGTTGCCGCTGGGAACAAGGGTATCCCTTACCCCCTGTACTCCACTTGCCAGAATCCGCCGTCCCTCCTATAGAGGAACCCTCGCTTCTCAACTTTTTGCGTTCATTATTGGATGTGACAATGGACCATCGAAGTCGAATCATTTGATCCACCATTGCCTTTTAACATGCTTTAAGGAAGAAGTTGGAGAGTCACGGTCATGCAAGGGTGAGCATAGCCCACAGCCCCTAGTTTTCTCAAAATCAGCTTTGTTGGCAACGTCACGAACGGATGCATAGATGGTGGTGAGGAAAGTTTTGTTACCAAAAGTCCTGACTCGGCCTTTACAGCCGCGAGTGGTTCTCACTCACATCTCCACCTACATGATGTGATTTATACTGGCGTCCACGGATGCCTGGAGATTCACTATGGTCTCATTCGCAGCAGATTGGATAGCCTCCTATATTTTTATTTTAACTCAAGTTCGCAGCCAATGCACTCAAAACGGTTGTAAATGAGAAAAAAAAAGAAAAAAAAAATAAAAAAATCTTATCATGATTTTTATTTTATCTTTTCCAGCTCCACTCTAACAAAGGTGGTGAATTGTCAAATAGCCGACGTGGTGGTGTACAAGAAACCTTTCTTGGGGGTCCCATGTCAAGGTTGTGCGGCAACTCTTTATGCTACTTCCAGTCTTATTAAAAGCTTTCTGTGCTACTGAGCGTATCAGTCGGTGAAGATAAACAAAGAGAGGCTCGATTGCTGCCAATGCGGTGCAGACACTGGACATTTGACACACTGGTGCCTGCTTATTTGATGCACTAAAATAATATCTGTCAGCATGTCGAAAGGAGCACATATTCTCTGACAATTCTGCTCCTGTTTCACGCAATGGTACCGTCTTAACCATTGTGTCTCCTAACAGGAATAGAACGGAGATTTTGCTTCCAGTGGCTAGAAAAGCCCTTTTTTGTCACTCTAAAGTTGATAGAAGTGTTATGATATATTATGCATAAATTATAATGTTATGATATTATTCCAACCAATATTAAATTGTCTATATTAAAGAACGAAGTTATATTACACTATATATTTCATAATAATTATGATATATTTACACTGCATCATATTGTTATGGTTTATAGTAAATAATAATAAGTTTTAACAAAATATGATTATGGCATTATATATTTATATAATAAGTAATGTTACTAACAAGATTATGATAAAATATGTCATAAATTATTATTCTATTTATAATATGATATATTATTGATTATGAAAAAATGATGGTTATGGTGTGCCATTGCTCATGCCAAAATGCAATACAAGGTAAACAACATAGCATTATTGGTGATAATGTTTATTTTATTTAATAATAATAATTATTATTATTATTATTATTATTATATAACATCATAGTTCTTCAAATTTCTGATAATATAATAATATTATAAAATAATATTATTAATATATTATATTATATTATTATGATTTACTTAAAATTGTATTATATTACATCATAACTCATACAATACTATTACAAGTGCATTATATATGTAAAATTTGGTAAAATTAATATAATACCCCTTTATTATGGGGACCGTCTAGAAAGAAAGTAGCTTTGGATGCATTCATGGAGAAAAGTTGACACTGATATTTTGGATCTAAGAAAATACAGAATGAAACCAAAGTTTCATGCTATGTTTACAATCAAACAAGTGATCAACCATCATCAACTAAATCTCAAATCAAATTGCTGAGAGGCTGCAAACATACACAACCAAATAGTCGTCCATCAACTAGCAAGCAAACCAGAGAAAAAAGAATAAATGGATTTTAACAAAAAAATATATGTTCTACTTTAATAAAATCTGATGGCTTGAGACCACCCAACAAATGCTCGTCAGAATACTTTTGTCTAGGACATGGCAAAACAAAGAAATAGCTAAAGACTAACTTAAAAGCACGTACCTAAAGGGCTTGCCTAAGTTCACTACAACAACGATTATTTTAAGATTTTTGTTCTCCATAGTCATATCCCAGGCAGGCATATGTATGCATAAAATTTTGAGGAAGACAAAAGTCTGCACGACATAATGACATTAGAACAAAATTCAAGAAGATATCAACATTTTCTACTAGCTTATCATTTTACCAAAATCCCACTACAAATCAGCCAGTTGTTGATAGACCCAAAGTGGAAAGGCAAAATGATACCATAACACTCGAACAACAGTTAGGAGAATAAAATACTGAAGTCCTAAATTGAAACAGAAAATTCAGCTATATAGCAGTAAAGCTGTGAAGGAACAACATCCATATTCTACAAAATCTACCGATTGTACCACGTTTCCTCGCTGCTGTCAAAAATAGTAGAAAAGAACTAGAGAAAACTCACAATCTATAGAAAACCTTCTGATATTCTCACGTGGAAACAATAGAAAGAAAAGTGCTCGACGAGTTCGACCAAAACAACTTTAGAAGCAGATGGATGACAGCCTGAAAACCGAAGCTACATAAGTGAGCGGTTCCTTTATTCAATGCTTGGTTGCACTGACAGCTTGTGATCCAGGATGGTTTCCACGGCCACCATTGGATCCCATGTGATCAACCCTTTGATATCCAACATCACCTCCACGGCCCCTACCGCCACCTCTGCCTCCAAAATCAGGTCTGCTATTGAAATCCCCCCTGCCATAGACCCTCCCACCGCCATAGTTGCCACGTCCCCTTATTCCATCATTCCGGAATCCACCCCCTCTGCCAGGTCCGAACCTTCCTCTGTTATTAACTGCAATAAACAAGTTTTAATTTTGTTAATTAGGACCCTCAAAAAGGCAGAAAACGTTTGTTGAAAACTGTTGCACCAATTTTGAGATCTTATGTTTGTATTTTATAATAGAATAAACAACTAGCATTATGATATAGCAGTTTGCATATAAGCTCATATATTCGTGTGTAAAGAACTGACAGAGAGAGTTTCTCCTACACTTGCCTCGTGAAGCAGTGGTCCTCTTTTCCTCAACAAAAGCCTGGCGTCCACCAATCATTATGGGTGATGCCTGAAATAGCGTAATGAACTCACATTAATGGTGAAAAACTATATGAAAATAATGGAACTTGCTGAACATGAGAAAGACATGCAGAAATCTAGTGCTAAAATTGGTGTCTCTGCCAGCTTCCTCCTAATCAGATTCATATAATATCAAGACTTACAGATAATGTCCTAACAACATGCACACCAAAATCTGATATAAACATGGGTAAGAAGCAGGAAACCTCTAATGACAATTTTTAAATCAAAAGATTCTTTCGAAATTTCTAAGTTGTCAACACAAATAGTATGCTTGAAAATGAAAATTTTATATACTAAAGGTGGATCTATTGTTTGATTTGTTAAATTAACTATGTCAGCTGATGGCACATGTAGTGGAAATATTTCATTGCAATATCAAGCCAGAACAGAAATGGATATATAGACACAATTAATTAAACAAAACCATAAAAGGCAGATCCTGTGGCATTGGAAAAGAGACGTATGATGCAAACATAAAATTAATTTTACCAATCTGGACAACAATCCAAGTAAATCGTGCATGAGTTTTGCCACATATACTTGCACAGATATGCAGAAACCAATTGGACAGCTTGCTAAATATATATTGAGAAATAACACAACCTTTTAAACTGAAGCACGTTATAAGACCAAGAGTGAGAACCATGCTGCTCATTGCACAACATTTGCTTGGGTCGTCTCAAGTGAGTTACAGGGAATAAAGTTCTGCCCACCAAAGGCAACCAAAGGACAATAGGGCATACAGAAACTCTATATTTAAACTCAACAGACTGTTCCTACTTGAATTCCCTTCTTGGGCAATTCAATGTCATCTCAGAAAGGCAAACATTAGTGCTTAGAGGGATATTACAAACTTAAAAGAAACACAAAGGCAATAAAGAAATTGTATTGTGGTTACCTTAGACAATTAGTAAGGTTAAGTTATGACAATCAGCTAACCTATTCCAAAACAAGAAATAAGAAATCGTATTTGCCTCATCCCATTAAAATTGACAGCACAAGTACAGTTAATAGAGTAGATGGGATCTGGAAAGATCCTTCAGATATTTTCAATGGCACACAGAGTAAGTAGCTGAAGGCCTATGACCTCCCAGTGACTCATGACTTGCTCGTATGAAATATAACCAAAGGATGAAACAAAGTATTTTTAGTTTGAATTTTATTTACTGATATTAATTTTTCTCATGAAATTATAGGACTGATTAAGTCTAATCATAATTCAAATCGCCAATCAACAGAAAAGTCAATCTTTCAAATGGAAATAAACAGTTTAAGCAGGCCGGTTCACATTTGATTCTGTTTCCTAATGTAATTAAATAAAAAAGGAAAACAGATGGAGTAAGCTCATATAGAGTAGGACAATTTTAGCAAGAAAACTGTGGTTTCATTACATGCTTGAGGTCAAGCACACGGGCAAATGAGTAGGTTGCAAAGCAAAAGTATCCAACAACGACAATAGCAAAGCCTTAATCCCAAACTAGTTGAAGTCAGCTACATAAATTCTTTTTCTCTATTCAGCTCAGTTTTAAGTTAATTTTTTTTTAAGATGCAAAGAATTTAAATCTTTCTTTATTATTTTCTCTAATGTCATTTTCGATCTATCTATCTCTTTTTCCTTCTACATGTATCAAAATCACTCCTTCGCACATGTACATCTCTTGATCAAAGTTGCACACATTCAAACCATCGAAGTCATACTTTTTTTAATTTGTCCTCAATTGGTACTACCTCCACCCTTTTATAGATGACTTCATTTCTTATTCTATCTTTTCTTATATTACCACATATTCATCTCAACATTTTTATTTCAGCCATATTCATCTCGTATGCGTATGCTTTTCTAACCGCCTAATATTTCATACCATAAAGCATAGCCGATTTTATGAATGTCCTATAAAATTTTTCCTTCAACTTAACATATACTTTATGATCACATAATATTCCAATTACACTTTATTTCATCTAACCTGCTTTAATCCTATGGACAACATCATCTCCAATCTCTCCTTATAAATAATCGATCCTAAATATCGAGAATATTCAATTTTAGGACCTTTCTGATCCTCAATCTTTACTTTACATTCATCTCTAGTTATAATTATACCAAAATTGCACTCCATGCCTTCTGTTTTTGTCCTACTTAACCTAAAACCTTCATATTATAATACATTTTTTCATAGTTCTAACTTACGATTAACCCCAGCCTTAGTTTCATCCACTAGTACTATACCATCTGTAAATAGCATGCATCATGAAATATCATCATAAATATATCTAATAAGCTGCTACATAACCAAAGCAAAAAGATAAGGATTAAAAGCATATCCCTAATGTAAACCTACTGTAATAACGAATTCACTAGTATTACCATCAATAGTTCTTACATTATTGATTGCTCCATCATATATATCTTTTATTATGTATATCTTTCATTATGTTAATAAATCTAACGGGTGCCCCTTTCTTTTCTAACACACACTATAAGATTTATTTATGCACTCTATCATATGCTTTCTCTAAATCAATAAAAACCATATGAAGATCTAATCTTTTTTCTCTATACTTCTTTATTAACCTCCTAAAACAGAAAATAGCTTTTATTGTTGACTTTGCTAGCATAAAACCAAATTTATTCTCTGATATTTTTATAATAATCTCAATCTAAGCTTAAATACTTTCTCCTCAAGTTTCATAATATGATTCATGAGCTTAATACCATGATAATTAGAATAGTTTTGAATATCTCCTTTATTTTCATAACTTGACATTATAATGCCCTCCATTTATTAGGCATCTTCTTAGCTATTAAAATCTTATAAAATAAATTTGTCAATCAAATTACCTCATCATCATCTAAACATTTTTAAATCTTAATAAAAATCTTATCAAATCCCATAGTTTTTTCTATTTTTATCTTTTTCATGGCATCTTTCATCTCAAATATCCTAATTCTACAAGTATATGTTATAACTTTATCCTCAATGGAGCGACTAAGATATCCTTAATTATCAACATAATTTTTATTTAATAATTTATTAAAATAATACCTCCATCTTTCTTTGATCTCATCCTTCTTAACCAAAACTTTTTTATCGTTATCTTTAATGTATTTAACTTAAAACATATCTTTAGTTTTTTTCTTACTCTTATAATTCTATATACATCTCTCTCTCCATCTTTAGTTTCTAGCTTGCAATATAATTCCTCAAATGCTTTACATCTAGCCTCGCATACTATCTTTTATTTTCTTTGTTAATCATCTTATAATTTTCATATGCTTCTCTATTCCTATATTTGGATAGTTTCAATGGAACTCTCTTTAAGGGTGCAGTTGGCATGAGATTAAAGAGGGTGAAAAGTTATTCCTATAATTTTTCATCCCCTTTTGAGGGTGTTTGGTATAAGGTTAAATTTTTTTAGGGGGATAATTCCTCCCTAACCCCAAATTGTTATCCTAATGGTTAGGGCGTAGGTTTATAAAATGAAAGGCAAAAAACTTTTCAGGGAATGAAGAAGGGTTTAAACATTGGAACTAACAAAATATTAAATAATCCCACTGCATTATAATATATATTATATACATATAATATATCATAATATATTTATATAAATTATATTATTTTATATATTCTTATAATATATAATATAATATATATAGTAGTATATACTAATAATAGTATTATATACTATAATATATAAATATAATATATAAGGTAGATTTAGCTACATTCGAATATAGTCAAGTCTACCTCATAACATATTATATATAACATTAAATTATATCACATACAATATAATATATAATACATATTATATTTTATAACATTATATATATATATATATTAACATTTATCTCTTTTACATTAACCTTATTCCAAACAGGGTTAATAGTTATACCTATAATATTTCACCCTCCATTTAAAAATACAACAAAACAATTAACAAAAAAAACTTTTACATCGTTAAAATTTGCACTAGTTTAAGTTACTTCTATAACTTTTCACCCCCATTTTTTTTAACCCCATACGAAATGCCACCTTAGCTTTAATTGTTAATTGAACTTTCTTATTCCATAACGAGATTTTCTTATCATACAGTCCTTTTTCTATTGACTCTCCTAAAACCTCTATATCTATATTTCTAATGCTATTAGCCATCTCTTCTCACGTGGCATTGATCTCTCTATCTATACTCCATTTTGCTTTATCGTTTTATCTTTAAAAGCTATTGGTTTCTCTCCTTTCTAATTCCACCACCTAATCCTCAAATTCTTCTACTTTCTAATTGTTCTTCTTCATTTTTGAATACATACAACTATAACCATCAATTTATATTGCGTGGTTAAACTCTCATCTATTATAATCTTACAATCTTTACAAATCACTCGATCAATCTTTCTAATAAAGAATAAATTTATTTGACTAGCATTATATCTATTTTTAAAAGTTATTAAATAAGAATCCCTCTTTTTAAAATGCATTGGTTAATACTAAATCGTATGACATTACAAACTTTAAAAAGGCACTTTCTTCTTTATTTCCATCTCCTAACCCATAACCTCCATATACTTTTTCAAAATCTATATTATATTTCCTACATGTCCATTCAAATCTCCTTTGATAAATATTTTTTCTTCACCAGAAGTTTTTTGAATTAATCCATTTATATCCTCCCAAAAACTTTGTTTTGTTGCATCTTTTAAACCTACTTGAGGAGCATAAGTACTAATAATATTAACTGACTCCCCATCTAGCACTAATTGAATTAAAATTAGTCTATCTCCTATCTTCTTAATGTCCATAGCTTCATCTTTTAAACTTTTATCTATAATAGTTCTTATTCCATTTTTACTCCTACCTTTACCTGTATACCAAAGTTTAAAACTATCAATCTCTTTTGCTTTTTCTCCTATTCACTTAGTCATTTGCAAGCAACCTAGTCTAAGACAATAAAAATCAAAATCAAAATCAAAACAAAAAGGAAATAAAATAAGTTCGGTAACTCAGAATATAGGACCATTAACATAAAAGGCAGAAGTATATGGCATTGAATACAATTTCAAATCAGATTTCAGGGGGAAAAAGAGTCCTAGCACATTGAAATTTATACATAAATGGGAGAAATAAGCAACCCAAATCCATCTATCTCTTGTAGCATCTGTAGAAAGCAAGGAATCAACCACATAATGCAACAAGTCTCACCCATGAGCATGCTATAATGGTTAATGCAAGTCTCTAATCCATCCACAACAAATTTTTACACCTAATATTCAGCCCAATCATGTTCTATTCCTGTTCAACGCACCCTTGCACACCCCCCCCCCCCCCCAAAAAAAAAAAAAATGAAAAAAGAAAGGTTCCTCAAAGTTTGGATGGTTTTGTGACAAGAAGCCACCAAAATAAGCATTGGTTCCATCATTTGGAATGACTCGTCAGGTTATGGTAGCAAGGGATGTTCAAACAATTTCTATCATCAAACTATGAGGGAATGCCTTCTGCCCTTCTCCATGCCATCCAGATTTTGCAGGCACGAGGCTGAAAAAAACTCATAGGATGATTACTTGGATTACTAGAAGCCTTCGGTCACCCATGCCTCAAAGAAATTTGCAAGCTGAGTAACCTCATATGCCATCATAACAACCAACTACAAGATCGGAATCAGATACCAATCTCTTGATCAATTTGGGCTATGAGGTTCTTGACACAGTAAAAGTAATACAGAGCTCCTACATCAGAGCTATTATGATCTTATAGACCTATGGCATACAGAGACTCAACATTTGGTTGAAGAAGACACCACAGGCTGTTAGTTTGAGATGCAAATTTTTTTGAGGCATCCAAGTCATTAGTCTAAAGTTTAAGCATGCATACATCACCACCAAGCAGGAATACAAACTTTAATAGCAGAATCAAGGTCCAAAATATCTTCTTTTTTTTTTTGGGGGGGGGGGTGGGGGGTGAGGAAAAAGAAAAGAAAAAGAAATCAGCAGTTTTGTTGCAAGTTCAGGAGGCATTAGTTGAGGCAAATTATGAATTCTGGCCTAGATCATGTCAGAATGGGCCTCCTCTACAAAGTATGAAGTCAGAAAAATGTCTGTTAGACTAACAAAGGGACCATGATAACCTTTCAAGCTATGTAAATTTGACCTAGGAGGTTTGCAATATCCACCTAGAGGAGCTTGCTGGTCCTTTAGCAGGCAAAAGATGGAGGATAGCTTGAAAATGTGACTCTAACCACGACACAGGAAATCAAAAATTGTATGGACATGTTGAAGCCCAAAAGCTCTTCTATGATTGAAGGAAAGAGTAAGATTATCCTCAAGTAAAAAGATTGAGGACAGCTTGAAAATGTAACTCTAAGCACTATTTATAGCTATTAGAAACTCATGTAGATTTATTGAATTCCAAAAACTTTTGCATGATCGATGGAAAGAGTAATATTAACCTAAAGGTGAGCTACAATGTCAAAGGTGCCATGCAAAATTCAACAGAATTGCTAGCAACCCCCAATAGCAAGGCAGTGGAATTTGACAAGAATATAGTATTCTGCACAAGAATGTAACTTGCCACTCATTGTATTAGAATTCAATCCAACATTTCGAGCAATTAACAGCTGCATAACTCTGACTATAGGTCTCCAATAGAACAGTCAATCGGCCAGGTCAGGCAGGGTCAAGTTTAGACGAGAAACAAGCTCAGGCCCAGCCAGCCCAGCCTGAATCATGCCTGAGGGTCCCAATCCTGGGCATGACCAGACTGTGGGAGTGTGGGTATATTTCGGGCTGGGCTAGACCCAAGTCAGTCCCACCCCAGCTTGGAATGGAATATATCAGGCCACTTTCATTTCAGACCAATTCAATATTTTAGGTTAAAAAGTGAGCCTAATCCCAGTTTCTCACAGGCCAGGTCATAAGACTACTCAGACCAGCCTAACCCATTGATAGCCCTATGCTCCAAAAGTGTGTTAAAAAGTTATTCAGATACAATCCAAGCTCTAATATCCAAAAACCTGAGGATGTACTGGAACAAGCTGCATTCATTAGTGCATGGAACCACATTTCTGTTAGATCACTGCACCTATAATAATATGAGTATGCACTGAAAAGAAAGTGCAAATGCATATAATTGCACATATTATGTAGCACAAATCATAAATGAAAGATAGTACATTATGTAGCATATGTCATATGGTATGGTAATACTCACAAAGTAACTCTACGATATTTCTGTCTGGTAATCTATATTGTCATTCTCTGGATGTACTTAACGAAATTTGATGAACAAAGACCAGTTATCAATTTAAACATGAATAATTCTGCCATGCAATTTTGTCCTTATTCCATCCAATGTTCTAAGTTCTCCTTCACACTTTCCATAGGTTTCTTCCATGCCATATTACGTGTGTTGCACATGCAAACAATACACCAAACAGAGATTTAACTACTTTCATTTTCATCAACATTCAAGAAAGGTCACAATAGTCATCATGACAATCAGGCAAGTCAATTTTAGCTCCCTTTTCACATGAGGTATAGGGAGAACAAATATTTTGACAATTGCAGGAATCCACATACATTATAAACTTCTCATTAATGAAATTTATGATGTACAATTCAAAAATTTATTTAAAAACATGATTTTTGAATCATATCAATGAACTTGGGAATTTTCTGAAAGACTTCTTCCTTGGATGAAGTTTTTCTAAATTTAATAAGATGACAGCATTTCTATTTTACCACTGTCATGACATGCAGTTGGCATGATTCAACATCTTTTTGTGTGATGTCATTGGGCCTTGAAGAAGATCTTTTAACTTTCTTCAAGGTGTTGGATAACACATATACAACATCCACTTGCTTGTCATATAGCAAAACAACCTCTTCTCGTCATCTTAACGGAGATTCGATTTCAGCATTCTTCACATATGATCTTGCTGACAACATATCTATGCAAATCAATCTTATGATCAATGCCTGAGATCTAGTCTATGACCAGAATCAAATGAAAACCTACTCACAATTGAATATACATAACAAATCCAATCAAAATATTATATGTCATGAAACCCTTTTTTTTAACATTCAAATGGTTAGGAAAACCACAGCAAAGACAGAAGCCAGGCAAGGGTGTAGAAAAATAGAAGCTCTTAGATATTACTAATATTTGGCCCCTGTAAGAAATCATATAGACGATTATAATTGGCCCAAGTCTTTTTGATAGAATAGAACTCTACCACCCTATGGATGACTATAGTTGTCCTAAATCCTTTTAATACTTGGCCCCTATAAGAAACCCTATAGAAGAGTATAATTGTACATATGCATGCAGGCATACATGGATGGAAAGAGAGGATTTTACACCCACTGCCAACTCCAACAATCAAAGTTGCCTCACAAAAAACTAAGACAATGGATGTGATATAGAAGGCTTAAAATCCCTATAAACAAAAAGTCATATTTTGTATATTTCTTGCTTATTATCAAAGTCAACACTGTATCATGCCATTATCTATGCTATATATAGAAGTGTCAATAAAATTCTGTCCACAAGTCTTCAAAACAGCTGGATCACGCTTTGATAATCATGATCATTCAACATAAGCCACAAATTTATACCCACTCCAAAGCAACAACTCCCTGCACCACTTATATATAATTCAATAAGAATTCGAAAGTAAAAGGAATTGGTGAAGCAGATCAGAGGAAGAAGGAATCCACCGCTTGCCTCTGGAAACATTTTGTACTATTTGTGCTTCCCCCTTCTCCACAAAACTCAATGCTTGAGCTCCACCTAAGGAACAGAAGCACGGCCATGGAACAAGATGCATACTGGCCCTCCCTGAAGCAACTGCAGATGCTGGATAAAGTGACACTAAGTTGTACATGGCAAGTACATGTTACATATGACATTGATCGCAAATCTTGGAGGTTGTTGATCACCAAATTATTTCATATACACAAATGGATCATATCATCCCATGCATGCGACAGAAGGAATTAATCCTTCTAGAATTCATGTTAATATGATTACCACTAGAAGCCAATCAAATTGATAGAAAACCCCTCTTTTAATCAAACAGTGGTTCTCTTGCTCAACTTTTATGGCAAAGAAATTAAGAAATGCATATGAATTTACAACTGAGATAAGGCTGATCAAATGTCGAGCTTAGCCAGCCTTGGGCTCAGCTCTAGACTAGTAGTTAGGCTCAATGCTTATGCTCAGGCTCAATGCTTATGCCCAAGACCAACCTGGTTATCAGGCCTATACTTTTGATCAAGCCTAGTCTAATCTCAAAGAGCCAATCTCAAGCCCACCCTTGAGGCTTAAATTCCCTTTCGTCCCCTCCTCATTTAGGATCTAATTAGAGTTTTTTTAATGCTCAAGTCCATCAAAATTTCAGGCTGGTCTGGGTACACATAGGTATATACATATATGCATACATATATGTAGAGACGTGTGCCGCGCGCACAACCCACGAACGAACCCACACACCTACGCACATGCACGCATACATGCACACACATACATACATACATATATCGGTGTGTGTGTCTTCTTAGGCCAGTCCATGCTGTTTTTTGATTTTCCTAGGTCCAACCTGATTTTTAGATTGGGTCTATTTTTTGGTCCAGGCCCTATTTTTAGTGCCCAAACTTCCAAAATTTTGAACAGAGTTAGCCAAGTTGGGCAGGCCACCAGCCCTTCATCAGCTCTAATTTGTGATCACCTGCATAGACCATGATGAGCTCTAATTTGGGATCATCTTGCAAGTTACCAATGGCCAAAACCACACTGTGATACAATATAAAGTAATCTGTGCAAAAACCAACACTTAACATTCTGTCTTACAGAAGATTGATGTACTTAATTGTAGAAGAGTTTAGCCTCATTACAGGATATATTAATTAAGTAGAATACAAACCAAATTCATGATAAACTATATATTATGTGCTATGATACTTGCACAAACTTGGAGACCTAAAAGGTAAAGAGCTGACAGAAAGAAGTTAGTCCAACAAGCATAAAAGGGAAAAGTGCTAACAATACATGCAACAAACAACAAAGTAAAATAAAACTTAGCCAAAATGCTGCATAAGGAATATTTGTGAATTGAAAAGTCACAGTTGAAATATTAAAGTATCATGATAGCAGTCTTAACTAGCCAAGCCATACAAGAGAATAAGAAGAAACTAGTATGGTTAAAGAATTGCAAACAGCATTACAACTATGAGAAACCAACAGCATTGTCTGAAGTTCTAGAAATACACCTCCAAAGATGCAAAATGTCAATTAACTAAAATCCATTAAGGGCCATCAAAGCTCCAAGCACATAAAGAAAGCATAGAATTACAAAAGCTCTACATGGTCAAACATTTATTTCCAACATGCAAGTGTACAACTAGAGCGTAGATGACTGATAACATAGAGTTTTACCTCTATTGCGCTTTGGACTGCACTAGCCTCCTCAAACTCCACAAAGCCAAAACAAAACCCTTGAAGCTACATTCCACATGAAGAAAAGATCTTAGATTATAGAATATGCAGATTGGAAAAGAATTCAAAAGCAAGTAAACAAAAGAGTAAAAAAGAAAAGAACCTTGTTGCTTCTAACTTGTATGCCGCTAGGTTTAATACGACCAAACCTCTTGAACTCCTCTTCAAGCTGATCGGGTGTGGCATTCAAAGGCAAACTTTTTATGTATATTGAATGGCCATCAGCTGGAGGGGAAAAAGAAAAGAAAAAAGGTAGAACATGGTATGGTATTGAAAAGGATGCGTTTGAAGTTGATATGGGCCATTATTACCTTCTGCCTCTTGTGCATTGCTGCTTTCACCTGCACTAGAACTGGCAGCAGGAATATCAGGTGCTGTAGCTGGCATGAGAGTAGGGGCTGCCTGACGTTCTGGTTTAGCAAGTGCTGGCCTAGCAGAAGCAGATGTTGGAACTGATAATGGAGCAGCAGCAATGTCTTTCATGACTTTCACCTACATATATTACAATATATAGGAAGATTATGTTTTTAAGCCATTATCTAAATGAATGGATTGAAGCACACATGTGCACACCACATACTGAGTCAACTAAATGCACACATCTAAACCATGTAGTGGGTTGATTAAATTATATTAAGAGATAGATCTATGCTCATAAAACTGTGTATCATTTTATAGGCAAAGAAGAACCATACATGTCAAGCAGCACTTGTATTCTCAACACATTAAATATCCATATGCCATATCCCCACGACAATAAGACTCGATTGTATTCCAAGTTCTTGTAATATGTAAACATGATATAAAACTGCATAAATAAATAATAGCTTCCAGCTTACAATACTCCAAATATGGAAAGAAGCAGCATGTGTTCCCATATATATATATATATATATATATATAGGAAATGCTAGAGAAATTTTGGTATTTATAATGTTTATGTACATACCAGCATGTGTTTGCAGGTTAAAGATGATTGAATAAAGGGTCTTTAATCCATTTCTTCCCATTTAACCTGCCAAACACTAGATTACTTACCAATTTATTCCAAAGATGTATTGGAATTCAGAAAGTTCACAGAGCTACTTTTGCCACCTAACCTAGAGAAAACAATTCCATCATGTATGGTAGAATAGTTTACTCTATAGTGGGTTAGAAGTAAATTGCCCCATTTTCTCCAGCATAACTTTTTCTACAATCAAACACAGCCATAGAGAAACAAACCAGAACTATGACCCCATTGTCCTGGCTACAGTAAATATAACCATGTTTTTATATGTCAAGAGACTGCTTCTAGTTTCAAATGTCTACAGCAGTGCTTAGTCCTATCTCCATAATGCATTCTCTAAATAGTAGCCACTATATATTACTGAGACCTTCGAAAGGAGATAAATTTGTTTCCCAACAGGAGATGATCGGAATTTATTTGGTAAGATGGCAACAAGCATGGAGTTGTACTATTTGGTAAACAAATACCTATGGCATAGTCACTGAATGAAACTCATCTTTCTGAATAAGATTAGTCTGTGGGATCAATACTAGAGACATACAATTTAAAAAGCTGGAATACATAAACGTTAGTTATGGACCAATGCCACTTCAAAACGACTCATTAACCTCACACATATGGTAATTGTGTTAATATCCATTTAACAGTTTATTATATGTACCAATACACTCATATTGACCCATGATCCATTCCGAAGATTCCTTAAGAATAAATATAAGTTGGAACTTTTTGAAACCAAACACCTACAATTGAAGCATATGATTTTTTCGGTGCCTCCTCTTGGATGGTAGAAGCAGTTGCATCAGCCACCGCTGCCTGAGAACTACTTGGCACTTCAACAAACACATCACCTGCAGGTGGCTCCTCTTCAACAACTGAATCCTCTCCACTGTCCGATGGGTTGCACACCTCCTCCTCATTGGCTTCCTCCACTTCCTCTGGCAGTGGCACGTTTTGTTCTGGAACATGTTGCTCCTGCTGTGGAGGGGAATCTGAAAGTAGACAGTATTAGCAACTGATAAATCCAACAACATTCCCCATATATGTTTATGAAAAAGCCATAAAAATCAAACGAATCAAACGTTAGCGATCTGCCAAAACATACCTTGCTCCGATGAAAGAGGGGCACCAGCGCCATTCGCCAAACCCTGGCTTCCCTGTTGGTGCTCGGCCTCTTCAACATACCTGAATATGTCATTCAGAACGAAGAAGCCTTTGTCCTGGGGAGCCAGGAAGAACGACTGGGTGAAGTCCCTTCTAACATTGTCCTTCCCGGTGAGATAACCCGTCACAAGGACGAGCACCCCACCACTGAGCGAATCTTGGGCATCAACTGTCTTGATCTCCGCTCTGTGGAAGTCCATCGAGAGTATCTTCTCGTTGATCGCCTAATGCCAATGCAAATAAGTCGATGAAAAGCAAAGAATTTTCCATCAAGACAGAACTTTCCGGTATCAATCAAGATTCCATTTTCACCTGAAATCTCCCAAACCAAAGGAAAATATAAAAGAGAAGGGAGGGTTAGGTGCGGCTTACTTGCATGGAGGTGACGGAGCTCATGGCGCCATGGGCCTCGGGCCGTCCAAGCTTGCTGCCCTCCTGGTAGAACCGGTAAACCATCGCCGGCGTCTGGTGAAGGATATGGTAGTACTGCTGAACAAAAGCGTTCCCGACCTAATCCAACATCCCAATCAGCCAAAAAGATCCGACCTTTCTCCATATTCTCAAACCACACAATAGAAAAAACAGACACAAAATCCGAAACAACTTCGCATTACCACTTGGGCCGAGGGGGAAGATCCGGCGGCGGCGGCGGCTGTCGTCTGCTCGGCGGCCATCTCAGAGATTTGTACTCTCAGCACCAATCACAAAACACCTCCGAAAGCCAACCAATCGAGTCGGATCACGGCGATCGACGCGGATCACAGCAGGGGAGATCAAAGGACAAGACGGCGAACCGATCGATGTTACCCACCGGAGCTCGATCGAAGATGTATTCGGATCAAGATTCGCGTTCTTCCTTCTGGTCCTCCTTCGAGCTCTGCTAGGGTTTTGGACTTTCGGATCTGGAAGGAAGGGACCGGAGATGTGGGAGGGTGGGAACCCTCGGCTTCGTTTCGTCGTTTATATAATTCTCTGGGTTTTTTTGTCGCCTGTTTTTTTTTTTTTTTTTTTTTTTTTCCCCTTAACTTTTCGTTGCTGTTTTATTGTTTATTTTTTAAAATTCTCGCACTTCTCAAGGAGGTAAAGACCCAACCTGCAACCGCCTACCGAGGCCGGCTCTCGCCCATTGTATCACCGCATGCCCCTCGGCTTTGGGGCAAAGCGGCGAGCACGAGCGAAGTATAGGAGAGCGTACCGCACGTGCCTGCAAATATTTTGTTATGACGGCCGCAGAAAAAAGTTCTGTGCGATCTGTCGTTGCGCCGTCCGTTAAACGGCCACGGGAGGATGGGGACGGCGGATTCCGTGCCGGTGTTGACATACGAAATTTTAACGCACGTGCGATTTAACGAGGCCCATGGGAATCGAGTGGAGCCGCGGTACGGTGACTCGCGGTTGGTTTTAGTCTCAGCGCGTCATGTCCCGATGTTTTGTGTGGGGGCCCACTTGCTGGGATGCGTGCCACGGATTGAGGCGGATCTAAGCCTGGACCGAAGGATACGGTCGAGGGTACGTGGGAAACCGATCCTCCTCAGCTCCGCGTTGCGTTTCCCTGAACGCTATAGCTTGTCTGTGCATTTTATTTAGGCCTGTTTTGATTTGGAGCCATCAGAACGTCTTTAGGCGACTTCAAGTCAGTAATTATGCAAAATAGCTATCTACTAATAACTGCACCAAATGCTAATCTTAAAAAATTATTCATAATTTTTTTACTTAACAAGTGATATGCACACATATATCACTTTTATTACACTAGATAGACAGTATGCTTAGTAGCCAACTGAGCTACAAGTTAGAAGTTACATTATGTTAAGCTTGAAATGAAGAAGAAGATAAAGAAGGAATATCTGGATGATAGGCAAATTCTCTAATCTAAAATTTAAATTGATTAAGATAAATTTTAGAGCTTTGACCTGGAACTTAAGAGTTCTATTTGTATTGGAAGAATATAGATTGAGTTGAAATCTTTTGTTAGCCTTTTTTTTTTTTTTAGTAATTTTTAAGGATTTAAACCTTGATCTCATCTAAAAGCTAGGTCCTCCGAATGCCAATCTACTAGTAATAATTATTAGTGGATTGAGATATTGCCTTAAATGATATTGTTTGACAGATTATTGTTTTTCATTGCTTAAATCATTTTGGAAAAAGATAAGTTTTAATATATAGACATGAGTTTTGTAAAATAATAGTTAACGTTCAAATTGGTCATTTTAAGCCATGGATGTCAACTTACAGGTTGGTATGGGTCAGAGAGTTTTAACTTGATGCCATAATGAGCAAGATATAGGATAGGGTCCTATATATTATTGTCCTATGTTTACCTAGCCAAGACTAGTTTGACTTATTATCTATCTTAAGTAAAGGTAGACTAATCCAATATATAAGTCCAATGATGCATATGTTGAAATTTTCAAGCTATGATTTGTCGGTTATAATGATTTCAAGGATATATTGTATTATGCATATTAAAGTATGGTATATGCAAGATGCACATCATATTGTAATGTGAGGATGCATATAGTTTATATGGTAGAGTAGACATATAATTCAATATCTACGTTATTAACTAGTCATTGTTATGCAATAAGAATGTTAGTTATAATTTGTTGTTTTCATTATTTATCTAATTAGAATAATATGTTTAGATTATTCAATTTTAAGTAGTAAAAATAATCATATAATATCAATATTTTGGTACTCTCATATAGAGTTATAATTTCATGAGAAAAGGTGTAAGCATTATTTTATTGTTAGAAGATAGTGGATATTATTTCTACTCTGACATCTCATAGCATTGGAAGAGATCTACTATTAGTTCATTAACTTTACATAAACATAGGTAAAAGCTAAAATTTGTTAAAATTAAGGCATATGCAATATAGCTTAACTCGAATTTAGTAGGAGTTGCCATTATAGAACTCTTTATCAAACAAATTTAGTGCCAATAAAAAGTTATTTTGTCACTCAAATTGATTGGATAAAAATTAGTATATCTATATTAATAACTTTTATCTACCATTATTGACCAAAAGTAAAGTTTCATCTATTTAACTTAAAAACTATATTGAAGGTGCCAATATCAAGTTTCTAGTCTCTTGATAGTTGTACAAGAGGCAAGTTTAAACCCCACACATGCCTTCACTAAATTTTAAGAGGATTTAGAGAAATATATGTGGGGAAAGGCCTCCATCATGTGCTCTCATTATCCACATGCCTCTTTTAATTTTTAATTAAAAAAATAAAACATATTTCAAAATAATGCATAATAACTATAATTCCTTTTTCAATTTGAAATATCTCTTAATTGAATCATGTCAACACATAGTATTCAATTTTGAGATTGTGAAAGATAGATTACCATGGTAAAATGGAGTTGGATTATTTAGATATTTTAATTTTTTTCTAAAAAAGGAGTTGGATCGAGATTCATTTGAAGATTTAAAAAATTTTTATTTTGGATCCAAATAGATTTAGCCCAATGCAAAATCAAACCTTTAATAACTTACTATATTTTTTTTATCTCTAATACAAAGTTAAAAACTTTAATAATTCAATATAAATCTTTTTCTCTTCTCTCTCTCTCCCACCTCCTCACCAACAACCACCCCTCCTTCCCCCCCCCCCCCCCCCCTCCCCTTAACCAACACACACACACACAAAATGGATAGAAGAGATAAATAACTTATCCTTAATTTTGGAGAAAAGGTGAAGGAAATAAAAGAAAGAAAATATCATTCATGTAACTCAAGCCCGAATTCATCCTTTTCTTAACTTTCTTTATGTTATACCATCATAAATTTAAAGAAAAATCAAATAACATATAAAGAAAATCATCCATTTGCCAATTTAGATTCAAATCTCTCTCAATAAAGAACCCATTTGAAATTGTTTGAGTTTGATTGGATTCTACCAAGCCTAACCTAATAAACGAAATAAAAAATCTTATTTTAACCTAACCATACCCTAAGTTGCAAAACAAAATATAAATTGAATTCAAATCCAAAATCTTTCTTTATATAATCCTATTTAGTCTAACCTAAATGTACAATCCCAATCAGATATAAGGCAACACTTATGTTGCTTTATTTAAATTTTATTTTTTACTTTATTTTTATTGAGCAATATTATGGTAATATATCACTATTAGGTTTAAATCCCAAACCTCTTCCGAGAGTGAGCCCTCAAAAGATAAGTGCCTTTTTATTCTAATTTTACAAGATTTTCTTTTATACATATCAATAACTAAAATCTCTTAACTTTATTTTTATAATATATACACTTTATTTTTATAATATATACTTTTTAAGTTTCCTCCCTCTACATAATAATGGTATTTTGCTTGTATGATTATAACATGATAGGAAAAGGTAAGTTTTCCTATCTCTAAGATATTTGTTTCTCTTGTTTAATTTTTGTTTATCTTAAGCAAAGTTATCTTTGTTGTTTTCCTTTCTTTATTACTAACTTATGGTGAGACTCTATTTTCATAAATCCTCACTCTTATTATCATTCCCCCTTATTGTATTTATTATAATTTAATCTTATCTTATAGTAAAGGTATTTTGCTAGTATAAATCTAGTGGAACACAACTCGAAATTAAATAGAAAATATGACACCTTCTAACTTTATATATCTCTCACTTATGTAGCCCCGCTTTTATTCTCTTAGTGGTTGGATCTCTATACCACAATTCATTTTTTTAATGAGACTTTCTCACTCATTTATCCTACTTTTCTCCTACCTAAACTAGTTTGAGAAAGATATAGTATTAATAAATTAGAATTTTGATGGACTAATTATGCTATTTCTTTTGTTCTAGTCATCTAATGGTTAATAAAATGACAAGGGTGGCATAAGAATTATTATTTGAATGAATAAACTTTATTAGAAACAATAAGATTTAATTATATCTATTTTGATTGTAATTTCTTAAAATTTAATGCTAGGCTAATGAGCACCTATCTTTATTTATTGATGTGAGAAAAAGTTTAAGAAAATGATTAAATATATTTCCACAGAAAAATTATACAGATTACTTAAGGGTGATACTTGAAGATATAAGGGTTGTCTCATCTTTTTTCCAATGGATAGTTGGAGATAGAGGTGGTATTTTTATTTTGATTGATTTCTAAATGACGCAAATTGAAATTAAGCTAGGTCCAAAAATAAAATATCAAAGCTCAAGAATTTAATATTGAGGATGAATAGTGTAGTTAGAGTTCAACCAAAGATGTACTAGCTGCTGTTAAAAGACTTCCGATGACAATATCCTAACACCACAAAGATTTCGAGGCTTATTTTGAAATAGACTCAAAATCCTAGAGAATTGAAGGTAACTCTATTTACCAACAAATCATTTGATAGCACTATGACTAGTATTAAATCAATTAACTCTAGATTGGTCATTGTTCGAATTAATTTTCTTCTAGAAAACCAAGAGTGGCAAGATAGCTTAACTAGCTTTGAACTTGATTTTCTTGTTATTCAAATTCTAATGGCACTTAGACATCATTAACTTTGTAAGGGATACAAGGCATATAAATACGCTCTTTTATACTTAATTTTGAACATCAAAAAATAATAAAGCTTCTTTTATTGGGTGCACTCTAGTGCTCTCTTTTTACATAATAGATTTTATACATCCCACATGGATTTTAAAGAATAACAATATAACTGCTTGGTGGAGTCATTAGTTATAGAGTATTATAAAAGTATTAGTAAGTAATCTTTACCAATAATAAGGCTCTCTTAGTGGTAAAGTAGGAGGTGATGGTTATTCTTCTTTCTTCTCTCTAACATTAAGATCCTAAGTTTCTAGATCTTTAAATAGATAATTACTTTTAAAATTCTAGGATTATGCTCCATTTGGTTGAGCTATCACATTCTTTTTTTTAAAAAAAAAAAAGAAGCAAGAATTTTTTTTTTTTAACTTTTGATGAAAAATATATTTGGTAGTCACCTCCCCTCGTCCCAATAGAAAATAAAGGACATGTTTGGTAAGCAGTAGCTATATTTTCTATATTACTCTCTAAGATATATTCATTTACTATAATACCTACAATGAGTATATATATCATGATTCACAAGTTCAAATTGAAAACTCAATTACTACTAAAATATTTGAAAATATATCATTGTCATAATATATGTCCATATAAAAGTAAAAATATCAATTCAAATGAAACATCAAATATCATTCCTATTCTCTCTGTTACATACTATTTGCTATGTTATCTCGAATTTGATTTATTTAGGGCATTTGTTTTTATTACACATTTACTTGAACTGTCTTCTTTAATATGCTGCCTTCTTGAAGTTTTATGTTACCATCTACTATAATATTTTTTTCCTTGTATTCTTGAAATAAATGTTATTGCAGAATATATTTTTATAAAAATTATACGCAGCATAACATGTGGTTACAATATAACATTACATGCATAGTTTATAGGGAGGCATATGTTGAAGAACTAGAATTGAGCTTTTAGTATTTTAAAGAGAGGCGCAGTAATATTGCACAAGAATGAGTGTCAATAGTTAAATAGCTTATCTATTTTTATAGAATTCCACCCTACTCTCTTATAATTACTAAGATGATATCTTTCCCCGTAATATGGAGATAAAAAGCCCAACATGTTAGGGTATCTTGAATCAACGAGTAGAATTTTCCTATTTCAAGAATAAATAAATTGCTTTACTAAAGTATTTATATAATTAAAGAAAATTATTAATAGATATTATTGAATTACCTTCAGAGAATAAAGGAAATTTGCATTTTAGATTTGTTACACATTCCTAAAAAAAAAATTAGAATCACCTACGGTTCCTTCCAATAAAGCATATATTAAATGCCCAAGCAACTTTAATTTTGTGTAGGTTGCATCATCTTCCTGTAATGAAATTTGCTTATCCACTAGCACACATGCATGAATATATGTCATATCTATAGCTGCAATATAGTTTTGTATCATGTAGAGGTATAAAATATTATTCATAGTAAAAATTTATAAAATTATTGATTAAAATAAGTTACTTTAAAATATAGATAATATTTGGGATTAAATCCAATCTCAAGTGCAATTGCATCAAAAGAAGGAGACACTATTAACTCCTTTTCAAGGCAATATATTGGTTTAAAAACTTTACTAAAGTGCCGAGATGTGATTTCCCTTAAGTATTAAAACCTTTCTATTATAACTCGATCTCACTCATCATAAGGTATTATCATTAAAAATATTATAGCCTGCTTCTTAATAGACAAAAATTTCAAAGTTCTTTTGTCCTTCAATATGTGGCAAAAATCTAAAAAATATTAGGGTCCATGCCTTGTCAAATAAGAAGTTTTGCAAGATTGATTGCACAAATACTTTTCATAATATTTAATGATAGATATAACCAATAGCATCTCTTATGATTCACTATAATCAAACTCATTGGATGAATTTAAGTCATAGTTAGTAGATACAATATCTCTAACTTGTATACCTGATTTATGAAACATAATTTTAAAAATTAGCAACAATTACATAGCTAAAAAGAAAAATTATGGTGCCGAAACTTTCCACCAAAATTTTCACCAATTTTAAAGATTTTTTTTATATTTTCAATGATGATTAATATCATTACAGATATATTAAATTTTTCATAAATATTTCCGATAGTTCAAAACTTATCAAAAAGATTGTACTCTTTTTTTTTTTTTTTTGAGACCGGTAAATTGCTTTAAAAAATAAGTATATTTTTTTCAAAAGGAATTTGTTATTATTATGCCAAAATTTTTATTATTATTATAGATATATTAAATTTTTTATAGTTATTTCTGACAAGAAAAAAAAAATTATTAGATTAAAAAAAATTTATTAGATAAAAAAAAAAATTTGCCGAGAATTTTTTCTGCCCCCGAAGAGGTTAGTGATGACCACTTTTGCTGCAGTGAATATCTCGTTAGCCGATCTTCTCGGCTGAAGTTCCTCGCCTAGCAGCAGCACCCGGCACCCCACCGACAAGGTTGCAGCCGGTCACCGATGTACCGCCAACAGCACCCTCATCGCGCTGTCGTCTGTCAAGATATCCTCCGGCACTGGTGAGGAGCCACTTGAAGCTACGACCACTACCTAAGAAGCTCTGATTTTTGACGAAGAGAGGGGAACCGGTTCCCCTTTCTTCTCCAGCGCCGACTGGAGGTGGCCGAGCTTCTTCTTCGGCAAGACTTTAGGATCATCATCGAACTGGTCGCGGTTTGCAGCCGCCCCCCCAAGCCAGGTGCTCGGTTTCGATCACCCATTCAAAAAAAAAAAAAACCCTAGTCAAGATCTTGTGACACCGGGACCTCGTGATGAAACTCCGATTCCGATTCCTTCATCATCGATCACCATGGAGAGAGTCTTACGAAGTCGCGTTAGATCGGGCCGGTTGGGATGCGCTTTGTGAGGGCGACCTCCGCCTTTTTGGAGCCACCTCTAGTGGCTCGCCGCGCCGCCGCCTCCACCTCCGCCTAGCCCCTCGCCAGACTTCTTCCGGTAGCCAGGGCCCTCGCCAGCCCCCTTGCTCCGCTGACCGGAAGGGCTGGCTTCAGGAAACCGTCACCCCCGGGATGATCAACAGGGAAATGGGGGAATCGTGCGTCCCCTGGTCTCTTGCTCCAAAATCCGCACTGCTTCGAGATCCATACAGAAACTCTAGGATTAGTGTAGTTCTATGCAGCCCCAGGTTCAAGGAACCCAGACTAGAAGGAACGCAAATTTGTACCTAAGAGAGAAAGGTAACATGGTTCACTCTCATAACCGGCGTCTACACGGCAAACGCTAGACTAACTTCATTGATATATATATATATATAAACCCGACTTTCTCGCGAACTGTATACTCTTTTATGGCCAATAGAATCTCTCTAAATTTGATAGTTAAAATGCTTTAAAACAGTATTTTTTGAAAGAAAAAAATTTATAATATTTTACATAGATAAAAATTTATATTCTTTGTATTTATGAAAATATATCATATTATTTCATATAAGGCTGCATATCAATTAGACTCTATATATTCATATGGAACTTATGCATACCAAGTCAAAATTTAACAAACACCAATACTGAACAGGGCCTAAATAAATTCTTTTGGATCCATAAGATTTCAAGGTTTTGATTGATCGATCTTATATTGAGATGCTAAGCAAATTTAATTGTTTGATGATATATTACTTTACTTGGATTCTTGAGTCTTTTAGGAAAGCTTTTTTCTTAATGATTTAGTTTACTATTTCCAACATTAGATAGATTTTCTACCAAATTTACAACATGATGCATAAGGATCATACTAAGTTTTTGATTAATAATTATTTTTAAATGCTATTTGCTATAAAGGTTTCTAGATAAGATTCAAAAGCAGAACAAAAATTGCAACACCACCGTAAAAAGGGCCTTGCATTTAGGATAATATAATAAAGTACAAAGTTTAATACGATATATAACTCAATAAGTCAATTAGTATAAGAATGAAAAAATTCTACACAATTAAGTTATATACACCAAATATTTTTTCACAAAAAAATATTATTTATAATAGCAACAACAAAAAGTCATCCTATCATTATTTAAATTTTGTGCTGCATTTACTATAATAAACTAATTTATTGTGAAGTAAAACAATGATATTGTGCCTTCTATTCCGTCTCTTCCATTTTCTCTTTTATTTAATCCTCACATACCTGCAATAATAGAATTCTAAATAGCGCAAGCACTTTTTCCCTCATGCACTCTCTTTGCCTTAGATTGATTTATATCATGATGATAAGTATTTTTTAAAATTTTTAAGATATATAAAATAATAATTATTATAATAATTTGTGCATTGTACGGGCATTATATATATATATATATATATATATATATATATATAAAGCAGAGCAGATAGAAAATTTCTTCCTGCTTCCGCGTGATGCTTCACAAGAAAAAAATAAGAGACGAAACCGTATAGAGCTAGAAAGAAAAGATCGTATTAAATGCCAGGTTTAAATTAGCGTTTCTCTCTTTTGCGATTAGATGATATTTTATGATATTTAATACTACATCATCACTGCACTTCATGCCAAAATAATATTAAACCATCATAATATAAGTTCTACTTTTGAATATAATTGTCCTCCATGACACCCCGCAATAGAGTTAGGCACGGAACTGTGATGTCGTGAATCAAAAGGCAGCATCAACCATCAAGGAAGTCTTTAAACCCTCCTCCAAAGGTATCGAGCAAAGAGGTAGTTTCTCCCCCTCCTCCGGCCACCATCCCCACTGACCAAGTTGGATCTATTCACCCGCTAACATTGATTAAATTGTTTTTTTTTTTTATTCTTTTCCGATTTTTATTTTTAGAAGCAGAGGGGAAGGGAGGCAAAGGTAGAGGGGAATGAGGCATCGTAGATAACGTCAGTGGAGCGCTTCCCAGTGGAGACATCGAACGATTGCAGCGGGTTGATGGGGTGGCGACGGAGAAGGAGAGGAAGCGTGCATTTGATAGGATTCTTTAATTTTTAATTTTTTTTAAAAATTTATAATATTTTTTTAATTTAAAAAATTTAATTATTAATTTTTTTTAATCATATATAATACTTTATTTCTTTAATTATGCAATAATTTTATTAGAAGATCTATGTTACAATTATATTTAGCTTTCCTAGGTTTTATCCTATAAATATGTAATAGTCCCTCTAATTTATTACGGTGAAATAATATTGTTGGTTTGTTTTCTTTCGAAGCTCAATCCTTCGTTTGGCCCTCTCAAAGCGGTTATCTTGGTGCGTGATTCCCTCGAAGCGATCATTATTATCCCAAATCTCTTGTTATATCTATCGTTGCGATCGAGTTTTGCAACCGCATCGTAGTGGCGGTGGCCACGGTGGTTGCGATTAAGATAAAAGCGGCAGCAACGGATGTGGCGGTGAGGGTGATGAGGCTAACGGGATTTGTGATGATAATAATTCCGATCCACTTGAAAACGGAGTTTAAGATTTTTTTTTTTTTTTCTTTTTCCTCTTTTGTTATCACATGTCTAACTATATTAAATAAATTTTAAATCATAATATCTTTTTCTTGTTTTATTAATATTAGAATTTTCTTATATGTTATAACTATCTACCTTCTTACGAGTACTTCCTTTCCTTTTCTACCCGTGATTTCTTCCCATCGCTTCTGGAAAAGAGAATCCCTCATTCCCTGTTTCCTTTCTTTCTTGTAGTATGGCTCCCTTTTCCTTTCTGCTTGCCATCTGAAAAGAAAAAGACAAAAAAAAAAAAAAATTTACAGAGAGAGAGCGTGCGCATAAGTGAGGAAGGGGAGATGTTGTAGAATTATTTTTCCTCTTAAATAATGGGTGAACAAGCTATCTCCATCCCGACTCTTAGGCAAATGAGACTTTGTTGCTGGGCTAATTTTTGATTAAGGTGAGCTCCACTTTTTGCTCTTCAACTTCATGTAGCAGGATTGTATTTGCAAAGGCTGAGATGCATAGGATTAGAATTCGGTTACTTGATATATTTATGTTATATTTTGATGCAACTGAAAATTTGGAGCATGCTGAAAATCAATTGGCTCATACACATTTAGGTTCTTTCCTTTTGCCTTCATAATGAAAAAAAAGGTCAGTTCGCATAATTCTTACAATGGATATTGGTTCGGTGCATGATGGTTAGCTGCTGCAGCTTCTTCTTCTTCTTTTTTTATTTATTTATTTTTTATAACATGGACCTTACCTTCTCTTCTTACGTTTATGTCATATTTTAATGCAGCGGAAAAAATGGAGCACGCTGAAAATCAATTGGCTCGTACCCACTTGGGTTCCTTTCTTTTGCCCTTGCACCCTCGAAAGGCCGGTTCACAGAGTTCTTACAATAGATGTTGGTTCAGTGTATAATGATTGGCTTTTTTTTTTTCAATATTTAATGTAGATTTTAATTATATAATATTTAAAAATAATTTTATATTGAATTTAAAAAATTTTAATTATAAACTGCTATCAATTAACCGATACTCGCTTTTTTAAAACCATATAAATTTTTAAGGCCATATGAATTTTTTAGTATCAGAGGCGGTCTGATTAGTCTAAATGTATAGCTAGTGAACATAAGGAAAAAGCTATCTATGACAAGAGACGGTGATAGCGTACCGAAAAGATTTTGACTAGATAATGGCTCAAGTACATTGAATGAGCCTATAGCTTAAATTCATCCACTGCCAATTAATTTTTCCTAATTTTTTTACTTTGACTAAGAGATACTCTCAGATTAATTATCTTGTCACAAATTACTTTTGATGGATGCACTAATAGATTAATTACATCAAATTGATGGCTAAAAAAAAATCCATCAAATTATGTTAATCCTAACTAAAAAAAATTATTTTATTTAGATTCCATTTGGATTATTTATAATATTTAATTTTTTAATCTTATTTTTATTTTTTAAATTTGAGTCAAAAAGCGTATATATTTTTGCCTCTTTGTTGGGCTCGGTGGCCAAACCTGATCCATGATCAGCTCTCATCACGCATACTTGTACCTGATCCGATACGGTGGGTCCGTATAGGAACAACCACCGTATAATCTAATTTCAAATTGAGATCCAACGGACAGAAAGCAAGAAGCGCATCGAATTCTCGGTGGGGGAGGGTCTCAGCTGGTGCTGAAAAATAATGCTACGGAACCCAATAATGTACCCAAATGTCATTCCACGTGACATGAGACGGTATGTTTTGCGCAATTAAAATTCTGAATTAAGCCGATCATATCGTGCCCGATGATATTGTTCCTTGGTTTTGGGACGAGAATTGGGCTTCGCAGCACTAGTGTCGTTGTGTTGGTACGGAGGGTGGGGACCCGGGGACTCCGAGCCTCTCGTCTCAAACCGCATACGGCCGGGACTAGGCTCCTCATGTAACGGCAATGCGGTTGCCTCTCTTCCCCTGTTCCCCTCCTCCTCGTCGCCAAGCTCCGACCTCCTCAGCCCGCCGCCGCTCGCCTCCACCACCAGCCGACGATCCCTCGCGCGACTTCAATCGTTTCGGCGGGCATCTGAGAACGCTCCGAATCTCGGCAATCGGATGGCGCCTAATGTGGAAAGAAACTGGTGCGAGTAATGAGTTACTACTCTTGGTTGTTTGATTTCTAGATGTTGTTTTCGTGGTTTAGTGGCTAGGGATTGGGTTTCGGGGCATATAGATTGGATTTCGGCCATGGTGATGTCATCCGATAACATCCGTGGCTTGGCCTTGGCCCTCTCCTCGAGTGTTTTTATCGGTTCGAGCTTTATTTTCAAGAAGCAAGGGTTGAAGAAGGCCGGCATTACTGGAGTTAGAGCAGGTTTGAGTCTCTTTTCGTGGCCGTTTATTTTAGTTTTCTTTTTTTTTTTTACCATCTTTATATTGCTGATTTTGTAATGATTCGTATTAAAAGTTGTTAGTTTTCTTTGCCTTTTTCTGTCCTTTTTTTCGCTGATTTAGTCATGATTTGTGTTAGAAATTGTATTTTAGGTTTCTTTGCTTTCATCATCTTTATTTTGCTGATTTAGTCATGATTTGTATTAAAAATTGTGTTTCTGTTGCATTGATACGAGATATAAATCCTTCTGAAGGTTAAAAATTTGATTTACCTTGAAGAATGAGATTCGGGGAGATCTTTGGTTGTTCTGAGCTGCAATGTGTTGTTATTTCCCCTTTTTTTTTTTTTTTTTTTCAGGGTCTGGAGGTCACTCATACTTGTATGAACCTTTGTGGTGGTTCGGAATGATTACTAGTAAGTACTACGTTGGAACTTGATTTCTCTCTACTACGTATTCTAGGATGGTAATGTTCCGAACCCTTTCCTTTTCTTTTTCTTGTTCTGTTATGTGTATTTGGTGTGAAATACATATACTATGTGCATTTGTGGTGGTGTAGGTTCTGACCAAACACAAAAGAGTTTTTTTTTTTTTGTTATTGTTTTTTGGTCTCAACCAGGATTATGTTTTGAGTTCAGTTTCCTTATTATTACTATTCTTGGAGGTGTTATGTGGATGATACAGGGATGAATAACTTAGATTGGTTTCTTTCAGATGCTGTATTTGATATATCTTCTAAGATGGTTCATACTCTTTAATGGGATGGACACTTTCCCTCTCTCAAAGGGTGTTGATTCGAGAAAATTTTTGTTGGCAGTCAAGCCATACAAAATTTATATTCTTTATTGTCCAATGGGACATTGGGATGTGCAGAACTTTTATGCCTCTGAAAACTTAGTTTCTTCAAAAGATTAGGAATTCAGATCATGTTCTTCCAGGATATAACTGCTTGCCATTTCTTAGTGGCGCTTCAGTCCAAAAGACCAGTGCCTTAGGGATAGATTTATTTTGGGTGTCAAATGGTTTGGATGATGAATAAACATAAGGCAATTTAATTGTTGTAACTATTTCAATGCTTGATTTACTTTTTAATCTAGAACCATGAGAAAATGATTTTTTTCTTTTCTTGGCCCATTAGACAAAACTGAGCATGCAAGCTATTGATTTGATTCTTTTCGGATGACTTTGTCTTTGCATCCCAACAATTCATCATTGAATGCATGCTGCTTGTAGAGATTCTTCCAAATTTGCTAAATGGTGCTGGCCTCTTCAAGTTTGAGTTCAAGATGCTCTGCACTCCACCTACCACATTACAGAATATGGCATAAACTAAAGTTGTATTCTAAACCTCATATGTTTAATGCTATATCAGCATGGAACTTTCTTGGCCTGAATAGATATTGAAATTTCAATTTCATAAATAAGATTTTCAACTATCACTGCTGATTGCAAGTTTTAGTGGCATCATGCTCAATGTATTCATGACTCTGTATTCTTTCTGAATAGAAAATTATGAGTGAAGACTGCTGGTTGAGCATTGCACAAGACTGCTCCATTTCTAACTCATGATAGGCCACATTTGATCATGAATGCCTTTTGATACATTAGGAAGACTTAAGGCAGTACAGTGATTCTTGAGTAGGCATCACCTTCTAGATCCTCATCATTCCTTCCTTATGAGACTATAAGAGATGCACTAGTTTTTCCATAGCTGTATTCAGTTTTCCATAGGGCAGCCCTATAAAACATTTACAGTGAACGTATCATCCAGGACTAGTTCAACATGGCTCTCACCTTTAGAAGTCCATCGCCACCCCACTCTATTATCCAAAGGATACAATGATTGTTAAGCATAGAGTTTATGATCACATGAAGTTTTAAGATGATATATAGATGAGAAGAATGTTCTCTTTAAAACAAACTATTATTCAAGAAAACAAGGATGAAATGCCTCAAAGGGTGAAGGACTTTTGAAAGACAAAGTTAAGAATTCATAATGCGCATCATGCAAACCTAAGCTGTTTTAGGCATATCAATTCCATGGACTTTGGTTTGGTCAAAAACTGACTTGATATAAGGCCTAATAAATAAAAAATTTTAAGGACATTATTCTTAAGGTTTAAGATGGCTTTTTCAATTTGAAAGACAATGCAAGAATTCATAATGCTCATCCTGCGAACCTGGGCTGTTTTTGTAGTATCTGTTCTGTGGACTTTGGTTTGGTTAAACACTGACTTGATATATTAGGACTTATAGATTAGTATTTTAAGCTGCTTTATAAATCACGTCTGGCAACTGGTATAAGATGGATGAGTTTTTGTAATCTAGATATCTAATTTCACAAAAAAGTCATAACTAGGGATTAAAAATCATAGAATACAATCTGGATTTTTTTACTGGAATTTGATTCTTACAGGGTTTAGATCCTTTCCAAATCCTGCTATAGGAAATTTCTTGAATAGTGGCACTTCATGGTGTTGATTGGATAGGCCTTAGTGTAACTCCTAGTCTCGATCTGATACAGCCATGTGCATTCTGTTTAAATGGAGTAGGAGAGACATAATTTGATCGCATCTGATTTTACTTTATTTATTCCTGACCTGAGACATAATTTGTGAATGGTGATATCTCAATTCTAAAATTGTATAGAAAGAAGACAACACTGAGAAAAGAGGAGATTCTTCATCCTTTTGAACAATAAGCAAGTGATCATGAATTCAACAAATTCTGAAGCAACACCAATAAAAAGCCAAAGTGGTAAGGGCTCACACAAAGGACCATGTTGGGGGAAGGTGATGGATTTTGGGGCCCTATCCTTGTTGAAGTGGATCTTATATAGATGACAAGCTTGACAATGAGCTAATGCACATAGAAGGGGCCGATGTCATTAAATTTTTAGCATGCTTTATTGTAGAGATGCAGATTTATTTTCAATTTAATCCCTTATTTGCTGTTTCACGGTTTTTACTTTCTATTTTGGAGTCTCTTTTATTAATACGGTAAGATTATGTCATCCAATCTCTAGATTGAAGGGCTTAGAATAATATATCATGTGCCCATGCAGGGTCCCACATCATCGTCGGGTTAAAATTATGTGGCCCTTACTGGTCCAGCTACAAAGAAAAGAGACAGAAGAAAGAGGGACACATTGACTGCCCTGCTTCTTGTCTTAGGTGTCTATATGGATATGCCCCATCCTTTCTCACTCTGAGAAACCTAAGCGGCTTCCTACTCTTATGGTCATTTTGAGAATTAAAATTAACTTTCTTGGTTAGAGGTTTGTTATTTAAGTATTACAATCATATGGCAACAAGAAATGATGATTATTAGATAGATTTGAAGTCCTGTTCCTCTCTGTTGCACATCAAATCTCTCCAATCTTCTCTCCTCTACCAATTTTCTCTTCCTAATCTCCATTCTTATCTTTTTCTCACACATGAAAGCGAAAATATTGGTCTTCCTTATGATTTATAGCCTCATTGAGCGAAGCTGTTGGTATAGGAAGTCCAAGGACCCTCACATAGGCCCATCAAGGCATCCAGAACATTGGAACCTCGGGCTAAGCCTAGAGCAATGCACATAATGACCCAACCACAAATAGAAAATTTGAAACAATGCACCTGTGGTGTGAGATGTTGATGTCTTGCATCCCAGGGAATTCCTTCTATTTCAAGCTCTCCAACGTTCACTAGCACCAGAGTCAAAGAAGAGATCTGCTCCAGAAAAACTTGGGTGAGTGACGGGTCTATGTCCTGCATATTTGTTGACCTCTACCTTCTATTGGTCTTATTGTTGATCACTAGTGCTAAAGAAGATCCAAAACCTTCACTTTTTTCCATGAATCTATGTTGCCAATGAATTACTAGAAACAGTGTTTCATTAGATATGCAATATACAAGCTTATGTTGGTGGAAACTAGATTTCTTGTATCTTTGATTTATTTTTATTCTTTATTTGTCTACCATATTTGACTCATATTGCAATTTTTTATAGTTCTTATAGATGTTATTTCACTTTTTTATCATTCTCATATACTTTAAAGTTTTGAAAGAAATAGGAAAAGTTTTACAATTTGTGATCCAATTCACAATCCAATCCGATCCAATGAACTTTACGATTATGACTCGATCATGATCTTAACAACATGGAGAACGTGTGTTTGGTTCAAGAGGGAAGGAGTATGTGATAAACAGTCATGAGCTCATACTAGTTAGGTGTTTAGACTTATCTTTCCATCTAATATATTATTTAAAGATTATATTTACTAAAAGATAAGTTTGTACTTTTACATGGCAGTTGATATATAACTCCCATCCTCTATTTTAATGCTTATGTTTTTTCATTTAAAATATATTCTTAGGACTTAGGAGTAAAATTGTTGAAAGGGAGGGGAAACAATTTATCATAATTTGAATTGTGCAGATTGAAATAACCAGGCTGCCTTTAACTAGTCAGCTAAGGTCAAAATGGCTTCTCAACCAGTAGCTTGCCCTGAGGTGCCTAGGCACATGGTAGGTGCCAACCTAGGCATCTAGGCAGCAATTTTTATTAGGGCCTCCAAAAGTGGCAGGTGCCTCAGTAACAGGTCTCCCAAGTGCCTAGTGGGGACTGACTAGGCCATGGCGCTGTTTCCATTCATGATTTGCCTGCTGGAAGCCATAATAAGTCCATTGTCTCCTTAGGAGGAGGAAGCTCCCCCCTTCCCTTCCCACATTTTGTTTTTAGCGTTTTGTTAAACCCTGCTTATACAAGAGCCAGTTTTTCTTCTTTAGAATAAAACTATTGGTCCTCTTCTTGGATGGTGTAACCCCAAGCTACCAAAGGTAGAATTCCTTTGGTCCTTGATGCGACTATATGATAAATTAAAGGGGCACTTTGCTGCCTAATCCTCCTATATATTTTGCTGCATTTTCCCCTTCTTCTATTCAACCATTTGAAAAGCCCTGCTGCACTTTTCCTTCACTTTACCATCAATAGTAAACATCCTTGCATTTAATCTCTTTTATCTAATACAAGCATTGCCAAAGTTAGTCAATCTTTGAAATCATTTGACCCTCCAGCAAACTGCTTAAGTTCTAAGACTGTATATTTCCTTCTTCTTCAGTTCAACTTCAATCTCTCTTGTAAATTCCATTAAAGATTATGATCTCTCTAGTTTGGCTTGCATGAAATTTGAGGTTAGACAGAATTATCAGCAAATTGAACTTTGGATTTTTGCAACTTTAAATCCCATTAATATTTTAATATGCTTACTGTGATATCTTCAAATATGAATTTGTGTATATCAAAGTTTCATCTTTTTGACCATCGTTGAATTTCTATACTCTGTACATGTAGATTCTATAATATTGACCCCTCTGTACGGTTTGTAAATGTGTTACTTGGTCCTTCTAAAATGTGGTACCTGCCGTATGTAATGCAAAAGCCTAGACTCTGGCCGTGCAATGTGTGCATGATTGTCTGTGAAAGAAAGAATTAATGATAGGAGACCAAGCATGGCACATTCCTTTGCTTTTACCACCTCTTGCTACCTCCATATGCAAGTACAGACTATTCAGTTAAATTCTATGAGGTAGAAATGCAAGAAAAATGCACTCCCTTAAATATAGTGCATTTATCAAGTTACATGAATAAATAATTAAAAGTGTTTCTAATGACATGAGAACTGACAGCCATCCATGATTCCTCCCAGGTGCATCACATGTTCCCAATTCTAGTCTTGCAATACTAAACAGATGGGTTCACACAAACACCTATTTGCTAATAAGTTTCACATCACATGTTGTAGGTGATTTTTCCATCAAATTTCCAATTTCAGCTTACAGTTTTCAGGTGCAGTTGCCCCAAAATTATACAGATGATGATGATTTACCATTTCTTAGAAACTTTAATCATAAAAGTTCCAGTCATTAAGAATGTAATTTTACCTATCACTGCTTCTTACTGTATTCAAATAAATTCCAGCTGCAGTGCTGGATGTTTAGAGGAGGTTGTCAGCAAAAAGAACCTTGAATATGTAGAAACATGTTGATTACTACATTTCATCAACCTTTTTTCTGGTGTCTAATGATTAAATGAACCTTTGACATTCAACATCTTTTGTTCTTGAACTTTTTACTTTCATAAAATTCTCCCTCACTGAAAGTTTTGCTTATTTATATTAACTGTCTCTTTTATTTTATAGTGATTGGTGGGGAGGTGGCTAATTTTGCTGCTTATGCATTTGCTCCAGCAATCCTTGTAACTCCTTTGGGAGCTCTGAGCATTATTGTCAGGTGTGGTACTGGATGGCACTAAGAATTTAAAGTACAGAATTGCTTGTCATATTTTCTTACTAAATCACTCATTCATGCAGTGCAGTGCTAGCACATTTTGTCTTGGATGAGAAATTGCACATTTTTGGTATCCTTGGCTGCATTCTTTGTGTTGTGGGTTCAACAACTATTGTTTTGCATGCCCCAAAAGAGAGAGATATTGAATCAGTGAAGGAAGTGTGGAGCCTTGCTACTGAACCAGGTTATCTGACAAACAATAATTCTAACAATTTTTTGTTCACCCTGGGAATCATGGATGTTAATTTTGTTCTGTTCTGAAAATGGCATGTTTTATTCTGAAATCAACTTATGTCTTTTCAGAGAGATCAACTTAAAAATAGTTTTATTTTCCCTCTAAAAGAGACTTGGTCAGTCAAAAAATCTCCTTGACAAGTTTCTTCTTTGATACAATCACATTATGCTCCATATCATGTATCTTTGTAGTCATTTCAAACTACTAATCTTTTATCTACAGGTTTCATTGCCTTCACCTGCGTGGTCATTTTTGTAGTTATTTTCCTAATCGTCCTGTTAGCTCCACGTTATGGCAATACACATATGGTTGTATACATTGGAATTTGCTCAATGATGGGTTCTCTTACGGTATGATAAAAAGTTTCTGAATATAATCCAGGAAAACTTCATGCTCTTTTCATCCCAAATGTTCATTTTGACAGGTAATGAGCGTGAAAGCATTGGCCATTGCCATAAAGTTAACATTTACAGGAACAAATCAATTCATCTATGCTCAGACTTGGCTTTTTGCTGCTGTTGTAGTTACATGTTGTCTCTTGCAGTTGAACTACCTAAACAAGGTAAATTATAATATGTATTTTTGAAAATTCTGTTTTATAAGCATAATGAGGTGTATAAGGCTGAGATTGATTACTAAAATCTAATGCTTTTAATTCTCATAGTGCTTCTGAGAATTACTTGGCCATTCCTGTAAGTCTTTTGAAGCATAATAACTTAGACTATGAGGCTTCAGAGAGCAAAACTCCTTGTGAATTTCTTGTAATCTGGCAGAGAATGATTCCAAAATGTCTTGTCCCTGTTGCCTTGACAATCAGCTAGTTTCTGTTCTGTACTTTTTAATTTGTTTAGGTTATATTGTGTTTACAACAGGAGGCATTTTGCAAAGTTTTCTAATTTCTGCATTTCTCAGAGCATACAAGTCTCTTTTCTTATGCTTAATGCATAATAGTCTCTGAGAAGATCATCACATCACCCTGTCACTTCTTTCTTCTTAGAAACTTGACATGTATGTGCTACGTACTGGAAGGGTAAAATGGTCCCTTTCTAATGAAATATAAGGTGATATTGGAGAATGATGGCTGATTCCATAAGATACCAAATTAGAGCTTTGTAATGTACAAACTTTAGAAGTGCTATTGCTTTAGACAACACCATATCATCTTCATAAGCAGGATAAGTGTAAAACCTGTTGGTAACCGAGGATCTTTTGTGCTCTAAAAGGTAAGGTGCATGCATAAATGCCATAGCACATGCACAGGATTAGTACACATTATAGACGAGAGATACATAGTGAGTTCACTGAGCCTCATTCAAGGAGACATTTAGAAACCTGAGCCATCTTGTCATGCGTAGATCTTGTGTATCCTATAAGATGATTTCTTAGTGCTTAGTGATGATACAAGTTATACAAACCATCAAGCTGTAAATTCTGGTCATTTTGCTGTGAAGTTATGAGTTGATAATAACATTGCTTCTTTCAATTATGCAGGCATTGGACACATTTAATACTGCTGTGGTTTCTCCTGTCTACTATGTGATGTTCACTTTTTTCACTATCTTTGCTAGCATGATCATGTTCAAGGTGATCATCTTATATTACTTTTTTAAACTTCCTCATAAGTTGCATTTAAAATTTATCTTATCTAGTGCCTTTGGTTATCTATATTAGAGAATCTGATCCGGGTTAGTATGGAGTTAAGGTGATCTCTTTTTAATCTCATCTGCTTGAGAACCTTTTCCCAAAAAAATTCCAAATATTTGCAGGCATCTATAATCTCAAATATAGAATGTAAACTTAACCATACATTGTGCTTGTTTAATCATATTGAACTTGTTCTGATATGAGAACAGTTGGAGACAGTTTTTTAATATCTTTTTCCATGTCCTTTATGCAGGTATACTACTTATTGCTGTTTATAATTTATTCATATTTGTGTGGCTGGAAGCTTTGTTAATACAAATCAAATCATGTGTTGGCTTTAGCAATTTGCTTAGTGATATTTGGATCCGTATCATTCATTCTTTTTAATTGTATATTTATGTCACACTAATGGACTAATGTTAAAGTTTGAAGCATCATTTTAAGTACCAAACCATATTGGGTGCTATAGGGTACGTTCCTTGCCTAGTACAGTGTCATACACCCCTGTACTTAAACATTCTGTGTATGTTGATTCCAATAGTGCACCATGTGTTGGTACAAGTGTTTACCATACTGTGTATCATACTAACAAGGTATTGGTATGGGGTTGGTGATCAAAACTCAAAATATTTGAAGATTTTATCTTGATTTAATTTCTTTTGTTAAGGTATAAAATAATGTTTGTATGGATGATAAGCTTTTAATTTGGTTTTCTTTAGAGTCTTCATTATAGATTGGCAATGTTTCTGATTGTGAGCTATGGGATGCCTCAAAATTCTTTCAACATAGCTTTTACTAGGTCTTATTTGCGAGATTTGCTCTTAAAACATTTAAACGAAAAGGTAATGCCATATAGCAAAACCTCCAATGTTAGCAAATTTCATTCTTTCTAAAGATAAGCAGCGTATGGTAGTTGATATCATTGCATCATATATATACTTGTTGTGTTTCCTCTTTATGTATTTTAATTATTTTACATGAGTTTGTGGATGCTTATTGTATAATCCTACATGTGATGTAATTTCTGGCAAGATTCACTACCATCTCCAAAGAAATTATGAGAGGTTTACTAATCTATTATTGGTATCCACCATTGATTGAATCGTCTCCTCTTCATGCTCATACCTTGTTGTAGTTAGCCATTAGAGCCCTTTGGCTAAATTGGTGACTTATTGCTAGTCTGATGTCAAACAAAACAGGGCATTGGAATCCAATGAAAGCACAGAGCTTCTCTTTGTTTTAAGAGGGTTCCTTCTTACTTATATCTCAACTGGTCATGATTCTTATTATTTGATAAAATTTTAACTAGATATTGTTTTAGCCGATCTTTATCATTGAACCCATCAAGAGAGCCAAGGTAATTCATTTATTATTAGATGTACTTAGGTTTTGAGAACATGAGAGACCAGGATGCACAAGTTTTTCAAAATACATACTACGTCCATACTTGATATGTATTGGCCCCTGAAACTCATTGGATACATAAGAATAAGTATCAAAAATTTACATATCGTTTTCTCAAAATTCAGTGTATTAACTTCTTCGCACGCAAAGATAAAATTGTGTACATTTGACCCTTTCCAAACCTCACATTGGCAGGGATCTTGTGCACTGGGATGTTCTTTTCTATCATTAAATTGAAAAGGAGTATGAATTCTTCTATGTGCATTCAACATATACTTAGGAGACTTCTAGAAACGAGGATGAGATCTCTTGTTTCTTCTAATAAAAGTAAAATTTTAATGATGGGCAACATGAATGGTCAGCATTGATTTGCTTGATGTTGATGTTACTGCATGGAGTATGAATTTTGGTTTATAAATTTGAATCATGACTAAATGATGGTTCTTGTATATGATGTTATGTTATAGAGTATTGACTAATTTTCTCAATCCCCAACTTCAATATTGACCCATTTTAGTGCTCAAGTCACAAGTCTACTGTTCAACCATCAGTAAGCTAAATGAATCATTTGAATAACATTAAAACTTAGAAGGATCCATGTCTTAAGTCCACCCATTTTCTCTCTGTTGGAATGATACTCCAATTTTGAATGCACCCCCTTTCTTCTCACATTCCCAACTCTAGTCCATTGTCTCATTAGTCATGGGAGATATTGACTTTCTCTTTTCATCTAGGGATAGAGGGTGCATCGAAAAATACATGAAGCTTCAACAATGTTCCAATGAGCTAGAGAGGAAACATTGCACAAATGGGCTATTTCCTTAATTCCAATTATCAATGATACTTATTCAAGTCAAGAGATTAGATTTTTGGCAAGCCTAACATTACTAGTTGCACGGAGAAGTTAAAAGAAGGGAGACAGTGTTTGAGATCGGAAAACTCCATTGCTATGTAGGTTGAAGGAGACTAGTTCTTAGAAAATCAGTTCCTTTTTTACATAAAAATTTTCCTCATTTTAATTATTGGACTAGGTACTTGAACACTAATTTGATTGGAAATTGATGCAATTGAATCACCTGGCTGAGTGAATCAATTGGATTTTCAACATTTCTTGGCTTATCAAACCCAACATGAAATAATTGGTGGTGGTAAGTTGAGTAGATAAACTCATTTGACTAGCTTGGGTTTTAAAACATTGTTATTGACTATGATATTGCGGTAACTTGTTATATTTTTCATTCATATATGTAATAATATATTTTTTATGGTCAAATCTTGGTCATACTTATAACATGTTCTGTTTTTTTAAGATTTTTCATATCAACATATCTATTTACAGGTGAAGGAGCATTGATAATTTTAAAAATAGTATTTTTTTTGCATTTCATACCTAATATTTTATCCATATTGTGCATAAAGTCGTTCCTTATGTCTAGTTAAAAATTGAACCTGGTAAACTTTTTTTTTTCACAAAATAGACTTAGGGTTAGGTTGATGCTGATAGATCATCTCACAACCATGTTCTTGATTGTTGGTTGGGATTGTTGTAAGTGAGAGTATGAAATTATCCTTATCTTCTTTAGTGTTTTGGGTGGACTTGACTAGAGTGGTGAACACTAGTTCAGCCCACTCCACAAGGTCCTAGTTCATGTGGAGAGTTCCAGATATGCTGTTGCCACCACCCTCCCTCATCACTCATAAGAAGCATCCTCTCCTTAAAAAGTTGTTGTGATGCCGTGATCGTTGACTTTGGCTTTAGCGATAACGTGGTCATCGACATCCTTGCCTAGGCTAGTTATAATGTGGTCATCCATAAGAAGGGTTGGTACCACGTTATTGCTCAGTGGTAGCATAAGCATTAATGGCATTGGTGAGAAGTGGATTCTCATGGCCTTGACTAGAGTTTTGAGGCCTTCTATTCCTTGCTTACAAGATCTAAGCTAGTTGAAGCATATCATATCCTAACCTTGTTTCGCTCTCTCTCTTCCGCTATTTAGTGTTTCCTTTTGCTTTTGTATTGGTTATTTGAGCAATGTGGAAGGTGGAAAGAGGGCAAGGAGGTGGTGGCATTGGTAGTGCCCATGGATCTGATTGGTGATAGCAGATTCAAAGATCACAACTATAGGACAATAAGAACCATGCGCCTAGAAATGGGTTCTATAAATGGTTTGGGGGCATTCCAAGGCGGAGCAATAAAGAAGCTTATAGGTGGTGGACCTCATAATGCTTATTGTGGTGTCTGTGTGGATCGCTCCCAAGATATTTTAACAGTGAGCTAGAGGAGCAAGACTAGTCTCTTAAGCTGCAGTTCGATTTTTAATTAATACTAGACATAGATTAATATTAGCTTTAGCTTCAATTTAGGTTTCTTTTTTCAAGTAAAGGGAGTAGCATGAAGGATGTCAGTTGTTAGTAGATGCACTAGCAATAATGGTGAGGCCAGTATTTGTGGACCTTTGTTGAGAGTAACTAGGGGTAGAATAGGCATCTATCATCTCTAGTAAAGCTAATTAGGGATTATCGTTCATTTGATCAATGTAAGGCTAATAAAAGGGGCTCATTGTGATTTAGATAGATATTTTCTGGGTCCATTTGTAACTATAGATACTTTTTATTATTATTTGTTGATCCCTTTGAAAGCCAGGTTGGTTGGTTTACTCATGTATATTTTTATTATTTTTACTCTAATAGAGCCAAGACAATGGAGGACAATTTTATGTGGTCTTTAGTATATTATGCCCCTTTTGGGACTTATGAGTCTTCTAGAGTTTTAGCTCTTAAAAGTGCTGGATTTTGGTCTCTTGTGGCCTCAAGATTCTCTCACTAATTCATGCTGACATGTAGAACTTTTCAAAGCCTCCATTCATATCTTGATGTCTTTGTTAGGTGAATTAATACCTTTCCTTCAATACTAAACACTTGGTGAAATTTTTGTAGCTTCTCCCTAAAAAAGTGAGTCCTTTATCATTCTTATCCTTCCAAGTTGCGTATTGCTTATTTTTTTCTTGCAATATTTTATTCTTTTTCTCAATTTTGGATTGTAGGACTATTAATTGCCTTCTTATCCACATATAGAGAAAGATTGATTCTAGTCAATTACTGACAACACATTATTGTACAAACCTAAAATAAAGATAAATCAAATCCATACGCTGCTCTCATTTACAAAGTTTGAAATAGAGGATGTATGGACTCCTCCTGAGATGACTCTTATAGAAGTATTATATCTGTTAAGTGGTCTTTCCAATTTGTATCAAAGATGACCATCCCTTTTCTATTGTTAATCATTATGGCAATTTTTGGATTACCTTTCAATGAATATAAATGAAAAAATGCTAATATTTGGTGCAGGCTATTTGAGCTACTAGAACACACACATCTAGATTGTATTTTAATGGATAGTCTTCACATTGTAACTTTTCATACTTATTTATTATACCGACCATGTGGTAACCATAACTTATGTACATTTTCATAATTACAAGTTGATGTTATTGTGCAAACATGCTTTGCTTCCCACAATTGATTATCAAACTTTCATGGTGTTAAAGCAATAATATTTGTTGTATAGCTTTGAGATAACGATGTTAGAGTTTGATGATGTTTTCTCAACAATCAGATAGTTTAACTCTTCAGCATCTTGATTATCTGCTGACCTGGGTGTAACCAGCAAAAGAAAGTTATTTGTATCTTATGGTTTTTGAAAATCACTTAAAGACAACCCTCATACTAAATCTGATTTCTCAATGGTCATAGCTTTAGATCACTGTTTGAATTTGAAGGCTTGATTGTTAGTTGGTCATTCGATCAAGATCATTTCAAAAGATTGTTATTCCAAATCTGGTTCTAAATGATTTAGTTGAACAAATCCAAAGCCGTCCTCCTCCAGTAGTTGACTAGTGCGAGAAGTCACAATTTCAAAATATTCTTCATTTATCTTTTATTAACTAGTACATCTGCTTAATTGTTTATTCTATATTTATTTCACTTCCTGACACAGACAAACAATGAAAAGTTTAGGGATCATTTTATGAAAGCTTTAGTACCTAATTAGGATGCATCATGAAATTTCCTACATATACTTATTTGGGTTCTTGCTTGTTCTTTCACCATGCAGATGTGCATAACAATTATGCATCATTCCATATTTTTGTTTGATAAACTACCATTCAACTACTCGCTTGGATGTTTTCCTTTCCGTAAATCCACCATGAAGAAAGTTCTCGGACAGAATTTATGCTTTATTTTCTGTTGCTTGGGACAAAAACATGGAGCTAGTAGTTCATAGACCTGAGAATCATCTTGATATATTCCACCACTCAATGGAGAACATGCCTGCAGTAATTAGCTTATTTGTTCTGCATCTATTTACTTGCAAGAGGACCACACGTGGGAGCTCTAATCCTTGAGGAACATTAGGGCAATTCCATATATATTATAGAGACTCATGAATTGAATGCGAGACTGAAAGCTTGAATGTTCATAACTGTCTATCAGCCTCATAAGTTTTGTTCCTTCTCAAAGATAATTCCTTTTCTTCTTGCTAATTCCTAAACCAGGTCACATAATTTGGTTGCAGAAAACTTTCAATTGGTGAAGTTTTTTTTGCCTATTTCATTTTGACATGGTGTCATGCCCTCAATAATCTTAACAAGATTAAGATAGTGTTCGCACATCTATTCTCATTTAAGATTGATAGTCAATTTTTTTGTGCGTTCTTTATGCCTCAATGAAGATGGCTTCAATTTTGTCATATGACCAGTGTGCCATTCAAATATTATTGAAGGTGCCAGCTTATCAAGCTGATAAAGTCCCTAGCAGTTGGACCAAGTGGCCAAGGATCGAAGCCCAGCTTCACCTTATGAAATTCCATATGGTCATTGCGTGATTCTAAAAGATCAGACAACATTTTGAGATCAATCATTCCATACTCTACAATGGATTGAAACCATAAGGGTATTAAAATGTTTGAAACATTAGAAGACTTAAAAAGATTCAAAAAGATTCCACAGGGCATAACATATTAGCCGACCCCAATTAGCTTGGGATTAAGGCTTTGTTGTTATTGTATAACCCATATCTACCATTTGAGAGATTAGAAAATATAATTGATTACAATCTACAAGATGCCACCTTAAAACATTAGAAGTTTGCAAAATAATTTAAAATATGAAGTACTTGAAAAGGACATCATATAATGAGACTAAGAATATCTTCTGTTTTGTTTAAGGATTCCCTTCTGATAGCTCCCACAGGTATCTATAAGCCAGCTACCTGATAGTTTCCTTCATGAATACAAAATTTGCTTAGTTAATTCTAGCAATAACTACTGTTTGATGGTGGTTTTCATGTATGATACCTTGGTGTCACCTTTATCTAATTTTTTGAGTGGACTTTTCCAAGAGAAAGTTTCTACTTGTAGCTTTATTTGCATTGATGCCACTTGTTGATCTCTAAAAATGCCACTTGTCGTTGCTATGTTGTATCTATCAGAAGGCATTTTAATCGAGATCAAAATATTGTTTGACTGATCACTTGATAGATTTATCTTGTAAATGCATTTATTATACTTTGTTTTAATGGTTTAAATGTTTAGGTGATTTGGAATTGTTTCTTCGAGCTAGTTTTGTGAAACCTTTAAGGCTTATGCCCTTAGTAAGAGAGAATTCTAGTTATTGTAAAAAGAATTCTGATAAAATACGTCTCCACCTCAAGGAGGAAATGAATTTGTTAAAGTTATTTCAAGAAAATTAATTTTTGTTTTCTACTTAAAGGGTTATCCTGCATCACTCACATCCTATTGGAAGGAGGGAAACTCTAAAGTTTTTCTTGAAAGATTACAACTGTTGATTCAATGAATTATTTCTCTCTTATCCTTTCCAAAGATTGGTTTGTTCTGTACCAAGGAGAGGCATATATTCTTTATATATGGAAAGGGTTGTCCTTTTGCTTACCTTGTAGCTGGTTTGAAAATAAGAGTTATGCAAAAAAAAGTGAGAAAATGAAGATCCATAAATCCATCTCTTGAACAAATTGCATACTTGGAGTCTTGGACTTTTTACTGATACTTCAAAGTAGAGGTGAGATAACTTCTGCTTTGATGAATATTTCTAGGATTGGGAATATCTTCCAAGCCAGTCAGCTGGAAGGAGACTTCTGGATTCAGTTACACCCCCCGGGACTTCATAGGTTTCTCCTGTGGGACTATTTTTACCATTACTCTGTCAGTGTTTCTGGTATTTGCAAGGGACAAATCCTTAGAAAGTTGAACCTACATGTCTGTTTCAACAAATTTACTAGGCCCTGAACAAACTTGCCCCAAGATACCTCTTTACCATCATCATTTATAGGCTATTTGTGATTTCAGCATTTACTCTGATGTTTTTGTACTTTTAAGCATAGTTCCTTCGAAGAACTCTATGTAACAGCAAAGTTTGATAGTCTTCACTATTGAATGAAATTTTTTAAGAGAGTTCTGTTTTAGAATTTTATTAGTTTGATTAATGTGACTTCTGTTAGTTTCACATAGTACAACTGTATTTTGGATTAGTTCAAGTTGTGTCTGATCTTTGACCAAGAACAGAGTTGACAGTGGTTACTGGTAAACTTGTTTACATCTTGGTGGAAGTTTCAGGGAAACCAAATTGAGAAACTGATGTGATTCTTTTGAGAAACTTGTTCCAAAACCTAAACCGGAAAAGAGGATTGTTTTAGAAACCAGACTCCTGAAAGAAGAGTTCTGGAGGAAGGGTCATTACAAGGAGAGGAGAGAGAGAACTGTTGTTGCCACTTGGTGCTGCTTATTATTTACTCCAATCCACCAACCAGAGTTTTCGATGCCAGATGTTTCATACCATAAGGGGAAAGGGAAGGAAGAAAGAATCCATTTCGTTGATTCATTAATATCTTCTATTGATTTTCATATAGGGAGGGATGACATACTCTCAAAACAATTCCTTTATAAATATCCGTAACTAAATCTGTTAACTATTTATCATATTGATTCCAACATGAAAAACTAGTGATAATCCACTTAGAAACTAGTTTCTAAGTGGTCTTTCCATGATTTTTATGTAGCTGTTGCACATGTGTTTTATATGCTAATCCTGTATTAGTGTTTTTCCTTGCTTCATATAATCTCTTGCATCAGTTTCCACTAACAACAACTTTGTTTGTGGCACCTTTAGTTATGCCTTTGTATATTTTAGTCATCATTTGACCTGCATCAAATATATTCCAAGTTGACTTGGTCATGTTGGTAGGCACGGTAGCAAGATCAAAGTCAAGACTGATGTTGTATTTGCTTTTTGATACAGGACTGGGACTCACAGGATGCAACGGATATTGCAACAGAGCTGTGTGGCTTCATAACCATTCTATCAGGGACTTTCCTGCTGCACAAGACGAGGGATATGGGCAACTCAGCCGCCACAGAGCCCGCTATGTTGCGTGAATCCGAACTTCAAGACCGCTAAATATCCACGACATCACGCTTCAAAAATTGCTACTATTCACCAAGTTTGAGCTTTCTGTTTATTCTTTGGGATCTTTGGGATCCCAGCAGTCCTGCTTCCCAGAGTATACAACCCTTTGCACAAGTTCGATCTCAGACACACCAAGAACTTCAGATCTTTGCATGGGGTTCATAATTGGCTGGTGGATGGATACATAGTGAGGCTAGGCTTTCTTCAGGGATCTTGACATGCTTTTATTGTTTTCAAAGGAACATGAGGCACGATTCTTTAAAGATTCCTTGTGAAGGAGGGCTTATACTAGTCATTTGTCGTGCCATTATATATACATAGGCCATTCCATTCTATCAAAAGGGAAAATAAAAACATAAGAAACAAAAAGATAATGTGCTAATGTACGTATGACCTTTTTTTTTTTTTTTTTGGGCTGTAAGGATGAAAAAACATTCAAATTAGCATTCACATCACAGAAAATCTGTTTCATGATTCCATCCGTGCCCTTAAATTGTCATGAATTTAAATTTTCTTTCCAAGATTGACTGATTGATGAATCTAGGTGGATTGGCCGAAGGTTGCCTTTGGATACTTTACTAACCATGAACATTCGTAAGTACCATTGTAATTTTTAAACATTTAATATTATATTTATATTTAATATTAAATATGTAAATATAATATAATATATTAATATTAAATTTAGCATTAATATAATATTTAATATTTTAAAAACTATTATATATATTATAATATATAAATATTAATTTAGAATTATTAATATTTATGACCTTGCATATTAAATTTTTATATTTGAATGATTTATAATGTATATTTAATATTATTTATATTAATACCAACTAGTTTGAAATTAAGGTTTTATTATTGCTGTATCATTTATATTATAAATATTATTTAAAATTTAAATAATATAATGTATACTATATTATTAAATATTTATGTATATTAATATGTAAATTATATAATAATATAGTTAATAATATTTTAATATATATATTATAATATATAACTATATAATATTTTAATTATCATTGATGACCATCATGTGGTCTGTCAAGTGATTATTAACGGTCGTCAAAAAATAGACTTGATTAAAAAACTTACATGAGTTAGGATATCCAATTAAAAAAAATATATAGTATAAAAACTCAATTAAAAATTTCAAATAAATTTATATACTCCTAATATAATTATTTTTATTTTATTTTATTTTATTTATTTTATGAGGGTGATGCTACGGAGCCAATAATGGCACCCACGGCTACTCTATTACTATTATTATCACTATTTTTGCATTACTATTAATATTATTATTAATAGTATTATTACTACTATTGCTATTACAATTATTATTGTTATTATAACTACTATTGCTACCACTATTATTATTATTATTATTGCTACTACTACTATTTATAATACTATTACTGCTGTTATCGTTATTACTCTTTAAACTATCACTACTATTATAGTTATTATCATTACTACATATAAGTTCTAAAGTATTAGAACTTTTAGATGCTTTAAAAATATGGGAATTACAATTTGCCAATACCAAATCAGCTGTAGTAAGATTGATCCATGTATGTGGGAAGCAACTTAAGTGAGCAATAAGATGAAGATGCCTCTATAAGGGCTCAAACCATAAAGCTCTCCATAAGGGCTCAAACCACCATGAAGAAAGGTGCTAATCAGTTGAGCGTATAACAAACTCGGCTCTTAAAAAATTATGTCAACATATGTAAGAAGAAGAGAATGCTTATTCTATTTTAATATATTTAGAAAATAATCATTTTTGATATTTAGAATCGATTATTCAAAAGGAAGGAGAGATTAAGGATGTTATCCATAGAGTTAAAGTAGGTTGGATAAAATAGAAAAGTATATTGGAATATTATGTGATCGTAAAGTACCTACCAAATTGAAGAAAAAATTTTATGGGGTAACCATAAGACCATCTATACTTTATGTCATAGAATGTTGGATATTTAGAAAAATATATGTACATAAGATGAATGTGGCGGAAATAAGAATATAAAGACGGATGTATGGTAATACAAAAAAAGATAGAATAAGAAATGAAATCATTCGTAAAAAGATAGAGATAGCTCTAATTGAGGATAAATTAAAGGAAAGATGTCTTTGATAGTTTGGATATGTACAATGTAGACTTAGAGATGCATCTGTGCGGAAGAGTGGCTTAATACGTATAGAGAAAAAAAAAGGTTGAGGTACACTAAAAATCACATGGAAGGAAATGATAAATAAAGACTTAAAATTTTTGTATCTTCTAAAAAATATAGCTCGTAAACTTCACTTACCGAAAAATTTCACTTACCGTCAAGATGGTCAAGTAATTTTCATTTTTTATGTTATGTTCAAGGAGGAGATTCTGGAGTATGTATCTCGTGGTACCCCATCTATAGCCCTCTTGTTCTTGAGGAATGAAGCTGGTGTTTTCATCAGATTTGACAATCTCTTTTCAAACATGATTTTTTGCTTCTGCTCTCATTTTTCATAGCATGCCTTTAACAGGGCTTTGAGAAGCAATATCCGAAAGAAAATACGATATAAATAAATTCTGTTACTAGTTATTCTATAGCATGATATGGAAGGGGAATCTCTCCATCTGTCCTTCTGTGCGTTATGTAAGTTCTGACTTGTTCTTGCAAGCAAATTGGTATTCTGATGCCCTGGTGAAAAAATTGAAGAACTCCCTGCACCATCGCTGAGCCGTCGGTTAGCTCTAGTTTGACTAATAAATGCAGCCAAGTGATTATCCTTTTATGAAGAGTGATTAAAATTACTTGGGGGCTGCACCAATCTGATTCATTGTTATCAAGTTTTCAAGTGGACTACCCTATTTTGATGTTTATGCTGTAAAAAATAATCACACGATATGATTTGAATCGATTTTTGGCTAGCCCACAGCTATGTCCAATAAGGCCTAGGCATTGTTCTCTGCAGGTAAGATGATAGAGGATGCGAGAACTTGTTAATGTGTGACTGGCAATTCTACAAACAACTCTGGAAGCGCTTGTGGCTGGGTGCACCACTTGCCTGGGTGCTGGCATGATTGAAAACGACTTACTTGGGTGGCTGACCCATCTTATGTCTGGATGATCCTTTCAATATGTTCACCACCACTATGCAGGCAGGCATTTTAATTTGACTCGGTTGATGTCTTCTGATCTCTAGATGTTGATCTTATTTTCAAATGGCGGCTGAAATGCTTACCGGAAAGAGGAAAATTTGACAGAATATAAAACTAAGATATTTTAGTTGCTTAGGTTATCTCTTTTCTGCTCATCGGCTCAATAATAGTTTAAAAGGTTGTCCTAAAAAAAATGATAAAAAATTAAATAATAATTCATTGGGTTGATTATGTCATTAACCACTTTTTTTTTCTTTTATTTTGGTGCGAGGAACTGAATTTGCCGTGAATCTTCCATTATTGCTGCTGAATTGAAACCTTACCCACCTTATGGTAAAATAGCATGTCAGGAATTGGGGAGGGACATACTGAACATAACAACTCATTGGTTGGTGGCTATATTGCTTTGTCATTTAATCGATTTTAATTGATAAAATAAAAAATTATAAACTTTATTTTTCAAAAGTCATCTTATTTGATGCTAAGTATTTATGAATCAAAATTGAGAAATCTCATGGTGTGACCATATGAGATGCCAAAAAGATGATGTATAAATTCATAATTTTAATAACTTTGGATCACACTCAAAAAAGCAAGCCTAAAAGATGTTGTTTAAACACCTTGATTTTGTATAAGTATTTAAGATCAATCTACTGCATAATTGATATGAGTCTAAATATTCATTTGTAGTCATCTCCAATAGAGCACATTTACAGTGTCCTCTAATCTATATAGGTCATAGGTTGGGTTTGCTAATATCATTTATAAACAACTCATGATCCTATCTAAAAAGCCTAGCTAAGAAGGTGTTATTTTGGCTTCTTAATCTTATATAAGTGTCTAAAATTTAATTAACGTATCATTGATGTAGGACAAAACACTCATCAGTATGGGATCTCATAGAATTCTATTTGAAATTAGATAGAAATTTTATTGCAACTTTATTATATCCACTCAAATAAAGCTTCTATTCTTGGTTGGAACAATATTAGAATAACTAGAAAATAATATCAAAATATAAATCAAATAAGTAAACAAAAAAATAAAATAAAATTTGGATGAGCAATGATTCTTAATAATCTTTTTTGTTGTGTTTGAAAATGCTAAACATGCTGATGCCATAAAATGCTATTGTAGCTATTACTAAGGTTGCAAATAAGTCAGGTCAACTCATAATCTAACCTGATCCTAATCTTATTAGACTTGACTTGATTCGTATTTAAAGATTTATGGGTTTGATCAAGTTCAAAAATTAGATTCGATCTAAATTTTGGATCAAGTCTCAATCCTATATTTTTTGACCTGATTCAACTAATATATCATTCAAATCTAATTTTGGTTAATAGAAAATAGACCCGATCCAATTCCAATCTAACTTGACCCATAAATTTTAATTATTTAAATCTTATTTTCCTTTGTTCTAATTATTTTTACTAATTCATTGAATAAATTTCAATTTAAATTTATTCTCTTTCTCAACTTAACAACCAGAACTCTTCTTATTTATTTTTTACTTAATTATATCTAAATATTCATATTTCATTATTTATTAGGTAAAATATAGATTACTACCTGTGGTTTAAGTGCTATCAAATTATATTCATATAGTTTGAAATATTATATTTAAGTATGTATTTTAAGCACTATCAAATTGTGCCTATGTGTAATATGATTATGCTAAAATAAATTAAAAGAGAGGTCAACATTCTCAATAGCAGATGGAATGGGACCTCAAAACATATTTTTCTACGCTAAGATATTGGAGTTTTGTCAAATTAAGTAACCAGCTGGTCTGGATATGGGCTAGTGTCTGAAAGACCAAGGAACAAAGGATATGTGAAGTCATGCGTCCAACCAATTAGATGCCTTCGCAGAGTTCACAGAGCTTATCAATTTATTGAAATGAAACGGATGAGAAACTCAGCTGGAATTGTGCAAGTGAATTAAATGAAAGATCAAGATATTGCAGGCATTGGGTATAGTTCTATTAACATACGGGGGAGAGAGAGAGGCTACAATCTAAGGAATGGTGGAACGTCCATCCCCCCAAAATCATTCTTATCTGGATTTGGATAATTTAGGTGCCTAAAACTAAGCAAATATTGATCTATTTGAGATCCTTAGAAGTTTTAATATTTGATTAATCTTACAACTTTGATCTTCAAAAATTTTAATTCAAACATAGTCAAAGAAGAATAGGGTATGTTCTTTAGTGAGCCAACTTGTCAGACAGGTCACTCACAGCATCGTTAGATGAAAAAGTTACAAAATCTTTTTTTTTTTTTTGGCTATAAATGGGGAAGCTTCCATCCAAAAAAAAAAAAAAAAAAAAGACTATAAATGAGGAAGTTACCTCCTGAAAATTATTAATGTGGATAAATATAACAGGGGAAGAATATATAAAAAATCACAAAATCTGCATAGCTTTTTTATAGGTTCCCACTGCAACACTTAAGTCCTTATGGACCATTATTCTTATATATATATATATAAAATCTCTATGGAAGATTAGATGGAATTCAGCTTTGCAGATTTTAAGAAATTCACATTGAGGGCATTGCTTGTTTCTTATATATAAACCTCCTGGCATCATAATTTATGTATTCCACTGAACGCAAATCTTAAAATCGAGCACTTCATTTCTAGTCCACTGTACAAAACAAGACGCGCCCATCTTCTTTCAAACATGGCAAAGTAAAACAGGAACAAAGGAGTGGTTCCTTCAAACAAGTTTGGGGTGAGAAGATCCCTGAGTTCAGATCCAATGAAGTGCTTGTAAGATCTCTGGGTCTAAGTGGCATAGCGCCACTTTGGGATAAAGATGTGTGATGTGGTGTTCTTGAAAAAGATGAAAAGATATTCTTCGAATAAAACAGGATGAAAGACCTTACTTTATATCTTTTTCCATCATTCAAGGTGAAGGAGACTCTTTTTTTAGCCTCCTTTACAAGATTAGTTAAATTCAATTAACCAGTACAGAAAGGGATTATATGAAAAAAAATATTCCATAAATAACGAGCCATACCTTAACCTGCCTGATGTGGCCATCATTAAAATGAACAACAGTAACACTCGAACATCATTAAACTTGCCACTTTAATTAAAAGCAACAAGGTGAATTATAGTAACAAGGTGAATATCATTAAACTTTATTCTGCCAAGGCATGGTAAAAGAGAAATTGCACTATGAACAATGAGGTGAATTACAGGACTGCATTCCTTACATCACTTCAACTTTACTAGAGTAATGCTTATTGATCATGACTTTATTCTTGAAGAAATCTCCTCTTTAGTCTTTCGAAGCATAATAAAATAGCCATGTAAATCCTATCATATGAGTTATCTACGAATTGGAAATACACCGTCCTCCAAGTCTTGTTGAGAAGTAACACACCAAGGATTGTCCAAAACCCAACTACATATCCTACATATCCTGTCCCAAGGTAAAGCCAAACCATCTCGTCTTCGCTTTCACTATAGGTGTCTAGAGCCTGGGCATTGCCATCACTATCTGCATCTTTTGGAACTCGATCTATCGTCCCATCAGCTTCATATGTCTTTGTTAGAGGTAATCGGTGAAGAAAAGGATTACCTATGTAAATGGAACGACTATTAATACTATCAAATTGTTCCCCAATTGGAATTCTTCCTGATAAATTATTGTAGGATAAATTCAAGAAGCTCAAAAACATTAAGTTGGTCAATGTAGAAGGAATTGGACCAGAGAGCTCATTTCTTGATAAATCAAGAGATTCCAATTGTAGCATATTGCCAATCTTTTTTGATATTTCTCCTGTTAGATGATTACCAGATAGGTTTAAGCTCATCAATGCAGGAAGACTAATTAGCTCTTCGGGAATACTTCCAGACAAGTTGTTCTCTGAGAGGTCCATGATTGTAATCAGTGCAAGCGGTTTGCTTTCATACAGGTCTTCTCTTCCTCTAGTGACCAGTATCATTTTATCTGTGTAGCTTTTAGGAAATATTGGACCATAATGGGATACAAATCCTGTAGAACCAGAAAGCATGAGGGAAAAATTGCCAAAGCTCCTTGGTATGGCTCCAGAGAAATTGTTATGTGAGAGATCCACGATTTGTAGATTTTCAATCTGAGACAGTTCTTGTGGAATTTCACCCACGAATATGTTTGATCGTAAGCGAAGTCGTTCCAAATTTGCCAGTCTTTCTGCTACCCAAGTTGGTATTCTACCACTGAATCTATTGCCACCAAGATCAAGGCCAATCAATCCCTTGCAACTCCGCAAAGACGGAGGGAAGTCTCCGGACATATTGTTGTTGCTTAAGTGTAAGAAACGCAGATTAGAGGAAGAACAGAGCCAGCTAGGAATACCTCCCATGATGTTATTGTTTGATAACAAGAGAATAGTTAGGTGTTTTGGGCAATGCTTCTCACAAGGTGGGAGTTCCCCTGATAGATTATTATCTGAAATATCAAGCATTCTTAAGTTCACCAAATCGCATAAAGATGAGGGGATGCTGCCATTTATGCTATTTGTGGACAGATCGAGAAACACTATACCAGGAAAAATTTTGCTGATATTAGGAGGAATTGGTCCCTGAAATGAAGTATTTGTTAAATCCAGAGCAAGTATATTCGATGAAAAATGTGGAATGGTGCTGCTGATGACATTATGGGAGAGATCCAGTACTTCAAGAGAGGTGAGGTTCCACAACCATTCAGGAGTAGAGCCCAAGATTCCAGAATTGGATAAATATAATTCAAGTAACATCCGTTGAGTTCGGAGCCACGAAGGGAATTTTGGGCCTGCTGGACAAGAGCTCATGTCGATATGTTCAAGTTGAAAGGGAGGGACCCAGTCAGAGCTAACATTTAGAACCAGGTGGTTAAACTCTACTGCCAAGTACTTCAACCTTGTGAGGTTAGCAAAATGTTCTTCTGTCAGTTCACCCTCTATAGAGTTATGAGAGAGATCCAAAAGGACTAGTCGAGAGACTTGTCCGAGACTTTTAGGAAGAGGACCAGAAAGCGAGTTCATTGAAAGATCAAGAAATGTGAGATTTTTGAGGCCTGCTATCCAATCTGGCAAGTTGCCACTAAGCGAAGCCTTATATAAAACTAATTCATTTAAACTATTTCTGATGCATCCTGAAAAACATCTTCCAAGATCATCTAACGTTTGATTAAAATTGGATTCAGAGAAATACAGGCTCCGTAGCTTACAGAGATTGCTCAACGTTTGTGGCATCCCAGCTGAAAGATAAGAAGTACCACTGAGGTCGAGGTACTCAAGAGAGCTTAGGTTTCCAATGGCAGCTGGAATGGGACCTTGGAAGTCGGTATAACGTAGATCGAGATATTGGAGGTTCGATAGCTGAAACAGCCAGCTGGGTATTTTGGATTTGGTGGAGGATGAACGAAAATAAAGATCTGAAACAGATGTGAAGTTAACGTGTGCAAGGGAGAGGGGAAAGCTACCGAATACACATTGTGAGAACCCTATAGAGCGCAAGGAAGGAAGCATGTTTAGTGCATCGAGCCAGCCAGATGCCTTATCAAAACTCATGGAGCCCATTTCAAGTTCTTGCAAGGAAGTGAGATGAGAAAGCCAGTGAGCATTGTCTACGATAAGTTCATCATAAGCAGAAAGATAAAGATGTTGCAGGCTGGAGAGATTTCCAAGCTGTTGGGCTATAGTTCCATCGTAATCTGACGTTTCGAGTTCGAGAGACCTCAACTCCTTGAAATCACCAATAAATGGTGGAATGCTTATATTCCAACCCAAAGCCAAGTAATTCAGGTGCTTAAGACTGAGTAAAGATTGATTCACCTTACCATTAGACAACTCCCAAACTTCTAATCCAGTAACGTGTCCTGTCGTGTTGTCGCAGTACACACCTTCCCATCGACAGCAATTTTTTCCGACCCATGATGAGAATGGATCTTCTGTTTGGTTGAAGCCTCTTGCGAACCCCAGAAGAGCTTCTCTTTCGAACTCCAGGCAATGGATGCTGGTGGGGACTCCGCTGCTATGGCCGAGTTTAATGAGTTGGAGAGAGATCAAAGAGAGTAGTAGCACCACAAATATGGTATATTTTGAAGCCATGGTGACTTCCTTTTTCCTTATTCTTCTACTGAAACGTCCTTGCTTTCCCGGCATTATATAGAGAGATCTAGGCCTTGTGTTGCACATGGTGAAAGATTTCTTTTAGCCATTCCTTCTTGGATGTCCTACTTCTTCTTGTTTCGTCTAGAATTCAGACCGAAGTCGGTCAATGGAGAAGAGAAGGAAACTTGCGATGATTCCACGCAATTAATGTAAGGACCTATCAATGTATCATTCAGTCATGATCCAACTAGACTTGGCCGGGTCCATGCAATCAATCATAGTGTCATTCAGTCATGATCCAACTTGGCTTTGGCCGAGTCCACGCAAATAATCATAGTGTCATTCAGTCCAGCTAGACTTTACCCTTGGTGGAAAAGTTTGGGCGTAGAAGATGGGTGTGGACTCCGGCTCACAACCTTAGCTGGCTTTAGTCAAGTACATGCTATGGAAAAAAAAAAAATATTCTATCGCTTTCATGCGGAAAGAATGAAAGACCAACGATTGGTTGCTTGGGTCTCCGGTCAGGGTGGTTTGCATGGACAAAAGCTTAAGGATGGATAGACGTTGGAATATCAATAGCACCAATGCATACAATCAGTTTATGTTTTGTGAGATATACGCCAATGTATCATTCAAAAATACCAGAAACAATCAGCTGGACTGGATTCCGTCAACTGTAACTCTTTGAATTACAATAGACAAATTGAACCTAGAAGATACAGTTAAGCAGTATAAATGATGATGTTTATGTTTACAATTAGTCAAAAGATTTGAAGATTGGAAAGCAGGGGTGCACTTGGGTTAGATTGAATGGTTTAGATTTTTTGTTTTTTGGAATCAATCCAGTTCGAATTGGTTTTTTAAAATCAAGAATGAAAACACACAGTCTGTTCTAGTAATCAACCTGGAGAGTTTGTCTTTGCTAAAGCACAAACAAATTTATTTGTAGAAACTAGCACAGGCTGTTAGGATTTCAGCTGATTTTTGGTGGTCTAAAATTTGTTGACAGCCAAAAGTATTTGGATTAAATTATTTGCTAGAAATGCTACTTACTAACTCAAATAGCTAGCTTGTACATGTAGTCCTTAAATAGCTAATATGTCACTACATGGTTAGTCAATATATTCGCATTAGAATGACACGTCAGTTATTCCATAAATTTTAATAGATCCTAACGAGATGTTAGGAATACAATATTCTGAAAACATGAGGAACTAAATTGTACTAACTAAAAGTTTGAAGACCAAAAGTATATTTTAGCCTATAATTAAATAAAATAATCTTAATTTTGAATACTTGATTGGCTTGCAACTCAGTGTGATGCACTCAATCATTGCAAAGGAAATAATATTTGTAAGATATATGTGAATAATGAACTAGCATTAGCGGCGCGAGAATCTTATCTACGTGGAATTGCAACTCAAACCTCCACCAATGAAAAATCAACCTTTTTTTTATACATAGTGAAAGATTTTCTCTTAACCTTAGAGTTTAAACAATATTCACTTCTTGGGTGTTCTACTTTTTTTTTTTTGTCTAAAATTCAGACTGAATTTAGTCAATGAAGATGACTAATGACCTCTGAGATGGAAACATTACCTGATTCTACACGATGTAAGGAACAATCAATCATAATGTCATTCAGATAAGATACAACCAGACTTTATCCCTTGTGGAAAAGTTGACCATATCACACCATAGAAGATGGATGTGGACTATGGGTCATAATTGTAGCGTGTGGAAAAAGTTGGCCATGTCACACCATAGAAGATGGATGTGGACTATGGGTCATAATTGTAGCGTATGGAAAAAGTTTTTGCTATCGCCTTCATGTGGAAAGAATGGAACACAAAAAGATAGGTTGCTTGCATTCCTGGTCATGGTTTGCGTGAATAGAAAGTTGAAGACTAAGTCATCTCCCGTGTTGGGTAGAAAATATTAATTTGAAAGACTTATAACTCAAGTCATCTACTATTAATTAACTTGGACCCTTCATATAGAAAGAATGGAACACAAACACAGATAGATTGCTTGAGTTTCTGATCACGGTATGAGTGGATAGAAGGTTGAAGATAAGTCATCTCCCATGTTAGGTAGAAAACGTTGATTTGGAAGGCTTATAACTCAAGTCATTTATTACTAATTAACTTGGACCCTTCATGTGGAAAGAATAGAATACAGACATAAATAAGTTGCTTGAGTTTTCGATCATGGTTTACATGGGTAAAAGGTCGAAGACTTAAGTCATCTCTCGTATCGGGTGGGAAACGTTTATTTGAGAAACTTATAACTCAAGTCATCTGCTAGTAATTAACTTGGACTTAAATTTTTAAAACCATACGAATCATACTCGCTAATAGGTTAATTAGGCCAGTAGCTTTAAGTTAACTTGGATTAGAATTTTTAAGGCCACATAAATCTGGCCTGCTAATACGTTAAGGCCATATAGATCCAGCCTATTAATGGATTAATTGAGTTAGCAGATGGACACATATGGTTGGAAAAGTTAATTTGAGGACCTTCTAATTAACTTAGACTCGAGTTTTTAAGGCCATTAGATCTGGCCTGCTAATAGGTTAATTGGTTCAGTAGATAGGCTTGGGGCGTTCTAGTAGTGGGCTTGGGTTGGTGTAGAATAGCAATGACACTGTAGGATGATGGATATCCAAATACTTTTTATTCCGTGAAGTATACACTAATGCATCATTTAAGCATACAAGAAACAGTCCGTGTCCTTTTGAATTACAGTAAGCAAGCTGAACCTAGAAGATGCAGTTAAGTAGTATCGGTGATGATGTTTACAATTAGTAAAAAGATTTGAAGACGGGGAAGCTATCAGATATTTTGTGAGGATATCAGTCATTGTATCTTACAGCATCATTTATCTTCTCTTGGAACAAAAGGGACTTAAATTCAAAAAGATAAAAAGTTGTATCAGACTTTAACTGGAAAACCGGTACCTGTAAGAATAAGAAATCAAGGGAACAAGATATTCAAAAGGAAAAAAAAAGGTGTATTGGACTTAAATTAAGTCCAATCATGGTGAGCATCATGAGTTCCCTGAATCTAATCACAGATACACTCTTTTAATAATTATATCCTCCCACACAATCTCAAATAAATATCAAAGAGTACGCAAACTAAAATGAGGAGTATGTTTATCATTATTGCAATTTATCTTGGTTGACAGATTACATGCATTGATCAAATACTCGTTAATAAACCACATGCATTGCTTGTGTAATGATCTAATTACATTAAATATCTATTGTATCGTGTTATCAAAATCAACTCCTTTCAGTTATGGCTACACTCTTTGTAAGATGTGGTTAAGACAGGCATAATAAACTATAGCTTTAACGTATGTTTTGGCCTCTATAAGGTTTTATCACAAAAGATAGAAAGGGCATTGATGCTGCAGCTGCTCCTTTTGCTCGAGGCTTTGGTCCAGGAGAGGTTGAGGGACTTCGAGAGGGGGCTACTCTCCTAGAAGTGGTAAGCGCTTGATTTTTTTTTTTTTTGTTCCCTTGTAAAGCTTGTTTCACTTGGTCTTACCAATTTCCTATCATCTTTAAATGGATCATCATGTCCAACAAAATTTACCAGCTGTCAACAGTTAAAATAGAGATTTACATTAAATATGATATCATGCTCATGTACGTTTCTAATGCTCTTATTTGCATCATAAGAATAAGTTCTAATGGTATATATTCACACACATCAGGTTAAAAAAGTGAAGCCACATGTAACTTTAGGATTGTTGGAGTAAAAGGTATCTTTAATGAGGAGGTAAGCTGGACATTATTCACAATGCATTTTATTTTGCATATTTTTCTATAGAAAATTGGAAACTAAATTTGAGAACGCTGTCTCATTATCATCAGGATTTCAAAGGGTATGACAGCATTAGCTTTTCTTGATTAACTTGCTGCTTGTTAAAATCAAAAAGAGGCTGGTTACCTTAGAGCTCATTGTAACTTATTTTACCATGAGTTTGCCTTTGCTTTTTTCCCCCCCTGTGACAAGGAAAATTTATTACAACACCAGTGGTGAAGAGATAGAGCTTTCAGATGGTGGAGAGATGAGTTTTTGTAGTCTTGGCTTTGCATATCACAAGGATCCTTCTTCGGGGTGGGGGTCAGGAGGTGGGGGCAATTACAAATGCACATATTTAAAAAATAAATTAGTTATTCATTATATGTATGGCTATACAACAATGGATTTTCAAGCAAGTCTAAGTTGTTTGTTTACTGAAGGTAAAATTAAGTTATTGCAATGGGTACTAAGATTCTGCAACTGGTTTTTATTTAAAAAAAATTTATTAATTTAATTAGTGTAAGATGAATATTCCTTACCTATGCATCTACTTAGACATAAATATCACATATCTAAAGTGAAAAAATAAAACAAAAAAAAGAAGCATAGTTTTTGTATGATTAAATCAATATTTTACAAGAGATGCCTCACTGCAAAAATATAAAGTACTTCACCTTTCTAAAACAAAAATCCTGTTTTCCTCTCTCTTATTGTAATATGAATTAGTGATTAGTGGGAGAAATGGGAGAGAATGTTAAATGAAATCTTGTGGCAGCCAAGTATAGGGCATGAGAATAAAATGGATTTTTTTACATTGCTTCTATATCTACAGTGATTTTACTTCCAATTATTTGGCTTGAATTCAAGTCTGATTTTGGCTTAAGCTTCTAAATTTGAACAAGTTTCAGACATTTTAAAAGTTTAAAGCGGTTTGCAAAAACTAAGGGATGGATTTTTTGGAAACTGATCAGGGATGAGACTTTGATGGCCCCCTTTAAACCTTCCTGGATCTGTATTTGGTGTTGACAGCATGTTAGCTTATAATTTCACAGCTGAAAAGTAGATACTGGCAAAAGGCTGTGACTGCTTACAAGGTGTTTTGCAAGCATGCTCTGTGTTGCATGTAAATGCTAGTTTTTGTATAAAAAATTATATATACTCCTAACAAGATATAACAACTCTTTATAGTATATTTCTGACATAGGTTTCATTCTTATGACAATTTAAAGGACATAGGCTTAGTTAATGCATATTTAAGAATGATTCAAATTTTGACAAGATTTGGATCATCTCAGCAGTCTTGTCCTAGAGAAATTATAAGACTAATTTCAGCCATCCCATCCAATCCCATCCTATCCCATCCTATCTCGATTATAATATATTATAGTATCAATTTTAAATATATCTAATTTATCATTAAAATATAACTTTTGAAGTTTAAATATGTTTCAGAATTAAATAAAATACTAAAGCTTTATAAATATATTTTTTAAGAAAAAAAAAGCATTTTAAGGAAGTATCGAAATGCTTGATTGGATCAAGATTGAGGCAGGACAGAATGTGGGACGTCTCATTTTATGAAAAAATTTGCACGCCTTTATCCCATAAGATTTAAAACTTTGATATTGAAAGTATTTGGAAATAATGGATCTTGTAAATATGGAAGGAACTAAATAAGTGGGAGAAATGTAACATTCATGTAAGCAAGAAGGCAGTGGAGTTAATTTTCATGATGGTTGACCCATCTCTTGAGACTTGGTCTGGCATTGAATTAAAAGATGCTAGCTTTCGTTGCTTCTCCAAAAAGTGAGATAATCTACCAGAAAGGTCCTAAAGCCAACACTTTTGGAATTTATATCAGCAGACTCAATATCAAGTTGACTCAGTGAGGGCATGAAATTTTATTGAGGAAGGAAGAAGGATTAAGTTATTGTTGGCTTCCATTGGTTATATAAATTGCAATGGTGAGCTACATTGTTCTTGAGGTAAGGGACTATGAGTATCCTAATGGATTGGTAGATGGTGAACTAACAGGACTATTTAGCTGGGCATTGTTGGGATGAAAGCTTATATGAAGCTCCATTTTAACTGTTTGCACGCTAACCTCTGACTATTAGCTTGAATAGTATAACCTCTCAACTCCTAGATGAGAGATCAGAGGCTTGATCCTTGAGTGACTTTGACCATCATTCTTTGCCCCTGTTTTATAAGTCTTGGTTCTGCGAGCACTCCTCCAAGGACCCTAGGTGGGGCAAGTTGTTTATGGTCTCCTCTACCAGAGAGAGAGAGAGAGAGAGAGAGAGAGAGAGAGAGAGAGAGAGAGAGAGAGAGAGAGAGAGAGAGAGCCATATTCACGCTAGAAGACCAATCAAGCTATGCCTTTGAGAAACCTTTGAGAGAGAATTCTTTAGACCATAAAGTAGTAAAGTGGTAAAGAATGTGGTAATTTCAATGAAAAAAATGGAAAATGTGGAGAACATGGGACCTTTTCCCCATTGCAAGTGCTTTTTTGCAAGAATATGATCTACGAAAAACACCAAAGTATCCAGTAAATGTGGTCGGTATTCGTTCTGTAGACATATATTCCATGGCTTGGTTATTCTCTTCTTTTAATATGCTTGCTTGCATTGCACCCATCTTTCTTGGCCAAGACTGCTTTGAGGCCTTCCATGCTGTATCACCAATTCACCATCCATAACTCCAATACTGGATGACCACAACTGTGTTCCCCACCTACATTTGTTACTCTATAGTAAGCTTTCCCATTTATGACTTCTCATGTCCCTACTTTTCTTGTTCACCAATCAAATGCTAGAAATAAACGTATATTCACATTGCTATGAACACTTGATTTTTCTCCCCTGTAGACTTGGCTAAAACAAACTCCAACTCTTCACTCCAATCTTTCATTATATATTTTCTTGAAATGGACATGGAGGAAGCATTGCCATTGGTAATAATCATGTGTCTGTGTGTGGGCCTAGGCCAGACTTTAGCCTGGTTTTTGGAATATTTTTTGGGCCCCAGCCTGGCCCGAAACCCAAAAATAAATTTCAGGCTGAACCCGGGTAGAGGTGAGACATGACTCGCCCAGGCCACTTCCAGCCCTACATATGGGTACTTTCTTTTATTTTATTTTATTTTATTTTATTTTTTTAATTTTATCCTTAGCTAAGTTGGAGCCCAGACCTCCAGGCAGACCAAGCCTTGCTTGTGGAACCAGGATTAACCAGGATTCATATGTACAAAGGTTGAAGCAAGGATTGACATCCTACAAAACCAAGCCTCCTTGCAACAAGTGACAAATTGCACCATCCAAACTGACACTCAGTAGTTAGATGATAAGTACCCTTTCAGTCACTCTTACCATCTTTATAATTACTTCAATCTCTATTGAATGCACTTCAATTTGTTCAACCATACTCTTGAGAAATGAAAAGTATCTCCAAAAAGTTGAATAGTATTTCTTAAGTCATATGCTTAACACAAAATAATTTAACCAGATAAAGAGCTGCCAAACATGCTTATCTCTAATATAATAGCCATTATTAAAGTTAGCAAGACGTTTAATGATAGCTATTATTTTATCAATTATGCTGTCGCATGGCCTATACCAAAACCGGCCTATACCAAAACCAATCAGAAGCAAAGGGAAACTTGTGTATGAGCTGAGCCTGAACATAATATGTGAAGCTCAGCTCGAGTTCAAGCCAAGCTTGAGGAGCTTCCTTGTATGCCTAATCGGTTCTGAGCAGCCTAATAATTGGCTCAAATCAGGTTGTAAGCACCCCTGTCTCTTAGCAAGATATGAAAAATACCATTTTGAAAACCAGTCCATGACAACAGATGTGAAGTTGCTCTTCTTCCTAACAGCCCCAAGTAATCATAAAGTAAAAGGTTTTGTGAAATTTTTATATGGCTTACCTGTAGTTAATAAAGGATTCTGAACATTCTAAGAGTGCCTCTTGATTGATGACATTACCTGCATTGAGCTACTGTGAATATGATGACTCTTAAATGCAGATACGTTTATCATGAAATAGAAACTTCATACGGATAAATGCAAAAAAGTTTGGAAATGGAACAGTCAGATGATATCCACTCCCAATTTTGACTGAAATATGGGCCAAATAAGATTTTGGTGTGTGATTTGTGCCTAGGATTGAATTTACTCTTGCAACAATGGGAACCACCTAGCATCATGTTTACTCAGAATTTCAATAGAGATCGAGGTAATAAAATGCCTCATTGTTAGAATTTGGCATGTTCTCTGGGATTATTTCATGAGAGGCATCACGTGAGCCTAAAGACCCAAGTAAAACTCAGTAATGTCAGAATAGAAGCATTTTTATTATCAGTCCTTATGAATTTGAATCTTCAGCTTCCAAAATCAAGTTAAAAGAATTTCTCTTCCTGCACTCAGTCGTTGGAGTGCTTTTGAAATAAAATTTGCTGACAGACACAATGATGCAAGGATAAGGAACTATCGCATCGAGCTAATGGATTGTTTGCTCACAAGGCCTTCAATTCTGATTGACAATGTGGCATACTCAACTCAGCTGATGTAGTAACTCCAGATGTCAACAAAATAAACATTCTCATCTTGGATAAAAGATTCTAGGACTTGATTCATGGCATGTAAAAGTGCTGTGTGGATTTGACAAACAAATTTGCATGACTGGTCACTCAGATACTCCCTCAAGAAAGTTAGTCCTTTGATCTTTCCCAGTTCTTACTTTTACTTTTAAATCTACAAGTATATTTTTCTGCTGTCAACCTTTCAAAAAGCCTTTCACCATTCGACCTGCAGGCGTGTTGTCAACTCTTGGCCAGCGCAAAATTATGTGGCCGGCATTGTAGTCAATTTAAATTATTTGCCTGACAAAGATGCAGTTAATAGAATTATTAATTTATATCTTATCTCATTTAAGTACTTTTCTGGCAGATGCTTAAGGGCATGAGAGAATTTGATTCCTCACGCCCTGCGATATTTGCAATGTCAAATCCTACAATGAATGGTTTTTCTTCATAAGCCTGACTAATTATTTGAAAAGTGCTGTGATAATAAATTCTTTTGATTCCTTCTCTGCCTTATTGTGAAACAGCTGAATGCACTGCTGACGATGCATTTAAACACGTTGGAAGAAAATGTAATTTTTGTTAGCGAAAGCCCTTTGGAAAATGCTGCTTTGGGTCAGTATTTTCTTTTTTTCTTCGTCTTCAGACTGCATGATCTTGCAGAAAATAGGATATGCCAATCAAGCAAACAACATGTATTTATTTCCTAGGTATGCATTGCTCTTTCTTGTATAATTAGCTCATACAAATTGACAATGCAATTCCACAGATGAAAGTTTTATTTGTTTAGATTTGGTTTAGGAGCTCTTCTTTCAGGTGCTCGTTATATTTCAGATGGCATGCTTTAAGCTGCAGCTGAATGGTATGTAATGATTGATTAGAAATTTTAAGACTAATGTTCCTTCCAAATTTGATAGAACGCACGGAAGCTTGGCTGGTTTGCTGGTAAGATGTCCTAATCCAGTAGGGAGGTTGGCGGGGTTTGAATCCTTGCTGAGACAGCTAGCATCACAGAAATAGTTGTATACTATAATAGAGGCAGTTTGCATGCAAGGAACATGATGAAATGTTTGGGATATGTGATTTAACTTAAATTCTGTTAAAAATCTCATAAGGGAAATGGTGCAGATAAGATGGAAATCAGCAATATCTCAGAGGGATTTTAGCATATTAGCCCCTCATTTGCAACCCATTTCCAAAACAGTGCCCTTTTCTTAGAACAGACATTATTTAACTCTTGATTTTGGTTTGACCGGACAATAATGGCTAACTTTGTTGACATCTTATATTATATAATGATTATAATTTTACTTCTATTGTTATAATCTCAAATAAACAGAGTTGAGACATGATACACCTTCCAAAAGTTTGTTTTATCATAGCATAAGCAGTATTAAGGTTATAATTGCCATTTAATATATATAGATTAATGGACTCAGTCATTAGTTGAACAGCAGGGATTGTTTTGTTTGTTTAGAAAAAAAAGGATAGTTTTGAGATTGGGGTTGAAGGTTATGTTGCCCTGCCTTTTGACCGATTTTTATTGGTAAAATAAAAAAAATACAAAACTTTATTTTTCAAAAATCATCCTATTTGGAACTAAGTATTTTTAAATAAAAATTGATAAATCTCATGGCATGATCGTATGGGATGCCATGCCATTTATTATTGAAGATGTATAAATTCATAATTTTAACAATTTTGGATCTCATTCAAAAAGGTTAGCCAAAATGGTGTTATTTATACTCATTAATTCTATATAAATATTTAAGATTTATTTAGTGCATAATCGATATGGAACAAAACATTCATTCATACTCAGCTCCAATAAAGCTCATTTGCAGTGCCGTCTAGTCGATTAAGCTATAAGTTGTATCTGTTAATATTATTTATAACAACTCAAAATCTTATCTAAAAATGCTAGCTAAAAAAGTGTTATTTTGGCTCTAAAATCTTGTATAGGTATCTAAGTTTTAATAAGTGTATCATCGATGTAAGATAAAACACTCATCAGTATGGAACCTCATAGAAGCCTTATTTGAAATTGGATAGAAATTTTACTAAACTATATCCACTCAAATAAAGCTTATATTCTAATTAGGGCAATATTAGATTAAATAGAAAATAATGTCAAAATATAAATAAAACAAGTAAATAAATTTTTTTTAATAAAATTAGGATGAGCAAAGATCCTTAACAATCTTTTTAATTATGTTTAAAAATATTAAACTTGCTGGTGCCACAAAATGCTATTGTAGCTATTACTAAGGTTGCAAATGAGTCTAATCGGAGGTCGACTCATGATCCGACCCGACATTGGTCTTATTAGACTCGACTGGATTCATATTTAAAGATCTATAGGCTTGATCATGTTTGAAAATTAGATTTGATCTAGATTTTGGGTCAAGACCAAGTCTTATGTTTTTTTTTTACATGATTTAACCAATATATCATTCAAATCTAATTTTGGTTAATAAAAAATGGACTTGATTCGATTTTGATCTAACTCGATCCATAAATTTTAATGATTTAAATCTTATTTTCCTTCGCTCTTATTATTTTTACCAATTCATTGAATGAACTTTCATTAAAATTAATTTTCTTTTTCAACTTAACAACCAAAACTCCTCTCATTTATTTTTATTTAATTATTATATCTAAATATTTATATTTTATTATTTATTAGGTAAAATATAGATTAGTATTATATGATTTAAGCATTATCAAATTGTATCCATGTAGTTTGAACTGTTGAATTTAACTACTATATATTTTAGTGCTATTAAATTGCACCAATGTCTAATGACATTCAATTAAAATATGTTGAAAGAGAGATTCAGTTAAAATACATTAAGATTTTAGAGTTTTGTCAAATTAAGTAACTAGCTCGTTTGTCTAGGTATGGGCCAGCGTTTGAAAGGTCAAGGAACAAAAAATATGCATAGTCAACTTGTCCAATGCCTCCAGCCAATTAGATGCCTTTGCAGAGCTCACAGAGTTCACCAATTTGCTGAAATGAAATGGATGAGAAACCCAGCTGGCATTGTTCAAGTGGATTAAATGAAAGACCAAGATATTGCAGGCTTTGGGGTATGGTTGCATTGCGATATGGGAGAGAGAGTCTACAATCTAAGGAATGGTGGAATACCGATCCTTCCAAAATCATTCTTGCACGAATCCAAGTAATTCAGGTGCTTTAAACCAGGCAAAGATTGATCTATCTGGGATCCTTAGAAGTTGTAATATTTGATCAATCTATCTTACAACTTTGATCTCCAAAAATTTTGAATACAGTCAATGAAGACTGAGGTATATTCTTTAGTGAGCCAACTTTCTAGGTTGATCACTCACAACATCATAAGACAGAAAAGATAATATTTTTTGAACCATAAATTGGGGAGTTACCCCTTGAAATTTATTAATGAAGATAAATGCAGCAGGAAAAAAATATACAAAAAATCACAAAATCTGCAAAGTTTTTTGTAGGTTGCCATTGCACTACTTAATTCCCTATGGACCATTATTCTTTTTTTTTAAAAAAAAATCTCTATGGAAGATTAGATGGAATTCAGCTTCGTAGAATTTAAGAAATTCACTTTAAATAGATTTTGGGGTGAGAAGGTCCTTGAGTTCAGATCTAGCCAAATGCTTGCTAAGATCTCTGGATCTAAGTGGGATAGCGACACTTTGGGATAGATACATGTGACGTGGTATTCTTGGAAAAGGTGAAAGAATATTCTTGAAGTATAATAGGACAAAAAACCTCGCTTATATCTTCTTCCACCATTGAAGGCAAGGGAGATGCTTCTTTTGGCATCCTCTACCGGGTTAGTTAAATTCAATTAACTAGCACAAGAAGAGATTACATAAAAGAAAAATTCATAAATAATGAGCCATATCTTAACCTGCTTGATGTGGTCATCATTAAAATGAACAACAATAACACTCGAACATAATTAAACTTGCCAAATTAATTAAAATTAAGCTATTCAAGCTTCATTCTACCAAAACATAGTGATATAGAAATTGTAGCATAAGCAACGAGGTGGTTATACCACTGTAGTCCTTGCATCACTTCAACCAAAGTAATGCTTACTGGTCATGACTTCATCCTTGAAGAAATCTCCTCTTTAGTCTTTTGAAGCTTAATAGGATGGCCATAGAAATCCTATCATATGAGTTATCTACGAATTGGAAATACACAGTCCTCCAAGTCTTGTTAAGAAGTAAAATACCAAGGATTGTCCAAAACCCAACTGCATATCCTGGTGCTATCCCAAGGTAAAACCAAACCATCTCATCCTCACCTTCACTAGAGGTGCCTGGAGCCTGAGCGTTGCCATCACCATCTGCGTCTTTAGGACCTCGATCTGTCATCCCATCACCTTTGCATGTCTTCATTAGAGGAACTCCACAAAGAAAAGGATTACCAATGTAACTGGAAGGATCATTAATAGTGTCAAGTTGTTTCCCAGTTGGAATTCTTCCTGATAAATTGTTGTAGGATAAATTCAAGGAGCTCAAAAAGTTCAAGTTGGTCAATGTAGAAGGAATTGGACCAGAGAGCTCATTTCTTGATAAATCAAGAGATTCCAATTGTAGCATATTGCCAATCTTTTTTGATATTTCTCCTGTTAGATGATTACCAGATAGGTTTAAGCTCATCAATGCAGGAAGACTAATTAGCTCTTCGGGAATACTTCCAGACAAGTTGTTCTCTGAGAGGTCCATGATTGTAATCAGTGCAAGCGGTTTGCTTTCATATAGGTCTTCTCTTCCTCTAGTGACCAATATCATTTTATCTGTGTAGCTTTCAGATAATACACCATAGGATACAAATCCTGTAGAACCAGAAAGCATGAGGGAAAAATTGCCAAAGCTCCTTGGTATGGCTCCAGAGAAATTGTTATGTGAGAGATCCACGATTTGTAGATTTTCAATCTGAGACAGTTCTTGTGGAATTTCACCCACGAATATGTTTGATCGTAAGCGAAGTCGTTCCAAATTTGGCAGTCTTTCTGCTACCCAAGTTGGTATTCTACCACTGAATCTATTGCCACCAAGATCAAGGCCAATCAATCCCTTGCAACTCCGCAAAGACGGAGGGAAGTCTCCAGACATATTGTTGTTGCTTAAGTGTAAGAAACGCAGATTAGAGGAAGAACAGAGCCAGCTAGGAATACCTCCGATGATGTTATTGTTTGATAACAAGAGAATAGTTAGGTGTTTTGGGCAATGCTTCTCACAAGGTGGGAGTTCCCCTGATAGATTATTATCTGAAATATCAAGCATTGTTAAGTTCACCAAATCGCATAAAGATGAGGGGATGCTGCCATTTATGCTATTTGTGGACAGATCGAGAAACACTATATCAGGAAAAATTTTGCTGATATTAGGAGGAATTGGTCCCTGAAATGAAGTATTTGTTAAATCCAGAGCAAGTATATTCGATGAAAAATGTGGAATGGTGCTGCTGATGACATTATGGGAGAGATCCAGTACTTCAAGAGAGGTGAGGTTCCACAACCATTCAGGAGTAGAGCCCAAGATTCCAGAATTGGATAAATATAATTCAAGTAACATCCGTTGAGTTCGGAGCCACGAAGGGAATTTTGGGCCTGCTGGACAAGAGCTCATGTCGATATGTTCAAGTTGAAAGGGAGGGACCCAGTCAGAGCTAACATTTAGAACCAGGTGGTTAAACTCTACTGCCAAGTACTTCAACCTTGTGAGGTTAGCAAAATGTTCTTCTGTCAGTTCACCCTCTATAGAGTTATGAGAAAGATCCAAACGGACTAGTCGAGAGACTTGTCCGAGACTTTTAGGAAGAGGACCAGAAAGCGAGTTCATTGAAAGATCAAGAAATGTGAGATTTTTGAGGCCTGCTATCCAATCTGGCAAGTTGCCACTAAGCGAAGCCATATATAAATCTAATACATTTAAACTATTTCTGATGCATCCTGAAAAACATCTTCCAAGATCATCTAACGTTTGATTAAAATTGGATTCAGAGAAATACAGGCTCCGTAGCTTACAGAGATTGCCCAACGTTTGTGGCATCCCAGCTGAAAGATAAGAAGTACCACTGAGGCGGAGGGACTCAAGAGAGGTCAGGTTCCCAATGGCAGCTGGAATGGGACCTTGGAAGTCGGTATAACTTAGATCGAGATATTGGAGGTTCGATAGCTGAAACAGCCAGCTGGGTATTTTGGATTTGGTGGAGGATGAATAAAAATAAAGATCTGAAACAGATGTGAAGTTAACGTGTGCAAGGGAGAGGGGAAAGCTACCGAATACACATTGTGAGAACCCTATAGAGCGCAAGGAAGGAAGCATGTTTAGTGCATCGAGCCAGCCAGATGCCTTATCAAAACTCATGGAGCCCATTTCAAGTTCTTGCAAGGAAGTGAGATGAGAAAGCCAGTGAGCATTGTCTATGATAAATGACGGTGACTCATCAATGTAACCATAAGAGTAAAGATAAAGAGATTGCAGGCTAGAGAGATTTCCAAGCTGTTGGGGTATAGTTCCACCGTAATCTGACATTCCGAGTTCGAGAGACCTCAACTCCTTGAAATCACCAATAAATGGTGGAATGCTTATATTCCAACCCAAAGCCAAGTAATTCAGGTGCTTAAGACTGAGTAAAGATTGATTCACCTTACCATTAGACAACTCCCAAACTTCTAATCCAGTAACGTGTCCTGTCGTGTTGTCGCAGTACACACCTTCCCATCGACAGCAATTTTTTCCGACCCATGATGAGAATGGATCTTCTGTTTGGTTGAAGCCTCTTGCGAACCCCAGAAGAGCTTCTCTTTCGAACTCCAGGCAATGGATGCTGGTGGGGACTCCGCTGCTATGGCCGAGTTTAATGAGTTGGAGAGAGATCAAAGAGAGTAGTAGCACCACAAATATGGTATATTTTGAAGCCATGGTGACTTCCTTTTTCCTTATTCTTCTACTGAAACGTCCTTGCTTTCCCGGCATTATATAGAGATATCTAGGCCTTGTGTTGCACACGGTGAAAGATTTCTTTTAGCCGTTCCTTCTTGGATGTCCTACTTCTTGTTGTTTCGTCTGGAATTCAGACCGAAGCCGGTCAATGGAGAAGAGAAGGAAACTTCGATGATTCCATGCAATTAATGTAAGGACCTATCAATGTATCATTCAGTCATGATCCAACTAGACTTGGCCGGGTCCATGCAATCAATCATAGTGTCATTCAGTCATGATCCAACTTGGCTTTGGCCGAGTCCACGCAAACAATCATAGTGTCATTCAGTCCAACTAGACTTTACCCTTGGTGGAAAAGTTTGGGCGTAGAAGATGGGTGTGGACTCCGGCTCACAACCTTAGCTGGCTTTAGTCAAGCACATGCTATGGAAAAAAAAAAAAAAAAAAATTATTCTATCGTTTTCTTGCGGAAAGAATGGAAGACCAACGATTGGTTGTTTGGGTCTCCGGTCAGGGTGGTTTGCATGGACAAAAGCTTAAGGATGGATAGACGTTGGAATATCAATAGCACCAATGCATACAATCAGTTTATGTTTTAGGAGATATACGCCAATGCATCATTCAAAAATACCAGAAACAATCGGCTGCTGGACTGGATTCTGTCAACTGTAACTCTTTCAATTACAGTAAACAAACTGAACCTAGAACATACAACATAGAGTTAAGAAGTATAAATGATGATATCTACAATTAATCAAAAGATTTGAAGCTTGGAAAGCAGGGGTGCGCTTGTGTTAGATCGAATGGTTTAGAGTTTTTTTTTTTTTTTAAATTTTAGTGGAATCAATCCAGTTTGAATTGGTTTTTTAAAATCAAGATTAAAAACAAACCGATTATTCTAGTAAACCAAATCCAACTGCGCTAAGAAATTTGGTTTGATTTATCGGTTTGCCAGTTTATGCTTCTAATGATGATGAGATTGGTTTTATAGAAAATTTTATGTAGTAGTCAAATGGTAGTCTAGTTATTTATAATAAAAAAAACATAATTTTCATACAATCCAATTATTCACACATTCTTATAATATCTCAACTTAAATTATATTGCAGATAAAAGACTTTATTTTTCAAGGGAAAGTGAGGGAAGTGGATTTTCCTCACTAATATTATTCAATTATTAACAAATGAAAGACTTATTTTTCAAAAGAAAACATTAATAGATATGAACTCAATTTAACAGTAAACCATATAATTTATATACAAGGTTTGGTTTAGTGTTTATTGATTTTTTAAAAAATTTAAATTGAAATTGAACAAACTATTTTGATTCTATTAATTTTTAAGTCGGAACTAAATAAAGAGATTTAAAGAAAAAGAAAAAAAAGAGGCTTAAGTCAAACCAAAATTAGTCAACTATGCATCTTCCCTTGAAACAAAAGAGGATATAAGGTCCAACCCATCAAACTTGAAGCAAGCTAAACCATTTCACGTTAGCACGCAACGTGCAAACCTAAGCCGCTTGTTCCCATCCCACCAGTCCATCCAATCCAAAGGCATCACAGTGCTTAACCATCCCTAACGTTCCACGAACGCTAAGGGGATGGTACGAGCCTGTTTACTCATGAAGGTCAATTTTTTATTTTTCATCTCTCTCCTTCTCTTTCTTCTATTTTTGAATTTTCTTTCCCATAAAAAATCTCAAATACATGTCTATTTATTAAAAATAAAAAATTATCTTTTGATTTAAAAAATAAAAAAAAGATCAATGAGGATGATTGGTGATGAAGTATGGTCGAGAAGGGTGGTGGTGGTGAGTGGTGGCGGCGACAGCGATGGTAATGATAGGTGGTGGAAGGATAATGGTAGTAGTAATAGATATGATGGAGGTATAGTGGCTATTGTGGTGGTAGTTATGGATGGTAAAGATATGGTGATAAATGATCGCAGGATTTAATAATAGTGGAGATATGGTGGTAGTGATGATTGTTATGTTGGTACTAGTCGTGGAAGTATGGTGACCAAAAATAAAGAGAAAATACTATTTCATTTTGAAAGAAAAGCCATGAAAAATGATCCAAAAATATTTTCAAACCTAGTATATATTTAAAAAATTAAAAAACATAGTTTTTCTATGTTTTTTGAAAAAATATTAGATTTGAACATAAAATCCTACTCTCTATCCTCCATAGAATATTTTTAAAAAGATACACTCAAATTTTCTACAACTAAATAGGCCCTGAATGCTTGTTTAAACAACACTCGAGGAGCAAGAATTGTTAGCCTCCAATTTGATTTCACTTTTCCTAATCATCCATTATTAGATTCCAGTTGTCTCAATCTAACTTTTGGCGGCCAATCCAACTCCTTGCAGTCATGGGGCCCCTAATTGAGGTGCTATTCCTCCTTATCCCCCTCTCTTCTAATCTGATTTGCCCCCTTGGATTCTTGACATGTTTTCATTGACCAATGTCTCATAGATGACCTGCCAGTCCTTTCTTCTCTGATCGATCCACATCTGCCAGCGATATAAGATGTGGTAAGGTATGAGTCTTCTGTCATCTAACCAGATAAATCTCTGAAGCTTATTGATTCATATCTATCTAATTCATATACTCATCCTTTTAATCTAGATAGACTATATCTATCCCTATAGACGAGTCCCTAAAATGCCTCCTTTCCTACGATGAAATTTCACCTTGTTTTCATCCTGGTACGGTTAATCTTTGCAAGAACACAAACATGGCTGCAAATATGCTCAGAATTTTACCAAAACATGTCCTTAGGAAAAATTTGATAACATATAGGAATGCTTTCAAGATAGATCCATCTGTCAATTCTAATCAACCTAGAGTTCTCATCTTTGCTAAAGCACAAACAAATTTATTTGCAGAAACTAGCATAGGTTATGCATCAGAAATGCTACTTATTAACTCAAATAGCTACCTTGTGCATGCTCTCCTTAAATAGTTGGTGTGTCATCATGTGGATAGTTCATATATTCGTATTAAGATGATACATTAGCTATTTCATCAATTTTAACAGATATCATGTAACGAGACGTCAGAAATACAACATTCTTAAAATTTGAGGGACTAAATTGTACCAACTAAAAATTTAAAGGCTAAAATTAATTTTAAGTAAAAATTTGAGAATTAAAAGTATATTTTAACCTATAATTAAATAAAATGATTTTAATTTATAATATCCGATTGGTTTGCAGCTCAGTGTGATGCATTCGGCTATTGCAAAGGAACTAACTCTGATAAAATATTCGTGAATAATGAACTAGCATTAGCAGTGTAGGAACTCTATCCATATGGAATTATAGCTCAAACCTCCATCAATGAAAAATCAGCTTTTTCTTTACATATAGCAAAAGATTTTTATTTTAACCTTAGAATTTGAATAGTATCCACCGTTTCTTTGGTGCTCTACTTTTTGTTTTTTTATCTGTAATTCATGACTGGAGTCAGTCAACGGAGAAGACCAACAGCGTCTCAAAAGGAAACACTGGCCGAGTCCACAGCGTCAGGACAAATCTATCGTAATATCATTCAGTCATGATCCAACTTGTGAAAAATTTGGCCATGTCCTAACGTAGAAGATGGGCGTGAAATTCCGTCAAGCACACGCTGAGGAAAAAAAAAAAAAATTCTTCTATCGCTTTCATGTGGAAAAAATGGACGGTTTGCGTGGAATGAAGGTCGAAGACCGACAGACGTTTGGAATAGCAATAGCACCTTGTAGGATGGACATCCGAATGGTCTATCTATTTTGTGAGTCATACACCAATCCCATTCATGCATGCATGGAAGAATGAGCTGGATTTTTTTATTCTAAATGCACCAGAGAGCTTTACCATCCGGAGCATTCCATGAATGCTAAAAAGACGCTGGATGGATGTTGATTAAATAACACCGGAGGAACAAGAATTCGTGGCTACCAGTCCAACTTGATTTCTCCTGATCATCCATTACAACTGGCAGTCATAGAGTCCCCAATTCATCATGATGTGACATTCCCTTCTTATCCTCCTCTCTCCTAACCTGATTTGCCATCGTTGATTCTTGAGAGGTTCTTGATGACCAATGCTTCATTTATGACTTGCTAGCCTTTTCTTCTTAGCTCAATTCACATCTGCCAGTGATTCAATCCGTGATGAGGTTTGAGTTAGTCTGTCATCTAAGCAGAAAAATTTTTGAAGCTTATTGATCCAAATCCATCTAATTCGTACGTATGTATCCTAACATATTACTCCTTAAAATGCCTCATTTTCTATGATGGAATTTCATCTTATTATTGGCATGTCCAAGACTCATCACCCAAGTCAACCTCATGACGCAGACATACAACCTCTTTTGCATAACCCTAGGAAATATGCCAATCTTTCGATTTCGAATCAAAATCAAAACAAGCAGCAAATGACAAACTAAAATATTTCATTAATAATTCATTAGTGCAAATGATATATAGTACAGATGATGTATTAGATATCAGATACAAATACTATCTATTTTGCACCAAAATTTTCAAACATTAATGCTAAAGTGAAGTGTCCTGCAGCTTTAAAAAACATAAAAATAATAATATAAATTAATAGCTCACTAGGGAGTCTCCTATGCACATGAGCATTAATTAAGATGTGTAAATATAATTTTATAACCACTAACAAATAAAGTCAATATTGCTTAAATATCAATTAATTCATATGCTAGTATTAAATAACTGGAATTTGCAAATTCAATCAAGATAGCATGATGTCCACCATCATAGCTCATGATAATATAATGATGCCACATATGCTACATTTTATAATTCAAATAATAATATTAATTTACAATGATTTATATTTACGATTTGTTATTACTTATTAAATTCAACACTTTGGCATCTTGGCATCTACGATCTCACCAGTGGTTTGATATGCTCTTACATGACGAGTTCAAATATCCTACTTTTTCTATTATCATATTTATTTAATTAATTCATTATGTTTTATCAAGGAACTAGCCACAATCACATTTCGATCTATGATAGGCAACCTTCAAACTATTTGTGCCACACTTTTATCAATGGCTAGCTATAAAAAAAAGAGATAGAGAAGTGTCGCATTCCTTCCGCTAGCTACATAAAAAGGGTGATAGAGAAGTATAACACTCTCGCCATGGCTAGCTATAGAGAGAAAGAGATAAAAAAGTGTCACTTCAGCCAATGGTTGGCTGTGGGAAGAGATAGAAAACTGCCGCATTTTAACTAATGGTCAACTACAGAGAAAAATAGAGAAGTACCATACTTTCACTAGTAGCTAACCACAGAAAGAATAAAATAGAGAAGTGCCATACTTTCAACTGTGACCGGCGGTAGAGAGAGAAAAAGAGAAGCGCCATACTCCTATTAATGGTTAGATACAAAGAGAAATTCTCTGCATATTTTGAAGAAATACAAGATAATGCATAGGTATTGATTGTATTTTTGTAGATGAAATTTAGGAAATGCCTCATGTAGATGATAGTTTCAATTAAAACAAATACAGTATTATTTGAGGATTTTTTGTCAAAATGATTTATGGTACAAAGTTGCACTTGATCGAAGATTTGGCCGTACCCAATACGTATGCTACAGCTTCAATTTACCTCCTTGTGTGCCGTGCTTGTCAAGTTTGTCCACCCACTAACTTAAAATAAAAGCTCAATATAGAATTGTTCCAAAATATAATTAAATAAAATGATCGGGTAGGTTGCTCTCGCTTGTAACGGTTGATCCTAATTTCCAATACCCAGTGGCTTTGCAGCCCATTGTCATGCACTCGGTCATAGTAAAGCGATGTAATGTCCGAAGAGATCCGTGAATAATAATCTGATATGTGATTGTGTGAGACCTATCTGCGTGGAATCGCAACTTGAAAACTCCACCAAAGGAGGGGGTAAAAAAAATGCAGCCCATCCTTTACGCACCGCGAAAGCTTTCCTTCTAACCTAGAGACCTCGAAGAGTTTGAACGGTAGACCCACCGTTTCTTGGACATCCTACATTTTGTCGTTTTTGTCTCGAACAAAGACCGAAGTCAGTCAATGACTGTTAATAAACTTGAGGGACAATCGTGAGCTGTACTCCACTCCCATCAAAAAAAGTGAAAAAAGGAAATCAGTCAATGACTGAAGTCAGTCAATGGAGAAGACAGACGACCTCTCAGGGCTGAAGTCAGTCAAGCATAAAATCGTTCGGTCACGCTGCAACTAGATCTCATCCCTCCTGGAAAATTTAGCCATGTTCTACCGTAGAAAATGGGAGTGGAGTACAGCTCACGATTGTCGCCACCTTCAGTCAAGCATACGCTGCGGAAAAAAAGAAAAAAATCTTCTATCGCTTTCATGTGCGAAGAGTGGACCGATCACGGTTTGCGTGGATGGAAGGTCGATGACCGACAGATGTTGGAATAGGAATAGCACCATGTAGGGTGGACATCCAAATAACTAACCTGTGTTGTGAGTTAAAAACCAATGCCATTCAATTCATACGTGTATGGAAGAATGAGCTGGACTGGATTTCATCAAGTGTAAATCTTTGAATTGCACTAAACAAACTGAACCTAAAGGATACAATTAAATACTATCCATGATAATGTTTACAATCAAAGACCAGAAAGATACCAATTTTCTTTATGAAAATATCAGTCATTGTATCATGCAAGAAATTATACTCCTATATATCTTTTCTCTTAAAACAAAAGAAGGCTCCAAAGGTCCAACCCATCAAACTTAAAAACAAGATATAACCTATTTTACATTAGCACCCAACCCACAAACCCAAGACCCTTGTCTCTATACCACCAGCTCGTCTAATTTAAATGCACCAAAGAAATCAACAGTTGGCTTTGGCTTTGGCCGAGTCCACGCAAATAACCATAGTGTCATTCAGTCCAGCTAGACTTTACCCTTGGTGGAAAAGTTTGGGCGTAGAAGATGGGTGTGGACTCCGTCTCACAACCTTAGCTGGCTTTAGTCAAGTACACGCTATGAAAAAAAAAAAAATAATTATTCTATCGCTTTCATGCGGAAAGAATGAAAGACCAACAATTGGTTGCTTGGGTCTCCGGTCAGGGTGGTTTGCATGGACAAAAGCTTAAGGATGGATAGACGTTGGAATATCAATAGCACCAATGCATACAATCAGTTTATGTTTTGTGAGATATACGCCAATGCATCATTCAAAAATACCAGAAACAATCAGCTGGACTGGATTCCGTCAACTGTAACTCTTTGAATTACAATAGACAAATTGAACCTAGAAGATACAGTTAAGCAATATAAATGATGATGTTTATGTTTATAATTAGTCAAAAGATTTGAAGATTGGAAAGCAGGGGTGCACTTGGGTTAGATTGAATGGTTTAGATTTTTTGTTTTTTTGGAATCAATCCAGTTCGAATTGGTTTTCTAAAATCAAGAATGAAAACACACAGTCTGTTCTAGTAATCAACCTGGAGAGTTTGTCTTTGCTAAAGCACAAACAAATTTATTTGTAGAAACTAGCATAGGCTGTTAGGATTTCAGCTGATTTTTGGTGGTCTAAAATTTGTTGACAGCCAAAAGTATTTGGATTAAATTATTTGCTAGAAATGCTACTTACTAACTCAAATAGCTAGCTTGTACATGTAGTCCTTAAATAGCTAATATGTCACTACATGGTTAGTCAATATATTCGCATTAGAATGACACGTCAGTTATTCCATAAATTTTAATAGATCCTAACGAGATGTTAGGAATACAATATTCTGAAAACATGAGGAACTAAATTGTACTAACTAAAAGTTTGAAGACCAAAAGTATATTTTAGCCTATAATTAAATAAAATAATCTTAATTTTGAATACTTGATTAGCTTGCAACTCAGTGTGATGCACTCAATCATTGCAAAGGAAATAATATTTGTAAGATATATGTGAATAATGAACTAGCATTAGCGGCGCGAGAATCTTATCTACGTGGAATTGCAACTCAAACCTTCACCAATGAAAAATCAACCTTTTTTTTATACATAGCGAAAGATTTTCTCTTAACCTTAGAGTTTAAACAATATTCACTTCTTGGGCTTTCTACTTTTTTTTTTTTTTTTGTCTAAAATTCAGACTGAATTTAGTCAATAAAGAAGACTAATGACCTCTGAGATGGAAACATTACCCGATTCTACACGATGTAAGGAACAATCAATCATAATGTCATTCAGATAAGATACAACCAAACTTTATCTCTTGTGGAAAAGTTGGCCATGTCACACCAAGAAGATGGATGTGGACTATGGGTCATAATTGTAGCGTGTGGAAAAAGTTGGCCATGTCACACCATAGAAGATGGATGTGGACTATGGGTCATAATTGTAGCGTGTGGAAAAAGTTTTTGCTATCGCCTTCATGTGGAAAGAATGGAACACAAAAAGATAGGTTGCTTGTGATCCTGGTCATGGTTTGCGTGAATAGAAAGTTGAAGACTAAGTCATCTCCCGTGTTGGGTAGAAAACATTAATTTAAAAGACTTATAACTCAAGTCATCTACTATTAATTAACTTGGACCCTTCATATGGAAAGAATGGAACACAAACATAGATAGATTGCTTGAGTTTCTGATCACGATATGAGTGGATAGAAGGTTGAAGACAAGTCATCTGCCATGTTAGGTGGGAAACGTTGATTTGGAAGGCTTATAACTCAAGTCATCTACTACTAATTAACTTGGACCCTTCATGTGGAAAGAATAGAATACAGACATAGATAGATTGCTTGAGTTTTCGGTCATGGTTTACATGGATAAAAGGTCGAAGACTTAAGTCATCTTTCGTATCGGGTGGGAAACATTTATTTGAGAAACTCATAACTCAAGTCATTTACTATTAATTAACTTGGACTCGAATTTTTAAAACCATATGAATCATACTCGCTAATAGGTTAATTAGGCTAGTAGCTTCAAGTTAACTTGGACTAGAATTTTTAAGGCCGCATAGATCTGGCCTGCTAATACGTTAAGGCCATATAGATTCATCCTATTAATAGGTTAATTGAGTTAGTAGATGGACACATATGGTTGGAAAAGTTAATTTGAGGACCTTCTAATTAACTTAGACTCGAGTTTTTAAGGTCACTAGATCTGGCCTGCTAATAGATTAATTGGTTCAGTAGATAGGCTTGGAGCGTTCTAGTAGTGGGCTTGGGTTGGTGTAGAATGGCAATGACACTGTTGGATGATGGATATCCAAATACTTTTTATTCCATGAGGTATACACTAATGCATCGTTTAAGCACATAAGAAACAGTCCGTGTCCTTTTGAATTACAGTAAGCAAGCTGAACCTAGAAGATGCAGTTAAGTAGTATCGGTGATGATGTTTACAATTAGTAAAAAGATTTGAAGATGGGGAAGCTATCAGATATTTTGTGAGGATATCAGTCATTGTATCTTACAGCATCATTTATCTTCTCTTGGAACAAAAGGGACTTAAATTCAAAAAGATAAAAAGTTGTATCAGACTTTAACTGGAAAACCGGTACCTGTAAGAATAAGAAATCAAGGGAACAAGATATTCAAAAGGAAAAAAAAAGGTGTATTGGACTTAAATTAAGTCCAATCATGGTGAGCATCATGAGTGCCCTGAATCTAATCACAGATACACTCTTTTAATAATTATATCCTCCCACACAATCTCAAATAAATATCAAAGAGTACGCAAACTAAAATGAGGAGTATGTTTATCATTATTGCAATTTATCTTGGTTGACAGATTACATGCATTGATCAAATACTCGTTAATAAACCACATGCATTGCTTGTGTAATGATCTAATTGCATTAAATATCTATTGTATCGTGTTATCAAAATCAACTCCTTTCAGTTATGGCTACACTCTTTGTAAGATGTGGTTAAGACAGGCATAATAAACTATAGCTTTAACGTATGTTTTGGCCTCTATAAGGTTTTATCACAAAAGATAGAAAGGGCATTGATGCTGCAGCTGCTCCTTTTGCTCGAGGCTTTGGTCCAGGAGAGGTTGAGGGACTTCGAGAGGGGGCTACTCTCCTAGAAGTGGTAAGCGCTTGATTTTTTTATTTTTTTTTGTTCCCTTGTAAAGCTTGTTTCACTTGGTCTTACCAATTTCCTATCATCTTTAAATGGATCATCATGTCCAACAAAATTTACCAGCTGTCAACAGTTAAAATAGAGATTTACATTAAATATGATATCATGCTCATGTACGTTTCTAATGCTCTTATTTGCATCATAAGAATAAGTTCTAATGGTATATATTCACACACATCAGGTTAAAAAAGTGAAGCCACATGTAACTTTAGGATTGTTGGAGTAAAAGGTATCTTTAATGAGGAGGTAAGCTGGACATTATTCACAATGCATTTTATTTTGCATATTTTTCTATAGAAAATTGGAAACTAAATTTGAGAACGCTGTCTCATTATCATCAGGATTTCAAAGGGTATGACAGCATTAGCTTTTCTTGATTAACTTGCTGCTTGTTAAAATCAAAAAGAGGCTGGTTACCTTAGAGCTCATTGTAACTTATTTTACCATGAGTTTGCCTTTGCTTTTTTCCCCCCCTGCGACAAGGAAAATTTATTACAACACCAGTGGTGAAGAGATAGAGCTTTCAGATGGTGGAGAGATGAGTTTTTGTAGTCTTGGCTTTGCATATCACAAGGATCCTTCTTCGGGGTGGGGGTCAGGAGGTGGGGGCAATTACAAATGCACATATTTAAAAAATAAATTAGTTATTCATTATATGTATGGCTATACAACAATGGATTTTCAAGCAAGTCTAAGTTGTTTGTTTACTGAAGGTAAAATTAAGTTATTGCAATGGGTACTAAGATTCTGCAACTGGTTTTTATTTAAAAAAATTTATTAATTTAATTAGTGTAAGATGAATATTCCTTACCTATGCATCTACTTAGACATAAATATCACATATCTAAAGTGAAAAAATAAAACAAAAAAAAGAAGCATGATTTTTGTATGATTAAATCAATATTTTACAAGAGATGCCTCACTGCAAAAATATAAAGTACTTCACCTTTCTAAAACAAAAATCCTGTTTTCCTCTCTCTTATTGTAATATGAATTAGTGATTAGTGGGAGAAATGGGAGAGAATGTTAAATGAAATCTTGTGGCAGCCAAGTATAGGGCATGAGAATAAAATGGATTTTTTTACATTGCTTCTATATCTACAGTGATTTTACTTCCAATTATTTGGCTTGAATTCAAGTCTGATTTTGGCTTAAGCTTCTAAATTTGAACAAGTTTCAGACATTTTAAAAGTTTAAAGCGGTTTGCAAAAACTAAGGGATGGATTTTTTGGAAACTGATCAGGGATGAGACTTTGATGGCCCCCTTTAAACCTTCCTGGATCTGTATTTGGTGTTGACAGCATGTTAGCTTATAATTTCACAGCTGAAAAGTAGATACTGGCAAAAGGTCATGTTGCTTACAAGGTGTTTTGCAAGCATGCTCTGTGTTGCATGTAAATGCTAGTTTTTGTATAAAAAATTATATATACTCCTAACAAGATATAACAACTCTTTATAGTATATTTCTGACATAGGTTTCATTCTTATGACAATTTAAAGGACATAGGCTTAGTTAATGCATATTTAAGAATGATTCAAATTTTGACAAGATTTGAATCATCTCAGCAGTCTTATAATTTCTATCCTAGAGAAATTATAAGACTAATTTCAGCCATCCCATCCAATCCCATCCCATCCCATCCTATCTCGATTATAATATATTATAGTGTCAATTTTAAATATATCTAATTTATCATTAAAATATAACTTTTGAAGTTTAAATATGTTTCAGAATTAAATAAAATACTAAAGCTTTATAAATATATTTTTTAAGAAAAAAAAAACATTTTAAGGAAGTATCGAAATGCTTGATTGGATCAAGATTGAGGCAGGACAGAATGTGGGACGTCTCATTCTATGAAAAAATCTGCACGCCTTTATCCCATAAGATTTAAAGCTTTGATATTGAAAGTATTTGGAAATAATGGATCTTGTAAATATGGAAGGAACTAAATAAGTGGGAGAAATGTAACATTCATGTAAGCAAGAAGGCAGTGGAGTTAATTTTCATGATGGTTGACCCATCTCTTGAGACTTGGTCTGGCATTGAATTAAAAGATGCTAGCTTTCGTTGCTTCTCCAAAAAGTGAGATAATCTACCAGAAAGGTCCTAAAGCCAACACTTTTGGAATTTATATCAGCAGACTCAATATCAAGTTGACTCAGTGAGGGCATGAAATTTTATTGAGGAAGGAAGAAGGATTAAGTTATTGTTGGCTTCCATTGGTTATATAAATTGCAATGGTGAGCTACATTGTTCTTGAGGTAAGGGACTATGAGTATCCTAATGGATTGGTAGATGGTGAACTAACAGGACTATTTAGCTGGGCATTGTTGGGATGAAAGCTTATATGAAGCTCCATTTTAACTGTTTGCACGCTAACCTCTGACTATTAGCTTGAATAGTATAACCTCTCAACTCCTAGATGAGAGATCAGAGGCTTGATCCTTGAGTGACTTTGACCATCATTCTTTGCCCCTGTTTTATAAGTCTTGGTTCTGCGAGCACTCCTCCAAGGACCCTAGGTGGGGCAAGTTGTTTATGGTCTCCTCTACCAGAGAGAGAGAGAGAGAGAGAGAGAGAGAGAGAGAGAGAGAGAGAGAGAGAGCCATATTCACGCTAGAAGACCAATCAAGCTATGCCTTTGAGAAACCTTTGAGAGAGAATTCTTTAGACCATAAAGTAGTAAAGTGGTAAAGAATGTGGTAATTTCAATGAAAAAAATGGAAAATGCGGAGAACATGGGACCTTTTCCCCATTGCAAGTGCTTTTTTGCAAGAATATGATCTACGAAAAACACCAAAGTATCCAGTAAATGTGGTCGGTATTCGTTCTGTAGACATATATTCCATGGCTTGGTTATTCTCTTCTTTTAATATGCTTGCTTGCATTGCACCCATCTTTCTTGGCCAAGACTGCTTTGAGGCCTTCCATGCTGTATCACCAATTCACCATCCATAACTCCAATACTGGATGACCACAACTGTGTCCCCCACCTACATTTGTTACTCTATGGTAAGCTTTCCCATTTATGACTTCTCATGTCCCTACTTTTCTTGTTCACCAATCAAATGCTAGAAATAAACGTATATTCACATTGCTATGAACACTTGATTTTTCTCCCCTGTAGACTTGGCTAAAACAAACTCCAACTCTTCACTCCAATCTTTCATTATATATTTTCTTGAAATGGACATGGAGGAAGCATTGCCATTGGTAATAATCATGTGTGTGTGTGTGGGCCTAGGCCAGACTTTAGCCTGGTTTTTGGAATATTTTTTGGGCCCCAGCCTGGCCCGAAACCCAAAAATAAATTTCAGGCTGAACCCGGGTAGAGGTGAGACATGACTCGCCCAGGCCACTTCTAGCCCTACATATGGGTACTTTCTTTTATTTTATTTTATTTTATTTTATTTTTTTAATTTTATCCTTAGCTAAGTTGGAGCCCAGACCTCCAGGCAGACCAAGCCTTGCTTGTGGAACCAGGATTAACCAGGATTCATATGTACAAAGGTTGAAGCAAGGATTGACATCCTACAAAACCAAGCCTCCTTGCAACAAGTGACAAATTGCACCATCCAAACTGACACTCAGTAGTTAGATGATAAGTACCCTTTCAGTCACTCTTACCATCTTTATAATTACTTCAATCTCTATTGAATGCACTTCAATTTGTTCAACCATACTCTTGAGAAATGAAAAGTATCTCCAAAAAGTTGAATAGTATTTCTTAAGTCATATGCTTAACACAAAATAATTTAACCAGATAAAGAGCCGCTAAACATGCTTATCTCTAATATAATAGCCATTATTAAAGTTAGCAAGACGTTTAATGATAGCTATTATTTTATCAATTATGCTGTCGCATGGCCTATACCAAAACCGGCCTATACCAAAACCAATCAGAAGCAAAGGGAAACTTGTGTATGAGCTGAGCCTGAACATAATATGTGAAGCTCAGCTCGAGTTCAAGCCAAGCTTGAGGAGCTTCCTTGTATGCCTAATCGGTTCTGAGCAGCCTAATAATTGGCTCAAATCAGGTTGTAAGCACCCCTGTCTCTTAGCAAGATATGAAAAATACCATTTTGAAAACCAGTCCATGACAACAGATGTGAAGTTGCTCTTCTTCCTAACAGCCCCAAGTAATCATAAAGTAAAAGGTTTTGTGAAATTTTTATATGGCTTACCTGTAGTTAATAAAGGATTCTGAACATTCTAAGAGTGCCTCTTGATTGATGACATTACCTGCATTGAGCTACTGTGAATATGATGACTCTTAAATGCAGATACGTTTATCATGAAATAGAAACTTCATACGGATAAATGCAAAAAAGTTTGGAAATGGAACAGTCAGATGATATCCACTCCCAATTTTGACTGAAATATGGGCCAAATAAGATTTTGGTGTGTGATTTGTGCCTAGGATTGAATTTACTCTTGCAACAATGGGAACCACCTAGCATCATGTTTACTCAGAATTACAGTAGATATTGAGGTAATAAAGTGCCTCATTGTTAGAATTTGGCATGCTCTCTGGGAATATTTCATGAGAGGCATCACTTGAGCCTAAAGACCCAAGTAGAACTCAGTAATGTCAGAATAGAAGCATTTTTATTATTAGTCTTTATGAATTTGAATCTTCAGCTTCCAAAATCAAGTTAAAAGAATTTCTCTTCCTGCACTCAGTCGTTGGAGTGCTTTTGAAATAAAATTTGCTGACAGACACAATGATGCAAGGATAAGGAACTATCGCATCGAGCTAATGGATTGTTTGCTCACAAGGCCTTCAATTCTGGTTGACAATGTTGCATACTCAACTCAGCTGATGTAGTAACTCCAGTTGTCAACAAAATAAACATTCTCATCTTGGATAAAAGATTCTAGGACTTGATTCATGGCATGTAAAAGTGCTGTGTGGATTTGACAAACAAATTTGCATGACTGGTCACTCAGATACTCCCTCAAGAAAGTTAGTCCTTTGATCTTTCCCAGTTCTTACTTTTACTTTTAAATCTACAAGTATATTTTTCTGCTGTCAACCTTTCAGAAAGCCTTTCACCATTCGACCTGCAGGCGTGTTGTCAACTCTTGGCCAGCGCAAAATTATGTGGCCGGCATTGTAGTCAATTTAAATTATTTGCCTGACAAAGATGCAGTTAATAGAATTATTAATTTATATCTTATCTCATTTAAGTACTTTTCTGGCAGATGCTTAAGGGCATGAGAGAATCTGATTCCTCACGCCCTGCGATATTTGCAATGTCAAATCCTACAATGAATGGTTTTTCTTCATAAGCCTGACTAATTATTTGAAAAGTGCTGTGATAATAAATTCTTTTGATATGAATGTGAAGAGATACCTTCTCTGCCTTTTTGTGAAACAGCTGAATGCACTGCTGACGATGCATTTAAACACGTTGGAGAAAATGTAATTTTTGTTAGTGAAAGCCCTTTGGAAAATGCTGCTTTGGGTCAGTATTTTCTTTTTTTCTTCGTCTTCAGACTGCATGATCTTGCAGAAAATAGGATATGCCAATCAAGCAAACAACATGTATTTATTTCCTAGGTATGCATTGCTCTTTCTTGTATAATTAGCTCATACAAATTGACAATGCAATTCCACTGATGAAAGTTTTATTTGTTTAGATTTGGTTTAGGAGCTCTTCTTTCAGGTGCTCGTTATATTTCAGATGGCATGCTTTAAGCTGCAGCTGAATGGTATGTAATGATTGATTAGAAATTTTAAGACTAATGTTCCTTCCAAATTTGATAGAACGCACGGAACCTTGGCTGGTTTGCTGGTAAGATGTCCTAATCCAGTAGGGAGGTGGGCGGGGTTTGAATCCTTGCTGAGGCAGCTAGCATCACAGAAATAGTTGTATACTATAATAGAGGCAGTTTGCATGCAAGGAACATGATGAAATGTTTGGGATATGTGATTTAACTTAAATTCTGTTAAAAATCTCAGAAGGGAACTGGTGCAGATAAGATGGAAATCTGCAATATCTCAGAGGGATTTTAGCATCTTAGCCCCTCTTTTGCAACCCATTTCCAAAACAGTGCCCTTTTCTTAGAAAAGACATTATTTAACTCTTGATTTTGGTTTGACCGGACAATAATGGCTAACTTTGTTGACATCTTATATTATATAATGATTATAATTTTACTTCTATTGTTATAATCTCAAATAAACAGAGTTGAGACATGATACACCTTCCAAAAGTTTGTTTTATCATAGCATAAGCAGTATTAATATTATAATTGCCATTTAATATATATAGATTAATGGACTCAGTCATTGGTTGAACAGCAGGGATTGTTTTGTTTGTTTAGAAAAAATGATAGTTTTGAGATTGGGCTTGAAGGTTATGTTGCCCTGCCTTTTGATCGATTTTTATTGGTAAAAGAAAAGGAATACAAAACTTTATTTTCAAAAATCATCTTGTTTGGAACTAAGTATTTTTAAATAAAAATTGATAAATCTCACGGCATGATCGTATGGGATGCCATGCCATTTATTATTGAAGATGTATAAATTCATAGTTTTAACAATTTTGGATCTCACTTAAAAAGGTTAGCCAAAATGGTGTTATTTATACTCATTAATTTTATATAAGTATTTAAGATTTATTTAGTGCATAATCGATATGGAACAAAATATTCATTCATACTCAGTTCCAATAAAGCTCATTTGCAGTGCCATCTAGTTAATTAAGCTATAAGTTGTATATGTTGATATCATTTATAACAACTCAAAATCTTATTTAAAAGAGCTAGCTAAGAAAGTGTTATTTTAGCTACAAAATCTTGCATACGTATCTAAGTTTTAATAAGTGTATCATCGATGTAAGATAAAACACTCATTAGTATGGAACCTCATAGAAGTCTTATTTGAAATTGGATAGAAATTTTACTAAACTATATCCACTCAAATAAAGCTTATATTCTAATTAGGGCAATATTAGATTAAATAGAAAATAATGTCAAAATATAAATAAAACAAGTAAATAAAATTTTTTTAATAAAATTAGGATGAGCAAAGATCCTTAACAATCTTTTTAATTATGTTTAAAAATATTAAACTTGCTGGTGCCACAAAATGCTATTGTAGCTATTACTAAGGTTGCAAATGAGTCTAATCGGAGGTCGACTCATGATCCGAACCGACATTGGTCTTATTAGACTCGACTGGATTCATATTTAAAGATCTATAGGCTTGATCATGTTTGAAAATTAGATTTGATCTAGATTTTGGGTCAAGACCAAGTCTTATGTTTTTTTTTACATGATTTAACCAATATATCATTCAAATCTAATTTTGGTTAATAAAAAATGGACTTGATTCGATTTTGATCTAACTCGATCCATAAATTTTAATGATTTAAATCTTATTTTCCTTCGCTCTTATTATTTTTACCAATTCATTGAATGAACTTTCATTAAAATTAATTCTCTTTTTCAACTTAACAACCAAAACTCCTCTCATTTATTTTCACTTAATTATTATATCTAAATATTTATATTTTATTATTTATTAGGTAAAATATAGATTAGTATCATGTGATTTAAGTATTATCAAATTGTACCCATGTGATTTGAACTGTTGCACTTAACTACTATATATTTTAGTGCTATTAAATTGCACAAATGTGTAATGAGATTCAATTAAAATATGTTGAAAGAGAGATTCAGTTAAAATACACTAAGATTTTGGAGTTTTGTCAAATTAAGTAACTAGCTCGTTTGTCTAGGTATGGGCCAGCGTTTGAAAGGTCAAGGAACAAAAAATATGCATAGTCAACTTGTCCAATGCCTCCAGCCAATTAGATGCCTTTGCAGAGCTCACAGAGTTCACCAATTTGCTGAAATGAAATGGATGAGAAACCCAGCTGGCATTGTTCAAGTGGATTAAATGAAAGACCAAGATATTGCAGGTTTTAGGGTATGGTTGCATTGCTATATGGGAGAGAGAGTCTACAATCCAAGGAATGGTGGAATACCGATCCTTCCAAAATCATTCTTGCATGAATCCAAGTAATTCAGGTGCTTTAAACCAGGCAAAGATTGATCTATCTGGGATCCTTAGAAGTTGTAATATTTGATCAATCTATCTTACAACTTTGATCTCCAAAAATTTTGAATACAGTCAATGAAGACTAAGGTATATTCTTTAGTGAGCCAACTTTCTAGATTGGTCACTCACAACATCATAAGACAGAAAAGATAATATTTTTTGAACCATAAATTGGGGAGTTACCCCTTGAAATTTATTAATGAAGATAAATGCAGCAGGAAAAAAATATACAAAAAATCACAAAATCTGCAAAGTTTTTTGTAGGTTGCCATTGCACTACTTAATTCCCTATGGACCATTATTCTTTTTTTTAAAAAAAAAATCTCTATGGAAGATTAGATGGAATTCAGCTTCGTAGAATTTAAGAAATTCACTTTAAATAGATTTTGGGGTGAGAAGGTCCTTGAGTTCAGATCTAGCCAAATGCTTGCTAAGATCTCTGGATCTAAGTGGGATAGTGACACTTTGGGATAGATACATGTGACGTGGTATTCTTGGAAAAGGTGAAAGGATATTATTGAAGTATAATAGGACAAAAAACCTCGCTTATATCTTCTTCCACCATTGAAGGCAAGGGAGATGCTTCTTTTGGCATCCTCTACCGGGTTAGTTAAATTTAATTAACTAGCACAAGAAGAGATTACATAAAAGAAAAATTCATAAATAATGAGCCATATCTTAACCTGCTTGATGTGGTCATCATTAAAATGAACAACAATAACACTCGAACATAATTAAACTTGCCAAATTAATTAAAATTAAGCTATTCAAGCTTCATTCTACCAAAACATAGTGAAAGAGAAATTGTAGCATAAGCAACGAGGTGGTTATACCACTGTAGTCCTTGCATCACTTCAACCAGAGCAATGCTTACTGGTCATGACTTCATCCTTGAAGAAATCTCCTCTTTAGTCTTTTGAAGCTTAATAGGATGGCCATAGAAATCCTATCATATGAGTTATCTACGAATTGGAAATACACAGTCCTCCAAGTCTTGTTAAGAAGTAACATACCAAGGATTGTCCAAAACCCAACTGCATATCCTGGTGCTATCCCAAGGTAAAACCAAACCATCTCATCCTCACCTTCACTAGAGGTGCCTGGAGCCTGAGCGTTGCCATCACCATCTGCGTCTTTAGGACCTCGATCTGTCATCCCATCACCTTTGCATGTCTTCATTAGAGGAACTCCACAAAGAAAAGGATTACCAATGTAACTGGAAGGATCATTAATAGTGTCAAGTTGTTTCCCAGTTGGAATTCTTCCTGATAAATTATTGTAGGATAAATTCAAGGAGCTCAAAAAGTTCAAGTTGGTCAATGTAGAAGGAATTGGACCAGAGAGCTCATTTCTTGATAAATCAAGAGATTCCAATTGTAGCATATTGCCAATCTTTTTTGATATTTCTCCTGTTAGATGATTACCAGATAGGTTTAAGCTCATCAATGCAGGAAGATTAATTAGCTCTTCGGGAATACTTCCAGACAAGTTGTTCTCTGAGAGGTCCATGATTGTAATCAGTGCAAGCGGTTTGCTTTCATACAGGTCTTCTCTTCCTCTAGTGTCTAGTATCATTTTATCTGTGTAGCTTTCAGATAATATCAGACCATAATAGGATACAAATACTGTAGAACCAGAAAGCATGAGGGAAAAATTGCCAAAGCTCCTTGGTATGGCTCCAGAGAAATTGTTATGTGAGAGATCCAGGACTCGTAGATTTTCAATCTGAGATAGTTCTTGTGGAATTTCACCCACAAATATGTTCGACCGTAAGCGAAGCCGTTTCAAACTTAGGAGTCTTTCTGCTACCCAAGTTGGTATTCTACCACTGAATCTATTGCCACCAAGATCAAGGCCAATCAATCCCTTGCAACTCCGCAAAGACGGAGGGAAGTCTCCAGACATATTGTTGTTGCTTAAGTGTAAGAAACGCAGATTAGAGGAAGAACAGAGCCAGCTAGGAATACCTCCGATGATGTTATTGTTTGATAACAAGAGAATAGTTAGGTGTTTTGGGCAATGCTTCTCACAAGGTGGGAGTTCCCCTGATAGATTATTATCTGAAATATCAAGCATTGTTAAGTTCACCAAATCGCATAAAGATGAGGGGATGCTGCCATTTATGCTATTTGTGGACAGATCGAGAAACACTATATCAGGAAAAATTTTGCTGATATTAGGAGGAATTGGTCCCTGAAATGAAGTATTTGTTAAATCCAGAGCAAGTATATTCGATGAAAAATGTGGAATGGTGCTGCTGATGACATTATGGGAGAGATCCAGTACTTCAAGAGAGGTGAGGTTCCACAACCATTCAGGAGTAGAGCCCAAGATTCCAGAATTGGATAAATATAATTCAAGTAACATCCGTTGAGTTCGGAGCCACGAAGGGAATTTTGGGCCTGCTGGACAAGAGCTCATGTCGATATGTTCAAGTTGAAAGGGAGGGACCCAGTCAGAGCTAACATTTAGAACCAGGTGGTTAAACTCTACTGCCAAGTACTTCAACCTTGTGAGGTTAGCAAAATGTTCTTCTGTCAGTTCACCATCCATATAGTTATGAGAGAGATCCAAATGGACTAGCTGAGAGACTTGTCCGAGACTTTTAGGAAGAGGTCCAGAAAGCGAGTTCATTGAAAGATCAAGAGATGTGAGATTTTTGAGGCCTGCTATCCATTCTAGCAAGTTGCCACTAAGTGAAGCTTTATATAAATGTAATACATTTAAACTATTTCTGATGCATCCTGAAAAACATCTTCCAAGATCATCTAACCTTTGATTAAAACTGAATTCAGAGAAATACAGGCTCCGTAGCTTACAAAGACTGCTCAATGTTTGTGGCATCCGAGCTGAAAGATGAGAAGTACCACTGAGGTCGAGGAACTCAAGAGAGGTGAGGTTTCCAATGGCAGCTGGAATGGGACCTTGGAAGTCGGTATAACTTAGATCGAGATATTGGAGGTTCGATAGCTGAAACAGCCAGCTGGGTATTTTGGATTTGGTGGAGGATGAATGAAAAGAAAGATCTGAAACAGATGTGAAGTTAACGTGTGCAAGGGAGAGGGGAAAGCTACCGAATACACAATGTGAGAACACTATAGAGCGCAAGGAAGGAAGCATGTTTAGTGCATCGAGCCAACCAGATGCCTTATCAAAACTCACGGAGCCCATTTTAAGTTCTTGCAAGGAAGTGAGATGAGAAAGCCAGTGAGCATTGTCTACGATAAGTTCATCATAAGCAGAAAGATAAAGATGTTGCAGGCTGGAGAGATTTCCAAGCTGTTGGGGTATAGTTCCACCGTAATCTGACATTCCGAGTTCGAGAGACCTCAACTCCTTGAAATCACCAATAAATGGTGGAATGCTTACATTCCAACCCAAAGCCAAGTAATTTAGGTGCTTAAGACTGAGTAAAGATTGATTCACCTTACCATTAGACAACTCCCAAACTTCTAATCCAGTGACATGTCCTGTCGTGTTGTCGCAGTACACACCTTCCCATCGACAGCAATTTTTTCCGACCCATGATGAGAATGGATCTTCTGTTTGGTTGAAGCCTCTTGCGAACCCCAGAAGAGCTTCTCTTTCGAACTCCAGGCAATGGATGCTGGTGGGGACTCCGCTGCTATGGCCGAGTTTAATGAGTTGGAGAGAGATCAAAGAGAGTAGTAGCACCACAAATATGGTATATTTTGAAGCCATGGTGACTTCCTTTTTCCTTATTCTTCTACTGAAACGTCCTTGCTTTCCCGGCATTATATAGAGAGATCTAGGCCTTGTGTTGCACATGGTGAAAGATTTCTTGTAGCCATTCCTTCTTGGATGTCCTACTTCTTCTTGTTTCGTCTAGAATTCAGACCGAAGTCGGTCAATGGAGAAGAGAAGGAAACTTGCGATGATTCCACGCAATTAATGTAAGGACCTATCAATGTATCATTCAGTCATGATCCAACCAGACTTGGTCGGGTCCATGCAATCAATCATAGTGTCATTCAGTCATGATCCATCTTGGCTTTGGCCGAGTCCACGCAAACAATCATAGTGCCATTCAGTCCAACTAGACTTTACCCTTGGTGGAAAAGTTTGGGCGTAGAAGATGGGTGTGGACTCCGGCTCACAACCTTAGCTGGCTTTAGTTATTCTATCGCTTTCATGCGGAAAGAATGGAAGACCATAGGCTGGTTGCTTGGGTCGCCGATCATGGTGGTTTACATGAACAAAAGCTTAAGGACAGATAGACGTTGGAATAGCAATAGCACCAATGCATACAATCAGTTTATGTTTTGTGAGATATACACCAATGCATCATTCAAAAATACCAGAAACAATCAGCTGGACTGGATTCTGTCAACTGTAACTCTTTGAATTACAGTAGATAAATTGAACCTAGAAGATATAGTTAAGCAGTATAAATGATGATGTTTATGTTAACAATTAGTTAAAAGATTTGAAGATTGGAAAGCAGGGGTGCACTTGGGTTAGATCGAATGGTTTAGATTTTTTGCTTTTTGGAATCAATCCAGTTCGAATTGGTTTTTTAAAATCAAGAATGAAGACACACAGTCTGTTCTAGTAATCAACCTGGAGAGATTGTCTTTGCTAAAGCACAAACAAATTTATTTGTAGAAACTAGCACAGGCTGTTAGGATTTCAGCTGATTTTTGGTGGTCTAAATTTTGTTGACAGCCAAAAGTATTTGGATTAAATTATTTGCTAGAAATGCTACTTACTAACTCAAATAGCTAGCTTGTACATGTAGTCCTTAAATAGCTAATATGTCACTACATGGTTAGTCAATATATTCGCATTAGAATGACACGTCAGTTATTTCATAAATTTTAATAGATTCTAACGAGATGTTAGGAATACAATATTCTGAAAATATGAGGAACTAAATTGTACTAACTAAAAGTTTGAAGACCAAAACTATATTTTAGCCTATAATTAAATAAAATAATCTTAATTTTGAATACTTGATTGGCTTGCAACTCAGTGTGATGCACTCAATCATTGCAAAGGAAATAACATTTGTAAGATATATGTGAATAATGAACTAGCATTAGCGGCGCGAGAATCTTATCTACGTGGAATTGCAACTCAAACCTCATCATTTGATCATGAATGCCTTTTGATACATTAGGAAGACTTAAGGCAGTACAGTGATTCTTGAGTAGGCATCACCTTCTAGATCCTCATCATTCCTTCCTTATGAGACTATAAGAGATGCACTAGTTTTTCCATAGCTGTATTCAGTTTTCCATAGGGCAGCCCTATAAAACATTTACAGTGAACGTGTCATCCAGGACTAGTTCAACATGGTTCTCACCTTTAGAAGTCCATCGCCACCCCACTCTATTATCCAAAGGATACAATGATTGTTAAGCATAGAGTTTATGATCACATGAAGTTTTAAGATGATATATAGATGAGAAGAATGTTCTCTTTAAAACAAACTATTATTCAAGAAAACAAGGATGAAATGCCTCAAAGGGTGAAGGACTTTTGAAAGACAAAGTTAAGAATTCATAATGCGCATCATGCAAACCTAAGCTGTTTTAGGCATATCAATTCCATGGACTTTGGTTTGGTCAAAAACTGACTTGATATAAGGCCTAATAAATAAAAAATTTTAAGGACATTATTTTTAAGGTTTAAGATGGCTTTTTCAATTTGAAAGACAATGCAAGAATTCATAATGCTCATCCTGCGAACCTGGGCTGTTTTTGTAGTATCTGTTCTGTGGACTTTGGTTTGGTTAAACACTGACTTGATATATTAGGACTTATAGATCAGTATTTTAAGCTGCTTTATAAATCACGTCTGGCAACTGGTATAAGATGGATGAGTTTTTGTAATCTAGATATCTAATTTCACAAAAAAGTCATAACTAGGGATTAAAAATCATAGAATACAATCTGGATTTTTTTACTGGAATTTGATTCTTACAGGGTTTAGATCCTTTCCAAATCCTGCTATAGGAAATTTCTTGAATAGTGGCACTTCATGGTGTTAATTGGATAGGCCTTAGTGTAACTCCTAGTCTCGATCTGATACAGCCATGTGCATTCTGTTTAAATGGAGTAGGAGAGACATAATTTGATCGCATCTGATTTTACTTTATTTATTCCTGACCTGAGGCATAATTTGTGAATGGTGATATCTCAATTCTAAAATTGTATAGAAAGAAGACAACACTGAGAAAAGAGGAGATTCTTCATCCTTTTGAACAATAAGCAAGTGATCATGAATTCAACAAATTCTGAAGCAGCACCAATAAAAAGCCAAAGTGGTAAGGGCTCACACAAAGGACCATGTTGGGGGAAGGTGATGGATTTTGGGGCCCTATCCTTGTTGAAGTGGATCTTATATAGATGACAAGCTTGACAATGAGCTAATGCACATTAGAAGGGGCCGATGTCATTAAATTTTTAGCATGCTTTATTGTAGAGATGCAGATTTATTTTCAATTTAATCCCTTATTTGCTGTTTCACGGTTTTTACTTTCTATTTTGGAGTCTCTTTTATTAATACGGTAAGATTATGTCATCCAATCTCTAGATTGAAGGGCTTAGAATAATATATCATGTGCCCATGCAGGGTCCCACATCATCGTCGGGTTAAAATTATGTGGCCCTTATTGGTCCAGCTACAAAGAAAAGAGACAGAAGAAAGAGGGACACATTGACTGCCCTGCTTCTTGTCTTAGGTGTCTATATGGATATGCCCCATCCTTTCTCACTCTGAGAAACCTAAGCGGCTTCCTACTCTTATGGTCATTTTGAGAATTAAAATTAACTTTCTTGGTTAGAGGTTTGTTATTTAAGTATTACAATCATATGGCAACAAGAAATGATGATTATTAGATAGATTTGAAGTCCTGTTCCTCTCTGTTGCACATCAAATCTCTCCAATCTTCTCTCCTCTACCAATTTTCTCTTCCTAATCTCCATTCTTATCTTTTTCTCACACATGAAAGCGAAAATATTGGTCTTCCTTATGATTTATAGCCTCATTGAGCGAAGCTGTTGGTATAGGAAGTCCAAGGACCCTCACATAGGCCCATCAAGGCATCCAGAACATTGGAACCTCGGGCTAAGCCTAGAGCAATGCATATAATGACCCAACAACAAATAGAAAATTTGAAACAATGCACCTGTGGTGTGAGATGTTGATGTCTTGCATCCCAGGGAATTCCTTCTATTTCAAGCTCTCCAACGTTCACTAGCACCAGAGTCAAAGAAGAGATCTGCTCCAGAAAAACTTGGGCGAGTGACGGGTCTATGTCCTGCATATTGGTTGACCTCTACCTTCTATTGGTCTTATTGTTGATCACTAGTGCTAAAGAAGATCCAAAACCTTCACTTTTTTCCATGAATCTATGTTGCCAATGAATTACTAGAAACAATGTTTCATTAGATATGCAATATACAAGCTTATGTTGGTGGAAACTAGATTTCTTGTATCTTTGATTTATTTTTATTCTTTATTTGTCTACCATATTTGACTCATATTGCAATTTTTTATAGTTCTTATAGATGTTATTTCACTTTTTTATCATTCTCATATACTTTAAAGTTTTGAAAGAAATAGGAAAAGTTTTACAATTTGTGATCCAATTCACAATCCAATCCGATCCAATGAACTTTACGATTATGACTCGATCATGATCTTAACAACATGGAGAACGTGTGTTTGGTTCAAGAGGGAAGGAGTATGTGATAAACAGTCATGAGCTCATACTAGTTAGGTGTTTAGACTTATCTTTCCATCTAATATATTATTTAAAGATTATATTTACTAAAAGATAAGTTTGTACTTTTACATGGCAGTTGATATATAACTCCCATCCTCTATTTTAATGCTTATGTTTTTTCATTTAAAATATATTCTTAGGACTTAGGAGTAAAATTGTTGAAAGGGAGGGGAAACAATCCCCTCTGTACGGTTTGTAAATGTGTTACTTGGTCCTTCTAAAATGTGGTACCTGCCGTATGTAATGCAAAAGCCTAGACTCTGGCCGTGCAATGTGTGCATGATTGTCTGTGAAAGAAAGAATTAATGATAGGAGACCAAGCATGGCACATTCCTTTGCTTTTACCACCTCTTGCTACCTCCATATGCAAGTACAGACTATTCAGTTAAATTCTATGAGGTAGAAATGCAAGAAAAATGCACTCCCTTAAATATAGTGCATTTATCAAGTTACATGAATAAATAATTAAAAGTGTTTCTAATGACATGAGAACTGACAGCCATCCATGATTCCTCCCAGGTGCATCACATGTTCCCAATTCTAGTCTTGCAATACTAAACAGATGGGTTCACACAAACACCTATTTGCTAATAAGTTTCACATCACATGTTGTAGGTGATTTTTCCATCAAATTTCCAATTTCAGCTTACAGTTTTCAGGTGCAGTTGCCCCAAAATTATACAGATGATGATGATTTACCATTTCTTAGAAACTTTAATCATAAAAGTTCCAGTCATTAAGAATGTAATTTTACCTATCACTGCTTCTTGCTGTATTCAAATAAATTCCAGCTGCAGTGCTGGATGTTTAGAGGAGGTTGTCAGCAAAAAGAACCTTGAATATGTAGAAACATGTTGATTACTACATTTCATCAACCTTTTTTCTGGTGTCTAATGATTAAATGAACCTTTGACATTCAACATCTTTTGTTCTTGAACTTTTTACTTTCATAAAATTCTCCCTCACTGAAAGTTTTGCTTATTTATATTAACTGTCTCTTTTATTTTATAGTGATTGGTGGGGAGGTGGCTAATTTTGCTGCTTATGCATTTGCTCCAGCAATCCTTGTTAACTCCTTTGGGAGCTCTGAGCATTATTGTCAGGTGTGGTACTGGATGGCACTAAGAATTTAAAGTACAGAATTGCTTGTCATATTTTCTTACTAAATCACTCATTCATGCAGTGCAGTGCTAGCACATTTTGTCTTGGATGAGAAATTGCACATATTTGGTATCCTTGGCTGCATTCTTTGTGTTGTGGGTTCAACAACTATTGTTTTGCATGCCCCAAAAGAGAGAGATATTGAATCAGTGAAGGAAGTGTGGAGCCTTGCTACTGAACCAGGTTATCTGACAAACAATAATTCTAACAATTTTTTGTTCACCCTGGGAATCATGGATGTTAATTTTGTTCTGTTCTGAAAATGGCATGTTTTATTCTGAAATCAACTTATGTCTTTTCAGAGAGATCAACTTAAAAATAGTTTTATTTACCCTCTAAAAGAGACTTGGTCAGTCAAAAAATCTCCTTGACAAGTTTCTTCTTTGATACAATCACATTATGCTCCATATCATGTATCTTTGTAGTCATTTCAAACTACTAATCTTTTATCTACAGGTTTCATTGCCTTCACCTGCGTGGTCATTTTTGTAGTTATTTTCCTAATCGTCCTGTTAGCTCCACGTTATGGCAATACACATATGGTTGTATACATTGGAATTTGCTCAATGATGGGTTCTCTTACGGTATGATAAAAAGTTTCTGAATATAATCCAGGAAAACTTCATGCTCTTTTCATCCCAAATGTTCATTTTGACAGGTAATGAGCGTGAAAGCATTGGCCATTGCCATAAAGTTAACATTTACAGGAACAAATCAATTCATCTATGCTCAGACTTGGCTTTTTGCTGCTGTTGTAGTTACATGTTGTCTCTTGCAGTTGAACTACCTAAACAAGGTAAATTATAATATGTATTTTTGAAAATTCTGTTTTATAAGCATAATGAGGTGTATAAGGCTGAGATTGATTACTAAAATCTAATGCTTTTAATTCTCATAGTGCTTCTGAGAATTACTTGGCCATTCCTGTAAGTTTTTTGAAGCATAATAACTTAGACTATGAGGCTTCAGAGAGCAAAACTCCTTGTGAATTTCTTGTAATCTGGCAGAGAATGATTCCAAAATGTCTTGTCCCTGTTGCCTTGACAATCAGCTAGTTTCTGTTCTGTACTTTTTAATTTGTTTAGGTTATATTGTGTTTACAACAGGAGCCATTTTGCAAAGTTTTCTAATTTCTGCATTTCTCAGAGCATACAAGTCTCTTTTCTTATGCTTAATGCATAATAGTCTCTGAGAAGATCATCACATCACCCTGTCACTTCTTTCTTCTTAGAAACTTGACATGTATGTGCTACGTACTGGAAGGGTAAAATGGTCCCTTTCTAATGAAATATAAGGTGATATTGGAGAATGATGACTGATTCCATAAGATACCAAATTAGAGCTTTGTAATGTACAAACTTTAGAAGTGCTATTGCTTTAGACAACACCATATCATCTTCATAAGCAGGATAAGTGTAAAACCTGTTGGTAACCGAGGATTTTTTGGGCTCTAAAAGGTAAGGTGCATGCATAAATGCCATAGCACATGCACAGGATTAGTACACATTATAGACGAGAGATACATAGTGAGTTCACTGAGCCTCATTCAAGGAGACATTTAGAAACCTGAGCCATCTTGTCATGCGTAGATCTTGTGTATCCTATAAGATGATTTCTTAGTGCTTAGTGATGATACAAGTTATACAAACCATCAAGCTGTAAATTCTGGTCATTTTGCTGTGAAGTTATGAGTTGATAATAACATTGCTTCTTTCAATTATGCAGGCATTGGACACATTTAATACTGCTGTGGTTTCTCCTGTCTACTATGTGATGTTCACTTTTTTCACTATCTTTGCTAGCATGATCATGTTCAAGGTGATCATCTTATATTACTTTTTTAAACTTCCTCATAAGTTGCATTTAAAATTTATCTTATCTAGTGCCTTTGGTTATCTATATTAGAGAATCTGATCCGGGTTAGTATGGAGTTAAGGTGATCTCTTTTTAATCTCATCTGCTTGAGAACCTTTTCCCAAAAAAATTCCAAATATTTGCAGGCATCTATAATCTCAAATATAGAATGTAAACTTAACCATACATTGTGCTTGTTTAATCATATTGAACTTGTTCTGATATGAGAACAGTTGGAGAATTTGGATCCGTATCATTCATTCTTTTTAATTGTATATTTATGTCACACTAATGGACTAATGTTAAAGTTTGAAGCATCATTTTAAGTACCAAACCATATTGGGTGCTATAGGGTACGTTCCTTGCCTAGTACAGTGTCATACACCCCTGTACTTAAACATTCTGTGTATGTTGATTCCAATAGTGCACCATGTGTTGGTACAAGTGTTTACCATACTGTGTATCATACTAACAAGGTATTGGTATGGGGTTGGTGATCAAAACTCAAAATATTTGAAGATTTTACCTTGATTTAATTTCTTTTGTTAAGGTATAAAATAATGTTTGTATGGATGATAAGCTTTTAATTTGGTTTTCTTTAGAGTCTTCATTATAGATTGGCAATGTTTCTGATTGTGAGCTATGGGATGCCTCAAAATTCTTTCAACATAGCTTTTACTAGGTCTTATTTGCGAGATTTGCTCTTAAAACATTTAAACGAAAGGTAATGCCATATAGCAAAACCTCCAATGTTAGCAAATTTCATTCTTTCTAAAGATAAGCAGCGTATGGTAGTTGATATCATTGCATCATATATATACTTGTTGTGTTTCCTCTTTATGTATTTTAATTATTTTACATGAGTTTGTGGATGCTTATTGTATAATCCTACATGTGATGTAATTTCTGGCAAGATTCACTGCCATCTCCAAAGAAATTATGAGAGGTTTACTAATCTATTATTGGTATCCACCATTGATTGAATCGTCTCCTCTTCATGCTCATACCTTGTTGTAGTTAGCCATTAGAGCCCTTTGGCTAAATTGGTGACTTATTGCTAGTCTGATGTCAAACAAAACAGGGCATTGGAATCCAATGAAAGCACAGAGCTTCTCTTTGTTTTAAGAGGGTTCCTTCTTACTTATATCTCAACTGGTTATGATTCTTATTATTTGATAAAATTTTAACTAGATATTTTTTTAGCCGATCTTTATCATTGAACCCATCAAGAGAGCCAAGGTAATTCATTTATTATTAGATGTACTTAGGTTTTGAGAACATGAGAGACCAGGATGCACAAGTTTTTCAAAATACATACTACGTCCATACTTGATATGTATTGGCCCCTGAAACTCATTGGATACATAAGAATAAGTATCAAAAATTTACATATCGTTTTCTCAAAATTCAGTGTATTAACTTAAAGATAAAATTGTGTACATTTGACCCTTTCCAAACCTCACATTGGCAGGGATCTTGTGCACTGGGATGTTCTTTTCTATCATTAAATTGAAAAGGAGTATGAATTCTTCTATGTGCATTCAACATATACTTAGGAGACTTCTAGAAACGAGGATGAGATCTCTTGTTTCTTCTAATAAAAGTAAAATTTTAATGATGGGCAACATGAATGGTCAGCATTGATTTGCTTGATGTTGATGTTACTGCATGGAGTATGAATTTTGGTTTATAAATTTGAATCATGACTAAATGATGGTTCTTGTATATGATGTTATGTTATAGAGTATTGACTAATTTTCTCAATCCCCAACTTCAATATTGACCCATTTCAGTGCTCAAGTCACAAGTCTACTGTTCAACCATCAGTAAGCTAAATGAATCATTTGAATAACATTAAAACTTAGAAGGATCCATGTCTTAAGTCCACCCATTTTCTCTCTGTTGGAATGATACTCCAATTTTGAATGCACCCCCTTTCTTCTCACATTCCCAACTCTAGTCCATTGTCTCATTAGTCATGGGAGATATTGACTTTCTCTTTTCATCTAGGGATAGAGGGTGCATCGAAAAATACATGAAGCTTCAACAATGTTCCAATGAGCTAGAGAGGAAACATTGCACAAATGGGCTATTTCCTTAATTCCAATTATCAATGATACTTATTCAAGTCAAGAGATTAGATTTTTGGCAAGCCTAACATTACTAGTTGCACGGAGAAGTTAAAAGAAGGGAGACAGTGTTTGAGATCGGAAAACTCCATTGCTATGTAGGTTGAAGGAGACTAGTTCTTAGAAAATCAGTTCCTTTTTTACATAAAAATTTTCCTCATTTTAATTATTGGACTAGGTACTTGAACACTAATTTGATTGGAAATTGATGCAATTGAATCACCTGACTGAGTGAATCAATTGGATTTTCAACATTTCTTGGCTTATCAAACCCAACATGAAATAATTGGTGGTGGTAAGTTGAGTAGATAAACTCATTTGACCAGCTTGGGTTTTAAAACATTGTTATTGACTATGATATTGCGGTAACTTGTTATATTTTTCATTCATATATGTAATAATATATTTTTTATGGTCAAATCTTGGTCATACTTATAACATGTTCTGTTTTTTTAAGATTTTTCATATCAACATATCTATTTACAGGTGAAGGAGCATTGATAATTTTAAAAATAGTATTTTTTTTGCATTTCATACCTAATATTTTATCCATATTGTGCATAAAGTTGTTCCTTATGTCTAGTTAAAAATTGAACCTGGTAAACTTTTTTTTTTCACAAAATAGACTTAGGGTTAGGTTGATGCTGATAGATCATCTCACAACCATGTTCTTGATTGTTGGTTGGGATTGTTGTAAGTGAGAGTATGAAATTATCCTTATCTTCTTTAGTGTTTTGGGTGGACTTGACTAGAGTGGTGAATACTAGTTCAGCCCACTCCACAAGGTCCTAGTTCATGTGGAGAGTTCCAGATATGTTGTTGCCACTACCCTCCCTCATCACTCATAAGAAGCATCCTCTCCTTAAAAAGTTGTTGTGATGCCGTGATTGTTGACTTTGGCTTTAGCGATAACGTGGTCATCGACATCCTTGCCTAGGCTAGTTATAATGTGGTCATCCATAAGAAGGGTGGGTACCATACACCTTGTACCACGTTATTGCTCAGTGGTAGCATAAGCATTAATGGCATTGGTGAGAAGTGGATTCTCATGGCCTTGACTAGAGTTTTGAGGCCTTCTATTCCTTGCTTACAAGATCTAAGCTAGTTGAAGCATATCATATCCTAACCTTGTTTCGCTCTCTCTCTTCCGCTATTTAGTGTTTCCTTTTGCTTTTGTATTGGTTATTTGAGCAATGTGGAAGGTGGAAAGAGGGCAAGGAGGTGGTCGCATTGGTAGTGCCCATGGATCTGATTGGTGATAGCAGATTCAAAGATCACAACTATAGGACAATAAGAACCATGCGCCTAGAAATGGGTTCTATAAATGGTTTGGGGGCATTCCAAGGCGGAGCAATAAAGAAGCTTATAGGTGGTGGACCTCATAATGCTTATTGTGGTGTCTGTGTGGATCGCTCCCAAGATATTTTAACAGTGAGCTAGAGGAGCAAGACTAGTCTCTTAAGCTGCAGTTCGATTTTTAATTAATACTAGACATAGATTAATATTAGCTTTAGCTTCAATTTAGGTTTCTTTTTTCAAGTAAAGGGAGTAGCATGAAGGATGTCAGTTGTTAGTAGATGCACTAGCAATAATGGTGAGGCCAGTATTTGTGGACCTTTGTTGAGAGTAACTAGGGGTAGAATAGGCATCTATCATCTCTAGTAAAGCTAATTAGGGATTATCGTTCATTTGATCAATGTAAGGCTAATAAAAGGGGCTCATTGTGATTTAGATAGATATTTTCTGGGTCCATTTGTAACTATAGATACTTTTTATTATTATTTGTTGATCCCTTTGAAAGCCAGGTTGGTTGGTTTACTCATGTATATTTTTATTATTTTTACTCTAATAGAGCCAAGACAATGGAGGACAATTTTATGTGGTCTTTAGTATATGCCCCTTTTGGGACTTATGAGTCTTCTAGAGTTTTAGCTCTTAAAAGTGCTGGATTTTGGTCTCTTGTGGCCTCAAGATTCTCTCACTAATTCATGCTGACATGTAGAACTTTTCAAAGCCTCCATTCATATCTTGATGTCTTTGTTAGGTGAATTAATACCTTTCCTTCAATACTAAACACTTGGTGAAATTTTTGTAGCTTCTCCCTAAAAAAGTGAGTCCTTTATCATTCTTATCCTTCCAAGTTGCGTATTGCTTATTTTTTTCTTGCAATATTTTATTCTTTTTCTCAATTTTGGATTGTAGGACTATTAATTGCCTTCTTATCCACATATAGAGAAAGATTGATTCTAGTCAATTACTGACAACACATTATTGTACAGACCTAAAATAAAGATAAATCAAATCCATACGCTGCTCTCATTTACAAAGTTTGAAATAGAGGATGTATGGACTCCTCCTGAGATGACTCTTATAGAAGTATTATATCTGTTAAGTGGTCTTTCCAATTTGTATCAAAGATGACCATCCCTTTTCTATTGTTAATCATTATGGCAATTTTTGGATTACCTTTCAATGAATATAAATGAAAAAATGCTAATATTTGGTGCAGGCTATTTGAGCTACTAGAACACACACATCTAGATTGTATTTTAATGGATAGTCTTCACATTGTAACTTTTCATACTTATTTATTATACCGACCATGTGGTAACCATAACTTATGTACATTTTCATAATTACAAGTTGATGTTATTGTGCAAACATGCTTTGCTTCCCACAATTGATTATCAAACTTTCATGGTGTTAAAGCAATAATATTTGTTGTATAGCTTTGAGATAACGATGTTAGAGTTTGATGATGTTTTCTCAACAATCAGATAGTTTAACTCTTCAGCATCTTGATTATCTGCTGACCTGGGTGTAACCAGCAAAAGAAAGTTATTTGTATCTTATGGTTTTTGAAAATCACTTAAAGACAACCCTCATACTAAATCTGATTTCTCAATGGTCATAGCTTTAGATCACTGTTTGAATTTGAAGGCTTGATTGTTAGTTGGTCATTCGATCAAGATCATTTCAAAAGATTGTTATTCCAAATCTGGTTCTAAATGATTTAGTTGAACAAATCCAAAGCCGTCCTCCTCCAGTAGTTGACTAGTGCGAGAAGTCACAATTTCAAAATATTCTTCATTTATCTTTTATTAACTAGTACATCTGCTTAATTGTTTATTCTATATTTATTTCACTTCCTGACACAGACAAACAATGAAAAGTTTAGGGATCATTTTATGAAAGCTTTAGTACCTAATTAGGATGCATCATGAAATTTCCTACATATACTTATTTGGGTTCTTGCTTGTTCTTTCACCATGCAGATGTGCATAACAATTATGCATCATTCCATATTTTTGTTTGATAAACTACCATTCAACTACTCGCTTGGATGTTTTCCTTTCTGTAAATCCACCATGAAGAAAGTTCTCGGACAGAATTTATGCTTTATTTTCTGTTGCTTGGGACAAAAACATGGAGCTAGTAGTTCGTAGACCTGAGAATCATCTTGATATATTCCACCACTCAATGGAGAAGATGCCTGCAGTAATTAGCTTATTTGTTCTGCATCTATTTACTTGCAAGAGGACCACACGTGGGAGCTCTAATCCTTGAGGAACATTAGGGCAATTCCATATATATTATAGAGACTCATGAATTGAATGCGAGACTGAAAGCTTGAATGTTCATAACTGTCTATCAGCCTCATAAGTTTTGTTCCTTCTCAAAGATAATTCCTTTTCTTCTTGCTAATTCCTAAACCAGGTCACATAATTTGGTTGCAGAAAACTTTCAATTGGTGAAGTTTTTTTTGCCTATTTCATTTTGACATGGTGTCATGCCCTCAATAATCTTAACAAGATTAAGATAGTGTTCGCACATCTATTCTCATTTAAGATTGATAGTCAATTTTTTTGTGCGTTCTTTATGCCTCAATGAAGATGGCTTCAATTTTGTCATATGACCAGTGTGCCATTCAAATATTATTGAAGGTGCCAGCTTATCAAGCTGATGAAGTCCCTAGCAGTTGGACCAAGTGGCCAAGGATCGAAGCCCAGCTTCACCTTATGAAATTCCATATGGTCATTGCGTGATTCTAAAAGATCAGACAACATTTTGAGATCAATCATTCCATACTCTACAATGGATTGAAACCATAAGGGTATTAAAATGTTTGAAACATTAGAAGACTTAAAAAGATTCCACAGGGCATAACATATTAGCCGACCCCAATTAGCTTGGGATTAAGGCTTTGTTGTTATTGTATAATAACCCATATCTACCATTTGAGAGATTAGAAAATATAATTGATTACAATATACAAGATGCCACCTTAAAACATTAGAAGTTTGCAAAATAATTTAAAATATGAAGTACTTGAAAAGGACAAAAAGGACATCATATAATGAGACTAAGAATATCTTCTGTTTTGTTTAAGGATTCCCTTCTGATAGCTCCCACAGGTATCTATAAGCCAGCTACCTGATAGTTTCCTTCATGAATACAAAATTTGCTTAGTTAATTCTAGCAATAACTACTGTTTGATGGTGGTTTTCATGTATGATACCTTGATGTCACCTTTATCTAATTTTTTGAGTGGACTTTTCCGAGAGAAAGTTTCTACTTGTAGCTTTATTTGCATTGATGCCACTTGTTGATCTCTAAAAATGCCACTTGTCGTTGCTATGTTGTATCTATCAGAAGGCATTTTAATCGAGATCAAAATATTGTTTGACTGATCACTTGATAGATTTATCTTGTAAATGCATTTATTATACTTTGTTTTAATGGTTTAAATGTTTAGGTGATTTGGAATTGTTTCTTCGAGCTAGTTTTGTGAAACCTTTAAGGCTTATGCCCTTAGTAAGAGAGAATTCTAGTTATTGTAAAAAGAATTCTGATAAAATACGTCTCCACCTCAAGGAGGAAATGAATTTGTTAAAGTTATTTCAAGAAAATTAATTTTTGTTTTCTACTTAAAGGGTTATCCTGCATCACTCACATCCTATTGGAAGGAGGGAAACTCTAAAGTTTTTCTTGAAAGATTACAACTGTTGATTCAATGAATTATTTCTCTCTTATCCTTTCCAAAGATTGGTTTGTTCTGTACCAAGGAGAGGCATATATTCTTTATATATGGAAAGGGTTGTCCTTTTGCTTACCTTGTAGCTGGTTTGAAAATAAGAGTTATGCAAAAAAAAGTGAGAAAATGAAGATCCATAAATCCATCTCTTGAACAAATTGCATACTTGGAGTCTTGGACTTTTTACTGATACTTCGAAGTAGAGGTGAGATAACTTCTGCTTTGATGAATATTTCTAGGATTGGGAATATCTTCCAAGCCAGTCAGCTGGAAGGAGACTTCTGGATTCAGTTACACCCCCCGGGACTTCATAGGTTTCTCCTGTGGGACTATTTTTACCATTACTCTGTCAGTGTTTCTGGTATTTGCAAGGGACAAATCCTTAGAAAGTTGAACCTACATGTCTGTTTCAACAAATTTACTAGGCCCTGAACAAACTTGCCCCAAGATACCTCTTTACCATCATCATTTATAGGCTATTTGTGATTTCAGCATTTACTCTGATGTTTTTGTACTTTTAAGCATAGTTCCTTCAAAGAACTCTATGTAACAGCAAAGTTTGATAGTCTTCACTATTGAATGAAATTTTTTAAGAGAGTTCTGTTTTAGAATTTTATTAGTTTGATTAATGTGACTTCTGTTAGTTTCACATAGTACAACTGTATTTTGGATTAGTTCAAGTTGTGTCTGATCCTTGACCAAGAACAGAGTTGACAGTGGTTACTGGTAAACCTGTTTACATCTTGGTGGAAGTTTCAGGGAAACCAAATTGAGAAACTGATGTGATTCTTTTGAGAAACTTGTTCCAAAACCTAAACCGGAAAAGAGGATTGTTTTAGAAACCAGACTCCTGAAAGAAGAGTTCTGGAGGAAGGGTCATTACAAGGAGAGGAGAGAGAGAACTGTTGTTGCCACTTGGTGCTGCTTATTATTTACTCCAATCCACCAACCAGAGTTTTCGATGCCAGATGTTTCATACCATAAGGGGAAAGGGAAGGAAGAAAGAATCCATTTCGTTGATTCATTAATATCTTCTATTGATTTTCATATAGGGAGGGATGACATACTCTCAAAACAATTCCTTTATAAATATCCGTAACTAAATCTGTTAACTATTTATCATATTGATTCCAACATGAAAAACTAGTGATAATCCACTTAGAAACTAGTTTCTAAGTGGTCTTTCCATGATTTTTATGTAGCTGTTGCACATGTGTTTTATATGCTAATCCTGTATTAGTGTTTTTCCTTGCTTCATATAATCTCTTGCATCAGTTTCCACTAACAACAACTTTGTTTGTGGCACCTTTAGTTATGCCTTTGTATATTTTAGTCATCATTTGACCTGCATCAAATATATTCCAAGTTGACTTGGTCATGTTGGTAGGCACGGTAGCAAGATCAAAGTCAAGACTGATGTTGTATTTGCTTTTTGATACAGGACTGGGACTCACAGGATGCAACGGATATTGCAACAGAGCTGTGTGGCTTCATAACCATTCTATCAGGGACTTTCCTGCTGCACAAGACGAGGGATATGGGCAACTCAGCCGCCACAGAGCCCGCTATGTTGCGTGAATCCGAACTTCAAGACCGCTAAATATCCACGACATCACGCTTCAAAAATTGCTACTATTCACCAAGTTTGAGCTTTCTGTTTATTCTTTGGGATCTTTGGGATCCCAGCAGTCCTGCTTCCCAGAGTATACAACCCTTTGCACAAGTTCGATCTCAGACACACCAAGAACTTCAGATCTTTGCATGGGGTTCATAATTGGCTGGTGGATGGATACATAGTGAGGCTAGGCTTTCTTCAGGGATCTTGACATGCTTTTATTGTTTTCAAAGGAACATGAGGCACGATTCTTTAAAGATTCCTTGTGAAGGAGGGCTTATACTAGTCATTTGTCGTGCCATTATATATACATAGGCCATTCCATTCTATCAAAAGGGAAAATAAAAACATAAGAAACAAAAAGATAATGTGCTAATGTACGTATGACCTTTTTTTTTTTTTTTTTTGGGCTGTAAGGATGAAAAAACATTCAAATTAGCATTCACATCACAGAAAATCTGTTTCATGATTCCATCCGTGCCCTTAAATTGTCATGAATTTAAATTTTCTTTCCAAGATTGACTGATTGATGAATCTAGGTGGATTGGCCGAAGGTTGCCTTTGGATACTTTACTAACCATGAACATTCGTAAGTACCATTGTAATTTTTAAACATTTAATATTATATTTATATTTAATATTAAATATGTAAATATAATATAATATATTAATATTAAATTTAGCATTAATATAATATTTAATATTTTAAAAACTATTATATATATTATAATATATAAATATTAATTTAGAATTATTAATATTTATGACCTTGCATATTAAATTTTTATATTTGAATGATTTATAATGTATATTTAATATTATTTATATTAATACCAACTAGTTTGAAATTAAGGTTTTATTGTTGCTGTATCATTTATATTATAAATATTATTTAAAATTTAAATAATATAATGTATACTATATTATTAAATATTTATGTATATTAATATGTAAATTATATAATAATATAGTTAATAATATTTTAATATATATATTATAATATTTATAAAATATTTATAATATATAACTATATAATATTTTAATTATCATTGATGACCATCATGTGGTCTGTCAAGTGATTATTAACGGTCGTCAAAAAATGGACTTGATTAAAAAACTTACATGAGTTAGGATATCCAATTAAAAAAAATATATAGTATAAAAACTCAATTAAAAATTTCAAATAAATTTATATACTCCTAATATAATTATTTTTATTTTATTTTATTTTATTTATTTTATGAGGGTGATGCTACGGAGCCAATAATGGCACCCACAGCTACTCTATTACTATTATTATCACTATTTTTGCATTATTATTAATATTATTATTAATAGTATTATTACTACTATTGCTATTACAATTACTATTGTTATTATAACTACTATTGTTGCCACTATTATTATTATTATTATTGCTACTACTACTATTTATAATACTATTACTGTTGTTATCGTTATTACTCTTTAAACTATCACTACTATTATAGTTATTATCATTACTACATATAAGTTCTAAAGTATTAGAACTTTTAGATGCTTTAAAAATATGGGAATTACAATTTGCCAATACCAAATCAGCTGTAGTAAGATTGATCCATGTATGTGGGAAGCAACTTAAGTGAGCAATAAGATGAAGATGCCTCTATAAGGGCTCAAACCATAAAGCTCTCCATAAGGGCTCAAACCACCATGAAGAAAGGTGCTAATCAGTTGAGCGTATAACAAACTCGGCTCTTAAAAAATTATGTCAACATATGTAAGAAGAAGAGAATGCTTATTCTATTTTAATATATTTAGAAAATAATCATTTTTGATATTTAGAATCGATTATTCAAAAGGAAGGAGAGATTAAGGATGTTATCCAGAGAGTTAAAGTAGGTTGGATAAAATAGAAAAGTATATTAGAATATTATGTGATCGTAAAGTACCTACTAAATTGAAGAAAAAATTTTATGGGGTAACCATAAGACCATCTATACTTTATGTCATAGAATGTTGGATATTTAGAAAAATATATGTACATAAGATGAATGTGGCGGAAATAAGAATATAAAGACGGATGTATGGTAATACAAAAAAAGATAGAATAAGAAATGAAATCATTCGTAAAAAGATAGAGATAGCTCTAATTGAGGATAAATTAAAGGAAAGATGTCTTTGATAGTTTGGATATGTACAATGTAGACCTAGAGATGCATCTGTGCGGAAGAGTGGCTTAATACGTATAGAGAAAAAAAAAGGTAGAGGTACACTAAAAATCACATGGAAGGAAATGATAAATAAAGACTTGAAATTTTTGTATCTTCTAAAAAATATAGCTCATAAACTTCACTTACCGAAAAATTTCACTTACCGTCAAGATGGTCAAGTAATTTTCATTTTTTATGTTATGTTCAAGGAGGAGATTCTGGAGTATGTATCTCGTGGTACCCCATCTATAGCCCTCTTGTTCTTGAGGAATGAAGCTGGCGTTTTCATCAGATTTGACAATCTCTTTTCAAACATGATTTTTTGCTTCTGCTCTCATTTTTCATAGCATGCCTTTAACAGGGCTTTGAGAGGCAATATCCGAAAGAAAATACGATATAAATAAATTCTGTTACTAGTTATTCTATAGCATGATATGGAAGGGGAATCTCTCCATCTGTCCTTCTGTGCGTTATGTAAGTTCTGACTTGTTCTTGCAAGCAAATTGGTATTCTGATGCCCTGGTGAAAAAATTGAAGAACTCCCTGCACCATCGCTGAGCCGTCGGTTAGCTCTAGTTTGACTAATAAATGCAGCCAAGTGATTATCCTTTTATGAAGAGTGATTAAAATTACTTGGGGGCTGCACCAATCTGATTCATTGTTATCAAGTTTTCAAGTGGACTACCCTATTTTGATGTTTATGCTGTAAAAAATAATCACACGATATGATTTGAATCGATTTTTGGCTAGCCCACAGCTATGTCCAATAAGGCCTAGGCATTGTTCTCTACAGGTAAGATGATAGATGATGCGAGAACTTGTTAATGTGTGACTGGCAATTCTACAAACAACTCTGGAAGCGCTTGTGGCTGGGTGCACCACTTGCCTGGGTGCTGGCATGATTGAAAACGACTTACTTGGGTGGCTGACCCATCTTATGTCTGGATGATCCTTTCAATATGTTCACCACCACTATGCAGGCAGGCATTTTAATTTGACTCGGTTGATGTCTTCTGATCTCTAGATGTTGATCTTATTTTCAAATGGCGGCTGAAATGCTCACCGGAAAGAGGAAAATTTGACAGAATATAAAACTAAGATATTTTAGTTGCTTAGGTTATTTCTTTTCTGCTCATCGGCTCAATAATAGTTTAAAAGGTTGTCCTAAAAAAAAATGATAAAAAATTAAATAATAATTCATTGGGTTGATTATGTCATTAACCACTTTTTTTTTCTTTTATTTTGGTGCGAGGAACTGAATTTGCCGTGAATCTTCCATTATTGCTGCTGAATTGAAACCTTACCCACCTTATGGTAAAATAGCATGTCAGGAATTGGGGAGGGACATACTGAACATAACAACTCATTGGTTGGTGGCTATATTGCTTTGTCATTTAATCGATTTTAATTGATAAAATAAAAAATTATAAACTTTATTTTTCAAAAGTCATCTTATTTGATGCTAAGTATTTATGAATCAAAATTGAGAAATCTCATGGTATGACCGTATGAGATGCTAAAAAGATGACGTATAAATACATAATTTTAATAACTTTGGACCACACTCAAAAAAGTAAGCCAAAAAGATGTTGTTTAAACACCTCAATTTTGTATAAGTATTTAAGATCAATCTACTACATAATTGATATGAGACTAAATATTCATTTGTAGTCATCTCCAATAGAGCCCATTTGCAATGTCCTCTAATCCATATAGGTCATAGGTTGGGTTTGCTAATATCATTTATAAACAACTCATGATCCTATCTAAAAAGCCTAGCTAAGAAGGTGTTATTTTGGCTTCTTAATCTTATATAAGTATCTAAAATTTAATTAACGTATCATTGATGTAGGACAAAACACTCATTAGTATGGGATCTCATAGAATTATATTTGAAATTGGATAGAAATTTTACAACTTTATTATATCCACTCAAATAAAGCTTCTATTCTTGGTTGGAACAATATCAGAATAACTAGAAAATAATATCAAAATATAAATCAAACAAGTAAACAAAAAAATAAAATAAAATTTGAATGAGCAATGATTCTTAATAATTTTTTTTGTGGTGTTTGAAAATGTTAAACATGTTGATGCCATAAAATGCTATTGTAGCTATCACTAAGGTTGCAAATAAGTCAGGTCAACTCATAATCTAACCTGATCCTAATCTTATTAGACTTGACTTGATTCGTATTTAAAGATTTATGGGTTTGATCAAGTTCAAAAATTAGATTCGATCTAAATTTTGGATCAAGTCTCAATCCTATATTTTTTGACCTGATTCAACTAATATATCATTCAAATCTAATTTTGGTTAATAGAAAATAGACCCGATCCAATTCCAATCTAACTTGACCCATACATTTTAATTATTTAAATCTTATTTTCCTTTGTTCTAATTATTTTTACTAATTCATTGAATAAATTTCAATTTAAATTTATTCTCTTTCTCAACTTAACAACCAGAACTCTTCTTATTTATTTTTTACTTAATTATATCTAAATATTCATATTTCATTATTTATTAGGTAAAATATAGATTACTACCTGTGGTTTAAGTGCTATCAAATTATATTCATATAGTTTGAAATATTATATTTAAGTATGTATTTTAAGCACTATCAAATTGTGCCTATGTGTAATATGATTATGCTAAAATAAATTAAAAGAGAGGTCAACATTCTCAATAGCAGATGGAATGGGACCTCAAAACATATTTTTCTACGCTAAGATATTGGAGTTTTGTCAAATTAAGTAACCAGCTGGTCTGGATATGGGCTAGTGTCTGAAAGACCAAGGAACAAAGGATATGTGAAGTCATGCATCCAACCAATTAGATGCCTTCGCAGAGTTCACAGAGCTTATCAATTTATTGAAATGAAACGGATGAGAAACTCAGCTCGAATTGTGCAAGTGAATTAAATGAAAGATCAAGATATTGCAGGCATTGGGTATAGTTCTATTAACATATGGGGGAGAGAGAGAGGCTACAATCTAAGGAATGGTGGAACGTCCATCCCCCCAAAATCATTCTTATCTGGATTTGGATAATTTAGGTGCCTAAAACTAAGCAAATATTGATCTATTTGAGATCCTTAGAAGTTTTAATATTTGATTAATCTTACAACTTTGATCTTCAAAAATTTTAATTCAAACATAGTCAAAGAAGAATAGGGTATGTTCTTTAGTGAGCCAACTTGTCAGACAGGTCACTCACAGCATTGTTAGATGAAAAAGTTACAAAATCTTTTTTTTTTTTGGCTATAAATGGGGAAGCTTCCATCCAAAAAAAAAAAAAAAAAAAAGACTATAAATGAGGAAGTTACCTCCTGAAAATTATTAATGTAGATAAATATAACAGGGGAAGAATATATAAAAAATCACAAAATCTGCATAGCTTTTTTATAGGTTCCCACTGCAACACTTAAGTCCTTATGGACCATTATTCTTATATATATATATATATAAAATCTCTATGGAAGATTAGATGGAATTCAGCTTTGCAGATTTTAAGAAATTCACATTGAGGGCATTGCTTGTTTCTTATATATAAACCTCCTGGCATCATAATTTATGTATTCCACTGAACGCAAATCTTAAAATCGAGCACTTCATTTCTAGTCCACTGTACAAAACAAGACGCGCCCGTCTTCTTTCAAACATGGCAAAGTAAAACAGGAACAAAGGAGTGGTTCCTTCAAACAAGTTTGGGGTGAGAAGATCCCTGAGTTCAGATCCAATGAAGTGCTTGTAAGATCTCTGGGTCTAAGTGGCATAGCGCCACTTTGGGATAAAGATGTGTGATGTGGTGTTTTTGGAAAAGATGAAAAGATATTCTTCGAATAAAACAGGATGAAAGACCTTACTTTATATCTTTTTCCATCATTCAAGGTGAAGGAGACTCTTTTTTTAGCCTCCTTTACAAGATTAGTTAAATTCAATTAACCAGTACAGAAAGGGATTATATGAAAAAAAATATTCCATAAATAACGAGCCATACCTTAACCTGCCTGATGTGGCCATCATTAAAATGAACAACAGTAACACTCGAACATCATTAAACTTGCCACTTTAATTAAAAGCAACAAGGTGAATTATAGTAACAAGGTGAATATCATTAAACTTTATTCTGCCAAGGCATGGTAAAAGAGAAATTGCACTATGAACAATGAGGTGAATTACAGTACTGTATTCCTTACATCACTTCAACTTTACTAGAGTAATGCTTATTGATCATGACTTTATTCTTGAAGAAATCTCCTCTTTAGTCTTTCGAAGCATAATAAAATAGCCATGTAAATCCTATCATATGAGTTATCTACGAATTGGAAATACACCGTCCTCCAAGTCTTGTTGAGAAGTAACACACCAAGGATTGTCCAAAACCCAACTACATATCCTACATATCCTGTCCCAAGGTAAAGCCAAACCATCTCGTCTCCGCTTTCACTATAGGTGTCTAGAGCCTGGGCATTGCCATCACTATCTGCATCTTTTGGAACTCGATCTATCGTCCCATCAGCTTCATATGTCTTTGTTAGAGGTAATCGGTGAAGAAAAGGATTACCTATGTAAATGGAACGACTATTAATACTATCAAATTGTTCCCCAATTGGAATTCTTCCTGATAAATTATTGTAGGATAAATTCAAGAAGCTCAAAAACATTAAGTTGGTCAATGTAGAAGGAATTGCACCAGAGAGCTCATTCCTTGATAAATCAAGAGATTCCAATTGTAGCATATTGCCAATCCTTTTTGATATTTCTCCTGTTAGATGATTACCAGATAGGTTTAAGCTCATCAATGTAGGAAGACTAATTAGCTCTTCGGGAATACTTCCAGACAAGTTGTTCTCTGAGAGGTCCATGACTGTAATCAGTGCAAGCGGATCGCTTTCATACAGGTCTTCTCTTCCTCTAGTGACCAGTATCATTTTATCTGTGTAGCTTTTAGAAAATATTGGACCATAATGGGATACAAATCCTGTAGAACCAGAAAGCATGAGGGAAAAATTGCCAAAGCTCCTTGGTATGGCTCCAGAGAAATTGTTATGTGAGAGATCCACGATTTGTAGATTTTCAATCTGAGACAGTTCTTGTGGAATTTCACCCACGAATATGTTTGATCGTAAGCGAAGTCGTTCCAAATTTGGCAGTCTTTCTGCTATCCAAGTTGGTATTCTACCACTGAATCTATTGCCACCAAGATCAAGGCCAATCAATCCCTTGCAACTCCGCAAAGACGGAGGGAAGTCTCCAGACATATTGTTGTTGCTTAAGTGTAAGAAACGCAGATTAGAGGAAGAACAGAGCCAGCTAGGAATACCTCCGATGATGTTATTGTTTGATAACAAGAGAATAGTTAGGTGTTTTGGGCAATGCTTCTCACAAGGTGGGAGTTCCCCTGATAGATTATTATCTGAAATATCAAGCATTGTTAAGTTCACCAAATCGCATAAAGATGAGGGGATGCTGCCATTTATGCTATTTGTGGACAGATCGAGAAACACTATATCAGGAAAAATTTTGCTGATATTAGGAGGAATTGGTCCCTGAAATGAAGTATTTGTTAAATCCAGAGCAAGTATATTCGATGAAAAATGTGGAATGGTGCTGCTGATGACATTATGGGAGAGATCCAGTACTTCAAGAGAGGTGAGGTTCCACAACCATTCAGGAGTAGAGCCCAAGATTCCAGAATTGGATAAATATAATTCAAGTAACATCCGTTGAGTTCGGAGCCACGAAGGGAATTTTGGGCCTGCTGGACAAGAGCTCATGTCGATATGTTCAAGTTGAAAGGGAGGGACCCAGTCAGAGCTAACATTTAGAACCAGGTGGTTAAACTCTACTGCCAAGTACTTCAACCTTGTGAGGTTAGCAAAATGTTCTTCTGTCAGTTCACCCTCTATAGAGTTATGAGAGAGATCCAAATCGACTAGTCGAGAGACTTGTCCGAGACTTTTAGGAAGAGGACCAGAAAGCGAGTTCATTGAAAGATCAAGAAATGTGAGATTTTTGAGGCCTGCTATCCAATCTGGCAAGTTGCCACTAAGCGAAGCCATATATAAATCTAATACATTTAAACTATTTCTGATGCATCCTGAAAAACATCTTCCAAGATCATCTAACGTTTGATTAAAATTGGATTCAGAGAAATACAGGCTCCGTAGCTTACAGAGATTGCTCAACGTTTGTGGCATCCCAGCTGAAAGATAAGAAGTACCACTGAGGTCGAGGTACTCAAGAGAGCTTAGGTTTCCAATGGCAGCTGGAATGGGACCTTGGAAGTCGGTATAACTTAGATCGAGATATTGGAGGTTCGATAGCTGAAACAGCCAGCTGGGTATTTTGGATTTGGTGGAGGATGAATAAAGAGAAAGATCTGAAACAGATGTGAAGTTAACGTGTGCAAGGGAGAGGGGAAAGCTATCGAATTCACAATATGAGAACCATATAAAGCGTAAGGAAGGAAGCATGTTTAGTGCATCGAGCCAGCTAGATGCCTTACCAAATCTCACGCCGTCCATTCCAAGTTCTTGCAAGGAAGTGAGATGAGAAAGCCAGTGAGCATTGTCTATGATAAATGACGGTGACTCATCAATGTAACCATAAGAGTAAAGATAAAGAGATTGCAGGCTAGAGAGATTTCCAAGCTGTTGGGCTATAGTTCCATCGTAATCTGACATTCCGAGTTCGAGAGACCTCAACTCCTTGAAATCACCAATAAATGGTGGAATGCTTATATTCCAACCCAAAGCCAAGTAATTCAGGTGCTTAAGACTGAGTAAAGATTGATTCACCTTACCATTAGACAACTCCCAAACTTCTAATCCAGTGACGTGTCCTGTCGTGTTGTCGCAGTACACACCTTCCCATCGACAGCAATTTTTTCCGACCCATGATGAGAATGGATATTCTGTTTGGTTGAAGCCTCTTGCGAACCCCAGAAGAGCTTCTCTCTCGAACTCCAGGCAATGGATGCTGGTGTGGACTCCACTGCCATGGCCAAGTTTAATGAGTTGGAGAGAGATCAAAGAGAGTAGTAGCACCACAGATATGGTATATTTTGAAGTCATGGTGGCTTCTTTTTTCCTTGTTCTTCTACTAAAACGTTCTTGCTTTTCCGGTGTTATATAGAGATATCTAGGCCTTGTGTTGCACATGGTGAAAGATTTCTTTTAGCCGTTCCTTCTTGGATGTCCTACTTCTTGTTGTTTCGTCTGGAATTCAGACCGAAGTCGGTCAATGGAGAAGAGAAGGAAACTTGCGATGATTCCATGCAATTAATGTAAGGACCTATCAATGTATCATTCAGTCATGATCCAACTAGACTTGGCCGGGTCCATGCAATCAATCATAGTGTCATTCAGTCATGATCCAACTTGGCTTTGGCCGAGTCCACGCAAACAATCATAGTGTCATTCAGTCCAACTAGACTTTACCCTTGGTGGAAAAGTTTGGGCGTAGAAGATGGGTGTGGACTCCGGCTCACAACCTTAGCTGGCTTTAGTCAAGTACATGCTATGGAAAAAAATAATAATAATAATAATTATTCTATCGCTTTCATGCGGAAAGAATGGAAGACCAACGATTGGTTGCTTGGGTCTCCGGTCAGGGTGGTTTGCATGGACAAAAGCTTAAGGATGGATAGACGTTGGAATATCAATAGTACCAATGCATACAATCAGTTTATGTTTTGTGAGATATACGCCAATGTATCATTCAAAAATACCAGAAACAATCAGCTGGACTGGATTCCGTCAACTGTAACTCTTTGAATTACAATAGACAAATTGAACCTAGAAGATACAGTTAAGCAGTATAAATGATGATGTTTATGTTTACAATTAGTCAAAAGATTTGAAGATTGGAAAGCAGGGGTGCGCTTGTGTTAGATTGAATGGTTTAGAGTTTTTTTTATTTTATTTTTGTGGAATCAATCCAGTTTGAATTGGTTTTTTAAAATCAAGATTAAAAACAAACCGATTGTTTTAGTAAACCGAATCCAACTGCACTAAGAAATTTGATTTGATTTATCGGTTTGCCAGTTTATGCTTCTAATGATGATGAGATTGGTTTCATAGAAAATTTTATGTAGTAGTCAAATGACAGTCTATTATTTATAATAAAAAAAACATAGTTTTCATACAATCCAATTATTCACACATTCCTATAATATCTCAACTTAAATTGTATTGCAGATAAAAGACTTTATTTTTCAAGGGAAAGTGAGGGAAGTGGATTTTCCTCACTAATATTATTCAATTATTAACAAATGAAAGACTTATTTTTCAAAAGACAACATTAATAGATATGAACTCAATTTAACAGTAAACCATATAATTTATATACAAGGTTTGGTTTAGTGTTTATTGATTTTTTAAAAAATTTAAATTGAAATTGAACAAACTATTTTGATTCTATTAATTTTTAAGTCGGAACTAAATAAAGAGATTTAAAGAAAAAGAAAAAAAAAGGTTTAAGCCAAACCAAAATCAGTCAACTATGCATCTTCCCTTGAAACAAAAGAGGATATAAGGTCCAACCCACCAAACTTGAAGCAAGCTAAACCATTTCACGTTAGCACGTAACGTGCAAACCTAAGCCGCTTGTTCCCATCCCACCAGTCCATCCAATCCAAAGGCATCACAGTGCTTAACTATCCCTAACGTTCCACGAACGCTAAGGGGATGGTACGAGCCTATTTACTCATGAAGGTCAATTTTTTATTTTTTATCTCTCTCCTTCTCTTTCTTCTATTTTTGAATTTTCTTTCCCATAAAAAATCTGAAATACATGTCTATTTATTAAAAATAAAAAATTATCTTTTTATTTAAAAAATAAAAAAAAATCAATGAGGATGATTGGTGATGAAGTATGGTCGAGAAGGGTGGTGGTGGTGAGTGGCGACAATGGTAATGATAAGTGGTGGAATGGTAGTAGTGATTGATATGGTGGAGGTATAGTGGTTATTGTGGTGGTAGTTATGGATGGTAAAGATATGGTGATGGATAATCGCAGAATTTAATAATAGTGGAGATATGGTGGTAGTGATGATTGTTATGTTGGTACTGGTTGTGGAAGTATGGTGACCAAAAATAAAGAGAAAATACTATTTTATTTTGAAAGAAAAGCCATGAAAAATGATCCAAAAATATTTTCAAACCTAGTATATATTTAAAAAATTAAAAAACATAGTTTTTCTATGTTTTTTGAAAAAATATTAGATTTGAACATAAAATCCTACTCTCTATCCTCCATAGAATATTTTTAAAAAGATACACTCAAATTTTCTACAACTAAATAGGCCCTGGATGCTTGTTTAAACAACACTCGAGGAGCAAGAATTGTTAGCCTCCAATTTGATTTCACTTCTCCTAATCATCCATTATTAGATTCCAGTTTGTCTCAATCCAACTGTAGGCGGCCAATCCAACTCCTTGCAGTCATGGAGTCCCTAATTGAGGTGCTATTCCTCCTTATCCCCCTCTCTTCTAATCTGATTTGCCCCCTTGGATTCTTGACATGTTTTCATTGACCAATGTCTCATAGATGACCTGCCAGTCCTTTCTTCTCTGATCGATCCACATCTGCCAGCGATTTAGGATGTGGTAAGGTATGAGTCTTCTGTCATCTAACCAGATAAATCTCTGAAGCTTATTGATTCATATCTATCTAATTCATATACTCATCCTTTTAATCTAGATAGACTATATCTATCCCTATAGACAAGTCCCTAAAATGCCTCCTTTCCTATGATGAAATTTCACGTTGTTTTCATCCTGGTACGGTTAATCTTTGCAAGAACACAAACATGGCTGCAAATATGCTCAGAATTTTACCAAAACATGTCCTTAGGAAAAATTTGATAACATATAGGGATGCTTTCAAGATAGAGCCATCTGTCAATTCTAGTCAACCTAGAGTTCTCATCTTTGCTAAAGCACAAACAAATTTATTTGCAGAAACTAGCATAGGTTACGCATCAGAAACGCTACTTATTAACTCAAATAGCTACCTTGTGCATGCTCTCCTTAAATAGTTGATGTGTCATCATGTGGATAGTTCATATATTCGCATCAAGATGATACATTAGCTATTTCATCAATTTTAACAGATATCATGTAACGAGACGTTAGAAATACATCATTCTTAAAATATGAGGGACTAAATTGTACCAACTGAAAATTTGAAAGCTAAAATTAATTTTAAGTAAAAGTTTGAGAATTAAAAGTATATTTTAACTTATAATTAAATAAAATAATTTTAATTTATAATATCCTATTGGTTTGCAGCTCAGTGTGATGCAGGCGGCTATTGCAAAGGAACTAACTCTGATAAGATATTCGTGAATAATGAACTAGCATTAGCAGTGTAGAAACTCTATCCATATGGAATTATAGCTCAAACCTCCATCAATGAAAAATCAGCTTTTTCTTTACATATAGCAAAAGATTTTTATTTTAACCTTAGAGTTTGAATAGTATCCACCGTTTCTTTGGTGCTCTACTTTTTGTTTTTTTATCTGTAATTCATGACTGGAGTCAGTCAACGGAGAAGACCAACAGCGTCTCAAAAGGAAACACTGGCCGAGTCCACAGCGTCAGGACAAATCTATCGTAATATCATTCAGTCATGATCCAACTTGTGAAAAATTTGGCCATGTCCTAACGTAGAAGATGGGCGTGAAATTCCGTCAAGCACACGCTGAGGTAAAAAAAAAAAAAAAAAAAAAAATTCTTCTATCGCTTTCATGTGGAAAAAATGGACGGTTTGCGTGGAATGAAGGTCGAAGACCGACAGACGTTTGGAATAGCAATAGCACCTTGTAGGATGGACATCCGAATGGTCTATCTATTTTGTGAGTCATACACCAATCCCATTCATGCATGCATGGAAGAATGAGCTGGATTTTTTTATTCTAAATGCACCAGAGAGCTTTACCATCCGGAGCATTCCATGAATGCTAAAAAGACGCTGGATGGATGTTGATTAAATAACACCGGAGGAACAAGAATTCGTGGCTACCAGTCCAACTTGATTTCTCCTGATCATCCATTACAACTGGCAGTCATAGAGTCCCCAATTCATCATGATGTGACATTCCCTTCTTATCCTCCTCTCTCCTAACCTGATTTGCCATCGTTGATTCTTGAGAGGTTCTTGATGACCAATGCTTCATTTATGACTTGCTAGCCTTTTCTTCTTAGCTCAATTCACATCTGCCAGTGATTCAATCCGTGATAAGGTATGAGTTAGTCCGTCATCTAAGCAAAAATTTTTTTGAAGCTTATTGATCCAAATCCATCTAATTCGTACGTACGTTTGTATCCTTACATATTACTCCTTAAAATGCCTCATTTTCTATGATGGAATTTCATCTTATTGTTGGCATGTCCAAGACTCATCACGCAAGTCAACCTCATGAGGCAGCCATGCAACCTCTATTGCATAACCTTAGGAAATATGCAAATCTTTCGATTTCGAATCAAAATCAAAATAAGCAGCAAATGACAAACTAAAATATTTCATTAATAATTCATTAGTGCAAATGATATATAGTACAGATGATGTATCAAATATCAGATACAAATACTAGCTACTTTTGCACCAAAATTTTCAAACATTAATGCTAAAGTGAAGTGTCCTGCAACTTTAAAAAATATAAAGATAATAATATAAATTAATAGCTCACTAGGGAGTCTCCTATGCACATGAGCATTAATTAAGATGTGTAAATATAATTTTATAACCACTAACAAATAAAGTCAATATTGCTTAAATATCAATTAATTCATATGCTAGTATTAAATAACTGGAATTTGCAAATTCAATCAAAATAGCATGATGTCCACCATCATAGCTCATGATAATATAATGATGCCACATATGCCACATTTTATAATTCAAATAATAATATTAATTTACAATGATTTATATTTACGATTTGTTATTACTTATTAAATTCAACACTTTGGCATCTCGACATCTACGATCTCACCAGTGGTTTGATATGCTCTCACATGACGAGTCCAAATGTCCTATTTTTTTAATTATCATATTTATTTAATTAATTCATTATATTTTATCAATGAATTAGCCACAATCACATTTCAACCTATAATAGGCAACCTTCAAATTATTTGTGCCACACTTTTATTAATGGCTAGCTATAAAAAAAAAAAGAGAAAGAAATGCCACACTCTTGCCGCCAGCTACATAAAGAGGGTAATAGAGAAGTATAACACTCTCGCCATGGTTAGCTTTAGAGAGAAAGAGATAAAAAAGTGCCACTTCAGCCAGTGGTTGGCTAAAGGAAGAGATAGAAAACTGCCACATTTTAACTAGTGGTCAGTTACAGAGAAAAATAAAAAAGTATCATACTTCCACCAGTAGCTAACCATAGAAAGAATAAAATAGAGAAGTGCCATACTTTTATTTCTGATTGGCTGTAGAGTGAGAAAAAGTTAGAGAAGCGCCATACTCCTATTAATGGTTAGGTACAAAGAGAAATTCTCTACTTATTTTGAAGAAATACAAGATAATGCATAGGTATTGATTATATTTTTGCAGATGAAATTTAGGAAATGCCTTACGTGGACGATAGATTTCAATTAAAATAAATACAGTATTATTTGAGGATTTTTTGTCGAAATGATTTATGGTACAAAGTTGCATTTGATCGAAGATTTGGCCGCACCCAATACGTATGCTACAACTTCAATTTACCTCCTTGTGTGCCGTGCTTGTCAAGTTTGTCCACCCACTAACTTAAAATAAAAGCTCAATATAGAATTGTTCCAAAATATAATTAAATAAAATGACCGGGTAGGTTGCTCTCGCTTGTAATGATTGATCCTAATTTCCAATACCCAGTGGCTTTGCAGCCCATTGTCATGCACTCGGTCATAGTAAAGCGATGTAATGTCCGAAGAGATCCGTGAATAATAATCTGATATGTGATTGTGTGAGACCTATCTGCGTGGAATCGCAACTTGAAAACTCCCCCAATGGAGGGGGTAAAAAAAAAGCAGCCCATCCTTTACGCACCGCGAAAGCTTTCCTTCTAACCTAGAGACCTCGAAGAGTTTGAACGGTAGACCCACCGTTTCTTGGACATCCTACATTTTGTCGTTTTTGTCTGGAACAAAGACCGAAGTCAGTCAATGACTGTTAATAAACTTGGGGGACAATCGTGAGCTGTACTCCACTCCCATCAAAAAAAGTAAAAAAAGGAAATCAGTCAATGACTGAAGTCAGTCAATGGAGAAGACAGACGACCTCTCAGGGCTGAAGTCAGTCAAGCATAAAATCGTTCGGTCACGCTGCAACTAGATCTCATCCCTCCTGGAAAATTTAGCCATGTTCTACCGTAGAAGATGGGAGTGGAGTACAGCTCACGATTGTCGCCACCTTCAGTCAAGCATACGCTGCGGAAAAAAAAAAAAAAAAATCTTCTATCGCTTTCATGTGCGAAGAGTGGACCGATCACGGTTTGCGTGGATGGAAGGTCGATGACCGACAGATGTTGGAATAGGAATAGCACCATGTAGGGTGGACATCCAAATAACTAACCTGTGTTGTGAGTTAAAAACCAATGCCATTCAATTCATGCGTGTATCATGGAAGAATGAGCTGGACTGGATTTCATCAAGTGTAAATCTTTGAATTGCACTAAACAAACTGAACCTAAAGGATACAATTAAGTACTATCCATGATAATGTTTACAATCAAAGACCAGAAAGAAACCAATTTTCTTTATGAAAATATCAGTCATTGTACCATGCAAGAAATTATACTCCTATATATCTTTTCTCTTAAAACAAAAGAAGGCTCCAAAGGTCCAACCCATCAAACTTAAAAACAAGATATAACCTATTTTACATTAGCACCCAACCCACAAACCCAAGACCCTTGTCTCTATACCACCAGCTCGTCTAATTTAAATGCACCAAAGAAATCAACAGTTGGCTTTGGCTTTGGCCGAGTCCACGCAAATAACCATAGTGTCATTCAGTCCAGCTAGACTTTACCCTTGGTGGAAAAGTTTGGGCGTAGAAGATGGGTGTGGACTCCGTCTCACAACCTTAGCTGGCTTTAGTCAAGTACATGCTATGGAAAAAAAAAAATAATAATAACAATTATTCTATCGCTTTCATGCGGAAAGAATGAAAGACCAACAATTGGTTGCTTGGGTCTCCGGTCAGGGTGGTTTGCATGGACAAAAGCTTAAGGATGGATAGACGTTGGAATATCAATAGCACCAATGCATACAATCAGTTTATGTTTTGTGAGATATACGCCAATGTATCATTCAAAAATACCATAAACAATCAGCTGGACTGGATTCCGTCAACTGTAACTCTTTGAATTACAATAGACAAATTGAACCTAGAAGATACAGTTAAGCAATATAAATGATGATGTTTATGTTAACAATTAGTTAAAAGATTTGAAGATTGGAAAGCAGGGGTGCACTTGGGTTAGATCGAATGGTTTAGATTTTTTTGCTTTTTGGAATCAATCCAGTTCGAATTGGTTTTTTAAAATCAAGAATGAAGACACAGAGTCTGTTCTAGTAATCAACCTGGAGAGTTTGTCTTTGCTAAAGCACAAACAAATTTATTTGTAGAAACTAGCACAGGCTGTTAGGATTTCAGCTGATTTTTGGTGGTCTAAAATTTGTTGACAGCCAAAAATATTTGGATTGAATTATTTGCTAGAAATGCTACTTACTAACTCAAATAGCTAGCTTGTACATGTAGTCCTTAAATAGCTAATATGTCACTACATGGTTAGTCAATATATATGCATTAGAATGACACGTCAGTTATTCCATAAATTTTAATAGATCCCATGTAACAAGATGTTGGGAATACAATATTCTAAAAACATGAGGGACTAAATTGTACTAACTAAAAGTTTGAAGACCAAAAGTATATTTTAGCCTATAATTAATTAAAATAATCTTAATTTTGAATACTTGATTGGCTTGCAACTCAGTGTGATGCACTCAATCATTGCAAAGGAAATAATATTTGTAAGATATATGTGAATAATGAACTAGCATTAGCAGCGTAAGAATCTGATCTATGTGGAATTGCAACTTAAACCTCCACCAATGAAAAATCAACTTTTTTTTTATACATAGCGAAAGATTTCCTTTTAACCTTAGAGTTTAAACAGTATTCACTTCTTGGGTGTTCTACTTTTTTTTTTTTTTTTTGTCTAAAATTCAGACTGAATTTAGTCAATGAAGATGACTAATGACCTCTGAGATGGAAACATTACCCGATTCTACACGATGTAAGGAACAATCAATTATAATGTCATTCAGATAAGATACAACCAGACTTTATCCCTTGTGGAAAAGTTGACCATATCACACCATAGAAGATGGATGTGGACTATGGGTCATAATTGTAGCGTGTGGAAAAAGTTGGCCATGTCACATCATAGAAGATGGATGTGGACTATGGGTCATAATTGTAGCGTGTGGAAAAAGTTTTTGCTATCGCCTTCATGTGGAAAGAATGGAACACAAAAAGATAGGTTGCTTGTGTTCCTGGTTATGGTTTGCGTGAATAGAAAGTTGAAGACTAAGTTATCTCCTGTGTTGGGTAGAAAACATTAATTTGAAAGACTTATAACTCAAGTCATCTACTATTAATTAACTTGGACCCTTCATATGGAAAGAATGGAACACAAACACAAATAGATTGCTTGAGTTTCTGATCATGGTATGAGTGGATAGAAGGTTGAAAACAAGTCATCTGCCATGTTAGGTGGGAAACGTTGATTTGGAAGGCTTATAACTCAAGTCATCTACTACTAACTAACTTGGATCCTTCATGTGGAAAGAATAGAATACAGACATAGATAGATTGCTTGAGTTTTCGGTCATGGTTTACATGGATAAAAGGTCGAAGACTTAAGTCATCTCCCGTATCAGGTAGGAAACATTTATTTGAGAAACTTATAACTCAAGTCATCTACTACTAATTAACTTGGACTCAAATTTTTAAAACCACATGAATTATACTCGCTAATAGGTTAATTAGGCCAGTAGCTTCAAGTTAACTTGGACTAGAATTTTTAAGGCCGCATAGATCCGGCCTGCTAATACGTTAAGGCCATATAGATTCATCCTATTAATGGGTTAATTGAGTTAGCAGATGGACACATATGGTTGGAAAAGTTAATTTGAGGACCTTCTAATTAACTTAGACTCGAGTTTTTAAGGCCACTAGATCTGGCCTGCTAATAGGTTAATTGGTTCAGTAGATAGGCTTGGAGCGTTCTAGTAGGTGGGCTTGGGTTGGTGTAGAATGGCAATGACACTGTAGGATGATGGATATCCAAATACTTTTTATTCCGTGAGGTATACACTAATGCATCGTTTAAGCACATAAGAAACAGTCCGTGTCCTTTTGAATTACAGTAAGCAAGCTGAACCTAGAAGATGCAGTTAAGTAGTATCGGTGATGATGTTTACAATTAGTAAAAAGATTTGAAGACGGGGAAGCTATCAGATATTTTGTGAGGATATCAGTCGTTGTATCTTACAGCATCATTTATCTTCTCTTGGAACAAAAGGGACTTAAATTCAAAAAGATAAAAAGTTGTATCAGACTTTAACTGGAAAACCGGTACCTGTAAGAATAAGAAATCAAGGGAACAAGATATTCAAAAGGAAAAAAAAAGGTGTATTGGACTTAAATTAAGTCCAATCATGGTGAGCATCATGAGTGCCCTGAATCTAATCACAGATACACTCTTTTAATAATTATATCCTCCCACACAATCTCAAATAAATATCAAAGAGTACGCAAACTAAAATGAGGAGTATGTTTATCATTATTGCAATTTATCTTGGTTGACAGATTACATGCATTGATCAAATACTCGTTAATAAACCACATGCATTGCTTGTGTAATGATCTAATTGCATTAAATATCTATTGTATCGTGTTATCAAAATCAACTCCTTTCAGTTATGGCTACACTCTTTGTAAGATGTGGTTAAGACAGGCATAATAAACTATAGCTTTAACGTATGTTTTGGCCTCTATAAGGTTTTATCACAAAAGATAGAAAGGGCATTGATGCTGCAGCTGCTCCTTTTGCTCGAGGCTTTGGTCCAGGAGAGGTTGAGGGACTTCGAGAGGGGGCTACTCTCCTAGAAGTGGTAAGCGCTTGATTTTTTTTTTTTTTTGTTCCCTTGTAAAGCTTGTTTCACTTGGTCTTACCAATTTCCTATCATCTTTAAATGGATCATCATGTCCAACAAAATTTACCACCTGTCAACAGTTAAAATAGAGATTTACATTAAATATGATATCATGCTCATGTACGTTTCTAATGCTCTTATTTGCATCATAAGAATAAGTTCTAATGGTATATATTCACACACATCAGGTTAAAAAAGTGAAGCCACATGTAACTTTAGGATTGTTGGAGTAAAAGGTATCTTTAATGAGGAGGTAAGCTGGACATTATTCACAATGCATTTTATTTTGCATATTTTTCTATAGAAAATTGGAAACTAAATTTGAGAACGCTGTCTCATTATTATCAGGCTTTCAAAGGGTATGACAGCATTAGCTTTTCTTGATTAACTTGCTGCTTTTTAAAATCAAAAAGAAGCTGGTTACCTTAGAGCTCATAGTAACTTATTTTACCATGAGTTTGCCTTTGCTTTTTTCCCCCCCTGTGACAAGGAAAATTTATTACAACACCAGTGGTGAAGAGATAGAGCTTTCAGATGGTGGAGAGATGAGTTTTTGTAGTCTTGGCTTTGCATATCACAAGGATCCTTCTTCGGGGTGGGGGTCAGGAGGTGGGGGCAATTACAAATGCACATATTTAAAAAATAAATTAGTTATTCATTATATGTATGGCTATACAACAATGGATTTTCAAGCAAGTCTAAGTTGTTTGTTTACTGAAGGTAAAATTAAGTTATTGCAATGGGTACTAAGATTCTGCAACTGGTTTTTATTTAAAAAAAAATTATTAATTTAATTAGTGTAAGATGAATATTCCTTACCTATGCATCTACTTAGACATAAATATCACATATCTAAAGTGAAAAAATAAAACAAAAAAAAGAAGCATAGTTTTTGTATGATTAAATCAATATTTTACAAGAGATGCCTCACTGCAAAAATATAAAGTACTTCACCTTTCTAAAACAAAAATCCTGTTTTCCTCTCTCTTATTGTAATATGAATTAGTGATTAGTGGGAGAAATGGGAGAGAATGTTAAATGAAATCTTGTGGCAGCCAAGTATAGGGCATGAGAATAAAATGGATTTTTTTACATTGCTTCTATATCTACAGTGATTTTACTTCCAATTATTTGGCTTGAATTCAAGTCTGATTTTGGCTTAAGCTTCTAAATTTGAACAAGTTTCAGACATTTTAAAAGTTTAAAGCGGTTTGCAAAAACTAAGGGATGGATTTTTTGGAAACTGATCAGGGATGAGACTTTGATGGCCCCCTTTAAACCTTCCTGGATCTGTATTTGATGTTGACAGCATGTTAGCTTATAATTTCACAGCTGAAAAGTAGATACTGGCAAAAGGCTGTGACTGCTTACAAGGTGTTTTGCATGCATGCTCTGTGTTGCATGTAAATGCTAGTTTTTGTATAAAAAATTATATATACTCCTAACAAGATATAACAACTCTTTATAGTATATTTCTGACATAGGTTTCATTCTTATGACAATTTAAAGGACATAGGCTTAGTTAATGCATATTTAAGAATGATTCAAATTTTGACAAGATTTGGATCATCTCAGCAGTCTTATCCTAGAGAAATTATAAGACTAATTTCAGCCATCCCATCCAATCCCATCCTATCCCATCCTATCTCGATTATAATATATTATAGTATTAATTTTAAATATATCTTATTTATTATTAAAATATAACTTTTAAAGTTTAAATATGTTTCAAAATTAAATAAAATACTAAAGCTTTATAAATATTTTTTTTAAGAAAAAAAAGCATTTTAAGGAAGTATCGAAATGCTTGATTGGATCAAGATTGAGGTAGGACAGAACGTGGGATGCCTCATTCTACGAAAAAATCTGCACGCCTTTATCCCATAAGATTTAAAACTTTGATATTGAAAGTATTTGAAAATAATGGATCTTTTAAATATGGAAGGAACTAAATAAGTGGGAGAAATGTAACATTCATGTAAGCAAGAAGGCAGTGGAGTTAATTTTCATGATGGTTGAACCATCTCTTGAGACTTGGTCTGGCATTGAATTAAAAGATGCTAGCTTTCGTTGCTTCTCCAAAAAGTGAGATAATCTACCAGAAAGGTCCTAAAGCCAACACTTTAGGAATTTATATCAGCAGACTCAATATCAAGTTGACTCAGTGAGGGCATGAAATTTTATTGAGGAAGGAAGAAGGATTAAGTTATTGTTGGCTTCCATTGGTTATATAAATTGCAATGGTGAGCTACATTGTTCTTGAGGTAAGGGACTATGAGTATCCTAATGGATTGGTAGATGGTGAACTAACAGGACTATTTAGCTGGGCATTGTTGGGATGAAAGCTTATATGAAGCTCCATTTTAACTGTTTGCACGCTAACCTCTGACTATTAGCTTGAATAGTATAACCTCTCAACTCCTAGATGAGAGATCAGAGGCTTGATCCTTGAGTGACTTTGACCATCATTCTTTGCCCCTGTTTTATAAGTCTTGGTTCTGCGAGCACTCCTCCAAGGACCCTAGGTGGGGCAAGTTGTTTATGGTCTCCTCTACCAGAGAGAGAGAGAGAGAGAGAGAGAGCCATATTCACGCTAGAAGACCAATCAAGCTATGCCTTTGAGAGAGAATTCTTTAGACCATAAAGTAGTAAAGTGGTAAAGAATGTGGTAATTTCAATGAAAAAAATGGAAAATGTGGAGAACATGGGACCTTTTCCCCATCGCAAGTGCTTTTTTGCAAGAATATGATCTACGAAAAACACCAAAGTATCCAGTAAATGTGGTCGGTATTCGTTCTGTAGACATATATTCCATGGCTTGGTTATTCTCTTCTTTTAATATGCTTGCTTGCATTGCACCCATCTTTCTTGGCCAAGACTGCTTTGAGGCCTTCCATGCTGTATCACCAATTCACCATCCATAACTCCAATACTGGATGACCACAACTGTGTTCCCCACCTACATTTGTTACTCTATAGTAAGCTTTCCCATTTATGACTTTTCATGTCCCTACTTTTCTTGTTCACCAATCAAATGCTAGAAATAAACGTATATTCACATTGCTATGAACACTTGATTTTTCTCCCCTGTAGACTTGGCTAAAACAAACTCCAACTCTTCACTCCAATCTTTCATTATATATTTTCTTGAAATGGACATGGAGGAAGCATTGCCATTGGTAATAATCATGTGTCTGTGTGTGGGCCTAGGCCAGACTTTAGCCTGGTTTTTGGAATATTTTTTGGGCCCCAGCCTGGCCCGAAACCCAAAAATAAATTTCAGGCTGAACCCGGATAGAGGTGAGACATGACTCGCCCAGGCGACTTCCAGCCCTACATATGGGTACTTTCTTTTTGTCTTTTTATTTTACCCTTAGCTAAGTTGGAGCTCAGACCTCCAGGCAGACCAAGCCTTGCTTGTGGAACCAGGATTAACCAGGATTCGTATGTACAAAGGTTGAAGCAAGAATTGACATCCTGCAAAACCAAGCCTCCTTGCAACAAATGACAAATTGCACCATCCAAACTGACACTCATTAGTTAGATAATAAGTACCCTTTCAGTCACTCTTATCATCTTTATGATTACTTCAATCTCTATTGAATGCACTTCAATTTGTTGAACTACACTCTTGAGAAATGAAAAGTATCTCCAAAAAGTTGAATAGTATTTATTAAGTCACATGCTTAACACAAAATATTTTAACAAGATAAAGAGCAGCTAAACATACTTATCTCAAATATGATAGCCATTATTAAAGTTAGCAAGAAGTTTAATGATAGCTATTATTTTATCGATTATGCTGTCACATGGCCGATACCAAAACCAATCAGAACCAACAGCACCCCTGGTTGGGGGTGTTAAGTGCTAAATTGATCCCCCTCTAACAAGTAGATTTGAGGTAAGGAAAAGGTAGAAAAATTAAATTCTTCAAACAAAATATGCAGAACTTGCCTCCTAGAACGATATCTCATCCAACAGAAAAATGGATCTAAGTCAATAACAAATTCTAATCAATGTATATCTGGTTTAACATCAATTTCCCTCTAATTTGGCATTAAGTAGCCATGCCTTAAAAATGTACTCCGCGAAATTTTCAGAAGTTTTCAGTTGAGATAATTTTTATCTGTAAATTTTCCAAAATTTAAATACAGCTTACGGGTGAAGATTATTTGCCTGGATATGAGAAGAACAATGCGTAGTACCTGGTATCCCCGTCGCCGGTGTTACGATGATATCTAGCTTTTGCCTAGTTTGTCAATTGAGCTATTTTTGTGGAAATATAGTCAAAGGGATAGCAACAAATATAGACTTCAAAGTAAGTCATGATCGCAAGAAAGAATTTATGCCATAGTGTCTGAAGAAGCCCAAGAAAACTCCTAGATAGGTCTAATAAACAACTAGTGCATCTACAATTTGACCTGTCAACCACTCACTTCTAAACTCACTGATGCAATAAAATACCAACAGTCCAACACTAGAAAAATGTTGTGATGAAGACATTCTGAATACTGAAGGTTACAAACAAAAGGCAGAAGCATGACAACCTCAAGCAGTATCAGTTCTATAATTGTAATAGTTGGCCGGGTTTTCATGAACAGCTTTTGCGACCTTTAAAGTAAAATACCATAGGACAAAGTTTAACTAAATACTGATTTACTTGCAATGGAGTAGTATTGACAAATATAGAACCATAGCAGACCTTAGAAATTCCAAAGTCAATTTGTAACACAGAACAAACTTGCGTTACAATATGGCCCAAAAACACAACAGATAAACAACAAGCAAAAATCACCTTAAAGAATGATCAACCTGTTTCTCCTCTTCCTTTCAATAGATATGGGTACACCTCATTAGATCATCTTGTATAAATACAAAGGGTAGTAATGTAGGTCCCTTCTGTTTCTCAAGATATTCTAGTATCTACAGATGAAGAATCCACAGATACCTCAAAGACAGTTCTGAGGAAACCAAAAATCAATTGATCCTTGAAGAATACGGGTGAAAAAAAGTATTTGAACTCAGGATGTAGCCTGACTGTTATCAATAGAATCAAGACAACGACAAAAATGGCATTCATGCATGCTAATCATTTAAGCAAGTTGGAAGATCAAAGACTAATATTATTTTGGCAACTACTTAGAATTTAAGTTAAAGGCTTTACTTAGCCTGTAACCTTTGAGAAAATCCTGAATTAAATACTTGTATCATGTTCAAATTTTCAAATTCTAGCGTCTGCCCCATGAACAAGCTTCAGATTTCGATGAATCTCAAACACAAAAAAACAAAAGAGCATACAATATGAACAATGCTACAAGAAAATTCATACCAACATTGGTGTTATAAAATACTGAGTCAATGTCCACTATAGGTCTATGAAGTAGTCAGACTGCCTGAGTTAACAGTCCCTCATCCCATTAGCGTATCATTTAAACAAAAGGTAGAGAAAGTGTACACATGGAGTAATCCATTAATTTGAGAAATAGTCCCTGACATGAAATGCTCACATGTGTACATACTTGATGTATACCTTGAATCTTCAACAGCACAACTTATCATTTACCAACAAGTTGTCCCATCAAAGAGAGAGAATATTTTACTATGCCTTTTAACATTGCATCAAGCAATGGCGTCAAAATATATTTATAGATAAATACCAGTGTAAAATCCTCTATCAAGTATATTTATAAAACGTGAGTCATTATTCCTCAACCACAACATTAATTAACATAATCTGATCCACAATATTCATGCATCAGGTTGACAAGTTCTGGTACATCTCTATTCCTTAGACCACTAATCCATACACTATAGCTTCTTGTTCAAAATAAAGCTCTATGGCATTGGAGATAGCATTTTGCAGGCCTACATATCTGGAACCTCATGAAGTGCAAAATAGTTCTATCTCTAGTTGAAATCAACAAACCATAAGTTTCTTCACTTGAAAGCAACATAAAGTTTCCCTCCAAACCTTTAACTAGCTCATCTAGCCTTGCAAACCAAGTCCAAGACATTCCTAATCCAAACATAAAGACTGAAATAAGCTTTATGGCTTATTCTTCTAAAATGGATGTTACTTTTAACATTGACTTGTGTAATATAAATTTGAGAGACAAATCAAGCGCAGTAAGAAATGATATAGGGGACAAAGGGAAAAACTTTTATAGTCAAGAAAATGGTAGTAACTTACTTTTCTCCATATTCCAGAGGCAATTAATGCTCTACTATTGGGTACTCAAATATCCAATTGAAACATCAAAAGGAGATTAAGGTTCAACTAAGTTTGTTAGCAAATTATTGAAGCCACAATGCAAATTAATATACAGAGCAGATGCTTTTTGAGTTTTGAATACAAGGTGGTCAGCCTTCAAGGTCATATGCCCATAAAAATCAATTCATTTCTTGGCAACAAGAATGCAACATTTAGGAAGACAACCTTAACTATAGTTGTCTCACCTACTCTCTAAGATCATACAACTTAGTACTTCTCACCAATCAAAGATTTTAACCAGCCTTTCCCCCTTCCCTTGCAAACAAGAACTTAACCATGGTGATACAGGAATTTCTTTCAAAAATATAATATTAAAAAAAAAATCATAAGTTCTGGTTGGACAAAGCTGTGTAACACCTCCAGAGACTTCTTATACTCATCAATCTTTTGTTCTTTCTTTCTTTCTTTCTTTTTGTGATAGATTTTGCAAATGGCACCTGGTAGCTTTTGATCAACTTCAGGCAAAGTTAGGAACTCTTTGGACATTTTATTAAGGCATGTAGAATTTCTAGGGTGTTAACAAATCATAAACCCTCCTCCTTTTTTCAGGCTTGGGATGGAAGAAGCAAGGAACAGCCAATTTAGATGTTATGGACCTAAGCAACAAATATCTAAAGAAGATATGTTAAGAAGATTGTCTTTGTTCCATGTCAAAAGATCAAGAAGGACAGAAACACATTAGCACTTTTGGATGGAAGTTGTGAGAATGGACTTGGGAAAGCATGTAATGATACAGATACTAGCGCTTCATACGAATGAAGGGTCAAATATGGATTGCTAAAGCCAACCAAAAATAGCTTGAATTTGGGCAAGGTTCTATGGCAATGGTTGTTTAGCATGCTCGAACCTTTAACTTAGGAATTGATGGGACTAGTCTAGTCTTTTATAACTTAGGGTTTGGACAAATTAAGGTTTGTTGGAAGGATAAGGCTTTGCAGAAATCAAAAGAGGTGTTTTAGATTGCAATAATTATGTAAGATTTCATATTTGATCTTCTTCACCTTTCATGAAACAGGAGGCAAGAAATTAGAAAAGAAGATCAGAAGCAAAATGAAATCTCAGTATTATGTTTCTAACTCTTACCAGAAAAGTGAACCTAGAAATAAATCTCTTATAATTAACAGTCATTTGAGACATTCCCCACCAGTCCTCACAACACGAAAAAAAAGAAGAAAAATTAATTTAACATGCATTTGTTTTATCAGATATCATCTTTCTCACATTCTGAGCCTTTCTGAAACTCCCAAACAAACCCAATAGAATTCCTGTTTTGGGCAGAATCATCATGTCTTCCTGTTCAAAATGGTAAACTAATGGGCTAAGACATGGCAAGTTTATCCAGATTGGTTTCACTGTGGCTCATGATTATATTCATCTTCTGCAAGTTGAGAACCATCAGATCACACTGGCAAATGCATGTTATCATTATGAATTGATGTTCCTCAACCAGTTCTTATGTCAGTTAAGTAAAATTTCCTATGTCAGCAAATAGTGTATGAGCTCTTTTTACTAGTACAGGCAGGTCAAGGCCTATGACAAGGAGAACCAACCCTTGATTTTTTATTTTTTTTATTTTTTATTTTTTATTTTTATTTTTTTTTTTAACTCATAGGGTATACTGGTATAACCTTGGCCATGAGTTAATGAAGATAGAGTAAGGCAAGTCTAGATAAGGTCCTAGAACCACAGAAAATTCACAGTAAATTCATCACAAATGCTTTAACTAGATCCTACCTTAATATAACTGTACATATTTTTCTAGGAGCTGAAAATTAACTTCCAAGATCTCCAGCTATGGAGTTGTGCCATCTTGCGCATTTCAGTGTTATATCCATGCTTTGTACTGCACGTTTCGATCAAAGGCCTAGCTTGCTATGTCCCAACTCACCATCCTTTTGTTGTACCAAACGTCGATTTTCATGTTTTCCTTAACTAAGCAATATGAAAATCATCTCTTTCCTTAACAAATAAGAATTTAGCTTCCCACTAACGAAGGCAATATGAACTTCACATAAGAGCATGTAAGATCGATTCAACTTATTTTAAAGACAAGGGATCTCAAATCTTACAAAGGTCTATTCCTAAGACTTGTGATTTCTGCTAGACGAACTGGGTTGAAACTTAGGAGCTTTTAATTTCTTTCACTTTGAGGAAATTCTCGGATAGTTGGGAATTTAGAATATCAAGATGTGTGCATACACACAGATACATATAATAGGCTTCATTAGAAAAAATCAATGTTGCCAACAGAATAGCAAAATAAACAATAAGAATCAAAAAATGATTAAGCTTTGGCAAATCAGGCCCATTATACAAGCATAATGAAAAATATTTTACATGAATTAATAAATAATGGATATAAATATTTTATATGGAAGCATTATAATCGATATCACAAAGAGAAACAACACCATTAAGAAAAAAAATATACAAAATTAAGATAAGGTCATGGAATTTACAAGTGCCATCACCACAAGACACAAAGAAACGCAAAAAACACAAGTTAGCTAAATTAAAAAAAAAAATCTTATTATTTCTTAAGTATATTACAAAAATCCAAGGAGCAGGAGACCTTTGAAAATGTTATTAGGCATGTCTAATATATCAAAGATAATAACACTAGATGAACATGGTTAAAGACATGAGATTTTTGAATAGAGAGCAGAAATATTACAATTGGAGAGAAACTTTAGCATCTAGTCATTTGAAGGATCTAGTCATTTGAAGGCTTGCAATGAAACCTCAAAATCAAATACAGGTTGCTGAACTGTGCTAACCATCACCATACTTCTCTGGTTCTCCTTAGAAGCTTTGGCTAAGCACATTCTCCTTTATGATGCAAAATTGCATTGGTGGATGAACTCCATATCGTAGTCCACATACTTTGTCCAAAGGGGCCGGAACTGGTTCATGGCAATATCTAGCCAAGGTTTCATATTCCCATTGAAATGTACAACAGCAGCATTCTTTATCTCTTCCATACTTATGCTTGGATTATATCCAAGCCCAAGCACATGCCAAGATTTGTCCAAGGGTTTTGTTGTTGAGTAAAATGTGATCAAGCCTGGTGGCAGGGTTCCCAATTTCCACAAGGTTCTGTTCTCATTCTGCAAAAGTTCCAAAGAACCTTCAGATTACCCACATATGAAATGCAATATAACAGTAAGGGACCAAAGGAAGAAGAACATCATCAGGAAGATTTTTCATATAAAAAGCCTCCTTAATGTTCTAGAATCATACAGCATTATAGCTCAATCTTAATCAGCACTGGAATACATAAAACAGAGCATGTCTTGATATACATCAATTAAGAAAATACAATGTTTCAGCTGGAAGAGAATCAATGTCTCAGGAAAAGAGAAGTGGGATATGAGATTTACGTCCTGGTGGACTAACTCAAATATTGGTTTATTTGTTCCTTTCCATTGACATTGGCCCCTTCATGGTCTCATAATAAATCATTAATCAAGGATCATATCTACATTCTGCATGCTCGAAAATTTTTGTGGACAACCCTTTTATGTATGGTACCTGTTATATAGAAAGACAAAGCATGCCCAGATGAACATAATCATATTCTTACAAATGTAAAACCTATTATATTATTGATTAAATACCAATCTGGATTCACTTATCCTTCTAAACTGATTTATCACTTCACAGCATGTAAGCTGGCAAGAATAACAGATTCCAGTTATGAAATACAAGGTTTAATATCAGGCTTATGTTCTATTTTTTAGTAGCTCAAAAGAATTATAAGCAAGATTTATTGATATAAAGCACATAGATAGCCACAATTCAATCCTAAAGTAAGACAAGCTGTCAAAAGGTAGACAATTTAGAAGATACCCACTTACAAGATTCTGCCAGTAATGGTACTGCTCAGTACACTTCTCCCTCCTCCATGCGTCCAGATCAAAGAAATTCATTCCATATGCCCAACCGCAAGCCTTTGGATTGAACCTCTCCTTGATCAATGGGTGCGAGAAGTTCATGTACTGGGCATACCGGTGGAATGACCCAAAGCAAGTCTCGACCGCCCCATTCACCTTCCCATCCATATCAATCTTCCACAGTCCCGTGAGGTCCCGTTGCACGACCACATCGTCGTCCAAGAACAGAATCCGGTGCAGCTTCGGATACATCTCCGGCAAGTAGAATCTGAGATGATTGAGCATGGACAAGTACTTGGGATTCCTGAACTTCATGTTGGTGGTGTCCTTGGTGGCATTCTCGAGCTTGTTCTCAAAGTAAAACTTTTGGAGGTTAGCAGACTCGAGCTGGCGGAGGACGGGCACATAGGAGGAGTTGAGGAACTTGTAGTCCTCGACGGCCTTGACCTCGATGTGGGCGCCATTGTAGTCCTTGAGGCGGAACATGACCTGCATGGCGCCGAGGTTCATGCGGTCGGTGACGACATGGAAGACGTGCTTCCAGGGCTCCTTGGCGTTGCGGACGGCGGAGTTGACGACGACGGAGGCGGCGAGGACGTTGTCGGAGAAGATGGCGTAGTGGTAGAGGCGGGGATCCTCGAGCTCGGGGGGAGGGGAGGGAGGGTCGGTGTAGCGGTCCGGGTGGGCGATGCGCTCCTCCATGAGGCGCATGGCGAGGCAGTGGAGGCTCCTGGGGATGGACTTGGCGGCGATGAGGCTGGAGAAGGCGCCCTGCTTCTTGGCCTTGGAAAGCTGCTCGTTGACGGCAAAGATGGTGTCTTTGAGCTTCTGGATCTTCAGCTGGTTGTCGAACGCGTCCTTCGCATCGGCGATGAGCTGCCGGGCGGCGCGGATGCGGTCCTTGACCTCGCGCTCGAAGCGGCGGACTGCGGCCTCGTCGAGCAGGGAGGCGGGGTCGAGGAGGGGCCGGTGGGCGGCGAGGAGAGCGGAGAAGTTCCGGCTGAGCTCCGCGAAGAGACGCACCTGCTTCGAGTTCTCCAGTTTGAGCTTGCGAGCATACGAAGCGTACGCAGCCGCGAGGGCGGCGTGGTCGCCGGCCTGCTTGCGGATCAGGTTCGCCCGGTCCCGGAGGGGATCAGATCGGACGGCCAGGACCGATCGACGGAGGAACGGGAGCACGGAGAAGTAAGAATCCGGCGAGATCTCCGTGGCTCCCTCCGCCCCGGCTGCGGCGGGGGAGGACGAGGTGGCGGAAAGGAAGACGAGGACGGCGAAGGCGAAGAAGAGGAAGGCGGCGGCCGGGAGCACGAGGGATCGCCGGATCCGGCGTCCATGGTTTCGGTTTCGATCCGAGATCGCCATATTTCTGAGGGTTTCGTGGGCTTCGAATCAAGATGGGGACGAACAGAGGTCGGCAGAGGAGAGAACGTTGCTCGATCTCGCTCGAGCCTCTCTCTGCAAGCGCTCATACTAGCTTATGGTTAAATTAATTAATTAAAGATGAAAGAATAAGAACATAAGAAGGTATTAATAAAGGTTAATTAATGTATCTTAGGGAAATTGCCTGTTGTAGTAAATCGCGGATTAATTTAGGTCAACGTGAGCTGTGAGATGAGACCATAACAGTGGGAATTGGCCGGCTTTCGGGTAGGCTGCCATTTGTGATTGGAGCATATGATTGGGTGGATGGAAATGAGTGAGATGTCGCGCGGAGGAGCGGAACGGTGGGCCGCAAGATCCGGCGATGGAAGACAGTTGTGCTTGGATGCCGACTTTTAGATATTGGCATGAGACCATTGACGTTTGTAATTAATATTTTAATTGGGAGTGTCGGTGGACCGTGGACCGGAGGTGCACCGGTCCGGCCGAGCGTCGACAAGGACCGGTGAGAGAGATGGGCCGACTATTGTTGGGCCTTGAGTTGTGGGTGGGTCATAGAGTAAACGGCCTCCTACTTGAGATCCTTCGTGAAGAAATCCCCTCCAAGTCTACCTTTGGTGCATGCTGGAAGTCAGTCGCGCTACGCGGTGAAAAATATAGTTCTAATTTTATCCTTTTTAATGTCTGTTGGAAAACCACCCAGGGTTCCTCCGTAAATTTCAATTTTATCTCCTTCAATTTCCCATTTTTTTTTACCTTGTGCTCCATAGAGTATCAAAAACACAAAAGAGAACATCATGGAAGGCGTCTTCCAAGCTCCAAAGACAGAGAACATAACAAATAGGAGAGAGACCAAGGATGAAACAAAAGGCTCCCCAGTCATTTTCTTTAACTTTTAGTTTTTTTTTTTTTTACTTTATTTATTTTATTTATTTACTTATGATAGATAGAGAATCACCCATTAAAAGATATTAAATATGCACATAAAATTAAAACAATATAATAAATAAATTCAAGTAAAATATAGGACATGAAAAATCAATAAAAAATTAAAGATAAAATTATAAAATATATACAAGATGGATAATAAAATTAAAAATTAAAATAGAAAACTAAATTTGTAGCATATGTAAAAAATCAACTTGTCTTTTCTCCTATTATCTAAGAATACATGGATACATAAACTCTTATGCCATAGCAATTGTTGTTAAATAGATATTGGTGTGAAAAATTAAAATTTTTTGCACCATCAAGCTGTGGGACTGGGACAGATAGAGGATTAGATTGTGCACGGATCATGGATAAGATCAAGCTAATATTTTTCTTCTTTTTTTTTTGCACTGTTAATCAATAGGATTGGGATAGATGGATGATTAGACTGATGTGCATGAGTCATGGATAAGACCAAGAGAGCATAATTTTAACACTTACACTGCACATAGTTTTATATTAATGAACCCCCAACCCGTGAGGCAAGAATGGTTGGCAAGATGCCATCATCCGAATCGAATTTGGGCACTTGGTAGAAGAATGCTCTGTATTGGGCATTGTGCTGCAGCTGATTTGATAGGCAATGGTTATCTTTTTACTACGTGACAGTGATATCTTAAATTTAGCCTCATATTGGATGGAAAAAAAAATGTATTATGTTTTTATAACTCAAGTTTACTTACTATCCATTAACTTTCATTCGAGTTTTTGGAACACGTGGTTTTAACTCATTAAGTTAATTGTGCCAGCAGGAGTATGCGAAAGTTGACTCAGTGGAAAGATTATGATACATCAAATTTAGCCTATATTGAATGAAAATGTGATACCTCAAATTTAGCTAACATTGGATGGAAAAGAAATAATCTGGAAAGATTATGATACCCTGAATTTAGCTCACATTGGATGAGAAAGAAATGTCTTATGTGCTTATAACTCAAGTCCACTTGCTACTCATTAACTTTCACTCAAATTTTTTGGTCATGTGGTTTTGATTCACTAACAAAGTTAATTGGGACAGCAAATGGGCTTGAAGCGTTATAAGAACTATCTAAAAGGTTCTACCTTTTTTTATTTTTTTTATTTTTATTTTTTATTTTTTTTTAAGATACGTATATGATAAGAGCCACCGAAAGATTATGTTTTAGTTTATGGTTATAATTTTGTAAGTATTTTTAATAATTCTTGAAAATAAATTTTGAAGGGCAGTGGCAATATCCCCTTCTCTCATTTCGGCCTCTTCAAGCTTTCGCTTCGATGTCCGATTTTGGCATTTTCAAGCTTTCGCTTGGATGTCTGATTTGTCTTTTTCTTGATATTAGCTGGTAACAGTGGCAATAGTTTGGGTCAAATAAGGTTTGGGCCAAGTCAAGCAAGATAATAACATATAAAATCTTGACCCACCAAACGTAACCTAATATTAGCTCGATATCTCATAATTTAGGGATGGGCATAGATTAGATCGGATCAAATTTAATCTGAACCAAGAGCAAAAAGAATAACATGAAGCAGTAGGTCGGGCTAAGCTGGGCCTGACCTTGGGCCAACATAGCTAGCCCGAGTTTGATCCAATAACAATATCCAAAGGCTCAAACTTGTATATTTATTAAAAAGCAAAATGTGGTGGGGTGGTTAATGCACCAGCACCTTACCCTTAAGTCATTGATTCATCCTTTCAAAATTTTAAATTTTATATTATTACATAAAAATATCTATTTTATATAGAAATATTTATCATATCTTTTTAAAAATATAATATATAATATAAAAATATAAAATTTTGGACTAGCCTATTTTTTTTAAGTTGAGGCTTGGTCTAAAGTTTGAACCGGCTTAAAATTTTTGATCCGATCCAGCTCTATGGGTGAAAAACAATGGTTCGAGCTTTGAAATTTTTCGGCTCAACCACCTACGGCCACCCATATCAAAACCCATACCTATTCATGAATCATTTTGAGTCACTTGTTCGGTCCTAACCTAATCTATTTTGTAAAACTTGATCTTCAATAAACCTATGCTGATCTATCAAATCCAATACTTAATTATTACTTATTAATTTTTACAATGATTTAAATAATTAGTGTCAAGAAAAAGATCAATAAACCAAAATTCTTATATAAGGTCATCACTCAACTAAATCTAAACTATCTCAACCGAAATAGAATCCTATTCTCATGTCCCAAGTTGGGTCAGAAGTTTGAACCATATTGGGCTATTTAAAGTTTGACGAAATTGTGATCCTTACCCAACCCTAGCTATAATACTCTTGACCCAAACTTGAATCAAATAGGGTTTGGTTGGTGCAGGTTAAATTTTGCCAGCACCATCAGCTGACTTCTGAAAAAAAAGTAGAGTTCACATCTTCCTTAGAAGGACATTGTATTCTGCCCTTTTGCCCTCCTCCTGTTTGTAGATAACCTCCTCCTTGGATGTTAGATCTTCATTGGAAGCAGAGGTGAGAGGAAAATTGTGCCAGCACCACGGGCATCAGCTTTGGGTAGAATATTAAGATGAGAGGAAAATGCATCAAACCAAAACTGGGGCGCCTCTAAGTAAAAAGCCAATTTGTTTAATTTTAAGTAAAGAATTCTTCTTAGTTCCACATATTATGCTTGCTGCATTCCTTGTTGATCGTTTTCATCTTCCTTAATTTGAATACTACATTTATTATAACATTAGACTGAGAAGGAATGTCATCCCACCACTCCTCAAAAATGGAGTCAAAAGAAGGCCATTGTAGACACACATTCTCAAAGTGAAAATCTTTTAATTTAATTATACTTGGAGAGTATCCAAAACCACTTGGACCTGGTTGAAAGTTAGTCTAGCAGGACAGTATGCTCTAAGAGGGAAAACATCTCCTTCCCATCCAAAAAATAATAATAAATAAATAAATAAAATCAAACAAAAATTGTAACAGACCAGGCAAAACTTGGTACTTCTTCCACAAGACCAAGTGAGGCATCTACCACTTAGTGGAATCACCAGCCAAGCAAAATCTCTTTTAAACCTACTAAACAACTTGCTTGAATTTGATCATTTTTCACTTCCTACTAGCATTAAAGTCACCTAAAATTACTATAAAGAGGGCTACACATGTCTGTTGCGATCCAACCTTAGTAGAACAACAGTAACAACGACAAAGTCTTAATCCATTGTAAGTCATATTTTTTATAAAATGCAAAGCTTTTAAGTCTTTTTTTATCACTTACTTTCATATAATTTTCGATCTACTTCTATTATTTTTTTCTTTTATATGTATCAAGCCAGTCCTTCGTATAAGTACATCTTCATATATATATGTTTCATATATCCAAAATATCTAAGATATTCTTTTCTTAATTTATTCTCAATTAGAGTTATCTCTATCTTTTTATGAACGGTTTCATTTCTATCTTTTTACGAGCATAAAGCTAGTAAAATTCCTAATAGGAGGTTAAAAAAATTTTTCTCACTAGATTCACCTTAATCAGATTTTCCTATGGCAAGCAAGGAACCCTCCTACAAATAAAATTGCATCAATGGCTTTTCGACTAGAAGGGTCTCTACTCAGTCTCCATGTGAATCTGATTGTCCACTGAAGCCAATTTTGTTTCCCAAAAGTAGACCACAGAATATTGATTGTTTTGTGTAAAATCTTCAACCACACTTTTTTCTTTCTCCTCCTTGCTCTTCTCAAATAAAAGCATCATTGTAGAAGAAGAGCCTGAGGCAATGAACCAAGATAAGAAATGGTACAAATAACAAAATAGACCTACAGGATTACAACCATTACAATGACAACCAACACCCTACTTTTAAGGGGGTCTATCCATGACCCAGGTCCTACATAATCCTATCAAATCTTACCCGATCCTAGCATCTCGGTTGAGGTCCTACATGACCAATGCCAATGAAGTCTGTGATGTGTATTGAGGCTAAGTTTGATACTATATATGTCACTGGATCATGGCCCAAAAGCTTAGGCTATGACGCAATGCTCCTTCACATTGAGTCACATGCCTCTATGCCATATAGGCTTCCTTTTTTCCTTATCAACTTTGCATCAAACACTATTAAAGATAGAGAGGAAGTTGCCTATATCTTCTTAGTCTTCTTCATTGTCTTATCCCCTTAAGGCGTCAAGAATTTTCTTTATCCATAGTTGCATACTTCTTAGATAGATTGACGTCTTAGTATTGTCCCAATTACTAGATGTCACCTAGCAAAAGCTTTTGCCCTATATTTTTGAGGGACAAATTGTGTGGCTTGTCGATCAACTTTCCCATGCTGTTTCAAGGAAAGAAGAGAGAGAAATTTTCTCAGTAAAAATATTTTGGCATGAATGAAGGGATTTCTTTTTTCATCTCCAAGGTAGAAAAGTAACTTTTCCAGCATGAAGAGAGGTTACTAATAATTTTAAGACATATTCCTTTGACATAATTCAAAGAGGGTTACAAATCATTCAAAAGTTTAATGCACTCATTGCCCATGGAGAAATATGAAGTATTTTATCAACTAAATGTTTAAATTTTTTAATAAATAATATATATTATAATAATAAAATTGTAATAATATATTAACTTAAAATAAGTAAAAAAAACACATATAATGTTACAGTAAAAATTTGATATAATAATATTACATATAAAATTGACTATGATTAAGAATATACTACTATTATTACCTTCTTTTTCAAGAAAAATTAAATTGTAAAAGTACATGAGAAAGATAACTTTTTCACTCGCTTACTCAGTTTTTCCAAACACAAAAGAATATGAAAATTTTTATTTTTTAATGTTTTTTAAAGAAATTTTTCTAAGAAGCTATACTTTCTAAGAGCAATATGATTTTTGAATGAGGCAATAGAGAAAATAAGCTTGCCTCCTTTCCGAATAAGAGGCAGCTTCATCCAGGACTTCTATGGTAGAATTATCTGCCTTACTCCCTCCTCTTGCTAGGGCTTATGCTAAGTGTATCACTTCTCTTCTTAGCCATCACATTCACCTTCTCTACCTTCTTCTTCTCTTGAGTTGCCTCAGAATCTCCTTTGACACCTATACTAAGCTTTGAAACAAAAACGTCTCCTTCATCATTCACAAGCTAATCCATCCTGTAATGTTCAGATGCTATGGCGCTAGTTATCATCTCTCCTACCATTCTCTCCTCACCTTTCTCTCCCACAATCTAAGTAAAGATTTCCCACAACCCTCTATACTAACTCCTTCCCTACTATCTTAACAATTCTTCCTCTCCTATTAGATCGCCCCCAAATAGGCGCTTCACTTTAATTCGGCCACATGACATGACCACATATTCCCTAAGACTGACCCAAGGAGTATATAAGGCCTTCAATTCATAACCAACATAAAATATTATTAGATATAGTAAACAGGATATTTCATTAATAATTTTATATATTTAAAATATAAGATTTAGATACATCTGGTATTTGGTACAAAATGCTAATCATCTTAGTAGATTTATCATATATTGTTATTTAACAACTGTCACATATGACACATATTTCCAATTTTAAAAGTTTATTTCCATAATGAGTTCAAATAAATGAATTATCTTATTATTAGCATAGTTTGGATCTTCTAAAATAATTTTCAGCATTTAGATTATCAGGATCATTTTTCGGCCCATGACTAGCAACACATAATATTATGTTTCTACTCATGGTGAGGCTATCTTAAGTGTCACTCTCTAACTTGTGACTGGCAACTATAATATTACGCTCTTACCTGTAGTGAGGCTAAACCAAGTATCATGCTTTCACTTGTGACTAGCAACCATAATATCATGTTCTTACTTGTAATGAAACTATTCACTATAGCTTGTAACTAGCAAATTATACTACTATATTCTTGCCTGTGGTCAAGCAATAAAATATTGTGACTAATCCTAAGCCTCAATTTTAAATCTTTTAATTGTTCCATTTTCTTTATAGTTTATTTATTCATGGCATGATAATTTAATATCATAAAGAAAATAATATCATAATTTATTTTTTATCATGCATGTTAGATGAGTAGAACATGATAAAAAATATCCATATTATATAGATAACTTTGCACAAAATTTTTATATTTTTCTTAATCAATAGCACATAATTAATGCTTATATAAATATTCAATCATGCAAGTGATTATGTTCAAAGATTCCTACTAATTATTTCTCTTTACAAGCAACATATGATACATGTCTACGTAAAATATTCAAATCATATAGGTGGCCATGCACATAGATTCTTACCTCTATTGATAGCAAAATAATCAAAAGTGTCAACTTGATTTGCAAGCCCATCTGATATAGTTGATAGCCTAAAATTAAATTTTGGCATAATAACACCTAAAAGTTAATATAATAACACCTAAAAATCAATCTTTTCACTAATTTAAATAACTAATCAATAATTTTAAATTTTTTAATTTTCTAGCAATTGATTTTCTCATGCTAACCTTAGGTTTTTTTTATAACTCAAACATAGTAATTAATTTTAAGAAAAGAAGGGCTAAAATTTTACCTTAATCAGTGGGTTGAGAAAAGACCTTTTGCTGGTCTTTTCTAAGTTCGGACTGCTAATCTTAATTAGAAAGATAAGGGATCAAGGATATGGGTCACAAATCCAAGATAATGATTCTGATTTTAAGGGTTATGTTGGACGGTAAACTGAGGTAAAGGTAGAGAATGACCCTCGATTAGATGAGAAAGATAACTAGAGTAAATGAGAGTTGAAAAGAGAAAGAGAGATTTAGAGAGGGATAGAGGGAAAGAGAGTCGAGAGGGACAAAGGGAAAGAGTAAGAAAAAGAGAGGTAAAGGGAGAGAGAGAGGGAGAGAGAGGGGGAGAGAGAGCAAGAGAGGGAGAGAGAGGGAGTGAAAGAGAGTAAAAGAGAGTGTGAGAGATAGGGGATGGTCTATGTCATCCCTCTACCATGCTACGAAGAGAAGGAGAGAGATGGGGGAGAGAGGGAACGAGACATGCAAGAGAAGGGAAGGGAGAGAGAGGGTGTATGAGGAGTAGAGAGAGAGGGTGGGGAGTGGAGAGGCAGGGAGTAGTGAATATGAGGTGGCCATGTACCTCCATCCCTTATGTTCAAGTAGGAAAAGAAAACGAGGGGGGAGAGAGCGAGAGAGAGAACTGGGGTGGGGTAGAGCCATCGGTCCTTAGCGAGAAATAGGGAATAGCCTTGGCACCCCTATTTTTGAGTGAGAGAGAGAAGGGGGAGGGGGACGGGGAGGGGGAGCAAGGGCGAAAGGGAGAGAAAGGAGAAGAAGGGATCACTAGTTATGCTAAGAGGGAAGAGAAAGGGAGAGAGACACAATGAGATTTTGAGATTCAATTGAGGCTTGTGATAGTCCGCTCAAAGGGTAAGAGAGAAGCTATTTACTTTCTCTTTGGTTGCATTAATTTTAGGCATCAACCGATCAACCACTTTATGGATCAAGGCTACTGATGACTTAAGGTGACAATATGCTACTATAACTAGCATCCTCCTATTCACACCATGGCTCCAAACAAGGGTGACCAGAGGGAGGTGTGGTGGTCCCTCTTATTGTACTAGTCTATTTGGGCTAGATGCTTAAAGTGACGCTATCTTAGGTAGAGCCTCCAAAGTCCTTTTAATAACCCACTCCACATGATTTCCTCCTTTACTCATAAACTTCTTAAAACCCTTTTCACTGCCCAAGCGATCATAAACTCTTACTACATGAAGGATATAACTTGCAATTACTCTTAGGCTCTATTCTTTGATGGAAAAATTTCATAAGAAAATAGGCTAAGTTTTTCATTGGCCATCTTACCCATATTCTTAAGTTTCGATTAAAAAAAATCAAATGGATAAATTATATTTTCAAGTTATCATTTACTTATCAAATTAGAAAAATGACTTACCTCTTTGGAGATGACTAAGTTGGCTTTCCACTGATTAAATAATACATACATACATACACACATATATATATATATATTCTCAAACACCCTTACACCATTCTTCTCACCATTATTACTTCTTGATTTTTTTTTTTTCCTCTTTCGATAATCACCGTAAGATGTTAACTTACCTTTCACTCTTCATGCATTTCAAAAAAAAAAGACAAATAAAATATTTATATTTAAATAATAATTTTGATAAAAAATAATAATTTTTAGAGAAAAAATATTGATATAAAATTATATCTGATGGGTAAGAAGGTAGCATATGTGAATGATTTTATAATCAAAATAAAAATAATTTTTAATAATATAATCGATGTTTTATAAAAGAATATAATACTATTATTTAATTAATAAATAGTAACTATAAAAATTTATTTTTATTTTAAAAATAAAATTTATATATAATTAATATGTATATCAAAAGTATGATTAAAAATATAGTTTAATAAAAAATCTGAGCTTCTATTATAAAAATATAATATATAATTAATATGCAAAATAAACTTGATAATATAAAGGATATTATAAAAAATATGAATATATCTTAGTAATAAATTCAAAAAAATTGTAACATAAAACAACATAGATAATAAGTATTATAGTTATTTTTTAATAAAAAAAAAATATTTTTTCATCTAAATGTCAAGAGTGAGCCCTTCCTTTGGTGCCGACACACCTTCGGCATCAACTCTCTCCACGTTGCCAACCTGTATCGCACTGGGACTGGCCTGACAACTTACACCCACACCCAAAGGTTTTGCCACCCCCTCCACTTCCTTAGAAGGACCAGTCTTATTGCCTAGCTGGAGAGGAGAGGAGAGAGCTCAGGTGCAACCAGGATCCTAACAGTCCTAATTTTCGAAAGGCCCAGCCTTTTTGCAGACCCTCTGTCCCTTTCGGGAAGGGGGAGACAGAATCTTGTCCGACTCATGCTTTATGCTCATGTTCAACCTTGAATCCAGATTAAACCGAGTGATAGCAGTAGTTCCACAAGAAAGAATGAGTTCCTTTCAAAGCTTGAATGCCATTTCATTTGTTTTTCAAATCCAAAAATGATATGAAGTTTTTAGTTGATTTACTTCCATAGAAACGCATGATGGGGGTCCCTATTTGGAGTAGCTTTCAGAGGAGCAGGTATAGATTAAGATAACGTAAGAAAAAGAGATCACCACGAGCTGAGCTGAGTTTAGGATTAGCTATTTGCCTTTATGAGGAGATAAAGATACTTGTAGCTAAGTGCCAAGCTCGTTGTAAGAGCTAGAGTCTGAGCAAGCTCTTTACGTTGGGTGATGCTTCCAAAGGAGAAGACAGGGAAGAACTTTCAGTATGACAAAGATAAAGCGAGAGAAAAAGAAGGGACACTTTATGGGCTTCTTTTGGGTTATCAGCATGATTGCGAAATACTGGAGTTTGTCTATATTTCTTGGTGATCAATATATGTGGACTAAAATTCACCTTTTTAGCATCTTAGTTCTTATCATCTGTGACAGATCCACAACGAGAACAAACAAGCCAAATGCGTTGCTTGAAATTCGATTAAAGCAAATAATTTCTAATTGGATATATTGTCTGTCTTAATATATATGGTCCAATCAATTCAGGAAAAAGATGATGTCTCTCAGCATGCCAGTATTAAATCAATATGCAGGCTAATTTCTTGTATTCTATTTTCCCATGATCAAGACCCCTGCATCGATCCAAGCATGAAAATGGATCCTCACAAGGTAAAGATCATGACGATGACGATGACGTTAACTAAAGATTGCCATTTACGAGATGACCACCTTACGATTTCATGATCTGAATTGGTAACCTTAGTGCAACCTTTAGTCACAGGGGATATGGAAATATATAATGATAAAAAACCATGGATTTTTACAACTCCATTCAGAGTCACAACTGATGTCTGTCAACACGTTTGTACAAACAATGATCCGAGAGAAGCCAGTGGAATGAAAGAGAGAAGAATTAGTCTAATAGCAGGAAACACAATTTTCTTGAAAACAGGTTACAAAATTCTATATACTATTGACATGGCTCCTTATAGGTGTTTCTTGGACATGGAGATCATATATATCAAGCTTATTGTTTGCCTAATACCGGCTCACTTAAGCTTCTAGGTAGCTCCACTTGATCCCTTTCTGCTTCTACGCCTGCTGACACGCTGAAACATCGCCATTCCCTTCAAGACCTTGGATATCTTCACCAAATTAGGTCTCCCCACTCCCAAATTCATCTTGCCTGCTGATAGCCTTAATGCTTGCAGGCAACACAGCTGCCCAACCTCTTCCTCTTCCTCATCTTCCTCTTCCTTCTGTGCTTTCTTTCCTTTCTCTCCATTGTTCTTCAACTTATCATCCTTGGTAGCACTTACCTCATAAGCCTCCCAAAGCAAATCCATCTCTTCACCACCTTCGACGACGGTTCGCTCCTCGCAAAGCTTATATGTCATTCGCTCCTCATAAAGCTTGCAAGCTAATGTCCTCTTCCACTCTTTCTCCTTTCTCATAGAATTCTCTCTTTGAAGGCAGTCAGAGCCTCTGGATATACTCTGTTTTCTTCTTCTTGAAGGAGATTTCATAAGTTCTCCTCCTACATTGTCAGCGGCCGGCTCGGTTGTGCTGATTGAGTTGTTGAGCTCAAAAGCTTTGGACAAATCCTCTGCAACATTGCCGCTTAATTGCGCCTTGTCAGCTGCACCTTGCTCTCCAATTTCAGGATGGGGAACCAAAAGCTCGCTCTCTTTGGAATCATCGAAAGCATCCACAAATGGGCTCTCTTTCGATTCACCATTCAAACTTTCATCACCAATTCCATAATCGGAAGGCAAAGGCTCACTCTTTTGAGAATTCTCTAGAGCAAGCTTCATTGGGCTCTCTTCTACTACACAGCATACACTAGAATGACCGTAGAACTCACCCATGGTCGGAAACTCCAAATCAAACAAGCCATCACCAAGCAATGCCGGCACGACAGGGTCTTGGAAGTACGGCCTAGCGTCGTCGATCGGCGCGAGAACCATCGACGCCAGTTGCTCTAGCAGCCCAGCTGAGGAATCACCTTCAAGCTTTGACTTGAAAATGTTGAGGACAATGGAGAGAGTATTTCGGAATAATTCAGGTGGTAGGCAGTGGGGGTCATCAAGGTGGGGGGAGATGGTGAGGAGGACAAGGAGGAGGAGGGAGGTGGAGAGGATGAGTGGAGAGAGGAATGAGAGAAGCTGGAAAAGGTAAGGGGAGAAGAAGAGGAAGTAGGCAAAGTGGAGAGGGTGAGAGGCTAACAAGGAGCTAAAGGAGAGCAAGTCATCCAAGAGGAGGTCCAGGAGGAGATGGGTGTCAGAGTTGCACAGCTGGGTCATGTCTTCTTCCCCTCAGCTTTCTCTGTTGTGGGGGTGGGAAGGGAGAAAGAGAAGGTGAGAGGTAGAAGAAGAGAAGTTAAGGGTAATAGTTGTGTGCTTTTTTCCTCCCAGTAATGAAGAGGGAAGACAATTAAGCGTGAATTGGGGTGGCAAAGGTGGCGTGAATAAAGGTGGGATGGGAAAGTCTACCAAAAACTAACCTTTCATAAGGATAATGTTTTCCAAGCATGGACGCATCCTTCCTTTCTTGTCTTCTGGTAAGAATGGCAAAGTAGGATTTTGTGGATATGGTTAATAGTGACCTAGCGACCATTCTAGAAGACAGAGAAGAATTAAAGGAAGCCAGCTATAATGATCTCAGACTTTGCTGTGGCAAGAGTCCACAAGAAGAAGACATGGAAGCCTTTGTTTTTTTAGAGGGATGAAAAGAACCAAGGAAAAGAAGGAGATGGAAAGGAAAAGGAGAGGCGAGATGGAAGAGGAAAGGGGCGTGGAGGAAGGGCATGGAAGAGCTGTGAGCACATGCACATGGAAATCATTGATGATGCCCTTCTCTCTCTCTCTCTCCCTTTTATCTCTACTCGAGTGGGAGTGCCTTTGAGCCCATGCAGACAACCCTACTGTCTTCTAGTCCTTGGTCGTTGCTTTGGCTCTTCCAAGTGGCCCCACATGTCCCCTTTTTTTGGTAGATTTGGATGCCTGGGATTCTCTCCCCACCGCTGCAACCACCACCAATTCCTCCAACCTTTCCCTTCTATTTCGTTCTGTCTTCACATGCTGGCCTACTGAATATGCTTTGGCTGTGTAGACTATAAACTGGTTTTGTTGCACCTATTGTGTCTTAGATCATACAAATGGACCTTGCTTAACGTTATTGAGTACCTCAAATTCCAGCTCATGTGTAGCTTTGCAACAATTTCCTTCAGTGTTGTGTAAAAACTGCCTGCCCTTGTGATTAGTGGCAGACTGGAAGGCACCCATTGCCATAGGATGCAAGTAGGAAACCATTCTTGTACTCTTCTTACATAACTTCTCCAGTTTCTCTGTGACAAGAAGGTTATTACAATCTCATGAAGAGAGAATGTACCTTAAAAATCTGCCTCTACTATTAGGTTAAGCTGAGAGCAAAAATTTGTGGTCCACCACTGCAACTATTCAACATTGTGAGCTATACTCGTTACAAAGCCAGCAGCTTGGTTGCCTTTCCCAGGCATATACCGACAAATAATGTTTCATGAAGTTGAAAAAATAATTTTAGATTTCTCAACAAGGGAATTACCGTTCAACCATGTGATAACTGTTATTAAGTCACCTAAGACTGAGAAACTATGAATAGCTTTATTTACACCCCACCAAACAGTTAGTAATTCTTTAATCAAAACTAAAGGTACTTAAATATAAATTGATTCAACCAATAGTATCACCTTAAAATAGTCTATAATCAAGAAACTAGCATATGCACTATGAGCATTTATCGAACTATCAAAGCTAATTTTCAATATTCTTGATTGAGAGGGTTATGAAAAAAATCAAAGGTGCATGATGATTATCCGCTGAAAACTGTGGATAATAACTCCAGAGATGACAACTTCTTATATGACTTCTCCCACTTAACAGTTTAAGAGGCTCAGTTTTCACTCTTGAGATGCATCCTTTATAGAAGGGCCAAGAGGAAAAACAAGAACTTAATTGATTGACCTGACCAGATTCAGTACCAATGATGCACACCACTAAGACAATCTAATCCTCAGGACCATTGGGTCCCACTTGAAGCCCACATGATGTGCATTGTACTCTCTGGGAACGCAGCTGCCAGCAAAGGCCACCTCAAAAGGCACCTTCTGTACAGGCTCGTGAACAAACATGATCATCAAAAACTTCACCCAAAAGATTTCTCGGCATGGAATTACCTCTCATAAATTGCATCATAAATGGCATTGGTGGCTCACTGTAGAAGTGAAGCCACCGACAACTGCGCAGAAAATTAAGTGAATGGAACTAGAGATCTGATTGAGTAGCAACTGTTAAGCTGATGGGACTTTGGATTCCATGCAGCACGTGAAGGGATCCACGGTAGGAGCCCTTTCATGTGCTTTCACTGTGACTCCCAGATTGGATGCGAGCTTGCCAACAACCAACCCATCAGAAAATACAGACCCTTTTGCAACCAACAAGGGGTGGTGGGAATCAGAATTGAAGTCCAGAAAGGTCCACATGCCCTGCTACCAAACAAAAGCAACAAGCAGGGACAGAGCTCCACCAGTTTAGTCCGAGATATGTCAATGATTTGAAAGTAATCTTTGAATCAAAGCATGGAAATCAAGACCAGCTGCTTAAAAACTGCTTAACCAAGCAGAGAAAAGGTGTACCAGATGCTAAACATTCAATGCACCATCATAATTGCAAGTATATACCCATGTCGGACATCAAAGATGCACCAAAGTTTATGCTAGAAGGAGATGGTTACAACCTGTCACAACACCAACCAATAATATAGAACAATTACAAAATCACACTTCAGCAGAGAGAAATATATACATTGTCATTGGTCAATCAGGCACTATTGTTCTCATCATGTTCATTCTGTCATCACAGGCTTGTTCTCAGAAGCCTTTGGAAGGCTTCTGCACCCCTGGCTTTTGTTCTTTGGGTCTCCTGTTTCCAGCAAAAATGACAAACACTATGAGAAAAGAAAATAATTATGATGTTCAAAATTTAGTACAATTAGTAATTATCCAAAAATTGGCAATATATCAACTAAGACAACTAGACAATATCCAACATCTCTAGCTCCCAGTCAAAGATGTGTACACATGATTGAGGGAGCTGGCTCATTCAAGCAAGTCTACCAAATTTATTGCTATGACCATATGAAGAGCAGCTCTGGCTGTCCCTTTTTACTATCAAAAACATAAAATAAATGAATTTTCTGAAAAACACTTGATTGGTAGATTTTTATAAAACCTGTTTTGAAAAGGTGACTGGCCATGAAACCTCAAATATGAATATTATATTATGAAAACAGCCCCCCCCCCCCCCCAACCAAAAAAAAAAAGAAAAAAAAAAAACATGGTGACAAATGAAAGTTTAGGCAAGTAACAAAGTAATACCATGAAAATGGCAAGATTACATCATGCCAATAAGTCTCTTTTAAGGCTCAAATTGCATACTGATTTGGCTTAGTTAAAGAAAAAATGTTGTTTTTGTTCATTCAAAAAAAAGAAGTTATATTCAAAAATACTGTTGTTTCATTAGAAAATGATTGATAAAACTGCAGCATTGACGCTGGTTCCATCACAGAGACCTCCCATTTTTTGGTCATAAAAAGTTTGATTTGGGAAGGATTATAATTCTTTTAAATACTAAGTGGACAGGAATTCTATTGAGATCTTCATACATTTTTTCTAATATATGACCAAAAAGAATGTATAACCATCTTGCACATATATGAGAGAACTACATATTTAAAGCTACTCATTAAAGATTCTCAAGTGTCATAAAAATATTTACTATTTATTTATCTAGAGAAGTACTTACCAAGAACATTTTTGACAACATGAAGATTTGATGCATTGGGACCACCAGAAGCATAAGGTGGGCCCAATCCTACTGAACAGGTGCAGTCTTGTGTGTTCTGGAAGTGGGTATCTTAGAAATTTTTCTATTATTATTGGTATTTTACATGCATTTGTTCTCAGTAAGTATTATATTTTTCATACTTCTCTATTTCTATAGTCCATTTACTCTCAACATTTTATCTAAGAATGAGAAAGCCAAACATCTGAAATGTAGAACTTTCATTCAAACTAGACCAAGCATCTGAAATGCAACCTATTAACTTGGTTCCACCATTTTCACAGGCAAACCCAAGTAAGCATCCTGTAAATTGCTCGTCACTCCATGGCAATTTTACCACATCCTTGGTGAAAATTCCTACTTCAAGAAAATCAGAGCAAAAAATCAAACATAAATTTAGTTTCTTGTACAAAGATAATATTATTGCAGCAAGGAAGGAGTAGACTTAAAGGCTTGATTTGCCTCCATTGTCTTCTGACAGAGGGTACCATCATTGACATGTGCATCTTTCGTCTGGAAGATTGTTTCTAAACTATCACAGGGTAAATCCTCATCAAACCAAATATTCTAATCCAGATCAAGTCCGAAATATGCTCACAGATTTTCAAAATAGATGTCAGCCCCACATGACAGCAATATAATTGCACCTGCAAAGGTAAATAAAATCAGTTTCTATATGTCACCCAAGATGTCAAGGAGAATGAGTTCAAATGAAGGTGCAAGGGTTTCAAGATTGGAGCTAATAAGGCGATGTATTAGTACCACAATTCTGTCCTGTAACTGAGCAGAGAAGACAAAGTTTAGAGGCAAACCGGACTAAACTCCAATGCTTAACATCTGGTTACAGGTTTGACCAATGCTACAAACAATCCTTCAAGGGCAAATGCATAGACCAAAACATTCATGCTTTCACTGAGGTAAGGCATAATCCTCAATGGTTCTGTTGATGAGATAAAAATTGACAAAAAAATCATGCAAAACGCAGCAAGGTGATGGATGTGTAGGTTGTACTAGGGTGGGTTGGTAAGAATTATATATTAGAGACAAATCATAGACAGATAGTACACAGTGACATCTTATCGTAAGTTGGTCTACAGTTGTGCACATGCATAACAACATCATGCAAAGATATGAGCAAAAAGATAAATGCCCCCCCCCCCCAACCCAACCCAACCCACCGAAATAAACCTCAAAACAATTTTGACAAGATTCACCTGGAAAGGTGAACTGAGGCGAACCTCAAATAAGCCAATTCAAACAAAGGCTCCAGCTTAAATTGGATATCACGAAAGGCAGTGCAGGCAAAACAAGAGAAGGAAAATAGCAGAATAGCAAGAAACAAAAATGGTAGAAAGAGATGAACCTCTTTTCATCTCAGCATCTTAACTAAGTTGCCTAAAATATCCCCATTCTTACTTCTTACAATGTCACTAGGAATTCTGAACAACACAAATAAGTAAAAACACAAATCTTCCAAGTTACAACCTGTCAATGTGCCAGATATTAGAATATAAGTTGCAAACAAGAAAAGGAATGAAAATAATGTGCCCTTTTCAAGCATGCTAGAACACAGAGTTGATAATTTTTAATAATATGATCAAGATAACACCTTCCCTCAAAAAAAGAGAGATCAAGATAACACATTTTTCTGATAGTTATAAATATTAATAGCAGTAGAAATATATATAGGACAAGTCTTCATACACTGATAAGGTCATTCCATTGTTACCTAGGTGTCATATGTTTGAAACATAGAGATAGCCTCTTCGTATTTAAAAGTAGGGCTATATACATCAACCCTCTCTAAATCCTGCAATAGCGGAAGCCTTATGCATTGAGATGGCCTTTTCACTGACAATATATACTCAATACACAAACTCCCAAATCCTATTTCTTGCTCTTACCAAGATGAATTCCCTAGCAATTGTTGTAATTATATCTACATCCATGAGTACTACTTCCTTATGACAAGGGCTTTGGACTATTGAATTTTTCCACTTTGATGTAATTTTAGGATACGTATACCTAAAGAAGGCAAAGAAAAAGGTAACACTTTGCTAATACTATAATATCAAGGCCTCTTACCAAAAAAAATATATCAGCTCCCATATTTTGTTAAACATTTAAATTTTATTCCCTAGACCCTCTGTGAGTGCACCAAAAACAATGTGTCAAAATGGGCACATGTATAAAAAAAAAAAGGCACAAGAGTGTGTAAAACAAGGCACATAAGTACAGAATGCATAATAGGGACTAACTTGAAGCATGAGTAGGCTGTAATTGCAAAGTGGAAGTGAAACTAATGCCAAAGAATTAATTTCCCAAAACGATAATATTTGAAAAGTTCAAATTGTGTAATACCCATTACTCTGTGTGTTTATTGGTGCAGGCACTAGATTGAGACAGAGGTTTCAGGGTTCTTTATGGATCTCTGATTTATGAGAGTCATTTTCTTTATTCTTAGAGTCCTTGTCGAGTCCAATTGTGTTAGTTAGCCTGGTTCATTGTTGGAATACAGGAGTTGGTCAAGTGTCAAGTGTTATTTTTTTTCATTAAGTCCTGTAATAAGTCAAGAGAAGGTTCACCTTGAAGACCCAAGAGAAGACCCATTAACCATGCAATGACACATGTCTTGGACCATTCCTGGACACATGGCATCACCAGAGCAGAGCAAGCAGCCGGCCCACATCAATTTAGGAAGGAATCTAGGTGGCAACATCCTCCTTTCTCATTTCTTCATACCACCCACCCTTATATGGAAGCTTTTTGGGCACCCATTGCCTTCCACACTTATCATATGGTCCCCTGACAAACATCTATGGAAGAAATTGGCTGCCCCTCTCTAATTGAAAGATCTTTATGCGCTCCAAATGGAAGAAGGTTGCCGCCCAGTCAAAGATGGCAGGAGAAATCAAGGGGCGCCCATTCTTTCCCCATCTCAAGTGGTCCCCCTCCTCTACAAGCTTAGAAATTGCAGCCACTCTCTCTTTTTGGCCGTCCCAGATAAAGCATGCAAAGATCCCTGCCTCTTCAAGAAGAATCACATGCCATACATTACACATGTCAATTATGTACTTAAAATGAATGATTTAACTTGTATTGATATGAAAGGGTTATAAAAAGACATTTCTCTTGTAAATGAAAAAAACCATTATTAATGAGAAAATTCTGAAGTTCTTTTCCATTGCTGTGAAGGCTCTAGTACTCCAGGAAGGAGTGGGTGTGAAGCCCTTAGTGTTTCCTTTCATTTTTTCTAATCTTTCCCAAATCCAAACCCTAGCCGCCCTTGCCTCTAGTATCGAGATCAAGATACCTACCAGCAAAAGTTAGCCTCGTCATCCAGATTCTGATCTCTAGCTGAGGGATCTCATCGACAGCCTTTCGAGAGAATCGTCGTCTAGTAAGTTACCATCCCTCTCCTCTTAAGTTCTGATTTAATGAAAGGATAGAGCATGTTCTAACCAAAAGTTTCTCAACTTCCACGATCCTGACCGTCTTGGTTATCTTAAAAGTTCTATCTCTCGTATTGTTGCTTTCATGCCTGTCTAGTCTAGCTTAGTTTTTTTTTCTTTGAGAGTTCTTTTTTTTGGGATTATTAGCCAACTGAATTTTTTTAGTTAAAAAATTATAATTAATCTGCTAAATCCCAGCATCCTCTTTACCTGCATCGTGCTGCATCAATTTTAGTATCAGAGCAGGTTGTTAGGACTTGTTCTTGCATCATATTAGGAAAGTAGCTTTGCATGGGTGCTGAAAATTTCAGCTTGCTAAAATTTCTGCACACCTCCCATATTTGCTTATTTTCCTTGCATATAAAAAAATTTCAAAAAAAAAAGAGTGCATATCTTGGTCTCTACTGTGCTTATTTAGGGATAGTCCAAAGGGGGAGGCTAGAGGTAGTACCCCGAGCTATTTGATCCAACGGGCGTTTGGTAGGGATATCAGGGACGTACCAATAAGGAAGGCTACCGGTAGTACCTTGATACGTTTGACCCAGCTACCTACATTCCGGAAGTGTCGTAGGCTACCAAGAGGGTTGTGCATAGTCGTCGTAAGAAAGGCCGACTTGAGGCAAGGCCTTAAGTGACTCACATAGGTGAAAAAAAAATTAAAACATTTTAATTACTGCTATTAATTAGTTTCATAACTGAAAATTTAAAAAAAAAATTATGTATTGCTGCATCCTTTTGGTTAGAGACCTGATTTGTTAACTTAAGTCTTTAGTGTTTAATCATCTCTGTATTAAATTGACTTAAGGGTACCGCTATCTCAGATCAGGTGAAAATTTCATCACCCTTCCTGGGCCCAGAAAACCATCAACCTACATAGGAGCCCAAATCTCTCAATTTTAGAATCTAGTAGACATAATTGAGCATTAGGGACACCCATGGTTGGGTTCACATATTTTGTCGAAACTGGTATGAGTCTTTATTCATTTACGACTGGAACCTGGTGTCTAAGGCTGGAAGTCAAATGTCAAACGACTTAAACGGAGTGACGGGATTACTCTAATTAGGCCCCTGCGTTAAGCAGAAAGAACCTTCCCCCCTCCCACCTGCTACCTGGCCAACTACAGGGTACTTGGTGCTTGATTAGCATTTAGTTGATACACTTTATTTGAGCTCTAGGTTTAGGAGCCAGTAGTCATTCTTTTTTCTTTTTTGTGTGCTTGTCTGCATGCCAACTTAGTCCGAAGCCCATACCAATCCAGTCAGAGTTAGTCCCCATCCGACCCACCCATGAACAATGACATTGGAGCTATGCTTAGGACCATTACTAAATGATTGACCCAATTGAATGATCAAGTGAGCTCCCTAGAAGAAAGTCGTAAGACCAGGACTGGGCCTAAGTTCGACCCTCGTCTACCTACCTCACATCCTGACCCTAGGAGAGCCTATCACTATGATTTTACCCCTGAGTATCACCCTAGAAGCTCATACCTATACTTAGTGCACTCAGAGGAAAGATCCATTAGGAGCACCCAGCCCTATGCACCCACTTTTGGTGGTGATCTAGAGCTAGAGGATTACATTGATTGGGAAAGGAGGATGGATGAGTATTTTGATCGGGAAGAAATGTCAGAAGAAGGGAAGGTAAAATTTACTAGGCTTAAACTAATCCGATATGCTAGGATATATTGGAAAAAGGTTGAGTACGCATGTCGTCAAATGAGGGAGATGCCCATTAAAACATGGAGAGCCATGAAGATTAGACTTAGGGAGAAATACCTACCCATGTCCTATAGGCATAAGAAGCCCATCACCCATCAGGTTACACTTAATAGGACTAATATCCTTGGAAACAAGTCAAGTCCTAATCTAGGTTCATTTAGCCAGTCTATCCCTATTGCCCCATGTGTTCACCAGAGTCCACCCTTCCCTACCACCCCGTTTATTCCCATGAGTCGGCCCACTCCTATTCCTCTACTTGCCCCACCCATTCCTACTATCCGACCCATTCCTATCTATCAGTTTGCCCAAACCATTCCTACCACCATAGTTGAACACATGGAGGAAAAGCTAGACATGCCCAGCCCAGGCATAGTTGTTCAGGATCCTACTCAAATTGACAATCTAGAAAACCCTGGACCTATTGACTGTGATGAGGAGAGAGATCAAGAACCCCTTATAGGTTGTATCGAGGAGGTATATGAGGCTGACGCAAGTTTAGTTGATGAATGCGAAGAGGATGAGGAAGAACCCATTGAAGGCTTTAAGGACGAAGAGGTTGAGCCCAATAATCATTTAGAGGTCGATAGTCCTGAGTCCCTTAGTCATGTAGAGGTAGACATTTGTGAGTCTATTAGTCCATTAGGAGAAGAAGCCACTAAGCCTATTGATGAATCTAAGAGAAAGGAGATTGAGCTTAAGCCTAGTGATACGTTAGAGGAAGAAGAAACTATACCTATTAGAGATATAGAAAGAGAAATCTATAGAAATGAGTCTGATCTAAGGGTTAAGTCTAAAGAAATTGATACAATCCTAGTTGAACATGAACCATTGCTTGTAGCTAAAGAGATTATGGAGGAGCAAAATGGTCAACTTGAGGAAGCTGAAGTCCAAGAGCTAAGCCCTATAGAGCAACCCCTAGAAATAGTGGAATACATGAAGGATTTAGAGCAAGAGATTTATGTAATTTTTGCTGAGGGTTTAGAACAAGACATCAGTAAGGGGTCATCAATTTGAACTAGAAAAATTCACGATCACATCCAAGAGGTAGTAGTGGAGATTTTAGGAGAATTTCATAAGGTATTTCCAAAAAGAATATCTAGTCACCTTCCATTACTTAGGGATATCCTACACCTCTTAGATCTAGTCCCAGTTCGGTTTGCCACATACTTTCAGAAGACCCTATGGAACCTCTTAAGAATCCATGCCATCCACCAACCCAGGGTCAAACCTAGAGAGTCTATAGTCTGTTAGGTTTAGGTCTAGAGAGTCCAATAAAATTTCTTTCCATAGGAATACCTTAGTAAGTCTGCATTTCAGTTAGGTGTCAATCCAAGTCTTAGTAATAAGGACTTTTGTCACATTCTACTGAGTTCACCTGCCCATTCAACTTATCCAACCATACACGAGTCTTAGAGTCAATTGCACAGCACCTGCATCATGACATTAGAATTCACTTAAATATGGATAATAAGTTGGCTAATCCCCAGAATCGAGTCAAGGATTTTGTTAAGGGAAAACTATGTCATGTTAGAAAGTTACATGCTCGTGGAACTGATCCTTTTAGAATGTTAAAGAAGGTAGGAACCAATGCTTGTGTGTTAAAGTTACCTCCATGGTTAGGCATTAGCTCTACTTTCACTACCTCAGACTTAGTAGAATATAGGGACCCAGCAGTGATACCCAGCGAGTTTTTGGACATGACCGTTCCTTTGAGAGTGAGCCCTCACCTGAATGTCCACCCACAAATTGATCCGAGAGGAAAGGCAAAATTGAGCAGATTCTGGATGACCAAGCTGTCACGACCTGCAATAAAGGTTACAAAGATATTTGGTTCGTTGGCAAGGTCGGCCAAAATCAGAAGACTCATGGATTATCCGAAAAGATCTGCAATACATAGACCCATACCTCCTAGAGAAGTACCAAAGTCAAACCGACCCTTACTCGACGGGATCGAGTTCCTCCCAGCCCGAAAGAATTGGTGCAGGCACCAATTTGAGACAGAGGTTTAAGGGTTCCTTATGGATCTCTGATTTATGAGAGTCCTTTTCTTTATTCTTAGAGTCCTTGTCGAGTCCAGTTGTGTTAGTTAGCTTAGTTCATTGTTGGAATCCAGGAGTTAGTCAAGTGTCAAGTGTTATTTTCTTTCATTAAGTCCTGTAATAAGTCAAGAGAAGGTTCACCTTGAAGACCCAAGAGAAGACCCATTAAACATGCAATGACACATGTCTTAGACCATTCCTGGACACATAGCATCACCAAAGCAGAGCAAGGAGCTGGCCCACATCAATTTAGGAAGGAATCTAGGCGCCAACATCCTCCTTCCTCATTTCTTCATGCCACCCACCATTATATGGAAGCTTTTTGGGTGCCCATTACCTTCCACACTTATCATGTGGTCCCCTGGCAAATATCTATGGAAGAAATTGGCTGCCCCTCTCTAATTGAAAGATCTTCATGCGCCCCAGATGGAAGAAGGTTACCACCCAGTCAAAGATGGCAGGAGAAATCAAGGGGCACCCATTCTTTCCCCATCTCAAATGGTCCCTCTCCTCTACAAGCTTTGAAATTGTAGCCACTCTCTCTTTTTGGCCGTCCCAGATAAAGCATGCAAAGATCCCTGCCTCTTCAAGAAGAATCACATGCCATACATACAATCCATGTCAATTATGTACTTAAAATGAATGATTTAACTTGTATTGACATGAAAGGGTTATAAAAAGACCTTTCTCTTGTAAATAAAAAAAATTATTATTAATGAGAAAATTCTAAAGTTCTTTTCCATTGCTATGAAGGCTCTGGTACTCCGAGAAGGAGTGGGTGTGAAGCCCTTAGTATTTCCTTTCATTTTTTTGAATCTTCCCCAAATCCAAACCCTAGCTGCCCTTGCCTCTAGAATCGAGATCAAGATACCTACCAGCAAAAGTTAGCCTCGTCATCCAGATTCTGATCTCTAGCTGAGGGATCTCATCGACAGCCTTTCGAGAGAATCATCGTCTGGTAAGTTACCATTCCTCTCATCTTAAGTTCTGATTTAATGAAAGAGTAGAGCATGTTCTAACTGAAAGTTTCTCAACTTCCACGATCCTAACCGTCTTGGTTATCTTAAAAGTTTTATCTCTCGTATTATTGCTTTCATGCCTATCTAGTCTGTTTAGTCTAGCTCAGTTTTTTTTTCTTTGAGAGTTTTTTTTTTTGGGATCATTAGCCAACTGAATTTTTTTAGTTAAAAAATCATAATTAATCTGCTAAATCCCAGCATCCTCTTTACCTGCATCGTGCTGCATCATTTATTCTTTAAGAAGTAAAAGAGGCAAGGAGAGGGAGAGAGATTGATGCAAGCAAACTTAGGTCTGACACCAAATCTTATGCAGGTAAGTGGAATGGGATAACTACTGGCCTCACATCAGCTTATTGAAGGTCTTTGATTTAGTATCTTCAATCATCTTCAAAAATTTATGACCTCGCACCACTCAAGCAAAGAATTACTCCAAACTAAGAAAAGACAAAAACTTTCATAATTTCTTAGCTCAATTCATTATCAATTTAGTGATTCAATAGGGTACACTAGGAGCCTATTTATAGAGCAAAATTGGCTCAAAAGAAATCAGAGTAGAACCAAAACACTTTCAAAAATAAAAGGCTAGAATCATAAACTAATTCAACGTTGATAAAAATAAGACTCTTAAAAAGAATAGGAACTCTAAAGTTTTCTTAAAAGTCAAAACTCTTCTTATTTTTACTTTTCTGGGCTGCATCAAAGATAGGAAGGGATCTTACACTGGCTTGCTAGGGCCCCATGGTATGAAAGATATTCAAGATGACAAAATATCCTTACAAATTTCTAGACATGGGCAAAACGTAGCATAAGGACCCATGCAGGTTTATCTTCAATCCCATATCAATTGTGTAATAAGATATTTTAGATACTTATACAGGGCCAAGGAATCCAAATAATTTCTTAGCTAACCTTTTTATGTGAGGTCCTAAGTTATTACAAATAGTATGTAGCATGAGATCTCATATACTCTCTCTATCCAGGTGAAATCTAATCAAATCCAATCATAAGCATCACGATCGGCTTGAGGACAATCCAAAAGGCCTGTGATGCAATGTCTCCTAGTTTGCATTGACCATAAGCCAAATATGCTCTAATTCTATTTGTAATGATCTAGGATTTCATCCTAAAAAGTTAACCAAAAGATTTTTTTGGTTCCTTGGTCTTGTATGAGTATGCAACATCTCCTCGATGCACTAATGCCATGATGTGCTCCTAGTCAACCCCAAAAGGATCCAAACTCTAGAGTCATCTAGTTCATTGATCAGGTTTGATTTGATAGCATTTGTGACAACCTAGGACCCCACTCAAAAGGCTGACCAAGAAGTTATTATTTGGGTTCGTAGACCTTGTGTAATTACCTAAGATATCTTTAGCACACATGTGAAACTAAAAACACACACAAATGTGTCCTCACATAGACTTCAAACATAATAAAGATGATGTAAAGGACATGAGGAGTAAAGTTTCGATCCCATACCAGCACATCATATGCACAAATCTAACCAAATACAAGACCAATGCATACCTAATAGCCCTATCCCCACAAAATGCAACCTCGAGCAAAGGGATCTTTAGTTGCTTTTGTTGTTCACTTTGCACTTTAAAAACATGCAATATTTGATCTTCATTATGTGGTTGTCCATAGAACGTCCCAAGCAATACCCATCTCTATGGGTTGCCTATAACTCCTAGTTTTCTTTGTGAATAATAACTATTTTCCCAGAGCATGATATAAAAACACACAAACCAGTGCCAATTATAGCGGTAATATTGCATACATTATCAGCCAAATAATATTTTGGAGGTAGGAAGGTTAATATTTCTTTTTTAAAAAAATCTAATATATCACCATTCATCCTATGCTACCCTCCCATTACTTGATCCAACCAATCAAATCTATCCTGACATATTTCTTTAGCACCAAAATGTGCACCACATTGCTAATATGATATCCGCTGAAGAAAATTTCAGCTTGCAGTAGATCAGAAACAATTAGACATCAGAAACTTAAGCTCTGAGCATAGAAAATAATATCTTTTGTAATGAAATATAAATAAAAAGAATGAGAAATGGAATCCAACAAGCCCGTGGCATTGATTAAAGCCACAAAATTGCCAGCTTTACATAGCAATCCTAGAGATAGATACTAAAAGACTGACCTTTAGATAGGCGCTTCACCTATAGGAAGAACAGGAGATTTTATTAACAAAAAGAAAAGATCTAATGACGAGAAGTGGAGGAGAAGAGAAGAATACCTCTTGTTGGCGGCGGCACCCTTCTATCCGAGGAAGAAGTGGAAGAGAGGGGAGTTTTAAGCCTTAGATAAGATAGTCCCTACGATTTGGCGTATGGTGACCTGAAAAAAAGTCTCGAGAGATCGAAAGAACTAAACTTTGGTTTGCCGAGTCTATAGATAAGATAGGATTAGAGCTAGTCTGGCGTATTAGAAAAACATTCCCACGAGATAGAAATTTTTATTTGTATGCATACCCTTGTTGTCATGGTCACTGATTGACATTAGATACTAGGATTTAGCTAAAATAAAATTTAATTGAAATTTCTATTTCACTATTTTGCCCATGATTCAAAAATTTAGCATTCATTTTTCGACCATTGGTCAAGAGGCACACAAATCTTTTTATTTTCAAATGATTATTTTCTAATGATGTTTAATGGTAAGCCAATTGCAGGATCAAATGAGCACAAAAAAAAAAAAAAAAGCTAAGGAGGATATAATTGTAAATAGTATTTTTGAAATGATATCTATGTAAAATTAAATATTTATGAGGATATATATGTAAAAGAACGCTACAATTATTTTTGGTACTTTGCACTTACTGAAGACCAATGGTTCAATTATTAAGAGCAAGATGACAATAGGGTCACATTCATACATGACAAATAGACTGCTTCTAGGAGGATCCTTAACTATTTGTTATCATTATTTGTCATGCATGAATTCTATAAGCTACTTTCAACGTCTTTAAACAAAACTATGTTGATGGACTATAATAAATGACTAGTAATGATGCATCGATTAAGATTCAATAAATTGATAATGCATTGTACTTGGAGAAATCATGATTGATCAATTATCATTCATATTATAGAAGATAAATGGATAATTTATAGCTAAAATTGACTATCTAAATGAAGTCACTTAGATAAGGAAGAGTTGTGAGCAACCACCACTCAAGAAAAGTTATTATGGAAAATAACTTTCACTTTTATGATAAAAGCATAAAGAAGGCTTCAATTTGAACCAATTCCATATAGTTCACAAATCTTAAAGATGAAAAAAGTAAAAAAGATGGATAACTTTGAAATTTGTGTGGATCTAAGGGTAGGAAAAATGATTAGATCCTGAACTTGACTACATTCGAATATAGCCAAATTTACCTCTATGCACATTATGAGACACAATGTTAGGAATAAGATTATTGGTCTTAACTTCTTTTGGTTAGATTTTAATCGTGTATAGTATGCTATTGGTAAGTTACGAGAGTAGTTAATAAAGCCTCCAAGAACCACAACCTCTCCTATGTTTGCAAACAATCATACAATCATATCATTTTTCCGGTTAACAAATCAATATACATGGAATTTTGTTAGTAAATATGCTCTAAATGTTAATTTTTCTTCTTAACATTAATTTTATAAATAATTAAATTGTAGTTCATGCTACTGGTACTAACATTGAGGGTTTTGTATTACATGATCTTATGGCCAGAAGGCTTATTTGATATAGAATGTCCTAGCTACTATAGAAACTTACCTATGTCCTAGCTAGAAAGGAAAGATTGGCACACAATGTTTTGATTCTTCAAGATGCCTCAGAAATAAAAGATATGTTTAGGGTACTAGAAGGTAAATTTCTACTAATTTTATTTTTTAGTAACAAAAAGCCTCCTTTCATCATGTTGTTTATTATCTAATACCTAGATATACCAAAAGGCCCAATCTCATCATGTCATTCAAATCCCCATGGTACCATCTAAGAGTGTTTTCTAATGATAGCTTTACTATCGAGGAGTTATTCAATCATAGGCACTTATTGATGGTATCCATCAAATGTGCCTTTAGAGCTTTGAAGATCCATTTTAAGATTCTTAAATCTAGACCTTCTTTTCTCTTTAAAGCGCATTTGGTATGTGGAATAAGATAGAATAAAAGGGACGATCGAATAAGAAGGATATAATATGATAAAAGTTATACTATCTCATGTTTGGTATAGAACAGGATAATAGACTAATTAGAATAAAAATGCAAAAGAAAGCAAATAAAATTACAATTATTTGATAGTTTGTTATCTAGTTGGATATTTACTGGCTTAGTTGGATAGGATTCAAATAAAAACAAGTATTTTGCTAGGATAAATTATCCTATTCTAATTGGATTAGCAACCTCATAGGACAAAATTTTATCTTATTCTTATAGATAACAAATGTAAAAAAGGATTAGAAAAATCTCGTTGTTCTTCTAATTCGATGTACCAAATATACTCTTAATGTTCAAGATGATCTACTTCTAACTTTCTACATCCTGCATATATAATTTTATTATTATAGATAGTGGTAATACACTAGTCCTTATTATTAAGAAGTGGGAAAAGATTGCTAGACCTCAAGGCCAAGTAATATGGAGCAAAAGAGGAAGGTTGATTTTTCTTATGAGCAAATAATGGAAGACATGTGGAAAGCTTGTAGTTTACTTTCATTTTTATGCTATGTAATAATTTATTACATTGCACTCTTCTACAAAGTATTTCATACACTCTTATTTAGACTTGCACTGCTGCAGTTTTAATTTCATAATGCACATTATCATTGGGTATCATTTCCATATTTTGAAATGTGCATGTATGTGATAGTGTTAGATGGAACCCAAGCTAACCTAGCCTAACAATCCTAATTAGATGCAAGATGGAGAGGGTTGAAGGATTATTGGTAATGTACATTGGAGCAAGGTACTGAGTCAATTCTTTATCTCATTCACAATTGGGCAAGCCGATCTAGGGCTTAAGGTTGATATAGGCTTTAAGCAAGATTTTAAATTTTGTGAATAAAAGTATCCTAAATTTTCAACGGAACGAGACACTCCGTGTTCCATCTTGTCTTGATTAGGCATTTAAGTAATTGCTTGGGATATTTTTTCTTAAAAAATATATTTGTGAAGCTTTAGTATTTTATTCGATTTGTAAACATATTTAAACTTCAAAAGTTATTTTTTATGATGAATTAGATTTATTTAAAATTGATACTATAATCTACTATGGTCAAAATAAGACAGGACAGCATGGTTAAAATTAGTCATAGAATTTTTTTAAGATGAGACTGGACAGCTGTCTCGACCCCCATCCTATTAAAACTTAAATCACTAGTTTTGAGAACCCCCTGTCATTCTTATTGTAGTGAAAGCAGTTAATGAGGCCTTTCCTAGGGTTGGTATGACCAAGGCTAATGTTTTTATCAATTAAGACACTATTAGATCAAGGTACTTTCAGATCAAGTAATCAAGAGAACTTAATAGAGTGTCGTAGGATGGCACTGAGATTTTGCTACGGGAGAGGATCAAAGTTGCACCCTTTATCAAACCCCTTTCTAAAAAGCCAAGCCCTCTAGGTGCAGGAATAGAGGGATCTAGCAATGACATCTCCATGTCTTCAATGACCATGAATCTCAATGACGCCTAGGAACTTTCACAGTCATAGGCACACATCTCATCTTTATTTGTTAAAGATATAGGTGGAACATCCATTGGCAAGAGGAGAGAACGAGAGACCAATGTCATTGAGGATGTGGCCCATTAGGTGAGGTAGCAGCTCACCATCCTCTACAATGAGGAGATGGGCAAGCAAGACTTTCAAAAGCCCACACTTTCTATGGCATATGACTACCTGCTTACTAATAACAGACTGGCTAGGAGTTCATAGCAAGGAGTTGGAAACTAAAGAAGATGTTGATGGAAGACTTCTTGGCCTTGCTTGTGAGGGCCTTCAAGGGGCAGCATCTAAGCATTTGGCTTCACTTCAGTTGAGCTCACTTCACTACACTTCAAGACACCTGGTTAGACTTGATAGCTCTTATGTTACCTTAAGAAGATAAGAATTTTATTTTGTTTGTGTAAGCATGCACATGCTTGCATATCCCTTAAGAGACATTGATACTTTAATGCCTTTACTCACCGAGGCTATCAACATTATTCTGTCTATATTAGCTTATAGATGAGTACTTCTGTTTAATGCTCTATTGGATGCATATATATGTTCATATTTGAGCTTGGATTGGCCTAGATGGAACATATGCTATTGCCAGTTTGTGTTAATTTGCTGTTTATTTAGTTTAACTGTCGAAATCAGGAGGTCATATTCTTTCTATGTGGTCATCTGGGGTCATAGACCTTGTATTTATAATACACAGGCTGAAAACAATGGACAAATTCTAAGCTTTTTAGTGTGCAGCTACAAGAATATGCCACACTAGAGAAGGCTGAGAAAGCATTTGGAGCTTTCAATTATATGGTTCCCTGGTCTGCCAAAGCCCCTAGGAAGGATGACCCAAGGATATGTCTTGCTCTCTACCTGCTGTTGTGGCCATTGTTATGGCCACTATTCTGATGTCTGTTTTAGTTGCTTTGTTATTTTAAGTACACTCCTCACTCCATGATACAATTACCTCTCTCTTTGTTGTTTGAGTAACATGTTAGCATGTACATGGGTACTTCACTAATTTTGGCATGTGTATAGTTGTGCCTTTTGACTGTTGTGTTTATGCTAGATAAGTTTTGGGGTTGTACCAAAAATGACGCTCTGGTTGAATACATATATCTTATCTTAACTGCGCTTGCTGTGTCTCCTCAATTTCCTTTTGTTATGTTATATGCATGTGGTTAATTGGCACATATGGTTATCTTGAATGCTTCTATTACCTGTTCCATTGTATTCCATTATGCAACAGCCTAGATATGCCTACTCTGGATCCCAACTGCTTGATGGTTTTGCTTTTCTGATTTTCTAATTTTCAGGACTGTGATGATGGTCCAGTCAAATGTGTGAATAAGCTTCAGGAATGCAATGTCCCTATTGGGTTTCTAACTTTCCCCTTCCTTTCTCAGATTGTTTTCAATTTTGATAGCAATCAGTGATTTCTTTCTCAACTATCAAACCTTTGTCAATGCCTCTTTTCATCTATATGAGCTTCTTGCATGTTTAGTGTGCCAAAAGCATCATTCAAGCTGACTTGTTTTCCATCAGCCTCTTCTTGGTAGAAATATTTAATTCTATGCATGCAAATATAGCTTTCAAACTATATATTTATAAAAAAAATTTCAGCTTTTAGGAAGCAGAGAACTAAGGTTGTCCAGGGCCAAATGTGTTTGGATTTATAAAAGGTTCCTAGAATATGTTTAGAGGCTTAAGAACCAGACCCTGAAAGCATATTATTTTCTATGCAATTATTTTCCATGTAGTGGCCTTCATATATTTTCAAAAGGGTGACAAATTGTCTCTATATCATTTGCAGGCTTAGCATTCAGGATGGATGCTGCAAGCCAAGAGCATTACAAGGCCAACATAGTTTGTTTGAAGTGTATTTCACGTAAACTATTTTGTTCAAGTGGTTATAAGTGCTTGGAATATTGTAAACTATTTTGTTAAAATGAGTGGATATGTAAACCATTTAATATGGTAGCAGATCTTTCTAGCATTGTTCTATTTTAATGGCTGCAGACATTATCTGTTATAATCATATGATTGTTCATGGTTAGAATGTGAAATATTGCATTGAAATGGTTGGAGAAGGTTGCAGCAGTAGATATTGAAATGGTTGCAGACAATTTTCTATGTTGCATTGAAATACTGTTTGATTTGAATAGCAGAGTTATCTGATTGTGAATTGAATGATTTGTTTTTATTAATGTGTTGTCTTCATGTGAACATACATGTATAAATACATATATGTATATTCTACGGTCAAGCTAATTGTTCCATTTTAGAGAAATGAGATACTCTCACTTACAATAGCAATCAAGTGGGTGAACTGTCATTACAACTTTTAGTTAGAAATAAACAAACAAACATTAAAAAGATACTTGCTATAACTGCAGTCCTTGCCTTGCAAAAACTAGATTTTGGAACTACAAATCCAGAAATTTCACTCTCATGTAAACTCAAATACATGTAAATGGGAGTTGCACATGTACAAAAATCATGGTAGTGGCTAGATCATATAGGATCAAAATTTGATATGAATTAAGTTGAGATTGGACCAAGGAGAACGGAGAACATAAGCTAAGTGGTTTGAAATATTTTTGAGTTATTAAGGGCCTATTTAGTTGTAGAAAATATTTTTTATTTTTGATTTTGAGTTTTTATCTTTATTTTTAATTTTTTAATAAAAAAAGAAAAACATGTCCATTTATTAACAATAAGAAATTATTTTTAATTTAAAAACTTAAAAATGATGGGTTATGGAGGAGGTATGATGGTGGATAATAAAGAAAAGATGGCGATAGGTGTAGTAGTAGCAAGTGATGCAAGTATGATAGTAATGGTGATAGTGGATGGTAGAGGCATGGTGGGTTCAATAGTAGCAGTGATAGTAGGTGGTAGAGAGGGGGTGGTGGTGGAAGTATGATGACAATTATAGTAGGTGGTAAAAACGGTGGTGGTGAAGGATGGTGGGTGTGGTGAAGATATAATAATGGTGATGAAGGAATGGCAGTGGTGAAGGTATGATGGTGGTGGTCATAATGATGGTGGTAGATGGTGGAGGTAGATGATGATGGTATGGTGGTGATGATCAAGGTGGTGGTGAGAGGTGCATGTATGATAGCGATGATAGTAGGTGGTGGGGTATGGTGGTTGTGGTGATGAGTGGATAAAGATGGTGAAAGGAGGTAGCGATGGTGGAAGTATGGTGATGGTAGCCATGGCACTAGAAGTGAGTGGTAGTGGGGATGGTGTTCGTGTGTAATGAAGAGTAGTTGGTGCTAAAGGCATGATGGTAAAAAACATAGGAAAAATACTACTTTATTTTAAAAGAAAAATAATGAAAAACTATTTAAAGATATTTTTCAGACCTAGTGTACATCTAAAAAATTGGAAAAATATAGTTTTTTAATTTTGTATTCAAAAAAATATTAGATTTGAATACAAAATTCTATTTTTTGCTCTTTTGGAATTTTTTTTTTGAAAACACTTTCAGTTTTCTATAACTAAACAAGCCTTGAAGCATTTTTATTAAAAAAAAAAAAGCTTGAGCCATTTTGCTAATAAATAATTAGTAAGAAGGAATAAGGTGCTCCTCTTGCTTGTGGTCTATATACATAGTAGATCGAAGATTCTAGGGTAGTCTAAGTTATAATAACATGAGCCATTTTGGCCTAAGAAGTATACTGTTCAGCCTAAGTTAACTGAATCAAGACGTTGCCTTAAAACCCAATGCTACCTCACCTCAAATAATGTCCTCTCAATCTCCTCTTCTCCTCTACCTTGGGGCCACTACAGAGTGCCATCGGCTATTGCCTCCTTGCCACTATCCATTGTTTCCATTATTTTCTCATATTTTTCCTTTCACTCTCTTTCTCATTATCCTTCTTCTCCTCTTGCTAATTGGGTCATTGTTGTACCTAAGATCTTAAACGCCATTTAACAAAAACCATTGGACACCTCCCACCTCTCACTCTCCCCTTCCCTTTTTCATCTCGCCCTCCCCTGCCCCACCCCCCCCCCCCCCCCAACTCCGAACGTCCAACCTTTTTGTCGCTCTCTTTCCTTCCCTCTCTTTGTGTGTAAGAGGTTGTGGGAAGCACCACCACTCTCTCCTTCCCTTTCTCACCTCTCTCTTCCCCCCCCCTCTCTCTCTCTCTCTTTCTATACGAGTGGTAGGAAGGGATAATCCTTCTCCATTGTCTCTCATTCTCTCTCTCCTACTCTTTCTCGTAGCATCTTTAATTAATTTCAATATAAATAAGATAAAATTATTTATTATAATTTTCTATACAATCTTTGACATCTTATATTTTATATTTATTTTCAATCTTAATAATTACTATTACAAAACAATAAGATGTATAAAGGGAAAGTGGATAATTATTTTGTTGGTTTGATAGGGTTTAGCTAAGTACCTAGTTAGGCATTACAAAAATAGGGAGGTGGAGGCTAGAGTGAAGAAGTGGATGCTGGCAAGGAGTAGATGTTGAAGAAAATAATCATCACATCAAGTTAAAAGAAAGTAGACGGCAAGGTGTAGGTGGAGAGAGGTGACACCAAACACTTACCAAATAGAGACAATACCATAAAGAGGCGGATGTCAGCCAAAGAGAGAGGAGGATATTAGTTGAAAAGAAGTGACCCTATAGAAAAGTGATGTTAGTCGAAGATCTTGAGACAAATGCTCTAGTCGAATCCTCGAACAACAATCAATGGAAACTAGAAGAAGAGGATGGAACATCGAGTAATCATAAGAATAGCCAAATAGAATTCTTATTTAATGGTCAAAGAGAGAGAGAGAGAGAGAGGATAAAATGCTAAGCAATTGGAGAATGTGACACCTCATGCTAGAGAATGCCCTAATCCAATCGGTCGAAGAAAAAGGTGACACAGGATGATCATTGAGAGATGAAACTAGAGAGCTAAAGGTAAAGCCAATACCTAGGCTACCCACTTGAATCGTCAAATGGATGCAATTAGTGTAATTAAGGTTTTATTTCCATTCAAAACAAAGAAAAGAGGTGGAAGTCAAATGTTAGGGTTAATTATTATTCTAATCCACTAGATTAACCTAGAATTAATCTTATTTTGGCTATATTGACTTGATTATTGGCCATTGGTTCTAGGTTAGGTTTAAAGGGTGAACCAAAATGCCAAACTAGCAAAAACATGTCATGCATTCGGTTCTAACCCAGTTGACCTAATGGGTTAGCTCAATTGTCAACCATGGGCCCATGCTCAGGTCTAACCTCAAGCTAGGTTTGGGCTTTGATTGGGTTGGCCAAAACATTGAGCTTTCTTCAGGTTCATGCTTCTAGCAAGTTAGGGTTGAGCCAAATAACAACTTAACTTTAGCCTAATCTTTTTTTATGCTATGATTTAAGCTCATACTTGACACAAATTAACTTAGACTTAGCCCATGTCCTAACCTGAAATCGACTCAGCCCAATAAGCCATGGGATTGCCCAAGCCTGCTTCCAATGCCATAAAAAAAATGAGATTGTTAAGAGAAACAATACTATGAAACTAAGCTAAAAGAATGATCATGTTAAAGGGAATCAAGAGAAATCAAATATGAAATTAAAAAAATAATTTTATTAATTATCAAGCAGGAATGGGTTATGAATAAATAATTTCAAACTACTCCAAGTTTATCTTGAAGCTTTATTGGGACTAGAATTGAACCTAGCTTGACCCAACAAGCCAAGCATGTTAGTCTATGCCCATTTAACATTAAACCAAGTAGCATGAACCTATCCCTCTATCATACTTCTTTAATAATTTTAATAAACGATATGTTAATTTACTTTTTGGTTATCACTTGCATCATACATAGCTAATCTCTTTCTTCTTACCGCACCAAATTCACATATTATGGATAGATGTTCCCTTGCCTAATAAATTTCTATCACACACACATGCGCATAGATACCATTTTTGTTTGAAAGTTGCTTTTTATATTTTATATTTTATTTTCTAAAATCATAAAATTATTATATCTATTGATATAGACAAACTTATATCTTGTTTGTTAGACAATTGTGGTAGAAAGGCTTCTTCATTGTTTTAGAAAAAAAATATTGGTATGAATTTATGATTATTAATGCCCTTCTATCTTCAAACTTTTTATATATAGTCAAGTATATAGAATTTAAATGAAACTTATCAACAAAGCCTTATCTATATCATTCTTTAATCATAGAAATTATCTACCTCAGCTTTTTTTTCTAATTCTTGAAAAAACGCTTGCTAATGCATATAAGGTCATATTTATGTAGCATATCTATTCTTTCCTCCTAAAATTTAAAAAATATCTTTAGTTTGAATATTGTAATGGATTTTTGGATTCTTACCTTTTTGTTTCATACTTATTATCCAACAAATGAAAACTATAAACCTTTTTTTTTTTGTTGCAAATATAGAAAGATAGTAGATGTTTGTAAATATGGAAAGATAGTTAACAATGTTCAAAAGGCATTATTTCCCCCTTAATTCTATAAGGGCTAGTTATGCTTAAAACATATATTACACTGAAATGGTGATATCAAATATCATGATTTTAATAAAAAAATATGTTTTAAAATTTAAATATGCAATATAGATTAAGATATGTTATGCAATGCATGTAAAAAGTTATAGATATAATAGTACAATTTTTAATTAATTGTAAATAAATAAAGATTATATTTTTAAAAACTTCATCTTAGTAGAGAATTCATATCAGTATACTATGTGATTTTTAAATTTTAATATTGTGTAAGAACAAATTACTTGAAATACAATATATATCATGAAAATCTCAATAAAATATAACATTTCATCTTAGGACAAATAAAAAATTATTTTTTTATTAATTTTTCTTAAATATCCATCATAGGTGCTCATTTACTAGCATTTATTAAAAGATAGGTCTCGAATCTCTGTAATCTCTTAACAAAGAAAAAAATTTAAAGCATATATCATATATAAATGAAGAGATAATGCAACATTTATTGTTGTTGTTGTTTATAGCAGCGGTAGTACAAATCATCTATAGCCAAGAAATTATAGAATATTTGATATTTATACTTATCCATTTCATTCTATATCTTCTTACAAATTGAGCATAAGCGAATATTAAAAAATATATAAAATAAAAGGAGAACACAAGACTCCTTAAAGGGAAAATATTTTATTCTAGACAAGGATACATGTTCATGCATTATTTGCTTGTCTTTTCATTGTTTTCTATTTTTATCAATTCATATTAATAGAAAGATAATGGAGTGCTAACAAGTGAAAAAAATTTGGATGTGTTGATTATGCCCCCTTTTGGCCACATTTGTAAAATAATTTTTTAATTAGTATTTTACAAATATAACTAGTATAAACATTGAAAACAACACTGGAAAAGATTTATTGGATGTAAGTAATTAAGAAAAATTAATTGTAAAGAACATAAAGGCTACAATCAATTCATTGCATCACAATTTGATTCATAGAAGGAATTTGAGAATCCAGTTCATGGTATTAGTTGTTAAGCATGCTTGTGCATTTATGGCTTGATATATAGGATTTTCTCTCATTTTTTTCTTTATAACAAAAGTTAAATCTAAGATTTCCTTAGGTAAGAAACTCCTAAGAAATCAATGGTTAAGACATAGAGAAATTTATTGTAACAGGAGTCGATTTGCTAGCCAGCTAATTCATAGCTTTACCTCCTAAAAATATTTACAGCCTTAGAGAATCATGCAAAATAAAATGATAAGGAATGGAGCTCCTATCATTAATTATGGAGTTAATCTATTATATTAATATTACAACGTCATTTTTCAATAATATTTAAGTTTTCTTGAAATATTTGACAGTCATCCTAATCCCTCTCATGTACCTTTAACTTGTTGAAAACAAAACACTCTAATAAAGAAAAGCTAGTAGCATGAAAGGGACAGATTATGTAGCCTTTTAATAATGACAAAAGTTGAGCCAGCTTAGCACGTCATAAGTCTTCATTAAGATCCAAAACGTGATTTACCTTTAGCCACCATATTGTGGGGACATCAAGACCTCAAAAGAGATATATAGAAGACCCCAAGAAGGGAAAAGAGAAGTAGGAGGAGGAAAGGAGTTATTTCAATTATGATGACCGTAGCTATACAATATATTAATACCATGATCGAGTGAGAAGCACTAATAGTGAATCAAAGACTCATAATTTTTCATAGAAAATCTAGGATTCTATGTTGGTAAGAGGTTCTCCATATCCAAGCAAAGGAGATAAAGAAGGTGGGCAACAAAAAGATAAGACTCAGACCAATCTCTTTCACCTTGATTTATCCAAGGTGGTTAGTCCTCTAAACTAGCTTAGTTTTTGCGGTCTCCATCAAGTAAAAAGATAGAAGTAATAGCCCAGGAAAGATCGATTGAGAAGAGATTATTGACAAGTGCTTTTGCATATACATTATACAAAATCATGTGATTATAATGAAGAACAATTCACTTAAATTAAAGAGTAGTAATATTCACCTATAAATATGCTTAGATAAATAGATTATATTTACTTAGAATGAAAGTTTTTTTGAGAATCCTATGATGAATTTCATAGCATAATAATATCTAGAATCAAGTTTATGTAACTTGAACATAAATAGAGAGTGGCTAGAATTTTAATATTGAATGATGTATGCCTTACTTATAGGCTCCAATTAAGTATTTGATCAAGACCTAAAATCATACAAGGATATAATTTCCTTTAAATTGGTTAAGAAAACTATATTAAGTTAATTGGGATCACACAATGCAACCTTATAATTACTTTTCTTTTAATTTGTGTATTCATTTCAATTTCTAATGAACTTCAAGTATCTATTTGCACCTTCATAGTTACAAGAAAAATAACTTTCGTACTAATTTTGACGCTTCATTGCATATCTAATAAATGATTTTATCAATTTTTAAAATAAAATATATGTGCAAACAATAAATAAAAATACAAATGAAGAATATTATATTTATAAATTGCTCAAGAAATGGTAGGGTAATCACTGCAAACTAACATTTTTATAGCTTCTTGATTATTTTCCATATGATTTGATTAATATATAATTTCTACATAGCGATTATTCTTGCTTCACACTCATATATATATATATATATATATATATATATATATATATATATATTATAGATTTATTTTCTACTTGGTGATTTGATTCCCCCACTAAAAGTTTGATAGATTATTTTCATTAAATCATAAAATAATATATTACCAAAAATTATTATATGTTAAACAATGTTCAGCAAAAAAGCTCAAGAATCATTAGATATTTTGCATTAATTCATACAATTATTACCTGCTCCTCCAAATTGGGACCAAGACAACTTTAGTTTTTTTTATCAATGCCAATTTTGAATGCCAAGTATGAATTTGATTCTTGATCAAAAAAAAGTTGGAACATGAAATGACCAAATCCAAATTTGCTTGAGAATGTAACCGAACAAACTTAAAGAATTTGTTCGACACTATGACACAACTATTAATTAATCCCATTGATACCAGCCAAGTTGGTGGGTTCATAGGTTGATGCAAGTGGCACATCCATGAAGGCCCACTGCTCCTATGTTAATGGATAATTTTTAATTAACAATCTCAGCAAAGAACTGGATGACAAACAAAACCAGGAGGATGAAGTTTGGCGGGTAGGTTGAAGTCAACCCTCACACTCCCTTGTCTTCTCCTCTTCCGCCCTTTGATTCCCTCCCACACCACCCATCAAAACCATCACCCACATAAGGACACGTACTTTAAAGCATCACCCCTCAATAACCCTTCTTTCCATTGCTCCGCACCGCCTCCTTACTTATCCTTTTTCCTTCTCATAACTCAATTATAACCAAATTACAACGGTGGATGCAACGCGATATATGGGTGTGGGTCATCACGGAAGAGGATTATGGGATGGATGGATGGATGGATGGATGGTGAGGGAATAGGTTAAATAGAGAGTTCATGAGGGGCAACGTAGTTCGGGGCGGACGTTATCCGCACGCCTTATGGCCACCTTTCCATCCAACCACCACCCCGTCGGTGCCTGCCGCCTTAAGCCTTCTATCCTCCTCGCCACCCAGCCTCTAAGCCAATAAAACCTCCCCCGACCCCTGGATTCCCGAAATGCCCCCGGGGAAATAGTTTTATCCTCCCCCGGAATTCCCGTTCTGCCCCTCCTCCGAACCATCCGTCGCGGCCCCCGCTAGGGTTTTACCGCCGCCTCCAACGCTCCGCCCATCGCCCCACCGCCAGAGATGCTGAGATTCGTCAAATCTGAAGCGAATCTACTAAGCAATTCGGATCAGAGGCCGTTTTCTTCGTTTTAAAATCGAAAATTCGGCGAAAATTTTAAATTTTAAATAGCAAAATCGAAAGTTCTAAAGCTGGTTTCCGTGAAAATTTCAGCTGCTCGTGGTTTTATGCGATGAAAAATTCGTTTATTTAGGAATTATTGGTAAAAAAAAAAAAAAGGAAAAATAGTGGAGATGGAGCTCCAGCTTTTAATCGATTTCTAGGGTTTACGGGTTTTTCCCCGGGTTTTTCCAGTTCGGAAAATTAAGAAAAAATTGAGATGGAAATTTGAGTAATTCTTGAAGGTAATTGCATTAAGAAAGGATTTTTTTTTTTCTTTTTTTTTTGTTTTTAAGGGAGAAATTTAGATCGTATTTCTCCTTCTCGGAGGAATCAAAAACCCTCGAAAGCCACGGACGAGGAAACCGTTTCTTTGGAATCGGGATCTCCCCCATCCCTCGGCAATCTTTCCCAAAAGGTCGCGTGGGGGCATTCCGGGAATTCCAAATTTGTTCCAATATGGGAAGCCCGAAATTTACGTGGACTTTTCGGGAATTCCGAGTATTCTCGGGGGCATTCCCGGAATTCAATCCGAGAGTAGAAAAAACACATAACATACGTTCCCCCATCCCTTCAACCCCACCAGCCATAAGAACAAGAAGGCAGGGGAGAGCAGAGAAACAAAAGAAATATATAAAAAAAAAAAGGGGAAGGAGAGAGAAAAAAAAAAAAAAAAAAAAGAGAGAGAGAGAGAAAGGTGGTAGACGAGAGAGCGTCTCTCTCGTCCCCTTCGCCAACTTCTCCTCTGCCTTCCCGTTATGCCCCTGCGAGCCCACCAACCTGCGCCGGCCTTCCCCGAATACCCCTGATCTTTTCCTCTCCCCGCGCCGTCGCGGTACGAACTTGCCTTTTTCGGATTGGTGGCCCTGGGGTGGTTTTCCTTCTCGCGTTTTGATGTTTTCGATGCGTATAATCTTTGTGTTTGGTGCTTTGTTTTGGTGTGGAGCGGGGTTTTTGGTGTTGGGTTTTTGATGGGCTTGCCGCCATTGGAGCTTGGTTTTTGGGCAGCAGCTTTGGGTGTTGGGTTTTTTGATGCGGTTTTGGGCTTTGGCGGGAGGAGGGTGGTGGTTGGACGGGTCGGCGTCGCCAACCTTTGCTGGTTTGTTGGTGGATTGGTGGTGGGAGATTTGTTGGTGGGATGGTTTGTGATGAAAAAAAGGGTCAGGAATTCTGATGGGTTTTTGTTCGTGCTCGTGCGTTTTTGTTTGCGGCTCGTGTTTTCTCGTGAAAATTTTGTGAAGTGGATTGGGTTTTCTGGGGTTTTGGTTTTGATTGGTGGGGCTCAGAGGCTCGCCATCCTGTTTTGTTCGAGGGATTGGTTCTTTTATCGATTTTGTGAGTCTGGAGTTGTTTCTTTCCAAGTGCGTACCGTACGTGTGGTTTTGGTTGGCTGAAGGCTGGTTATGCATGTTTATTAGCTGATTAAAGTTGGGGTGGTGAATGAGTTGGATTTGGCTGTTGGATTGAATATTGAGATGCTGAGGTTGCCAGATGTGGTTGTCATTGTTTCTAAAAATTGTGTTGGAAAGATCATGGAGTTTAGTTTTCTCAGAATTCACTTCAAAAAAATTATTTGTATTTTGAAAAAAAATAACTCTGAATCTGATAGACTGATGCAAATTGAACTATGGGTATTTCTTAAATGTTTTTTGGCAAGGTTTTTCATGCATGATTTTCTCTGTTTCCAGATATGCTTCTTATATCGGTTAGAAATTTGTGATATCAAAATCTATGGGGAAATTTCCCTTCTATTAGCAATTTCTGTAGTGCTCCTTTGATTGAATTCCTTTACTTTGCTCTCTGATTGTTTTGTTTATTTATTTGTTTGTTTACTTTGATAGTCAATTGCCAGTGGAGTTAGGGTGTGCCTGTGGTGCCTTCGTGCTATCGTGGCTTGTGTCCACATCATCTAGGTGGTCTTCTAGTGTGGTTCTTACATCGAATACCCCATGCACTTATGCAATCCTTTGAAATCCTTATCCATTAATCCGGATGTTTCAGGATTTGAAGAAAGGGACATATGCCAGTTAGGGCTCTGTTGCATGGATTTTCTAGGCATCTATAATTTATTGGCCATGATGGCCTTCTTACCACAAATGCTTCTTTTGAATATTTTTGGATATCATATCTGATAAATTTTTATTGTCTCAAACATCATTCCTGTATGGTTTCAATTGACCTCAAAGGTTTCATTCCTTTAATGTTTTTTCTCTAAGTCAATTATGTTATACATGTAATATCCTATATTGTCTATGCTAGGGTTTCAAGTCCCGATGGGATGCTTGTGGGATGTCAAGACAGGTGTCATCCTAAGTGTTAGGACGGAGCTGTCCTATCATTCGATGTATCTTGGAACACCTCCTATTCCATGTATCAGGATGCCTTGTGGGATGCTGAGATGATTGTTATTCTACGTGTCAGATAGGACTGTCCTACCATCATCCTAGCATCCCAATTGATGCATGAAACACCCCTTATCCCAAGTATCGGGATGGGACTGGACAGTGGCACATCTTGTTACATGAGAAAATTGGGACGATCTGGTCCCACAAGATTTAAAACCTTGGTTCATGCTTTTGTTTGTTTCTGTTATCTTTTTTTTCTTTTATTTTTTAAAATTTCACCTTCTTCCCCTCTTTGTAGCACATTTATTACTCTTCAATGACTACTTGTTTAAACAATTTAAACTAGAATTCCTAATCATGTTGTACGATATTCAGACCATGTGGACAATAATTTATCTTGTATAAGTCAGTGTTGTTAAAAGCATGCGCCTAAGACATAAGGTGCAAGGCATTAAGGGTTAGGTACTTTTTATATTATAAGATGTGCCTAAGGCGCAAGGCACGCTTAAGGCAGATTAGGTGCTTCTTATACTTTAAGCGGAGTGCCTCTATTTTGGCATATATAAAGTGAAAAACATACTTTTAATCTGATTTGAGATGCAAGAAAGGCGTGCTTTTTTTTGTAAGCTATATTTGTAATTTTTTTTAAAATTTATAATGTGTTGACTTTATGATGTATCATCCCATATATAATTATTTTACTTACCCTATAAAAAAGATAAAAAGTAGAAGACAAAGAGATGCAATATCAAAAATTATGCTATCAGGAGAAAAAACATTAAGTGACTAAAAATTTCAGCTTTTCAGCTAAGAAAGAGGAGGTTTCTATTGAGCTAATAAGCTAAATATATTATTATTATGATTTTTTAAGCTTTTTTCTATTATATATTATAAATCTTATTTATATAAATTATTTTATTTATTTTAAAAATATGGACCTCACTTTGCTTTCTATTATGTATCATAAATCTTATTTATTTATATTATTTTATTTATTTTAAAAATATGCACCTCACTTTGCTTATGCATATACCTATGCTTTGCGTCTTGTACTTAGGTTTCAAGAGCCCTTCGCGCTTTATTGCACCTAGCATTTTTAACAACACTGGCCCAAGTATAAGAATGGGACTTTTTTGACGTGGTTCTTGAAGGTATTTTTTATGTTTTTGAAAAAAATAAAATAAGCTTTTAAGTAATCCTGCTTACCCTTTTTGAAATTTGAACTATGACATTGTGTTTTGTTAATTGAACAATTAATTTATTAACTGGTTAACTTTATAATTGGATGTCTTGGATGCTACAAATTTTGATCTGCATTTAATACTGGGTTTGATGGATATGGTCTCTTGATTGTATACTGCATCATTTTAGATAGTTACATATCTCACTATTGAAGATAGTACCTTACCTATAGGCATATTTAGGATTTCATGGTTGATTGATGGACCAGCACTTAGCTCATGATCATGATCTTCGATATGATCATCTCACAAATGGCCTTACTGTTCGATGAAACAATCTTACTTTCCTATGATTTTTGTCTGCAATCTCTTGGGCACCAGTAGCTTTGGGCTCATGATCTTTCAGGATCACTGATCTTTGTGAGTTACTTTTTTTTTATATAAAAAAAAATCTAATACATGGATGTACACCTGTGAATAGGCATCAGTCTCAGCCCATCCTTCTATTAAAAGGATAAATATGTTAAGTCTTGCAAATTTTGTTCATTCTTTGACTATAATAAAGGAAAATCTTCCTTTGTTGTTAAGCAGGATCCGCTTGGTCCCATATCAGGTTAGTAAAGATGAGTTGCAATTGATGATGGACTGTAGATAATATAATCCTTTGCGTATCTTTCAGTCACAAGATTTCAGTTTGTCCTCATTTTCATTTGAACTTTCAAAATTGTATTTTCTTTAGTTGATAAAAAAAGCCAACAAGTTTCTAGGACCTTGTCATCCAAAGTTTTTATTGTATGTTATGAAGTTAATATCAACATATTGACAACATTTTTTGTGGGAATTTATTGTGAATTTGGCTTGATTCATCCATTTGAAGTTGAACGGCAGCTGCAGCCTCACTAGCATTGCCATGTTTACTAATGGCACTTGGAATCAGTTACCAGATGTCCTGAATAATCTCACTGAATTTTCAGTTCATATTCTACCTTTGTGCTTCTCTCTCTCTCTCTCTCTCTCTCTCTCTCTCTCTCTCTCTCTCTGTGTGTCACTTTGCCCATTATCCATGTATGTGCATGCACATGCATACATGCATAGTGTCTATCTCACTTAAATTGATTGCCATTGCAAAGGTTTGTTCCATCCTCCTCCTCCTTAATTGTATACTAAGTAAAATTGAGTTAATCAGCTAAAAAGTTTTCATTACATTTTGTCGCTTTCCCTTATAATTTGCTAGAAAGACTTATAAGTTCGAATACTAAGGAAATTTTGTATGTCACAATTTGTCCAGGGTTGGGCAATATTTCCTGACAATTCATTCAGCATCCATGTTATGCATAAGACCATTGAATAATCTAACCAACCAAATACATGCAAGTACTGTTAGACTTTTCTAAAACAATAATTACTTGGTAAAAACTAAGGACGTTTTATCTTATGCTGTAAGCCATGCATTAGTGAGCTCTATGAGGATTTGGAAAGGCCTAGCTTCATTTATTTGCTGGAAATTACAGTTATCATCATGTGAAATGTAAGCCGGACTTTTTGTGTTCCTGTATGACTATTACACCTGTAAATCAAATTATGATGTGTCTTCTTGCTGTCACCATTGGACTGATGTTCTGTACCAGTTTTGCACTGACTTTACTGTCTTTTAGGAGCAATGGATGGTTCCAACTCTTTCTCAAGTGATACAAGTGCTAGCTCTTGGGGATAAAGAAATAAATAATGGGTCAATAGTTGACCAGATGAAGGCTCCCCCTTTCGTTTTCTTTTAAATTTTACTTTTTTATTAATCTGTGTCAAAAAGGGTATTAATGTCAATGTGCTACTCCATAAGTAATTATGTTGTGTAAAGTCTTTTTTGCACTTTCCTGAACAGTATTCAGTTGGTAATAGTCTTAGTGAGATACATCTCCATTCCTTTGAATAGGGTTGAGATGTGAGCAGTGTATCAAAACCCATCAATGTAGGGGAAGAAGAAGAAAGAAGAAAGAAAGGAACAAAAGAAGGGGGAAAAAGAAAGGAACGAAAGAAGAAAAATGAGAGAAAGAATGGTAGAAGAAAAGGAAATAAATGAAGGAAAGAAGTGGAAAAAGAACAAAAAAAAAGGAAGGGAGAATAAAAAGAAAGAAGGGAAAGAAGGTAGGAATAAGGGTAATAAAGAAGAAGAAAAATGAAAGAAAAAAAATAAACAAATTTAGAAGGAAATAAAGTTAAGAATAAGGGGAGAGAAACAGAATACTTGCCGAGACACTTTGTTGGGATGGCCATTGGGACAAAGTGGGATAGTAGAATGTCTTGTTTGTAGAGAAAATGAGAGACCCCCATTCCATGGGATTTAAAACATTAAGTAATAGCTATATTTATGATAATTTGATTGATGCTAAATTCATTATTTGTGGTAGTGGAATGGAAGTTCTTTGTCTAAGTAGGCTGATCTTTTGTTTGGAAGCATTGCAAGGAGATACAAAATCCTTACATTTTATCCTGGTCTGAACCAATCAATCTGTGCTTATTAGGTTATGCGGGCTGGAATGAGCATTGGTTCAAGTTGACATGCAACCACGAGGCCTTAGAGAGTCTTGTGATTGGTTTAACTGCTGCTTATAGAATCCTCTATTTTTTTGGTAATTTTTTAGGTCTTTCGATTTGCTTATGGACATTCAACACCATCCATCTTTGTCCTGACAATGAGGTTCATTCACTGGACATGTTCAGGTTAACCAAATCAAGAAAAAAATACAGCACATGCTTTACTCATGCTCTTTTCAGATATTGAGAACAAAAGTTGGTCTCTTTTGTAGTAATTCTGTTTTGTGCTGGCCAGAAGAACTGCACCGCCTTTTTCGTCTGCTTCATTGACCTAGTCTAACCCTTCTAGGCATGTTCTTCTTCTAAATCGATTCAAGACAAGAGGGTCTATAGATTTTGAGTCATTGAAGTATTTGAGCATTGGTTTTCTCCTTCCTTTGCCACTAAGTGAGTGAAGGAAATTGAGGAACAGGGTGTAACCTGTGAAAATGTGTATGACATGAAGTCTTTCATATAAATCATAATCAATGGTTTCTACATATATCATATTAGTGGGTAACAACTCCATGAATATAGAATAACAGATGGAGTTATCCTGCATAATGACATAAAACTGTTGATAACCAATAATTGTCTATGCTCTTTATGTTTTTAGGCCTCTTGGTTTTCATTTCGTTGTTTGCACTTCAACAAAGTTGCAACCGTTGATGAATTGCTGGTTTAAAACACTGAGCACAAATATATAAAGGATGACTTTACTGATTAAACATTGCAAGGATGGTTTCAAGTCTTGGTGGGATGTCCTCTGGGATGTTAGGACAGGTTGCCATCTCAAGTATCAGGATGGGACTATCTTGTTATCGTCTCAATGTTCCAATTGGTACTTCTTGGGACATCCCTATCCCAAATGTTGGAACAACCCCTGTCTCAAATATTGAAACAAGGTGGGATGGCGGTGCGTCCTGTTTCATGAGAAAATTAAGATGGCTCTGTCTCATAAGATTTAAAAGCTTAATTACTATTTGCCTAATCTGGTTATGATTAAAAAACATCTATTCTTTAATCACTATTGTAGAGGGATTATGTTTGTTGTTCATGGTTTGTTGACTACTAAAATCTATAAATTAGTAAGGGATCACATTTCACTCTGATAGGTACTTTATGCAATGTTTTAGATACCATGGAACAGGGTTGTCTTGGTCTTTCCTTGGAATAGGACACCCCCAGTCCTGATATTCAAAGTAGTGGACATCCCATCCAATCCTGGTCCATTTCCTCGCTCGTCCCATCCCAACACTTGGGATGGTGCCTCATCTTGACATTCAAGATGGGGGTATGCCCTGTTATTTCACTGGTATTTAAAACCTTAATTCTGTGTCTGTAGCATTACACTGATTAATTTTCAAATTCATTACATAGTTCAAGTATGCTGATATATATTTCATAACTTGTATAGTTGTTAATGCTGCTGTCATCATTATTCCTTCTTTTATATCAGAATTTCTTTTCCTAATTTTTGAATAATTATATCATGCTGAATCAATTTTAATTTTACATTAGGAGATTGCAATTAGCCATGGTTAGCATAAGGCGACGGAGATATCTGGGGCTCTGCACTGGTATGCTAATTATGCTTTTATATTTTAAGTAAAATTTTGGATTATGGATAAAGGAAATGAGTTTGAATTCATTTATGTTCCGTCATTCATGTGTGATGACTTGTATTTTCCATTTCATGAATGTTTATTTTTAGAATGCTTAGTGATATTATGCTGTTGATATTCTAAAAGATTGTTGTAAAATGGAAAAAATAAATAATTATGAAAGTTCAACTACCTTTCTTTTTGGATTACTTTGAAATGTGGAAAATTCCTTTTTCTGAGCTAGATAATTACTTAACTTTTCATAATAAGTGGCTAGAAAAAAGGCCAATAGGTAAATAAGAGCTTGCTTTTTACCCCTAATTTGAATTTTATGACCTATTGTCAAATCCTTAATTTCTTTCTGGAATACTTTAGGTTGGGGACTCCCAGGGTGGGGGTCTGGGATTATAAAGACATTCCTAGCATGATGAGTCATTCTTACTTTTGATCGTGTAAATTTATATTTATTTTTTTTGCTTTCTTTCTAGAAATCATGTTCTTATTTCCTTACTTTGAACTTATTTCTATTGGGCTTGTCGATATAATAGAAGTTTGAATTTATAATTTTCAGGGAAAAGTTCTATTCCTGTTGAGCTTCCCAAGCCAGCTGAGAATGGGAACTCTGTGGAAAATTCTAATCAGAATGTCAAGCCATTCAGTGTGCATCCTATGCCTTCAGATAATTTAAGCCTTCAAAAACCGGTAAAGATGTCTTTTTTTTTTTAAATCATCCTAAGCTGATTTTTTTCCAAGTCATGTTTGCTTTCCTTACTTTCTTGTTTTGGTTGGTTATGATTTTTCTGAATGGCTTACCTCTAATATGAATCATATTTAAATATCATGATGACTCAACTGTAGGAAATCTGAATTTGCTGTAATCAATTCATGTTTGTGTTCGGAGGATTAAAAAATATTTGCTGATTCTCCTTGATATCATTTCATACTGCTGGGTGTCAGAAATTGTAGGAATTTTTAGACCTTTTGTCAACAAGCTTGTCAGTTAGACTGTTCATCATCTAATTCACCATGCAGGCATCCTAAATATCTTTTGCCACTCACCTTCCTGTAGTGTTTTGCTGTCATAACTGGTTTTGTGGCTTTTGCCAACATGCTTCAATGTCTGCATCTTTGCTCAGGCCTCTCATGTTCTGATCCATCCTTACTTCCATCAATCTGGTTCATGAATTAAGCAGGTCTTAGTACTTCCCTTTTTCTTAAAAAAAAAAAAATCTCGGTGGCATTTATTACTATAAGCATACTCTGCAGTCTAGAGGCATATCCTGCTTCGCTTCATCAAACTAACTTATTAATCTGTTGGTACATCCTCATCGGCCTCTTTTTTATGGAATAGAGCCAATGAAGCTTAAAAGTTGTTTGGAATGACTTTTGAATATTTTTGACCTATGGTTGTAGCTATATTTTGCAACAACTGCTGTTTTTGCTGATTTCAAACACTGAGCACAAAGTTGTTTGGAAGTGCCCATTAGTTTATTGCTTTTGTTTTCTGTTTGCGCATTCAAAAACCCAAGAAGAAAATATACTGGATGGTACCCCTGTATGATGAAATCTTTTTGCACTTCAAATTGTTTTTTCCCCTTGAAATCTTCTCAGTATTTGGAAGCAATGAGTTATTGCTTTCATGACCGGTGACAATAAAAAGAATAGCAGAAGTTGTGCAAATGCTGTCTTCCACATCAATCCTCACCACATGGGATTTCACTATTTTGTAAAGAAACAAAGACTCAAAAACAACAAACGTGCCAAGCAGGCCCTAAGATAAACATTTAGTTGGTATATTAGTGCACTTTGTCAAGTTATATCATGATATGTTCTTTCCATCTTATGGCACGAAGTGATAAAGTGATTTGAATTATTGGTTGATATACCACCGCATGGAAACTGCATCAAGCACTTGTACTTTGTCAAGTTTATATCATGATATGTTCTTTCCATCTTATGGCACATAGTGATAAAGTGATTTGAATTATTGGTTGATATACCACCGCAAGGAAACTGCATCAAGCACTTGTCCTTATATGTGGATCTGATGACCCTGTACTTCAATATCTGTTTATCCAACTGGTTAAGGTACCTTCATGGGTCTGACTACAATTATCCAATTGGAATAGTTCTTCTGCTTTATAACTAATTTCTTATCAACTAACAAGAAATCTGACGGAATACAAAAAAGTTAGGGAGGATGAGAAAGAGTAATGATATGAAAACCCACATCTTGCTGAATCCCCATTGTAGAAGCCACATCAGTGGCTAAAGTGCTACATTTTTAGGTGTTGATAACTCTTGATTGCAGCGGAGATCAGCAATTGGATTTCTGTAGTTGTGTTTGGTATAGCATTTATCTGAGAAAATGTTCATCATAGATTTATCATGGAGAATGTGCACCAAAGGGAGTATTGCATTATTTTTTTGTAGATGTACCATCCATTATTGGTTGTTGATTAACAGTACAAAAATATGCATAAGTCTAGCTGACAGGGTTTATAATGGTCATGGTGTATTCTTTTCAGTGTTGGCTTGTTGTAGCATTTGGGCATTTCTGACATTAGAAAAACATTTGTTTCTGTTTATGTGCATGTGTGTCTGCATGTGCATCCTGATATACATTAATATATGATGCAATGCGTTTACTCATCTAATAATCTTCTCACTAAGCCACAAAAAACTAGTTGATGGGGTTTATGATGGTCATGGCACATGGCATCAGCTTTCCAGTGTTGTGTGCAGTAGGATGCTGAGTGTCTCTGATGCTGGAGCAACATTTACTTTTGTGTGTATGTGCTTGTCTGCCTGCATGTGTACCCTGGTATATGTAAATATATGTTGCAAAATATTCTCTCATTAATAAACTTCTATATTTCACTAAGCTACTGTTTATTGTGGATCATGAAACAATCATGATCTAAAACATTAATTTTTGAAAGTTTAGATTTTTGCTTCATGATCAGAGGAGGGACATTACCATGCACAGAAAATATGAATTTCCAGAAAGCTGATAAAAGGATTGACATTTTTTTTAAAAAAAAAAAAACATTCTGGGTCCGTTATAGTTATTGCACTCTGGATTCCATATCAATGCACACTGACAAAAATGACATATTAATACTTACGTCTATGGTGTGTATGCATGCTGGTTACTGGTGATATGTTTTTTCTGCAATCATGCCCACTGTTTAAGCAATGTCAATTGCTTATTGTGATGGTACTTTCATTTAACCTTCTACTTAATTGATGATTCTCTTACACTGAACCTGATCCGTCATTTGATATTGTTTGACAGATTAATGTTTCTGATGCATTCCCTGGATCTTCAAATGCATCTGGTTCAAGCTCATCAAAGGAGGAGGCAAATCATTATTATCCAGGTTAGTTCTCTCAATTTAATTATGATATTTTAAGGCCTAAAACAGTTCTGTAGGCAGCTAATTGGAAACAGTTATTTTATTCATTTTTTATATACTAGGTACTCACTACATTCTATCTGGGAAATTTGAAATTTATGTTCTGAAACTGTCAGGACAAACATATAATGCAATTTTGTTCCATTCAGTGATAATTTATTGGCAAGAAATTATTTGTATATTAGGAAAAATGAACATATTCATCATGGATGTTTCTTGTAAGCTTTCAGATTGCTTGAGGTGGCCACCATTGGCCTCAATAGCGATGTTTAGTTAAAATATTATTGAGTTACCAAAAATAATGAAAGTTTCAAATTGGGAAAAGGCGGAATGTCAGTTGCATTTGACATTAATGAGCTCATGCTTAGGGCTGGAACATCAATTTAATAATTTATTCTCTCAGTTCCTATTTGGTTAAGTTAATCTGGAATAATTAATTTCATATATTCCTAACCTATTTTTCTTCTGAGGAAGGTTCCCAATGCTGGTGCATGCTGCCCCATACCAGGCGTAACGGATTGTTCCATTATCAAACTGATACTTGGTATGGGAGGTGTGCCAAGTGTTGGTACTCAGCATGCCAAAACGAGCCCTGGATTAGGCATATTGATATTGTATCAGTAGGGTATTGGTACTGGTCTAATATCAAGATTGTGAAACTTCCTTTTGAGTATATTACTTCACCCTATAAGTGGAATGATTTTGCTCTGGCTCAAAAGAAAAGTGGTGCTATCTCCTTTTTGAAATGCTCACCTTGCCCCTGGGATAAAGTTTATCATTGTAAGGATAAAGTTGATCATGGTAACGTATTTGACAAAAAAGCTGGAGTAGGCGGTCTAAAGAGATTATTCCATCTTGACCCAGTCTTTATACTGAAGCAAACATAGTCTTGGAGAAACAAAACAAATGAACATATTTACTGCCTTTGGTGACTCAATAAGCTGGCTGTAGCTGTTGAAATGCAAAGAAGTGGAAAAGGGGCATTTCTTAAGAAACATATAACCTGGAGCTTCTTGTTTGTGTATTCATTGGATAATCAAATGCATGATAGTCCAACATTTCTTTTCTGACATGTGCATTTACACTGTATCCTTGATATTTGACATACTTCTCTTTCCGCAATATTTGCAGAAGAGAAAACTAGCATTGGTTCAGTTTGTCAGTTTGAATTGAGTGGGGGCACACTATTGTTTTGAAGAAACTAGTTAATCCTATTATCCCTTTTTTCTAGTTCATTTAATAATGAATTTTTCAAACCGTACACTTTCATTATATTGACTTTTATGCATTGAAAAAAGAACTTTCTTTTTTTTAAAAAAAAAAATAAAGGGAAGTAATCTGGAAAGAAAGCTGACGTGTTACTTTGACAACAATTCTATTAATATTAGGTTTTTCTTTTAATAAATTTGGCTATTTCCCTTTCAAGTTTCAGGCAAACAAATTAAGCGCAGGAAGCGACACAGGAGAAAGCACTATGAAGACCAAGAACCATGCATAATGAGGGGTGTTTATTTCAAAAATATGAAATGGCAAGCAGCAATAAAAGTTGACAAGAAGCAAATCCACTTGGGTACTGTTGGATCACAAGAAGAAGCAGCCCGATTGTATGACAGGTATTTGCACACACTAATCGAAGTGATTGCCATGTGATTTTCATTTCCACTGGTGTCTGAACATTTGATTTGCATATGTGAAAAGCATAACTTGTTTTCTTTTTTGATTACATCCAATTTTCAAATTTCTTTATCAAATTTGCTTCTTGGACAAAAGCTTTCATATGTACAAAAATTTCTTCAATGGATCCTTTTGATCATTGCTTGTGTCTTTGACAATTATTCTTTTTGCTACTGTTTTGTGAGGATGCCATAAACTTCAGTACTAATCAACTGGAACTACCATATCTTATAACATGTTGATCTCTATGAATATCCATGGTCCACTTATAAGTTGGTGTAGGGCTCACATTGATGGAATGAGGTGTAAACCATGGTATCCCGTACTGGTGCGTACCACCTCGTATTGGGTGTGCCATACCGTGTCGACATTAAATCAAGATTTGGTATGGGCTGCATACTTAAATGATGAACCTCAGTAGCAACTAAATCTTTTAGGCACAAAAATATCAGAACTTAATATTGGTGGATAAAAGCAGCAGCATATTGTTATATATGAACGAATGTGTATCAGAAGGTGGATATTGTTTACTCACAAAAGGATTTATAACAGCAGAAAAAGGTGTAAAATTTGTCTTGGGGGACTAGTTAGCTGGGAGTAGTCTTTTCTGTGAAACGCTAGGAGCCATCACCCTGGTGTATTGGAAGATATGGATTTTGAGTTTAATCTTGACAAGGGAAAAAAGTTTATTTAAGAGGCCTTGCAATGGTGACAAACTCTTATTACATTCCAATAAGGCTATCTCATCATCTCCACAAAAGAAATAATCTTTGTATTATAAAACTCAAATGTCATTTCCAACTCATGAATCCGAGCTCCTTTCCCAAGTCTGGTCATCTGACCAGCCAGGTTTTCACCATACAGGTCAAATGACTACATCAGTAAGCCAACCAAGTAGCAACCCAGATGTCTTATTTAAGTTGGTCAGATGACCTCACTTAATTAGTCGATATATTGATAAAGATCTAAACAACATGCCAACATTTCTTTTACCTGTTTGATTTTTGACATATGTTTTTTATTTCATGATTGACAATCATTAGATTTAATGTTATTTCAGAAAGTAATAATCATGTGATTGGAAGTGAACAATGAGAAGAAAAGGAAAAGAAAAAAGAGATTGGTGATACGCTCAACATAACCAGAAATTATATGTCATGCTATGTTCAAATCTTTGTTTAGCACCAGTTAAATGATGCAGAGAGTTGGATTATATTTTAGAGTTTTCCAAGAAACTGAAACATTTTAGTCAAATTGTATGGGTTTTGCTAGAAATTCATCCAGAACCTATCCAAATTTTTAGTAGATTTAGCTTGTTTTGGTTTTTTCAGCAGATATTCATTAGCCTTCACCTGAACAATTTACACAAGGCATACTAGCTTTCTCTTGGGATTCTTCTTTTTGTTTTTGTTATTTTGTTTGATGGTTAGGGCTTTGTTGTTGATGAGGAGGTGGGCCTCTACAAAGCACATCTGCAAGATTGACATTCAATTTTGAGTTTCAAGAAAATTTGGAAACATTTTAGTATTTGTTAGAACTAATATTTTTGCCAACGATTCTTTGTGTTAGTTATTGAAGCTTTTGGAAAATTTCTTTCTTGTAATGAAAGACTTTAAACTTGGATTTTCCTTTTTGTAATAAGCAAGCAATCTATCTGAAGATGAGATCTTTTTACTTTCCCTGAAAGTCCCAACTTTATGTTGTAATAATTATACAGAGTAAAGAAATTCAATTTTTCAGTGTTGTAATCTTTTGAAAGAGAATCTGGATATTGGGAGCTTTTAGTTTTTCATCATGTACATTATTTGGTGTACTAGGTTGAACCTACTAGTGATGAAGCAAATTTTATATTAATCATTTCTGTACTCAATAATTTTATTGTTCACATTTTCATAAAAGAATTGATGTTTGGTAGTTGTGCCTTAACGGTTCAAATTTGGATTTTTTTTGCACATATACTATTGCAAATATGGGTTATTACATATTTGCCCTCCAAAAATCACTATTTACACATATAACCCTCAAATCATCTTGTTTTTCTGCATGGATGCCCCTCCTGTTAAATTTTTGGTTAACAATGTTAATAAGTCTTGGAGTGTCATTTAAAACTATTTCATTTTACTTTAATACCCTTGACAAAAATTTAGTTTGTATTGAAAAGATCTATATTTTTACATACATTTTTGAGGGATACTAATGCAAAGGGGTAATAAAGTAATTTCATATTTAAAATGGTTATTAATTGAACCTGTTACCCAAAAATCTAATGGAGGTGTATCCATGCAAAAGCAAGATGATTTGAGGGGTATATATGCGAATAGTGATGTTAAAACTTAAAAGTGTAAATATACAATTGGTTATTTTTTTAAGGTTGTACATGCAGAAAGCCCTTTAATTATTGCTTTGTTATCCTTGTTGATTGATATTCATAGTCACTCTTCTTCTCTAATTATTGGTACCATGGATGATACTCAAACTATTTGTGTTCCTATGACTTAGTCGCACCCATATGTGTTGCATTTTTAGCTAAGAAATTATTTGGATTTTTTTATAGTTTTGATAATTTTATTCTTTATTTATTTATTTTTTCAATCTCATTATATTTGTCTATTTTTACATAATTTCGAATACTTCTTGTAGGTAGCTTTGGAACAAAATAGCTGAAATTATATATTAAAGTATCATGTTGTACTTAAAATGATATGCATTGTCGTCCTTAACTTTGTATTGAATTGTATTTTTTCTTCTTTTTATCAAACTTTTATTATTTTGTTAATAGTTAGAATTGTGTCTATTAGAACCATAAATATTGGAATTACTAGATATTTTTATCAATACCTCGTTTGTCCTAAACTACATTTCCAAACCTTTAAGTAGGTGTCCAAAACATAGGGGTGTAAATGATACTTGGAATGTCCATTAACTTGGCAATAATCAATTATGGATCCAAATCAAGTTTTTGATGACTTTATTTGATCGGAGTTGGATTTCATATAGGCTCCGTTCTTTAGTATAAAAATTTCATGGGAAAGTTGGTCTTGCTTCGATAAAAAAAAGTTAAATGGATAAGTTATATTTTCAAATTATCTTTTATCTGTCATGGGGGAAAGACTTATCTATATAGGAGATGGCTAAGTTGGTTTCTCACCGATTAAATAAAATATTTAATTTTCTTTTCCTCAAAATATCTTATGATTTTTCCTTTCATTATTACTCTTTGATTCTTTCTTTTTCTTTCCTTCTTTCGATCATCGCTGATGTGACGTTCACCTGCCTTTTACTCTCATGCATTTTGGGAAGAAAAGGCAAATCAAAAATTTATCTTTAGATAACAATTTTGATAAAAGCAATAATTTTTAGAGAAAAAAATTTTGATATAGAATTTTATTCGATAGGTAAGAATGTAACGTTTGTGAAAGATTTTATGATTGAAATAAAAATATCTTATGATATAATTGGTGTTTTATAAAGAGATATAATACTATTATATAATTAATAAATAGAAACTATAAAAATTTATTTTTATTCTAAAAAATAAAATTTATATAATTAATGTGTATATCAAAAATATGACCAAAAATATAGTTTGATAAAGGAAAATTGAACTTCAATCACCAAGGAAGAGTGTATAGTTAGTATGCAAAGTAACCCTAATAATATAAAAGATATCATGGGAAAGATGAATAAACCTAAGCAACTTATCTAAAAAAATTATAATGTAAAACAACATGGATAACAAATACCATTGTTACTTTCTAATGTATAAAAGAACATGAATAAATTATTTTTCTGTGTTTCCTGGGTAACACTTATCTGAGAAAATGTAGATTTTTGGGTAACTTTGACATCTCCCAAAGAATGAGCCCATATAGGATTTGATTTCTTATTGGATCATACTCCAATATAGCTACATTTGAATCTAAAAATTTGATAACCTACATAAATATGCACAAACTATATATATGTAGTATATATAAATATAAGAATATAAAATGAATTGGCTACATGACTTGTGTTAAGTCCTTTTTTGTTATACATTTGGATTTTTCTCATGCATGCTCTCTTTAATTCTTATCTACTACTAAGTTATTTCCAAAATCCCAGCCAACACTTTGATTATGTCTATGCTTCAACCAAACTAAAGATAAATAGAAATTTAAATATGTTTCTAAAGTGATTGGAAGTTCTTCAAAAACTGATCATTCACTTCACATATCTTGCTCTTTTTCCACCAAAAGCTATTACAAATTTAGTCTATATGGAGGACTACTAGAATAAGTGATCTTTTAGTTGGGAAATTATAAACCCTTGGCTAGTTGGTCCACTAAAATCATGTTCCAAATTGAACTTGAAAAAACTCAAAATTGATTATTAATCAAGTTTGGGTATGAGTTTCAAGCATACCCATTTTCAAGCATGTTAATCTGAACTCTGTCTCCCTACATCCTTCTACTTCTTTTCCCTTTTTAGTGGACCCTAAATCCTCGTAGTTGAATGAACCATATTAGCATAATACATGGGAAACTTGTCTCATTAAATTACAATTGGTAATGTAAAAGATAAAGCAAAAAGCAAAAAAATAATATAGTAAGCAGGTCAATTGCTATAGAAATTATCACTTTATATGGCCCATGGTATTGACTATTTAGAAGCCACTGCACTATAAAATAATAGCATAAAATAAATCCAAAGTTTGGATTGGAGAAGGTCCAAAACTACCCTGAATAGGTTGTAAATTAATAAGACTAATATTTGGTTCTTCAGTACATGATAACAACTTGGAAACAATTTGAATGCACAAAATGCAAGGGACAGATCTTTATCTTTACATACAATTCTCTTTTTTTCTCTTTTATGAGGGTAAAAGGATGATGAAAATATAGAAACAACTTACCAAAGATTTTGATAGCGATGGTGGTGTTTTCAGTCAAATGCCTTGGTAGTTGCAACTTATCAGAGTTAACATTTGCGTGGATGCTAGAATAATGTGCATAAATAATATGCCCACACATTGGTATTATAATGAGAGTAAGAAAATGCATTGCCCAAGAGTTATGCTTTGACCTTTCCATGTAGGGTGTAGGTTCTGGGCAATTAACTATTAGAGTTATGCTTTGTGTAGTTAGAGATTATTGCGAGACGTCTTCAAACCTACTTATGTAACTATTAGCTCTCCTTGACAACAATTAGGTTTTTTTTTTTCTTCTCTTTTCATGGGCATCTGAATTATGAATGTAAGATATAAAGCATCATATGTTGGATAAAAATATTTGAATCATGATTCAGTTCTGCAGGTCATGTTTGATGATGTCTTGTCGGACCTGTCCTGGTAATTCATTATAAACTTTGAAGCCCAGTTGCAATTCTTAAAGTAGCACAAAAGTAACTCATCTCGCGCATGATATTTTGTCTTTTTTGCCTCTCTTATTCCAAGACTTTGTTTTTATATATATATTAGCTATGAGCATACATTTACAACTTAATTTACATTTTGCTATGTACCACTTTTCTGGAAGAATATTTAGAAGGTGATCTCTCTGTTGCTTCATTTTTTTCAAAATTGGAAATTGTTATCTTCACATACAGAGCTGCTTTTATGTGCGGGAGGGAACCCAACTTTGAACTCTCGGAGGAGGAGAAACAAGAACTAAGCCAGTACAAGTGGGAAGATTTCTTGGCAGTGACCCGCAATGCCATCAACAGCAAGAGTAAAACTAATAGCTCTCATATACGATTCTTGGCTGAGGTTACTAGCAGTAATAATTGTTAACCTGATTTTATCTTTCAGAAAATCAGAAAAGGCTTGGTGCAGGAAGACGAAAGAAGCCCGAGAGCCAGGTGCCAGGTAGTGATGAGGAGCGTGAGGGAGGCAGCCATGCTTCATCAGCATCTGATGATGGAGATGCTGATACATCTGTCTAAAAGTCGTGATAATGCAAACAGGCCAAAGGCCAAATAACAGCTGACCCGTATTTTTCCTATAGGGGTTAGTCTATATCTTCATATCATATATATAGGTAGTTATAGTTCATATTTTACCATTAATTTCCTGTTTATAAAGCCCCTATTAGGGCAAGCAAGGGCTGATGATGCACATTAAATCCCGGTAAGGGAATTCTGCTGCCATTTTCAACCAGTCGGTATAAGGCTGAATTGGGAGTCTTTTTACTCCTAAGATTGTGTTTTGTTCCTTCCTTTAACTTGGTTCCTTGTACACCTGTTCTTAAAGCCTGTTTGGATCAGCTAATAGAACTTGGCTGCAGGCCTGGGGTTGACTTGAACCCAGAAATAAAAATTCATACATTTTCGCTTGGCAAGTTTTTATTTGATGAATGGTATGCAGTCCCTCTGTTTTTCTGATTGAATCACACCCTTAATCTCATTCTGTTCAGAAGCAATTCTCCAAAAGTTCCCAATATTTTGATCAGTTAATTTGTCTAAATGAAAGGTTTTAAAGGCACAAGGCCATCGTTTGGTTCTATGTTGGAAACTTGATTTATTCTCATTGAAGCTCTTAACATGGTTTGAATGCCGAGCAGGTGTTACACACCAGTGCATGAGAAGAAGGGTGTGGAAATAATTGCAATATTTTGTTTCTGGCAGTCATACTTCTTACCATCTGAACATTATCTTATGAGGAATGTTGTGCTTGCGTGGCGCGTGTGGCATCTGACAGGAAACCTTCTCTCCATATTTTCATGCCCTTGTTTCATCTCTTTGGTTACATGAGAGTAGCTTCACAGAAATTCAAATATTTTCATGCCATTGTTTCATCTCTTTAGTTACATGAGAGTAGCTTCACAGAAATTCAAATGAATTTAAGTCGGAAGTTTTTGTTCCAAAGTTATTATTCCGGTTGCTGGACCGCAACTTGTCAAAGGTGAAAGATGCGTGACAAAAATTGTGATGCAAACTCATTTACAAAATATTAGATTTTTGAGGTTGCTTTATCAAATGCTAAACCAAGAATATCTAGCTATTAAGCGTAGACAGTAATCACCAATTAATTATTTAGTTAGGAGCTTGTCTTGCAATCTTAACATCACATCGATCTAACAAAGATAATAAAAATTCTCTCAGAAACACTTGCATAATGAGCCATAAGAAATATATAAATTAGGCTTTACCAGTTGTCTTCAAGATAAGAATCAAGATGGTCACAATGGATGTCAGTCAAGATAAGGATTGGTTCAGTACAAGAGAGTTGATGAAGGCGTTGACAACAGACCCAAGATATCTACGTGTTTAAAATTTCTAAATTTATTGTGATGTTATGCTTATATCCTCACAACTCAAAAAGTAAATTTCTAGGTTTACTAGGGTATTATGCCTCGAGGCGGAGATGGAAAAATATCCCGGCCTCGGCTGCGGCGGGGTCGGTGCGATGCCTCGAGGCGAAGGCGGTGAGGCGGAGGTTGCAGGTCCTGTAATTCTTTGTACTTAGCTGAAAGCGAGACGCGTCGAGCTCCAGGTCGTACTGCAGCATCCTTCTTAGAGATATGGTGGCGATGAAGCTAGAGGAAGACGGTGGCGATGAGACAAGATACGTCGGAGACTAGGACTTATAGGCGTCGCAGAGAAATCTCAGCCCGGATGGTGGAAATTTCCATCTCTATCTACCAACCCAACGTTCTAATATTATTTTCCCAAATATTGAGGCAACCGCAACTCCTAGTTGCCGTAGGTTTCCAGCGAGCCCGAGTTAACGCGCTTCTATAGAAATCTGAAATCCTAATCCTCTTTGGTGAAGGATTTCATAGATTTTACCTGGAAGTTTTCAAATCTAATCGCCAACCCAGCGTTCGAAGTCTGTTGCCAGATCTGGACGCAGCAGTTCAGCACTCTTAATCACAGTAGGTTTACGTTTATGGAAGTTTCCAACGAACACAACGTTGGAAACTTTGGGTTCCATGTTCGACCCTTGCTCCAAAGATCTTCCAGGACGGATATGCTATTGGAGCTGGATCTTGGCGGCCAACGGAAGAAGCTGATGACGAGGTGGACGCGCGATGTCTCGAGGTTTGGATACGTTGATGGCGGCAGGGTGGAGGCCAGGCGAGGCGAAGAAGATGACCATGTCGAGTTTAGCGGGGTGAAGGCGGAGACGCACGAAGACAAGGTTACAACGGGCTGCCTATTCCGTGAGCTCGTGCGTAGGAGATCCAGCGTTCTCCCTTCCGTCGTAATCCCCTTCCCTCTGTACGCAAGGAGAGCTGGCACAGCCAAGCTTTGCTTCGAGTGAGGTGAGCTTCAAGGTGAGCCCTCTTCTCCCTCTCTTTTCATTTCTCATGTGGCTCATATCCAGCATCTTATAGAAAGCACAAAGAACCCTTCCTTTTTGGAGCATAATATTATCAAAATTTCTAACTCTGAAGCATGGTTTACTAAAAGGGACTCATGAAAATCATTAATACCTCATGTCCTTCCAAAGATGATCACTCCTATCAAAATCATCAAAATTCCAAATCCAAATCATTAATATAAAAATATTTCGGTTGAAATCCATTTTCTATCATAAGCATAGGATGTGGAGGGTCTTAAGGTTTAATGCCGTATAAAATGGGGGACATGAGGAAAAGGATCGATATAAATGATTATGCAAAAAATCAAATTCTTAAGTTTTTAAGTCAAAATAAGTTCTAATGTATGTATGAAGATATTATACGTTGAACTCCCCATCTATCCAGTAAGTAGAATCAAAGGTTATAGGTAAAATTCCTAATTATGATGGTACAAATAAAACCGGTGTTGAATTGAGAAAAACAAAACTAATCATCTTATTAGTTCTCAATTCCAATTATATCATCAACATATAGAAAAATATCTATTTTCATGATATGATGATATAATTGACTAGATAATATTATTAAAGTTTACAATTTCTCTTCTGTATTCTTCCTTTTATGTCTAAAGAAGAAAAGCAAGTAAATTATGTTTACTAGTCATATGTTTTGCTCCTTGTTTACTAGTCACATGTTTTACTCCTTATTTACTGGTGTCATGTTTAGCTTATTGTTTGATTATATTCATAATCTAGTTTTTTTTAAAATTTAATGTGCATATGCTTTCTTGTGCTACAGATGGAAACCAGGGATGAGATGTCTGAGCCAAGTATGCTGATACCTAAAGAGCTATAAGTTGTTAAGATTTCAAGGAAATCCTAAGGTTGTTCCAATGGCCCAAAAAATATGCCTAATAGAAGATGTTACTTCAATTTTTTTGTGGATGAGATGGCCTATTTATCTAGTATGATGTCTTATGAGCAAAAAGAGATGGTATTGGCCACCTCCTTCGATCATATGCTGAAAATTCCAAACATGAAGCAAAGTAGGCCATTTCTACATGCTCTCAGATAAGAGTAGGAGGGGTTTTGGTTTGGGAACCATTTAGCTCCATTTGTGGGTGCAAACATTGCACTGATTCTTGGATTATCAGCTGCTGGTAATAAGGTTGAGTTAAGAAGGGAAAGTGTTATAGATTCAAACCTTATGAATTGATATTTTGGAGGTGACCATAGCAAAGCAACTTGAGTGGATGTTAGGGATCATCCCAAATTGTTTGTTGGGAAGGTAAATTAGCAAGGATTTCACAAAGTTGTAGGTATTGTTCGTTTATGCTATTATTCTCTTCCTAATGCCCACCCAACCCCTAACTCTGCACTCATTAGCACCACACACAAGGGAGAGTGCTTAAACACCAATGATAGAAATAAAAAGTGAATAATAATTAAAGAATTTCTTCTCATTCATCATGGATTCCTCCATAAACTATAAATTATGCTACAAGACTACTTAAGTAAATGTAATTCCAACATGAGCTCACTTGAAGCATATTTATTAGGTTTGTATCCATTCTGGCGGCTAAGCATGGAATGGATTGAATTTGAGCAATATGCCTAGAAATAAAGGTTCAACCTTAGACAAGCCATATATCATGTGATCCAACTTACACATCATAATGTTTCCATTTTCTATTAAGGTTTAACATGGAAGACCCTGAATCCAATACAAGGTAAATAATAATTCAAATATTGTAATTAGAAAAATATTCGTACAAATCACATTGGTGCTGTTAGGATAGGTTGAGTCAAAATACCATCCAACTTAGACCCAAATCCTGCAGGGTATCGTATCAAAATTTTAATCTATATCCTATTGATTGATTGATAGAATGTTTGGACCTTTTGATATGTTATGGTTTGCATGTAGATGTGCATACAGATGTGTGTCACAAACATATTTCATATCAGATTGGTGTTTTGTTTTATTCTTTTAAAGATTTTCTTCTTTACCACAAGTTAATAATTAAAGTCTTCTCTTAAGAGTTTTACATCATTTTTTTTTTGGACTAAAAGGGAGTCACCTATTTACTAAATCATGCCATATTAGTTGGGTTGAGCAAAATCCTATGGAGTCAAACAAAATCAAAAGGGTTGCATGCAAAATTTATCCAATTATAAAATTGGAACAGAGACTACCCATGAAGGTCTAGATCCTAGAGTTTTTGATCCAATCAATAGGTCCCATCTTGTTCTAATCACTATAAATTTTCTATTTTCAAAGGCCTGAACTAAGATTACCAATTTCTATACTCTATTACATATTAATACCAAACCTTTAGGAAATGCAATGAACTATAAATTGCAACAAATACCTCATTTTTATGTTAGACTAAGAGGAACTAGATTATTTACCTAAGTTTATTTTTTGATCATTTTGAATTACCTTTAGTTCTCATACTTACTATTTTGAATACCAACATGCAGCCTCCTTGTTAAATCTAACATACATTCTTGACCCATTCTTTATCTTTTCTAATTTAACAAGCTAAGTATGTTGGACATAATGAGTTCAAATACTCTCATGGCCAAGTATATACCTCGTTGTCCTATTTCTCTTGCAGGTTTTTCCCTTTTGTTTTTAGAAGAGGGAGGAGCCGGGGGGGAGGGGGTGTGATGAGAGAACTTGGAAAAGCTCGTAGTGGACGATAAGCTAAGCCTTATGCAAGCAATTAGATAAAAAGTGGATTTTTTGTTTTAAAGGAACCAAAATGCAAGAAAAAAGGTGATGGATATGGTCATTCAATTCCATGTTGAGATCTGAAAATGAAGATGGTGAGAGGAAAAAACACCATTCTATAGAAAATGAAATGGACAAGATCAAGTTACCCCTAGTGTAACTCTATCAGAGTAATGTCATTTTTGAATTGGATGATGGGTGTTCTATATTTCAAAACCCTTAGCTTATGCATTGAATGGTCAAAAAATACATATCATTTAATTAATCCTATTAATTTTTGACCACTGGATGCATAAATTAAGGATCTCCAAATCGTAGGATTTTTTTTTTTATGTGTAATTAGTTTAGTGGCAGAGGATCACATCCAAAATCTCATATCAATGATGTGGAACCTATATCATCCCACTTAAAAATTAAGAGAGTTACAATGTGTAAGTTGAACCTAACCCAAATTAAAAAAGCTATAAATTATTTAGCACTTATCATTGCTTAGTTTGTCAAGGGATGTGGAAGTTGGTGATTGCTGAAACACCATCAAGCCTTGATTGGCAGCACCAATCCCATCATGTTTGGTATCAATATTCAATTTCTACATTCTAAATGAACTAAATGTGATTATTAGTGATCAATGGCAGTACTTAGAATGTGAGAAAGATTCCATCGAGGATGTTTTTTATAATTATTTTCTTTTTTTTTTTTTGGGGGGGGGGGAGGGAGGGCGATATTTACATATAATCTCTTGCATATATGGGTACATACAAATATAGGCGCACACCCTATCTTTCTAATCTTCCTACAAAAGATTTGAAGATAGGTCCATCTTTCTCTTAGAAAATTTTATGTTAATCCTACCTAATTTTTTCTTTCCATTATTACCTATTAGAAAGTGCCGCCGGAGCATGAAAACCGAAAGAATGGGGGAGATTCAATGTTGGGTGATTTCAATATGAATGGCCTAGATTCATTCAAAGCACCTAATGCAATGACAGAGTAAGATAACATACCGCTCATGGTGTCAAAGGCATTTCTATTTAAGAAAGATTCCTTCACCTAAAAAGGCATCTTTTTCTCGAGAAATTTTCGATTAGGTTTCTGTGACGGCGGCTTCCCTACCTTCCAATTTTCTTTATATCGCTATATCAATTTAGGCTTAAAAATATGATGATGATTGTCATGGAGGCTTGAATCCTTGAAACGATTTCTTCGATTCAAGGTAAATAGTGTGGAATCCATATTTCATGTTTTATGTAGGTATGGTTTTGAATTTCTCCCTCGACAATCATATATATTCTATTTTCTTATGCTTTTCTTAATATATTGGAAGATTGTTTTCAATCCATGTTTGTTTTCTTTTATCTTTACATCAAATTAGATATAGATGAGTAACTTGAGAAGTTCTTTCCTAAATATTAGTTATATTACATACAATTTTGCACGAAAGTTAAGTTGTTGGAGGATTTGAAAAATATTCATATTGTTTTTACTACTTCCTGGCAAATTGATACCAAATCTGGTTATGATGCCTTAAGATTTAATGGTTCAATTGGCTTAAGGGTAGAGATCTTTTTTGTTTTCTTGCATATAAAAAAATTCCAAATCAACCTCAAAAGGTTAAATTTTGTTGGTCCTTGTAGCCCTTAGTGTAGGTACATTTGAAATTGCTTTGGTTAGGGTGCATGCTATGAGCTGATCCTAATGGCAATTTTAGCAAGGCTCTTTTTCAATCTTCCCACATCTTGATCATTGCACGGCTTGGTTGGAATTTCATCTTATGTCAATAACTCAAAAAATATATTTATATTCTTTTAATATGTGAGATTGAAGTGGCCCATGTTTTCATAAATCACCCTGAAACCTTATTGTTAATCATTTATTAATAGATAGTGTCCTTAGACTCTGAACATATATGAAACTTTATTTTTCATTTAGTCTCCAATAGGTTGTCATCTAACTGATTTGTCAAAAATTTGTGACTAAAAGTACCCAATTGTTAATTATTTAAAACATCTGTTTTGCTCTTTTGATTATATGTTTTATCGCTGGCCTTTATGATGATGAAATTTTTCAAAAAAGACAGGTTACATGTCCTTTTTTAGTATTATTTTGTTTTTTTGGCTTTGTCTTCTATAAGAGAACAAGTGCAAAGTTTTTTTTTTTTTTTTTTTTTTGATATTTGTTATGCTCAAAAGTATCATTATTGTTGAGATTTTCTTTTAATCTAGAGTTGCTTTCCTTATTGCATTTGCCTATGTCCATGCTTAACTTGTGCTATCTATATTTGGTATGTGGTTGGTGGATCAAAGCCCACATTTTGCTATCAAGACTTGTGTAGATGAAGGCTTCTGGTAACTTCTAGTGTTAATGTTTCTCTTGTAATATTGCAATTCAAAGGCTGCTCTAGGCCTTAAGACCTTTACCATTATTGCATTGATAGTCAGTTTGCTTTCTTTTAATAATATGTTCTAGTTCTTTCTTTGGTTAGTAGTCATGGCTATGACTACATTTGTAACTCCTTATTTTGATGCGAAGCTAAAAGAATTGTTCAACTTTGTTGTGACAACTGCATTCAAATAGTCGAACTCTTTCCAGGTTTTAATGCTTAACACTTTAGCCATTTCAACATGATTTTAAGTACTCATCATGTAAAGCATTTTCTTTTCGGTATAGCTTTTAGCAATTGCAATGCTTTGAGATAAGCGAATAGATGCCAATGCAGCATGACAATGCAAAAGTGAGGAGATTTTGGTGACTGTACCTCAACTTCTAAGGCTGAAAAAATTGTAGGAAACCTTGTCAAGGAGGAGCTCAGCAATCTTCCTTTTCCAAGCCAAGTAAATTTTATTTGCAGGGATCCTCCATGTCAGGTATAGTTAATTTTATTGAACTCTTAAGTGTTTTTTTTGTCAGGTTTAACTTAGCATTCTAGTAGGTGTTCCCTCCACTATTTCTAGTCCCTTCTGATTTCCACCTTTATAACCTCAAGCCTCTTTATTACATGTCTTTGGATCTGTTTGTAAGTGGCTGCCCCATGCTCAACTAATATTTCCATTGCAGGGGTTACTAGCATAAAAAGATTTAACCAAAGGCCATGGAACAAAGGTCAATGTGAGATGCTATTAATATTTCTTTCTTTCGCCAAGAACTTTATATTGAGGTTCTTCCTATTAGAAAATGTAAAAAACATTGTATCTTTCAACAAAGGCAGCACCTTTCAGCTGATACTGGCTTCACTGTTAGAGATAGATTACCAGGTTTTGACCTTTATCCTCACATTTTTATTGAATGCCAATAAAAAAAATTCAAAAAGGATATAGAAGCTTTGCTTAAAAAGTTTGATTTGTTTCCTTGGATATTTTTGCAGGTCGTGGGGGCTTATCAAAATGACTACATAAATCAAGTAAGCTCATCATTCATCCAGATTCATGTGATGTTTAATTCCTACCTCATGATTTAAATGGTCATTTAATATTTGGTAATACCCCACTCTAGTACCAATTAGCTAAAAAGAAAATTTATCAAAAATGCCTGTGAAACCTCAGCCCCTCAGTGTGGATAAGAAGATCAGTAAAACCTGGAAAGATGGGGGAATTGTGGGTTTGAAGGCCTATGTAATCTGCCAGTTGCTGGAGATTGGGGTCTCCAAAGAGTGCATGGAGATCACCCAAGAATCAACTCAGCTTAAAGCCAGGCGATTCTATAGACCAGAAGATGTATCCAAATCAAAATCCTACAGTTCCAATATAAGAGAGGTAAGAGCTACGATTATAATTTCATCTCTCTCTCTCTCTCTCTCTCTCTCTCTCTCTATGGTTATAGTTTTACTGTTGTAGTGTGTTAATACCTTGGTGGCAGTACCAAGATGTATGATGTGCACATGCATGCACACAGATACAATTATGCGCTTAAACATATAAGCGGACCAGTTTTCTACCTAGAGTTTCATTTTCTTGGAATCTTCCATATTATCATATGACTCTATTAATGATTCCCAGGTCTATTACAGTGAGGACATACTAAATATTTTAGTGGAAGTAATAGAAGGAAAATGTGAAATTAGGAAGAAAGGTGATCTTCTAGAGTTAGGAATTTCTAGTTATTCTAAATCATATTTTTTTCTATCAATATTCTTATGATCCAGTCAGAAGAGCTCTTTTACGAGGGTTTCGTTCCTTAGCAATAGATACATTATACTATTTTGCATGCAGTTGCCAGCCCATGTCAAGCTTTTGCCCTACATTCAAAAAAAGGCAGACAACAATAAATTGAGAAACCATAGACTGAAGGCTAAATGTACAGGAGATAAAGAACAGGACAAGGAATGTGGAGGCATTGCTCAAAAAGTCCAGTTCGCTTCCTTAGATATTTTTTCTAGTTGTGGGGGCTTATCAGAAGGACTTAAGAAATCAGGTAAGGTCACCATTCATTCAGATTGACTACAATGTTATGTTTGATTCCTGCCTCATGATTTAATTAATGGTTATAGGACAAGTATGTGTAAAATGCTGGCAAAGTGTATGCAGGATGGATATATGTACAAGAATAAGTGTAACTGTATATAATACCAGTATTAATGCCTGCAAAATACACGTGTTAAGTCGGTGCAAGACTAAATATTAAATATTAAGCGTGTAAAGATTGGGTGTAAGTAGCAGTCAATTTATTCGGTGTTAAATTCCTTCATAAAATTTAGGTGGAATTCATAATTTATGATGCTCTCTTACTCCTGCTATATAGGTATTGTGTTTATGAGGTGGGCAGGGTGGGCAATTGAAAATGATAGGCAAGCTGGAGAAGCATTTTGCCTCAACCATCTAAAGGCGAAGGTGTTTGTTGATGACCGCAGTGTCATACTAAGGTAAAGTTATCATATTAGACATTTTCTTTTTGGTATATGTTTGAATATTTGCATATCTTAATTTGAGCTGAGTGCATGGATGCCAATGCAGTGCAATAATGTTAAAGTGTGGGGATTTTGATGACTGTATCTCAACTCCTGAGGCTGAAAAATTTGCAGCAAACCTCGCCAAGGAGAAGCTAAGAAAACTTCCTTTGCCAGGCCAAGTATATTTTATTTACAGAGGTCCTCCACATCATGTATAGATAATTTTGGTCAACTCCAAGTGCGTTATGTCAGGTTTAAGCTAAAATTCTAGTAGGTATTTCCTTCACTATTTCTAGTCCCTTGAAGTTGCCTCCTCCATGACCTTAGGCATCTCTGTTACATGTCTTTGAATTTGCCACAAGTGGCTGCCCCACATGCTCAAATCTTATTTCCATTGCAGGGGTTTACTAGCATGAATAAGATTCAATCAAAGCCGATGGAGCGAAGGTCAACACGAGATGCTGTTAACATTTCTTTCTTTTGCTGAGTACTTTAGGCTGAGGTTCTTCCTACTGGAGAATATAAAAGACTTTGCATCATTCAACAAAGGGAGCACCTTTCAGCTGACATTAACCTCGTTCCTAAAAATGGGTTAATAGGTTTTGACCTTTATCCTCCTACTCTTTCAACAAGTGACTGCCCTTAATTCCCTTTTTCTATTTTGTAAGACGACTCTGTTTGATCCTTTTTACCACTTTGTGTCTTTAGGTGAGGTTTGGTATCTTAAAAGCTGGAGCTCATGGAGTGTCACCATTAAGGAAGAGGGCATTTATCTGGGTGGCTTCTTCAGAGGACAAGCTATCTGAGTGGCCAGAACAGGGTTAAAAGTTTTATTAACAGGAGATGCCTATTACATAGCCACCAACAACACTTTGAAAGGAGCTCCATTACGCTCCTTTACTATAAAGGATACAATTTGGAGATCTTCCACCCGTGAGCAATGGAAAAAATTAGATCATTATAGATGTAAATTTTCAGCCTTCATTGTCTTCATATCTTTTGAGTCCAAAACTAGTTGAGAACCATATATAGTTTTTCCTCTTCTTACAGTCAGTTTTTTCTTTACCAGCGTAAGGGTGATAAAGTGTCTGCTGGGTTGTAATGCACTTACTTAAATTCAATCAATACTCATTAAATGTTGCCTAGAACTCTACAACTGATTGTAGAGTCCAGATTGTTCTATAGTAGAAAGTGTTTTCTAGTCTCTAGAAGTGTTTGAACTATTCTAAAATTTTCCCAAGAAGTCCTATAAATATTTGTATTGAATGGCTCATTTAGTAACTAATGAAAGAATAGTAGTTGCAGAGTTTCCAGTCTCCATGTAATGAGCTCTGTGGAAGCAGCTCTCTACTAGAACTCCATTTTTGCATAACAGAGTTACATCAATTTGCTTTTACTATCCAACCAATCAACAAATTGGTATCAAAGCAGAGTTTTAATAACATAGCTAGGGTATTTTTTTATCATTTAAAACACAATCTAGCAAGCCAAGTATGGTTTTTTCTTCAAGCAAAAACAGAAGTGTTTTGCTTTCCATTGTTCCAATCTTTGGGGAGGGAAATTATGAGTTTTGGAAGGACAAAATGAGGACATTGCTTTTGTCAGAAGGGCTTTGAAGCATTATTGTGAAAGGATATGACGAACCAGCAGATGAAAGCCAACTTTCAACCGTAGAAAAGGAGAAGCTTGAAGCGAACAGAATGACTGGTGCTAAAAGCTCTCTCAAAAATCCAGAACGCAGTCTCATCAGCCAATTTTCCAAGAATAATGAGAGCTGAGACATCCAAGGAGGCATTGGAAATTTTGCAACAGGAGTTTTAAGGTGATGGAAGGGCAATAACCATCAAACTTCAAACTCTGTGCAGGGAGTTTGGAAATCTCAAAATGAAGGAGATAGAATCCATAGAGGATTATTTTTCAAGAGTCATTGAAGTTGTTAACCAGATGAGGACTTATGGTGAAAACATCACAGATCAAAACATTGTTGAAAAGATCTTGATTAGCTTGCCAAAAAAATATGATTCTACTATTGCTGCTATTGAGGAGTCTAAAGATCTCAGCACTTTGTCAATTGAACAATTGATGGGCTCGCTAGAATGTCATGAACAAAGGAGGTTGAGACGAGGAGATCAATATGTGGGGAATGCTTTCCGGACAAAACATACGTTCAAATCTCACAAATTTTACAAGGAAAATGATTCAAAAGATGACCAGAGGAAAGGAGATAACAGAAGACAGAAGAAAAAGATTCAAAGCAAGCAAGAAGAAGGCAAGAATGAAAAAGGTAAGGCTTTAGGCCTTCCTCCAACATTTGTAAAAAATCAAATCATACAACATTAAGTTGTTGGTTTCATGGAAAGCCCCAATGCCATCATCGTAAAAAGTTTGGGCATATAAAAAAAAATTATAGACTTAAAACTAAAAATTAAGCTAATTTTTCTGAACGAAAGGATGGTGATGATAATAATGTAGATCAGAATTTATTTTATACTGATCAATTAGTCTTTAAGGAAGAAGATAATACTTTGTACTGTAATAGTATCGATAGTAATCACATGTTAGGAAATGAGAAAGTATTTCTAAGTTACAGTTGAGAAATGAGGAAGTTGTGGAATCAAAAGGAAAAAGAGGAGTTATTGTTGAAACTAATAGAGGAACTAAATTTATTTGCGATGTTTTGCTTGTTCCTAAACTAAACATATGGAAATCAGAGAATACTTGGAAAGGTTTTAGTATCCTACTTTAATACGGACAAATTTGGGGGCTTAGGGTAGTTGCATGACATTTAAGCCTCTCCAATCTTCCACTCGGAGAGATTTGGAGGCTTTAGTAAGAACCCTAGAGTAGATTACATGGAAATCTAGGGACTTCAAAGATAAAATGGAGAAGGGTGGCTGGCTCTTACTTTAATTGGAGAGATTTGGAGTAGTGGAGGTGATCAACCCTAGGGTTCTCTAAGATTCAAAAGGAAATATGGGAGTATGAGGGTTGAAAGTCTGTTTGGCCTTTTTTTTAAAAAGGACGTCGTAACTTAAAAAGGTTAATTACCAGACATCCAATGGTCGATCATTCAGAGTGAGCAATCAACCTCTCTTTTGCATGCATGTACACTGTGAAAACTTAGGTCAACCGTTAATCAAGAACAATCAACATCTTGGTGGCACATTGATGTCTGGTTGACCAGCTAGACGCTTGGTGGTCGATCGCTCAATATCTAAAAACATCTAAAAATCTAGGCAATCAACCTCTTTGCTGTGTATAGGGTAGGAGATAGATATGGAGTACTTACTATTGTTCTATAAAATTTTTTCTAACTCTTTAATGTATGCACTTAAATAAAAGCATCATAAAATTTTTGCTAACTCTTTAAGGTATGCACTTATATCATAGAACCTATCACTAACTGGCATATATCTTTTTATATTATGCCACTAACTTATTTGATATCAACTTATTTTTCTTTCTTCTTCATCTCTTCATTCTTTTGTTTTCCCCTTTTAACTTCAAATTCTCTTTCTTGAGAAGCTACGTTGGTTTGTCTTATTAAGGGATCAAAAATATATGCACTAGCATATGAAAGATAATTTTATCTGAGACAATTATCATGTTAAAGTGGATGTTATTTTAAAGGGAAACTTCAGATTATTATGTTAAATTTGACGTTATTTTAAAGAAAAACTTGAGAACCAATGATTGTCTGAATTATTATTATTTTTTATTATTTTTATTTTCTATTCCCAACTAAGCAAAGCAGGTGATAAGTGGATAGAATTCGAACTATTTTGAATTAGTTAAATACATTTGTCATGCTGACAGCTAGTGTGGCAAATTTGAACGGCCTATAATTATGCAGGTAACCATTGCAATCTGTTAGATATTGTGTATAATGTCTAATAAATGAACAAAGCTGATCCTCTAATTCTTGTATTGGCGATCCAGCATAACCTCTCCCTTTCTCCTCGGTCCCCTCCATTACCTACTAATACCCACCATCCAGGGGAAAGTGTAATGGCGCGGAATCAGGCGGTCTGAGGGACAACAAGGTCCACCTATGGGGATGAAAACACTCACGTCACTTCGCTTTCCGAAAAAACAATAGATTACTAATAAGACAAAGAACATAACAACATATGATGAACATCCCGAGCAGCAAAATTGTGGTGTGGTGTGGTGCTTCCAATGGTTAATGCCTCCTTTAGTTCACCACCAAACCCGGAACACTGAGAGCAAGACGAAGAAACGGAACCAACGGTTCATCCTTGCAGAGGCTAACCTGCTTCTGCTTCCCTCGCACTCAAAAGCTCGTCGGCCTTCCTTCCTCAAGATGGCCTTCTTGAGCTCCTCCATTGCACCCTTCAGCACCACCATTTTCTTGAAGCCCGAGCCCATCGATTGGCGCCTCTAGGTTGCGCTTTAGATATCTCAGCCGGGCCTCGAGCCTTGCTCTACGGGTCTCTGGTCTAAGGGTCAGTCTCCGGTGATAGCCGGAAAGATGTACATGGTAAGAAACTCTGTCAAGTTCCAATATTTTGATCAATAATTTTTTTCTAAATGAAAGGTTTTAAAGGCACAAGGCCATCTCTCGATTCTATGTTGGCGGTCAGAGCGATAATGGTTGAAACGGAAACCTGCTGCACTCTATCATATGATTTGAAAATAATTTCAGTATTTGCTCAGAGCATTGCGTTTAGAACGCTATTTTGTTTCAACGGTTAAGTTTAACACAGTCTTTCTTGTTTCACGAGCTGCATGTTTCCAAATTTGATGGTAAGTTGAATGGTAGATGATACAAGGTAGCGAATGACAAAACTGTGATGAGATGAGACGTGATTTTAAATCTGAGGACATCTGACTAAAAAAAATATTTAGGGACAAGAAATATCTATATCCAACGGTTCAAATCAGTCCTTATCCAACAGTTCAGAATCCGGATGCTACTTGTAGCCCAGCTAAGCGTATGTTATCATTATCTCACAGCATAACCCTTGCAGTGATGGGATTATGCTAATAGAGGGTTACTGGCGATTATATATAAATATATATATATATATATATATATATAAAGATTTCAGCTAGCTAGAGAAAGAAACAGAGGGTGAGCAAGCCATCATTAGGAAGAAAAAGAGAGTTTTCTTAGAAGATTTCTTATGAAGTTATAGATCCAGCGAAGTATTCGCCATTCATTCTCTACGGTATGATAATTATATTTTGCAGCAGTTGATTTAAATATATATATATATATATATTTCCTGTAGGATAGAGAGAGATGATAACAATGATTCCTGTCGTGGAGTTTCGGAAGGGGTTCACGTTCGACCCCAACGACAAAGTACTGATCAAAAATTATCTCAGTCTCAAGTTACAAGGAAAGCAACCTTTTTTTCCCAATGTCTTACCCGAGATCGATGTGTATGCTATGGAGCCTTAGGATCTTAGAAGTAAGTTTAATTATTAATTTTATCAATCATATTTATATGCACATATTTTGTTATAATTATCTGTTTAGTGAATCCTTACATGCTTTTTATTGCAACATGAAGATTGATTAGCATGCTACAGCTCAGTCAATAATTAACTTGAATTAATTCTTATACCGCATGCATGGATGCAGTTGAATTCAAGCATGGGAAGGATAGAAATGCGTTATATTGCTTCACTCGAGCGACTCGTTCCGGCGCCTCCGATGGCAGGCTGTTGCGTGGTGCTGAAAATGATACATGGCATGCTAGCGATCAGCGCATCTTAATCTACAATAGTGGTGCTGTCATCGCATAAAAAATGACTAATCTCAAGTTCATATTGCCAGCAAAGAAAGGAAGCAAGCCTGTGGCCACTTCTTGATATCAAAAATATCAAGTTTGTCACATCCATCTTCACTAGGGTCTGAATTTGTTTTGCCACTGCATAAATGTTTTCTTTCTTACTGTTATTTAATTGTACCTAAAGTTGCCGTTTAAGCATATGATTCTCTGTCTTGTTACATTTTTTACCCTCTTCAGTGGACAGTAAATCCTTGTGCTTGAAAGAACCTTATTAGAATAATACGTGGAAACCTTGTCTCATTAAATTACAATTGGTAATGTAAAAGATAACGTAGGTAAACAGGCCAAAGGCCAAATTTCAACTGACCGTTTATTTTCCTATATAAGTAGTTTATAGTTCATATTTCACCATTAATTTGCTGTGTATAAAGCCACTGTTAGGGCAAGCAAGGGCTAATGATGCACATTAAATCCTGGTAAGGGAATTCTGCTGCCATTTTCAACTGGTCAGTATAAGGCTGAATTGGGAGTCTTTTACTTCTAAGACTCTGTTTTGTTGCTTTCCTTAACTTGGTTCGTTGTACACCTGTTCTTAAAGCCTGTTTGGATCAGCTAATAGAATTTGGCTGCAGCTCTGGTGAGACTTGAACCCAGAAATAAAATTCATAGATTTTTGCTCCACAAGGTTTTATTTGATGAATGGTATACAGTCCCTCTGTTTTTTTGATCGAATCACACCGTTGATCCCATTCTGTTCAGAAGCAATCCTCCAAGTTCCAATATTTTGATCGGTAAATCTTTCTAAATTAAAGGCTTTATAGGCACAAGGCCGTCTCTCTCGGTTCTATTGTCGGCCGTCAGAGTGATAATGGTTGAAACGGAGACCTACTTTACTCTCGTTGATGCTATCTATGATTTGAAAATAATTTCAGTACTTGTTCCGAGCACTCATATTTCTTACCATCTGAACATGGTTTTTGTTTCGTCTTTTTAATTACATGGGTGTAACTTCACAAAGATTCAAATGAATTGATGTTTCCAAAGTTATTCTGGTTATCTATAAAAATCACAAAAAAAAAAAAAAAAAAGAAAAAGAAAAAGAAAAAAGATGATGGACTCAGTAGATTCTTGCACTGAATCCAAACTACTCTGAAGGGGTGGTGACAATGGATACCAACGTCCCAGCAACCAAAATTTAAAGTTCTAAAATATTATATGAAAAATTCTGTAACTAGTATTCATAAGAAGTAGAAATGGCGCATCTCATATGAATGTATGCATAAATATATTATATGGCCTTCAAATATCTGTTCATCTTCGAAGAATCCATTCCCTTAGTGGCTCCTCGAATCGGCAAAGTGGACACGTCCGCTGGTGCTGGAACCATGTCTTTATACAACTGCGGTGAAACGAATGGAGGCACGTCAATCCCTCTTCTTCTGCCTCATCCATCCCTTCAGAACAAATGCAGCACAATGTTTCTTCTTCCTCCTCTGAGTCCTCGCAGTTCATCATATCCTCATCTTCATAGCTTTCGATCTTCACCCCGCTGAACTCTACCACCATGGTCATCCTCTTCGCCTGCATCCCTGCTGCCATTGTCGCCGCCACGAACGCGAAGTTTGATACTTCGTCGGCCCACTTCTCGGCCAGCTTCTTCTGTCCGCCGCCTAAGTCCAGCTCCAGTAGCATGGTTCGGAATATCTTGAGCGTGGCGAGAGGGTCCAACAGGGTTTCCAAGTCTTGGAAGAAGTCTTTATGGCAGAGGTACTTGTGGGTCTTGTTCTTGATGCTCTCGTCGTTGAGCCACCTGCGCCCCCGGCGGAGATGGAAAAATATTCCGGCCTCGGCGGCTGAGTGGTCGGTGCGATGCCTCGAGGCGAAGGCTGTGAGGCGGAGGTTGCAGGTCTTGTAGTTCTTTGTCCTCAGCTGGAAGCGAGACGCGTCGAGCTCTAGATCGTACTGCAGCATCTTGGCTGAAGAGAGAGTGTTGGTGAGAAGAGACGGGTGGGAGACTGGGAGTCATATAGGCGTCGGAGAGAGACCTCAACCGTTGAAAAACTTGAGAAAGCTGAAGGCGTACCACCGTACACGACTTCTAGCCCCGTATGTCATGCTTACGGAAGTTTCCAACGAATCCAACGATCCGATACTTGAGAAATCCTAATCATCGTCGGTGTAGGATGATTTCATAGTTTTTAGGATTATGGAAGTTTTCAAATCTAATCGCTAACCCAGCTTTACAACACTATTGCCAGATATAGACGCAGCCCTTCAGAACTCCTAAAATCCCAGTCGGTTTACATTTATGGAAGTTTCCAACGAAGAGCCCAACGTTGGTTGGAAACTTTGGGCTCCATGTCCGACCCTTGCGGCTTCCTTCCAGAAGAAGAAGGCGAAAAGGTGGACGCGCGATGTCTCGAGTTTTGGATACGTGGCGTCGTTGATGGCAGCAGGGTGGAGGCCAGGCGAGGCGAAGAAGATGACCAAGGGGAATTTAGCGGGGGGGGTGAAGATGGAGCACGTAGGAAGACAAGGATATAACGGAATGCAAGGGCTCGGAATCATCATCATCATCATCATCAGAAGTGGAAGGAGAAGTAAGGTTTGATGCATTTGATTCGAGGGGGACGGGTAAGGTGGCAGAGGAGGTAAAAGTTCGGTGCTTCCACTAGTTTCACTGGAGTTGTGGAAAACAGTGGTTCCAGTAACAGCAAATTTGCCAATCTTGGATTTATTAACAAAACAGAGTTTTCAAAGACAGATTTGAAGACCATGTTTGAGAGAGTATTGTATGTATTAAGGTACCATGAATGACCCTCAAAAGGATTGCACTGATGAGATTTGTATGTGTTTTGTGTTCCAGATCTCCACTGATATGAAACCATGAAACCGGTTAGATCCCTATCTACTCACAGCAAAGGAGGATGGATGGAAAAGTAAAGAGAAACAAAATCCTTATGCTCTTCCCCTGCCCCTGCATCAATAATTCATGGACCATTTCAAACCTTATAAATTTTATTACTCCTGCATCAATAATTCATGGACCATTTCAAACTTTATAAATTTTATTAAATTTTCTCAACAACGCATCTCTTCATCCAACCAATGGAAGGTTCATGAATAACTCAGAAATAACTCAGATTTTAAGTAACTCAGGAGATTAGTATTACCATCTTGCAAAGTTGAATGCAAGCACTGGAAGCTTGAAGATTTCAAATCTGGAGACAAACCAGAGAAATTCCTGCTACCGAATTTTCTTTTTTTTTTTTACTTAGGGAAAAACAACAGGAGCCCTCTGCATGAAATTTAAATCATATGACACCAACGTCTCCCTGCTAGTAATAGATCAAAACATACAAACATAATCTCTCTACTTGTGCCCCTGCCTGGGAATTGGACGCTGCCTTCCAAGGTCCCAAGCATCTACTTATCTTCAACAACCACAATATAGAGATGAATTCAAGATTGCCATCATAATCTCCATCACTAGCCATGCAAGGCCACAAGCACCCATATGATCAAAAACATCGATGGATATACAGCATAACAAAAGCATTCTGGCATTCATTATTCTGAGACACAAATTAAGGTTCCTCTCAAATATAGGAACAAAAAGGAAACCAGAAACACCAGCATATCAGTGAATACAATTTTGAGTTGCTGTTTTTATAACTGAACTACGTAAACGGCAATTCCAGAAGATGATCATGAAACCAAAGAAACTAATGACACAAACTCTGACGTCACCAGCCCCTTTGACCTAATATTAATCACAAAGTGCTCAGGATATCAGCAGGCCAAACCATGGTCTACCTTTAGTTTCACTCTCTGGCCATTCTTCAGATGTCAGATACCTTCGCAACCTGCCATGATGCCATACATTGCCATACTGCTCAAATAGCTGGATCATAACAAGCAGTCTATTAGGGGTTGTTAACCGATCTTCTGGAAGATGCATTTAGAGACAACAGATATTTGATAAACTACAAATTCTATAAATATTTCACATACATAGAGCGCTAGTTCTAGGAAGGAAAGATGAAACTGGAGCAAGAGAAAATATGGAGGTATGAATAGAGTGCACAGGATAGCTCAAATACTGCAGACCATTTGGGCAAAGATAACCAACAAAGGCTGCTGGGACCTTCAGCCAGCATCCTTTAAATTCATAATGCAGGAGAACTATTGGAAACAAGCCAAAAAAAATTTTTGAGTACAACGAAGTTGTAACTCATTACCAGTCAGCAGTCATGGTTTGAAGCATTGCAAAAATACAGTTTTATACAGTTTTATCATGCTTTAGTATCAAACTTCCTTTTTTTCCTTCTTTTTTTTCTTTTTTCTTTTTTTTAAGGAACATTGGCTGGAGTCTATGTTTTGCCTGAAGAAGTATGCTTGAAGGGCACTCATGACCGCAAATTCCTAAAAAGAGAAAACATCGTGTGTTTCATCATAAGCAGAACATTATTTGATTTTAAATGTTGCAGGCTCTCAATTGAACTCAATTGTTGAATTTGATTTGACTTATATCAATTGAATCTTAATTGATGCTGGAGGTGTTGTGGATTAAACTTGCTAGTCAAACCCATATGCTAATCTTGACCTAATGTGCAGCTGATCATGACCTCAAATATCCACCCCATACACAATTTATATTTCCATTATAAGGGTTTACTAGCATAAATAGATTTAATCATAGCCCTTAGAGCAACGATCGTTGAGAGATGCTATTAATATTTCTTTTTTTAGCAAGTACTTAATATTAAGGTTCTTCCTTTTGGAGAATATAGAAAACTCCTACCTTCCAACAAAGGCAGCACCTCTTAATTTTGACATTGGCTTCACTCGTAGAAATGTGTCACTAGGTTTTGAGCTTCATCTTTACACTCTTAATGAATGCCAAGAAAAACTTCAAGAAGCGACTATCTTTTATTCCCTTTTTCTTTTTTGAAGGATGACTCTCTCTCTCTCTCTCTCATTCTTTTTATTGCTTTATACCATGTTTAGGCGAGGTTCATTATCCTTGAAGCTAAAGCTCACGGAGTGCGGGCTTCCCCTGAGGATACTTAGCTGCAGGTTCCTACAAATGAATTCTAATCAAAACTTTTAGAATTTTTTCTATACGGTTGAATACTCCTTCAAATGAAAAATATCTATTAAATTCAAAAAATTTAGTAGATGGTTTGATTGCAGGATAAGCTAGGGAATCCTATAAAGTAATATATGCTCTAGCATGGACCCATCCTGAAAACTGTAAGGCTAGTTAAAATTGTAATTACACTAATAAATGAACAGAGTAGAGAATCAAGGTTTACATTCTCAAATGTAACCAGAAAAGTTGCGAAATTTGGAAAGAATAGCCCTACATGCATTCCGTTAAGTATCAATGAGGCGAAGCTATATATGGTAGTTCATGGACAAGGAATATTTAAATTGTTTGCTGAGTATCCAGATAAGATGATCTCCTAATATCCTTTTGTCTCGACTTTAACCCAAAAGATGCAAGAAAAGCACTGTTATAAACATACCATGAGAAGCAAGGTGACAGTTCATAAAGAGAAGCAAACCTAAATGAAAATACAGGAGTAGTGCCAATGTCCTCTAGAAGAGAAAAGTTGATGCAAGCAACAACAACTAGGGCTGATCAATAGGATATGCAAGGGTCACTATAATAGATACTTCCTAGAGGAATCAAAGTAGGGAGATGACCACCAGTTGATAGGAAGAGAAAAGCTTGAAGATGAAGATGAAGAAACAAACATGCCATTCAAAAAAGATAAGAGTTTTAAAACCTTTTTCATGGACTTCTTCTATGTCCAATTCTAGCAGCAGCGAAAGGCGCAACTAAGGTAGTCGATGCTATTCCCATGTTGCCAAAAATATTTATCTATCTATTTAAATTAACTACGTAATGTATAGTCAGATAAAATATCTTTCTCATGATGCCAAAAAAAAATTCTCTTGGCTTTTGAAACTCATTTATATGTTTGTAGTAAATATAGAGGTCTTATCCTCATGTTGTTAAAAAAATTCTCTTGCCCTTTGAAACTAATGTGTGAATCTATAGCAAAGATAAGGCACATATTTGCATGTTAAAATCCAACTTAGCTCAGCCTACCGATTAGCTTGCCACTAGTGGCAAGTGCTAACCCAGATGGATGGTGATTTGAGATTCCACATATAAGAACCATGCCTATCCAAGATCATTCAAGACACCACATGAGAGATCCATGCCCACCTAACCCCTAACTCTACTACACACATTAGCACCACGTGCAAGAGAGTGCTTGGACACCAATGATAGAAATAGAAAGTGAATGATAATTAAAAAATTTCTTCTCATTCATCAAGTATTCCCCCATAAACTATAAATTAAGCTACAAAACTGCTTAAGCCAATGTAATTCCAACATGAGCTCACTTGAAGCATATTTATTGGGTTTGTGTCCATTCTTGTGGCTAAGCATGGAATGGATTAAATTTGAGCAATGTGCCTACAAATGAAGGTTCAACCATAGACAAGCTATATATGGTGTGATCCAACTTACACATCATAATGTTTTCATTTTCTATTAAGGTTTGACACGCAAGACCCTAAATCCAATAAAAGTTAAATAACAATTCAAATATTGTAATTAGAGAAATATTTATGCAAATCGCACTAGTGCTATCACGATATATTGAGTCAAAATACCATCTAACTTAGAACCAAACCCTGCAGGATATCACATCAAAATTTTAATCTATATCCTATTGATTGATTGATAGGATGTTTGGACCCTTTGATATATTATGGTTTGTATACAGATGTGTGTGACAAGCATATTTTATCACAAAATATGAAATAGGTTGATGTTTTGTTTTATTCTTTTGGAGATTTTCTTCTTAACCACAAGTTAATAATTAAAGTCTTCTCTTAAGTGTTTTACATCTTTTTTTTTCTTGGATGAAAAGGGAATCACCTATTCACTAAATCATGCCATGTTAGTTAGGTTGAGCAAAATCCTTGGAGTCAACAACCATCAAAAGGGTTGCATGTAAAATTGATCCAATTATAAAATTGGATCAGAGACAGGCCATGAAGGTCTAGATCCTAGAGTTTCTGGTCCAATCAATTGGTCCCATCTTATTCTAATCACTATAAATTTTCTATTTCCAAAGTCCTTAACTAAGATTACCAATTTCTATACTCTATTACATTTTAATACCAAACATTTAGGAATTGCAATGAATCTGTAAATTGCAACAAATACCTCATTTTTATGGTAGACTAAGAGGAACTAGATTATTTACCTAAGTTTATTCTTGATCATTTTGAATTACCTTTAGTTCTTATGCTTACTATTTTGAATTACCAACATGCAGCCTCTTTGTTAAATCTAACATACATTCTTGACCCATTCTTTAATTTTTCTAATTTAATAGGCAATTGGCATGGTACCAAAGCTAAGTATGTTCGACGTAATGAGTTCAAATACTCTCATGGCCAAGTATATACCTAGTTGTACTATTTCTCTAGCAGGTTTTTCCTTTTTATTTTTTTTTAGAGGTAGGTTGGGGGGGGGTGTTTGGTGAAAGAACTTGGAAAAGCTCATGGTGGATGATAAGCTAAGCCTTAAGTAAGCAATTAGTTAAAAAATGGATTTTTTTTTTAAAGGAACCAAAATGCAAGAAGAAAGGTGATGGATATGGTCATTCGATTCCATGTCGAGATCTGAAAATAGAGATGATGAGAGAAAAAAGGCACTATTCTATAGAAAATGAAATGGACAAGATTAAATTACCCCTAGTGCAACTCTATCAGAATAATGCCATTTTTGAATTGGATGATGGGTGTTCTATATTTCGAAACCCTTACCCTATGCATTAAATGGTTAGAAAATACATATCATTTAATTAATCCTATTAATTTTTGACTACTTGATGCATAAGTTAAGGATCTCTAAATCGCATGATTTTTTTTTTATATGTAATTAGTTTAGTGTCTGGGGATCACATTCAAAATCTCATATCAATGATGTGGGATCTATATCATCCTATTCAAAAATAGTATAACTCTAAGAGAGTTACAATGTGAATGTTGAACCTAACCCAACTAAAAAAGCTATAAATTATCTAGCACTTGTCATTGCTTAGTTTGTCAAGGGATGTGAAAGTTGGTGATTGCTGGAACATAATCAAGCCTTGATTGGCAGCACCAATCCCATCATGTTTGGCATCAATCTCCAATTTCCACATTCTAAATGAACTAAATGTGATTATTAGTGATCAATGACGGTGCTTAGAATGTGAGAAAGATTCCATTGATGAGGTTTTTTTAATTATTTCTTTTTGTGCTGGGGGAGGGTGTTTGCATATAATCTCTTGCATATATGGGTACATATGAATATAGGTGCACACCCGATCCATCTAATCTTCCTACAAAAGATTTGAAGGTAGATTTATCTTCCTCTTGGAAAATTTTATGCTAATTCTACCTAAATTTTTCTTTCTATAATTAGCTATTAGAAAGTGCTACTAGACATGAAAACCAAAAGGATGAGGGAGATTCAATGTTGGGTGATTTCAATATGAACGGCTCAGATTCATTCGAAGCATTTAATGCAATGACAGAGTAAGATAACATACCACTCATATTGTCAAAGGCATTTCTATTTAAGAAAGATTCCTTCACCTAAAAATGCGGCTTCTCTGTCAAAGGCATTTCTATTTAAGAAAGATTCCTTCACCTCAAAAGGCGGCTTCTCCTCAGGAAATTCTCGATTAGGTTTTTGTGGCGGCGGCTTCCCTACCTTTCAATTTTCTTCATGTTGCTGTATCAATTTAGGGTTAAAAATATGATGATGATTGTAGTAGAGGTTTGAATCCTTGAAGGGATTTCTTCGATTCAAGGCAAATAGTGTGGAATACAACTTTCATGTTTTATGTTGGTATGCTTTTGAATTTCTCCCTCGATGATCTTATATATTCCATTTACTTGTGTTTTATTTAATATATTGGAAGATTGTTTTCAATCCAAGTTTGTTTTCTTTGATCTTTACAATAGATTAGATGTAGATGAGCAACTTGAGAAGTTTTTTGCTAACTATTAGTTATATTACATATGATTTCGCTCCAAAGTGGAGCTGTTGAAGGATTTGGATAATATTCATATGGTTTTTACTACTTCCTCACAAATTGATACCAAATCCAGTTGTGATACCTTAAGATTTGGTGGTTCAATTGGCTTAAGGGTGGAGATCATTTTTGTTTCCTTGCATATGAAAAAAATTCCAAATCAACCTCAAAAGGTTAAATTTTGTTAATCCTTCTAGCCCTTGGTGTAGGTATATTTGAAATTGCTTTGGTTAGGGGGTATGCTATGAGCTGATTCTATCGGCAAATTTAGCAAGGCTCTTTCTCAATCTTCCCATATGTTGATCATTGCATGGCCTGGTTGGAATTGCATCTTATATCAATAACTTAGAGAATATATTTATATTTTTTTGACCTGTTGGATTAAAGTGGCCCATATTTTCATCAATCGCCTTGAAACTTTATTATTAATCATTTATGAATCGATAGTGTTCTTAGAGTCTGAAAATATGAACCTTTATTTTTCATTTAGCTCCCAACAGGTTGTGATATAACTGATTTGTCAAAAATTTGTGACTAAAGACACCCAATTTTTAATTATTTGAAACATCTATTTTGCTCTTTTGACTATATGTTTTATCATTGGCCTTTATGATGATGAAATTTTTCAAAAAAGATAGATTGCATGTCCTTTTCTAGTATTCTGTTGTTTTTTTGGCTCTATCTTCTATAAGAGAAAAAGTGCAAAGTTTTCTTTTTGATATTCTTATGCTCTAATTGTATTATTATTGCTAAGGTTTTCTTTTAATCTATATTTGCTTTCCGTATTGCATTTTGCTGTGTCCATACTAACTTATGCTATATATATTTGGTATGTGGTTGTTAAGTCAAAGCCTACATTTTGTTGTAAAGATTTGTGTAGATGAAAGTTTCTAGTAACTTCTAGTGTTAATGTTTCTCTTATGATATTGCAGTTCAAAGGCTACTGGAGGTCTACCATTATTGCACTGATAGTCAGCTTGCTTTCTTTAAGTAAAATGTTCTAGTTCTTTCCTTGGTTAGCAGTCATTGGTGTGACTGCATTTGAAACTCCTTATTTTTATGTGAGGCTAAAAGAATTGTTCACCTTGGTTGTCACAACTGCATTCAAATAATTGAACTCTTTCCATGTTTTAATGCTTATACCATTAGCCATTTCAACATGATTTTAAATGTTCATCATGTAAAACATTTTCTTTTTGTATAGATTTTAACATTTGCAATGCTTTGAGCTAAGTGAATAGATGCTAATGTAGCATAACAATGCAAAAGTGTGGAGATTTTGATGACTGTATCTTAACTTCCAATGCTGAAAAAATTGTAGGAAACCTTGACAAGGAGAAACTCAACAGTCTTCCATTTCCAAGCCTAGTAGATTCTATTTGCAGCGATCCTTCATGCTAGGTATAGTTAATTTTGTGGAACTCTTAAGTGTTTTTTTTGTCAGGTTTAAACTAACATTCTAGTAGGTGTTCCCTCCGCTATTTTTAGTCCCTTCTAATTTCCTCCTTTATAACCTCAAGCCTCTCTATTACATGTTCTTTGGATCTGTCGTAAGTGGCCGCCCTATGCTCAACTTATATTTCCATTGCAGGGATTATTAGCATAAAAAGATTTAATCAAAGGGCATGGAGCAAAGGTCAATGTGAGATGCTATTAATATTTCTTCTTTTTGCCAAAAACTTTATATTAAGGTTCTTAGAAAATGTAAAAAAAAAAATTATCTTTCAACAAAGGCAGCACCTTTCAGCTGATACTGGCTTCACTGTTAGAGATAGATTACCAGGTTTTGACCTTTATCCTCACATTTTTATTGAATGCCAATAAAAAAAATTCAAAAAGGATATAGAAGCTTTGCTTAAAAAGTTTGATTTGTTTCCTTGGATATTTTTGCAGGTCGTGGGGGCTTATCAAAATGACTACATAAATCAAGTAAGCTCATCATTCATCCAGATTCATGTGATGTTTAATTCCTACCTCATGATTTAAATGGTCATTTAATATTTGGTAATACCCCACTCTAGTACCAATTAGCTAAATAGAAAATTTATCAAAAATGCTTGTGAAACCTCAGCCCCTCAGTGTGGATAAGAAGATCAGTAAAACCTGGAAAGATGGGGGAATTGTGGGTTTGAAGGCCTATGTAATCTGCCAGTTGCTGGAGATTGGGGTCTCCAAAGAGTGCATGGAGATCACCCAAGAATCAACTCAGCTTAAAGCCAGGCGATTCTATAGACCAGAAGATGTATCCAAATCAAAATCCTACGGTTCCAATATAAGAGAGGTAAGAGCAACGATTATAATTTCATCTCTCTCTCTCTCTCTCTCTCTCTCTCTCTCTCTCTCTCTCTCTATGGTTATAGTTTTACTGTTGTAGTGTGTTAATACCTTGGTGGCAGTACCAAGATGTATGATGTGCACATGCATGCACACAGATACAATTATGCGCTTAAACATATAAGCGGACCAGTTTTCTACCTAGAGTTTCATTTTCTTGGAATCTTCCATATTATCATATGACTCTATTAATGATTCCCAGGTCTATTACAGTGAGGACATACTAAATATTTTAGTGGAAGTAATAGAAGGAAAATGTGAAATTAGGAAGAAAGGTGATCTTCTAGAGTTAGGAATTTCTAGTTATTCTAAATCATATTTTTTTCTATCAATATTCTTATGATCCAGTCAGAAGAGCTCTTTTACGAGGGTTTCGTTCCTTAGCAATAGATACATTATACTATTTTGCATGCAGTTGCCAGCCCATGTCAAGCTTTTGCCCTACATTCAAAAAAAGGCAGACAACAATAAATTGAGAAACCATAGACTGAAGGCTAAATGTACAGGAGATAAAGAACAGGACAAGGAATGTGGAGGCATTGCTCAAAAAGTCCAGTTCGCTTCCTTAGATATTTTTTCTAGTTGTGGGGGCTTATCAGAAGGACTTAAGCAATCGGGTAAGGTCACCATTCATTCAGATTGACTACAATGTTATGTTTGATTCCTGCCTCATGATTTAATTAATGGTTATAGGACAAGTATGTGTAAAATGCTGGCAAAGTGTATGCAGGATGGATATATGTACAAGAATAAGTGTAACTGTATATAATACCAGTATTAATGCCTGCAAAATACACGTGTTAAGTCGGTGCAAGACTAAATATTAAATATTAAGCGTGTAAAGATTGGGTGTAAGTAGCAGTCAATTTATTCGGTGTTAAATTCCTTCATAAAATTTAGGTGGAATTCATAATTTATGATGCTCTCTTACTCCTGCTATATAGGTATTGTGTTTATGAGGTGGGCAGGGTGGGCAATTGAAAATGATAGGCAAGCTGGAGAAGCATTTTGCCTCAACCATCTAAGGGCGAAGGTGTTTGTTGATGACCGCAGTGTCATACTAAGGTAAAGTTATCATATTAGACATTTTCTTTTTGGTATATGTTTGAATATTTGCATATCTTAATTTGAGCTGAGTGCATGGATGCCAATGCAGTGCAATAATGTTAAAGTGTGGGGATTTTGATGACTGTATCTCAACTCCTGAGGCTGAAAAATTTGCAGCAAACCTCGACAAGGAGAAGCTAAGAAACTTCCTTTGCCAGGCCAAGTATATTTTATTTACAGAGGTCCTCCACATCATGTATAGATAATTTTGGTCAACTCCAAGTGCGTTATGTCAGGTTTAAGCTAAAATTCTAGTAGGTATTTCCTTCACTATTTCTAGTCCCTTGAAGTTGCCTCCTCCATGACCTTAGGCATCTCTGTTACATGTCTTTGAATTTGCCACAAGTGGCTGCCCCACATGCTCAAATCTTATTTCCATTGCAGGGGTTTACTAGCATGAATAAGATTCAATCAAAGCCGATGGAGCGAAGGTCAACACGAGATGCTGTTAACATTTCTTTCTTTTGCTGAGTACTTTAGGCTGAGGTTCTTCCTACTGGAGAATATAAAAGACTTTGCATCATTCAACAAAGGGAGCACCTTTCAGCTGACATTAACCTCGTTCCTAAAAATGGGTTAATAGGTTTTGACCTTTATCCTCCTACTCTTTCAACAAGTGACTGCCCTTAATTCCCTTTTTCTATTTTGTAAGACGACTCTCTTTGATCCTTTTTACCACTTTGTGTCTTTAGGTGAGGTTTGGTATCTTAAAAGCTGGAGCTCATGGAGTGTCACAATTAAGGAAGAGGGCATTTATCTGGGTGGCTTCTTCAGAGGACAAGCTATCTGAGTGGCCAAAACAGGGTTAAAAGTTTTATTAACAGGAGATGCCTATTACATAGCCACCAACACTACTTTGAAAGGAGCTCCATTACGCTCCTTTACTATAAAGGATACAATTTGGAGATCTTCCACCTGTGAGCAATGGAAAAAATTAGATCATTATAGATGTAAATTTTCAGCCTTCATTGTCTTCATATCTTTTTGAGTCCAAAACTAGTTGAGAACTATATATAGTTTTTCCTCTTCTTACGGTCAGTTTTTTCTTCACCAGCATAAGGCTGATAAAGTGTCTGTTGGGTTGTAATGCACTTTCTTAAATTCAATCAATACTCATTAAATGTTGCCTAGAACTCTACAACTGATTGTAGAGTCCAGATGGTTCTATAGTAGAAAGTGTTTTCTAGTCTCTAGAAGTGTTTGAACTATTCTAAAATTTTCCCAAGAAGTCCTATAAATATTTGTATTGAATGGCTCATTAAGTAACTAATGAAAGAATAGTAGTTGCAGAGTTTCCAGTCTCCATGTAATGAGCTCTCTACTAGAACTCCATTTTTGCATAACAGAGTTACATCAATTTGCTTTTACTATCCAACCAATCAACAAATTGGTATCAAAGCAGAGTTTTAATAACATAGCTAGGGTATTTTTTTATCATTTAAAACACAATCTAGCAAGCCAAGTATGGTTTTTTCTTCAAGCAAAAACAGAAGTGTTTTGCTTTCCATTGTTCCAATCTTTGGGGGGGAAAATTATGAGTTTTGGAAGGACAAAATGAGGACATTGCTTTTGTCAGAAGGGCTTTGAAGCATTATTGTGAAAGGATATGACGAACCAGCAGATGAAAGCCAACTTTCAACCGTAGAAAAGGAGAAGCTTGAAGCGAACAGAATGACTGGTGCTAAAGCTCTCTCAAAAATCCAGAACGCAGTCTCATCAGCCAATTTTCCAAGAATAATGAGAGCTGAGACATCCAAGGAGGCATTGGAAATTTTGCAACAGGAGTTTTAAGGTGATGGAAGGGCAATAACCATCAAACTTCAAACTGTGTGCAGGGAGTTTGGAAATCTCAAAATGAAGGAGATAGAATCCATAGAGGATTATTTTTCAAGAGTCATTGAAGTTGTTAACCAGATGAGGACTTATGGTGAAAACATCACAGATCAAAACATTGTTGAAAAGATCTTGATTAGCTTGCCAAAAAAATATGATTCTATTATTGCTGCTATTGAGGAGTCTAAAGATCTCAGCACTTTGTCAATTGAACAATTGATGGGCTCGCTAGAATGTCATGAAAAAAGGAGGTTGAGATGAGGAGATCAATATGTGGAGAATGCTTTCCGGACAAAACTTACGTTCGAATCTCACAAATTTTACAAGGAAAATGATTCAAAAGATGACCAGGAGATAACAGAAGAAAAAGATTCAAAGCAAGCAAGAAGAAGGCAAGAATGAAAAAGGTAAGGCTTTAGGCCTTCCTCCAACATTTGTAAAAAATCAAATCATACAACATTAAGTTGTTGGTTTCATGGAAAGCCCCAATGCCATCATCGTAAAAAGTTTGGGCATATAGAAAAAAATTATAGACTTAAAACTAAAAATTAAGCTAATTTTTCTGAACGAAAAGATGGTGATGATAATAATGTAGATCAGAATTTATTTTATACTGATCAATTAGTCTTTAAGGAAGAAAATAATACTTTGTACTGTAATAGTGTCGATAGTAATCACATGTTAGGAAATGAGAAAGTATTTCTAAGTTACAGTTGAGAAATGAGGAAGTTGTGGAATCAAAAGGAAAAAGAGGAGTTATTGTTGAAACTAATAGAGGAACTAAATTTATTTGCGATGTTTTGCTTGTTCCTAAACTAAACATATGGAAATCAGAGAATACTTGGAAAGGTTTTAGTATCCTACTTTAACACGGACAAATTTGGGGGCTTAGGGTAGTTGCATGACATTTAAGCCTCTCCAATCTTCCACCCGGAGAGATTTGGAGGCTTTAGTAAGAACCCTAGAGTAGATTACATGGAAATCTAGGGACTTCAAAGATAAAATGGAGAAGGGTGGCTGGCTCTTACTTTAATTGGAGAGATTTGGAGGAGTAGTGGAGGTGATCAACCCTAGGATTCTCTAAGGTTCAAAAGGAAATATAGGAGTATGAGGGTTGAAAGTCTATTTGGCCTTTTTTTTTAAAAGGACGTCGTAACTTAAAAAGGTTAATTACCAGACATCCAATGGTCGATCATTCAGAGTGAGCAATCAACCTCTCTGTTGCATGCATGTACACTGTGAAAACTTAGGTCAACCGTTAATCAAGAACAATCAACATCTTGGTGGCACACTGATGTCTGGTTGACCAGCTGGATGCTTGGTGGTCGATCGCTCAATATCTAAAAATATCTAAAAATTTAGGCAATCAACCTCTTTGTTGTGTATAGGGTAGGAGATAGATATAGAGTACTTACTATTGTTCTATAAAATTTTTTCTAACTCTTTAATGTATGCACTTAAATAAAAGCATCATAAAATTTTTGCTAACTCTTTAAAGTATGCACTTATATCATAGAACCTATCACTAACTGGCATATATCTTTTTATATTATGCCACTAACTTATTTGATATCAACTTATTTTTCTTTCTTTTTCATCTCATCATTCTTTTGTTTTCCCCTTTTAATTTCAAATTCTCTTTCTTGAGAAACTATGTTGGTTTATCTTAATTTTCTATTAAGGGATCAAAAATATATGCACTAGCATATGAAAGATAATTTTATCTGAGATAATTATCATGTTAAAGTGGATGTTATTTTAAAGGGAAACTTCAGATTATTATGTTAAATTTAACGTTATTTTAAAGAAAAACTTGAGATCCAGTGATTGTCTGAATTATTATTATTTTTTATTATTTTTATTTTCTATTCCCAACTAAGCAAAGCAGGTGATAAGTGGATAGAATTCGAACTATTTTGAATTAGTTAAATACATTTATCATGCTGACAGCTAGTGTGGCAAATTTGAATGGCCTATAATTGTGCAGGTAACCATTGCAATCTGTTAGATATTGTGTATAATGTCTAATAAATGAACAAAGCTGATCCTCTAATTCTTGTATTGGCGATCCAGCATAACCTCTCCCTTTCTCCTCGGTCCCCTCCATTACCTACTAATACCCACCATCCAGGGGAAAGTGTAATGGCGCGGAATCAGGCGGTCTGAGGGACAACAAGGTCCACCTATGGGGATGAAAATACTCACGTCACTTCGCTTTCCGAAAGAACAATAGATTACTAATAAGACAAAGAACATAACAACATATGATGAACATCCCGAGCAGCAAAATTGTGGTGTGGTGTGGTGCTTCCAATGGTTAATGCCTCCTTTAGTTCACCACCAAACCCGGAACACTGAGAGCAAGACGAAGAAACGGAACCAACGGTTCATCCTTGCAGAGGCTAACCTGCTTCTGCTTCCCTCGCACTCAAAAGCTCGTCGGCCTTCCTTCCTCCAGATGGCCTTCTTGAGCTCCTCCATTGCACCCTTCAGCACCACCATTTTCTTGAAGCCCGAGCCCATCGATTGGCGCCTCTAGGTTGCGCTTTAGATATCTCAGCCGGGCCTCGAGCCTTGCTCTACGGGTCTCTGGTCTAAGGGTCAGTCTCCGGTGATAGCCGGAAAGATGTACATGGTAAGAAACTCTGTCAAGTTCCAATATTTTGATCAATAAATTTTTTCTAAATGAAAGGTTTTAAAGGCACAAGGCCATCTCTCGATTCTATGTTGGCGGTCAGAGCGATAATGGTTGAAACGGAAACCTGCTGCACTCTATCATATGATTTGAAAATAATTTCAGTATTTGCTCAGAGCATTGCGTTTAGAACGCTATTTTGTTTCAACGGTTAAGTTTAACACAGTCTTTCTTGTTTCACGAGCTGCATGTTTCCAAATTTGATGGTAAGTTGAATGGTAGATGATACAAGGTAGCGAATGACAAAACTGTGATGAGATGAGACGTGATTTTAAATCTGAGGACATCTGACTAAAAAAAATATTTAGGGACAAGAAATATCTATATCCAACGGTTCAAATCAGTCCTTATCCAACAGTTCAGAATCCGGATGCTACTTGTAGCCCAGCTAAGCGTATGTTATCATTATCTCACAGCATAACCCTTGCAGTGATGGGATTATGCTAATAGAGGGTTACTGGCGATTATATATAAATATATATATATATATATATATAAAGATTTCAGCTAGCTAGAGAAAGAAACAGAGGGTGAGCAAGCCATCATTAGGAAGAAAAAGAGAGTTTTCTTAGAAGATTTCTTATGAAGTTATAGATCCAGCGAAGTATTCGCCATTCATTCTCTACGGTATGATAATTATATTTTGCAGCAGTTGATTTAAATATATATATAAATATATTTTGATCGAATCACACCGTTGATCCCATTCTGTTCAGAAGCAATCCTCCAAGTTCCAATATTTTGATCGGTAAATCTTTCTAAATGAAAGGCTTTATAGGCACAAGGCCGTCTCTCTCGGTTCTATTGTCGGCCGTCAGAGTGATAATGGTTGAAACGGAGACCTGCTTTACTCTCGTTGATGCTATCTATGATTTGAAAATAATTTCAGTACTTGTTCCGAGCACTCATATTTCTTACCATCTGAACATGGTTTTTGTTTCGTCTTTTTAATTACATGGGTGTAACTTCATAAAGATTCAAATGAATTGATGTTTCCAAAGTTATTCTGGTTATCTATAAAAATCACAAAAAAAAAAAAAAAAAAAAGTTTGCAGGAAAACACATTGCAATGATTCGGAAAAACAAAAAAAAAAAAGAAAAAGAAAAAGAAAAAAGATGATGGACTGAGTAGAGTCTTGCACTGAATCCAAACTACTCTGAAGGGGTGGTGACAATGGATACCAACGTCCCAGCAACCAAAATTTAAAGTTCTAAAATATTATATGAAAAATTCTGTAACTAGTATTCATAAGAAGTAGAAATGGCGCATCTCATATGAATGTATGCATAAATATATTATATGGCCTTCAAATATCTGTTCATCTTCGAAGAATCCATTCCCTTAGTGGCTCCTCGAATCGGCAAAGTGGACACGTCCGCTGGTGCTGGAACCATGTCTTTATACAACTGCGGTGAAACAAATGGAGGCACGTCAATCCCTCTTCTTCTGCCTCATCCATCCCTTCAGAACAAATGCAGCACAATGTTTCTTCTTCCTCCTCTGAGTCCTCGCAGTTCATCATATCCTCATCTTCATAGCTTTCGATCTTCACCCCGCTGAACTCTACCACCATGGTCATCCTCTTCGCCTGCATCCCTGCTGCCATTGTCGCCGCCACGAACGCGAAGTTTGATACTTCGTCGCCCCACTTCTCGGCCAGCTTCTTCTGTCCGCCGCCTAAGTCCAGCTCCAGTAGCATGGTTCGGAATATCTTGAGCGTGGCGAGAGGGTCCAACAGGGTTTCCAAGTCTTGGAAGAAGTCTTTATGGCAGAGGTACTTGTGGGTCTTGTTCTTGATGCTCTCGTCGTTGAGCCACCCAGCCCCCGGCGGAGATGGAAAAATATTCCGGCCTCGGCGGCTGAGTGGTCGGTGCGATGCCTCGAGGCGAAGGCTGTGAGGCGGAGGTTGCAGGTCTTGTAGTTCTTTGTCCTCAGCTGGAAGCGAGACGCGTCGAGCTCTAGATCGTACTGCAGCATCTTGGCTGAAGAGAGAGTGTTGGTGAGAAGAGACGGGTGGGAGACTGGGAGTCATATAGGCGTCGGAGAGAGACCTCAACCGTTGAAAAACTTGAGAAAGCTGAAGGCGTACCACCGTACACGACTTCTAGCCCCGTATGTCATGCTTACGGAAGTTTCCAACGAATCCAACGATCCGATACTTGAGAAATCCTAATCATCGTCGGTGTAGGATGATTTCATAGTTTTTAGGATTATGGAAGTTTTCAAATCTAATCGCTAACCCAGCTTTACAACACTATTGCCAGATATAGACGCAGCCCTTCAGAACTCCTAAAATCCCAGTCGGTTTACATTTATGGAAGTTTCCAACGAAGAGCCCAACGTTGGTTGGAAACTTTGGGCTCCATGTCCGACCCTTGCGGCTTCCTTCCAGAAGAAGAAGGCGAAAAGGTGGACGCGCGATGTCTCGAGTTTTGGATACGTGGCGTCGTTGATGGCAGCAGGGTGGAGGCCAGGCGAGGCGAAGAAGATGACCAATGGGAATTTAGCGGGGGGGGGTGAAGATGGAGCACGTAGGAAGACAAGGATATAACGGAATGCAAGGGCTCGGAATCATCATCATCATCATCATCATCATCAGAAGTGGAAGGAGAAGTAAGGTTTGATGCATTTGATTCGAGGGGGACGGGTAAGGTGGCAGAGGAGGTAAAAGTTCGGTGCTTCCACTAGTTTCACTGGAGTTGTGGAAAACAGTGGTTCCAGTAACAGCAAATTTGCCAATCTTGGATTTATTAACAAAACAGAGTTTTCAAAGACAGATTTGAAGACCATGTTTGAGAGAGTATTGTATGTGTTAATGTACCATGAATGACCCTCAAAAGGATTGCACTGATGAGATTTGTATGTGTTTTGTGTTCCAGATCTCCACTGATATGAAACCATGAAACCGGTTAGATCCCTATCTACTCACAGCAAAGGAGGATGGAAAAGTAAAGAGAAACAAAATCCTTATGCTCTTCCCCTGCCCCTGCATCAATAATTCATGGACCATTTCAAACTTTATAAATTTTATTAAATTTTCTCAACAACGCATCTCTTCATCCAACCAATGGAAGGTTCATGAATAACTCAGAAATAACTCAGATTTTAAGTAACTCAGGAGATTAGTATTACCATCTTGCAAAGTTGAATGCAAGCACTGGAAGCTTGAAGATTTCAAATCTGGAGACAAACCAGAGAAATTCCTGCTACCGAATTTTCTTTTCTTTTTTTACTTAGGGAAAAACAACAGGAGCCCTCTGCATGAAATTTAAATCATATGACACCAACGTCTCCCTGCTAGTAATAGATCAAAACATACAAACATAATCTCTCTACTTGTGCCCCTGCCTGGGAATTGGACGCTGCCTTCCAAGGTCCCAAGCATCTACTTATCTTCAACAACAACAATATAGAGATGAATTCAAGATTGCCATCATAATCTCCATCACTAGCCATGCAAGGCCACAACCACCCATATGATCAAAAACATCGATGGATATACAGCATAACAAAAGCATTCTGGCATTCATTATTCTGAGACACAAATTAAGGTTCCTCTCAAATATAGGAACAAAAAGGAAACCAGAAACACCAGCATATCAGTGAATACAATTTTGAGTTGCTGTTTTTATAACTGAACTACGTAAACGGAAATTCCAGAAGATGATCATGAAACCAAAGAAACTAATGACACAAACTCCGACGTCACCCGCCCCTTAGACCTAATATTAATCACAAAGTGCTCAGGATATTTCCTTAGCAGTGTCAGCAGGCCAAACCATGGTCTACCTTTAGTTTCACTCTCTGGCCATTCTTCAGATGTCAGATACCTTCGTACCCTGCCATGATGCCATACATTGCCATACTGCTCAAATAGCTGGATCAGAACAAGCAGTCTATTAGGGGTTGTTAACTGATCTTCTGGAAGATGCATTTAGAGACAACAAATATTTGATAAACTACAAATTCTATAAATATTTCACGTACATAGAGCACTAGTTCTAGGCACAAAACATAAAACTTGGAGCAAGAGAAAATATGGAGGTATGAATACAGTGTACAGGATAGCTCAAATACTGCAGACCATTTAAATTCATAAAGATAATCAACAAAGGCTGCTGGGACCTTCAGCCAGCATCCTTTAAATTCATAATGCAGGAGAACTATTGCAAACAAGCCAAAAAAATTTTTAGAGTTTTGTTGTAACTCATTACCAGTCATTAGTCATGGTTTGAAGCATTGCAATAATACAGTTTTATACAGTTTTATCATGCCTTAGTATCAAACCTCTATCATCAGTTCTTGATCTCTATAACAGGCTTCTATCAGTAACAATCTAGTATCCCAGCATGAACTTCTGAAGTAACAGCTTTGTTCTTTCAGAGTGGAATAGTTGAGTAGACCAAGATAAACCTAGCGGCTAAACTAACTGGAAATTAGGTTTGTAGTATCAGATTTTGAAGCACACTCCAGAAAAAACCTAATTGTTTGGTTTCCATCAAGACTAAAACATTTAAAAGGAAAATCATCAGGGACATAAAACACACATAGGATATAAAAGGAAAAATTACTAAAACATCTAATTCTGGAAAGCATTGGTGTCTGAACTACTAGAAAATTATGGTTAACTTACTAGAATACCAAGTTGGTGGTTGGTCTTCAATGGTAGCTTGTAAGGATAGGAGACAAAGTATAAATTCTGTACAACTTGTAATCTTTGAAGTACATCATTGTAACCTAAATAACTACTATCACAATGGCCAGCTTGTCTGAGCCATCTGAAATTGAAATTTGTGATCTGTTGAAACTAGGAATTAAAATACGTTTTGGCAATGAGGTGCTTGGTTGTATCCAAGCGGGCTTAGAGGTCACATAAATCACATAAGTAGTCCACTTCTAGGCATTTGGTATGGAAATGCTATGACTCACATAATTGCCTCTCACTCAGGAAAGTCACTTCTCTCAACACTCAAGGCAATTGTGACAATGTTTAGATTTTTGTCTATATTTTTGTCCAAGATTCACTTCCCATGATATGGTTAGCCGTAGTGCAAATGTTTAACCATGTATGATCAGACCATTTCACTTCTACAAATTACAGTGCTGAATTCTATCATGCCAAATATCTGAAACTTAAAATGACAATTCAGGTCTGATAAAAAATGACAATGCAAGAACACACTTCCAAGTGTTCTCACTAGCAACCAAACTGACCAATAGTGAAATTTGATTCTTGGTGGTAGAAAGCAGTCAGAACTCAAAAGTTGGAATTATAGTTCTGCAATTTTAGGTGCTAAAAATTTGTATTACTGGACAAGCATCTTTGGAGTCCCTTTAACAAATTGGAGAGCTTGTAGCAACAGTTTCCAATAATTATTACAAGGGGGAGATGTGGAACTTTAAATTGAAACTGAGCCTTGGATCTCCATATATCCTAGTCTGTGCTTCTGCAGTGGCCAATCTATATCAAAAAGCTACTGAGGTCAACATCAAAATGATCAATCTTCTTTATGCCTATAAATGCCGCGAATGTGCAATGCATGGGAGAAGAAGTATGTGTTTCTATGATCCACACCATTTAATTTAACAGAAAAAGAATATTTACATAGCTTGATTAATAATAATAATAATAATAAACTCTCAGTGAATATGTAAGTAGATATGTTAAAGAGAGAATTGAATCAAGAGGAAGTGTATATGTTAAAGATGAGTATATATAAATTTGTAAGTAGATATGCGTATCTGTCATCCAGGCCAACAAGTCCACATCATAATAGTAGAGATCATTGAATAACATTTTTCAGACCAAACCATCATACATAGCCCATCCTCCCTATCCAAAATGAAGCGTAAACTATTGTTAGAGAAATGCTTAAGCTAACCTCTGCATGAAGTTTATCCATGGGCATCCATTCTCCTGGACCACAAAGATCAGAAAGCACAGTAGCTACAGTTGAGATGACATCCTTCTCTTCTAACAGCAAAAGTTGTTGATTATCTGCTTCTCTATCAGCCCTTGATCTTGCCTCTGACTTTTTCACTGCAGAAATAAATGTAATGCCATGTTATCATAGTGGTGCTTCCATTGACCAGATATGCAATTATACTTTATACAACAAGATAAAATGGCTACTAAAAAACTTCAATAATAAGATAATTTCACATGATTTCCTGTTCATTAACAAGTAACAATATAGAATACCATCATGTAAAGGAAGTTAAGGCATAAAAGTTTAACATAATACACCATCTTAGAAATGTTATCACATCACCAAAAGATTAAAAAACAAGTGGGTATGTTAAAAAGTAAATTAATTTAGATATTGGGGGGACAAAAACATTGTATATGGAACTTACTAACAACAATCTCATACTTGTATTCTATAGTGATAAATTTTAGCATCCAATCATATGCACATCTATGCACATGTACAAATAGTCAAGGTACATTTAGAATACAGAACTCCAAATTGGGTGCTGAAGATTATTTATCTAATAATTTAGCATACAGCATACCAGACTGAGCTCTTTGTTTCTGAGAGTGCAACAACAAGAAACAGTTTAAAATAGAAACCTAGTTAAATGCAGCAATTAACAGTTAACATGATAATGTAAATTTCTTAAAGTTGTGCACACCATTGCATTGACAATCAACAAAACAGACCTGTTTTATGAATTTTTTCTACAAATACAAGGGTAGTTTAGATTTCATATGAGCCATAGGGGCTATTTCGTTGCCTGCAATTTTTTTTCAAAACATATATCCATAAGATGATTCAATATAAGACAGGTTTTATGAAAACCTGGGGGAGACCTGTTTTCAATAAAATTCATTTTGTCAAGTATTAAAACATTGTCAATTTTGGCAAAACTGGTTTTATAGAAAGCAACCAAAAGGCTAGTTTTGTAAAACTTATTTCTTTTTGAGCTTTTTGGATACCAGTTTTAGTAAAGCTTGTCAACCAAACAGACCCAAAGGGTCCATAGTAGGGTATGGGTAATTTAAGATCATTCACTATACAGTGATCAAGTTTGCATAGTTTGGATCAGGTGTAGATCAGGTCCAGGTCCCAGTCAGGTACCATAAATTATTTCATGTGAATTTATTCCCAATTTGGTAATATACACAAAATTGTGTATCATCTCAAACCCACAGAGAGTCTGCTGCTAGGGGGATTAGCTGTGGAGGCAGGAAAATAGGACTTGGTTTCTCCATTTGAAAGAAGAAAGTAACATGGTGGATTGGGAATTTGATAGGTATGTATCGGGTAGCTTATCCAGCCAGCTAGACTTCACCACACTTTTATCCAAGCCTTATTATATTATGCAATTGGATCAGGTCAGGTCCAAATTATGCATATACCGACTAGAGGGTCCAAGCCTGAATCATCTGTGTGTATATTTGGGGACACATTCCTGATCCACAAGGTTATGTCTCCAAGTCTCTGGATCTCAGTGACAGCTCTACTGATGCATAAATGGTAAGGGGACACATTTGCACCGTTTTTTTGTCTTTTCAATATGAAAGTCTTTGGGAATATGCTTCCCATGGTAAGGGAATGCATTTGCAGGCACCAGGCAATGGATTGCCGCTCTCATATTTCAAATTTCTATAATTCTAAATAAGGTCTGCAAAACTGATACTGAGAACCATACTAAAACATTACCAGTCTGGTGCGGTATGGATCAATATAGTATGATGCATATCCCGTACCGAGACAGGATGCAAATTCTTTTCTCACTCTTTAACCATAATACCACTCAGTACCAGATAGTATGGGTTAGTATCGGATGGTCCCACTCGATTCAGAGCATTTCAATTCATATAGAGAATCAAAACTCAATACCATACCTTATCTTACTAGTATGGTACGATACAATCAATACAAGTTTGTACAATAGACTTTGATTTTGAAATTGTATGACTGTATGGTTCACTTTGCTTTGCTTCATAACATTATATGACACTTCTCCAAAAATGGAGCATCAGCAGCGCTAGTACTTGGTACAAGTTTTTGGAAATTGAAGCCAAATGACACTTTATGCAATTTAAAATACTCAGAAATCTTAACTATATCATGTGTTGAAAGATGTTGGCTTAAAGTTACAAACACTATATTGAATGTCAACCCTTCAATTTGTCTCAGTCTTCTTTTTCTCAGGAAGGATTAGGAATAAATTGTCTAATCAAAATTCATTAAAGAAATGAACTACTGCAGGGAGGAGTATTTACTTGACCCAATGTTCAAACCTCAAGATACAACTTAGAATCTGGTAGGCAAAATATTTCCTGGCTCTTCACCCCTGCTGTTTGGAGGGGTGGACGTTTTTTTCTCTTGTCATAATTTTTAATTTCTTTTCATAAACCTAGGTGGGCTTATGCCCTCCCTTCTCAAAATACTGATAGATTCTGTAGCCCCAAGATGAAAGCAATACACTAACGGTCTAAGAACACTTTTTTCAGGCCAACCCCTTAAACAATTTAATTACAAATAAACAGTTTGTTACTTCAAGTGTCAAACCTTGTCTGAACTATTTGAAGTCAATTTTATGAATCTACATTCACAAATGGCTCCTATTAAGACCTAGCACTGGTGTTATTGTAAGTTAGAATTCTCTTTCTCACAGCCTCAGTCCTTCCTACCTCAGGTTTTCCCCTCTTCTTCCTATATCCTTTGACTCAAGACCTTTCTTCATAAGGCCTTGTCAGATTCTCATCGTATGTGACCAAACCAAATCAATGATCTTCCACCACTTTCTCCACACTAGCTGTAACTCCTCCTTGGACTCTCTATTGCCCTGTCAATACTGGAATGTTTGTTTTATAGGACTTTCCTATAAGCCATAAAGCGTGTCAGCCGCATAAAAACTTGGAAGCTCCTTTCTGTTTCATCCGACTTTAATAATATTGCATATATCTTCACCCATCTCTCTACAGCTCTACTCTTTAGATTCAATAATGGGACTAACCCCTCTTGGCATCACTTGTCCGTCAACCTTGAATAGAGCCCCACTTTCATCCCCATTTTCCTCAAAATTCCATTCAAAAGCTTTATTTATGTTAAACTAATTTTCAAACCCTTCTGAATTTTTCACCCCATAAATCTAATTTAGCATTAAACTTTTCCTCTTATTGTCCATCAACAGTATATCATTTGTAAGTAGCACACCATGATACAGCCTCTTAAATATTAGCAGTAAGTTCAATTATAAATAGTATATGAACAAGATCCTAGGATTTGAACCTTAAAGTAAGAACATCACAATTATAAAGAATCTTGTCCAACAACTTCTAAGGCTTGTCTTTGCACCAACATGCATAGACCCCACCAAATTGCCATTCATGTTCTATCATAGTCTTTTTTATCACATAGAGACTCGCTTACCCTCCTTTTGTTGAGAAATCTGTTCAAGCTAGGCTATTTCCTTTTTCTCCTCGATATTTTACCATCAATTGCCTAAGCAAAAAGATAGCCTCCACTGCTGACCATCCTAGCATAAAATCCAAGAATTAAACAGTTGCAGACAACAATAAGTAGCAGTTTTGCAGTCCACCAACCATCCCCCAGCATCTTTCCCAGTTCCCTATCATTAAACTGCTTGCAAAATGTCAATTCAGTTGCATCATAAAGATATAAGAGTTGGTAGAGTCATATTAGAGTACACAAAAGGGCATATATAAGTGCAATGTATCTTTCACTTATCTTCTTGTCACATTCAATTGATCATTCATTAGTGTAACCACGCTGCCCCGCCTCTCTTTTTTGGAATGCAAAGGGAGGACATGCATTTTCTGATGTTTTGTGGACTTTTATGCAGAAAGTCATGCTTATAAGTCAGTGATACTGTGACTAAACCAGTCCCTTCAAACATGGACCCAAGGCAAAGGATCAGCTAAAGACATACTGCACATGCCATTCAATGAGAATGCTATGCCAACACTTTTGAATATGTCATGTCTCAAGGAAATCCATATAAGGTAAGGAAATCTTTATAGACAGTGAATGTAAAAGATAACACAGATACAAGCAAAGGAACCCACCAAGGATTGACTAGCAGTTAAGTGGACTGCAGAGGCTCATTAGCAGGCTCCTTATCTATGAGTTTGCACAGATTTGGAAAAGCTATGCAGGATCTTGAAGGTAATCAAGAGAGTACAGGTCAATGTGAACATGGAGGTAGTCAAATGGAGAAGGAATTCACACAGGACTAGCAAGTGGTCGCTTGGATTGTAACAGTTCAAGAAGCAGATTAGATGCACAAGCGCATAACTGAGATTCTAAGCAGTTGTGCATGTCTGGTACTGGGCAGATTATATAGTTAAATGGAAGGTTAAGGTAACTTGGGTTAATTTCAATGACTAGCAGTGATAATAATCTAATTAGCACATTCATGTATGGTAAGGTATCTACAAGTATGAAGACACATATTAAATTAAGAATGCAATGCACATGTTTGTAAGATCCAGACAAAATACATGAAGTGCCAAACCACATCAAAACACGTCATCACATGCCATGTCCTGGGTCACAGCACATGACAAAGTAAATGGTTCCACCCTGGTGCATGCTGAATCAGAATGCACCAACAGAAACCAGCACATAGACTACGTTATTTTCATACCATGCCAGTACCTGTCATGCAGGGAATGTAACCTTAAACAATGTGAAGATCTTGATTTTGATGAGCATAAAGCTATTGCTACGTGATGACATCTCAAATGGTCTGAAATCTGAATACACGCATCCAAACCTCAAAGTTGTGAAGAATGTAACTATGTCCCCAACACTCTCAAACTTATGTAGCCTAATGAACTAATGACAAGCACTAGGTTAGCTGTTTTCATATATTCCACAGATCAGGAGTTTCTTTGCCGGATTTGTATGGTATTTTTTGTTTGTTGTAAGAGGTTTCATACCTTGTCTTGTCTCTGAGGCATGCCATAGTATGCTAAAGGACTTGTGATCTTTTATGAGTTCCAATCTAAATTGTGCTCTTTATCTTTGTTAGGATTGCTTCATATATTATAGGGTTACATGAAGTCAGTTCATTGGTTAGATTTTTTTAAATAGTATATCATGTATATTCCCTTTGTGTTCAATGATAACATGTTTAGCTTGACTTAAGATGATAGATTTATCTGAAAGAGCTTAAGATGATTGTTTAAACACAAGCATTCATAACTCCTCCGCTACACTTTAGTGCAATATTTACTAAATAAAGCATCCAGATTTGGTGAGATTTTAAGGAATCCAGCATTTAGAGATAAAAAATAGTGCCGGTACCACAGAACAAGTCAGGACATTTTCTAACCCTTATAAATCTATACTTACCCAGTTTATTAATATGTTTTTCCAAGCTCCTAAAATAACAATCTAGGCCTGCTCATTTCTTCACATGTACTGATTCTTAATATTCCTTCCTTCTATAACTTGACATTTTCACATCTTAAGCACCAAAGGCACTTATATTTTAACTCCATAGATATGCAACTTTCTATCCATGACCTCTAAATGCCTCACCTTAGGATCACTTCCAATCATAGATATGCAAACTTTCTGCCATGTAACTAGAAAATTTATTATAAATGTTCTCAATTTTGGCTACAAAAAGGAAGGGGCAATGAAGATAGACAGGCGATATGCAACAAGGTTAGATGAATCATTACTTTTAGAATTTGATTTTTGTTACTTTTCAATTTTTGAATTATAAACCATTTTGGTTGCCTCAATAAGACAAACGTCATAGATGGATGTGTTAAATCCACTAAAAAGCTCACTTTGACTAAGATATCGTGTCCTAAATCCAATTAACATGATTAGGGATGAAATGAATTTTGTTTTTCCTCCCATGGAAAGTTTGATGGAGGATTAGTTTGGTTAGTTTAATGGTCTAAATGACCTCTGTTTTTTAGGCTTTAAGTCATGTGGCCTATATATATAAAGGATAAGGCCATTCCTAGCATCAGTGATTCAAGTCTAGAATAAGGGCCAAGACAGCTAAGACGTCTCATCTCAAAGAGATTTCAAAACTGATTTCAGCCGTCCTATCTCATCTTGTCTCAGCCATAATACATTATGATGTTAATTTTAAATAGATCTAAATTATCATAAAGATATAACTTTTGAAGTTTAAATATATTTAAAAATCAGATAAAACACTAAAGATTCACAAATAAATTTTTTTTAGAAAAAAGCATCCCAAGCAAATACTGGGACACCTGAACGGATTGGGGATTGAGGCGGGATGAGACATAAGGCATCTCATTTCATATAAAAATCAGAACACTTCTATCCCACGAGATTTAAAACCTTACCTAGTATATCCATGCAAAAACATTATTGCGATTAGTGGACTTTATGTAGACTGATTCATTTCTCAAGTAAAGCTCATTTACTCAAAAACTAAATTCTAAGGTAGCTATTGAAACAGCAATTAGTGGACACTATATAGACTGATATGTGAATTCCTCTTCTATTTAAAATAATTATTGTTTACTGCATAAAGAAAGAGAATAAAATGGCTATGCACATACCACTGAAGGTATTTTTTTACACACACAATAAGGAGTGGGAATAAGCCCTGTTCTTCCTTTCCCCTCTCCATTCTATACACTTTCTAGGGTCCGTATCTGGGGAATGGGCAGCAGAAGTGAGTAGGTGAAAAGGAGCTGCAGGTAACAATAACCATCTCTCTCTCTCTCTCTCTCTCTCTCTCTCTCTCTCTCTCTCTGTGTGTGTGTGTGCGCGCGCGCGCGCCTGCGCGCGCATGTACATGTGCACTGCAACTGGTGACTGCAACTTTTAGTGGCAATGCTAGGTTGGGCGGCTGCATCACTCTCCTGTTCTTTCTACTGCCTCGCTCTCTACTTTCTATTGTTTTAGCCCATTTATTACAATTCCCTCCTCACTCCACCTTTTTGAGTGTCCCTCTATTCCTAAGCAACCAAATTGCATCCATTTCCCCAAATGCGTTTTGCACAGAACTCTTTATTTCAGTAGCATATGTGATTCCAAGTAACCAAGTTTTGAAAAACCGACCATACCTTGGCATATCCAGCCCCATACCATCCTAGACTGTGATTTATACCAATATGTACCACATGCCTCACCACCCTATGTCGGCAAACCAGAAGTAGCACATCATGACGATTTGTTACCCACATGCTCCCATGCCACAATACTTCAAACTTTAGTAATAACAATGAGCCAAAATACATAAGAATATATGTAAAAATGGTACCTTGGAGGAATTTTATTTGACTAATGTGTCTGTTAAAATTTTTAATGAAGATCTCCTTGAAAACAATCACTTGGCCAAATTAGAGTAATGCGACATGCAAGCATATTAAAGGCAAAACCATTAAGTCTCTAAGGCTTAAAGTGTCAGATGCACACATAATAACTACTCATCCGAATACTTGTTATAAGTACAATAAATATAAAATTGATATCAAACTTTTAAGTCATTTCCTATCCAACTGGGATATCATATATGCCAGCATATTAAACATCACACAATATCAAGTGGTAGCAGGCGTATTTTATCAACGTAATAGGTTATCAATACCGGTATCAAGGTTATTACACCCCCACCCCAATAGATACTATTATTTGTTGCGCCACCTTCACCAAAGTATCAAGTATTAGTACAAAGACATACATATTATATTGAGACAAACTAAATACCAGTAAGGTATCAATATGTTGCCCGATACCAAGTCTTAGAATATTGCTATAGATGATAACTTTAAGTTCAGAAAGACTCAAATTTAAAAAAAATGTTAAAGGGAAAGACAAACTTATTATAACCTCATTTTAATAATTTGGAACATATTTCTAATACAAATTCAGATAGGCAATTAATTTTAAGCATTTCAGCATATTTGAGAATAGTAAAATATAGCCTTTTGGGGAAGATTTTATTAGGATTTTTTAATTTTGAAGGTCCTTTCAAATCTATAAGATTTCCCTGATTTAGAGGATCTAATTATTAAAAGAATTCCTAATCTCAATCATTGATATGTTTTCTTAGTTATCAATTAGTTATACTGCAGGATTTTCTTTACATAATTGTATTAGACCTTCCTTAAATAATTAGAACTTCAACCCTATAAATATGTAACAGCCCAGCGTTAGAGCTTCAATCCTTTACATTGAGAGATTTTCCTCAATTGTAGGATGATTTTTATTGTTGCCGAGATCTTATTTATCATTGCAACCCGACGTTCACAACACATTTAAAGTTGAATGTTGTCATGTTCTACAAAGGCAAAACAAATTTTGACAAAGAATGTTTGATAAAAGTTATAGGCTTTTAAAATCCTTTCATTTGCAGTGGAATTTGTATATATGATTGACAAAATCTGACAGTTTCCCTGCAAGATCAACTTTCCCTCTAGTTGGCAATAGATTGTAAATACACAAAAGATTGCATGTAGCTCTAAACCTTTGAAATCACCAAAAGGACAAAGCTTGAGTGATCATAACCATAATAAATAAGCCTTACCAACTAAAACCAAAATCTCACAGGTAGATATGCTAGAAGGGGTATCTGGATGGTTTTCATTGCTTGTACTTCTCAAATTGAAAATAGAACACCTATAAATATTAGTTAATGCCTCTTTGGAAGGCATGCAATAAGTCTGATCTTGGTTTGTCTTCACTATCTTTACCCATCATATTTATTGAAGGAAAGAATAACCTACTAAAAACTAGATTTCAAGAAAGCAAAAAAAAAAAAAAAAAGAGTTCGAATATCCTAACTTCATGGGTTCGTGGCTTTTATAGAGTAAATAAATGCACGACAGAATAAAACATACAATAAGCTTCAATTTTTGAAGTTCACTAGCAAGTAGTATAGAAACTTACAAATACCATAAGAAGAAATTTTTTAATAGCGCTGTTTTCCTTATAATGTAAGATATAAGAATCTTTCAAAAAGCAAGCCATTAGTGTTTTCATTATTCCCCAGCCTGACTACGCCAAGGCCTTCACCATCTTCCCATCCCTTTTCTTAATTAGGCAGAACATGAGACTCGGGACAAATTCATTATGACAGAGGAGGATCGTATGCGATCCAAAAATATCAACCACAAGATGTCTTTTCCAACCAAAAAATTATTGGGAAAACATGGACTCTTGATTGCCATCTTGTAGTATCAATACAATAATATAATTCATAAACAAAAAAAACACCTGCTTCCATTTCTAGAATATTCAAAACTTCTTTTGTTGTCCTGGTAACTATTGTTCAGACTCCCTTGCTCAATTGAAATTCCTTTTGCATTCACTAAGCCTTGCAGATTATAAACAGGATCAATTTAGAAATCATTACAAAACAAAGACCCTAAATTCTCCAACCTAATATATATATTAGCCACAGAATCTATTTTTTCTCATATGTAAACCTAATTAGGCTTCTCCATAACATCAACAATCCATGAAAAGCACAGCACTACACAAAAAAGTTGGGGGAAAGTTTTGATCAGACCGCTACAAAATCAATTAGAAAACCCACTTTTCGAACCATCAAGATCTGATCAGACTCCTCCAATCAGTAACAATCAATAAAAGAGCAGAAAATCTAAAGAAACAACTCAAAAGGAGAAATCTTGGCACTAACCCAGATGCCCTGATGGTCCTGCCTGAGCCACCCGGCCGCGCCTTTCCATCCGGCTATCAGTCGGATCCCCCCGCGTCCTCTTGCCAGTCCCGCGAGCCACGGGATGCCTCACATCCTCCTCCATCTCTTCCCCATCCTCCTCCTCTTCCTCCTCCTCCTGCTCCCCCTCCTCGTTTTCATCCTCCTCTTCCTCGTCCCCCTCATCTTCTTCATCATCCTCGTCACCGCCGCCGTCACCATAGCCGCCACTCCCGCAATCGGACGGCCCCGGGTGGCCCCTGGGCGGCGGGAGAGCGGGGCGGGCGGGTTGTCGGCTCATCTGGGCGGTCTCGAATATGGATCGGGAAGGGAGTAGGAAATAAAACTGCTTGTCCCCCATCTGGAGGAGGTCCTGGGAGTCGAGCTTGACCGGGGGCGTGCCGGGCTCGTGGAGGACGCCCTCCACCACGCAGCCGTTCTTGCCGATGACCTCGAGGGCGAAGCGGCGGCGCTGGAAGTCATAGAAGATGCGCGCGTGGTGGCGGGAGATGTTCATCCCTCCGCCGAGGCTCGCCAGGTCGACATCCACCTCCGATTTCTTGCTGTTCCTCCCCAGGATTATCGAGTACGTCTGCATGTAGTACTCGAAGTCCTCGCCCTGGAGCTTCGCGAACCCTACCTCGGCGTCTTCCAGCCCGGTGGCGCCGCCCCCTCTTCTGCCGCGCGCGGCGGTGCTCCGGCCGGAGCTCCGACCCTTCGGCATGGCTTCTCCTTTTCCTCTCGCCACAGAGAGAGGGAGAGAGAGAGAGAGAGAGAGAGAGAGGGGACGAAAGAACGCGCGCTCGATAGAGAAATCGAGAAAGAGAGAGAGAGAGTGTGTGTGTGGGTTCGGTGAATTTATGGTCCGTTTCATGAGTTTCTCTTTGGGAGCCTGGACTTTGACTTGGTTAAGAGTCATGTCTCAGTTTGGGCCTGATAGCTTGTTGCCAGCTTGGGCCGGGCCGGGCCGTGTTATTGGTGAAATGGGTTCAGATATTGGCTTTAGTCCCAACCTTTAATATGAATAGGTTTGACCTTGTTTTCTTGAAAGATTAATTACCCAATCTAACATAATCCATTATGTTTTATAAATATATAATCAATGTAAATTATGGCTTTGTTATTATAGATATTGATATTATTGTACAGCTGAGGTTGTTGTTTAGAGGTTATGCAGTGTGGAGGTATCACCATGTAATCAGCCGAGAATTTTGTGCACTGAATATTGACTAAGGATTGGTTTGGGCTTGCAAATGAGACGGGCCGGAGCAAGATAGTTTGGGTTTAGTTTGAGCAAAAAAAAAATCAACTATTTTATTTTTATGTTATGTATATAAGTAAATAAAATATTTTTAAATATTATTTTAAGTATGGAAACAATGCGTCAATCTCTTGGTATACTTATTTTTATATCGAACGTGTTAATTAGGATAATCCATGAATTTATTTATGGCCATCAAAAATGTAGTTAATTGGATAAATTTTATCGATTGGTGTACTCAATTAAAAAATAAAAATAAAAGAATTTTATTGAATTTTCAAATTAATTCAAATGTATTTGGCTTATCTTTGCTGCATGAGTCATACATATGATCCTTTGCTGCCAAATTCATGCACAACATTTATTTCTCCAATTAAGCCAAATTCACTCCCTGAGGACAACCACCAACATGGAAACATATGAATGCATTTGGTCTATCTCTGCTGCATGTCATGTAACTCTTGCTATCCCAATTAAACCAAACTCACTCACATTGGAGAAAAATTGAAATATAGCTTGCACTAGGACATTTGAAATACAACTCACATCTGATTGCATTTATTGTGCAACCTTTTTGCCCCCTAAAAACAGTGGTTCTACTCATATAGATAATAGCTGGCAGTCAAATTGCACTGAAAATTATGAAATGTATCTGGGTTATCTTTATTGCATGAGTACTACATGGGGTAACAGCTAGCTAACAGCTTGCACTAAGCCATCTGAAATATATCTCTGCTGCAAGATTTGTCTGATCTCTACTGGTCTAATTGCATTAATTCCACTCATAGAGGATGACAATTAACTATAAACTTGCTTTAAAAAAATGTGCCATTCATTTGATTTATTTTTGAGATAATTATATAAGGAGTGCATAAATTTATTTAAAATTTTTAATTAAATTTTTTTAAATTAAGTATATCAATTTATAAAATTTTTTGATTTAGTATACGTTTAATCATCGTCAAGATGATTTAACAAATAGCATGATGACCGTCAATAATAACTTAATTATATTTCTTTATTAAGTATGCTAGCTCATAAAATTTTTTAATTAAGTATGTCATTTCATAAAAGTTTTCAATTAAGTCATTTGTTTAAGTCTAACTAGTATTTATGGTAAATACATAATAAATCAATAAATTAAAAATTTTCATATATAAAATTCTATACACAGTAACTTAAAGGAGAGAAATATTATTATCTATTTATGCAAAAAAAAAAGTCTCATGCAAAAAAGGTTAAGCAGCGAAATAGTAATTTTTTAATTATTTAACTAATAGCGAATAAATTAACGAAAAAATTACACTTTAAGCATATAGCTTTTTCTTTATAAATTGCAAACTCTTTAATGTATTACCGACATATCTTTCAATATAACAATTTTATCCTTTTCTAGTATAGAACAGATATGTGACTTTTCAAAGGCTGTCTAACTCCATCACATAAAGTTAGCTATTAAAAAGGTGTCAAAGAATAGCCTCTATAATTCCCTATCGATATTCTTTAATACTTAATTAAAAAACTTTTATAAATCGATGTATTAAATTGAAAAACTTTTATAAGGTACTATACTCAATTACAAAAGAAAAAGTATACTGAAGTCATTCTCGTGCGATTCATTAAGTTATTATTAACAGCTATCAAAAATGTACTTAATTAAAAAACTTACTGAATTAGTATTCTCAATTAGAAATAATACATACATGCATACATACATACATATATTTATATACACACACAAGGACTCAATTAAAAATTCTAAATAAGTTCACATACTTATGATACTTTTTCTTTTCTTTTCTTTTTTTTGTGGATTGCATGAATTATAGGATCCATATTGTCCTAATTATACAAAACCCTCTACATGAGAGAATAACTGATTTCCAATTTGCACCAAGAAATGTGAATATATTTGGTCTAGCTTCGATGCTTTTAGCAATTAAATTAGGGACCTTAAATATATTTTACAAATCATTTATCATCTCTATTAAAGATATTTATTATTAAATTAATTAACAAATATTATAGATATCCTTTTAGTTAATACAACTAAGGAAAAAAATAGCGATTAGGTATTAAACAATTGTCATTCAAAAGAAAAGAGAAAAATTAAAAAATATTTATTAATATTATGAGGTTTTTTCAACATTTTTATAATGGCGCTTAGCTTCTCACCCAACTTCTATAGCTAAGAAAAGAATATTCAATATATTAAAAATGATAAAAAAAGTAAAAAAAGTTTAGAGTCAATGCAAAAGGAAGAAAAAAAAAAAAAAGAAAAAAAAAGTTCTATCATGAAACTGACCCAATCTAATTGGATTGGTTCTAGGTTGGTTTTAGGGTAGGATCGGTTCAATTTTGGATCCAAAATTCTGGAACCAATCTTAATTTGATTGGTTTTTGGTTTTGTTTTGGAACCAATCCAATTCCATCCATACTCATCCCTATATTTAACTAGCATAGGCTCAATTATAGTTTTTTTATAATTTCAGGCTTTTACATGGACAAGCAAACTAGGTTATGCATTTTTTAACATTTCTTGGGTTACTTTAGATTCTCGGGCATAATAAAAATGTTTACTTTTATTGTTCTATTTAAAAAAAGAAATAGCTGATATATTAAAAAAAAAAATCCAAACAATGAGTTCCTTGTAATAAACAACAACAACAACAACATTATGGTAAAACACCATTAAATGGCAATGGCATAAAATATATCAAACCTATAATTACTTCATGGAAACAAGAAACAAAAGTATATTTTTGAACCATAAAACATATTTCATTGACATGCCATGCACGTTTTATCATCAATTAGTTATCATATGCAATGTATGTGCTCCAAGTTACATCATCTCTGATAGAGATAGAGGATAGGTTTATTATGAGACATGTTATGAAATGCAGGTTTTTTTTTATGATATTTTATTAAATCTAGAATTTAAATTATAACTTATTATCTCAAACTATGGGGGAGAAGCTTATGACTGGAGAGAAGGTTGGTATTACTGGATGCCTGCCAAATTCCATCCAAAGAATGCCTACCAGTGGATCAAGCAGGGTAACTGTTCTTGCCCCACCTGCCAACTCTTTCTAGCATCAGATTACTGCCATGAACTTCATCTCTTATTAATAAGAATATAATTGTGATCAGTAACAAGGAGCTAGTATTTCTTAGTAATGGTAATCCTTTTTTTTGTGTTCAAATGTTACTAGAGTCTGTCAATTTTTTTTTCTTTAATGTGCATCTTTTTTGCATTTCTTTAATATATTTTGAGATATATATATATATATATATTCTTTTTTTTCACCACATGATCCTCTGTCCAATGGTCGGTCCAATCTTGTGGCTCCAAGGTAATCAAGAATTTTGGGGCCTTCTTTTTATCCTATTTATTTAACATGCAAGTTCATCCTAATTCTATTTTGTGAATTTGTCCCATGGCATGCTACATTTTGATGGACATGGCAAGCATTCTATCTCTTTATTTTTATATAGAAATGATTTTTTTTTATTTTTATTTTTGGCCCTATCTCCTTATAAATAAATTCTAGCCACGGAGTAATGAGTTGATGCCCAAACTTAGTATCAAGAAAGGGCATCATCTGGCAAGAGAACATTGGTGAAATTGGTGCAATTCATATGGTCAGTACAATATATACAAGGTGGGTTCTGGAATAATCTCCTTGCAATACATGGCACATAAGCTTTGTTTATTGAACAAAACCAAGGCAAAGTTCTTTCAATGCTTGCCATCAACTATACAGTTTTATCGTTTAAACTTGATGATAAAAATATATCACTAGTTAAGTATGATAACCGTATATATATTACTTACTAAGTATAATATATATATATATATATATTACTTGTTAAATGAAGAATCTGAATACTTACTTGTTAGCATATTTATCTTCTTTATATTGATCAATTAGATTTCTTATATAAGGTTGGGTGAAAAAAAGAACCTAAATTTCATTAATCCTGCAAAATAAAAAGAGCGATGAGAGAGAGATGACATGGACATTGGAGAACTAATAAATCCTCATAAACCCAAGGAGGATGAGACGAGAATCTCTAATCGTTAAGATGAACAAAAAAATTAGTTTACGTCAAAGTTTATTTAATAAATTTATAATAATAATAATTAAAGTAAAAAAATTTATGGATCGAAATAAATTATATCCGCGTAGGATCAAGAAAAGAAAAAAATACAAAACTCAGATCCAATGCAAAATTTAGAACGGATCTAATTCAAAACTCTACTAAACTCACAAGTCTCGAAATATGAATGGGATTTGATCGGCTCAGCCTCTTTGCAGCCTTAACCATAAGTTGAAAAACCGATAGATTAGTAAAGTAAATTTTAAACCTAATCCAGTCTTAGTTGCACACGTCCTAACCTGAGCCCCGTGAGTTATGATAAGACCTGCTACAGCCCTCATGAGCATGAGACTGGGATCAAATAAGCCTGCCCGAGTTGCCATTAGTTCTCATACAGGCCTTTGTTGAAGTCGTTCGTCACTACCCAACTTTTACCAGTAACAAGCTTACATTCATTTCACAGTAATATAATATTATTATATTTCTAATAATCTTACAAGTTCTCAAAAATAAAAAATTATTACATTTAATTCATAATAATAAAATATAATAATCAATTTATCATATTTTTAAATTTTATTTAAATTTTATTATAAATCTTTTTTATCTTTTAAATAGTCCCATTTTTCTTTTTTTGCTAGAATATGAAAAAAAAAATTTATAAATTAATTTTAAAAATATTATATATTTAAATATTATATATATTTATAATATATTTAATAATAATATATAAATATTTAATAGTATATTATATAATATATTAGCATGCAAAGCCATAAATATTACTAATTTAAAATTTATATATTATTATATAAATATATGATAAATTTTAAACTATTAAATATTATTAAATATTTATATGAAAGTTAAAAGTATAATTTAATATTATCAAACTTTAATAAGCTCAAATACTGGATTACTATAATTTGTAATAATATTAGATTACCGAAAATTAGATATTATCATTTATATTATCATATTTAATTGTTCAATATAGTAATTTACATAATTATTTTAGATTATCGCGGTAGATTACCCTAAACCAAATTGGGAAGGTTGAGCTTCCCTCTTTACGCTGCTATTCTTAGATGAGTCAAAAAATACACTAAACATTTGCATGGGAGAGAGAGAGAGAGAGAGAGAGAGAGAGAGAGAACATTGCATTCATAGAGTACCTAACATTTTTGAATAGCCCTAAAGAGGAAGATGAAACATCCACTGCCCACCACCACCCTTCCTTGCAAACATTTCAAGGTTACAAGACTGAACTGGTTTGTTTTCAGACAACTACCACAAAAAGACTACCAATTCTTCAACAAAACTTGGAGGAATTCACAAAAATGTAGACTACATCAGCCTGTCTACGCCATCAAATGAGCAGCAGAAAGAAGCAAATGCAAGTTGATAGCAGGAGCGAAAGCAGAGGAAAAGAACCAGAAGCATCACCGTTCGGCAGCGTCGTGCCCAACCCTGGAGGACTCAGCCCGCCGACACCACCATTAGTACCACCACCACCTATACCTGGCACTGGAGGTGTATTTATAGGTGTGTTTGTAGGAGTATTGGTGCTGGGAGTGTTGCCTGTTGAACCTCCTGCAGTGCTGCAATCCAGACATCCACCACTGTCAGCTACATTGCATGATGCCTTCCAGTCATATTAGCAGGTGGGCAAACATGATATCATCATTCTTATCAAAAAAAACTAGCAAGAATCAAACATCACAGCATGATGGTTCCTGATTGTGTCTCCCTCTTGTGTTATCAAAATTGCAAGGGTCCAGCAGAAGGGAATTGATCAGAAATAACACGACGACTGCTACGCCGCTAAGGTATTAAATGAGAGAAATAACACATTTCCTAGACCATTCAATTAATCATATAATAGAGAACAAACCTTCATTCTTGCCTACAATAATAAATCTGAAAGTATGAAGAAACATAGAGCTCAACAAATTAGTTATTTCATGCAAGTAACCACATGTATTCAATAAATAAGCATAAGGCAAGCAGAAAGTACAAATGTTGTGATCATAAATTGAAAAACTCATTAAATAATACCAGAACTTTGAGCAGAAGTCTACCTGCTACTCAACTCAAATCATATTGCTCATTTAAGTGGAAATATTAGGGAATTTTTGCTGACAACCGTGGACACAACTAATAATTAGACACTTCCATTATTCATAGTCTGGATTACCAATCGACTCATTTTTCTTATGAGTTATGACAATATAACTATCAATGTGATAAACTAGGAATTGAAACTAATGTTCAGTTATGTTTATGTGAGATGCTTAAAAACTAAACTCCCAGAATTTCTTTGACAAGTTCTTATATTACAATGCAGCAGTCTAGTTTTAATAATGCATTTCATTTAACTTTTTCCCCAACTTACGAATCCGTGGAAATTTTGGGTTATGACAATAAATAACTATATAACATAAATTTCAAAACGTAGGAACTCAAATAACTCTATTCTTCTAAAAGTAGAACCGGTCCATGCTATGACGATGACAGGATCTCCGATTAGTATTTCTAGCATCATAATTTTTGTCTTTGAATTCTTCCTAAAACAAAATATGGTGGATGTTCTATTTGGGGTCTTAGTAAGCTACATAAAGTTAGAGGATGAAAATAACCTGTTATGCCCAACGAAGAGGCTTCTACCTGTTTCTATCAAGATCCATATCCAGAAAAAAGGGGTTTCTATAGAGACCAACCATTGATCTCCTCCATTTACTCGAGTCATTATTTTCATTACTCTTGAGTCTAACATGTCTTCTTTGACCATCAATGAGATTGCAAGAGAAGCAAGTCATTGAAGCAATTGTTGTCGATGATGAAATGAAAGCTGAAAGAAGTAAACAAATGCAGGGCCATTATCAGTGGCTTCAACAGTGGCCCAGTAGCTAAGTCAATGGTAAGAGAAAGCCATGAGGAACAAAAGACACAATATTAAAATGGAAAAAAACCATGAGAAGGAAATAACAATATTTCTTAGCTGGCACAAACACCGGGTCTACACCTGAAAGAAAAGATGGAAAATTGGGCAGTATCCCATAGGAAGAAGACTAGAGGTGTGTGATTGCCTCATGCACACCTCAACATCAAAGCATTGGAGACATTTAATGTCAAACAATGTGAGCTTCAGATTCTTATAATAGCTGACAACAATATGGACATCAGGGTCCCTCCAATGAAGCTCAATCTGAAGCAAAGAACAAAACTGAACTGAAGGAAATTTTTTAAAGGCTTGTACATTAATAGGTGGTCTGATTCATATATAAGTAGCCTCACCAAAACATGGGGATTCTGGAGAAGAATCCCATGTTCCTACCAATTGTTTATATTTAAAAGTTGAAAGCATTGATGTAGGCTATATTTCCCTTATCAACTGATATAGTATCTATACAACTGAGAGTTCACAAAAAATAAATTATTTAGATGGATCAAACCCCTTTGTCAAGGAAACAAACAAAGAAAGTAATAGGAGCCCAGGTTCCTATCAACAGTGTTTCAAGCAAGAGAGAATAAAAAGAAGAGGAAAGGGTTATTCCATTGCTTCAAGGGAATCTAAACCCAAGCCTTTAGGTAATTTTCATTGCACTGATAGCATTCATAGATAACCTCAAGGCACCACATAGAGATCCATAATTACTTCTCCTACAATACTACAGAAAAAGAAAAAAAAGAAAAAAGGCTAGTGGTAGGCTTGTTAGAAAACAAATAACTAAATAACTCTTGGATTTGGACCAGATTTGGACTCCTACCAAAAATAAAATAAAATAAAATAAACCACCGAAATATATAGGTGTTTCCAAAATTCATAATGTTTTTCCAGAAGATAGGAAGGAAACTCCCAGAGTAAATTACCCAGGTCCAGGTACTAAAAATGCACCACCCAAGATATGAACAAAGAACCTCCCATAAGGAGAGGAGAGGTGGAATCTCCATGGTCATTGCCTAGGTCACAAAGTCATCACTTGATCTCTAAGATCTGCAGTTATGTTGATAAATATTCACATGCTTTTTTTACGACATTTTTCCATGTATACAGTGACTTCATTAACCAGAGATGGATTTAACAAGTTTCTAGTAACTAGCCCAAGTTTGGAAGGCTAGAGGAGGGCCTAAGAAACCCTTGATTATGAATTTTTTGAGGATGCTGAAGAATGCTGATTGCAACATCAAGATGAGGCTTGCAAGGTTGGCTGGTCAACCTACTTAATATTTTATAGAAGCCATCCAATAAATAGCCAATAGTATGTGGGATCAAGAAAGACATCCCCAACCAATGTTATTTAGCTAAATATTTTGTTTCAATGGAGCACCTGCTGTTCTTGCTCCAGAAGGCCAATGTCGGCGATCATTTCATGGTTATACTTCCGCTGCAAGAGAGAGAAATGAAGTGCTACAGGCAATTCATTGTAAAATGTCTCGAACAAGGAAGGAAGCACATTTTCTTAGGAGCATCTCAAGATTCTGCATGCAAATGGAAAGCATAGGGGTGAAGCAAAGTTGGGCAGTAAGAGATGGAAAAAAACAAAAAGGAAAAGAAAAGGAGAGAACCAATTTTAAAACCTTTATTTAATATACCCTATCATGTCCTCATAAATGGCAATGGGAAGTCAGATGGTTGGAGCTTTTCTATGAGCACTAAAGCTATTGTAACTAGTGGAGTGGTTTTTTCCAATATGGGAAGTTATTGAAAATTAAACTGCATGACAGAAAAAAATAAATATGTGCAACCTTGACATAATTAAAACATGGAAGGAAATCATCTCAGGTAGTAGTTTTTTTTGCAGTGAACTCAGTGAGGCCAAGGGAAGAATGATTGAACTTTAGACATGGGTTCTGTTATTGATATGACAGAGGAAAGAAGACAATAAGGGGCTATGAGGGAAATAATGCAAGCAAAGAAGTATAAGGCAATGGAGTTGACCATAGGATTTCAAGGAATCCATCATAAGCAGTTAACTTTATTCATCAAAATTATGAAGTCGTACACACAGCTGCCCTTAAAGCATTGAAATTGAAATGTGGGTCCTGTTATTGATATGACAGCAAATAAGACAACAAGGAGCCATGAGAAAAATAATGCAAGCAAAAAGGTATAAGGCTAACTTGTTGACAACAGGATTTCACGGAATCCATAATAATAATTTAACTTTATTCATCAAAATTATTGAGTCATAGGTATGGCAGCCCTTATACTCAAAGCATTACAACAATGCCCTTTGTGCCCCATATAAAGATGCTTCCATCTCTAACATGCAGTTCCCTCTTGGTTCAGTTCTTGCCCTCTTTAAGGGAGTGAAACAAGATGCTGCACAAGATATTATTCCAATGCTAGTAATATTCCATTAACACTTTGGAGATGCTGCACAAGCCATTATTGGGCTGATGCTTGGAAGCTCATTATAGCGATGGCAGAATTAGATGCTGGCTGGTGGGACCTAAGCTGGTTTCTTCCTTCTAGGAGGCCAAAGGACAGTAATGAACAACTAGGCTGATGGAATGGGCTCTTGAAAGAAAGATTTTAAATCCCAAGGGATGGAGTTATCTCGGTCTTTTTAATAGAATGGAATATACCATCATCCTTGACACTTAGGATAGGGGTTGTCCTAAAAACGCACCGATTAGGACATTAGGATGATGGCAGGATGGTCCTATTGGGACCTAAAACCTTGCTTGAAAGTCCCAATAGTCAGAACCTTTGCTTGTAGGTGAGTATGGGATGTGAGAAAGATGCAAGCCATTAGTACTTCTTCTCGCATGCATGACACATGTTCAACACTAATAATATTTTGCAAACACTTCCCCATCAGAAGCATTCCACCTAGAACTCTGGTATCAAACTAACACTGAACCAACCAAAAATCTTTTTTGAGGCCCATAGAAAAACTTTTAAATCAAATTTTGACTATTACAAGCGTGAAAACTAGCCAAAACTCCGAACATAAAACTTGCAAAGCTTCTAAAGTAGTTCCCACATCCTTTAAACAGACGTGTACTTTAAGTTATGCCTCCAAAAAGCAAGTTGACTAAGTCACCTCAAATCTGACAGTACGTTCTAAAGATCCAAAAACATACAGGAATATTGAATTGCATCAAAATGGCCTCTATTAAAATCTACATATAGTCAATGAGAATAATTTAAATTAGAACGATATCTCAGTAAATAGACTATATTATTCAAGATCCTGCATTACGATCTTCAAGCATGGAGAACACTCCAAGCCTTATAATTGTCCCACAATGCTCTTGTGCTTACACTGGCTATTTCTCTTTACAGATCAAAACCTTATTGACATAAATGTGCAACAAAGTTCTTCTCCCTAAAGGAAAAAAAAAATAAAAAAACTTGCAATGGAGTTGGGTCAGAACAATTGTGAATCATAGTTCTTTGTTTTGATGGACAAAATGTCCCACTTAAATCCATGACTTAAGTCTGAACACTAAAAGAGAAAAGGATGTACAGATATGCCAAAAAAACAAAGACAAGTAATTCCAAGATAAAAAAATCAGGGGTTATTCACAGAACATTCTGGCAAACAGAGAGATATTCCTTGTTTCCTCTGCAAGAGATCTAAAGAGAGATGCTTCGGATTTAAAAAGTAAGTTCTACTAAATAAAAGAATCCAAGAGCCATACCTTTTTGATGAAGGGTACGTACAGGAGCCAAAACCTGCATCACATGAAATCAAAAGGAAAAAAACAAAACAAAATCAATCCAAAGCCATTAAAAATCCACCATATCCCAAGATTACACATCCAAGCTAACAATTAATCAAATCAACAACAATCAATTAAAAAAAAAAGAAAAAGAAAACACCAACAATGCAAAGGCCCTCAACACTTTTTTTTTTTTTTTTTTTTGGATGTCCCACAGCACTAAAATCCAGGAAAAAAAAAAAAAAAGAGGGGGACCCACAACACAAGGCATTCCTAGAAGTACTCCTGCTCTGTTCCTCTAACAAAGATTATATAATTTTTAAAGCTTTTCTAATACAAGAGGCCGAAGAGGGGACGCGCTCTCCACCGCAGTACCCCTCTCCCCAGGTCCGCTTCTTTCCAGCTGGACACGAATATCGAGACCCACCCTGGCCTTGAGATCCGCGCCCATCACGCCAACCAACGGTCGGAAACGAGCCTCATTCGGTTCTAAACTAAATAAAAGGAGGAGAGGGGCTCACTGGGGTCGGTGACGGTGACGGTGGCGGTGCCGGCGAAGTCGCAGGAGCCGGGGGCGGCGTTGGAGCGCTGGTAGTAGGAGTTGAAGGCGTAGGAGGCGTGGGCGGGCAGGGTGTTGGGCAGGTAGCACAGCCCGCTCTCCTGGATGGGCAAGCAGTCCGCCCCCGCCCCGCACGCGTAGTCCAGCGACGACTGCAGCGCCGTCGCACTCGCCCCGCTCCGCGCGATGCACCACGTCGCCCCCTCCACCGCCACTTCTCTTCTTCCGACCACCATCACAACTCCCAAAACCACCAGTATCCCCACCGCCGCTGCTCCCATCCCACAACCCCCACCCCAAAGAGGAAAAAAAAAAAAAACCTGCTACCAAGCTTTCAAATAAAAGTAAAGGAGTTAGATATTATATATATAGACAAAGAACAAAGACTCTCTGAGAGAGAGAGAGAGAGAGAGAGAGAGAGAGAACAGGGCTCTCCTCCTTTTTCTTCTATTGCTTTTTCCTTCGCCACCTTTAGCAGCGTCCGTTTTGAAGCAGCGGAAGCGGACGATATTGTTCATTTACTAAAATAGCCCTGTCTTTGATTGATATTACGGGTTGGAGTTGGCTGAGTCGTGCGGGTGTTTTCGGAATTGTTGATTGTATGAGGGTATTTTCCGGAGAGTGCTTTTAGATTCGGGTTTTGGCGTGGTGCTCTTGTGGCCGGTTGCTTTGGCCTATGCTGGGTTTCTTTCGGAAGAGTGCAGAAGAGTTTTGTGGATGCATGGAGAAGTGGGGCCAAGAGATGGGTGATGCTGACGGTCTTGCGTTTCTTTGGGATGGCCATCCGACAGCCTGCTCACCCCCGTGACTCGAGTCCATAATTATCAATATATATATATATATATATTAATAATAATAATAAAATAATTTTTATTTATAATTTTCTAAGATTTTATCCTTTATATTGTTATCTTTTCTTAATCTATTGGTATTCGATGAGAGAGACAAGCATATAAAACCATTGAAAGTGAATATAAATTGACCTTAGTTTACATGTCGAGTGTTTTCCCACATGGTCTGATGCTTAACATAAAACTTGAGTGTAAACCTCGGTAGATGATTTGATGCATTTATTTTTATATTTATTTAACAGTAATTAACATTGCATGCACATGCACAAAAATATCCTACAAGTGGCATAAGTAGATATTATTGGGAGCATATAGGCCGGATAATGTTAGCTCTAGCTATTTTCCTATTTATCAATCAGGTGACATTCGTTGAAGCTACTGAAGCTTGATATGAACTGAGAGAGCTTTTCAAAAGTTTCAAGAATCGAATATCTCAGGTATTCTTTTAGAAAGTAATTCTATTACAGTGATCTCCTGACTCTATGGTTAATGTTCTTGCCAGCATTCTTTACTATGGATCTTGAAGTGTTTGATATCCTTAATTCTGCAGTAAATAGCTTCTCATGTCTATCGAGAAGCTAATCAGATTGCTAACTTCTTAACAAGCTAAGCAATTACCCACATGCAGTACTTACTAGAGCTTGGTATGGACTGAGAGAAGCTTTTCAAAAGTTTTAACAATCGAATATCTCAGGTATTTTTCTAGAAAGTGATTTTACTACAATGATCTCTTGACTCCAAGGTTGATGTTCTTGCCACCATTCTTTACTATGTATCTTGAAGAGTTTGATATACTTAATTCCATAGTAAATAGCTTCTCATGTCAATGAGAAGTTAATCAAATTGCTAACTTCTTAACAAACTAGATTATTACCCACAAGCAGAAGCTGAAATAAGGACTTTCCTCCTCAACTAAATAGTTTGGCCAAGTCCTCTTTCATACGTGGTAGCCCTTAATTTCTTACCAGAAAGCTAAAGTAGACATTGTTCAACACAATTGATCTTGATGATATAAAGTTATAAATCATTTTCATTGCAATGTATTTACAAATTTGTACAATACATTCACGAGTAAGTAAACATAGATTACATCATACAATAAATTGTATACAACTCTAAGATAACATCTCCAACACATGCATTAGAAAAGATCTTTGCTTATAAACGATCACTATGTCCATCTTAGGATTATGACAATGGCTATGCATACCTGGTGCATTCTCAAGATGAGCGCCAAATCATTCTCTACCCCATGCACCGTAGGTGAGTGGTTTAAAAAGGATTTAATGCCCATTCTAAATATTAATCATTTACTATGGCAATTTATATATTAGCCAAAGAATCTATACTAAAATATGGCTTTTGTTATCATGCTTCTTACTGTACATGGATAGTGCCATAAATTATAAAAAATTCAAGAAATTAAGGGGAATGAATAAAGGCATAAGGGATTAAATAGTAACTTTGGAGCTTGATTTTTCTAAAAAAATAAAAAAGCGAAACAGTTGAACCCTAAAACATAATCTATTGCTCTCACTAGACTTTTTAGAAAGAAAAACCTCGCATTTTTTCCTTCTACCCTTCTTTACTTTAGCATTGGTAGATCAGGAGTTAAAACATTGACTTGAGCTATGTTACAAAGTGGCAATAGGCAAGTAGAGAAGCGATGTTGAAGGGAGAACAAGGATGCCTAAATCAAATCTAGACTAATTTAGGGAGAAGTTTTGTTGTTGTATAATCACAACTAATCAAAGGGGTGGGCCAATCTCAAGCTAGCTATAAGTAAATTACTCCATCATTCCATCCAATGTAGATACAAGTTGACAACAAAAATAAGTATTAATCCCAAACTAGTTAGGATTAACTATATGAATTTTTTTTTTCTTTCCATTCTACTTGGTTTAAAATAAAATACAAAGATATTAAATCTTTTTTTATTTTTTTATATATTGTTTAATCTACATTTATCTCATTTTTTTTCTATATGTATTAAATCACTTTATACATCCCTCGGTCTGCATTGCAAATATTTAAACAATTTAAGCCATCTCTTATTTTATCTTCAATTAGTACTTTTTTTATGAAAGACTTTATTTTTTATTCTATCCGATATGGATATAAGCTACAAATAGTTAAATACTGACTAAGATACATAGATATACTATTATAGTCAACTAAAATAAAAGGATACAAAATTGATCATGATCACATAATCATATGGTTAATAATAGTTCAAATGTTTCTTTTATCATCAATAGCTCATATATTTCTTTCTTTAGGCTGTTTTCTATCGCTATTACAGCTCAAATCAATTCACTCCTTTAACCATCAAAACTTACCACATATCCATCTAATTATAATTTTAGACCATCAAAATGTCTATATACGCATCAACCTTCTGAAAGGAAGATAAAAAACAAAAAAAAAAAAAAGAGAGAGAGAAGGTGGAAGAGGCAAACTCTACTTTCAAGCTAGTATCCTATCACCTCTTGCATGTTCCCTCTCCTCTCCACCTATCACCATCAAAAACCCTTCCTTTTTTAAGATGGGAAAAGAGTACACCTTGAGCATTAGAAGCTAAAACCTGAGACAAAACATCTAAAGAACGACCATTCCAACATATATTATAAGGAAAAGACATCATAGAAGTATCAAAAACCCTCCTTCAGATCTCATTAATTTCCTTTCCCAATCCTCTTTGTCTCTCAAATTCCTGAATCATTCTAATCTCCAACGCTTTGTCTTTACTCTTTTGGCTTTAAATACATTCATTATAACCAGATCCAAATAAGAAGCAAACGATTGCACCTCATCTATTTCTATAAGAAAATATAGTATTATTAAAAAGAGTGCATTCAAATTAATTATTAAAAATTAAAAAGTAAGAAGAAAGGTTTATCTTAATATTTTATTAAGGAATCTTTTTTATATATTGAAAAAAAAGGCAAGGCCCATCAAAATCTCATTGACTTAGAAAACTTCACCAATCTTTAATGTTACATATCATTAAGCCTTTTATTGGAGCCATAATACAATAAAGTGAAACAAGAAAATAAAGTCATGAAAAAGTATAAAAAAAAAAAAGAGAATGAAAAGGAAGGACTATAAATATTACTAGAATGTTATAAATGGAAGATCATTTAGAATCTTATCTTTTGTATTGTAGGCCTATAGCTATATGAAAAAAATCAAAAATTAATACGTAGTATATGCTTTTATACTTTAATAATAAAAAATAGAAAATGATGAGTTAAGAGAAGAGTGAACTTAGGGCTTGGGAAATATGGTTTACAATTGGAAATAGAAGAGGGGATGTGGTGCTAACCAATAAATCCCAACTTAATCTCTTTTCAAATATTAAAAACCATAATAATTGGTACCATTGAAAAGAAAGAGATAATTAAAGGAGGAATAAAGGGTGATTAAGTGTATTAGAGAAATGAGATGGTTGGATTTCCCTTTCTAGCATAAAAACACATAATTAGAGGATGAGGAGGTGACCAAGGGAGAAAAGAATAGTGCATTTCTTTTCTCTATTTTTTACCTATTCATCTCCCTTGATGTATAGCATTAGAGTGCTATTAATGAAAAAATTTAAGGTCTTCTTTTTTCTGACTAGAAGGAAATGATACTACTATAATCAAGGTGGTTAAAATTGATAGACATATTATTTATAATATAAAGGTCATAAGTAATTGAAAATTTTTTATTTTTAGTAAATCTAGTTACTAATTTATAAAAATAGATCTTTAAAGAAAAACTAATTAATTATTTATGAGAAGTGCATTTAGTTTCTATGTGAATTATATCTTATACCTATCCTTCCTCACATGGCAAGGATGCATAATGTCGTTAGAGGTGGAGGCTTTGGTAGCAATTTGGCTCGAGGAGGTTCTCTCAATGCCAGAAAAGATGCCTTCAGTGGTGCTAGGTTCAACATAGAGTACTGAAACTACATTAGGTGGAAAGACTTGTATAGGTTCAGTATCTAGATAGTGGGCTAAATAGCCTACATTGAGTTAATCAAGCCAAACAATATATATGCCTTAGGTGGTGCTACATGATCAAAGCTAGTGTCTTAGCGCCTATCAAGATGTTATCATCTTTGCCATCCAACCCACACATACACTAGTAGAGCTAGAAATGTTCTCTTGAGGAGGACTGAATTCTATTCTAATTTTCTCCTGAGAGAGAAAATAATTGATCATATGTTTTTTTACTTAAGTCAAACTTTTTTTAATATGTTACTAAGATATTGTATAAGTAAAAGACAATCAATCATAAAATATCATATTAAATCAAATGATAAATTTATATAATATATAAATTTTGATTAAACATGAAATTACTCTTTCCTTATAATATTTAAACTTTTTTTAGGTGGCTAGCTTTAATAAATACAAAAGCTTTTTAGTATATTCATTACTACAACATATTGTTCCATCCTTGCATACTTGGCCATTGCCTGCCCACTACTAAGTAGGTACACCCCTGCACACCTAGCTATCCCTTGCCCACTATATAGGTACATTGGATCTTTTTTCCTATCTATAATTTTTTATTTGTTTTAATTTATTATCATATAAGAGAGAGAGGAGAGAGATGGAGGGATTTCACTTTGAAGAATTTGGGCTTAGATGCAGAAGAGGCATAATTCTCTCCAAGAAGGAAAGGAGAGGGTGAAGAAACTATTGGCAAAAAATTCTAAAATTAGCTCGAAAGGTTGAAGTTGAAAAATAAGAGGATGCTTGGGTTTTTTATGACTAGGTCAATTTGGTTGGATTTAATGAACTGGATAAAGAAATGTAGAGAGAGAAGAGAAATGGTTTTTATCATTATTTTATAAAATAATAATTAAATAATATTAATTATAATTAAGATATAATAGTTCTAGCTAATATTATGGTTTATGTACATATATTATTTAAATGAGTAGCCTTGTACGGGGGTATTTTAGATAGTTTGTTAAGCACAACCAAAGACTCCTATTATTTGACTTTAAAAGCTCTATATATCTATATAGAGAGAGATAAGGATGGTAATTTTTCTTATTTTCTCCGAATCTTATGGGGACTGTCCCAAATAGGGATGAGGATGAAAGAATTTTTTTTCCCATGGGATAGGAATAGGAATGAAAAAAATTCTATCCTCATAAATGGGGATAGGGTGGGGATAGAAAGGATATTCTCTACCCCATAGGATTCCCGATCTCCTCCTCGTTGGATTCTCATATATTTTATATTACTTAAATACTATTATATTATTTTAATATCCTAAATATAGCTTCATATATAATCCTAAAATATTTTAAGACTATATACATCCACCTCCTTTATATTTATTAAGATTTATGGTTGGACATATTTCTTTCTTATACAGTAGTACATGATCGTAAACTTATATTATTATGCACTTTGAGATTATGGTTTAATATATTTCTTATGAATTAGCTCATAAAATTTATAATTATGATAAATTTATTTGAATTTATTTCATTTGTTATATGAAACTCAATATTTTATTTCTATTTTTAAATGTAGAAAGTAAGAATTAAAATAAAAAATAAAAATTTTAATATCGAAAATGAGGTTGGTGAGGATGATGATTTTTCATGAAAATGAAAATAGGGCCCTTATTAAAAAAAAGGTTAGTAGAGATGAGGATCTCGATGGGGATAAAGATGGGAAAGTCACTGTTCCCATTAGTGGAAATGGGGATGGGGATAGCGACGAGGGCATAAAATAGTAGTTGTAATGTGGATGAGGAATGGCTCTCCTCCCTTGCTCGGTCGGCCTCATTGCTATTTCTATAAAGAGAAAGAGAATTAGAGAGAGTTTCTATGATTATTAAATATGTTGTCCCTATTGACCACCAAAATTTTTATATGTAATATATCCAATAACTTAGAAGGCACACATTGGCCACGTCCCTCCAATCTACGGATCTAGTTTTGGGATCATCCTCTCTTTGATAATCTAGATGCTCAAGGTGTGTTATTCCTAAGGTATTAGGTTTTCTTGAATTATTACCCAAAAAAAGAAGAGTAAAAAAGTAAAAGAATAGAGATAATAATCCATATCCCATTATCTTTATATATTTATATGGTTATTTATAAATATTTTTATTTTCAATTAACAAAATAAAAAAGTAAAAGAATAATGATAATAGCTCATATTTTATTATATTTATATAAAAATATGGTTATTTATAAATATTCTTACTCTTTAATGAGGAAGTAAAAGAGTAAAAGAACATAAATGATGGCACATAAGTTATTATCTTTATATAATTATTTATAGATATGCTTATTTAAAGAGTAAATATATTTATTATTTTAAGAAAAAAAGAATAAAGATAATGACTCATGTCTTAATAATTTTATATAAATATACTTACATTTGTTATTCATAAATATACCTCCTTTTTAGTAAATAGGTAAAAGAGTAAAAGAGATCCAATCCACTTCTAATGTGAATTTGAACAAGAAGATTTTGCATTGCATCCCAAACCTATTCGGCCTAAAACTAAACTGATAAATTCGTAAGGTCTACAATGCTCTCTATTAATTTAACATGTCAATACAATCAATCAATGGATTGGGTTCAGAGCCAGATTAAAATTTGAGCACGAAACAAGGATGAACAAAGGATAAAGCATATTTCGATTCAACGCCAATAAACCGAGCAAGCGTTGAGCAAACTGGTATACTCATTCAAAATCCGTCTTCAAAAGTAAAAAGTTGTCGTCATCTATACCGAAATCCACAAAGGCTCTTGCTCCTTTTTAACTCTGATTAATTTTAAAGATGTCCAAGAATTACATGAAACTAAAGCTCTGTTCTCATAAGCATTACACAGTACTGGTGCAATCCAAACAACTGGAAGACCGAGTCAAACGAACTCCGGTCGTAGACCAGAGGGAACAAAGATCCCGCATCCCTTCGTCTTCATCCCCAGTGCGTCACGAACAGCATCGAAGTACTCGCGACCAACACCTCCATCCAAAGATAAAACCCCGGTTTATCCTCAAAATCATGGAGCTCACCGGCGCTCGGTCGACGCACGCGTAGATCTCGCCGGCTGTTGGGGGGGCGGAGAGGGCACGGGATTCCTGAACAGACGCCTTAGGAGGCCACGCGCCTTGGAAAGAGAGTTGAAGGCATTGGAGGTGATGAGCATGAGGTCGTGGAGGGCAGCCGTGAAGGACTGGTAGGTGGCCCAGCGGTCGGAGGCGGCGAGGCTGACGCCGATACGCAGGTGGTAGCCTCGAGAACCGTTAGGCGGATCGGCGCGTTTGGCCTCCTGGAGAACCCGCGGAACGGTGCATCGGACCTTGCCGGCGGCGGCGGCGGAATCCGGATCGAAATTTCCTCCCATCGGTGGACCGATGTCAGATCGAAACAGTCTTGATGTATATATGGATGGGATGGAAGCGAGCTTGGAACTTAAAAAGAAGAAATGGATTACTGTTGTTGGGAACAGGAGACGAGAAGACGCTTCGACTGCAACAGCCGTCGACGACGCTCTTCGTTCCATGAAACATAATATTTGCGATCGAATCCAGAGAAAAAAAAAAGTGGCGTTGAATGAGCAACCGGTGCCACCAGATCGTAGATTATCGTGCATGTTGATTTTTGCAAAGGCTTAATTGCAGCAAGAGATTCAGTACGGTGTTGAAGTTGTTAACCTTCGACACCATTTTAATGTGCACCAATTGAAGTTCTTTTAAGTACAACTTTGCAGTTTCCGCTATATTTAGCCAGGGCATAAGTTGGCTATGGCTGAGAGTGGGCTCAGATTGGACCAGCTTTGGGTCAGACTCAGAATAGAAGTTTTCTAAACTTTGAATCGCATTTGGGCTCAAAATTGAGGCCGATATTAATTTTGTGTTGGACAAAACCTTGGCCCGGGCTCAGCCCAAACCCAAGCACAATTCAAGCATGATTTTGAAAATCAAATCAGACCTCGTTACGAGACTCTTGGTTTAATTGGTTGAATATTCATTTAGTTTTATTTTATATAAAAAATTGAATCCATACATTTATTATCTAAACAAACACCATTTTATATATGCATTAATCCAGCCTAAGCAAATAGTTTTATAAAGCGAATTATCAAATTGGATCAAAATCGGACTAAAGTCGGGCCAGCCCAGTATTTTACCCCAAATGATCTAATTTGGGTCAATCTAATGGGTTTCAGGCCGGGCTCGAGCTTGGGCTTGGGTCATGCTCAGGTCCGAGTTAACCAAAAATTTTTGGTTCTTGGTCCGGTCCAAAACCTAAAAGAAATTCGGGCTTAGCTTGGGCAAGGGTCTGGCCCAACCCAGTCCAACCCACTCTCCGCACTAAAATTGATTTGAATCTAATTGGTTTTAAGCCAATTGTCATTTATTTTTTATTTATTTATTTTTTGGGGTGTGTGTTTTTGGACGTTTGTTTAATTTTGGTTTAAGTTCAAGAGCTAACGCAAAATTTTCAAATCAACACAAATTTTTCAGGCTGAATTTTATTGTTGCAAACTGCTGTTCCCACCGTAGGTACGTTGGGTGCTTGCATGGGTTTGAGGTTAGCGTTTGGATGGATCCAAATTAAGCAGAGACAACCGATATTTACTTGACCAACTTGCACCACTTTGCACGTTTAGTAGTTTAGCTGGAATAACGTGCCCAAGTCTGGGATCAACGTTGCAGAGGATGGTTGATAGAAGCTATCCAAGATGTTAGGTTGCGTTGGGCAGCGGTCTCACTTTTATTTTTTTAAAAAAATAAAAATAAAAAAATATATTTTCATTTTTTCTAAATTTCTAATAATATAAATATATTTGATCATTATGATTGTTTCTTATTTTTCAAACCAAGAAAAATATATTAATTGGTAAAAAATTAAAAAAAAAAATCCTGCCTAGCAAAGAATGGTATAAATATAACAATCAAGCTCCTCCTCGTGAATAACCCGAAAGAATGGCATAAATTAAAAGTAATCGGATTTGATGATAACAAGATATTAATTGAAGAACTAATGGAATAATAAAGCTTATGATAATAGATAGGTCCAATGGTCAATCCAAGCCGAAACATGATCAAACCTTCATCCAGTATGTACTTAATTAGTAAGGAACTGAACTCATTTGAAAGGAGTTCAAGTCAGAAAAGAATAACGAAGAATTAAATATCAATCGACTCAAAAATATTCAAAGGAATGGCTTTAGTTTGTAACATTTTATTTTTCTAAGGATATTCATTATAAAACTTGGTAGGAGAATATTTGTACAAGATTTAAGAATCATTAAAATCATTTAGATTAGGTTTTGGATAAAAATAAATAAAAAATAATTAAAAAAATCTAAAACTAGGAGTGAGCAATTGACGAGATCAAACTGCGGTCGATCAAAGAATGTCATACTAAAATAGTACCGAAACAATCGCTCTCTATCAACCTACAGTCAACTAGCTTAGGTTAGGCCGATTGACCTGCATTGGATCAGTAGTCAATTAACCTAGCATAAAGTGGTCAATTGGAAGGCTTTTAATAGCCCCGATGGTTAGTTTTCAAACTATTGTTGGAGCTGTCTTGAGATTCCAATAGTTAGTTTTAGAGTGGTCAATTAGAAGGCTTTTAATAGCCCGAATGATTAGTTTTCAAATGATTGTTGGAGCTTCTTTGAGGTTCCAATGGCTAGTTTTTTTTATGCTCTATAAATTGAGATCTTTGGTATTTATTTTAATAGCCTTAATGGTTAGATTTCTAATTGATTATTACTCTTTCTTTATTTGAAAAGGAGGGGAGAGAAAAAGAGGATAAATTAAATTCATTTTGTTTGGATAAAAGGGAAGAAGAAAGGAAGAGAGAAATTATATTTATAAAATCATAAACATATTTTTACTATAGAAAATATTTAAATCGATTTGTAAGAATAAAATTAGAAAGATAAGGTAAAAATTATAAACTTATTTTTCTTCTCTCTTTTATCTTCTAAATTGAAGATTAAAAAAAATTTAATATATAACGATTGATTGAAGAAGAATGAGTAACCTTTATTTTTCTTTCACTTTTTTTTTTTTTTAACAAAAATCTATAAAATTATGCTCCTTCCTTTCTTCCATCAGATTAACCTCCATCCAAACGTATTACTTAACAAAATTTAACACGCGCGGCAGTAGAGCAGCTAGCGGGATTACACTCGGCAAGCCAACCAGCACCTTTAGCCTATCCACTGGAACTGAAACACGGATTCGAAGACGGACCGGTTATAGACAACCGGCGGTCCTCTCGGCTGAGTCGAGACGTCGGAGGTCACCACATCCATCGCAAAGGCGAACGGCATCGCAGTAAGCACCTTCGTCCTCCCTCGCAAGAGCTGCGATCAAACTAACCAGCAAAGGGCCCGCCGGCGCACGGTCGACGCACACGTAGACCTCTTTATCTGGAAATCAGTGGAGTCTAGTGAGGACGCGCTTAACGCTCTGCAACGCGAGGCGGAGGCATGGAAGTCGATCTTCATGAGCCTCCGGAGGAGGGACCTGAAGACGCCGTAGGCGACCCAACTGTGGGCGGCGGCGAGATGCAGGGCGGAGGCCGGGGGGTAACCTCTTCCGCCTGGAGGCGGCGGGCCGGAGTTCGCCATGCGGAGAAGTCGGAGAACGGGGTAAGGTGGTGATGCTTCGCCGGCATCGGAGGCGGACTCGCCGGATTTCGAGGCGGATTTTTGACTCATCGATAGGGAAAGGGAAAGGGGAACGGAGTTTGCCTCTTTCACTTGACTCTATTTTATGTAACATTTTTCTAAAGAATACAGAAGAAATTACAGCAAGGCATTGGCTTCAATATTGATCCTAAATTTTTTTAATGTCTCAAAACTTTTATTTTAATATTCAAAAAGATCCTCACATTCATCTCATTAGCCTATGATGGCCTTCATAACAACAAATTTTTTGTATGTAGTACCAAAAGTACTCTTCAAATTTGATCTCAAAATTCAAATGAAGTTAAAATAATCATGATTTTATAAAGATAAATTTAATTTTTTTATTAAGTAATTTAATTGTGTTAAGAAATAAATGGATGTCATGGATTTTATATACCTAAACAAAAGTTCTTAAATTTTTGAAAAAAATTGTCCAAACTTAAGAGGGATGCCGTTGTAATTTCTCTAAAAATATATAGGAAGATGGCTCCACCTAGAAGTTTTTTGGATTAAAAATATGATTTCTTGTGTGATTACAATTTGTTATGTAAAATTACAAAATACATTCTATATTTTCAATTAAAGCTTCATTATTTCTATATTTTTGTATATATATTTTTTCTCTTGAAGTATTTAAATAACTCTCTATACACTAATACATGTGCACTAGTGCTATACCCAAAGGCCAAGAAAATCGGCAAGCATTTTAGCATTAAACTTTAGAAAGCAGAGTGACTAAGAAAGCAAAGAAAGGATTTAAAAAATGGGGAGTGACATGGATGATCAAGTTTGAGCCAGAATAGAAGAGAGAAAAGGGCACAATAGAGTTGGGTGTTTGATCTAACGAAAGAGAAGGGATGCATGGCCATGGACAAGTCATTTGGGCTGCAAGTAGGTTAGGTTGGCTTGTTTTTATTTAATTCCAATTCGAAATTAATTTGATTGGATTTGGATCTTCAAACTTCTAATCCAAACTAAAATGAGCTCAAATTATATCAAAATTTATATACTATATATATTTCAAAATGTACTAAAAGATTATTTTTCTTAGACATTTTGCATAAATATCCCCATAAGGATGGCTTAAATTTTTGCAAATCTTTCTATTTACATTTTATATTTTACCCTTTAAAATTTTTATTTATATTGACACCCCCCAAATCTTTCTATTTTTGCATTGATACACCTCCTATTATATTTTTAATTATTAATGTTAAGAATAATTATATATAAGGGCACTCTTACCCTTTGCATTTAATGTAAAAAGGTAATCAAATCATTTTATAGTTAAAATAATTATTTATTAATACGGTTAGTCCAAAATCCAATGGGAACTGCATACTTGTAAAAACATGAAGCTTTAAGGGGTATATACAGAAATGGTGTTTTTTGAAAGGATAAATATATGGTAACCTTTATTTATAGTGGCATATATGCCCAAAAAAAAAAAGATGTTTTTTCTTTTCATGATATAAATTGTCTATAATTTATGTTATTGTTATAATTATGCATTGTTATTAATTAAATCTTATGTAATATATGTAAAGTAATATTTATATGTTGTTTACTATTATTATATTGCATAATATGTTTATGATATAAGTAGATAATAAATAATAAATTTATTTTTGTTATGGTACCTATTGGATTATTTTGACCCTAAAAAGAAAATTTGATGGACTAAAAAAATTAATAACAAATCTAGTCTCCATTCAACTTGAAGGGAATTGCATAAGGTTTGAATGCAAACTTTTGACCAGATTCAAATATGGGTTGGATTTGGGTTGTGCTTACCTTTAATCCAACTTTAGAGATCATTAAACTAGTTTGTTGAGGCCAAAAATAAAGATTTGAGGGTGATAAATTTGGGATGAAAGAGGAAGCAGTCAAATTGAGCAAGGCCAAAAAAAAAAAAAGAAAGGTGAAGGTTAAGGTAGCTATCTTTTTGATCAATGCTTGGGTTAGGCTCTAGAAAAAATTTCAGACTAAGCTTGAGCTATGGCTTAGCTTAACTTAGACTCAGCTCAAAGCCCAAGCCTGAGGCATTAGTTTTTAATTAGGTCTAAATTTAGCTTGAGCCCAATTCTAAAATCTTAAAATATAATGGATCTTTTAAATTTTATACTAGATTTTCTTTCACTCTTCATGTCATAGCAAAATTTCTAAAGTAATTATGAGTAATTATTTTAAATGTTGTTTGTTTTTATGCAAACACTTGAAAACTAAAAATTAATATAATTGGTTCAATTTTTGGCCCAAATGGGTTATTATGTATTGGCTAGATTGAGTTTTAAGCCTAAAGCCTGAGCTCAAGTTAGGTTTAAACCTATATCATGAAGGAAAGGAAAAAAAAAAAAAAAAAAAAGGCTCGAGCTTGGCATGAAGCCCCAAAAAATATCTTTGGGAAGCTTAGTTTGGGATGTGACTCAACTAACCTGCCCTGCTTCTAACCTTATTGGTAGTTTTATTTTTATTTTTTTCTAATCCAACTAATCTTTAATGATTCCCTCTAGGAGTTTATGACCATGATTATCTTTTATAGGCTTATCAGGAACAGATATTCTAAAAAATCTGTGTTCCTTTGTTCTTAGCACCAGATATGTCCACATTAGTTTGCTTTGATAAGTAATCATTTGCTATTGATTGTAAAATGAAGTCTAAATCCTTACTTCTTTCAATATCTAACAAGAAACGAAAAGAAACTTCGAACTTTTTCCATCATCCATGTCATTTTTCTTTTGAGCAATGCTATGTAAGAGACTGTGAAATCAGATTTGGTACGAAAAGAGTTCCGTCCAATTTAGCTTAGAATTTTAGTTGCTTCTTTGATCTTTTATTGCTGGATTATTTGAAATAAATTGCCGATATCATACTCTAATAGTTGATAAGGAAAATTGGATTCAAGATTTTCTAATACTCATTATTGCTACAAGCCTTACATTCCAAGATCCCTGATTGGAAGACTGTTTTATATTTCTTATTTATTGAAATCATGGCACTCTATCCCTTGTATCTTTAGACTTCTCTTAAATGACCTTAAAGAATAGTTTACAAACATATCGAATTTGACATCTCACAATAATATGGTTAGGAAGAATATGTAGCAAAAGATGGGGATAATGGCATATGTGATTGTAATATGAGTGAGCTTATAAAGCTAATTTCCATTATATGGAGCCCATTTTGTACATTTAAATTCAACTAGGTTGTATCTCAAAGACTTTGCTAAAAAAATTGTTCTTTTAACCCATTATTCAATTTCAACAATCAAATAAAAAATTATATTATAAATTATTCTTCTATTACATCCTTTTAAATATACATACATACATATAAATATACATACATACATACATACATACATATATATATAATATATATATAAGGTAGACATAGCTACATTCGAATGTAGCTAAGTTCAGATCTACTCACCTTCTCTACTCTTTAATACACACAGTTTACGGATCATAAAAATGAAAAAAACGGGATAGCTCTGTAATCCATATAGATTTAAGGATAAGAAAAGTGACCGGATTCTAAACTTGGCTATATTCGAAAGTAGCTAGTCTACTTTCTCATAGATTAAAATTTTAATTTTAATTTTTTTTTTCTCATAGGATAAACTTTTACATTATTCTATTGTTTCAACATCCCATTAAAACAACTTCAATATATGCCTCAACTTCAAAGAACAAGAAACCTAAAAGTCAAATCAACATGAATTAAATGACTCAACTTAAATCAAAGTTTGCTTCAATTGCTATGGGCATTTAAGTAGAACTATTATTTTAAAAAATTTATATTTTGTATGAGTGTTAAGTATGGTTCTTAGATAATATATTGGATAAAAATAATTTAGATAATATCCATGTCTATTTTTGTACATTTAAATATCTTATTTTGCTATTTAATAATTAATTCAAAATTTTTACTATTTTCTTGCAAGTGTCATATTTTTTATTTATTAAATAAGTTAAACAAGTTAGTTCTCATAATTTATTTAAGAGACATACATGTTTTCAAGAAATTTATTATTTTTATATTAAATATATCAAGTTTAGTTCACCAGACTTTTAGAAACCCTTATGTTTTAATCTTAGAGGAATCCTGAATTATAGCCATGGCCTATGTGACATATATATGCATATATAGAGCTTGATTTGGTTACACTTAAGAGAATTTGATCCTAAATAGAAATCTTCTCGAGTGTAACCATATTAAGCTCTCTCTCTATATATGGTGTTAAAGAAGTTTAGAAGTAGTAGTCATATCTAACTATTAGAATTATCAATATAGAATACCCATCCTTTGATTCAAAAAGGTGTAGTTTGGATAGAATTATACTCAATATAACTTACTTCTAAATATATAGTGAGAGCTTGACTTGGTTACTCTCAAATAGATCTTCACTCAAATTCGATCAGCTTTACATTAAGTGATAAAGTAATAAAGATCTCACATTAATAATGTAAGTTGTTAAATGTGATCTATTATATTCTATAATATTTAAATATTAAAAATTATGTGAATTATAATATATTAGTTTATATGTCAAGTGATTAAAAATTAGATAGTTTAAATAATATAAAATAATATATATCTTTTTATTTATAAATTAGGAGCTAATACATCACATGATATTTTATATTTAAATATTTTAGAGATAGTCGGCAGTTCAAAATTTAGACAAGTGATCTCCAAACATTCAATTTGGACTTGGTAAGGACTCCACTGGTCAATCTATGAATACATATTTTCCATCAGGTGATGGAAAAGAAGAGAAAATTGAATAAAACAACACCACCAACCATCAAAACTACAACATATCATTATTGTCAAAAGAGAAAAAAAAAAAAAAATTCTCTACTTAAACACAAACAAACATTTTAGAGTAAACTGATGTCCAACCTTTCAGTGGGTTATCTTCAAATTGCATAAAATTATTTTCTTACTTTACACAATAAATATAATTGGGCATATAGATGGAAGGATGAAAAATTAAAAAAAGAGACTAGGTATACTGGTTTGATCAATAAGATAAACAAAAATATAGAGTTATATAATTTCTTTAATTTGATATTACTAAATTTAAATTTAAAAATTATTATTTTTAAATTAAAATTTTAAAATAATATAAACAAAATATGCATATTAGATTAATTTTTTTAGTGTTATATAATTTCTTTAATTTGATATTATTAAATTTAAAATTTAAAATTATTTGTTTAAATTAAAAAGTAAAAATGAAACATATAAAATATATGTATTTGATTAATTTTTAAAATTACAAAAAATATTATCTGATTCAAAACTGTCTATAAAAAAAAGATGAATATTTTTTAAAAATAGATTTTTTAAAAAAATAAAAAAGGAAAAGATAAATACAAATAGAGATTTATATAATTTCTTTGATTTTATATTATTAAATTCAAATTTTAAATTATTATTTCTCAACTAAAAATAAGCTAAATAAAATTAATTGATTTGTAAATATTAATCAGAAAAGAAAAGATAGGAAAAAAAAGGAAAGGTGCTATAATGCCACTGCATGGAAGGAAGAAGGAAGAGATGCAACGAAACTGAAAGCATCACCACATGCATCGCATCGTGAACAGCATCGTAGAATTCCTTCCCATCTTTCCCTTCCATCGCCAGCGCCCGGCTCAGCCTCAGCACCAGAAAGCTCATCGGCACCCGGTCGATACAGACGTAGATCTCGTCGTCCGGGAACCGGCAGTTCATATCGAAGGGCACGCCGTGTTGAGACAGAGAGATCAGGGATCTCCGCGCGCTGGAGCGCGACGTGGAGTCTTGGAAGTCGACCAGCATGAGGTCCCGAAGGACAAACACGAAGGAGCTGTAGGTGGCCCACCGGTGGGCCGCGGCGGCGGCGACCGGGCTGTAGCATTGCTGAAGCGGAGCACGGCGGGGAAAATTCGACTCCCGGAGAACTCGAGGAACGGGGTAGGGTGATACTTCCTTGACGGCGGCGGCGGCGGCGGCGGCCGCGGAGGCCGATTCTCCTTCCATTGGTGGTTGAAATGAGCGGAGGGCGAGGGGGCGGTTGGGTGTGGGATTGAACCTCTCTGTGTTGCTGAGAATATTTAGGATGCGTTGATGACGGCTGCCGTGAGATTTTTTTTTCCTCCGAAAGTTGTGTATGGTTTTTCTTTTTCTTTTTTTCTATTTCCATGTTCATGTATTTTGTTTTGCATTAGGAATTGGTTGGTAATGATGCAGTTTTTCACCCACTTCTAATAGGTTAACATGTGGCAATTAAGTCTACTTATATTGAATAAGTCAGCAAATTTGATCAATTCTAAAAAAAAAATACCTCTTCTCTTTTATCCATTACTTTTAGAAACTGATCCGCTAATTCGAGCATTGGAGAATACTCTATCAGAATAAATCTTAGTTCTCATCTCTTTCACTCATTCTTTGTTGATTTTATAGACTTTTATTGGTCTCATAGATCTCTCTATTTGTGGTTATGTCTTTTGTTGATTTCATAGATTTCTTTGTTTCCTGATGCATTATTATCATTAACTTTTTGTTACTCTATGGAAACGTTATCAGATCTAGATAGCATCGGATTGATACTATCTATAAAAAATGAAATAAAAATTATACCATCCCTAACTTACCATGAAAGCCAAGGTTTCGACAAACTTCATGATGTAGTGTATGACTCCAACTGAAAAAGAAGTTTCTTGAAAAGTAAAAGCAAAACCTATATATTAGGGTGCTTCATCAATCTAATCCTCATAGGTCAAGAGGAGTTAAAGTTAACTCCACTCTCAGGTTTAACTTTGCTTCCTTCAATAATAAAGTAAAATATGAGATGCTCTTCATTAACCTAAGTTTAGCAAAAGAATTGAAGGTCTCCAAGATTAGAATTTATAGTAGCTTTCAGCTTAGTGGTCAATCAAGTCTAAGGAAATATGAAGCAAAAGGGAAGAAAATGGCTAAATACCTATAAAATGTGAAGGAACTCTTTAAGAACTTAAAAAAATATGAGATCATAAAGATTCTTTGAGAGCAAAACTTCCAAGTTGATGCCTTCTTAAAGCTAGTAGCTTCGGATTATCCTCGAGCCCAGTTGGATAGACCCCACCAACAAATATCTACAAGAAGAGCAGCTTCTCAAGGATAAGAAGAAAGTTTGAAAGATCTGATATTGTATAGCTTGGTACACTTAGGATTAAGAGAAGATGTACAAGGGATCTTATACCTTACTTTATCTGAGACGTCTCATGCCATCTAAGGCAAACAACATGCTACGTGAGTTCGATGAAGAAGTTTGTGAGAGCTATTTTATGAAAGTTGATTGCTTATAAAGTCCTCAGATAATACTATTGTTGGCTCACTATGATGGAGGACACATAGAAGCTAGTACGAAGATGCGATAAGCATTATAGATATGCTAGCATCCCATGATGATTTACCATACAATTTTCTTGCTGACTAGCCCATGGCCATTTACCTAATGAGGCATAGATATCCTTAAACCATTCACCTTGGTTATAGGACAGAGCAAGTTTGTGAAGTGGGTTGAGGATGATTCCTTTGCTAAGATAATAAAGCAGAAAGTGTGGGAGTTTGTGTGAAAGTTAATCATCTACTATTTTGGCATCCCAAGAGACTTGATCGTCGATAATGGAACATAGTTCAACAACAAATTGTTCAAAGAAAACTATGCAAAGCTGGGAATCAAGCATAAGTTTACCATAGTATTCTATACTCAGATGAATGAGCAAGTTAAGGTCAGCAATTGGATGATTCTAAATGCTCTAAAGATCAAATCAGATAGAGCTAAAGGTTTTTAGGCTAATAAGTCACTTGGTGTTTTATTAGTGCATAGAACCATGATCATGTCTTTAACGATTGAAACATATTTTAACCTAGCATTTGGAATTAAGGCAATTATCCCAATCGAGATAGGAATGCATGCTCATAAGAACTTGGAGGCCTTATAAGCTAACTTAGACCTATTGGACGAAGTCAAAAAGTAGGCTCAGATTTAAGCAACTACTTATTAGCAAAGGGCAACAAGGTACCACAGCTCTAGATTTAGAAAGAAATTCTTCGAGAAAAACTCAGTCATAAGAAAGGCTAAAATATCTACTCATATTGTAGAAGCCTCTGACAAACTTACACTAAACTAGAAAAACTTACATAAGGTAGCTAAAGTTTTTAAGCTAGACACATATAAGATGAAAATGTGGAATGGTACATAAATACCGAAAACTTGAAATTCATAAAACCTAAAGATATACTTCTCATAAATTTTTGTGATAAACTTTCTAATTAATTTTTATGTAAACTCATATTTATTTTAATAAAATTTATCTATTTATTGGTTAGAGTGGTTTACATTGTGCTTAATGATTTTCTTAGATTACATGGACTTAAACCCTCGCCTTCTTTGAATGAGTTAGGACATATAAGAATTGACTCCATCTAGAGTTATAGTATTTGTTGGGCTGTTTGGTCGAGTGAGAGTAGCCTTTGTTGCATTATTTTGCATTACCATATGTTACCCCTCCATCTTTACAATATATCATTTTAAAGTTATTTATTTATTTATTTTCTTTTTCTTTTCTTTTGTTAGTGGTGCTAACTTCTACGTTATGAAAGGACAATATACCACTCAAAATCATGTACAACATGGTGAACTTTGCTGGGATGCTAACTTTTATGCCTTGAAAGCACTGCATAATCATGTACGGCATGGTGAGCTTTGCTGGGATGCTAACTTTTATGCCATGAAAGCGCTCCACGGCCGTCTAAGATGTGGTGTGCTTTGCTTGGAGTGGCAGAAAGCCTCGAAAAAACGTATTCCCATAAGGAACAATTTTAAGCATTTGGCTTTGGAAAACTTTGTACTGATTGGCCAACTCGCTGTAGTTCGGAGCATGGTGACAAAAGTGCTGGCTTAGTTGGGAGCCATTTATTCTCTTTTATCCTGTGATAATGATGAGAACAGAAAGAAAAAATAGATTTATCAAGATATATGATATTATTCTTTTCATTGTAAGCATATACTCCTAGTGAAGTAAATTATTATTATAACAACTACATCATATGCTATTGGAAATCTTCAGAAAATGATCTCCATTTGATGCAATTAATTTTATTAGATATTCTATATAATTTTGTTTGCGAATTCCTAATAAATAGGAAACAAAAGTCTTTGTTTGTGAGAGAGAGAGAGAGAGAGAGAGAGAGAGAGAGAGAGGGAGAGGGGAAGGGGAGATTCACATTTTCACCTTTCTGTTTAGCTTTAGGCTTCATCATTTTTTCTCTTTTTTTGGCTCTCCCTCTTTCATCCTCTGCTGCCATTGACTTGAGAAACTTAAAGTTCATAGCCATAGGACATCCAAACATCACCAAATCCAACAATGGGAGCTTTCCTTCCAGCTGAAGAAACTGAGAATGTGCATCATAGGGAAAAAGCCATGAAAGATGCCAAAAGCCATGCTTCTTTCACTCAACATCTTTACAGCTCCATGGTCTCGTACCCAAAGGTGCTTTCCAAAACTGTGCTCTCCACAAGAGACACTCAGACATCTACTTCCTGCCCTCAGGTTATAACTAGGAGCACATGAGATGTGGGTCACCTGCTGTCAAAAGAAACCATAAGGAATCAGCCATTGTTATCGGATTATAAATGGTATTAAGCAAGTGGCCAACCACTTCAGCACAATCGCTTGATGTCTACAAAGTTAGATGCTCAAAGCCAATGATATATACCACCATTAAGACATGGCTTTTAAATCTAATATAACACTTAAGACTGAGCTGTTTCACAAACACTCACCCACATGCCATAGAAATTTCATAATGGTTTTTGGACATACTGGCAGACAGACAGCACATGTACCAATCTCAGTTTGTACACAACCAGGTATTAATTTGGAAAGAGCCAGAAGAAAATCTCAGTATCAGAATACCTAAACAAGGCTGTCCTACAATGTTTCCAGATCCAGAGACCTTCCTTGAAGGAGAATTCATTTGATGATAATCTTTCAGAAGGCCACCACTGGAAGGCCACCACCAGACACCTCCCCCTTTCTACCTGGCCTCAGTGTTCAAAGTCACAGCCACCCTTGCATTCTATCTCAGAAAATTGAGATTATCTCCTAATCTTCCAACCCACAGAATGCCCACCACCCTCTTTCTCTCTCCTCCAATCCTTTCCCAAAAATGGACCAAATACTCTTCTTCTTTCTCCTCATCTTCCTCCTCATGACACTTTCCATCCATCACACAGGAGCACATCAAGAATGCACAAGCCTTAACACAGTTCCTCATCAGGTCAGAGCTGGCTACTGGTTCTCCCACACCAACCACTACTCACCAGTTTCCAACATCAACACCTCCCTCTACACTCACATCTACTACTACTCCCTTTCTCTTGATGAAACCCCTTCTCCTATCACACTCCCATCTGATGACCAACTTCCCCTCTTGGCCACTTTCTCCACCACCCTTAAGGCCAAAAATCCATCCCTCAAGACATTCTTGTCCATAGCCACAGATGATCGCCAAACCGATGTCTCCAATGCTGCCTTCTCCTCCATGGCAGCAAATCAAACACTTCGAATGTCATTCATCAACTCCATCATAGAATTAGCCAGAACTAATGCATTTGATGGCTTGGACTTGGCATGGCATTTTCCATCCTCACCTTCTGACATGGCCAGCCTTGGGATCCTGCTTGCAGAATGGAGAGCCCGTATAAATGAAGAAGGACAGAATTCATCTTCCCCTCTCCTGTTGACAGCCACAGTATACTTCTCCGACCACCTGTTCGACGGGCCTGTCGGCAACCTCGACTACCCGATAGATGCCATCTCAGCCAACCTGGATTGGGCCAATGCTCTCTGCTTTGGTTACCACAAGAAGAGTGATGTCACAGCTCTTGATGCTCCACTCTATGACAAGGCCTCCCACTTCTCCACAAGTTATGGTATTACTTCATGGCTGGTTGCAGGAATCCCTGCATGCAAGCTGGTAATGGGTGTCCCTTTATATGGAAGAACTTGGATTCTTAAGAACAAAATGAAGAATGAACTAGGTGAACCAGTTGTTGCCATGGGACCTAGGCAAAAGATGAGCAACCAGACCGGGCTGATGGCCTTCTCTGAGATCAAAGAGATCTTGAAGGACCCTGACATTGTCCTTCAATATGACAATAAGACAATATCTGCATACTTCCACTCTGGAGATCTGTGGGTCAGCTTTGACAGCATAGAAGTGGTGAAGGTGAAGATAGAGTTTGCTCTGCAAGAAAGGTTGATGGGCTATTTCCTCTGGCCAATCAGTTTTGATGACTCAAATTATACAGTCTCCAAACAAGGTGATTATCTAGACCATTGCTACCAAGAAGAGCTTCCTTTACCTTTTGCTCTTTATGTATGTGGGTACTAACCTGATAACTAATGCAGCTTTGGATGTATGGTTCAACAGTCATGATTCTCCATATTATGAGGATGAAAATGGCTTTGAACAGGCTTTGTCTCCAGCTCAACTATCATCACAAGGTCATGCTCAGACTCCATCAGCAACTTTTTCTGGATCATTGACTCACAAATTACATCTGGATCTGTATATTTTGCTGCTGCTTCTCTTTTATCTGACAGCAATTTAAGCAGTTCAGAAATGTGAAAAGAACACCCACTTGCAAATTTTTTTGCCATAGAAATCTTGATCCAATTTCTGCTCATTTTAACTTTACTAAGATGCCCATGTGGCTTCAATATCACATTTGTTGAATAAAGAAATGTGGTCTATATACGATACCAGCACAAGACATACTAATAGTGAAGTTGAAAGCTGGATGACTGCATTACTGGATGTGCCAAATATGCACCAAGCATCAAGGCTCTACTTGTTAAATAGGGGGACCAAATAAATTCCTTGCACTCAAAGATGACCGAACAATACCGAACTGAGTGGTTTTGGGTGACCACATTGAACCAGCTTGAAATTGGTATGATTTGGTAGTTTGGATCGGTACAGGCGTTGAACCTTCTCAAACTAACCCTAAACTGTACCAAATCATCCAGTTCTATACCGAACCATTTGGTTTGGCTCGATACAGTACGGTTCATAAGATTGGGTCTTCCGGTTCATCTGATTGATATGCTGCCAGTTCCGTTTGGTACATTCCACACTAAACCGTCCAGTCTAGCACCGAAATGATACCAGTGTCTGATATAACAGGCCTTGCTTGTAGTAATCTATGGACAATTTTTGACATCCATCAAGGATTGTTGCAAGTTTTGCTCTTTAAAACTACAAAAGCTTAACCATATCATCATGCCAGCCTTCTATTGCCATTCCAAACATCAAATCACTAGTGAATGATCAAGCCAACTGAGGCAGCCATTGTTACTGAATTATCAATCCAGAGCATGTGAACTAAGCACCAAATTACCTGCCCGATTGTCTGAAGGAACAAGGCTTACATTACCATCCTTGGTGGAAGCATCTATATTACAGCAAGAAAACAACAAGGCCAGTGTCATCTAACTTAAGTCGATCTAATGAATGGTTATCTCTGCATCATATCATGTCTATACAGCAAGTCCTTTAGGAACAGATTGTGCCTTCAGATGTCTGGTGATTCTCATGATTCCAGCTTCCCATAGGTGCATTTTTAGGCTTATCAACTGCTGCTACTTAGTAGATTAAAGGCAGATGGGTAGAGAAGGAAGAAGGAGATGAAGCATGAAATACACACAAGCTTATGGATTCCAGAGTTGTTCTGGACTTGCCACAACAGAGTACCATCATATCAGTGACTATGAAGTAAACCTAAGAGACAATCAGCCTTGGTTAGTTATAAATCATAAACAATAATGGTTAATAGAATTGACAAATCTTGAGAGGGATCGAAGGTGAAGTATCTCTCTCTCTCGCCTCTCTTAATAAAAGAACAGAAACTACAGCAGTTCACATTATTCAGAAAATAAAATAAGAGCAATGAGGCAAATCACAGTAGTACTGACTGCTAAAGGGACTGAGATCCCTGTGAACAAAATAAAACATGGTAAGCCCTTTCGCCTATGAGTTTCTCACCAGCATCATGAAGACTAGACACACCACTATGAAGAGGAGCAAAAATAATATTATGGATCAACAATACACCCTGTGTAAGAAAAGTCAGAAGAGTCAACATTTGAGTTCCTTAACCAATATTAACATGCACACAAAAGATGCATGAAATTTCTAGGAACGTCAATTGATCTACATAATAAAAATGGTCTTACAAAGACAAACATTAGGATAACATAAGGGCTTGATCTAAATCATCCTCACCAACTCATTAAAGGTAACAGTGAAATGATCAGGTTTGATTGCTGTTGCATGTTATGCTTCATAGATTGTCAGCAACCAACCCATTTAAATTGGATGGAAACAATGACGCGTTTTGCATCTTGGCAGTTTTGTATTCACATGAAATTATTTAGTTAGCAACATATTAAAACTGATCACTATATTTGTCCATGAAATTTCCCTGATAGAAATGGAACTTAAGCTATGCAAACTATATTAATGGGAATGCTGATGAGGTGCAAAGTATGTTTGTTATTTTGATCTACTATTCCCTGATTATGAGCCTTCAGATAAGAAAGAGACAAAAGAGAATCCATCACTCACAGATCTTCATCTCTCTTAAGTTTTCTGCATAGCCAAATATTTCAACTCCTCTGAAGTTTCTGACTCAAAAGGTCCCAGAGATCATTGTCAGGATGGAATCTTATCCAATATTGTGTTAACTCAACATTAAATGGGAAACTTCTTGGCAGCAAAATGTACACAACATGTGTATATAAGGTGGCCAGGCATTTTTTTCATTTGTGATTTGGATTTTGAGTGCCTTGATATTCCAAGTTATAAGCTTGAGGATCACATTATGGAACCAAGCATAAATATATATTATGGAACCAAGTGTGTGTGTGTGTGTGTGTATTGGTGCATAGAAAAAGGTTTCTTCAAGGTTTCAAGGACATTATATTTTCTATGGAGGCCTAAAAAGAGTTAGTTGGAGGGGGGGACAAAAGTTCAATTGAAGAAAGCTTTGCCTGCAGGGAAGGAAATTGTTCAAGGGGACTACAACGATGTCGATGGGATCCTCAGAATTCCCTATTCACATGCTTACTCATATTACTCGCAAAAGGAGTCAGCAAAAGTTGAAATATTGAAATTTCCTCTCATCCTCTCTTGGCATTTATTTGTCTTTAGATTAATCCATTTTAGAATATTCATACAACTTTCAATGCTTTATACTATTTACATAATACTATTTTGTCCTTTTATGCTTATCTCTAATTGATAGTGTGGTCATTGATGTTATGGAGAAAAAATCCATGAGACAAACATTTGAAGATGTGATTGCTTTATTGATTTATTTTTTGGAGGGCAGGGGAGATACCCAATTATAAATATTTTATGGTACCTGTATTTTAAGAATATTAGCAAAAAGTTGTGGCTCATATTGCATCATTTTCTGTTTATTTATTACCATAATATCTTGGGCATCATATGGTCCCCTCATCAGCAGGAAAAAGTTGTTAGTTTGACATTAAATTCCAGTGCATAACTTACAGTAAGGAGAATGAAATGTACAAGATGAGATGGTTGCTTGCTTATGCTAACTTGCCTAAAAGTGTTTGTAGCAGCATACAAGTTCCCTTCCTGCGAGGTTTCTGATGCCGCAGCTGTGAACATAGGATCTTATGCTGTGTTTGGAGATGAAATGATGACAAGTTCTGCATGAACCAAAATTTGATATGCTTGCCCAAGCTGTGAACATAGGATCTTATGCTGATGAACTCTTGCTTGGGCCTTCAATAAAATAGTTCAGACTCAAGGTTTAAACTCTTGGTTTCTGAGAAAAGTTTAGTCTACGTATTATAGACCAAGTTATTTTGGTTGCTCAAAGATAGCATAAGTTAAGCCAAGTTGGCAAGAAAATTGTACATATCTTAAAATTTAAAGTAGACCTCCAAAATAGCAATGTAGTATCAAAATAAGTTGGCCTTTGCTGCAAGAACTGTAATAGGAAAGCAACACATCACACACACACACACACACACACACACACACACGCACACACGAGTGAATATTAAACAGGTGGTAAAAGTTTAACCGCAGGCGATCCATATGCAAACTTCAAAGAAATGTAAAACAGATGCATTTCTGATGGCTCCTTCAATACCCAATTGAATCTGAATTGCTTACCAATTGGCTGCCACAAGCTGTCTCAGAGTGAACTAGATCAAAAAATCAGGTTTCAACAATACGAAATATATTTTGTCAATTCATATTTTAGTTTACTGCAAACACTAACAAGCCTATACCAGACAAAACACACTAAATGAAGCTGTAGTAAAATTGGACTGAAATCTAATTTAAGTTTATGTATGACAAGGCATATGCTAATATAAATCCATGAATGTAAAACATGAAATACCAGGAAAAGTTGGATGATCATAAAGGTCTGAGTGAGATTGTCAAGGAATCAGGTGATCCTATTTTGTGCTAATGCAGGGATAAGGGTTATGCAAAAAGCCATGGATCATTAAAAGCCTTTATAACTTATAATAAGTTTATATTAGGTGCAAAAGAGAAGCAGGGGCTGCCAGGGACATCTACAGCAGATGTTTCTTCTCCTTTGCCATCCACTAAAACAAGTGTCTTGAGGCTGCCTAATGAAGTTCAAGTCATCTACAGTGGATGTCTCTTCTTCTATGCCTCCTATTTGCTCTTGAATGTCCTTAGAAAACAAGTCTCTTCAGGCTATATATTGAAGTTCATGCCAAAGGGGACAAGAGTGACTCTCCTGTTTAGTCTGACTCATTTCTTAGCCCAAGGCCTAGTGAATTGAATTGCACAGGTTAGGTTGAGATGGTTTCTGCATCAATGGCTGGTCAGGGAAAAGATGAACTCCATCTTATCTATCTTCTCTTATGTTTACAAGAATATCTTGCATTATGAGGGTCACTTAACGTGGCATTAGCATGATCCACTTTCCACAATTCTTTGAGGCATGACTATAGTCCTCAGAATCTTGCTGTGGCCAACTTGCAAATATTCTTTTAGGATAGAGATAAGCAACTAATGTAATGATTATTTGACCAATTTTCAGAATTAGATGCATGATTAACAGAATCAGCCATTGTTGGCTCTAAATTAATTTTCTCACCATCAAATCTATGTCACCAGAGGTTTATTTATCAAAATGTTTTCTAATATCAACAGAGGGATGTTTTCATCAAAACCAAAATGGCAGGCAACCAGATTTGGTTATGAGCCTCTATGATGTGAGTATTTTCTAAAAGATTTTCACCATGGACAAATGCTGGAAAAAAACAAGGAAATCATTACTTTCCACCAGATATTTATTTTTGATCCTGTTGCTATAACAAAAGACCTTCATAGTGGATCTTTTCTACAGCCTAGTCTCCAATTAAAATGTGTTTCCCTATCTTCTGGAAAGACCAACCCAACTCTAGAGGGCTTAACCATGTAACCTGAAACTTGAAGTACCACCTGTATTGCATTCATGCAGGAACTAAACTTATTTATTGTCCATAGAATGCATAGTTGACCCCACAGCAAAGTAATGAAAAAGATGGTATCTTTACATTCCCAGTTGAAAAAGCTGCGTTGACTTCTTTAAGGGAGTGGTACAAAAGTGCCAAAGCAGAAGGGGCTAACAGCACTACCTTCCACTTGATAAACACCACCAGTCTTCATATCAACAAAGTTAAAGTTAGGGTCCATCTGATGTGCAGAAGGGTTTCCTTGTAAAGGCTCAAATCGACAAAGGAGAATTGAAGCTTTTATATTATGAAATGGGATTCTTTATAATACAAGCTTTGTACTGCAAAGTGTGATGCATTCGTCAATAGCTGCCATGTGTTCAATTTCAAACACAGATGTCTACTGTTTATCCACGGACACTAATAACTCATTCACTATTTTTCAAATATGATCACAGCTCATCCATGCATCTTTACAGTACAAAGCATGTTCTTTAGAGCATTCGTGCTCCTATATTATTCAACAAACATTATCCAACAATGAGGAGAAAATTTTGGCGATACATTTGGGCCCCATAGCATTCCAATACTCAGCTCTGGCTCTTTTCTAGGCATGGAATTGCACAAAGACCCTAAGCCATCTGTGACTTTTAACTGGGCCTGGAGTATCACTGCGACCAATGGAAGCTGTTTTTCTTGTAGATGGCAGTCATCCCAGGGACTCCACTGCAAGTCAATGTTAATGAACAGAAGCCTGCTATTCCTTTAAGCTGAGCATATTTTGGTGAGGATGACCTGATCAGTCTTGAATGCAGGTATCCTGGCTTTTAATCAATGGAAATGCTTGCAGAATGCTACCATGGATGGTTGCTGTGGATGTCCAGGGAAAACTTATTTCTCATAAAAATAAGAACTACCCATGTGGGTGGTCTATTTGTTATACATTTGGTACTCCAGTTGCAAGGAAATCCAATGAAAAAGAAAAGAAAAGTAGGATTTCTTTATTGAAATGGGAAAAAAAAAATTTCTTCAGACAATTAGTTATAATCTTCTCAAATCTTGTGACGCAAAAGTTCTTCAATCAATATTCATACAACCATCCTTGAACAACCTGCTCATCTGGCCATCAAAGTTTTTTAGGCAAGCAAAGACGCTAAGCAAAATCTTGTTTCCTTCACACACTAAAGAAACCAGGACTCACCGGGCTCCCTTTTTATTTCAGAGTGAGGGCTGCAAAAGATCTGGACAGACTGGGGTATGCTTGATCCCAATCCCACTAGATTTTATATTCAAGTTATAATTATGAATCCAGGCTCAACCAATTTATCAACCAGGTTGGATCCAATTGGGTCAGTCAATAAAAAGGAAATTAGACCTAATAAGTCATTTAGGTCGGAGCGAAGTAGTATGATCTGAATATAATCCAAAATATTCAGATTTCAATTGGAATGGGTCTGTATTGAACTCAAGCATTTAACTTTTTTTTTTTTAAGCTAAAATCTAATAATTATTAATTAAATATAGAATCACTAAAAAAATTTTAGTAAAACTAAAAAAAATAGAACTTAAACTTAAAATTTTTATTCAAAATTTTTTTGTTTTATCTAAATACTAGAACCATCTTAAGTTTGCAAATTATCATTTTTAAAGTATATATGAATATATTTGAAGGCATTATAAATAAGAATCTACCTATACAAATTATGAAATATAAACGTTTAAATGTAACTAAGTAAAATCAAATGAAAGGAAGTGTAGTAGTTAAGTTGAAAAAGGAATTAGTTCAAATAAGAGTTCATTCAATGAATTAGACAAGATAAATGAAGAAAAATAAGGTTTTTATGATTTCGATTTTTTTAAGTTTAGATTGGATTTAATTTTTGTTAATCCAAATTAGACCTAAATGATGTTTAAGTCAAATTTGATTGGATAGATTAAACACGTAAGATCCAGAATTTAGATTATGTTTAACTTTGAACCTAATTTAATCATGAATCTTGACATATAGGTTAGATGGGACCTAACGGGTTCACTCAATCTATTTGCAACACTGACAGGTCTATTTGCAGCGTTAATGAAAGTCAACTTTAACATTGTGGTACCAGAGACAGGCCATAAATCAGTGTGGGGCTTCGTACCAAGACAAGGAGATGAGAAGGTCATATTTTGCATACTGGATATAGAGATCTCCAACCATGCTCCGTTGCTGTGCTGAACTGCTAGCAGCCTGGGATGCTATTGTTAAACAGAAGTTTCAAGTGTCCCTTACTTGGATGGGAGATGATTCTCTTACAGTAATATCCAGATTGAATGGTCTAAATTCCAGTGGCAAGCTTTACCACCCAATGTTACTGGTTATTTGGAGCATTCAGGATAGCATCCTTTCAGACTATTCACTGTATCCACTGTGGGAACGGCAGAGTGCACCAATGGATTGGTTTGCGGTCTTTGCTGCTGATGATGAAGTTGATATGAATGGAGATGGGGCCATCAAATGCTCTCTTCACACATGCAAGATACCAGCATTGTTTTTACTGCCAACTTGTACGTGTTTTTTTTTAAAAAAAAATGAAAAGAAGACAAACATATCACTAATTTGAGATTCTCCCTGCACATTTCATTTCTAATTTTCAGTTATCTAAATTCTTTCTATTTCCACAAAAAAAGGTTCTCTAAATTCTTTCTCAACTTTGATAATTATCATACACAAATCCTTCTCCAAGTAGCTCAATTTGCTCCTTGCCAGCCTGATCAATGGGAATATACTCTCTAAAGAATTAAAAGAATGGGAGTCCTTGTCTTTCTCACATTGTTATGTCTTTGGGGTGTTTAATTGGAGTGGATTCTGGACCCCAAATGATTCAAACGAAAAAAGTTCTTGATGGCAAGATAAAGTATTCAGGGCATTTTTAGTTTTTTTTTTCTTTCTTGTGAAAAAGGAAACACTACGACCAACAGATGAAAGACATTTTCTTGTTTACAGTCTCCAGGAGATACAGATCGGAGTGGAGCACACACTAAGGTGGTTCTCTCAGATTAAACTTTCACCAGAGCTGCTCACTAAGAAAAACAACTGATGAAAAGCATCTAAATCTCATGATTGGATTAATATAACAAAAAATAAAGTTAAAATCATTTGTACGTATCCAGTCCTTGTGATACATCAAGGGTCATCCTTCTCCGGACTCTCCACAAATTTTTTCAAAGGTAATATTAAGTTTAGGAGAACCAAACTAAGATGATCTCCTTAAGTGTTTTACACTTGCAAGTAAGATCACTCATTGAGTTCAATGGAGTATGCCTGCATTAGTGCTTAATGATTAATGATAATGATTCAACAATAACAATAAAATTTTAATCCTAAACTAATTAAGATCGGCTCCATAATCCTTTTCCTTCATTCTGCTCGATTAGTACTCAATGATGATGGACATCAAAATTCTCCAGGCATATTAGAGTGCATTTAACTTCCCCCATCTTTTCATGACTAAGGCATCAGATGCAGAATTCATCAGCAAGGCATGCAAAGCTCTGAGAGACTGACAGGAAAGCTATGAGTAAATTTGTACTCATGTTAGAATATTAAGCTCATAATAGTGTGAATATGTGGTCCTCAGCCTCCCTGTTCGAGTTAGCCTTTCTAATTTTTTAACTTGGTTAATCTTTTGCAGTGTTCCCTTGCTAGCCTGAAGATTAAGAGCAGATCACTTCATTGTGAAAGCTTAGTTTGAGGGATTATCTATTGATTTGTCGGGTTGTCTGGAAGGCCCTCTAAGGAAGCTAGTCAGACATCTCATTTAAACTCACTAGTGGGGGGCAACTAGACTCAACCTAGGCATCAACTCATCAAGAAAAATGGCAGAGCTGCAGAATAAGGACCTGAAAAAGGCAAACTTGTGCAAATCCATTTCTCTGAACCCAATGAGGTTACGCTTGAAAGGAGCAGTATCTGATCACAATTAACTCAAAAGAATTCCATGATATCCTCATTATAATATGTGTATAGCCACCACAAAAGATCAACTCTTGTGCTCAATGCACATGGAAAGGCACAGCCCCCACAAGGGAGTCAATGAGATCCCCCAAATCCCCTTCCAAAAACCCTTCCATGACATGCAAAGCAGCAACAAACTGCAATAAAGGTTGTGGGTCATCAGGCCTACCATGTTCAAGAGAGTTCACATGCATGGGGACAGCAACAACTTCACCCATGTGATCTAAAATACCGAGATACGACAGCCCCCCAAATAACTCTAAGCAAATGTCTTTTATCTCTTTCTAATAAAGAAAGTTGCAACAACACCTACACTCTGAAGATATTTTTGTAGAGCGTATTTAGTAAGAGACATTTTCTTCATTTTTTGGCACATAAAAACATTTTCTTCCTTGTTCCAACATAAACGAACAGAAAAAGTCTCCAATGATGTTCATGGCTTCTTCCAAGTTTCACTCAATTACAAAATGACTCCTGCACCAGACTTTAGAAAATACCAAGAATCTTAACCTTTTAACATAAGGCGCGCCATTACCTTCATTCAAAACATTTTATGCATTCACATTATCACAAGTACATCATGCCCATAGAAGAAAAAGCAACCAAAGTATCACTCTAATAGCCCACCCTAGTAAATATTCACATAAATTGCTCCCCCTGACAAGAATCACACGATACAATCCTACCACATAATAGCAAGTTTTAATGCCTCTACCCAACTGCCACCCACCTTAGCATTTTTGGTTGGCCAAGTGATGTGCCATTACACATTGACAACTTCCAACACCCTTTCCTTGCTACTTATTCAGCTCTCCACACTCATTAACACAATCTGTATTATTATCGCTATTATTTTTTTATAAGAATAGTAGGCAATAATTTATTATTATCAGTTTGTGGACAGGTACACTATCACAACCTACCTCACTTCTGGCAATATCAAAGCTAAAGCCAATGAAAATGAGACCCCCATCAAAATGAAAGCAAAACAACAGACAAAGTCATCTCCTTACCCACATTTCTTTTAATAATGTTCAGCACTAAACCCCTAGTCCAAAATTCAGAAGGGTGGTCAATATAATATAATATAATTTGCAAACTAATACAAAAAGGTTCATTTACTATGAATCTTGTCAACAGACCCCTATGCAATGCAGCAAATTCATAATATTAAACCAATACCAATAACCAAAGAGATTAAAACAGACATCCTTTCTTGTCAATGGACACTCCCAATACAATGACTAATGACTAAGAGCAGACAGATAATATAAATTAGGATCTAGGAGGGGAGGGCAGGGGGGGCTTAGAGATGGCATCCAAGGCAGTTACAAGTCTTGGGAGTGAAGGAGCAGAAGCCAAAGGGCCTGTTGGGTATGTTGCAGTTGATGGCATAGCAGCAGGGGGAGGGCAGGCAGAGGCCCCTGGGGCCTCCACAGCAAGTGCAGAGGGCGCATATCCTGAAGCTATTCAACCGCCGCCGCTTTCTCACATCGAGCAGCACCGACTTCATCCCCGACGCCGGCTTCATCGCCGGCATTGACTCGCCGGCCGCCTGCTACAAGATGCCAGACATTCCCATGAGAAACAGAGTCAAAATCTGGTGCTCAATTTGGACAGATTATGAGTAAAAGAGCAGTGAGAGAGATGGTTACTTTGGCTGATATGGAAGCCATAAAAAGGTGGAGGAGGAGGAGGAGGAGGAGGAGTAGGGTGGTGTGAGAGAAGGCTCCAGAGGCAGAAGCCATCTCTTGTGGGGGTTTAACAGAGGGGAGGAATGAGGATGCTCTCTTGCTTGTAGCTTTCTTTGCAGCTTGAAGGAGAGGGGAAGGGGTTTTAGTGGGGGTTTGGAGTATTTAATGCTGGGTTTGGGTTTGGGAGGTTATATGGTAGGGGAGTTTGGGGAGATGAGAGGAGAGGAGAGGAGAGGGTGATGGGGGGTTGGGGGTGGAAAGGAAAAGGGTTTTGGAGGAATGGGGCCAGTGGTTTTGAGGAGAGGAGGAAGGCTGTGAGGGATTTGCTCTTTATTAAAGAGATAAGTCCTTCACCTTCCTTGATGTTGGTTTGAGAATGGGGCAATGCTTTTTCAAGAGAGGGGTAAAATGGTAATGACAATGATGGGCTTCTCTCTCTCTCTCTCTCTCTGTGTTCTGGAAGGAGAAGCAGAGAAACTGAAGGATGGGTTGCCATCTGTGCTTGAGCTTTGGGAGGACCACCGGCATGACGGTAGACGTTCCAACCTGGGATGAGTCCTAGCCTCTCTGAATTGCACCTGGTTGGGACCCAGCGTAGGTGCAAATTTGAATGGATCGCATGTGTTAACCAATCTTACCATTGGTGGGGTGTACCAAAGCTGAGCAGGATTGAGCTCAAGTCTGGTTAAACTCAGCCTGAAAATAAATTTGAACTTCAATTTTAATAAAAAGCTTAATCTCTTCATTGGATTCAGCTTGATTGAGCATAAAGCTCCGTTTGAAACAGTTGTTGACGCTAATTGACTATTGAAAGCAATCACATAACTTATAGGAAACAGCTGCCCTCAAATAGCTACTATCCCAATTAAGATCTAAGTTAAAACTCAGAGTGAAATTATTTTGGAAGCTTCAGATCAAACCAAAATTAATTCAAGTTTGAATTAAAGTTTATTGCACTTCTAACGATTTAGTTAACCTATTAATCAAACCCTTTATCATGAGTCATGTGTAAAAGGAAAAAGAAATCATAAACAATATTATCAGATGTATCATCATACTGTAAAACAAAATACTTTAACTAAGATATCAATCAACGATTTTGTATAATATCAATCATACATGCACACAATTTATTTTGAGCCAAACATTTCTCTTGAAAAAAAATCATATTAAACTACCCATGATTGAACCCATGCTATGTTGAGCTTGAGTTGGAGTTGCTTAAATCAATTGGTAACCTTACTCACTGACTCTTTTATTTAAATTCATAAAAAGTACTGCAATGCCATATTAATAAATCTTCCCTAAAGTAAACAATCAAAGATAAGATCCAGTATCATTTTTTTTTTAATTTTATTTTATATTTTTTTTTCAATGAGATGGACTTGGATATGCTATTTAGCAACTAACAAACCTATTCCTGAAGGACTTGTCTCAAACTTTATATATATGATACAGATTGATCTCTCAAGTGAAAAGAGTCATCTTTGATCATTGTTGGTTAGCTACTATTACTCATAATTAATCAGTATTAGCTAGCCATTGCTTGTTTGTTACTGTCACTAGTCATTACTAGCTCATGCAATTATTTTGATATGTTTATATTTTTTCTAAGTCTCTAATGTAGTAGTATGTATGCTTGATTTCTGCTTATTATGTCTGCTTTCTGCATCCAAATATTATGATATCAGCTATTTCTATCTCTTTGCTTATATTTTGAAGTACTTCTTTTTGAAAGGAAAAGAATGAGATTATGGACACTGACTTCAGCTCTTTGCAAGAAGTCACAAGGGATTTGGGAAAGTTTTTGAGATGGAGAATTAATGAAGTATGCAAATGTGAATGATGGTTGAAGAAGTCCCATAGAAACAGTTTGCAACAATGAAAACCGATGTTGATTTAATTGAGTACCATTAAATCACCGCATGGGGATTTAGTCCAGTTAGATGGGTATGGCAGCTTATTTGCAAGGTAGTGGAAATAGTAGTGCATGTGGTTGAATTAGGAAAAGAGGATTATAACGTTTTAAGTCCATCTACTTGTCCAATTAATCTGTTAGCGGATCGAAATCATATGGTCCTAAAAACTCGAGTATAAGTTAATTGATAGCATGTAAACTTGAGTTATAAGCTATTCAAACTTCTATTTTTTATCCAATGTAAAATTATTTTTTTTGAAGTATTACAAGGATTCATCCAATCACCATTAGAAGTCAGTCATATAGGAGGACTGTAGAGAGTCTTTCTCCAGAGGACAATGTACTACTTGTTCTTCAAGGCAATGTAACTTGGTGTGAGCATCTCTATATAGTGTTTGAGAAAAACCAAGCGGAAGTAAGAGCTGAGTGTAAGAAAAGCTATCATAAAGTATATCACACTGATGGTGAGAATGAAGTTATTTTGAGAGTGAGACCTTTGTGGCTTGACATGCAGAACTCTCATGCCACACTTAAAGAGAAAGTACAATGATGTAAAGTAGTTTAAGCTTGCGCTCAACCACTTTGCTCTCCTAAATGAGTTCAATTGCATGTTTATAAAGAATGAAGCTAGAGGGGTGATGACAAAGCCTGCAACCAAAGGATGTCCATGGTGTATTCATACTTCTCACATGTGTGATCAATCTATTCATTCATGCTAGCATTCTATATTTTCTTAAAATTGCATATCTTGATTTAGTTTATTTCTATATTTTAATATTTTAGTTAAATTTATGGAAGCCTATACTGATGAGTGTTTAGTCTCACATTAGCTAAATAATACCTTTTTTTTAGTCTTGTTGGATGAAATTCTTAGTTATAGGAATGTGATTGATTTATTGGATTGTAAATATAATCTGATGGCAAGTTGTATACTAGTTCGAGTGTTTTCTACCCTGGTTTGAATATTTAGTGTTGTGGGATATTATTTTGCTAATAAAAATATGATTAGATTGTGTACAAAAATAATTGGATTGTTGGGTTGTATATTCAACTTCATGGCAAGAATATTAATTCAAGTGCTCATTACATTGATTTGGATGTTTAATATTATCATGCATTATTTGTCAATAAAAAATCTAATAAAATTGTCAGAAAAGTGTCAACAAATATAATTGGATTTTTGGTTTGCGTGTTTAATCTCATGGTAGGTTTTATATTAGTTTGATTATTCGTTACCTTAGTTTTATTTAATATTGCCAAGTATTATTTATGTCTTTATAGATTTTTACTTGCTTATAATGTGAGAGTGTATTTTCATGCTTTTGCAAGTTCTTAGGAATTCTTCTAAAGATCATATGCACTTCAAGTTTAAACTAAATGAATAGAGTGCTTTCATATTAGTTTGAGATAGTTATTAATTAACTTACAAGTGTATTGGGTTTCAACATCCAATTTGGACATCCAAGAAACCTTTACCTTTTTGTTTTAGGTTGATTGGAAATCGATTCTATCACAAGACTTATGGCATTCACAATATAGAATAGCATGATATGGGTTCTCTCCTGATTATTTTGCATTTATGTCTCGTTTTGAAAGGAAATAATGGATTAGAGCAAGAAAGGGATGAATAAATGTTCAAAGAGATGGTGGAGAGAGGAAAAATAAAATAAAAATGGCCCAAGGAAGTAGAAGGGAAAGGGCACACATGGGTTCAAACAGAGAAATGAAAAACAAAAAAATGGAGGAAATTATTAATAAAAAAAATCATCTTCCAATGATCAGGTTCGCTCATGTGATGGTTGGAGACTTTTTCAGAGAATTAATGTGAAATACCTAGGTAGTAAGCTTAATTGACCATTGAAGAAATTTTAAGGGTATTAATTCAAAAGGGTGATTTCATCATTTAAATTCCAAATGGGAGGATTCTTAACATTTTTCGGTTGAAAAGTCAAGACAGGGTAAATCTTCAAAAATAAGTTGGCACCATTGCAAATTGTAACTTTCTAGGAATGAATATATAACTGTTCATTTTGTGGGGGTATATGTTTGCAAAAACTCCATTTAGATTCCAATGCAAGTCCTGTTTCATTTTTGTGATGGTGAACTGAATGAAATGAAAAGAAGTGCTGAACTGAACACAAAGTATAGAATCTAATCTATAAAACGACAAGATATTAATCAGACAATATTTTGTTACTGCAAAATATAATGATGTTATTTTGTGGTATCATTTAATATTTAATTGCATCGTCGTCACAATCTTCAACATGAAAAGTGGAACATGTTACATACAAAATAATGAACTTCAATACATCATTTGCAAGCTTGAGTTTCATGTCCTGTTCTTTCTAAAGTCTAAATAGACAATTTTGTCTATGATTTCAAAGATTGAGAAATTTTCTGAATTTAAGTCCTTGTTATTTTTTGATTTTGAATAATTTTTCACACAAAAAACTCCAACCAATATATTCTTAACCATATTAAAGTTTATATTAATTAATTAATGTATCCTAGGTGTATAGTATTTTAGATTTTCAAGGATAGACAAATTCCCATAACCATATCATACCATATTCGATACTCATATCCATATCATAAAATTTATTTGGAGCTATTAGAGTAGGATCCACTTTTTGGGGAATATGAGTCAAAGCAATGATAAGAATATTTCTAGTAGAACATCTTTCACAATCCCTAAAGAGATAGTTCTTTAATAGACCAAGGGATAATGAGACCTATTATGGGACATACAATGCATTACAAATGTATGGTCATTACGCTTCAACTAGGCTATTCTATCCCACCTCAGAGAAAATAACTTAAAGCAAAATACTTAATAACACGGCGATACATTTATACAAAACTTCTATCCCGAGCCCGAGCACATGCAATGGAGCCGTAGACAATCAAGTGAAATCATGCTTCATGCTTTATAGTATAAAAACAGTAACAATAATAATAAAGCTTTAATTCCAAATTAGTTGAGCTTAACTGCATGAATCCTTTTCCTTCATTCTACTTGGTTTTGAGTCATTTTTTGCAAGATGCTTCATAGTCAAGTACGATATTTTTTAATATTATTAACCCTTAATCTCAAAGTAGTTGAGGTCAATCACATGAATTATTTTTTTTTCATTCAGCTTAATTTTGAGTTATATTTTTTATAAGATAAACAAAATTTTAAGCCTTCATAAATGTTAGGTTTTTTTCTTAATAAGGAAAAAAAAGGGCACAATTTTAAAAACGTTTTCTTCAATGTTGTTCATCTTTGGCTCTGTTCCTAATTTTTGACCGTTTGCAGATATTTTTTTTTTATCTGGGTTTGTAAATGCTTAAAGCAAACACTGGTTGATCTTTGTGCCTTGACTAGTAATTTGAGATTAAATAGCATTGTACAAGTTATTTGAGCTAAATGACGTTGTCCGATTTGGTTTATAATTCTAATATCTGTGGCTCTGCACGGCTTTTCTCGTATGCACTTTTCAGAAATATCAATTCAAAACAAGCAGACTGAGTTTCAGAAATATTTCCAAGAAGTATTTTTTTCCATCAGAAAATTATCATCAGATGTTTGGTCCTTTGGCCAAACCAAGAGAATAAAAAAGAAAAAAGAGATCAAATATCAGTTGGAAAACTGAAATAGATTGAACAGTAGATGTGGGAACAAGTTGAAATAAGAAATACCTTTGAAGCTCAGGACAAAAAACTATTCAACTTAGAGGGAGAGGAAGAAACAACACTTGCTGTAGAAATAATTTGATTATCCAACAGTCTAATTCTGGCATCAGGATCAAGATCTGCAGCAATCTTAGCTCTTTTAGAAGCACCGCAAGTGACTCCCAAGGAAGCTGGCTCTATCAATTTTGATGCTCCCAATTCTCCCCTAAACAAGAAGTCTGTTCCAGTGTCTTCACCATAATTATTAGTCTCTTTATGAGATACCAATAGAGAATCCAAGGGACGAAAAGGTTGAGAATGAATGAATGTCAGCAGAATACAGAGGGATGCACATAAAAGAACTGTTGATTTTATAAACCAGGTGGCATAATCGCAATGCTAACATATTTAAGAACATTAAAGTATAATGGTGTTTCTTAACACAAAATAGTGAGAATAACATCAAACAGTTTACTAAACAGACATGAGAATGGTTAAGTTGAGGTTATATTTTGGTTTTGTATAGATGTTCCCACATGTAGTCATATAATACAGGAATGTCTGATACCATACATAGCCTAGATCAAAGTGGATTAGATTACATACAAGCATAAGAATTATGTCATACCTCAACTCCTAGCCTGTTTTACCCCTTGCACCAAAAATGCCCTCTAAACCTCTGCATTCAATCTCGTTCTATTTTTCTTCTCCTCCAATGAATCAGAATTTTTGTTGGAGTTCATTGGACCAACAGAACCCGAAGCCTTACATTTCTTCGATTTCTCCTCCAGCCCTCCTTCCAAACTGCCAGTGTCTCCATCTTTCTGGATCAATAACAAGAAAAGACAGCAGTTTGTCCTCACTGGTAAACCACCATAAAGCATCAAGTCAAAAATCCACTTCCAGAATCATTGAACTAACAGCATAATAACAGAAAGAAGGAGTTAAATAAACTCAGAAATAAAAATATTTAAACAAAAATGTAAAGTAAAAAAAAAAAAACATATGATTATAACAATGACCACCAAGCCTCATCCCAATGATAGGAGGTTAAAACAAAAAATTGTTGAGAAAGTGCAGTTCTCTTTTTTTTCTTTTTGAGAACTAGAACAAGAAGAAGCCAACTGATATTAGGGTGATGGTGGTATCTGATCCAGGTCATTCGCATCCAAAAACATAAATATAAGAATATGCCCTAAAAGATTGGGTTAAAAAAATGAAATGAGTGCGCAAAAATATCTTGATAAACTTAGGAATTCAATCACCAAAGCTATCATAAGTCCATAACTAAAAACCTGGTTCACTATAGTCCAGAACAAACTACAACCTTAAACTTTCTTTTTTTTTAAAAAAAAAAAAAAATCTCCCCTCCACATGGATCACCATCATACAAAGTACCATGATCATCTTTAGAACATTTTTATGTGTCTAATAGTAAATGAAAACACTGCTAACTATCAGCAATAAACCTATCAAGTTATCAAGTAATATGATCATTCTGCACAAATTGCATCCGAAAGCATGAAGGGACCAAATATCTGTCACCTGAAGCCTCAAACAGATCAACATCATCAGCAAAGTCATAAAATATCTGCAAAAGAAATTTCAATAGTACCAGTATGGGCTGATAAAGAAATACATCTCCACACATACAAGCAAGAAATCACATCCCACTTTCTACTTCCTACTTCTATCTTCTGGACTGGGGTTTTAGGTCCCGACCGCACATCTTATGAGATGCTAGGATAGGTTGCTATCTCAAGCGTTGGAATGAGACTATTCCGTCACTATCCTAACGTCCCAATTGGCACATCTTGAGATACCACATGTCCCAAGTTTCAGGACTAGATGGGATGGCAATGCATCTCATTCTATAAAAAATTGAGACATTCCCATCCAATAAGATTTGAAACCTTGTTCTAGACAATTAACAACCCAATTCATCAACCATTTCCATCTAAACAAATCTGAGCTGCATTACAACATAAACAATGCAAAATCCCTCAACTCTCCCTTTGGAACCTCAAGAGTTCATAACAGAGAAGATATGGACTGAATATTCGTATACTAACAAGGGAAGGATGACGATACAATGTGAAAAGCAAATACAAATATCTTATTAGGGAAGGGTTCCCTAAGAATGCTTGACATGAATCACACGGCATACAAAATGAATGCTTAAGAGCAATGTTAGTTAGACTCTTAGCATGGGTGCCAACTGTCCTCAAGGTTCAAACAAAAAACAACCACCCAAAATGTAGGCATGGAGACATGGCATAAAAAGATAAATAACATATGTGTTTGTGTGCACGCGTGTGCGTATGTATGCATACATTTATCATACACACACACACACATATATATATATATATATATCGCACATAGCACATATGCAAATGTCTGTTTTGATGTTTATTTAGAAAAAAAGAAACTTAGAATTACATATGCAATCTAACAAATAAATTAATGGAACAGCTTTGAGTTGGCAGGCTATTAAATTTATTCTCTAGGTTAGTTATTTAAGATGCATTGAAATGCCAAATTTAATAACTAACCATGACATATTTATATTTAAAACAAAACATCAATCTACTTAAAGTACTCATATAATTATTATAACTTCATATGAAAAATATAATGACATTTTGTTTTAAAATACTCATATAATTTTGATAACTTTATATTAAGAATATGAGGACACTTTGATTTAACTGCCCACACAATCTTGAAGACGCTTTATGTAAAGTGTCCAGCACTTAAAATTAAGGTTTTAAATCTTAAGGCCTAAGGGTGTTTTGGTGTTTTCACGAAATGAGATGCTTGTTGTCTTGCCCTAACCCAATGGCCATCCCAATAGAGAATCCTAGTACCCCTATCTCTATCTCTCCTTTAATCTTTCTTTTATTTCTTATATTTTTTCGTTTCTTTCTTTCTGCCTTCTTCATCAAGATGGTATAGGACATCCATCATCCCCAATTTCATTACACGGCATCCCAATACATGAACAAACAAGGATGGCCCTATCCTATAGTCAAGATTTGTTGTACTAAAAATTAGTAACGTTTTGGTACTGAACCAATACGGTTCGATACACCGTATCAAACCGACAGTATACCAGTCAGATAAATTAAGAGGCCTTAGCCCATGAATCATCCCATATTAATTCGATAAAGTATGGGACAGTTTGGTACAGTACAAGATTGGTTCGGAGCAATATGGGTGGTATAGGGCGGTACGGACCTTATACTATTTCTTTATGGTGAACCATACTGGTTTCATACTAGTACAGTTCGATACATCCCGTTTGATCATCTTTACCATCTCTAAAGAGGGACTTTACCTGATTACTGCTACCCATAAGAATATTTTGGGCTTCTCTTATTCTCTAACGATACAATCAAGCCCACGCTAGATGCTTCAGTCAATGCTCCTCGATGATGTCCTCAATATCATCTTCGTGAAGTGCAATTTGAGGACTCTTCTAGATTCTTGTATCATGGGAAGGTCAAGGTAGGGAGGAAGTTTCATCTGAACTTTACACTTGATGGGGCCATAATAACAATATTACTAAGTTGCTTTTAACATCTAGCAAGCTTCATAAAGCAGGCAACTTTTTATCCTTTGTCATTTTCGTGGCCTTTTGAATCCATTTTCAACCAGCCTTGAGATTCTCTTACATTCAATTTTGGTCTTTTTTTATTATTTTTTAAAAAGTACAACCCTAAAGAATGGCAATTCATAAAGAGTACTTAGGCATCACCTTACGAAATTAGAGAAGTTTGAAGTTGTTGAATTTACTTCTTGGAAAAGAATGGTGGCATAATAACTCCCTTTCCAGCCAGTACCTAGTTTAAATGATTTAGAAATCTCTCGCATAGTATTATAAAATTTAATTATGAAAAGGGAATAAAACTGATTGGGAATTTTCAAAGACCTATCACATAGAAGCCAACAAGATACAATCTTCTAGAAATTGGTGTACGTGGGATGAAACATAAGTCTTAATGAACTAGTTAGGTTTAAATTCGAGAAAATCATAAAAGTGGCATCAAGACTGAAGCTTACCAAAGGAAATCATGAAAAGAAACATCCACAAAATGAGTAATGGAAACCATGTCAGCCTATTAGTAATTCAGTACCAAATGATTGGTATGGTACAATATGCATTTCATACCAAGACAAGATTCCAATACTCTTCTGATACATAAAACTACTCGAATCAGGATGGCATGGGGTGGTTTCGTTTAGTTCAGATCGATTCGATTAATATCAAGTCAACCCTCGATAGGATATAACTTGGTCAAAAGAAACATAGTGGAGCAGAAATTTGAAAAGAAAACACTCAATGCTAACAATAAGAAAGGCATGTTTAGACCATGAACTAAAGTTCCAATAAACAAAATCACAAAAATGGGGAAATAAAGCTTAAGACCACACAACAAAACATAAGGAGCAAAATTCATCTAAAAGAAGATATAGAAGAAAAATGAAGATAGTGAAACCTAAAGCTGAAAGGTCGCTAATGTATTCTCACATCAATCAAGTCTCAATAACATAGATTGATGGATTGCACAAGTGCTAATTGTCATCATTGTTCCAGCAGTTACTTAATTCTCCACCTAGTAAACAGTGAACAGAAGTATCAGCATGGGCAAAGGAAAACTAGTGAATTCTAGTGGAGAACATCAACATGGAGCAGCACATGTAGGCATGGGCACCAGCATTGGCACCCAAATCCTTGCATTGAAGACTTCAACATATTTTAGGAAGCTAAAAGATTCTTTAGCTGTTAGATTTAAAAGATAAATAAAAGGAGCTTTTGATCAACCCAAATAATGGTTGATGGATCAAGGAGGGTGGCTAATTAATTCAGGATTATGCCAGGATGTTGAAAGTTATGATTGATTGAGTGAGTGAGTGATTGGTTGAAACTATGGTTTAGAATCACAAATTGATCTGTCAAAAATATGATGACACAAATATTATGGCTAATTGATAACTACTTGAAAACCTTGGCCTTATTTATCATGATTTTATTCAATTAACAGCTCAATGAAGGTCTCACATTAGCACTGGGCAGTGACAAGAAAATATTTGCATAAAGGTATTTCACCAATCAATACATCAATCAGTGATGTGATCAATTGACTGAATGACCTGAAAACAGCAGATGGCAAACTTAAACTTTGATAAGCTGTTTTAACATGCAGTTCATGTGGGATCATCTGCAATTGAGAATATGCAGGCACAACTTAGCAAATACACTGCATAGGGGTTGTACTGCATAGTAAGCTGCCAAGCACCAAATAGGCCCAAATGGATCAAATATGCATTCCAAGCTAATATGACAAGAATAACAAATCTCTTCCAATATTAGAAGATTGCCCTTTGAGTTTCTTTTTTGGCCTTAAAAATGTTTTGTCAATGAGCAAGGCACTTTAAGCTTACTCATAATTCATGCATTCCTTTTGCTTCTATTTTCATTTTTCATCATTCAGTAATTCCAAGAATTTGTTTGTTATATTAGAGTACCTGAAATTCGAGCATATGTTCTCAAATAAGTATGAGAGCATCTACTTAATTTTTTTCTTATTTTTCTAAAATTTTACTTACTTATTTCTGATTTTTAACCTTTTTAACTTTATGAATCACATTTAATACTAACGATTTCTAAAATAATACCCACGTATGCACCCACATACCACATATGCATCATGTGGTACTTTGTCCTCTCGCATACCACAACTATTTTTTAAAACATCGAGAAAAGCCATTTGAGGAAAATTACTCATGGAGAAAACAACCAATAAAAACTCTACCTTTGTATAAAGTTATATATATAGTCGATCCTAGGCTCAGATAAAAGATGATTGCAGTAGGATATAGTACCAATAAATGAAATGTTAGAACTAATCTTAAATTAAGATTATAGAGAAATGCATTGAATCTAAAGATTTTAGGTTGAATAAGATAAAAACAAAATACATGAAATGCAATTTTAGTATAATTTGAAATAAAAATAAACATATAGTAAAAAGTGAGAATCTTAAAGTTTTCAAAAGTGATTATTTTTAATATTTAGGAATGATTATTTATAGAAAATGAGAGATTGAGGATGATGCTGTCTATAAGATTAAAGCAAGTTGCATGAAATAGAAAAGTGCAACTGCAATATTATATGATCATAAAATACCTGCTAAATTAAAGAAAAAATTTTATAAAACAACCATAAGACGCTATGCTTTATCGTACAAAATATTTTTCAGTTAAAAAATTACATGTAAATAAGATGAATGTGAATAAAATAGAAATGCTGATATTGATACGTGGCAATATAAAAAAGATAGAATAAAAAATGAAGTCATTCGTTAAAAGGTGGTAGTATAGTACAAATTACGGACAAATGGAGAGAAAGACGGTTTAGATGGTTTGTACATTTAAAATACACTAATGTGAAGGAGTAATTTAATACATTCAAAATAAAAAAAAAAGATAGAGATAAGTCAAAAAATTAAATGACAATGATAAATGAAAAGTTAATATCTCTGCATCTTATAATTGACTCTAAATCAATCAAAATGGAGAAAAGGATTCATGTAGCTTATCCCAACTTGTTTGAGATTAAGACTTTATTTTGTTGTTGTCATTATTGTTAAGAAAATAACCCACAGAAGTTGAATTTGGAAATAATAACTGAAGATATAAGGTTTGACAAAATTATCAAAAGAATATTAGGGATGGCAACAACCACTCAAGTTACCACTATAGTAACTACCAAAGCCAGTAATTTATAGAATAGATTATGAACTACTCCCCACTAAAGGGACCCCTAAACTCAACACATCATATATGACTTCAAGTTAAATACAGTGAAGCTTTTAGGCTTTTTCATTATAGCAAAGGAAACCCAAAGTCTACTTTATTAGACAATTCGGTCCTAGTAAATCTCTCAATCATGGTACAATCAGGTCTCCAAAAGTTCATGCAGAAACATGTTAGTCCAAGTCCAACAAAATCCAAGAAAAAAGTAAAACTTCACCTATAGCCCAAAAGGGATTCAAAAAATTTTAATGTCTAGAAAAACATAGAGACCCAAAAAATTTAAATGTCTGAAAAAACATAAAGAAAATTAACCCATACAATCACATACTAGTGCATGTGAACATGAGCACAAGCAAGGAAACAACACTAAGAAGACTCAATCAATCACTAATAAACAACATGTTTGATTAATAATTCATGGTTATGATATGGACAAGTATAGAATGGTACTTGAAAGGATATAGTGTAAGGCACTTAAAAGGTACCATTTCTTATGGCACTCACTATTCTGATTTTCCTATTGTATTAGAAGGATATAGTGAAGCAAATTGAATTGTTTATTCAAAGGACTCAAAGTCCATCGTAGGATATGTTTTTTCACTAAGAGGAGCATTGCTACATCACAATCCTCTATTAAAGTTGAGTTGATAGCCTTTGATAATACTATATGATATGTAGAATGACTTAAAAACCTATAGGCTGAAAGAGTCTATTCTTGCCATATCCATTTATTGTGATAATCATGTTGCTATATCTAAAGCTGAGCAAAAGCACTCCAACGAACCTAGAAGGCATTTATGCCTAAGATTAAAAATATTAAGGCACCTTAAAAAATATAGCGTAATAGTATTAAAGTATGTTAGGTTTGCTAGGATATAGCAGATTCATTAAATAAAGAACTTGCAAGAAGGCAAGTTGGAGAATTAACGAAGGGAATGGGACTGAAGCCTATTAATTGATCATCCAATAATGGCAATTCAGCCTTATTATTTAGATATATCAAGAAAAAGGTTTAATAGGTACTAACAAGTTGTTTTGAGATGACAAAAGAAGCACTTTATGATTTAAAGTAAATTATATCTTAGTCTTATTATAGTGAAAGTGCTTTTAAATGCAATGATTAGAGAATGGGTAATAACCTTGAATGAGTCCACAGCTAATTGTGCTAGATGTTCTTCTGTTGCATAACATCCCTAAAGGACTTACTCATGTGAGTGTGGTTTCGGAGCCATAACCTATGAGATTGGGTTGTATCTAGAGCACTTATAAACCTAAGATACTAGCACAAAACCTAAAAGTGCTAGCTGGAATGGACTCGATGATTGCCAACACTAGGCTTATGGCATGTAAAATTTTTATCAAAGAACCTACTTCAAGACTTTATTCACTACAGACTCCACAAATGGAACATGCTAACATCAAGTAAAGGTTTAAACCCATAATATTTTTAATCCAGATGCAATTTTGTGTTATATGATTTTTAAAATTTTGAATTATATGAGGATTGTTAGGTATTAGTTTATTAATTCAAAATTTAGTCCCACATTGGATAGATAAAAAAAAATGAAATCATTTGAATATAAATCCTAGTTTTTTAAGTAATGTAATATGTTAAGATACTTAAGTGCATAAAGATTTATTTTTATCTCTCTTTATTCTCACTTTTCTCTTAAATATACATATGCATCTCTTATGAAGAGATGCCTTCTCACGATGCATCTTATGACTAATCCAACAAAGAGATGCATCTCAATGCATCTAATCAAATGGATTAAAATCAAAGTGATGTAACCATGGATCAAATCCAAGAAACACAACCCTTGAATGGATACATGTAATTAAAGAATGTCTAAGCATCCATTCACATATACCTCTTTACATCTTTAAATAAGGGATGTGTTCTCATCCATTAAAAAATTATGAAGAGAATTGAGAGCCTTTAATCATTTGAAATTGAGTCAACTTGAACATACATTTTTAGTATTCAAGTACATAAATAGAGATTTTTTTTAATTATTCTTTTAGTTTTGATCGCATTTGAATTTAATTTTTTTTCGTTAAAGTATACTTATGTTCAATGATTTGTCGTATCTTAGAAGTAGATCACCGTTAACTGATTACATCTGAGCAGAACAAATTCTACTTGTAAAGAGACAAGCATCCATAATGTGCCTTAAAAAAGGTTAATATGCCTTGATGCAAATAAGCAAAATAGATGAAAGACAAAATGGAGTCGACCAAGAGCTATAGGAAACCATATTCCTCAGCACGGCACCACGGAAGCAATCCAAGTTGTTACGGTATAAATAAGCCGTCATAGACTCGAATATTTTCAGTCCTTGTTGGAAACGTTCCAGTGCTTTCAGCAATAATTGTGTACTAAAAAAACAACTGCAGCATTCATTATTATCCACCAGCTAATACCAGCAGATTGAATGTGGTCAGAAATTAAAGAAAAAAAAAAAAAAAAAAACAACGAAAATAGAATCAATCTAAAGCTTTAAAAAAACAGAAGGAAAATCAAAAAGCATGAAAACGAGCAAAGAAAAAAAAAAGAAAAAAAAAATGGAAGCAATTAGAGATTAAAAAAAAAAAAAAATCTATTTGGAGTTGGGCAAATATCTCCCAACAACTACTGATAATAAATCCAAACCAACTTCGTTTATATATTTGCATAAAATTACTATGCGGTCGGGGCACTGCGTAATTCAGAACCGTGACCCTTTCGCCAAACCAAAAATTTAAAAAATATTGACCGGTTGATATATATTTGAGGGGTAAAATCAACGCTTCAGATATCATTTGCATGCAATGTTTTATGCGATCATTCGCAAACCACTACTTCCGAGATCCATACACGGCGGCGCATGCGCCGGCGGACTCGAAGAAACTATTAATTTTGGTTTTGAATTTCTTTCCCTTGTTTTTTGTTTTTTATTTTATTTTATTTTTTTAAAAAACCGAGAGGCCAAGGGCTTCGCGTGGACTCGCTTCGCTCCGTCTTGTTCCCCCTTTTTGTCCAAGTTGGAGCAAACCCTAGACACCCTACTGCGCGAAGGAGGGGTTTTTTTTCAATCAGAGGCATTTTTGATCGATAAATCGAGGAAAAGAGGTAGAAAATGTCGGGGGCGGCGCAGGAGGAGGATAAGAAGCCGGCCGATCAGTCGGCGCACATCAATCTCAAGGTTAAAGGCCAGGTATAGTCTTTCTCTATCCATCGCTGTAATTTTTTTTTTTTTTTTTTAAATTCGTGTGACTTGTTCTCTTTAGTTTAATGGTATATTTGTAAGATTTTGTTCTGTTTTTTTTCCTCTTATTTTTATTTGGATCATTGTTTTGATTAATTATTACTTAGTGGAATCTAGAAAATTCTCAAAATTATTCAGAGTAGGGAGATGTTTTCTTTTTTTGGTTGTTTTAAATATTAAAGTTTAAAAAGGTCCGTGTATGCTGGATAGTTCTAGTTTTTGTACTTTTGATTTTAGTTTGTGAGGTCTGTTTGTGTTTTGAATCACATAGCTATCTCTCTTCGAAAAACCTACAAGATATTGCTAGCGAGCAATTAGTTGTGGAAGTGATTGGTTTTTGGATCTTTTTTTTAAAAAAATTCTAGTACTGCCACAACACTAAATGCCTTTTGTATTTTTGGAACAAGTTATATTTTAGATGCAAAAATGTGTTGATAGGTTAGTTGAATTAAGTGCAAAGATCGAACTACTGGAGACTAGTCGTAAGATATGAAGTTCAGAGTGCAACTGCATTTTTTTAATTTTTATGTTTTAAAATATGAAGGGAACTTATAAGAGATCCAATTTAAAACGATTAAGAAATTGGCTGGAGGAACTGAAAAGATGCAGACATAATCTAGAAGACTTGGATGGAGATTTGGAATGATTTCAGAATGAAGTATTCACCTTTTTATCCTCCTTGCCTCATAGAAATAAGGATTTGTGATGGATGTTCCTTTATAGTCTTTGCTGTTGGACTTGTTCATGTTGTGCACACCCCTCCTGAAGACACCTTTTTCTTGGATGAATGCTCTCTACTTATGAATTAGGGCATAACTTTTGAGAAATAAATGAAAATTTTGTTAGGTAGGGGAAGTCTTATGACTTGGTGATAATGTAGAAGGGGATGGGGTGATTACAGTTTGTGCCATTAGCTCTGAGTTTTACAGGGACAAGGACAGACATAAGGTTACAGTAGAGGGCAGAATGGCACTAGACAACATTTTGTCCTCATTGAGCATTATACGTAAGGTTACAATTGAGATGGCTATCTAAAGAACCACCATTTGCTCAAGGGTTAATTGTCTTTCTGTTGGGTTGAATCTATAAAGGAGTTGCTGGACCTATCTAGTCCTGGACTGCCACCACAAGTGAGTGAGAGGGTGTGGATTTGCTTTTGTGCTGAACTGTTTTCCTTGACTATTATTATCTTTTAGCGAGAAGGCTGTTTGCTTCAGATGTCTTTCCCAATCATTCTGAAATGTACTTTATCCATGTGAATTGTCTCTTTAAATTGAAGAATGAATTTCCAAAGTGTGGAAGGTACCTTCCATTCATATATTCATACCCAGGAGAGACAATAATTGGTTAATAACCTTGCACAAGAAGAGTAGGATTCCATGGCTTGTGTCAAGGTTGGTAAATGCAAGCAATTTTTTAACTAGAGGATGGTTGATAATCTCTGGATTGCTTGTTGAGTGTAAACTAGATTTAAAAAAGATCAAGATTGATTATGGATTAATCAGACTTTTTTTTTTATTGTTGTTATTGCTGTCGAATGGCTGCAGTAACTTCAGGTCTTGACTGAATCCAACTTTTTATCACTATGGTAACTTTCCATGGTGGTTATCATAAATTTATTGTTGATCAATTGGTGTAAACATAAACAAAATAATGGGAGCAAGATCTAGGTACTCAACATAAAGGAACATTTGGGGCAAAGTTAAGTGCTTAGCATGTTGAAATTTTATTACCTGAGGAAAAGCATGCCAGGAAATGTAGGGCATTTTAGAAAAAAATAGGCTTATGCGTGCATTAGTTAATAAGGGGTACTGTTGCGAATCTGGCTATCACAAACCTCTTATAGGGTTTTAGTTTATCACACCTTCTGCTTCTTTGCAATGCTATTGGTGGTCCACATGGTTTTGTAGTTGGTAGGGTAGGTTGAGCTATGCTGGTTTTGCCCGAACTGAGCCAAATTGATCGAAAAACAGTTTTGTTTTGCCTTATGGATCAGTGCAGATCTTGAATTGGTTCGAACTGCCTGGTTTGGGTGGTTTTTGGGTGAGGGGCTATACTGATTGTCATGTAAGTTCACATCCTCTCTCTTCTCTTTTATTTTTATTCAAAATCATTTAAGCAAATATCATCCTCTTTCAAGAGCAAACCTTTTAATGCAGCCCCCCCCCCCCCCCAAAAAAAAAAAAAAAAAAGAAAAACATATGATTTTTTTATTTACAAAATTATATTTATATGTAATTTATTATTTTGAATATACACCATCATAACTCTGCTCCCCCCCCCAAAAAAAAAAGTTTCAAGGTTTGCTCTTCTCTTCTCTTTTTTTCTTTTCTTTTCATTTACTTAAGGTTTCTCATCAAAATAAGGGAATATCCTTCATTTGATTTTAACAAAAATATTAAAAAAATCAAAATTCTTGAGAATAAAAAGTCAACTCTCGTTAAGAATAAATTTGAAGAATTTCAGAAAATTACGGTTTATCAAATATCAAGTTAGGATACTTTCATTCTGGATAAAAATTCTAGAAAATCAATTTAACCTAAAAATGATGAGAAAACAAAATATCATTACAAATTATATTAAAATACATTTTACAAGGCTTTGGTCAATACTTGGTGGCCAAACTTACAAGGTTTTTAGAGTTAAATAGGATCATAGTACCATGATCTTACATTGATTTATGCTGATTTTATTCACAGCTTATTAAAACAATAACATTAAACTTGCCATAAAATCTTAAGGTTAAAATACATTTTTTAGGGTTCAAACTGTAATGTATCACTAGATTGAAGGGAGTAATTTTTTAATTTTTCTTTATTTTTTAAGAAAATTAACTTAAATTATTTTTCTGTAAAAAAGACTAATTAGCATATGAGTGGAAAGCCCTTGTTTGGGGGTCTTCTTAATAGGAAATGAAAAGAATAAGAAAGTGATCATCTATTCTTGTGTACTTACTCCAAAGGAAAGTTGAAGTATTTGCTATAGGCGGTCTAGTGGCACATCATAGTCTCGACGTTGAGAAATACGTTTTAACTTTATGATTTTATGACAAGTTTAATTATATTATTTTGATGAGTTGTAAATCAAATCGGCATAGTTTAGTGTGAGGTTCATTGTTATTGTGATTGGAAACCTTGTACGACTAAGTGTTGATCAAAGCCTTATAAATTATATTTGAAAATATATTTTTTTAACATTTTATTTTCTTATCATTTTTAAGTTAAATTTTCTTAGATTTTTAATCCAAGATGGAAGTCTCCTAACTTAATATTTACTAAATTAGAATTTTCTAAAGTTCTTCGAATTTGTTCTTGAGAGGGAGAGTTGACTCTTTATTCATAAAGAATTTGATTTTTTTGATATTTTTATCAAATTCAAATCGGAAATATTTTTCTTATTTTCATGAGAAATTTTAAGTAAATGTCTATTTTGATTGAAAATAGGAGAGAAGATAGAGGATTAGAGGTCATGTGAGGCTGTCAGCCTTATATACTACATAAAAATTGGAAAACTATAAAAAAAATAAAAAAATGGTGCAACGGTTTGAACCACTGGAATGCTACCAGTTTGGTACCAGTATTTGGTTTCACCAACCTTGATTTTATGGAAGTTTTGATGTTCAAACTATTTAATATTCAAAGGTTTTGAATTTAGATATGTCAAGAAGCTGAGATCTAGTACTCCTGAACAAAAATCAGTAGAGAATTCATTGATTAAAAAGTGTGACAATGGGTGTAGAAGCGAGGGCATGATTTGCTAGCATTTCTAGGTCATTTGTCCTTTGATGGATCATAAAAATATAGGACCTTGTCAACAAGTATGTGGAATGCCTTGAATTCGAATTTTGTATCTTAATAGTGGATTAATAAGCCATATATTCATGGTTGGTCGAACCATCCTGAATTGCCTGATTTGGGGTGAATCATGTTGAATCCGGATGGCTTGCCGGTTCAGCTTGGTACAAGGGCTGAACCAGCTTGTATTGCTTTGAATCATGTCAAACTTCCCGGTTTGGCCTGGTGAAGGCCGGTTTGGCTTGGTTTTGTGGCTTGTGTGGGGCATGGATGTGGGCTTAGAGAATAAAAGAGGGGGAGGTTGACCAAAAATCAAAGTGAGGCGCAAGGCGCAAGTGCGCGCTTGAGCTAAATGAGACACATTTTTGAAAAAATGATAGAATAGTTTATATAACCAAGATTTACAACACATAACAGAAAAGATTCTTCTTTTTTAACAATCAGAATCATCTAAGTTATTTTAGAAAAAAATTCAAACTATTTTCAAAATCTTTTCTCATTAATAGAACTATGACTGATCTAAATTTTCCTTTAATGAATAAATGATTTATTTGATTTTAAAATTCATTCCAAAATATTTATTGTTTTTTGCATTGGTTCTAGAATACAATATATAAATACAGAAAAGTAGATAACAACAACAATAAAGCCTTAATTTCAAACTATTTGGGGTCGGCTACATAAATTTTTTTTCTCTATCTGGCCTCTTATATTGCTTTTTTAATTTCTTTTTTGACAATCTTATAGTTTTCATATACTTTTCTATTCGTATGTAGAGATAGTTTTTCATAGCATTCTCTTTTAACCTTAACTACTAATTGAACTTTCTTATTCCACCATCAAGTTTTCTTACCATATGATCTTTTTCCTTTTGACTCTCTTAATACTTCTGTAGCTACTTTGTTAATATTATTAGTTATCTCTTCCTATATGGTATTGATCTTTTCATTTATACTCTATTTTTCTTCCTTCATTACTCTATCTTTAAAAGCTATTAGTTTTTCTCTTTTCAAATTTCACCATCTAGTTCTTGGATTTTAATACTTTTTAGTTCTTTTCCTTCATTTTTGATTGCATATATTCATAACCATTAATTTATGTTGCATAGCTATTTTAATCGGCATAACCTTACGGTCTTTATAAAATACTCGATTAATCTTTTTAGTAAAGAAGAAATCTATTGTACTAGCATTATATCTACTTTTAAAAGTTATTAAATGAGAGTTCTTTTTTTAAAATATATGTTGGCTTATACTAAATCATATGCCATTGCAAATTTTAAAATGGTATTTCCTTCTTCATTTCTATCTTCGAATTCATAATCTCCATATGCTCTTTCAAAACCTATGTTATATTTTTCTACATGCCCATTTAAATCTCCTCCGATAAATATTTTCTCCAATAGGAATCTCTTGAATCAATCATTGATATCCATCCAAAAACTTTGCTTTGTTGCACTATCTAAACCTACTTGAGAAGTATAAGCACTAATAATATTAATTGATTCTTCATGTAGCACTAATTTAATCAAAATTATTCTATCTCTTATCCCTTTAATATTTATAACTTCATCTTTTAGGCCTTTATTTATAATAATTCCTACTCTATTTTTATTTTTATCTTTACTTATATATTAAAGTTTAAAACTATCAACCTCTTTTACTTTTTTTTCCTACCCACTTGGTCTCTTGTAAGCAAGCTACGTTAATTATTCTTCTAGTCATTGTATTTATTAGTTCTACTAATTTTTCCATTAATGACCCTATATTTCAAGTTGCTAAATGTATTTTATTTTATTTTAAGCTTTATTTTTATTTTCTTTGATTAACTTATTTACCAATATCCATTCATGAAAATGTGAGAACTCTTGCTTACTTTCTGCCACACTTGGATGTTGATGTAACACATTGCTTTGAGAGACCCACCTAGCTACCCCTGCATTTTCCACTACATCGATCTGATGTAATGTGCCGCTTTTAGGGAATGCCTTGGCTTTAACGATTTTCTTTATGGATTTATGTTCATAGGATGTAACTATAGTTTTATGTTGGCCATCAACCTACTACAACCCTCCATTATCTAGACTTAGGACTAGCTATGTATAAAAGCTTTATACCTAGGCGAAGTTTGGACAACTGATTGTGATAATTTAGGTATTCTTTTTTAGTAGTCAAAATTGATGGTTTGGTTTCAAAATATTACTGATTTTAGAAACTTAAGGCTGATTTGGATATTATTACTAGACCTCTATGGAGAATTCTCCTTTTTTGACAATTAGAAATCTTTGTTATTTTAGAAAAACGTATTCAAACTTTTTTCAAAACCTTTTCTCATTAAGACATCCATGATTGGTCTAGTTTTTGCTTTCTTTAATGGATAAATGACTAATTTTATTTTTCAATTCTTTCCAAAATATCATTGATTTTTGCATTGATTTTAGAATATAATCTACAAATATGGAAAAGTGGATAACTAATTGAGATAATCGATGATTTGATTTCAAAAAATTATTGCAAAATATTATTGCTTTTGGAAACTTGAGACTGATTTGGATATTGTTATTAGACATCTAGGGGGAATTCTCCCTTCTTTTTAATCGGAATCATCCAAGTTATCTTAAAAAAACTTGATGTACCGGTCTATTTGATATGTACACTAGTGATTTGATATGGTACGTACCATATTAGGTTGGTACTGGTACCCATATTAGTACCCAGTATTGGTGAACCTTGAATATACTGAATTAATAAAAGAATAATTTAGATGGTTTGAACGCATATAATGTTATGAAGGAATGATTTGGTACAAATAGAAGGAAAGAGGGTAGTGGTTGTCCAGAGATCACATGAGAGGAAATGATAAAGAAGGATTTGATAACTCTATATCTTACAAGAAGTATGGCCCTAAACTGAACGAAATGGAGGAAAAGGATTTGTGTAGCTAACCCCAATTAGTTTGGGATTTAAGGCATTATTGTTGTTGTTGTTATTTGTAATGATGGATGAATGAGCAGTTCCTAGCAAGATTAACTAAAAGCAGCATACTTGTGGGTCTCACTTTCAGCTCCAACTTTGCCATGTATGCTCTTATCCCTTTCTCGTACTTCTTAGTACAAGTACCTTTATTTCATCCTTTATCAACACATGACTCCTTTTCAAGTTCCATTATGGTCCAGATATCCTTCTCAGTGTTGTTACTAAAATGATGAAAATGGTCAGAGTGCAGAAGTATAGCAGAAGTCCACTATTTGTTTGTAAATCAAAAGGAGCTGTATCTATATTTATGGCTATCTAAACTGCTATTCTTTAGTTTGTTTAGGGTTTATTGTTACTTGTAGATGTTTTATATATTTCCAGAGTTTGTTTTTCCATGAAATTGTCTTTGTTTTGTTATGTTATGCAGGATGGGAATGAGGTGTTTTTCAGGATCAAGCGTAGTACTCAGCTTCGAAAGCTCATGAATGCATACTGTGACCGACAATCAGTGGATTTCAATTCCATTGCTTTCCTGTTTGATGGCCGTAGACTGCGTGGGGAGCAGACTCCGGATGAAGTAAATCTTCAAATATCTTGCATTTCAAATAGGAAAATATAATCAGATTTCCTTTTAGATTTTTAAGCTATATTGATATTTCTTTGATATTTTTCAGCTTGAAATGGAGGATGGAGATGAAATTGATGCTATGCTGCACCAAACAGGTGGTGGTGGTATGGTAAATGTAGATGGCCTTTAGTTCTGTGGTGATTTGTGGACCTCGTAAAGCAACTGGTGGACATGGTGTTAGGTTTGTTTTATAGTTTAGACCATGGAGGCTTGTCATCTGATTATAATGGGCTCTTAAGAATCATTGTGTTTTTTAGGTTGAATCCATTTGAAGTGAATACGTTGGAATTGATATGCTGTTGGAAGATTGGCTGTTTTTCATGTTGCTGTGGCACTTGTGATTACCAAATGTATGGATATGAGTTCCTGATAATTACTTGCTTTTAGCCTATATGGAAATTGCTGCAGAATCCTTTAGAAAACTAGATGTGCTGGCATATGATGTCACCAGTTATGTTATCAGTAGTTATAATCCGAGCGTTCTTGGTTAAGATGGATACCACTTCTGCTGGACTATTAAAGCTTGACTAAGGCTGCTGATGGTCGAGTCAAACCTGTGACCAGGTTTGATCCCGATCCCTTTTGTATTTAAAAACTTATGGGTTAGATTGGATTCAAAAATTAGATCCGATCTAAATTCTGAATTGGATCCAAATCTTAAATTGTTTTTGATCTAACATATGATCCGAACTAACCTGTGCCATATATCATTTAGGTCTAATTTGAGCCAATAGAAAATGAATTTAATTCAAATCTGATCCGACTCAGCTTTATCTTTATAAATCATTGAATGAACTCTCATTTAAACTAATTTCTTTTTTCATTTTAACTAATGAATCTTTTCTCATCTATTTTTCTTAATTATATTTAATAATATTCATATTTCATTATATTTTTGTTGAATTTTTATTTACAATATTTTTTGGTATATCAATGTATATTTTAAAAATCATAATTTGTAAATTTAAGAATGATTAATTATTTGGATAGAATTAAAAGTTTTTAAATGAAAATTTAAATTGGCTTTTTTAATTTTATTTAAATTTTTTAATAGCTGTATATTTAAATATTGATTACTAGATTTAAGCGCAATAACTAGATGTTTGACTTAAATGTAAATACGACTTGACTTGATCTGAACTTGAATCAAAATATTTTGAGTTGGATTCAAATCATATTTGACTCCAAATTGTGTTGAATGATCTGTTGGATTTTTTTTTTTTTTTTATTGTGCATCCTACTTGATAATCAAATGATTTGGGTTTGGATCTAAAATCAAATTCTAAATAAGAAACTAGGTTGGTTCAGAGTCAAGCATGATCCGATTTATTTGTTGCCCTAGGCCTGACTTCTTTGGACTGCTTATTGTCATGCTGATTCAGGGAGTGACGGGCATCTGGATGGTAATGGATGAAAAATTCATTGCAGATGCAAAATTTGTTATGTCACATGAAGCATCGCCACCTGAAATGAGGTCAGCATTTTAAAGAAGTTTCACAAACAACCTGAATTCTAAGGAGTGAAAATAAAGAGGCTGCAAGCATGGAGTAAACAAGCGGACTAACATATCTGACCACCTTGGAATCCTACCACAAATGTTTCCAGAATTCGCCAATTAATGAATTAGGGCAGAAGTCTGCAATCCAATGAAAACCTTTTCTATGATGCATAACATAAATTTCATGTCATGCTAAAGTTAACAAGAAGATTTGACACTGGATGGAAGTATGATTGGTTCATGATTTGTGAGGACTGTGTGCAAGGAGAAATGTGATTGAATCATATAAGCTAATTACTCAGTAGAATGTGGAACTAGATGGACAGCTGATTCTTGAGAACTACATTACATAATTTTTTTTCCAACTGAAACATTTCCTGTCCTAGTTACTGTTTGTATTTCTTTGGTGAATGAAATATTCTTACTTCTATTTGTGTTTCTTCCTCATATATGGTAATTTAACTTTAACTACCAAATACATGAAGCAGGTGTGTTACATGGAAAGACCTATAAAAGAGTGTTCCAAGTTGTGATACTGGTATTTATTGTCTCTGGTTTGCCAAAAGATAATCATACACAATTTTTTTTTTGGAAGGCCTGAACATATTTAATGTGAATCAGATCTATTTTCTAAGGCAATCTGTGCAAGAAGAGATGTTAGGATGAGGTGCCATACCATTAAATAAATTTGAAGAAAATATGGTTTTTTGCCCATTCATTTTCAAGTTCTTTGTAATGCTGGAAAGATACTAAACGGTTGCAGTACTGTGACTCCTTTACTTTAGCATGATGCATAATTTTAAATCACAAGTAGTTGTGGACCTTGTCAGATTTAACCATCAATCTTCATTATTCACAATATATTGAATGGTTTGAATGGTACACCATTTCTGGTCTCATTACTGTCATGTACTTTTTTTCTCAAGCCTCAATGGTATAAATGTCTTCATGTCCATTCTTCCATGTAGTTGGTATAAAGGTGATGAAATGATGACCCTAGAGCACCTGCTGCCATCAATTTTTATGGAGCTAATTTTCATATCAATTCCTATTTTATTGGAGCTCCTCACTATAGTTCTGCCTTCTCTTTTCAGGGAGCATACTGAAAAATCATCTAAAATTCAGAACAGCCTTCAAACTTTAAGAAAGAGTCTGAGTTGTCTCCAGTTTCTTAAAAGATTTTTAATGTACGAAATCATGGATTCTATAGTTTTAGCTTGTAGCTGAGGTTACCTCAAGATCATGGCAGACAGCTTATAGCTGTGTTGGTGAGGAAGACAATGTTCAAATATAAGAACCTAAATTATGAGCTTCTTATTCAGCTTGTATAGTTCAGGCTTTCATCTGCAGAGGTTGGCACTTGCCCCAGTTGCTGGTCTCTCCACGGTTGAGAATGCTATGCCACAATCATAGTTGAGGGCATTACAAATGACCATTAGGTTTATTGCAAGGTCCATGTATGGTTCATGTCTCTTTTCTTTTCTTCTCTCTCTTTTTGTATTTTTTGGCTGTTGTTTTTGTATAGATATTAAGTATGAGAAAACATGGGCCTGAACCTTGGGGGGAACACTAAAAGCTGAAATGCTTGGGTATTTCTAACCTATTTATTGGGCAGAAATAATTACCAAGTCTTAGAAAATAGGCAGCTTGATACATGGTGTTTTGATGCTCATCTTGTTGCGCTTAATTATGATCTACCATAGACTCTGTTCACATTATGATGATGGAAAGGGCAGTGTCATGCATATCACTGTGGTATTGAGGCTTCCATTTCAGCCTCCAAAGCAGATTTTTTTTTTTTAAATTTTTAATTTAATTTAATTTTATTTTTTTTCAAGGGTAATGACACCATGTTTGGCTAGTTTTGATTCAATTGATCATGAAAAATTGATTGATGAAACATGGATCAAGCATGATCAGTAGAGGTGGGATGGGGACCTCCATCATGCTTTCATGAGCCAAAAAAATCATATGGGTTTCCCTTATCCATTAGCGTAGGCAGCAAAAAAAAAATAGGCACATTAACCTCTCATCAGGTCAAAACTGTTGCCCTCGCATACTCTTGCACATATTTATATCCTAATAAAACTAAAACCTGATAGGAGGCCAATTTCTATAGCAACACTAGCCAGGGCTTCAAACAACTAATCAAAAGCAGTTCTAATCAAATAAGGATTGAACTCCAATTAAAAATACTTCTAATTAAATAAGTATTAGAAATGAATAACCGGTTCAATACATGGTTGGTGTGCGTAATTTAAATAAAATAAAAAAAAATTTGTTACATTGTTGTCAAATGTGTAAATAAGCAGAGGGAGGCGTTGCCGCATGTGTCACCTTTAAGCATCACAGTAGGAAAGATCACAAAAAAAAAACAAAAAGGACACTCATTATTTGGCTTCCGAGGCTAAAGTTTCTGAGGCTAGGACAACATTTAAAGCCAACGGACCATCAGAAAAAGAGGAAAAAAAAATCTCATAACTAATTTGGGTAGAAAGATTGGTCAAGTTATTCAGCTGGAGTAATTTCCCATGCTTGCCGGCATTTGTGAAAGCAAACAACTCCACCACCCAGTGGTTGGTTGGCAATCCATGCTTCAAAACCACCTTATGTTTATTCTTTAGCCACGCCGACGAAGCACATTCTTATATAAATTGCTCTACGATAGACCCATCCTTGAGTTTCCATTTGGCAAGACTTTAACTAAGACAACATGCGTCTGTACCTAGTCAAAATGGGCTTGAAATTGCAACCGTGTGGATCAATAATACTTTTGACTCATCCCAGCCCATGGTTATTACTCCCAGATCTGGATTCTCACCTCAGTTGTCTCGTTGACTAACGTCATTTCATAAATGGTATGCTTGCTGCTCTCTGCCATTCTTTCACCGTTTCTTGCCTTGGGCGAAACGAAACCTGAACAACGTTCGAATTGCAATGATTCAACAGAGACAAAATGGATATACCCCAAGGCTTTCTACATGTTGCTCCAATGATACTCCAAATGATCACCGATGAGCTTGTGCAAACCTTGATTTGTTTGCATAAAGGAACAGCAAACTTTGCTAAGATACAGCCAACAGATCTTTTCACAAAGTGACAGATCACAGCTGAGAAACTTTAAGGCTGTACTCTAATTTGGAAAACCACATGACCACGTAGTTCACTGATAACAACTTGCCATAGAGATTCGTGACGTTTACACAAGAAAGTAATAGAGCCAACAGATTAAATTCATTTTTCCCAGACTGAGGTCCATAATGGTAGATTAATCCCCAGGACTAAAAGTAATCCTACTTGTTCTATGAATTGACAAGAATTCATGTCCTACATGATGCCCCTGATACACCACAGATGATCTGAAGTCTGAGATGCAGTTAAGCAGGTAATTCAAGCTTGACGTTGTTCTTCCAGCTGCAATTTACATGAAAGTTGGGAGTCATTACGAAAAGACTGCTTTCTTGAAAAAGATGTTCGGAAAACTATAATTGTTTACCTGTTGATGTAATAATAAAAGAAATCGGCGTAAAGCAATGTCTGGACAACTCCAGATATCCAAGCTGTGAAAAAGACGAGCAACATACACATGAGAATTGATAGTAAAAAACGAAACATTTTTACATGACAAAGGACCAAGAGCCAATTAGAGGATACATACTTATCCAATGAACAAAGTGTGGCTCAGTGAAGTAGCGATATATCCAGTTGGCTATATACAACACTCTGTATGCACTGCATCAAAACAAGCTTGATAATTAAGACCACTTCGTCTAGGTAACATATAGAATAACATTCCACTAATTTGTGTAACGAATGCAATTTATAAAGAGCACAAAAAATATCAGATGTGATGAAAACTATAATTTTGCAACATTTTACTTTAAAAATTGTAGTGTGGGCAGGTTGCATTCCTGATGGAACTTCTAGCAGATATATGTAGCAGAAAAATTACATTAAGCTGTGGAAATAAAGGGATTGATTCTGCTAGTGAATGTCTGAAGACATTATAAATCCGTTATCAGACCATCATGGCTGAATTAACTCATTGAATTTTTCAAGTACATGGGGCAAGAGTCCAGCTTTTGAAGTGATGAGAAAGCAAACCCAGATCACAAGAAAGCTTCTCAGTGTCAATCTGATTTTTTCCTTTTTTTACCCATTTTCTGAAGGATATGATAAGAATAATGGATGAATAGAAACTTGAAACTAAGGTTTGCTATCTCAATACCAAATCCTGCACCACAACCATACTAGTACAATGTCGATACGCCCGGCATGCAGGTCGATTCACCGTAGTAAGACTCAATTTGGTAACAGTATGGTACAATATGCTAGGGATGGATGGAGCGGTATGCACCGATATGACATACCATTCATGAAACTAGTTGTCTTAGAATTAATGCCAATCTCTTGGTAATTCATTTCAGAATTCCCAGTTAAAAATTCAGATTATATATCACAAAGACTGGTACATATTGTGAAAAATAACATGAAGCTAAATTTACCATAAATTTAGAACGCCACATAAGCAGCAAAAATATAAAATTGTGACATGTGAAAGAAACAATCTGGCAAAGTTATGCATAAACTCCTAAAAGGGATACAACGTTTCTTCTTTTCCCTCCTTCCCTCTTAAGCCAACTCCATAGCCTACAAAACTTCCTAATAAAAGAAATTCTGATCCTTATTTCCCATGTATAGCACAAAATACATCATCATCCCAGATATAGGAGAAGGCCTATCATGCATCTCTAAAATGAAAATCCATAGTACAACCTGACAACGATGTCTTGATAAAGTCAAAATATGAATTTAGTGTTACAGGTTTCAGAAGCAGGTCTGAAGGTTTGAGAACCAAACACGTCCTTACAAGTGTATCCGGTGCAACAATTTAGCGCTTATTATAAGTACTCACAAATCATAATTCTGGAGTCAAGCAATTAAAACAAGTTACTTCCAATACAAGCCTGATGATTAACATATTCCGGATCAATTCAAAGAAAATTTCTTCCCAAAATGTTAAAATTTGTCTATTAGAATAATAGATGATGCCAGTATCAAGAAACTAATGGTTAACCAAGTCACAGACTTGAAAAGTTAACATTATTTAACTTTTGGCATATATTAATGTGGGCCGCATTTTCTCTCTCAGAAAATGACTTATTTGTCCAGGCCACACTCCAACAAGGTAAAGTTGCAGGTAAGCCGTGCATACCATGTTGCAACCAAACCAAACCCTTCGGCTGCGTTTAGCACACAGGATATGATAAGATAAAAGGACAAAACAGGATAAAGAACTAGATAATGATAAAAATTATTCTTTCTCATGTTGGGTGAAGAACAGGATCGTAAACCAGATAGGACAGTTATACCCTTAGAAAAAATAATAGTTATTGCTGAGGATAAGGGTAAAAAAAAGAATATAGTAGTAGCCCAATAGGATAAAAATAAAAACATCACTTTTGATAGAATAAGTTATCCTCCTTCCAACGGGATTAGCTATCCTGCAGGACAAAATTTTATTCTTTCCTTGGGAAAAACCTCTTCTAATCCAATGTGCCAAACGCACCCTTTACGTATAATCAAAACCTCTGAATTGAGTGTTATCCCAGTTTTTTTTTAAGGCACTAGATGCAGTTTTCTGAGTCAAGTATGGATGTGGTCACGTTAGAATGCATCCATATGGGCTCAATCTCATCCAACCTCACAAGAACGAGTTATCTTAAACCTGAAGTATTAGAAAGTGGATCGTTGGCTAGAAAGTTTCATAGTGGATAGTGGGCAGTGGGTACTACAAACCTAAGTAGGTCATTAAAACAAATCAACATTTTTTCCTGTTAGGTACTTTATGCAATAAAAGAAAAAAAAAAAAAAGGTCAAGGAGAAAGCTATAAAATGTCACCTTCATAAGTTAGTGATCTAATAAGTTATACAACGATAACAATAACAGCAGCAGCAACAGCAAAGCCTTAATTCCAAACTAATTGGGTTAGGCTACTCATTATGCACTGTTTAGAGTCATATTTTTTTTTAAGATGTAAAGATATCAAATCTTTTCTTTATTACTTCCTCTCATATAATTTTCGATGTATCTTTATTTTTTTTCCTTCTAAGTGGATCAACATATTATTGCATCCCTAGGTATATGTTGTAAATGTCCAAACCATCTAAGTTGTTCTCTAAATGTCCTAGAGAAGGACAAATTATATAATAAGTTATGCCTTCAAATATTTCATTCAATGATTAAAATATACATTATCTTCAATCAAGGTTTGTCGTGCCTTATACTGAACCATACTAGTTAGTAAGAATAGGGGGCCCAAGCCATAAACCACCACAAATCAAGCTAAATCAAGACGGTTTGGTTCGATTCGAGGTAGTTCGATTGGTTTGGCACGATCAATTCGATCGGTTCGGGGTTGGTTCTCCCCTTGTACCAAACTTACAAGCCAAACCATCCTGACTTTGAATCGGTTCAGTTCGATTCGCCCCAAACCGCACAGTTTGGGACAATTTGGCGTACATGTCCTTAATATAAAATATATATCACATGACCTAAAGACATCACTAATGACCTTTTGTCTAGTGGCCATATTCCTTTCAAATGATCCAATATCTCTTGTACAATGGAATTTCTCTTGAAACTTCATCTTGCAAATTTTGATCTTTAGGATAAAATTTCAAAATGCACTCGATCAGCCCATTCATAAATTGTCCATCATTTTCAATTTTATTCTTATTGGCATAGAAGTAGGGGGTACAAGAAGTAGCCCACCGTATGCAAGGTGCCTTCAAGTTTTGCATCCCATCTTGAATCAATAATTGCTCAAATTGGCAGAAACTTCTTCCATCTTCATAAAAAGGAAAGGCTATATCCTTCTTAGCTTTCATCAAATCACTCCAATATAACCCATAGCCATGCCTAAGAACTTCTACCAAAGGTCACCACAATTTCAAAGCAAGTACTACATTATTCCAAAATTTAAGTTCAGAATTCCTTGATCTCTATGTCATCATTCAGAATTCTTCCAATTACTAACTCAGTCCTCTTACTCATCATACTTTGCACGCTCAAAAATAGCAAGCTGAGTCTTTCTTGGTCTCTCCAAATCCCTTTCACTGGTGAATTTTCTCGTTATGTTAAGGTTAAAGTATGCCCATATAAACCTGCTTTGGCACATAGCACCCACTAACCAAAAGCGTAGCAGCCACTAGTAGCAGCCTTTTAACCACTACATTAGGAGCTAGAGCCCCAAAAGTTATAAGAGGCCACCACAGCACAAAGCAAAGTGATTTAGGTCCAAAACCACTACAGGAGCCACTATGGCCAATTTTTAAAATAATGCATAAATAATGTTTGGCCTTGAATTTTAGAACCAAACCCAGCTCGCATTAGATTTACTGAGACATCAATTTGAAAGATATATGGGTCCATATATAGGTCACGTACCTAACCAAAATATTTGGTTCACATAATTGGTCCACAACCTGACTTGACTCATTTGTATCATTAATTAAGATGATTTTTGATATTTAGCAAATGCCTGGCTGCTTTAGTGGACTTTTAGAAGTATATCTTAAGCATGCCATATCATTAAAGGATTCAAGATATGGTGAAGAGTAATAAGAAACACATACCATAAAGTTAAAAATGGGTTATCTAACCTATGCAGTTTATCTAATTATTGCTTATAAATCTCTAAACAGTTTGCCCTCTTTAAGTGATAACCACAGTCATCCTTGGTTAACACCAAAACTCACAACTTTTTGAACAATTTTGTTGCCTCCCATTTCTAAATATTGCTTTTGGCTCTAATCTCACAGATGCATGCCAGAAGTATCCTTCACCCCTTTTATGTTTTGATCTGCTAAGACACAACATGTGCAATCTTTATTGGAAACTGACTTTTTCTAGCATATAAGAGCATCTAGTAAACCTCATTCTCCGAAAGATGACCAATATAGTAGTATTCTTGTAGAACATATCTTGCTTATCCTCATAATCTACTACTATTCTTTGGTTCACCACCAATAAATTCTTTCCCATGATATTAGTTTTTTCTCACAACCACCCATATTTTGAGAAGCCCCAAAGTTCCAAAAGAGTATTTAATAATTTCATCAGAGGCAGTTGATTTGGAATTGTAGGATGCTTATGATAATGATAATTACATTCTTATCCTTAGGCATGAAGGATGTGACCTAGGGAACAACTGAGAAGGAATCAGGAACATCAAGCATATTTGAAACTGAAGTCAAAAAAGAATTTTAATTGCAGAATAAAAGAAGATGCTGTCAAAAGAAAAGGTTGGACTTCAAGTCACCAAAATGAGAAAACGGGTAGGTAATCTTCAGTTTTTCAAAATTTATTTCAAATTTACATAAAACAAAAAAAATTAAAGGGCAGAAAATTTAGAAACACAGGATCTGGTTCGAAGAAAGGGGATTAGGATACTGAAATTCTAAAAGCCTATGCTCTACAATTCACTAATTTTATGCACTTGCTACAATTGTGAGACACATCAGTACAGAAATCTATCATTTAGCTCTTTATGGGCAGGTAAGTGTATCATTTCGACAAGGAGCTGTGGTCACAAGCACTGCAAAAAACAATTATAGAATTTAGAGGCATGATGGTGATATACTAGAAGAAAAGAAGAAAATTTTTCCCCTTAAGCATGAATAGCCTCTTCAAAGTTTCTTCTAGACAAATCAAGGCTTGCCAATTTGCGGCTCCTTTTTGTCCTCTAATACCATCACCAAATACAAGCACCTACACTATCATTACTTATTATCTTTTCTTTCTACATATTAAGCTGTTTCTTTTCTCATAAAGTTTATGCTAAAACAGTTGACTCTATCATGCAGTTTTTAGCCACATTTTTTGAGATTTACATGAGAATTTCAAAAGCATAGCACAACAATGTGTCAGTTGCAACACAAGTTTTGGAACTCACCTGTTATTTTGTCATACAGTAACAGCTAATAAATAGTGCATTTAAAATATCAATCCCAAGCTTCTAAACTTGTGTAATAACACAATACTTTCGATATAGTAGTATATTCAGAAAATGAGAGTTCTGAATATTTAAAGGATTCGTAACATCAGATATCCTTCATCAGATGCCATTACTCTTTAAAGAACCTGATAAAACACTAATACTTTTGTAAATATAAACAACATGACAGCATGCCCTTTCTTGTTGATGGTGATCCTACAATAAACCCAACCCACAGATTCCTCCTCATGGTTAGGTCTTAAACAGAAGTCAGGATTTGGTTGCTTTAGTTAGAATCACCCTTTGTGATCGTTAGATGCTTATAAGATTCAGTAATGCTATCATTTCAGTTCAAAAAGTTTTAGTTCAACCTGATAGATCTTAATGACAAAATAAGTTTGATTGCTTTGATCAATTGATCTCTCTCCCTCTCTCTCTCTCTCTAAAAAAAAAAAAAAAAATCAATTGCATAATGCATGCTCTTAATGTCTATTCCTTTAGTTTTGCTCTTCCAAAAAGCTGCCAATCTCTTATTTAACCTACAACAATTCACAAAGAGATTCACAGAGAGGTACCAACGAGATGGCCTTCTCCAAAGCATTCATTGCTAAGTGTCTTCTTTTGTTACCAACAACCAGAGCTATCTTCTCTCTGCCATCTCTTGCTGCATTGCAGGATCCTCAAATCTAGCCACAAATACCCAGCAAAGCATCTTAACCATGCCCCAATCAGAATAAACAATAGACGTGTGGCATGTACACCAAGTGAACAATGGGAGAACATTTACACGTGCTGGGCATGACTATTGCACCTATAAGTCACTTGCCAAGTTATTGCTCTGATCTATTATGAACTCTTTGAAAAGCAACAAGCTGAAAACCTCTCACATCCACAAGACAAAAACATTCTTCAAAACTTATCATATTGCATTTTTTTCCTTTTAATTATTTATTTTCATCATTGCTTGTTTTCCTTTTGAAACAGATGTGATATCCCATCATTGTCAAGTGCTACATAAAGAATTTGCAGAATGTCAGCCATGAGAATGCTTACTTTTCTTAAAAAATAGTTGAAAAGGTTTTAACTCTTCCATCTTCTTAGATCAGAGGCATTTTATGGTTAAAAAATAACTACAATTCCATGATGCTATAGTAAGCATTGTAGCTCAATTATGTTTTCTTGATAATCTCAATTATTTTTCTACATTTACTTTTTCTTCTTATCTTCCTTTTTCTAACTCATTTCTAGATCATCGATCATTCTGTTCCCTTTGTTGGTTCTGGTCCTCAAGTCTCAACCTCGGATAGAATGGAAATGTTCTTTAATTATAGATATTTCGTAGCCAGACACAAATTCTTCCTTGAGTCTGCATCTACTTCCACATGATATTATTTTCTTAAATAGTTATAATCATCATTTAATGGATACAAGTTCATAGGATGTAACTATAATTTTACACTGGCCATCAACCCACCATAACCCTCCTTTATCTAGGCTTGGGATGGACTACATATATAAAAAAAAAGGTGAAGCGGAGGAAAAGGATTAAGGCTTAGTTTGGGATTAAGGCTTAGTTTTTGTTAATGTTGTAGTAGTAGTTACAGTCATTATCAATTTAAATTTGAAGAGAACTTAAAAGGTATACCAATAGACACAGAGAACTTAAAGTACAATAAAGTTTCACTAAGTCCAGATGCGCTAATGGCTAGAATCATGTCAAGTTCTGTTATGCAGTCCATGCTGATTATGATACAAGATTTGGATTCAAATTTTACCAATTTACTTGTTATTTATAGTTTTAGGCAAAATGATTATTAATAAATCTTGATATTTAGTATATTGGAGCATCTCAAAAAAAAAAGAAAAATGATACCAAGATTTTCAACTAGTTTATATAATATAGTATTTCTTTTTTAATATTTCCGGATCATCTAATGAAATAGGAACATTTAATGATTATAGCAATGTGATATTAATAAGTGATGTGCATTGCATGTGCCAATTACCGGTTTGCCCACAAGCAGGGAAATGTTCATTGAATGGATATGTGGTTAGCAGAATATTCCAAGTTGCATTTCCTAAAAGAAATCTAGGATAATATTTTTCAAAACATATCTTAATAACAAATTTTTTCACATCTATCTGGGATAAAAAAACATGCCACATAAGAAAAGGAGCAATTAGCATTGGATTACTAGAAGTAAATCCAAACTAAATGAGAAAAGATATCATAATGTCTGAACACTGAAAGCATATTTTGAGCACTACAGGGAAACACTATTATCATAACCAATGCACCTTTGAACCTAAAATACTGAGAACAACTGGCCTCACATGCTTGTATGTTACCACCATTAACAGATGGATGAAAAGAAATCAGTGCCAAGCTTCCAAACAAGAAAAGAACTTTCTCATTTTCATTAATGCAAACAAAATGCATGTTAGGCGAACAGACGATTAACAAAAAATTGTCCACTTATTGAAAAAGTAAATTAGGTGAAAATTTTCAAATTTTATTAGTCAAAAGATCCTTTCCAGCCATCTTGACTATAATTCACCCAGCATCATAAGATGATAAATTAGCTTCTTAATGTTTCACTAAAAAAAAATTGGAGTGCTGCCAGTTGTATGATGTCCAGATATGACATTCAAGATCCGGTGACAATGGGAAATGTAATGCAAGCAGTCAGTATGAGTTGAAGCTTCCAATCTGCAAACCATCAAAATGGGATGTAGGACAGTTGTTTACCCCAGGAGAAAAACATATTGCCCAGTCAAGTTGTCAATATTCCTTGTCCTCTGCAGTAAGACCAGCTGAGGAAGTATAGCAACTGCCTCCAAATACAAGGAGAATGCCCACAATACCTGGTACAAAATATTGCTAACAGTATTTAGGAAGGCAGCAAACCTAAGAATGAAGTGAGACGAAAAGGTCCCAAAGGAACACTAGACCACAATAAGAATTTTTTTTTTAAAAAAAAAAACTTAGACATGCATATGACTATTCTTCCAATTATAAGTTTAAAATTTTGAAGGAAAAAAAATCTACAAATATATAGGTGGACTTACCTCTCTAAAGGTGAATTTCTCATGGATAAATAATGCCAAAAGCAGGCAAGGTAATATTAGAAAGTAATGGCGAAAGGTGTCTTGATCCTTATCATAAGATCTACGGACAATCTTATGTTGTCTCATATACCAAACAATGGAGAATGAGCTTGCCAAGAAAATTAACTTCATAATTGTATTATAAAGTGAGATAAAATTAATAAGAATATCCAAATAACGTGTAGCGAAAACAAGAGCATAAAGCTCTTGTGTCTTCAATGAAATACCTGCAAGCAAAAATAAGATGAAAAAGTCATACTGCATGTACCTATTGTGGAAAAAGAAGACTTTAACCAGCATCATATAGGCAAGATATTTACACAGAGCAGAAAAATATTTACACACCATATGTCCATATCATATAGGCAAAATCAGGACTCACAATCAAACTAGCTACATAGAAGAGTTTACTGAAGGCTAATGTTGAAACACTCATATCAATGCTGTACCACACAGATGAAGCCAGGCCATAACCCCACTCACAATAATACATGTGACAAAGACTGGCAATCAAACTAGCTAAATAGATGCATTTATTCAAGGATAATCTTGACCCACTAACATCAATGCTATACCATGCATTTGATTTATTGATCTGGTAATACAGATTAGATAAAGCTGTCCAGTTAAGATTAACAGAATGCTGGTTCAAAAGTTCAATTCAGGTAAAAAATATTCTCAGGAGAGGTTCTCCACGACATTTCAACTCAATCACAAAGCTTATTTTGATTGAGATGCAGTTGGATATATGCCTGAAGAATACTGATTCAGGACTAATAAATAGCGATATAAACTTCCACAAATACATAAAGACAAATGCTTCCACAAAAAAGTGATAGTCTGCTATATAATGCTGTATAGAGAAACTAGTATCCTTTTTAAGCAAAACCCACTTGTGAAGCAAATGACATTGCCTTTATGCAGTCAGCATTTTTTTTCAATATTTCCAGCATAGATCATTCTGTGCACTGTTGAGGAATGCTTATTATGGTGTAAGGACCATTCATAGATCCAACAACAGGAAGTTTAGGCTATGTGATTTAGATCCGTAAGAGAACATAAATATCCAGAGATGAATCACTGTCAATGTTCAAGCAGACTATGGCAATCAAAACAAATATTTTTATAAGAAAAAGAACATTGAAAATTGCTACTATCACAGTTTTCTACTGCCACTATCGCATCGAAAAATACACCATGTATGAAGTTCAATGACTTGTGGATACCAATTTGGTTATCAGCAAAGTTAATTATGTAAAACAATATTTCATGAATGTTGCCTATAAGTATACTCAGCTGTCCAGTATACTTGTTGCGCCAAGATGCATCATTGTACCAATATTTCTTCAGAAACAATGATGAAATTTTGAATAGGTATACGGAAGTTAAACAAACCACAGTACCATATCACAACAAACATATTAAAAAATGAAAATTATAAATCTATATACTGAAATGTTATAAACAATTTTCAAACAATCAACATCCCCTGTGAGGAATAGAGCTAGCTACTTTCAGGCTAAATTTACTCGTCATGAGAGTCAATAGACAGGCAGCTCTAGAAAATGGACCTTAGCTTATTGTTTGGCTCTTGCCCTTTCTAGATTTAGTACAAGATTACTCAATCATTCATTGATTCCATTTCTTTATTAATACTACTAAATTTTTGTACTATTTCTATATGCTAACAATTTAATATACCATAAGGCGAATATGCTTAATGTGAAAAAATTAATTCCACTTTAAAATATATTGTAGTTCATAAATTTACATTGTATTGACAACAGAGTAATAGGAGCAGGAAATATAAAATAGTTGTCGATGCTCAACTCATCTTGCTCAGCTCCCTTAATCGTCAATCTTGCTAGAGGTTAGAGAACAGGTTAGGGTGTTGAATAAATTACCTTTTGCAAGCACTTATTTAAATTTAAACTCTATATATTAATTATTTTAGTAAAACTTGACTCCTCTTTGGTGTCCAATCTTGCTTCCATATCAACATTCCAAGTTGTTTATAAATTGAAATTACCAAAAAAAAACTTTTATAACACATTTGTTTGTGCATGAGATGGACTATGCACCTCTGAATAGGAGAGGGTATCTACTCATTTTATTCCAAAAACAATAAGGGGCATCCAAATCAGAGATCCACATCATTGATCATGATCTATACCAATAAATATGTCTACAAACAAAAAATAACTAGTTTTGATGGTCCCTAACCCATATATCAGGTGGTTTCAATGGTTAGAATGATATTAGACCATGTTTTGCTGTGACTTAAGAGTTAAAATTCATTGATTTTCAATCCATACATATATGTATAGGTATATATATACAGATACATATATATAGATACATATATACATATTCACATAGATGTATATAGATACATCTACACACACACACACATAGATAGATACATACATACATTACATACATACATACATACATACATACATACATACATACATACATATTAACATGTACATATCATGATTGATAAGGTGGATTCTCATTTTCTATCAAGCATTTTAGAATATTGGCACAATGAAGACCATCTATTTTTCTGTTCATATGATGCATAAATTAGAGAACACCAAAATATGTGATTTTTATTTCCAGGCAAATGTAAATGTGTGTGCATGGATTTATGTATGTTATTCAATGTGTGTGTATCTCAAAGATGCAAGATTTTTAGTTTCTAGCCAATTTAAATGTCATAAATCATGATCAAATATGCAGATCTTTTTTTTTCCTGACTAGGAAGCATTTGGAGCTAATGCTCTTAGAAGCATCTCTCTATCCACATCATCCATCACCTAGATAGGTGAGGATCACCTAGATGTTTTGAGGTTTGTTTTAATGCCCGTGAAGTAACTCATGTGACTATGCAATTGTTTGTGACGACAGGGACTAGTGCATGATCAGTAATAGAATTGGCAAAGGTTAAACATACTGACTTGGATAGACCCATAGAGGGTGCAACATACCATCTTAAGCCCTAACAAAAGTTAAGACTGTGTTCATTTTTCCCCCTTTTTCCACCTTTTTTTTTTGCGGAGAATGAAGAGATCTGAGCCATCCCACTACTAATCTATTATAGCTGGGCAGTCTAAGTGTTATCTCTAGCCAGATCAAATTTTTAACTTTTGAAAAATCCCAGCTGGATGGGGGCTGAAATTCTGGAGATATAACACCACTCAAGATTCAAACCCTCAACCACTTGCTTAAGAGGAAGGAGGCAGTACCACTAAGCTACTTGCTCAAGTAGAAAATAAACTGTGTTTGTTTCACCATACAGCATAAGGAATAATGAACATCTCACGACTGAATAACAGCAAGGATATTTTGGCTGTTATTCCCATTATCCATACTTAAGGAAAATAAGGCCTATGATCAGATGTAAAGCCCATTCCAAAATGATACAACAAGATGGGCCTCCAAATGGTATTTTGAATGCAGAGAAAGCTATGAAATGTTACAACATGGTGCATAGTGCATAGGGTAACAGGTAATAGTTAACCATATCCACAATATAAGCATTGTAAGGCCAAAAGATACTAAGACAACCATGCTCCCAAAAGCTAATGGTGGTATGCAGAATCAAGTGAAGACTCAAAGCAGTCTGCTCCTAAGCTTCAAATGAAGCACAATTGACATCATACTGTGAGTGCAAACCAAGTGGAGGATATAACATCAACTAATAATTTAGCTAAGGGGATAATCTACACTAAAACTATATAAAATTCAAGGCCTAAGGGTGGGATAGAGGACTGTTCATCTCAAACTACCTGTGCAAGTAACACAGGCAACTCTTGACTATAAATGTCTAGATTGGTAGCATGGATCCAGACAAGTAAGATAGTCCAGACTCGCAAATTGATAGGCATATTCACTCTTGCCACACAAAAACCTACTGCCAATATTGATATACTTATAAAAGCATTTTGAGGATAAGAAAGACAAAGGATGGGTTAGGAAAACCAAGGGAAGTTAAAATATAAATCTTTAGAAGATCACATGAATGTGCCCTTCATGAGCTAACATGATAGGCACTTAAATAAACCTTAGCAAATGGAACAATCTCTCCTCATTATCAACAACATGTAAGCCATGGGATAGGACTCATGTTTTGCACCACTCAGTTGAATCACATGACAATATCTAGTTTTATAAATACATCACATAAAACAGATACCTTGGATTGAAAGAGAGGACTCATTGTTTTAAAGGCAAATAAGATTCTAAAACATAATCTTTTAAAACTTTAATAAATGCGATTAGACTGAATAGCTACAAGATAGTGCTAAAAGTAGTGAGAATTTTCTGGTCATAAGCAGACAAGAAAGTCTTCATGAAAGATAACATTTGTAAGGAGGATAGAATTATACCAAAGATCAAAAGGAAATTGACTAGAGAATGAAGAGTCAGAACACAGGGATCAACATCAAAAAGGAATGCGAGGAACAGATCATGTCTCCTAGTACCAATGCAAAAGAAGGAGCCGAACAAATCACCACAGGAGCATAAGAATGCAAATAGCTTAGTTCAAAGCTAGAAGGTATAAGGAAGATAACTGAGTTAACAATAGAAGGTAGAAGCAGCAGCAGAGATAGATGAACATAGAACATACAGGAAGGTTATGAGTATAGAGGCAACACAATCTGTAACCTTGAGAAGCCAATGATTACAGAAAATGAAAACTGAAACCATCTTCAAATAAAACTGGATAAGGAGACAACTGAATCTTAATGATATGCATATTGGTTGCCACAGAGATATGGCAGTATCTGCAGTTAACAACACTAAAAGTGTCGGTTTTAGGCTTCTAACAACAGCCTTGGTATTAGGCAGCTTGCTAAGGCATAGGAAGATTCCAAAGTGGAATAGAGCCCTACGGATTGGGAGTCTGTGGCCATGGCAAGTGACTACTAACCATTGGATTAGCTAATGCAGACTGTTGAGCTCTCTGTTCTGATTGTTGTTTTTTAGCTCCACTTTACATAGCACATAAATAACCTTGAAGATGCACAGTTTTACCAGGACAAGATGAAGAGATTAAAAAGAGAGAGACAGGACGGATGGACCAACAATGATGAATGTAGTAACAGCACCACCATCCGCCATGAGCAGGTGTGAGCAACATTTTCCTGCCTTTCCTCTAGTCTCTCTTTTCCACAAAGTTATGCATGCAAGAATTGGTCAAAATAGAACAATTTTGATCAGTGCTGTTGAAAGAGCCATCCAGGAACCTAGGTAAATCCAACTCAATAGTTAGATAGCCTAGATGACCTAGGTAGCTAGCTAGGGTCTCTCATTTTAAAAGATCATCCTTTTTTTTGTGCTCTCTTTGTTCTCACTGTTGTGATTGAGATGAACTTATTTTAAGTAAATTAAAAGTAGAAACAATATAACTTAATAATATTTTCACTTTGCTCATTTCTTCCCCCATCTCTCTCAGCACAAAACCTCCCTCATCTCATGACACTAAGGCCAGAAAGCAGCCCTTCACCAGTTGTACTCTATCCATCTTCCTAAGAGACACCAACTAGAAGCTCTTGCGGAGCCCTCCAATAGACATCCACTGCTGGCAGCTCTCCAGTAGGCTGCCAACAACCATTCAACCACCCAAAGGCCTCCAATAGTATTTTTCTTGTAATTTTTTCATGTCTACACCTTTTCTTTTCTTCGTTTTCTCCTTTCATGTCATTCCTCTTATTCCTTCCCTTCTCATTTGAAATTTTTCTCCTTGCCCTTTTTCTATTTTCTTTTTCCCCCTATTTTTTCTATTTGTTCTCTGTTTTCCTCCCTGTTGCAATCCTTTTTTCTTTCCTCGGAATGCAAATATGGGATTTCAGCTATGACTTATGAACTTTATTCTTTTAGACTTGCCAATTTTTTACTTTCACAATTAACATTTAAATAATTGCTCTCGCTAGCCCTTATCACTCGTATTTTTGACTTGGCTGATTAAGACAAGATGAAATCAGGTGATGGTTTTGATTATGCTAAACTCCTATTATACTATAATGGAGTATATGTTTATTTGTATGTATGATTTAGGGGGATGGTGGTGGAGAGGTGAGGTTGTGTTATTCATAGACCTTTCTTGAATATTGCCCCTTTTGAAGTCACTAGGCAGACCGCATAGGTGCCTAGGCACCACCTAGGGTCCATACCAACTGGGAACTACCTAGCTTCTTGACAATCTTGACTTTGATTGATATATTAAAAATTTTCCCAGGTTCCAAGTGAGACATCAAAATTGGAGTAAAGATGAACTGGTTACTTATGAAGAAACTTCTGAAAAAATATCTGAAAATTATGCCACTTTGTTTATGAATTCTACAATTCATGAGGCTTTGTTGCGAGTCAGTAGGTTATGGCCTGATTAGACCCTGGATCTTGAACTCTACTCTGTTAAACTCTGAACTTCAACTGCTCAGCTTGGAACTCTAGCAGCTGAGAGTTAGGAAAATGTACATATCAAATCAAAATACACCCTTTTCAGTTTCACGGATTATCTGCCTTTAAAATTAAAGACAAAAAGTTCTGGTTGCCTAGCTTCATTTAGCATGCAAAAGAAGACCACCATAGCCTTTAATGAGATGATGTCACGCACTATATAATGTTATATGCATTACATTACTCAACAGAAATCCATCAACTCTATTCGTTTGGGTGGTTAACACCTCTCTTTCTTAAAATTAGGGAGAAATTACTCGACACCCAGCAGCCCCACCTAGAATTTCTCTGCCAGCTATTTAAACTCAAATTCATTCCCTAAAATAAATCCGCAGATCAAATCCAGCAATCTATTCCCATTTCTAAATTTCTCAATCTCTTAAAACATAATTAATCTGATTCACTCAAACAAAAAAGAAATAAAAATTCCAAGATTCAAATGCAGAAAATCCTCAAATTTCCCGGCGTTTTTTTGAAAAATCTTTTTTTTAACGAATCTAGAAGCCTAATCATTCCAATCGCAGCACCATTCTCGTCGGAAAACCCTCCGCCACTCGAATTAAAACCAGAAAAATAACGAAAAATCAATAAAAATTCAGATCTGAAGAAAGAGAGGGGCATGTACCGGCACAGGACTTGATGGTGTGGATCTTGAGGAGGAGGACGATGACGCTCATCAGATGCGTCATGTCACCTGCCAAACGGAAGATGTTCATCTTCGGGGACTCGCGGGCGGGATCTTGGCCGACTGTTCTCCAATCTACGCCCCAACCTACCGATCAGAAATCCCAAGATCTCACCTTTTCCCCCTTTCTCTCGCCCGCTCGCTCGCTCGCTTGCTCTCTTAGTATATTCCCCCTCTTACCCTTCTCGATCGGAGACCGGAGAGGAGGGAGAGGGCATTGCAAGAGATCGAAGTTGATCAGAATCGCTCGGCCGATCTGATCTTTGTGGAGATGGGTTCTTCTTGCCCGTCCGTTTGATCGGGCGGATAGCAAGTCAACCAGGTGTCTTCGACGGTCGGTTGACCAGGAAGCCAGTGATCTACGCGTATTTTCGGACACGTGGGAAAACATTGCAGGCAGCGGACCCCACCTTTTTTTTTTTTTTTTTTTATAATAGTGTCTTGTTTTTGGAAAAAATCCCAACAAAGAATTCTTTTCAAACGCTACGTCAGCGAGTGATGCCATGCGTTGAATTCGTTTGGTAAACAGGCGATTCCCATATCTATTCAATTTTTTTCGATATTTCCTCATCAAATATTTCTTAATCTTTTATACTTTTCTATTTATATTTTGTCAAAGTCGATATGATGCAGTATAGTAAAATCGGTATGGATTGCTTTCTTCCTTTCTGACTTGAACTAATATAACTTGGGGGTTTTCTAAGACTCAAATTGGATCTAGCAGCATGCTTTCTATCAACAATAACAATCTGACAATATGGATATTGCTATCAAATTAAATTTGATGCTAGAGGCTCTGCCATTATCTTTTTCAGCTCTAGATTATCAAGTGGCATTAGAAAGCTTACTTGATGATAGACACAATGGAAGCACTTTAATTTTAAATTCGATTTGTGTTGACTAATATGAAGTTATATAATTCAGATTGATGTGTATTGGACTTTGTTTATATTAGCAAATTGACATAATTTAGAGATTGTTGAGCATTTTATGTACTTGTGAGTTAAATATCATCTTATATTCTTCCACCTTTGACGGTAAGAATTGTTTGATGTTCATCTAGGGGCCTTGTGGTAACAAACAGTGTAGAGTGTAGATTCAGCCTTTAAACATGCTTTGACATGATTGTTGGTTCACCCATGATGTATTCTTGATCCTTGGTGACAATTAAGCTATTTGAACTATCAATTAAAGTCCATGATCATGGAGTTCAATGTGAAGGAACAAGGTCACACAACCATAGAGTTAAACATTTTGGGTTTGCTTCTTGATTGTATTAGAAGTTGGATAAGATCGATCTTGATTGCATGATGATTATATGATATTAATGATTCATACTGTTGAATGTAATCTACTACCTTTAAACTACTTATACACAAAATTTAATATTACTTGAAAATCCTTAGTTGACTTAGGCTATGAGCTTAGCGCTAGCTTTAGAGCCATTAAATGAAAAATTAGACTCACTACGTAATAATCTTTACCTACTAAGAAAAAAAATAAATTAAACCTAAAAGTAAGAAAGCATAAACTTTAAGATCTAAAGACTAAAGAAAACTAATAGTTTATCACCTCGCTACCAAGAAGGCTTTCTTGCCGTCAAGGACTTTATCAATTGATATAATTGTGGCATGCTAAGAGTAAGGATTCCACTAACTAGCCTTGTTATTGCTCCCTTGATTCACTAGGGCTTGCCCAAAATCTACCATACAATAGAAATATTTGAAGAGCAAACACTAGTTAATGTGCACCTAGGAGATATAAACTTCATTGATGTAAGAAACAAGGGTGGTACATGGGGGATATTTATAGGCTTTAAGGCCTTTATAATGATGGAGGTGAATGCACACCCTCAATGGTCAAAAAGAACAATAAGACAATTTCCTAAGATTACTAGAACAAGCAAACTCATTGTACACACATTCATTTAGAGGCAAAATAGGTCAGACAACACACTAACTCTTATCCTATTTGATCTAATTGCACTAGCTGCCATTTGACACCTTTGGTTTGACCTATACTCAAACCAGTATGATTTCAAGGTTGTTTGGGATTTAGTCTAGATTTGAGAGTAGGGTTTTCGCCATCAGAATTGATCTGATGTCATGTGTTCTACTATTAGATTAAATTTCATGCCATGTGTTGTGCTATAAGATTTTTGACTTTGAACTACACTACGATGCTTTAGTAATCAATCTATAACTTCCTCGTCCGATATTTAGTTCAGATGATTCAAGTAGCTAAAATGCTTGTTCAATACGGGATGCTATAGAAGTAGTTTGAGCTTCAAACCTATTCTAGGTTGATTATGATGAATCTATTTTTTTGATTGATATACATAGGACTGCTTCCAGCATCACTACTTACCTACTATTGCTCAAATTTATAAAACTTGTGCTCATTAGATGCTTGTGAGTCAAATATTACCTAGCATTATTTCTTCCTTAAGTACTGGTTTGGAGATTGCCTATGGGCCTTATGACCTTTCAAGGTGTGAATTTGGCTCGCGATTATGTTAAACATGATTTTCTATATATCCCTAATATCCTTTTAATCTTTGGTGTTATTTAGACTATTTTAACATTCAATTTAGGCTTGTGGTTATGAAGTTTGATATTCAAAGGACTAGGGTCACTATAGTTTCCCTTTTTTTTTGAATAAGAGAGAAACAGTGGATGGATTGGTTGGAATGGCGGCCAAGAATGCCATCAATTTTCAACAAAAGGATTGATAATAATGCATTTTGCCACCTTGAACCTTCAAGAGCTTTCACTATCAAGATGTTGCCAACTATAAGAAAGCAACAATAATAAACTAAGCTATTAAGATAAATAAATATAAAATTTATTAGAAAATTAAAGATAATAATTTGGCATAGTTTGATGTTCAGAAGAAGATCCTTTTAGTATTAAATGACCTTAATTTAACTATTGGGATAGGCATCACTTTTTACTTCTAATTCTTGTCCTTAGTTTGCACCACGTAGCTTATTATCGTTACGCAAGAGAGTATAATTTCTTCCACTACTATATTATATGTAGTGCTTCCATTCTTTCCTTCAATATTAATAGCTACTGATCGACTACTTTTTTCAGGTTCCACAACATTCTTAACCCCTTATGCCATGTTTGGTTAGATAGAATCATTAATACTAAAATAGAATGATAATTTCAGTCTCGATTTTATTCCATTATTTGATTACCTAAAATAAAGCCAGAATTACCATTCCTTTAGAATGAAAATTCTTTTACTTAGAGGAATGAGCATTCTACAACCTCCAATAAAGGATCACAATTCCATTCCACTACCTTATCACTTATTTTTTAATTATTCCAACTTTGCCTATTATTCTTAGAGAAGCATGCTGTCCCTAATATTAAATTTAATGTAACTTATGTCCCATCATTACCAAAAAGTTGAATATAACAATGTTCATTGTAATATAATATTAAATTATAATATAACATAATGTTATAAAAAATTATAATAGCTATAATAATATTATAATATTAAAATTAATATTAAATTTAATGGTATAATATTATAAAAAATATGTAGTAACTTTAATTATAAATTAAAATTATCATAATATTATAATATTATACTTAATGTTATAATTTTAGTATTTAATATTATAATATAAAAGTTGTCATATTTTAAGTTGTAATATTAAATTTAATGTTATATTTATCATCACCAAAGTTTTAATATAACAACTTTTGTTATAATATAATATAAATTATAATTTCATCTAATATTAATTTAACATGATAATATTATAAAAAACTATATAAAAACTTTCATTATAACACCTTAATTATAATATTATAATATTATAATAGTCAATGTTATAATATAAAAATTGTTATATTTTAAAGTTATAATGTTAAATTAATTTTATATTCATCATCACGAAAAAAATTAGTGTAACAACTTTAGTTATAATATGATATCAAATTTAATGTTATAATATTATAAAAAATAAATATTATAATGAACTTGTCATATTAATATAATTGTCACATAAATTGTATTATATCACATGAGTTGTATTAAATTAATAATTCATTGGTATTGAGACTTTATATTATAAAACTTAAAACATGGAGTTTATTGACATTTTAATCACTTTCTATTTATAAGGATAGAATAGTAAGTTTATAATAAATTTGAGTCCATTCTTCTAGTTTTACTATATATATATATATATATATATAACAAATACAGAAATAAAATTAGCATTTTGTTGTGTGCTTAGTTCCATGCTTCAAACAAACATTAGAATTACTATGCTCATTCCATTCTATTCCTTTCTTGATGCCATTCTTGCCTCAATTTCAATCATGCTTTGATTCCATTCTTGCAACCAAATAAGGCATTAGTCTATAGCCTCATAATCTCCTTAGTGATCGATCTACACCTTCACATTCGATCCATTCTTGATCTATATCTTATAATGTAGTTTACCTCTTGATACTCAATTTGCACTCAATGCACATCTTGATTCCTGGTCTGCACTTGGTTTGCACTTGATTTGCACCCTGTTACTACATCTACACTCAATCTACATTGCACCTTGATAATCAATTTATGCTCAACTAGTACCTCAATACTTGGTATATATCTTGGTTCTTGGTATGCACATTGGTACTCTATCGACAGACTAAGCTTTCTCTATAAATTAAGAGCTTGATTTGTAAGCAAAGTCTATCAATCTTAGTCCCTCTAAGGGTTGGCCCCCATCTTGGAACTTGATTAGCACCTTTGTATTTGGTCTGTATGATAAGAACTCAATTTATATATCATCGACAAGACTGCTCTTGAAGTGGTGTAGCTTGAGGCTTCTGATATGGCCCATGATATGATCAAGGATTCGGATTTTCCATCACTAGATATTGATTACCTCATGGATGTTATCACAGAGTGCTTCCTATACTGCTCTTTCCTTCCCACTCTCTACTTTACGGAGAAATATTGATGGTCCGAGGGATTCTTTCGTGACCTCGGTTTTGATGATGAGAACTACTCGAATGGCACATCCAAATCATTAAGGAATGCCATCTTTTCAAGACTTGAAGAGAGGTTTGGAAATTCTAGAAGATTTGTCAGATATCATTACTTTGCATTCCCTTTGAAAAAAAAGTTTGCTAAAATTGTGTCCTCTTCAGCAAGAGAGCAGAAAGGAAAATGCATGGTGCAACACTCCCAAGAATTTAAAGAGGTTGTTATGGCTGGCTAGACTGCAGACTTATCCAGGATCTTCTTAGCCAACGATCATATTAAAGTTATACACTCTCCTTTTTCTCCTCCTTATCTTCCCTCCACCTCCTCCACCTCAGCTAGCTCCTTCACTAACCTCTCTACCTTGTTGCTACGAGAGATTTGGGATGTTGTCTTCTTGCTAATGCCCAACCTATGAGCCATCGATCTCTCATTCCTTCGAATGCTTTCTTTACAAGAATGGTAGGAGTTGAAAACAATTGATGCAATAGGATTTGACAAGCTAGAGGTGCTCAATTTATGGTGTTGTCCCCTGAGAGGATTGAAGAGAGCTTCCTGGCGGTTGTACAACCTCAAGACAATCATCCTCATAGGTGAAGCTATGAACTTAACCTTTCATTAAAAGATGGTCGAATTTTTTTATCTACATAACCCTATCTTCTTGGATTATGGAGGGAAGAGGTAACCACAATGCCTACAGAAATGTAGCATCTTAATCATGCATCCTAGTGAAGAGGAGGAGAAGGATAGAAGAAGAAGAAATTCTTTCTTCCAAGGTAGTCAATTCCCTTATTTAGAGATTTACCCCCAAGTCAAATGCCTCACTCCTGTTGCTCATCCTCCTTCATCAACTTGCACCAGCTCCTACAATAGATGCTTGGAGGTTTGTTGTAATGATGGCTTCAATCAAATCTTCTTCCAAATCTCAGACCCCGAATTCCTCTCCCTCAATAACACTTGGATTCCTCATATATTAATACAGCATATTAGCGAACTAAAATCTTGCCAAATTAATAGGTGTGAAAGTGATCGCCCTAGTCTCTTTCGTAGACTATGTTGTTTAACTTGACTAGAAACTATTTGGATCTTTACCCTTACTTATACTTTTGTAGTGTTTAAGTTATCCTTCCAAGCATCCAGAAGACACAATTCCATTCCTTAGAAGCATCTATCTTGAGAACTAACCAAGGCTAAAGGCCATCTTCCACCAAAGAGTGGACCTACCCAACCTTGAGGTAATAAAGATAAAGTTCTGCTGCAGGTTGAAAAAGGTATTCTACAAAGAAGATGCAGCAAGAAAAATGATATTCCCCAAACTGAAAAGCTTGTTTCTACTAAAATTACCAAAACTATCTACCATCTGTGATGGGCAATTACCCTCCCTCCAAAAGATGGTGGTCAAAGGCTGCTGCAATCTAAGAAAGGTCCCTCTTCCTCTCTTGAACAACCAGAAGGATGCTAGCAAAGTGGAAGTACATGACGAGCTTGAGTGGTGGAATAATCTAGAAGGAGATATCAAGGACTATATTGATTTCAAAAAATAGCACAAGAGAGTTCAGCTAAAGTGTTATCCAAAGATGTAGCCTTAAAGTAGCTTGTAACTACATTCCTCGAATCATAGAAGAAAGTGGTGAGTGTGCTAAATCAAGATGAGCCAAGTTCATTATTTTGTTTTCCTTCTCTTTTCTGATCAGTTGTGTCCCTTGTTGATATACTTATATTGGAAGTGGTGAGCTACTACTTTGCTAAAATTCTCAGGAGTCAAAGATTTCGGTGTGCAAGTTTACTAGTGATTGAATCCACCAACAATGGCAGTGGTGTGCATTTTATTTGGGTATTCTTTCTCTTTTTAGTTCACGGAGTTCTTATTTTCTTGGTTGTACTTCTTTGTCTAAGACTTTGATTTGATTTTTATGGATCGTGATCATTTATTTGGATGTGTGCAAAGAATGGCCCCCACATTTTATCAATTGATACTTAGGAGGGTGATGGATGCTCCTAGCATCAATCCATCGATCTAATTTTACACTTATCATCCTCAATCCCCAGATTTATCTCAACCAAAGAGTCCTAGACTTAGGTCTTTGTGTCTTCCATTTTTGAAGACCATGGTCATGAGCTTGTAACTCATGAATGTTCTCAACCAAAAAAGACCACGTTCTTGTGAATTGTTCCACCATTATAGGTGGCTAACCTACTCATGTTTTCTTCCATGGCCTTTGGATCTTCAAACTTCAATTTCACTCTTGGCCTTAGACTTGGCTTGAGCTTGGTCAAGATGCTTCCAATCTTAGTTGCTCATGAAAACTTGAACTTCATAGGTCGACTTTCAACCTCAACCAAGAAAGTTTAGAGAAGTCAACCAAAGTCATGTTAACATTCATTTACGATAATGAGTAACCATAATTAGCATCCCTCTCTTATTGACATGCTGATTTGGAACTTATTAATACAATAAATTCCAATACACATTATATGAACTACATTCATTTTGAGGTTGCTATTTGGCTTGTGTTGTCCCCTAGCCCAAGGATTTAGTGAGTTTAGTTGATTTGGTAGAGGCCATAGCCATTGTGATACTTGCTCTAACTCATGGATCCGGAAAAACAAATACTCCCTATGGGATAAAGGTGTGCCCCTCAATTACCTTGTTGGTAAGTGTCTACTTGGTAGTTGGAAAAGTGACTTGCCTACCAACTACAACTCCTTGACCGATATTGTTTCTTCTTCCATTTGCTTTTGGGTTTGCATATCCAAAATCTAATCTAGACTTTAGAGTTGGTTTGGGATTAACTATAGAATCAATATGCATTTGTTTGGCTTGACTTGACAAACCCATACTCATCAACTAGCCATTCTCTTGATCATCCTACCCCTTAGATCATGTGGACTATCCAACATAGACTCTAGGCCCCTTTATCATAGGTAATGTACTTCTCAAGATCTTCTCTAATATTCTAAAACACTCCTATATGTTTAGTTGGTTGGTTTGCAACCTACATGTAAAATTATGGCCTTAACACTATGGCCACTTAATTGGCTTTTAGCATGTCTTATTTATTCTTATCTAGATAAAATCTAAGCTAAGTGATGTTTAACTACCCATTAAAAAAAATCCCACATGAGATATTTAGTTTTCAAGGCCACAATCTCTAAATCAGCTACATCTATCTTGCTCACCTAGAGTAATTTCTTGCCCTTAAGAATCCAAGGGTCTATGTTATGATAACTTAATTGATGGCTATTGTTGAACATTAGTAGCTTTGTTAGTAGGACTTCCTTCTTTGATGAAGCTAGATAATTGTGTATCTTTTCTCTTCTTGAGTAGCATCCTAATAGTTACCTATATCCCACCGTCAAGCATTCCAAAAACTGATTTCTCACTTTTACAATTAAGAGAGCACTACAAATAGATTAGCTGGATGAATCTATGGGCATGCCACTATTTTTCACTAAAAAATATAGAGAAGTTATAGGTTATATTGCCTTTAACCTTCAACGACTTTTACAATCGAGATCTTCCCACTTTAAGAAGGCAATGACAACAACTAAGCTTAGCTACAAGAAATTTAAGATAATCAAACATAAAATTTATTGAAAAATAAAAGATAATGGTTTAACATGATCTAGTGTTTGAAAAAAAGTCTATCCCATTATTGCAACATGATATTTATACATGGTCTCTTTAACTATTAATATATATGTCACATTCTACTCTAATGCATCTTTCTTGAGTCATGCCATGTTAGCTCCTATCGTCATTCATGGCCATTATCATTTTTTTCCACTATTTGGATACTATTCCTACTTTTGATGTTTGAGGTCTCGATGACCATCTATTAGCTAAATTCTACTCATCCCTAGTCTATAACTTAATAGTCTCTTTAAAGATTGGCCTACACCCTTATACATTTGTACTTAATTTGCATTTTGATACTCTGTCTAGACAATGGTACCTATTCTATATCCTGATACTCAGTTTGCACCTCTAGTACTCTAGTCTACATTCTAATATTCAGTATGTTCCTTAGTACTTAATTTATAGATAAAGCTGGGTCTATAGATCAAGAATATAGATTATCAATCTAAGTTCCTTAGGAGTTAGCATACATCCTGATATTCAGTTTGCTTTCTTTAGCCAAGAACATAACCCACCGTTTAAGTGATGTAGTTTAGAAAAGAAAGAATAAGAAGAATTTTGAGCAATAAAAAAACTTCAATAGGTATATCTCTTTAAGAGTTATATTTTTATCATATTCTCTTTAAGAGACTTATCTGAAAGTATTATTTTTGTCAACGTTGAATAAACCTATAGTTCTGGTCTTTTATTTTTGGAAGTGTTTTGATTCTAATCTGATTTCTTTTGGGTTAATTTTGCTTTATAAATAGGCTCTCAGTGTACCCCATTAAATCAATGAATTGATGATGAATTGAGTTATAAAACTATGAGAGTTTTTCTTCTTTCCTAACTTGAAGTAATTCCTTACTTGAGTAGTATGAGGTCGCAAATTTTGTAGGATAGTTGGAGATGTTTAATCAAAAACTCTCAAGAAGTTTTTGTAAAACCAGTAGTTATCCTTTCCAGATCTGTCTACATCAGATTTGATATTAGAGCTACATTTATATGTATCAAATTTGGTATTAGAGCAAGATCTATTTGCATCAATAAGCAACCTTATCCTCTTCTAAGGTTACCATTGCTTGATTGATCTTTAGTATCATCATGAGGCTTAAAATTAATTAGCCTATGATTCATGGTTATCAATCTAAATGTAGTGTCAACAACCATGTGATCAAGCATCTCATCTCTACATCACTAGTTTATACATTGAGTATTGGAAAACTAGTATTGCATCATATTATTTAAACTGTTCATTTTTTTTATGACTTCATGTATAAACTAGGGGTCTCTAAATCATAAGACATTTAACTTACAAGAAGTTTAGAGATAACAGATCACATCGAACCTTGGATCATTAGTGCAAACCGCTCATCATCTAATCAAAATTTATGATTTGGATCATTAGTGCGAACCCCCAACATTCAATCAAATCTATTAGAACTTACATTAGAAATTCAATTAACCTTATTTTAGTTCATTTAGATCATATATATGCATTAGACAACCATATCCCTTTTCTTTCAAATGGCACAATATTAGGAAACATGGAACTTGGCATTTGTTTTTTACATGGAGAGAGGATTTGTATCCAAAATTCATGTAGTGAATCCATTAAAAACTCTCAAAGTTATCCTTTAGTACATCCACCATAAAAAAATCATTATGGATAGCAAATGGGTACAAGAGTCTATTGATCAAAAAAGTTTTAAATGCTCTTTCGATCTAGTGTGTTGTCTTTCTTAGTAAATAGTAAAATATTTAGTAATTGCTCTTGGTTCAATGTATAATCGTTTAAAATGGAATAATTTTAAATCCATGATTTGATGAAGAAGAAGGAACTTTTCAACCTATTGAACTCGAATCTCTCAAATATAATAATATATAGTAAGAATCTTAAAAATGAGCTATATATATATATATATATTTGACTTACATTAATTTTTTATGGTCTACAAATTATAATACATATTATAAGCAAAAGGTAAAGTCTATAATCTTTGCTTTCTCTCTCTTTATACCCCTTCCAAAGCTATTGATTATTTCCTTTATTTATACTAGTAAAGTCCTTATTTAAGTTGGATTCTTTCTTTAGTTAAAAAAAGGAGAAGATGCAAGTTCTTTACTATTCTATCGAGGTCAGAACTTTATTAGTATGGATTCTTCTTCTAATCAAAAGATAATAATTATAAAAATAATAAAAAATTTTAAATTTAGGTAGAAGCTAAATCTTGACTCCTATATCAACTTCATCTTCAATCATGCTACATTGCAATATATGCTGCTACACTAATATTCTAGCTTTATGGGCTCTTAATGCAAGTGCATGGCACATGTTTGGCTCTAAGCTTTAGCCTAACTAATGTATTCTAAGATTTAATATAAAGAAAATATGCTAGAAGCATTTCATTATAAATTCAAATATGCAAGGACCAAATGTGGGATTGAAACAAAGTTATTAATCATATTTTATGATAATTATTTTATAAAGTCAAATGTGGGATGCTCCTCTCTATCACTTGGAGGTTATTTTATTTGCTCCTAGATCTCATAAGCTATTTTTCAAGAAATAATAGTGCTAATTGGGTCACTAATAAATAATTTAGTCACATTACTAATAAAGAGGTCATATCAGTAAAATCCTAAAAAGGTGATAGTAAGCTTGACTAGTCAAACCCAAACACTCTCAAGGCTTTGCATAGATTTCTTGGTTTAGCTACATATTACAAAAAATTTATGCAATATTATGGGAAGATTGCAAGCACACTCACTAAGATGCTAAAAGAGGGGATTTTTCTTTTTTTTTATAAGGATGGCTAGAGTAGTATAGGCTTTTCATAAGTTGATAAAGAAAATGACATCATCACCAATTTTGGCTCTTCTAGATTTTTCTAAACTATTTGTTGTGGAATGTGATGCATTTGGATTACTTATTAGTTGTTTTGATGCAAGATAATCCTTTCTTTAGTCATGCCCTTAAAGGTAAGAATTTATTGCTTTTTTACTTATGAGGAAGAGATATTGGCATTGGAATTAGCTATTGAAAAACAGAGACCATATCTGAGTGTAAATTTAATTTTAGAACTAGCTAGAGGAGCTAAAAATATTTATGGGACTAAGAGATTGCAATTGAAGCCCAACAAAATAAATTGTATGAACTAGTGAGATCTGATTTTGTTACTGAATATGAAAAAGGAAAAGAAAAATATTGTTGGTGATGTCTTGTCATGACATAAAGATATGAATGAGATCATTGAGATTTTAAAGTTGGCTCCCAGTTGTTTAGACATAGAAAAAAAAAGTTCAAATAAAAAGTCCAAAAGGTCGTTCTTGTTGGTGTATGATGATGAAGCCAAAAATCCATGGAGCGCATAAAATAGGTCACCATTTTTTTAAAGAAAGAATTTACTTTGCTAAAGATTCTCCATTGATCGGTTATTTCATTGGATAGTTCCATGACAACACACATGAGGGATGTGAGAAAAATTTCTAAAGAATTCACTTAACTCATTGTTGGAAGTAAATGAAATTGAGAATCAAGCAATATAAAAGGGAGTGCCACACACGTCAAAGATATAAAGTTATACATATGGTGTCATATAGGCTATTTCAACCTCTTACAATTCTAATTAAGGCTTGGGCTAAAAAATTGATTGATTTTATTAAGGGGTTACTTAACTTAATTGGGAAGACTACTATATTTAATTTTGTCACCCTCAAATTACTAGTAGTGTAGCCTAGATTTTCTTCGATCATGTGTTTAGACTTCATTGGGTGATATGATCTAATATATGTAATTGAGATCTAAACTTTGCCTATACTTTTTTGGTCAAGTTGTTCTACATGAATGACCTATGTTTTAACTTGTGACCACTAAGGTGTTTTGAAGTACATGGTTGAAGTACCTTAGGTGCTTCTATAGTTCTAAGCCTCAAACTAGGACAAAGTGGATCATATGGACCCAGCATTGTTATAAGTTAGCACTTGACATCAGTGTATGGCCTAGCCCTTCCTCTTTTATCCTATGTACTAGGTATTGCCAAGGTGGCAATTGTGGGATGAGAGTTCTTAGATCAAGATCTAATGGAGAATTTGGAGGCACAGCCATATGTGAAGAATAAACTATGTGCACACTAGATGAGACATTTGAGGTTAGTGATTGTTAAAGTAATATATTCTTTAAAAGTCATTTGTATGTAATTATAAATATTTATTAACTAATAAATAGATTTTTCCTTTTTCATGATCTTCTCTATACATATTATAGAGGTTTTTCTAAGTGGATAAGATGTTTTTCATAAAGAAGATTGGATAAACTTATGTACTCAAACTTTGTTCATAACAATGGATGAGGTTGGGCATCATACTTTCATTTAATTTAGACCTCACACTGATACCCAAGTATGTCATCACAATGAATGGCTAAAACAAGTAATTTACCTTCCAAAGTACTGTTAAGAGTAGAGGTGTGAATTATGTGCACAATCTTGTAAGTCGTCCTTTGACCTGAAGGATAGGCTACCATGCTATACACCAAAGGTTAGTAAATTCATGGACAAACCTGTGTTTTATCCATAATACTCTGAGCATAGTGATTTGTTGGATTTGGATATAAGTAAAGTCAGGTTATCTAATACGGAATCCATCATGATAACATAACATTCATATTAGAATAGTAACATGGTAAATATGTAAGTCCTATGACTCAGGTAGCGACTTGAAAGGATTTTTAAAATGATTATTTTTATAAATTATTTTGTAGAATAATTAATTATCTTCAAAGAAAGCCTTGCAAAATAATTTTTATAAAAAGATGTGTAAAATGATCTTGAGTTCTAAAGGGCATATAACACCATATATTAAGACTTAATAGTGCTATATTTAATGGTCGCACAACGACATTGAAATGATGGTAAATTAAATTACAAAACATAACTTATGTAGGAGCAAAGAGACTAACTAACTTTATTTTACTCATAAAGAGGTTCAGTAATGCAATATGGGCTCTATAATCCCATGTTGAATCATGCAGTTAATGTGTGATAAGCTAACCTAAAGGGATAGGTCTTTGGTGAGTAAAAGTCTGAGTTAGCCTAACTTAATAACATATCTAACATTTGCCATTTATCTTCAATTTAGTTGAAATTGGATTCTAGTTGAGGATTATTTCATTAATTAAATCAATCCCCTTGGTCTATGGCTATTGAATATTTAGAGCCACATAAAACCCTTAAAGGTAGAAGCATGCACTGAAGTGACTATAGTTAATCATTCTTAGAGGATTATATACTTTTGTAGTCTTAATGTCTCCTAGGATCGTGAAAATCAGTTTCATAATCATCAACATGGATACGTATAATATATTTAACCATTATGCATATTTCTTTATATGGTAATACCATGAAGAAATGCCCTATTAGTCTATTATAATTACTCTAATGATCCATGGGATTCCATCAATGATTCGATATATCTAAATTTAGCCTAATCATTAATCATTTCTTTCTATAAAGAGAAGTTTAAAATTCTCCCAAGTTCTATGGACCTTTTCAAATTGTCAAGAGGATTGGAGCAATTGCATATAAGTTGGACTTGCTTAGTGGGTATTCATCTAATTCTCTACATTTATGCATTAAAAAAGTTAGAGAAAAGGTCTTAGTTCAATTACAACTTCTAGAAGTGATAGGAAAATATGGATTCTTAGTTCAACCATAAGATGTTTTCAAGCAATCAAGGGAACGAAAGATGGGATTCTTATTTACTAACAAGGCTTTGTCACTAATAGAAGCAATGTGATAGGAGCTAAGAAAAAATAGAATGTGGTTCTCAAAGTATATCCTTGAGGACAAGTGTGATTTCTCTAAGGAAGAAGGAATATTAGAAGGGGTGAGGAATGTGAGAAGTACTTTATAATAAACTCACTTATACATGGGTTGTTTATATGCATGCAAGGTCACATAAGCCATCTAGCAATTATGAAGTAGTTGTTGTGTTGGAGTCAATCATGTTTTACATAAAGTCTTTAAGTCAAATTTGAATGATTTTTGTGCTCTACGATTCAAGAACTTGTTATACTAAGTTGTTAATCTTTTGAATGTGGGACTTTATAATTATTTAAAACACTATTATGATGGAATGAAAAAAATATATTGGTTGTTGTTCATTCACCATTGCCATGTGAATCTACTAGAGATTTTTATTGGGTTCTCTCAAAGAAACCCATATTTTCCCACTAATTTCTTCTTTATTTTTGAAGACAAAATAGATAGAAATAGGATGAATAAAAAGACCCAACTAACCCAACATATTATCTACATTTCACTTCATATTCTATTGTCCCTCATCAACCAATGATCACCAAGTCTTTGCAACTTGAATATACTAGAATATTTATGTCACATTGGAGAGAATTAAAAGCAAAGGATCTCTTCAAATTGCACAAGTACTTGGCCACTAAATGATCCAACTATATATTTTTTAAATGCTTTGACAAATCTATTCTCCCCCTATGAAAAATTTCCCCTAGGTGGCACTTTGATCCAAAAATAGATCATTTAGATGCTAAGTCATGTTTTTATCTAGATATTTATGAATTTTTTTATTGTTATATTAGAACTTCAATGACATTATAGTACATATGTATCTTGGTTAGAGAAATGCTAGAGTAAAGGCTCATGTAGTGAGTCATAAGATTCAATTGGCTTTGCTTATAAAGTTGATGTTCCTAATCATAACTAATTATGAGTTATCGAATGGAGGTCTTGTACAATAAAGAAATAATTTTTCATGGCAAAATGATACTTTAGTTCAGAGAATTCAACTAGTGAGATGTGAGTTCAATTATGCTAGAATGCTTTGTTTTTTAAAGCATGGAAACCAATTTATTTACTTTCAAGTATTATAAGTAATGGAAGAAAAAATAGTGCTAGTTTTTGTTAAGTATCTTCCTAGAAGGATAACACTTATCTTTTGATGAGAGCAACATATTCTTTTCACTTTCTTGGATTTCACTAGAAAATATTTCTTTTTCTTGGTCTTTGTAACTTATGATTTTCCTCCTTGATTTCTTTTAGCTCACAATATATCAGGTAAACATCTTCACATTGATATATAAAAATATCTAATTGCTATTAGTCTAGTAATCTTCTCAAATAAAGATGCTATAATCACATGTAAATATATGATGGTAGGTATAGTATACTTTCATTTAGGTTTACAATCATTGTGTGGGTCCTCAGACAAAAAATGAAATGCCTTTAGAAGCAATTAACTTATATATTTCGTAGATTTGACATCACATATAATAATTAAAGAAAAAAATAAGTAATTTCTTTGTTTTTTAAATATATAAGGTAATACTTTTTGAGAAAGATGGTAGAAAAGACTACAATATATTTTATTAGTGATGAAATAGGGAAAGAAATAGCCCAACAAGCTCAAGTAATACTAAAAGGCACAACCCCAAATAATACTAAAAAGTATAGCCCTTACATAAAATAGTTTGATGTAAATAAAATTATTGGGTTAATGTAATCAAGCCTAAATAGCTGGCATATGAAACTCAAAATTCAAATAAAAGGAATCCAACTTGACCCTTTCTACTAGGGTGTAGAATTAAAAACCCACATGGTCTCTATACTAGGTTGCATAGTACTCTGCATATCTCAGAAGTTGGTCAACTCCTTCCACTTCAAAGTCATGCTTATCATCTCAGCCCAACTCCTCTGCATTCTATATTTCCTCTTATATTGTCTCGTGCTTCCATGTATCTCCCTACCATGCTACATAAATCTATTGAGACATCCTTCATGACTGCTTCGCCTTTGCTATATCAATCTGTAATACCCAAAATACTACTAGTTGGACTATTCAATGCCTCCTTTAACAAATTGTATAATGCACACCTTTGCTCTCTATTATGCCACATCCCAAGTATCCTCCCATATGAACTTGAAATTACTCAGTTGAATTCTTCAACTACACTACCAACCTAGATTGCTCTATCCATTAACATACTTCCTTTTGAGGCACCTCTATGCACTCTTAAGTCTACTACTAAGTTTTCATTTGTTCTATTGCTAGATTAAAGCTTTTATCCCTAAGTTCGAAAGATTCCACTACCAACATCAATGCAACTATCTCTCTTGTAAATATTAAGTTTTTCACTATTATTCCACCACCATGCTAGTAGCCTTACATTGTTGCTAGTGTTTAAAGGGCCTTGGGGCCTCCACCTACCCAGAAAAGGAAAGAAGAGATCAAGAGGAGAAGAGAAGGAGAGGAGAGAAGGAGAATAGAGGGAGGAGAGGGGGAAGGAGAAGGGTGAGGAGAGCTCTTTAATTGTGCAAGGTTGAGGAAACTGGCACAACACTAACGCTCTATGTCACTCTTTCTCAAGCTATCTCTCAATTTTAAATCTTCTCTCCCTAGAAAGTCTAAAGAGAGACCTTAAAAATAATCACTTTTCTTTTTGGTAATACATTCAGTGTAATGTTATTGTACGAAAAAATGATATAGATAGATATAGCTGATAATAAGATTTTAATGACATTAATATAATTTAAAAATGGATATTTGCATAATAAAATGACAAATGTTATTAGTACAACAACCATAACAGGTTGTATCTAAGCCAACCCTTTGTTGGATCCTTTTGCAACCATAAATCATGTGATAGTTGTTATTACTTACTAAAGCTAAAAATAACAAATGATATATTGATAGATAATGAAGTTTAATTTTATTATTGTACTAATCATTGAACAAAATGTACTGTGGAGATTTAAATTTAAGACATTTTAGATGGATAATGGAAGAAGAACAAACAATGACTATTTTTCTACTTTGTAATAATGAAAACAATGTAAGGACCATATACATACATACATACATGTATATGTATGTATGTACAATAACAGCCTCTAGATAGTTGTTGTATCCATTATAGCACTTAAATAGTCATATTTTGAAGCCATGCCAATATAGGCATTATGAAAAAATAAAAGGGTAATAATGAATTCTAAAATAATTAG